>JAUNZM010000055.1:3462454-4849908 GCA_033459285.1 Clamator glandarius | reverse complement strand
CATTAATGAAAATAACATTACCTACAAAGTTCACCTGTCACAGACTAGGCATAGCTCTGACGTGCCCAGGTAAGATTCCTTCCACCAAACTGCTGATGTGGTTCTCCACTGGCCTTAGAGAACTCTGAGACCAACTTTTTTTCTGGCAAACTGGTTCTTGGTTCCTTTGCTGAAGATATCAACTCAGTGGGCAAATATTCTGAATTCTGCCACTGTGATTTTCTGGTGCGTGCATTTAGTAGCTCCCCAGCTGCTAGCAGCGTACTTCACTGCAGGTCACCAAAAGCTGTGAAAATGATCAAGCAGAAAAAAAATCAGATATTTTTGTCTTATCCACATCACACAATCCAAGCATGAAATACCTCCATAATATAGTTAAAACTGGATAAAGCATAAGATGCAAATATTCTTATGTGGTACTTCATGTGTTTGACTTGAATCTCATTAAACACGGGTAGATACAGCCACGTGGTATCCCAGGGAAATAACTAGCAAGGTAGCATTCATACCACCAAATGATGGAGGTGAATGTCTAAAATCAGCCTGAATAACACCACAGCCAGATCTCTGCTGCCATCCTGATAATCAACAAGTTATTCTTGGGGATTTTGGCAGCCTCACCTGGTTATATAAACGAATCTCACTGAATAGCTGCTTGATTTGTTATTGATTTCCCAGAGGGTGTATTTGAAGCAGCAATTTTAGTGATAGATCTTCAGTGTGGAAATGGAGGGCAAAGCAGAAGCTTTGCTTATAAAGAGTGACTCAAGTGGTCACACTGAATTCAGGGGATTTTTTTCCATCCAAGACAAAAAAAATCTTTGAAGAAAATCTGCAGTTTTGGGAAAAATGCAAACAGATTCAAACATATCTGCTTTACTAGAAATCTGAACAACTTCAAATTCCAACATCTGACTGTTAGCAGATCTGAAAATAGGTATCTTATCTTAAACCTGGCTTGTTTGTGACAGCTGTCATATTTGCTGACATACCAGGGATTGAACTGTGGAGCTGTTGAAGCAAAAAAAAGCGAAGGCTGATACAACCTGAGCTAATAATCTGTACTAAGGGCTGCAAGCAGATCCTTTCTAGGTAAGCCATAAAGAAAGTTACACATTCAGTTGTTAATATCAGATATAGCACTGGAACATCTTCCACAGGAGAGTGAAACTGTTAACATTCAAATAACTTCAATGAAAAAATTCAACGTACTCACACTTGTGGAGTATCATAAAGTATTAGTAACAGAGATGGTTGCTGCATAAGCTGTGTTTGAAGATCGAACATAGTCTTTTAATCTGACTTCAGAAGAACATGAAGCACAGAGTAATCAAAATTTTACATACAAGAAAAATAAGTGGTTACAGCAGAAGCTGCCAATGGATGAGAGAGAGAGAGAAAAAAATAGGAAAAGGTTCCTTTACCACAAAAAAAGAAAGACCTGCTCTTTTAAAGTGTTAACACAGAGTCTTTTATATATGTAAAACCATAATACTTATGGTTACAAAGAAAATGTACTGTAAATACTAACCTTTAATGGAAAATACATTGTCTCTATAACAACCTATAGCACAGACTTACAAAATGTAGGAATTTTCCCTAAGAAAGTCCTTACACCCAGATTCCTATATCAAAACTTATCTGTTAGTAGACTGCTTCTATATACCACTATTTTTATAGAACCATATCAACATTATTGATAATTAAACTTCAGTAAATAGCTAGCAGTATCAAATGTGATGATTTCACTTGTTTGAGAGTCTGTTCACAGACAAGGGTGGAGGGTTCTTTTATTTCTTTCTTTGGTTGTTTTTTTGGAAAGAAAAGTTACATCTACTCTATGAGCCTCTAAATTCATACTATCACAAAAATTTTAGATGGCTGTTATTATAATCTTACTATGCTTTTATAATCATAGAATCATTCAGCCTGGAAAGACCTTTAAGATCATTGATGCCAATCATTAACATAACACTTCCAAGTCCACCAATAAACCTTGTCCTTAAGCACCACATTTACATGTTTTATAAATACCTTTTGGGATGGTGACTCCACCACTTTCCTGGCCAGCTTGTGCCAATGCCTGACAACCCTTCCAGTAAAGAAATTTTTCTTAATGTTCAATCTAAACTTTCCCTGGGGCAACTTGATGCCATTTCCTCCTAACTTATCGCTTATTACTTGAGAGAAGAGACCAATACACACCTTACTACAACCTCCTTTCAAATAGTCGCAGAAGGCGATAGGGACTCCCCTCAGCCTCCTCTCCTCCGAATCAAACAGCCCCAGTTCCCTCAGCCAAGCCAAGAAGCAGGTGCTTCACACCCCTCACCAGCTTTGTTGCTCTCCATTGGACATTCTCCAGCTCCTAAATAGCTTTCTTGTAGCGAGAGGCCCCCAAACTGAACAGAAGATTTGAGGTGCAGCCTCACCAGACATTAACCAATCATATTTAATGTATGGTACTGCCAAATTTCAGATGATTTGAAACAAAAGGAGCAACCTGATAACAACTGTGTAAATGGGTAAACATGTCATCTTTGAGTGCTTTTCCTTTTCCTCGCTTCTCTCCATTCATTTTCTCATGGCAGCTCCAACAGTCACGACCAAGAGAAAACATAGCAGACACGATACATTTGTCCTTGTAAGCTTGTGTCAGTCTGTTTCTAATGCGATAACCAATTTTGTTTGATTAAAATGCATTAAAGTAGCTTTTAAAGCTCATTGTACCATGGAGTTTAGCAGAAGGGGGAATAGTGAAGCTCATTGGTTTGCATGTGTGTAACTAAGATGAAGTTGAGTTTCTCAAAAAAAACTTTCAGACTAAGAAAACAAGTGGAAAAAATGGCTCTGTTTTCTCCCTCAGTAATAATGAGTTCTAATGAATGCAATTCATTCAAAGCTGCTTCCCTCTTCACAGAAAGCCTGAGGTTTAGGAATTTACAGCTTTGAGAAAAAGAAATTAGCTCAGAACTTTAGCTGAAAAATCACATTGTGGCATGTGATGTCAGGTTGCATCAGTCTTGCTTTATTCTGCGATACTGTTCACCAGGAATGACACAATCCAAAATGACTTTGCACAATACAATGTGTCAGATAAAAAAGCTGAAACAAATTACTTGTATCAGGATTACACCTTAGGCAAAAGCAATTTTAAGAACGAGATTTCACTACCTTCAAATGAAAAAAAAAAAAAAGAGAAAAGAAAATGGCTAAAATGTTAGTAAACCATGTAATAACAATAGAGACTGCTAAGCATTTTCTTACTTCTCCATGTCACCTACATGTTCTGGTGCAAAACTCAAACGTATTTGTCATCTGCCAACTGCCTTTACCCACACGAGGCCAATGAAAATTTAATTCAACAGAAATAAGTGAGCATTTACAATACACATACACTCCCTACTTTCTTAAACTGATCAAAAGGTGCTTCTCCAGATAGAACTGAGGTCAAACATTGCCTGAAATTATTCTACTATTAATGGAATTCCTATATACCTCATACACTACATACAAAGGCTATTTGGAATTTCCACAATGTAGTTTGATATCTCTTGCTTTACTAGGATTCCTGCTCATTGACTTTTGAAACAGGAAGCTTATTTTGCTCTTATCTCTTTATAATACTGACTATACTTTTATAAAGGTAGCAAGCATAATGTAGAGACAAGAATAAGGTTCAGAGGAAAGCTTTTCGGTCAAAACAGCAAGTCATGCATACCTAGTTAAAAAGTTAATTGATGCATTATGACATTACACAGATATTTCTGCTCTTTTATTTCTCCTCATGCAAAGAGTTCCTTTGTGTCCTTCTTCACCTAGAGCAACAGCTTCTCCAATTATAAAACTGAACTGAAGCAAAACTCAAAGTTTGTATATTAGCACAGACTATTCCATTGCAGGTTGGTGTAATGGGCATCAGGTCAAACGTTGAGATGAATTGTGCTTGACATCTTTCAGGGACGTTATTCCACATCTGAATTGCAGAACGTACTCTGTGCCAACTTAATTCAATTGATAATAGAGGCTTCATACTGACCACGACACATTTCCCATGTACAATCGTTTAAACACAATAGGATTTTCTTCACAGAACATTTCTGGAAACATAATGACTTAAAGATTATATTAAGAGTATGCTTCAATACAAGGTTAAAATCTCAGTGTTATCTTTAGCTTTCTTGGGAAAAAGAGCAGGTTTTATGCATTTTAGCAGGCTTTCAGCATAATTCTTAAAACAAAATTACCTCCACACTGCTGAGACACTAAATATATTCAGTAAGAGATAAGATTTGCCAGATATTTTCAGATACGTACTCTATATGTGGAAATACAGGACACAATTGTATTTTCCACAATCTATCTGGACACGTGGGAAAACGTCCTACATAGCATATAGAAATACCATGTGCTTTAGCACCTAAAATGCCAGCCATAATCAATGTATCTGTAATTAGTCAATAATTATTTATTTTCCATAAGAAAATATGATAAGAAATCATTTTCCATATATCATCTGAAAAAGAAAGTATTTAATTCTATGGAATGATATGCCTTTTAAATTGCCATCCTTAACTCCCACCTATAAATCAAAAACTAGAAAATGTACCAATATTTTATGCACTGCACCGTAAAAATTTAAAATCAGATTAGAAAACATGGTTGCCATGGCACCTGAGAACTACACTTTCATGCAAAGCAATTTAACAGATGTAAGAGAACTGAAACTTACAGCAGGCATGGTATAATTTTTAGATAAACTTAAGAAGAAGCTGTAAGGATATTTCAAGCTCAGTCTGCTGGCTGGCTGGTTCTTGTTCTGTATTTCAGGACGCTGCATCTCTGCGTCTATAACTGCTTCAAACTCTCTCTAAGGGCTGAAATGTTCCTAGGGTGAAATCTTGATGTTATTTGAGTCAATGGGGTTTTTGCCACTGACTTCAAACAAGACAAGCTTTCCCCTTGGCTCTTTGAAGATGGATGGCAAAAAGAGACATTTAGGGAGAATAGCAGTCTCAAGCCAAGAAGGTCAAGCTAAACTGCAGCATGGCATTGCATCTTTGCTCATAGAAAATGTTCATGTAGCCAGTTTGTACAAAGGCTCCTTCTCTGGATCCCCTGAATTAAATTTAAGGGGAAAAGGTTCACAGATAAATTAGTTTAATTTCTATTTCACAGTATGATTGTAGAAGTTGTATGCCTTATTTTCTTTGCCCAAGGGCATCACTAAGTGGAGAGAAGAACAAAGAAACGTCAGGGACATTGGCAAATAGAAGCCAGAAATAACAGGGGCTAAACAAAACCCCAAACAAACAAAAAAGCCCAAAACAGCTTTCCATGCAATTTTGTTTAAAAAAATGACAAGTTTTTTTATTGTTCTTACAGGAATAGTGCACTGCAGAGCCGCTTCTTCTGACACAATTGAAATTTGATTCACGGGACATCTGAGTTGCCCAGAAAAAAATGGACAACGGAACCACAATAATAGTAAAGAGTTTTCCTTACTAACCTCAAGAGTGTTGATTTTGAAGTACACAACTTCTCCTTGTAGAAGACAAGGAGAGTAAATGTGGTAAGTTACCAACAACAAAATGATGCCCATTCGCAGTCCCTGTGTTCTGTTTGTACTAAAACATCTATGTACTTCACCCAAGCCTCCACTGTTTGTATAGATGAGAACAAGGCTCAGCCTTAACATTTCTGGTTCTAATTAATAAGGCTTTAATGGAGATATACTTGATTTTTAGGGGGAGGCAAGAAACATTTCAATTTCTACTTTTCTTTTCATTTCCTTGTATGACTCAACCTTGTCAGAAAAGTTATATAAGGTTCAAACTGTTTAAATCCATTTTGAAGAATGCATTCAAAGGTACTGAAAAAGTGATACCATTAGCTATTCATTTTATCCAATACATTTCTTATTGACAATAATCTATCATAGTGCATAATGATTATTAAAATCTAAGCGACAGGAGCTTTAGAATAAATGAACCGGCACACTTGACTAACCTTGAAACCTGCTTTATAGATTAAAACTGCTTTTTTTTGCCATGAACACTTCACTTCCCTTATATTCTTTGTATCTGAATTTTATTTGCTACTTTCCTCTCATACACTTCATTCTATTCAAACAAACCAAATCACTTCCAAAGCATTGAATTTACACTTGATCGCTAAGTTTTCCTACTGTTAGGTCATCAACATTGAACTCACACTTGCACTGGAGTTCTCAAACCTTCACCAGTGAACATATATAATCTAAGCCAATGTAGACATTGAGAAATCTGTAATATATTTAACTAGGGGGTACATTTTACATTTTTATCTAAAGAAACTTCTCATTTACATAACCCTAATTATAATACTGACCTCTAAGTTTAAAACTGAATTATTTAGTGTATTTAAATTAAGGTATCATAGATATAGCATATTGTGCTGAGTATCTACAGTATAGTGTGAATTCTGACAACAGACTAGAATGAAAAACCTCTATTACAAGAAAAACTGGTTTACTATTAGAAAAAAAAGCATAAAAAACCCCAACAAATGAGGAAAAACTCAAAACAATTTTATCAGAGATGAGCACAAAAGCCTTTGACATTCTGAACTTGTGTAGAATGCAGTGGTGTTCGGTAGCCAATACACCTATTTGCAGTTTGCGGGCAGAACTGGTATTCAAAGATAATCATTATACTACACGCAGACAGATAAAGGACCAAAAATCATTCCTTCATAGAGCTGAAACAGTAACATTTGCAAGGGAATGAGACCTTGGGAATCTTATCCTAGTATACTACTCATGTCCATAAATGAGTGTATTCTTGCAAATTAGCTTTCTTTGCAAAGCAGGGGAATAACTAAAATCAATAAATCCAGGTAGCCATGGATGTGTCCTTTTTCTCATTGTTGCTCTTCCTGCTTCTCTGGCTACTGCCTCTAAGATCTGATGTGTACTAGTGTGTTAGAGAAATGCATAAAAACATGAAGCGTACTAAACAACAACTCTGTTCTGCCTCCTCTCTTCCACGTAGCAGGAACATACCTGAGTCTAGTAGAGTCAGGGCCTTTGACCGTTACAAGACATAATAGGATGAGAATGGTTATTTTGACAAGAAAAAAGAAACAGGAATCATAGGAGAAAGAGTCAGAGCTCTTTTTAAAAGATACTGTTATTTACACATTCTTATCTTGGAGGATAAAATCATGCCCTTATATTCAGAGACCCACATTCTGCCCTGGAAATGAGTTCTCCTTTTATTTTTCAGTAAACTTCAGTTTATCTGCAAGTCCATGTAGACAGCTGATTCCCAGCACTATCTGGCCAAACAATGACTAATTGTTACTGACTTCCCAGATGGTCATTCTAATAACTGGAGAAGGGCAACCAACCTAGCAATCGGGTTTCATTTAGTTGAAGACAGCACAACAGCTGTCTTTTTCTTTCCTACACACTCAAGCAGAGCTTTCTGTTGTTCCAGTACTCTCTTGAGCATGCAGAAAAAAGAGCTCCAATGAGCTGGAAAGTCCTGCTTTAGATGATGCTTTAGCTAGTGCTCACTCCTCCTTCCACATTACCTTTCTGTTCACTACATTGCATTTCTGTTCACTACAGTTGTACAGTAACTTTCGGCAAGGGAAGTGGCTCAAACACACCTGCTATCTCCAGTCTACACAAAGCATTTAAGTTCAAAGGCAAGCACCCTATAACAGCTCCTAAAAAAATCACAGAGAAAGCAGCAACACACTCTGCAAACCAACAATTCAATTCAGTTCATTCTCACCCAACTCAAGATAAGCTGGTTAGTTCCCCAAAACAACAGTAGCCAGCTAGGAGGAGGCCTTGGTAAAATAAAATAGCCAAGTAGTACCTCAGATGTGTAACGAGTAACAAAGTCCAGATTCGAATTTCATCAGCCTCACAGAAGCTGGGATACCAAGTATGGGCATAAGAGTATTTTTAACCGAGTGTGATTTGCGTGGATTCTTCCAAGCTGTATACATCAGGGCCAGAAAGCTCAAAACCTAATCCGGTTAGCTGGCCTCCATCACAATAGAGTCACACAGACCGAAACACTTTGAGTTTGTCTGTCCCTGCAGCTCTTGATATCATTCTGCAAGAAAGGCAGAGATAGCTTGACTGCATGGGCTTTTTTCCTGAAGAATATTACAGCAGAGGAAAATGGGAGATATCAAACCTTTGCCTGGTACAAACTGTTCTGCATTAAAGGCCAAATAAGTTAGAGGAACCTTTGAGGCAGAGACAGCCTAACACATGCTCTGTCATAAATACTGAAAACTGAGATGATGTTCCCCTGACCTGCTTTGGCCACAGGAGAATCTGAAGTCTTTCAACTGTGTGTCTGGGCTTAAGCAGAAAATAATTTATATCCTAAATGTATCTTCTGAAAATGTTAGAAAAAGCAACAACGAACCCATAGTACTTCTTTCTCCACAGTTTTAAATTGCAATCTTGTTGGAAACATGAAAATAACATTACAAACTAAGTCCTTTCACTGTAAAATACTACTATCTAAATACCAAGAGGTTAATTTACAAATAATAGGAAGAGTTGCTTGTAGATCTGAATGGGCATTGATAACTCTAAATTTTTGAAGTGAGTTACAGTCATTTTTTGGTGAGAAAAATCACTTTCCAGCTGGACACAATTTCTGAAAATGTACCCTATCAGGTGGTCTGAACAAGTAATTCTCAATTCTTTTTTTATAAGTTGCATAGTTTTATGTATTACTTTTTATGTATAGCATTTTTAACGTAACCAGACTGGTACATAATGCTTGCTTTTGAAAACTGTAATACCCTGAAGTATCTGAAATTTTGGGAATCAGAAATCATTCCATGCTTTTCCAACAATTATCCAGAATTATTAACAGCCTTGATATGACTCAGTGACTCTCAGTTCAGCTAAAAAATATTCACTAATCAGTGCTTTCCTTTCCAACTGGCAACTTTATGCAAATATCATCGGTGCTGAAGTTTCTGAATTTGGGTCTGAAGAATGCTTTGGTCATGTGGATTCCAGGTGGAGAGGAGAACATAATCCAGGGGTATATGGATTTTCATTGTGATTGAAACTGAATGTGAAATCTTCAACTTTGAATATGATCCTCTACTGGCTGGAATAAGTTTAAACTATTGGCATCGGAATGCAAAGATTCAGCATCTCTATAGAGTAGGCGTATAAAGGGCACATAGCACACTGTAGTCAATAGCTATGCTTAGGGAGACTCTTAATGTCCAATAAATATTTATTTCTTTAAAAACCATCTACAAGTAGGAACCTAATTCAAGCCAATCATGTCTGGATCTGAATATGAACATAACCTAATAAAAGTGTTTTATTTAAATTATACATTGCATCCAGGATTTTAGAATACATCAAAAATTCTCTTTGTTAGCTTGGATTAATATTTTAAAGCTGGAAGTATGACAAGGAGACAAAAGGAGTATTGTAGCAGATTAAACTGAAAACACCCTGCCACATTAAAATAGCTTTTAGAAATAAAGGGACAGCTGTTCACAGGATGAAAAGAAGTTAGAATAAATGAAACAACTACATGATGTCTTGATAGCCTGATGTGTACACTCCCCTGCCACAGATCTCTCTTTGTACAATATTTATATTTGTTTCTCAGTAAGATTAACTGTGTTCTTAGTATTCATTTGCATTTATGACTCAATTTCAGAATAGCTCTCAGACCCCCTCTGCATCTGAGTTTTGTCTCTAAGCTTGATAGGAGAAGAAAAACAACACCTGTGCCCTGCAAAAAGAACAGAGTGTGCTTGCAGAATATACACTAATGAGAGGTCAGGCTTTTTCTTTCTTTTTTTCTTTTCTTCCTCCCATCTTCTTTTTTGAAGAAATAGTCTGAGAATTGGTATATTTCCTAATCTTACTTCCACAATCATAGAATCATAGAATAATCAGGTTGGAAGAGACCCACTGGATCCATCGAGTCCAACCATTCCCATCAATCACTAACCCATATCCCTCAGCACCTCGTCCACCTGTGCCTTAAACATCTCCAGGGAAGGTGAATCAAACCCCTCCCTGGGCAGCCTCTGCCAGTGACCAATGACCCTTTCTGTGAAAATTTTTTCCTAATGTCCAGGCTAAACCTCCCCTGGTGGAGCTTGTGGCTGTTCCCTCTCGTCCTGTCCCCTGTCACTTGGGAGAAGAGCCCAGCTCCCTCCTCTCCACAACCTCCTTTCAGGTAGTTATAGAGAGCAATGAGGTCTCCCCTCAGCCTCCTCTTCTCCAGGCTAAACATCCCCAGCTCTCTCAGTCGCTCCTCATCAGGCCTGTTCTCCAGCCCCCTCACCAGCTTTGTTGCTCTTCTCTGGACTCGCTCCAGAGCCTCAACATCCTTCTTGTGGTGAGGGGCCCAGAACTGAACACAGGATTCGAGGTGCGGTCTCACCAGTGCCGAGTACAGAGGGAGAAGAACCTCCCTGGACCTGCTGGTTACGCCGTTTCTGATCCAAGCCAAGATGCCATTGGCCTTCTTGGCCACCTGGGCCACTGCTGGATCATGTTCAGTCACTGTCAACCAACACCCCCAGGTCCTTCTCCTCCAGGCAGCTTTCCAGCCAGACTTCTCCTAGTCTGTATCTGCACAGGGTTGTTGTGCCCCAAGTGCAGGACCCGGCATGTGGCCGTGTTAAACCTCCTGCCGTTGGTCTCAGCCCAGCGGTCCAGCCTGTTCAGATCCCTTTGGAGCCTCCCGACCCTCCAGCAGATCCACACTTCCACCCAGCTTAGTGTCATCTGCAAACTTGCTAAGGGAGCACTCGATGCCTTCATCCAGGTCATTGATAAAGATATTGAACAGGGCTGGACCCAGCACTGAGCCCTGGGGAACCCCACTTGTAACTGGCTTCCAGCTGGATTTAAATCCATTTCCCACCACTCTCTGAGCCCTCCAGCCAACCAGTTTTCACCCAGGAGAGTGTGCGCCTGGCCAGGCCAGAGGTGACAGATTCTATAGCAGAATGCTGGGAGAAACTATGTCAAAGGCTTTATTGAGGTCCAGGAAGATCCATCCACAGCCTTTCCCTCGTCTAGTAGCCGAGTCACTTTGTCATAGAAGGAGATCAGGTTAGTTAGACAAGACCTGCCTTTTGTGAACCTGTGTTGACAGGGCCTGATCACCCGGTTCTCTTGCATGTGCTTCATGATAGCACTCAAGATCACCTGTTCCATGCCTTTCCCTGGCACTGAGGTCAGACTGACAGGCCTGTAGTTCCCTGGATTCTGTGTTTGCTACCATTTAATCAGTTTACCCTTCAGAAACATACTATTTTGTCTGTTTGCAAAATTACTACTTAGAATATTGATCTGCACAGGCAGTGATTTGTTCTGAACTTATTCATTAGGAGAGGATTAAGGTGGGCAACAGAAGAAAATAAAACAGAATCACCACATTTTGGAGTATATAAGCAGTGTGTTAGAAATTAAGCACCACAAAAGTGAGTCATAGGGTAGAACAGATCGATGGTAAAATTCAAATGAATGCACTTGCAGCTAACAAGTGATCCAGAGATGCTGTTTCTCACTGCAGGGCAAGTGCTTTGTTATAAAGAAAACAAAACAAAAATGAATTTATCATAGTGTTCTTCACTTGAAGCAAAGTGTGAATACATAATAAGAAAAGTGTATAAAGTTGAAAATAAGATTAAGGTAAACCAATTTTCCTCTGCTTTGTCCTCCCTGCTTGCAGTGAGGCAATACTGTACAAATTGCCAGCCCAATATAAAGCAAGAAAAGTTTCAAGAGAAATCTCCAGAGATCTTGGAGGTAGAATAAGAAAAAAGAAAACCCCAACCAACCCAACCTGATTTCATGTCTCATACCTTCCTGGCCTGGCACTATCTACACATATCCTGCCTCAGACACCAGCTAGCAGGAGCTACACTTCGTTATTGCCTCCATAAGTGCCTATATGCTAATAAACAACCCTTATGTTATCACTGCCTGAAGCTCCTTAAAACAGAGGACAGATCTTAACGTGCATTCAAGCAGGTGCTGCTCCCAGAAGGCAAATCTCAGGACAGGTCTGGCACATAAGAAAGCTTAAGTATGAACATTAGTATGAAATAAAATGCTAGGTGCAAGTATCTTGATAATTTATATGGTTCAAAAGTCTGGGGACACGTTATAAATGCTCTGTTGCCTATTATTTGACTGTATTCAATTCCTTTCAGACAGAATATCTTAATTATAGTCATCGAGCAAGAGACATTTATGAGAGAAGGAGAATAAGAAATTAAATGAGTGGGCTTGATTAGTACATGCATTATAACATATAAAAAATAACAATTTAGATAAAGCTGAAAGGAAACTCTAACAATGTTGTTATATAACACTTTTGTCTCCTGCTTTTCTGCTTGATTGGGATTGCCCTGGAACATCATACCCTGATTAACCCAACTTTTAATAGCTAATTTGTTTATGAAGGGGCACAAACCATCCCAGTGTAAACTGACAGTTTTTAAATAAGATCATATATTTCCCGTATAAGCAATCTACGCCCACATGTATTTTTAAAGCTGAAAATAATATACCAAATGAGTTAAAGAAAATCTAACTGAAGTTTAGACTTCTCTGGGCATCATGATGTAAACACACTTGTTCTGCATCACAAATAATAATTCGATCAACGTTCAGCCTTTGAAAAATTTTGAACAAAGTTTCTTTCAGAATGATCAGTGGCGATCACACCATGGGTTGCTGCTTAAAAGCTTTTACAAGCATGTACACATGAAGCTTCACTTGGCTTGAATATCTCCTATTGGCTACCTTAGAAATTTAGTGATGTTGCTGGATGCACCCGACAGCTGTTTTGGTAACTCTGAAAAGGGTTATCCACAGTCAACTGCTCAGCTTTGCAGACTGCTGATAGAATGGCACTTAGCAAGAATATTTCTGGAGGAATTAAACAGCAGCACTAAGCTAAGCAATTACGAAAGAAAAGCCAACATTTACTGAAGGAAAGGTAGAATCCAGCTTTTTAGGTTCCAAAAAATATTGTTCCAATTATTACACTGACAATAGAGTAAAATCTGGAAATGATCAACCCTGTGTTTGTAGCCATATCACATGAACTACAGACACATTAGAGAGACATTTACTGAGCTCCCAGGCAGGAAGATCAGAGTTTTCTGACAAAAGCGTTTTGACATAGACTGAATCTGACGTGCTGGTTCTTATTACATTTCATAGGAGATTATATATGCAAAAGTAAATACCAGTGTAGTGCTTCTACACCCAGCTTTAATTCTAAGCCTAAAAGTAGCTTCTGGTTCAAGACGGTAGCAAAATACTCCTTCAGAGATCAAACATCCCATCCTCTGCAGAATGCATAGTCTAAGCCTGCATTTATTGGAAAATCTGGCCACTCATCCTGCAGCCTCCGATTTGCAATATAAGTCAACTTCAAATAAGCACGATCAGCACTCACTCACTTTGTGCTGTTATAAAAGCAGAGTTTGCCCTGCGATATTGCTGCACTTGGCTCCTACTCTAGCGCATAAGAAATACTGATCAATTCGCAGATCACTTGGAGAGACCAAAGAACCAGGCACGAAATATCCACAGAAAACATGACCATCCCAGAGATAATTTAGAAGCGCACAGAAAGATAAATGAAGTTTGTGTAATATTAGTCAATGGTTTAAATAATATTTAACTTTAAATAATAAAGATAGGACTCTATGGTACAGAGAAACATCTTTATAAAAGGGGAGGGTGTTCTCCTAGAAGAGAGGTGTACTGAAAATTGAAATTAAATTGTTAATTCATCTGTAATGTTTCTGTATCTGTAAACAGCAACACAAAACTTGCTTATGTACCACATACTGCAGTAACAAATCAAAAATACTCAGTGCTTGCTAGAATAAGCCCCATTAGGTATTTTATTCTGCAAATGCTAAAAACCTTAAATTCAAAGTTATATTTCTTGGTTAAATCATCAATAATACAACACTAAACCCAGAAATTCTTATTTTCAATCAGTACAATAATTGTCTAAAATACCTTCTTTTACTTCTGTCTATAATGTCCTCAGGTTATTTTGTACCTTGACTCTTCTGACTGAGAGGTACAGACCGTGAAAGATTTTTAGTGTTATGATGTTTTAATTGTTAATTATTATGTGATGTTCTATGGCTAGAAAATAAAAATTGTTGCAAGCTACTGTGGAGACTTATTCTTCCAGTTACTCTAAACAACAGTTAAACACATGACTAATTTGCTTATAAATTTCTGGGATATGTTTTGAAAATGAAGACAGACTTCAAAGATGACAGACCTGTTTCCTCCTCAAAAATCTGGAATTTTGTTCTCCCATGCACACTCACACTGGAGTGCTTTTGGCTCTGCCTGTCATTAAGAGCCTCCTTTCAAACATCAGGTTTCTAGATTCTCTTCCTCAGCAACCCTCTCCCACAGCTTCCTTCTGCCAGGTAGGGTAAAGTGCCTCTTCCTCAGTCCTTTTTGGTTGTGCGACGAAGAACACTATATGAAGGAGAATGATGGCAAAGTATGTGAAAATACTTGATTCTCTCATTTCATGTGCAATGTATGCTCGAAATAAGAGGGAAAGCAAGGAAGGACTCCTTTCCCCTTTTATTAGAATATAAAATGGGCAAGTAGTAAAATAAAAGTTCAAACTGAAGGTTTACAGAAGAAACTGTAGCTCATGTATCATCCCTTTGCGGTTGCTTTCAGTGTGCGTTGGTGCGCTCTGTGCTGTAAGTGATAAATGGCCTTAAACTGATCTCTCCTAGGAGCTGGCTACAACAGCAACTCTGAACGTCACTGTAAGAAAATGCTGCCTACTTAATTTTTCCTTCCAACTACTGCATGTCAATTTTGGAGCAAGACATTTTTTCTTCTTTACAGGAGCCACTCCGACCTCTAAGCAATTTTGCCATAAACCAGGTTAGAAAAGAGAATGAACCTCACAGACAACCCCATGCCTTTGTTCTTTATTTTTTATAAGTGTTTCAAGCCGTAGCTCACTAAAGGAGACAAATACCTTACTTACTATGTAACTTTAGAAAACACTGAAGGTATAAAGTTTCAGTAGTAGGACTTGGAATTTCCCGATTCAGTAGTCTCCAGGATTTTTTGGAAGGTATGTCTCGCTTGCACCTTCTCCCTGCCTGCTCTTGCCATCTAGGTCACAGCTTCCTCTATATTGACCCACTTTAGTGTTTTGACTTTTGCTACATTCTTCTCTGGTTTACTGTGCTACCGCTTGCCACTGCCACAGCTCTCTTGGACCCTTCCTCATCATCCCCAGCATCATCTCAGCTCTTTGTTGCCTCCTGTTTCTTCACCTTCAGGGAACTAATTATCATGGATTGATTTAGAATGTGGGGTCACCTCAGGATGGTCATATTTTGCAGGAAATGGTGAGGTATGAAAAACTAAATTTTGTTAAACTAATTGTCCAATATGACTTAGGCCGAGTTTCCTGGAGCATTTTAGCCCTCTGCAACCCCCAAAACACATTGAATCACAAATTCTTCTGTGAATTAAATACTGTCTGTAATTTAAAGTGAGAAGCAAGTTCTCTACCTGCTATATTGCTTTTGTTCAATGGAGAAGATCCTGAATGATCCTGAACCCTAATTCCAGTATTTCTGCCTGACATCCAAATGAAGTAGAAAAGCACAAGGCCTTAGAACTATGAACAGGTCACAGTCCTGGTGTGGATTCTACCTACAAATGTCTGAAGATAAGGCTGAAAATTTATAGATACACGTTTTCTTAGACAGAAGTTTAGCAGAAAAATCAGTATTCAAAATTTAACATCTTTCCCCCTCCAAATTTACACTCAGGTTGAAGGAGTGCTTTAAATAAAACATTTATGTGCATCATGTCAGAACCACCTGCTCAGTGGAAGGGAACAGAAAATAAAATATATTGAGATGGTAAGCCTTAAACACATCATTATTTCTCGTTGGCTTCTTTTATGTTTCAAGTTTTGTTCTCTAGGATACCCATAGGCTGTAACCTCTTTATATAATATATGACTTACTTCTGCTTTCAGAATTATTTTCAATTATTCGGGAGAAAAGCAGGTTTTAATGATTTTTTTTTCCCCCTCTGAACACAATATTTTTTTTCTTGTCTTCAATAGAACATTCTTAGGATCCAAATCCTCTCTTTAATGTGCTTATTTCCCCAATATTTACTTTTTTGTTCGTGTGGTGGAAATTAAGATTAGTGAAGTAATTCTTACTTTCTTGTTCTATCCATCAACACATAGGAATTAAAATAAAGTTTCATCCTTTCTAAAAGAATCGTTTAGAAACAGATTCCTTCATGTCTTCAAAATGAAACCTTGCCATTACTGGTTACAGTCTAAGCATTAGAAAAGCCTCATTTCTTACATACAATATGAAATAAATATAAACAGTCTGCATGCATGCCGAGAAGTATGAAAGATAGAGCTGGCTTGAGGCTGCAATTAAACCCACCATACATTACTTAATGGAGATAAGATTCTTTTTGGTAAACGGCAAAAAAAAAAAAAACAAAGGAGGCTGAGCTGAGCGGCAAGACAGCCAACTTAATACCATTCTTATTGGGCCACCAACCAGGCAACTGGAGCAGCATTATCAAGTCAGATAATGCTTCTTTAATGTTTATGCTTCCTTCCTTCTGTTGATTTGTGCGAGTTTTTTTTCCCCGTCTTTTTTTG
Source organism: Clamator glandarius (assembly GCA_033459285.1). Classification (NCBI taxonomy): domain Eukaryota; kingdom Metazoa; phylum Chordata; class Aves; order Cuculiformes; family Cuculidae; genus Clamator; species Clamator glandarius. Next base: position 4,833,178 of record JAUNZM010000055.1, on the reverse strand, counting down.
GGGGGTGGGAGCTCCCTGTATTTCTCAACCTTCCCCTTTGCGTTCCTACTCACGCTTTCAACAGCGACCACGGCTTTCAGCAGTGTGACAAAATCACAAGTATATCAGACAATCATTTCACAGCACAGAGGACAAAGGCCAGTGAAAATCAAAGATCAGCTAATATTTCATGGGCTATCACATCAGATATTTAAATGCCGAAGTGAATTAAGTAAACACACTTAACTTACAACTGAAAGCCGGGTGGTTATAAACCCCCAAACCTACAAAATAACCTCCCTAGGAATGAATTCTTAATACTAACCACAAATTCACGCGTAAGTATTAGCAAGATGAGGATCTAATGCTCTCAGTTGGTTGTATAAGCAGAATACAGTGACACCAGAATTACTGTCACTGATTTTGGTTGAACTTCTGTATCTACTGGACCTATGGCTTCGCTTTGTCATTTATACATGCTAATACTATTTCTGTGCTGTTTTAAAAGAAATGATAACAAAGAACTTAAAATGCCTTAATACCTATAATTTTCTATAGAATGTACAACATTATAAAAGAACTAATGTGTGGGATAAATAGGCAAAAGTGAAAAAAAAATAAATTGGCCTAGCAACATTTAAATGATGGCAAATGTAAGTTTAATATAAAACCATATTAGAACAATTGAGAATCATGAGAGGCTAATTTATTATTTATATAGCACACTAAAAGTTATCTATAAAGGAAATTGTGTAATATGCAGTAAATTAGACAAAGCTGCACTATAAATTGGGATTAAATCTTAAACTGGTTTTAATATTTAATATGCTATCATGACTCACATTTTCAATAACGGTTGTTCAAAGTTCAGGAAGAAGCTTGAAAGCAGACAGAGGAAGATGAGTTGAAAAACTTAACCTCCTGATGATATGAATTAAACTAGATCATCTATTAATTGCTCAAACCAGACAAAACTAGCATATACCCTCTGTTGAACACCTGGTCCAAAACTTACCAGAGACTGGAAACACTCCCATTAAGCTCAACAGAATTGAGATCACAGTAACCACAAGTTTTATAACTATTAGGGGTAAATAAATTATACTACACAGGAATAAAATAATTAGAAGTTCATTTTTAATGATTGTGCCAATGGAACGCTGCCAAAACTCACCCTTTGATGGGAGCAAAAATGTCATGTTGAAAAAATAAAAAAATATTATCCCAGAGGAGCACTGGAATGATGATGTTCGACTTGAGCAAAGCCAGTGTTGAAGTCAGAGTGCTCATTTGGATTTCAAACTACACATGTAAATAGGCAATACCTGGGCATGAAGTGACATGTTTTTTGTAAGTGTGTAAGGGTTTTTTAATAGAATGCGTGTCACAAGTTAGAACTGCTTAATTTATGGAGCTTTACTTATAGCTATACAGAATACTGATTTGAAAAGTTTTGACCTGCAGGGCTTAGTCCAGCCTTAGATATTCTTATTTGCAGTACTGTGAAAAAAAACAATTGTCTCACCTCCAGTATGTGGCCTTAATACACTGTACAAAGAAAATAGCTCGAAGTCCTTGACCAAAAAGGTTTATAACTGAAGATGTCAAACAACAGACAAACAAAACCAGGGACAGTTCAAGGAAATCACAACGCAGCTTTGGTCAGCAATTTAGTCAGTGATCTCAGCGCACTGGCAGGCTAAGTCCTGCCAGGAGAGCTTTAAAGAAGAAAATGTTTATGTTTTGTTGTGGGTTATAAAGAGTGTCAAGGGCAACATGGAAAAGATTCCAAAAGTCATTGATGGGGTGGTTGTCAAGCTGAGGAGAGAAGTCAAGCTACTACTGCTTCTAGACAATGACAGGAAGAGTAGGATACGGCTTTACAGAGGGAAAATGATTAACACTGATCAATACCAGAGAACAGGATTCTGTACTGAAAATCAAGACATGAAATTTTGTTATCTACACAAGATAATACCTAGCATGTGGATTGCTAAAAGTCCTATCATAGAGATGCTTTATTTAAAGAACTTATAAAACATACATATATTTATATCTATGTGTAAAAATAAAGAAGTAGTCAGGGTAAAATGCCACATACTTCAGCTCTTCTCTAACATATCAAAATTCTAGATGTCTAAATGTAACTCTGGATCAAGATGCTGAATCACAGTGTGACCAATCTCTCTGTCAGTAGTATACTTGGTTGGTTTCATGTTAAACTAGTTCTCTATTCCTTTTTGTCCAGAGAAACCCTTGGGAGTTTTGTTTGAGTGCCTGGGCCATAGTTCAGCTCTTCTGCAGAGTTCTGCTTGATGAAATACCACTCCCTTAAAAATTAAGAACTGTGAGAGGAGTAAGTTTAAAAAAGATATGTTGTAATTTGCAGCTTAGACTTCACTAATCTTTTTAAGGTTAAGGTGTTCTGAACAGAAAATCATATATAGTTGTCTGGAGCATTTTGAGCTGCTTAAAATGCCTAATTGTCATTTTGATGAATGTAAAATAGGCATACAGCAGATGAATTTGGTCTACAGTGAATTGGCATTACAAATGATAGCACTCTCTAGCACTGCCACTGCAAGAAATGTTGATTTTAATTAACACTTTACTTTAAAGACATTGTTTTGCACACGACACATTAGAAGTGTGTAGTCTGAACTACAGACTGCTGTGCTAAGCAGTGTGGCTACAGTTTTCTTTTAAGGACAAACGACAGCCTTCTTACAGCTCTCATGGGGACACTGTTGTTTTCCTTACAGTCTTCAGTCCTAGAACAGAGTTGTTGTATTTAAAGATGTTGTTTAAGATGAGTGCCTTCTTGAGTCACTTCAGCTCGTCTTTTATTTGCTCATTCCCTCTAAAACCAAATTTTCTTCATGGCTAGTTATGATTCAAGTCAAATGTGAAACAAATCAGAAATTATAGTGTATTAATGGAATATACTGTTACTTATATGTCTTCTGTCAGGATTGATTAATTTAGCAGACTGGCTATGCTATTAATGCAATAACTAGGTCTAAATAAACAATGAGAATGATGATGTTATTGACAGACAAATAAATAGAACAACAAAAAAACGCACCCTGAATTCACATTTTTTGTAAACCAGTAGGATTTTTTTCCCTGGCTTCAGTAGGAGCTTTAGACATTCAACTAGATAATTTTTTTCTTATTAGTGACAGCCACTCTTATTAAAGCTCCACAATAAAATCCCATCTAGATTATATTGGTATCTTCAAAGAGCTCCCCTCATAGCATTTATTTATTTCTGTCCTTATTAGGAATATCTGAAATTCAGAAACAGCGCTCGGGAGTTAACCTCCTGCAAATGCACAGCCTAACTATACTGCCTTTTATAGTCTAGCAGAACTGGTAACAGATGTGAGGATATCTTTCATTCTCAAAGTTATCTAGTCACTTTATCTCTTGTTGGAAAAAAATAGTGACAAATTCTTTGTTCTTAAGGGAAAAGTAGATTAGAAAGAAAAGCTTTCCATGAAAAGCACACCATTCTTTTCCAGCCTTATTAGAATCCATGTTTATTAGTGCTATTTATCTATATATTTTCCCAAACAATATTGTAACTAAAAGTTTATTGATAGAAAATACAGGCTAGGGTAAAGGTTAAGAAATTAAAATTCGAGATATTTTCTGCACCTACCGATTTGAGACTTGGTCGCAGGTTAACAACTAACTGAAACCATACCTAACAGCATGAGCTTTATGGCAATGGATTGAGACCCATTCACTAACAGAACAACTCCCTTTTTGAGCTTCCAATTTAAGCCACATTCCTGCATCCGAGGGTTCCTATGAAACATGCCACCAGGTGGACAGGGCAACTGGACCAGACTCATCAGAACCAACTTCAGCATTTGGCTAAATAAATCACACAAGGGGCAAATGGAGACATAGCTCCACCTCCACCAGGCTTCATTTGATGTCCAAAAATTACCGGTTAACCTCTCCTGTGAGAGAAGAAACTCCAGGCATGACTCTGTGTGTGTTTGTTCCCCAGGCCAATATCCATAAATCCCTTTTGCTCTGGATCAAGAATGATAAGATAGACAAATAGTCCATTAAAATATTTTCAGATGTGTATCTCTATATACTATTATTACTTTATTGACAAAATATAGCTCAGACAAAGGTAAGCCAGCCTCCTTATGGGAGAACACATTGAAATATTTTTCTGGTGCCGATTATAAATACTAAACATAATTTATTTTTAAAAACATTCTGAGCAGGAACATATCCAATCTTTATCATGATTGAAAAAAACATTATGATTTTCTGCCTGGTATTACTTTTATGAGTTTCATTCTTTCTTAATAGAAACTTGAATAAAAACTGCTCTGGCCAGACCTTGCAATTTTATTTCTTTTATTGCAACCATTAAATCAGCTTTCATTTCATTACTCTAATTGTGCCTGGGAGCAGAAACTGCCACCTTAAGGCACCTAACCTAATTTAAAATGCTCACAGCTCATTCCACCTTAAAATATATTGCAGTACTTAGGATCAGCACAGCAGGTCAAGCTATACAACAGCACTGTGGTGATCAGAGGACTTTTTGGCAGTTAAATCAGGAGAAAGACTGAGGCAATGTAAAAAAAGTAACATTTCTCTTGCTTAAAAGATACACGGCAGTTGACATAACCATTTTTTATTTGCACCTTAAGTGTCTCCAGAGCATTCTTAGTTAGGTAGAGATTTCTCACATAAGGAGCAGTTCTCAGCACAGCGCACAAACTTCTAATTCACTAGGATGATTTTTACTGTGGGGGTTATACATGTAAAGAGCCACCTTGCTGGGCTGTAAGGTAAAAAAATCCATAATGATGAAATATATGTCTGTTTGTGCTACTTGTGGGGGCCTCTTCTGCCATTGTTTCTGGCTGTCTCTCAATCTTTATCTTCTCTAAGCCTCCCTGTAAACTGCATATTACCTCCATTTTACTGATGGAGAATTGAGAGCGACAAAAGTTAAGCAGTGACCTAAGAATACACAGGGGTGCAAAGACAGAGCTGGGGTTTAAATTCAGGTCTCCCAATTCCTAGGAGGACTCTTTATATAAAAGGTACAGATGTACCTACTCCTTCTTGCCTTTCTCACTATGTAGTTAACAGACTTACCTGCATTTCTACACCCCCTGCAGCAGTGTTTCTAAAAGACTTTCCTCTGGCTAAATGATTCCAGCTCCCATAAACAGAACCATAAGATAAATACTCTGCTTGAACAGACTAGAGGCAGATATTCATTAGCAAAAAGTGCAATTACGAATCTAAGGCTTATTGTTAAGCTGAATAAAGGGATAAACTAACAATTAGTGTCTTTAACAGCTACAAAATGACCAGAAGCACATCCTATACCTGCCTCCCACTTGTCAACTGAAATCCCTACCTACAACTCTGTGCACAGCACTTATCAGACCAGGGATGCCAGGAAGGACACAAATCCAAGAGGGAAATCAGCATTTGTATGATATACAAAGTATAAGGGAATTTAGAACAATGAATGGATGAATCTCTGCAACCTGGTTGTAGGCCTTTAAAGTAAGAGTGGGTTTATTTTCCTTTGTCTTGCAGTGAATCTGCTTGCTAGGAAATAACTCACCACTGTTCCTTGGAAGGCACTAGCTAAATAAATGCTCATTTCATTAGCTAAACAGATACAAATTACATCTCAAAGCCAAAGACAGTGATAAAGCATCAAGCCTTCCTTGGACTGTACCTCTACAACGCCTGGATTAATTTCATTTATGCTGTAGTTTTGGACATGAAAGAGTATGAGATTCATCAATGGATCTTGAAAAAAAATATATTAAAAAACCCCTCCTACTTTGGAAACATGCTATTGTGGAACAGCCACGTCAGAACTTGTGTAAACTTATAGTCATACATGTTTCTAATTACACATACCCACCACCCATCTATAAAATAGATTCTCAGGAAAAGAACTCCCACTTCTGGTCAAATTTCTTTTGAAAAAGGGCAAAATATTAATTTCAAAATTTCTGCAGAACTTTTTCTTTACAGATATTTCTTAACATTTTTTCCCTTCAAACGAATCAGCATATTTTAAAAATTCTCCAGTTGAAGTGTCATTGATGAAATACTCCAAGCTGAGAAGCTTCACTACATGATAAGACTGACTTAGCCGTTAGCTTAGGCATTCCAAAATGACAGTTTTCAGAAAACCCTGATGCTGTTTACATAACGTAAATCAAATGACTGAGTGGCATATGGTTATCCTGTTGTTATGACAAAGCATGTGTATTTTTCTTATATCTGCACCAATATAATTAGAACTTGAAAAAGGCACTCATTTAAGCTGGCACTTGAAAAAAATCACTAATTTAAATACACTGTACATACAATGAACAGGCATATATGAATATACATAAGCTTGATGCATATTGCATCTGACATAACTTTAACCAGCTTCAGAGGTAACAAGGCAACAGGTCACTGGGGACCCAGGGTTCTTCCATCAGCCAAACTGTTAAATACTTCCAGCATCAGGTCGTGGACCTCACATTATATTAAGTGCAGGACGAGACCACCTTTCAGAATATGACACTTGAATTACTGATTGTTGCAGGCCTGACTCTCAATAGCTGCTTTTACACTTTGAATTGCTACCCACAGTAGTGCCAAATGATGAAGATACTTTGCCTAAAATTTCAGCGGTTTCCCTCAAATATTATTGATCCCACCATCACATCCCCTGATGAATATTTCAGTAGTTTCCTAAAATGCAGCAGCCCAGGCAATGCAGATGCTAACCAGCTGCCTCCATAGATACTTCAGGGACAGAAATTCAAAGGGTTACTACAGCTCTCCCATAACCACATAACAGCTGTAATCTTGCTGTCCAGCAGTGATACACAGGTATTGTCTCTCTCCTATTTGATTATGTCTTACATGTGCAATTTTAACAGGGAATCTGCAGCAATAAAACGAATGAATCATTAATTTTTCTTATCTTCCCTAGATCTTTTTTCTGAGCAGCCTTGAAGCAGATTAAAAACATCTAATTCTCAAGGATTACGTATTGCCATAGAGATTATTTATGGTAAAGCATGGCGTGCAAAATCTTTGTGATGCCCTGGTAGGATCAAGTTGTGAAGGTGAAGGTTCATTTTGAGAGTGTTGTTGGAACCTAAGTGAGAAATAACGTTACCTGAAAAGGCAGATGAACCTGTGAGCATCAAGGCTTCTAGCCTATATTCAAGCAAAACTGGCAGTCATCTCAGTAACTGGCTGATGGATTCCTGTGATGTAGTAACTTTTTTGTGCATATTGGCAGCTTGCTTCTAAACTAAACTTTGTAACCCAAGTCTCTAGCATGTTTAGAATTGCAGATGTATGTTCTGAGAATTTGCAGTGTTTGCCAGAAAGACACTATGATATTCGCACAGTTGGTTCTGAATTTTAAACCCAAATCTGATGTGCTATGACTCACAGCCTCAGGAAAGAATTAGATGAATAGCTCATAAGGGGAGAGACACTGCCTGAATATCCTTATAGAGGTTATATGCTGAATAATAACCATGATTTCCATACCACAAACTACCATTCTGTTTAGGATACGGTGAGCTGATATACAAGGAGAGGGTGCCACACTCTTATCTTTAATATACTTAGAGGACCAGAAATCAATGAAACCTCAGCAACACAGACCTCACTGATGGCTTTTTCTTTCAGTTCACCTCCAGGATGCCTCACTGACTCCCTTGGACAGTCTCTTTCAAAGCCCACGCTCATGCAGCAAGTCCATAGTTGCTGGATAAAAGCTAGTCCAAGTGTCCCTACTCGAGATGTAATCTCACCGCACATTGCAGCATGGACATAAGCTTAAATTACATACAATACAAGAAAGGAGTATTTGTAATATAGAGGATATTTGCAACACTGTCTGACACTAGTAGGCCTTTAATTTAGATAATGTGCATTTAATTTACATGTACAATTTATCTAGCAAAAATCCCTTGTGTTATCCAAAAGTGATAAGAACAAAGACAATCAGCCTCAAACATATCTAGGAGGAATTTCAGTAAATAGTGTTCTACATATGGTCCTGAAAAGTCTGAGTCATCTCAAACTATGGTTTTTACTAAGCCTAGAGTGATCTTATTTTCAGTCTTTCCAGATTCCATCATGTGGTGGGGATTTGCACTCAGAATTCCAACTTACTTCTAGGACTCAGAAACACAAAAGACAGCTTCAAGAACTTCAAGTAAACTCTCTCCAAGGAATTGTAATAAAGAAGCGACCAACATCTCGCAGCATTGTAAGCCTTGTGGTCCCATGCAAGTCAATCTGCTCCAAGCAACACCATTATAATTCTTCCTGAAAGACCCAATAAATATATAAGCCCATGATAAATCACAGATCTCTTAATGACTTGCAAGGGGACACTTGCACGGGGAAGAGGTTCGCTTTCATTTGGCTACCTTTACTATCTAACTAGCCTCACATATGGAACATGATGATTTATGGCACATTCTTAGCCATAATCCTGTGAAAGTAACACAGAAACAGTTCCATTCACTCTGCATTTCTAGAAGATGCCCACATCAGACAGGTAAATAGTAGCTGGGTTCATCCTCTCTGAATTATCATGTACTTACCATTTCTTTTTTACAGTCAGAGATGGCTTGAAATTATTCTCAAATGTCCTGATATTCTGCAGTAAGACCTACCAGAGAATATCAATATTCAAACAACACATGATTTGCTGTATTTAAGACAAGAGTATCCAAAATTCCTACCAGAAATTGAAGCCCCACTGTACACTGGTGCTATAAAAATACAGAGTACAAACACACCTTTAATCTAGAGAGTTGTATGTTACATGGCCTGAAAAGAGAGACAGGGCTTTGAAGTGAGAAGGTCAGTTAATGCCTGTAGGGATGGTGTGGTGTTTCAGTGCTTCTTACCTCTTTCTTCCTCCCTCATATCTCTTTAGCCCATTGTCTTATAGGATTCACTAGCCCGATCTTTGAGCACAGAAGGACAAAACTGAAATGTTCACTCATCTTCCAATTTCTGATCAGAGTTATTATGATAGGACAGAAAGCTGCAATAGAAATAGGTGTTGTTTAACCAACAACCATTTCTGGCTCTGTACATTCACATCCCTGTTAATGTTTCTAAACTGTACATAGGATGTGATTGTGCTAATGCTTGCAGATTTGGCTTCTGAACAATGTCTTCATAAATAGAACATATCCTTAAAACATCAGTCCCTTTCCCTCCCTGCTGTGCAGCATGTTTCATTTTTTACAGGGTGCAAAAAGAACCTACTGATGACAATGTTCTTTTGCTCCTCTAGAAAAGAAAACTCTTAAGGCCCTCCAGCAAAATACATCCCCAGCTTAACAAGTAACTGAATAAATGCAAACCCCATGGGGCTTTGCTTAATGGGGCAAGCAGTTCTGTTTACCAATGCTGAAGAAATCATGGATGCTATCGCAGAAATACTTTCTCCTGAAGTTCAGCTCTACACAATCAAGGAAAGAAACTCAGCTGAAAAAGTACAGAGTTTTGAAAAATGTATATATTTCCCCAAATTTCAGGGTTTTTTCCCCCCTCACATCTCTGTACTCTTAAAAGATTACAAGCATACAGTAAAGTGAATAATACTCAGATGTTTGGGGCTTTTCCCCCCTCTAATTTTTCTTTTATGGGGTTGAAATGTTCAGCCATTCTTCAATTATTTCAAAAGTACAGAACTGAAAGTGGAAAACAAAAGAAATGCAGACTGGAAGGAATAAAGCAGCAGGGAAGGAATTCCTAGTACCTGAAAAGCAGGGGGCAAATAAAGCCTGAAGGCCTTAGTAACAAACTAAATATCTTTAAAATACTTTAGTATAGGTATATAAAGTGATTTTTCACTAGAAGAAAATAGATATGACTTTTCATCTAAAAGTAGGCCAGAGTGAAAAGACTTGATCGACCCCTTGACTATAAACCGCACTTTGCAGGCTGTTCCAGTCCCATATAAACTGCAAACTCTTCATGATTCAAGTACTAAACTTTCAGAGAAACTTTTGCCTTCTCCTATGCTGCCCACCTAAACAGAACGATCAGTAAACATCTGCAAAGGCACTTCTTGTTTCCTTTTACAGCCCTTCTTAAAATCTCCAGTGCTGTAATGGACCTACAAAAACAATGACAGCTTTAATTGGACAGCTGAATATCGACACTGCTGTATCGCATCTTAAGAAATATTGTCTCCTGTGTTATTCAAACTCTTTCATAAGCATCTGTGGCCTTTTTCTTCTGAGAATGCAAAATTTCAGGAAAAAAGACCACAATTCTTATGTACAAAACACCTAAATCATGAAAGAAGTGACAGCAACACCTCAAAATCTCTCATTTCTGGTGTCTGAAAAGTTACAGTGAGTTTCTGTCCTGCATACCGAGGACAACCCTGAGAGCACATGCAGCACACATGGTCTACAAGGAGTGCCAAATGGCAATATTCAAAACCATTTCTTTTCAGCATAATCTGTTGCTATTAAAGACTTCTGGGATGTTATTTGGAGCTTCATGTCAGAAACTGCAGGGTCCAGAGAATATGTAGTAATGTAATAGAGAGCTCTCCAGAGAAGTATGGTTTCTGGAGCAAGGGGAAAAGATTAACCTAAACATTTCTAAGGGAAAAAAAAAAATAAGTAATGGTGATAAAGTGGTAACAAGATTAAGTTGGATAGAACTAATCATTCATGTTAGGAGATGTGAGGAAAAGCTTGCTTTGGCAATAAGTGCACTTAAGGAAAACAAGAAAGAGTAATTGGCCCAAATATGTTCTTGCTTAGTGGAAAGATTTTCAAAATTCAGTGTATGGAAGTAATTAGACCAGAGAAAAAACTAGAATGTGAAAAAACCAGCATGAAGATACTTGGAGTTACAGTATAAAAGAAATTTAAAAATTTCCTTATCGATAGCATATGCTGTGAACTAAACATCCTATTTTCTGATCAATCTTGCTTTATCGCAAAGACACTGGATTCAATTACAATATAAGCTCACCTATCAATTAAATTCAAATAGAAACTCTTTTGTCATTCAGAAATAAAAATGAAGGATTTCTTCCAGAGGCTGCTATAATTAAAACTATTCATACACAGAAATAAGATATGTCCTATTGCCGGATTAATGTCAAAATGTGTAGCCTCCATTATCCTGTTGGGGGTTAATGCAAAGAAAGAGAGAAATTATAGCCTGTTCAAAGATCTAAGGACTTTTAATTCTTTTTTTTGCTTCCAGTAGCAAATGTTAACAAGAGCAGCATAATGTGTATATGCAAGGGTATCATAAATTATAGGGTGGCTTCATAAGGGAACAGAACTTTGCATCTACGCTGAAAATCTATCATTTCTTCACCGACTTTATTTACTTAAACTGCCATTTCATTCGGTATAGTGAACCTTTGCTGATATAGCAATTTAGCTTACCAAAAAGGAAATTCGGCACATTTAAATAGATATATTCTTAGTTTCAGGCTTATTCCTAGCTTATACCACATTGCTCAACACAAAGTGCAAAATCTGTCGATATACATATTCTGAGTATGGTATTTTCTTATGGATTTGATCTTAAAGTTGTACTGAACCACATTTTTAATCCCCCCTAGAGAAAATAAATATTATGATTTCACCTCCTGTAAATCCTAGGATTCACAGAAAATACAATACCTGTAGTACAGATTCCCAAAGGGAGACACCAGGTTAGTTGCTACAGCTTCAATAAATATCTACGTTTCCATTACTTGTTGTATCCTTTAGCTGTTAAGGACCTGCGCTCACTAAGTGTTGAGACTTTGCTGTGGCATGATCTGTTTATCCTACTCCTTCAGAAGTCTTGGTCACTGACTGCTGTCAGGAGAGACTTCCCTTTAGCAGCAGGGATAGTTAGGGATATGTCAACGGAAGCTAGTCTCTCATGGGAAACTTCACGCCTCAAACATTATGAGGTTATTAGAACTTCACTAGGATTTCTCAACTGTCAGGGAACAGAGCTACAATTCCCATGTTAATAATAAGCACTAACAGATACACAATTGTCTCAGAAAGCAGTGTGATGTGAAACTGCTGGGAGTTTGTCATTGCTTGGCTTTGGGTTTTCTTGTTTGGTTGTTCTGGTTGGTTGGTTTTATTACATTTTTTAAAAAACAGACAACCAAAACGTTCAATTCACACTTCTTGGGTTTTCTTTTAGTTTAGTAGGATTGTTCTTAAATTCCTTTACTTCTTGTATTGATCTGGGGGAAGAGGAGGCACAGAGGGAAAATGACAAATCCGCTGCATTTGTCCCTTCCCTTCTGTCATTTTTCTCACGGGTAAACAAGTAGAAATGAAGAGAGCATGTTCCATGCCAAATACTGAGAGCTAAAGCACAAAAAATTTCTATGCATGATGAATCCTTTCAATAACAAGAGCACTGGCAATGTGGGATCAAATCACAGTCATTAACTCTTGGCACCGTTCTTAAAAAGATGATATAGAAATCCCAACAGCATACAGCCATAGTCCAGTATCACACATTAGCCAGTATTTCAGTTAGTAATTTACTTTTCTCATCAATATGCTGGCATAATTAGAAAAAAAGATCCATCCAATAAGATTAACTCCTTTAAAAGCAATAACCTGCTTAGAAAACAATTATTCTGAAATAAGGGCCTGTGATATAACTCTATTTATGGATGAATTGATTCTGGGACTATATCAAGACCTGTAGCCCTATGTAATCAGTGATTTTCTATAGCAAGTAACAAATTTCTAAACAAAGCTTGATTTTCCTTTTTTAAAAATAAAAACAAACACAAACCCGATTCTGTGATACACAGCAATATGTAACATGCACATGGCTGAAAGGGATCCATTTTCCCAGTTAAGCAAGTAGATTCACTTAAGTGAAACTTTTCTTGCAGTGACAGTTTGCTAGTTCTTTGCTTCTTAAGTGGTAAAACCACGCTTATGTGGACAAACATTATTTGAACTGAATGACTTTTATTATAATTCATATTAAGTGACAGAATCAAGAACAGAAAAAACAAGTTTCTCATTGAAGGAGAACAATAACATACCTGCTTTCTTGTCTTATTTGGTCTTTGCACAATGTTGTACACGGTGCTGTTAAGGTTACAGGTAACTATAGGACAGTATTATTTAGAAGCATATCAGGAGTAGAGTTGGTACCTCAAAGCAAGTGGAATGGGTACCTTCCACAAGAGACCCTGCTGTGAACCAAGTTCCAAATGTACAAGACTGTCTCATCACCAAAGCTTCTTCAAAGTTCCTACAGAACTGACACTGCACAGCTATTTGAGTGCTTCTTGTTTTCAGTCAACAGTGCCTTTTGAAACACGGGCAGTCATAGAAAGAGTTAGACTTACTGCAAAAAAAAAATACTTTCAAACTGAGTTCAGGCTGTTTGACCATGATCCAGAAGCTTTATACAGTCATTCAGAATCTCTTCTGTCTGCTTCAAACCATCTTTTCCCATTTATCTTTTTAAAATTTTTTTGGTATTCTTATTTTTATATTATGAGTAGTTATTTTACCATTTTATTTTATATTCCACTACTAATTTACCTGTTGAAAAAATTTGTTGTTAATATGCTGCAACGTGTGAATTACTTATTCTTTTAAAAATCCCTGAACAATTACTTTCCCTCAATTTAAGTGTACGTGGTGTTTAATTTTTAAATAGTACTACCTTTCAGGGCTTTTTCTTTAATTTACACTTGCTTTCAACAACTGTGCATCCATAAAGATATTTTACATTTCCTCCTTAATGGACTTATCTCTGAAAAGAGATCTGGTAATTAGTGAAGAGTACTTAGATGGCTGCTTCCTTATTCTCCATGTTATTGTTCTTCAGGGAGCAGAGTATGGTAAAAAAGATACTACTATTTCATAATGAGGTTCCACTCAAATTAAACTTCAGCCTGTATTTCACATTTTCTCTGTCCAAATAAGGGATGTCTCCCACGTATATATTTTTTGTTAGTAAACGCACCAGAATAACTACAGCTTTCATAAACTGTCACACCGCTACTGGATTTGCTAATCTGATGCACCACAAACATGCTGGGTCTGTTCAGAGTTTGTCAAATAGAAATGGACTCCATTTAATACCCAATTAGGCTGTGAAAAAACATTAGTTGTTAAATTCTACGTAAGCACCAGCTGAACCGCCAGCACATACCGTGCTGCCCACTGGGGTATGTGGGTGGCCCCTCGATACCATGTTTGTGACCTCTACTGACATAATAGAACATGTAATTCTCGTTCTTCTTAAATCAAAGACAAACTAATAATAAAGGCTGGCCTTCTAGACTGTTACAAAAAAACCTGTTGACCAAATAATTCCAACTCCCCTTGATGTTTAGCTAACTCCAGAAGAGTCAATAACATGAAAAATCAAATACTTGAACAAAGGAGGAGAGACTACAACTGATCCACTCCAAGCGTGTTATTTCAACAGAGAATACACCGCCTTTTACATCTAGAAAACAAGCTAATACACTTAGATTTGACTAGCACAGACTAAGACACAGATTATAGCCTCCCAAGGCAAATATTCAATAAAGTTACAGAAGAGATAGAAGGGTGGTGTGATGGTTAGCTGATAACTTTCTGTTGTTCTCCGAATTGCACATAAATGCAGTCCTGAAGCAGCCTGTATTTATGTGAGCCGAAAGAGAGGATCAAGTGGGATAACATTTTAAAGTTGAAACAATACATGCTTACTTTGAAAACAAGCATTCACTTCTCTTGCAAGCTACCATATTTTACTTATTCCCTCTTGAAAACTAGTATTAATTTGCTGTACTATAAAGATCAAAATTAGACTAATATTTTAATCTCCAGTCAGTTTGCCTCATCTACAAGAAAAATCACAGTGTGAGCTGTATAATCTCAGCAAAAGGTAAATCTCAGTTTATTATGTACCAAGATTTTCTGGTAAGCCATTTGGCAGAATTAAGCTCACCTTTCCTTTTTGTGACAACCCATGTTATGACATTAAAGGCCATCTTCCTTCATTTCTGTTACTTTAAATTATGCCATCAACATCCAGAAGCAATTCAACAGACAATTTTATAAACGTTATGGAATTATTAAAATGATATTAGGTGGCTGCTTTTCATATACGCATGCAGTTCCTTTTATGATTTCAGGTAAAACTTTACATTCTTAAGAGGTAAGAAACAGGCACCTTGAATAGAATAGGAAATAAGTTGAGGATGTCAGTCTAGGGAAGAGTAGTAACAAATTCCAGTCACGCCACGTCTATAATCATAGCAGTAGCACCATGCATGCATTCATTAAGGAAACATTCAGTTACTCTCTTTGCAATCAGTTTTAAAATGATTTAGCTCACACTCTATCCCCAAAAGCATACATCTGTACTAAAATAAGAAATAAATAATTTAAAGTTATAAATGTTTATTGAAAACATTTGCATCTGACTCATCAAGTGCTTAGTTGTATACTTTTCAGTACAACTATTTTACTTCTATGTTTTTCTTTAGTTTTTAAATGAGAAATTTATGTTCCATTTTTCAAAAAAAAAAAACAAAGTGCCTTTCTGTTCCACATGTGAAAGGCACTAAGGATGCTTACGTACAGCTAACCTCACAAAATAAAAGCCTAGACTCAACACAAAACAAGCAGGCAAAATGACATCTGTAACCACCAGGGTTGAAGTAACAAAGTCATGTTTTATTTGAAATATAAGTGATAGCCCTTGCAAAGCTTTTGCACACTAGCCACAAGAGTATTTAAACTTATTTTTGTTTTCCAGATCACTCACACTCAAGGTTTCATTGTTAGTTAAATTTTCAGATGTTGATAAAAGTTCCTAAGATAATACAGAGGGAGAACATACCACAGTACATAAATCCAATTTTCAGAATCATTGGCTGTCAGATTTCATATTGTTCAGATCTTATTTGTAAAAGCTGTTACAGAGCACAAAATTGCTTGCTCTGAGCTCACACCTAGTGGGTTGGCATACATACAGATTTTTGATTCAGTAGTCAAAAATCCCAGAGTGGAAATTCACAGCTATTAAGGAAAACTTTGTTGCATTGATTCTGAATTGTATTCCTTAATATCTCTGAGCACCCAGCTTAAACATCTAATTGTCTGAAGGACAAATTGGAATAGCTATATAGCCTTTAGGTTTCATTATGAAATATGAATATTCTAAAATATTATTACAGAGAAGATGCTTTATTTTTCTGTGATGAAAAAGGTATATAGAATATTTTTACCATATTTTGAAACTTCAATATTTTGCATCCAGAATATTCTGGCAACTTCCACCAATCTTTTTTTAGCACATACTATACTATTTTGTTTACTCTGTGATCGTCTGAAAATCATAGTATCAAATCATTATGTATTTATGTACTCATTTCTAAAGTGCACAAGAAGAAAACAAATCAGACATTTTCCTGCCTAGGAAGCAATGACCACTAAACTACTTTTTTTTATCAGCCTCATCACAGGCAACACTACTTCAGAAAATTACAAGTAAACAAAGCACTCGGTCCTTCTTTGTCTCCCAGTCAAGCCTCATCTCCAGAAAAAACAAGACAGAAACTACAAGCCCTTTTGCATATATGTAAGCTTTATTCGTGCAAATCCTAATAAACTCAGTATTTAATTTATAAAGCCAGCAACTAACTACTCACATGTAAAGTTTTATAGTGCTGAACCCACTGACAAAACTATAAAATATATACATTACAGGCTTAAGTCTCAACAATTTTAATTCATTAGCTCAGCAATAAAATTTCCACTGCCTGTTAATCATTCAATACACCTTTCTTGAGAGAAACAACCAAGTCAAACGTGTTCCTTTTAATTTGTTTTTAAATAACATATGTGAGTCACATATAGTTTTGGACTTCAAGAAATAATCAGGAGTAAGTCATTGGGCAGTCATGTTCTGCAGGGGATCTTACACAACGAAGACAAAACCCCCTGAATAATTTACACTGAAATTTGTTTGATTTACAGCCTTCTGCTGTGTATGGGAATGAAACCTCACAGTAAATCTACTTTTAACAAAAGAAAAAGTTACTGAGCTCCAAAGACTGGCCAAACCAACTTAAATAACCCTGATAACCAGATACCTAAATCCCAGAGTCTCAAAAGAAAGAAAAGAAAGACAGAACTCTTACAATAGCCTTTTAAAACTCTACAGACTGATTATTCCTTTCTGAGTTACCACGGTGCTGTAATGGATCTGGCCCCATTGTGTCAGGTGCCGTGCAAATACCGAACAAAGACTCCCAGGCCAAGGATCTTGCAATCAAAGTACACAACAGAAAAAAAAGATGGATACAAATGAACAGAAGAGTCCAAGGAAACAAAACCACAGCATTAACAAGGGCAGGAGACTTGGCACAGCAGCCAGCCGTGCTATTGTTATATGTCATGCAGCAAAGGAGAGTTTGAAGGAGAGTAAAGGAGGAGGAGAGGAATGCATCTCTCTAGATGTTTGCATGGAATCTCTAGATGTTTGCAGGCATAAGAGCAGCACAGAAGACAGAACAGGGACAGTCTCTTCAGCACCTCACGCTAAGCTCATGGACGCTGGTATCACTGGCCACTGGTTGAAAATTTCTACAAGTTCTGAAGGCAAATGCTTAGACTCTTACACAGGCAAAGATACCACTGAACAAGCAAAGAATTTTCCAGAAAGCAGAAAGAGTAAAGCGTGAGAAAGACCACGGAGGTGTAGCCTAACTTTTAGAAAAGATCCCTTTTTAAGGGATATTCTAGGGATATTCAATACAAATTTGACTCTGTTGAAAAAAAAATAAAAACCAAAAACCAACAACTGCAGTTTAGGCTCTTAAAAATCCTACTGTTGAGCAGTAAATGAATTCTTGAATATTCATTATCTTCCTGAATTGGAATGAGTGCTGGAAAATGAAAAATCAGGAGATGTCAGAAACAGGGAAAACAGCCAGACTTCCTCTGTGTGAAACATATGTGCTAAATTTGTTGAAAAATGAGGAGAAAGAAGTTCTTTAAATTACAGCACATAGGTAAGCTATTTACAAATAGAAACCTCATGCTGAGATCTTTGCCTTTTCCTGCAGTCTATTCTTTGAGATCAACTCAAGCATTAATTTCATAAATGACCCTAATGACGCTAATAGCCGTGTGCAGAACACAGGGTGCAGAGATCATCCTGCATTTGGGAGGACAGGAATTTGGCCTTCAGGAAGCTTCTGACTGTGATCTGCTATTGATATTGATTACTGCTGGATGCACACATCGGTTTACACTATGCAAGTGTTAAATGAAAATATCTACTGTTAGTGGGGATGAACAATATAGACAATAACTATGAACACAGGAAAATTGTCTGCTATACTTGAAAAGACAGCTTTCTGAAGGCATTTAATGAATCAAACTTATAATTACCAAAAGTTTCACCAAATTTAAACACATTTTTCACCTTATGGACAAATGCATATTTCTCCCTCAGTTTGACTTCCACCAAACACTATCATACATATGGAAAGGTCATAAAAGATAGGACAAGGTAGAGTTCATATAAGCAGAAATTATCATGCAAACTTAGGTTTGCACACCTTTTGTTGCGGCACAATAAGATAGAATGGCTCATGGCAGACAGCCCAAAAGACTAGAAGTGTAATGACTGCAGTGGGAATGTACAGAAACTACTACTACTTCTTTTCAAAAAAAGCAAAACAAAACACCAAACACCACCTGAAACACATCAAACTCCCTAAACACCAGCTGCCTCACAGGCCAAAACAAAATAAACAGTAGATTTTTGTCTGTGTTTAAAATACTTTGAAATTTCTTACTGGAAAGCTACAGCCAAACCCTGTCTAGAAAGCTGCCTGGAGGAAAAGGACCTGGGGGTGTTGGTTGACATCTGACTGAACACATCAATGGCATCCTGGCTTGGATCAGAAACAGCGTGGCCAGCAGGTCCAGGGAGGTTCTTCTCCCTCTGTACTCGGCACTGGTGAGACCGCACCTTGAATCCTGTGTTCAGTTCTGGGCCCCTCACCACAAGAAGGATGTTGAGGCTCTGGAGCGAGTCCAGAGAAGAGCAACGAAGCTGGTGAGGGGGCTGGAGAACAAATCTTATGAGGAGCAGCTGAGAGAGCTGGGGGTGTTTAGCCTGGAGAAGAGGAGGCTGAGGGGAGACCTCATTGCTCTCTACAACTACCTGAAGGGAGGTTGTGGAGAGGAGGGAGCTGGGCTCTTCTCCCAAGTGACAGGGGACAGGACGAGAGGGAATGGCCTCAAGCTCCGCCAGGGGAGGTTTAGGCTGGACATTAGGAAAATATTTTCACAGAAAGGGTCATTGGCTGCCCAGGGAGGGGTTTGATTCACCTTCCCTGGAGGGGTTTAAGGCACGGGTAGACGAAGTGCTGAGGAACATAGTTTAGTGTTTGATAGGAATGGTTGGACTCGATGATCCGGTGGGTCTCTTCCAACCTGGTTATTCTATGATTGTCATTAAATATGGACACAGTAGGGATCTTATATTTGTTATTATACTCCTTTTCAAAGGAATATCCAATTCCAAAATTCAAAATCTGTTGGTATTTCCCACATCTACTAACAAATTTCATTTAAGACTGATGAAATGATGAAAGAAGCAAGAATCCTCTATGATCTATTCCACACAGTATTGCTTGTATAGAGACAGATAGAACTGAAATAACCTCAACTACTTTATCAGAATTGTGCATAGGACTGGAGGCATTTGGACATGGCCTTCATGTTCAAAAAGTGTGAAACTCTCACACTGTTTAAGGTATTGCAGTACTTCAGTATTAGAGAGAAAAGACTAGCATTACATATTTCTTCTGAAATTATTTCATGTATTATAATTACTCTGGATTGAGGACTGAGTTGTGGAATAGTCTCTATCTTTTCCTTGGGCATTCTGATTATCTGCAGGAAAAAGGATATGGGTGTTTTAAAGGAAATATGTTTAGGTTCTGCTAAAATACCATGACAACCTACAGAATTATTCACTTTCAAAGCTTTTCTAGAATAATCTGTAAAGAAAAATCAAATATTTCATAGTATTATGGCAGAAAATTAAAAGTGTTCCATTTCATGCTTAATTTATTTTGTAATTATAAAGCTGTTGGTAAACAGAACCATAATAGGCTTTGCTTTGTGCCTGTTTATGCTTTTGAACTATTTGAGTGTTAATATGTTTTCAATACAAACAACACGATAATAACTGTTCTTGCAAATGACTGGCTAGATGAGTTCATCCCAAAGTAAATCTTAGCACTCACCACAGATACCTGCTAGTAAAGGGCACTTTAAAAAAATGGACAGAAAACAGCCTGGCAATTTTTTAGCTGCAGAACAGAAATAATGTTTTACAGCGAGAACAATTTAATACTAATTCTACCGTAACAATAGTCTTTCCAGAAAAATTGGGAAAAGGGTTTTCAATTAAAATTGTTTGTATAAAAATGCTAAACTAGCGTATAGGCAATATCTTACAAAGCCATATTCTCGTATTTTACTGTACTCTCTGATATACTTTGAAAATAAGAGTTTTGGCTTTCTCCTGATGTATGAGGGAGTACTTTGGCTTTCTATTGCTGGTTTTGGAGCTTAAAAATCACTTGATTTAGTGAGGGTTGGTATTTAAGTGTTTGCATTACCAAAATGGAAGACTGAATTCATTGACAGCCTCTACTGTATTTCAGAAGAGCATCTTTCATTCTGCTTCATTGTTGCTGTACATTTCTTTCCTTAAAGTAGATGCAAGCACTATCCATACAACTAAATGTGAGTCAATTATCAAGCTTCCCTACTCTACAAAAGGAAAATATATGTAGGATTAGAAATACATTTTGAAAAAGTCCTTCCAACTGAGCATCTTTGCTCATGTCCCCATTCAGTGTTTATTGGTCTTTATGGTATCATCCTATTCTGTAATATTTCTGCTATAAAATACTAGTGTGTAATTTCACATTTGCCACATTGCTGACGACTTCAACCCCAGCCTTCACGAGCTTTTCAGTGGTTCAGAGCATGCAGATATTGGAACTTCCATACCAGCAGAAACAAGTACAAATATTTGCAAGAGATCAGCGCATCCATCGTTCAATGACAAGCATCAGGAAAACCAGAAGGTTGTGTATAAAATAAACAGTTCCGTTTACATGGCCTTGCATACAAATTCACTGGGTTTGGTAATTCAGCTTGGGTGAATAGAAAGTTCAAATAGCCAAATCCTTTCCACCATTAAATAATTTATTGGCACAACTGCACAACAGAATCTAAAGCTCTTCCATCACCGAACCTTAGGTAAAAAAGGAAAGCCGTCTACACTGTATTTAAGTAAAGTGGTTTACCCTTTCTGTGAGAGTCACTGTATTATGAATATAAATTTAAAGACCAGACTAGGTAGGTGTTTATGAAGTAGAGTGAGCATCGTGGCAATTTCTCACTGAAATGTGTCAAGACTGTGTAATCATGAAGATAGGATTTTAGTAAGGGAGAGAGCAAGCTAGTTGTCACTCAAATAAATCAAAACATCAGCTGCACAGAGCAATGCCAACTGCAGATGGGAATTCCCATATAGCCCTCCCTCTCCCAGCAAATCTGCTCCTAACACCAGTCAAAAAGTGACTGCACTATTTTATAGTGAAATACATATTTAAAGCAGACTGGAAAAACAAGAACAGAGTGCACAAGTGAGCATGTAAAAGGCCAGAAGTCAAAATCTAAGAAGCTAAGGTACTTTTTATATGAACTTATTGCCCCAAGTTTAAAACAACTCTTACTAATACTATCCTTGATTTTTACTAAAACATTTTGTAGAAAAAAATTTAAGTGGTAGTCTTTTCAGGTTTATTTTTTTCTGTAATCACTAAGGGGTAAATACCCGTCTAGTGTATTGGTACTTCTCAAAACACAAATATCTGGCTTTATTTGTCAACTTCCAGTATTCTCTAGCTTTGGTCAAGTTTTAAAATTGGTTTAGAGAATGAATCAGCTTTTGTTTTGTTTAATGGAAGCATTATTACACTTTTTGACGTCATGACTATGGCAAAGTTGAAAACACTATTCTATGAAACTAAGTTCTCTTATCTAGACCAAGGAAAAATCCAGCTGCTTATAAGATCAAAAGCATTTTCATGACATCCTTGTGGTGTGTGGTAAAAGACCATTTGAGAACTTAACTGTTATTCTAGGATATGATAACATTATTTTCATTTATATGGTTAACTAACATACTTCTAATATTAATCAAAATATTATTCCATTTATATTAATTGAAATTACAAAAAGAAGTTTCATAATTGCAAAAATTACTCATGATCACACCGTTGTGTCAAATAATTCCACTATTTTAGATGAGGCCAAAATTGCTTCAATTTTCCTCATGAAGTATGGAAATTTTCATTATTAGCCCCATAAATTTTCCTTACCATGTTGTGATTACCCATTATTCATAATTTATTAGTCACCTAAAATTAAAAAAACCCCACAATATCCCAAAACTGTAATTCAAGTAGAAGCTTTAATAATTACATAAAGCAGTAGTAGAACAGAAAAAGGGGAAAGTTTTGAAAGCATAATGGGCAAGTCAGTATTGAAAGTCAGTGACAGTGGAGCTCCTCTTTTCTATTTAATCCCATCCCTCCAGCAAACTGCCAACAGAGCAGTTCTAAAAACAGTTGATAACATAATTTGCCTACAGAAACAACACATTTAGCAGTTATTATATGTATTTATCTGCATGTGTATATACAAACAAAAGCAATTAAAAAAGGAGGCTATTTTACCAGATAATTTATTTGCAACAAATCATTCCACTGACTCCTTAAAAAGTTAAAATGATTCTGAATTATGTATTAATAAAATATGCAAAAACCACACATGCTTTCTCTGTGTTTACACAGTACTCAGTACACAGAGATCCTGATGCAAGACTAACAGCTTTTACTTTTGTCATTTTTTTTCTTTGCTCTCTTGATGACAATGGATTTACTCCTGAAAATCATAATGGAACATCACTACACTACAAATAAGATATACAGAAACTTCCTATATAGTTATAAGGAATATTTCTTGGTAACCTATGTTTACCACGATATTTTCAAAAAAGGAATCAGCAGAAATGCTGAGAACGATTCCAAGAAAAAAAAAATATATATGTACACGTATGTGTGTGTGTTTGTGTGTGTGTATATATATATACACACACAAACACACACATAATGGCAAACACCAGTGGGATGGCAGAGTTATTATGGAGAAATAAGAAGCTGAAGACTAGAGCAGTAGATTGTGTTCTGCATACCTGAAAATATTCTTCTCCTGGAGATGCGAAAATTATGAATGAAGCAAATTGGTTTTAGTATCAGTATAACACACCTTAAAATCAAATTTCAGAAACAAATTCTCTGTGTGCATCTACTTTAGCTGTATAGTTACTATTTTAGTTTCCTGACTTCACAGGTATCATCTGGGCACCTAACTGCCAACTTGGGGCTTTCACTGGAGCTGTGGACACTGTAAGAGCTAGAATTAATACAGACGTCAAAAAAGCAAAAAAGAAATACATTGCTGCTTCCAGACCTAGCAGACACTGGTTTATTGGCACATGCTCAGAAGATGGTTTGAAATTATGAAACGAAAAATCGTCCCAATCAACTTCTGAAAATATTAGGACTAGATAAGAAGAAGCCTACCATTCCTTTAAGAATTCTAGGATTTCTAAAATGTCGGTATGGCTTTCAAGACCTGCAATCTTGATCCCCTAGACAAGACAGTGTTAAACTGAAACACTATGTTCTGTCTACATAAGAAACTTGATGCTCATGTTTCTAGTTAAACAAAATGTGAATTATAAATTTCACACATCTATGGACAACACAAACCTCACAAATTGGATAAAATATATACAGTATTACAACTGGATTGATTAAGAACGGTTGTAGGTTTATTTTCCCTGTGTCATCCAAGTAGAAGGTCATTTTAAAATCCTTTAAGCTGTTCATTTTGAATGATTTTGTAATGAGAAATTAATTTACAAGCTTATGGACTTTGCAGAAATGATAGATCTCTAAAGACTTTTTGAGCAGTGAATAATGAACTTTGTCAGTCTCCTCAATACTCGGAAAGATTTAGGTTCCGGAATAAATGAGGGAAATGGTGGTCTTATCTCTACACTGAGGTCAAATAAGTTCTGATTGGAAACAGGAGAATGAAAGACAAAAGCTTCCACGGCCGACCGCAGTATGAGAATACATCACTATTGCCTGTCCAGGAATACAGTTAAATTGTAATGCCTTGAGCAGTAATTTTTGAGATCTATATACAGGAGATCTTCCCGAAAATCTGGCACTGTAAATCTAGAGGATTATTACCCCTCCAAACTGAAGAAAAATGATGCTTGAGATCTAAAGGGTACTAATTTTCTATATATTTTGAAGGAATCCCAGAATCAAGTTTTCTGGTTTTGAAATACTATCTTGTCTTTGTTATTGAACAATCTGTATCTAAATACTATAAAGACCATCACTTGGAGATTTTTCTTTCATTTCATCCTAATACACCTGCATTAAATGTTCTGCATTAATGCAAAGCAAATAAAAGATAACTTATGTCTCTGACATACAGGAATGCTTTAGGGAATTTGATGGTCATAATAAGAACTACATCCACAGCATCAGTTTAAGTTTGCTAACAGGTAAAAACTTAAACAGCTTTGATTGTCAAGAGGTATTATACCAAATCAAAATCAGCAGATAGCATGACCAAGGCTAACTTTATATACATATTGATACTTTTCTCAATTTTTTCTCTTTCGATTCCCCAATTCCCAGCTCTGAAGGTCAGTTGTTCAGTATGTTACCCACCATCCATGTTGCCCCAGTACCATCATACATTATAAATTCCATGATTCTTTAGAATACACGAATTTATGGCCTCACTTTTGTCCCAGAACCAGATACATTTTGATGAATGAGATCTCGGACTAGATAGGTAAATAGAAAAAGTGAAGGATGTAAGCTTGCAATGTATAATTTATTATAAGCGCTGCAAAATACCAGTGCTGAGAGAAAACAAATTATTGGCCTCTCATGCAGTGACCATGAGAACATGATAAATATTTCATTATATAGTACTCATCAGACATTTGAATAGCTCATCTGTCCTATTTATGCCAGCTAAAATGAATTCAACCTATCAGTGGCAAATGTATTTTTAATGTTTCTCTTTACCTTCTGTGGAAGAGGCAGCTAAGAAGTCCATCTTCCATAAGAATCACATTATTCATTTAATTATGTACTGTACATTCCTGAACAGGCTTCTCCTATTAAAACTGGTCCTTTAAATCTTAAGGAAATTTCACTTCCAGTGCTCATTCTAGTTACTAGGAAGCAGAAGTTACCCTGGTTGTCTTCTAAACCGTGAAAACATGGTATTTTGGTGGGAAAACATGGATCTCAAACTTTAAAAACATTCAAAGACATCTGCAGGGACTTGCTTCTTTGGAAAAGTAAAGCCAGGCTGGATAATACCATTTAAGCTTCTTAAAGGTGTCCTTGAATGGAAAAAACACATCACATTTTTGTGCAACAGGGTTGATCTTCATACTAAACATTTCAACTTGTAACATAATTTTTAAACTGTGCCACTTTAACAGTCTAGAAATAAGATCTAAGCAATCTGTGATGTAGGGGTACCTCAAAATCTTAGAATTTAGATAGCATCACAATAAAAGGACTTCCCTGCTTCCTCTATTAACAGAACTCTGGGAGGTCCTGAAAACTTGGAACAATCCTTTATAGCAGCCATCGCTTGATTTGGATTTTATGCCTGCTACTACTTCTTAGAAATTGTGTCTTGAAAACATGTCTCCTGTAAAAGCCACGCTTTTGAGAAAGCTTCTAAGCAAAACCAGAATGGTGGTAGCAGTGGTAGGCTATAAGCTTCTTGGAATTTCAGTTTGGGTTGATTATAAAAAGAAAGCAGAGAACTTGAACAGCACTTGAT
This sequence comes from Clamator glandarius, assembly GCA_033459285.1. Lineage (NCBI taxonomy): Eukaryota > Metazoa > Chordata > Aves > Cuculiformes > Cuculidae > Clamator > Clamator glandarius. The sequence goes on along the minus strand of JAUNZM010000055.1, from coordinate 4,807,130 downwards.
AACAATGGAGCTTACAACATGACTAAAACATACAGAGTGTCCCCATATCCAACACCGTGAATAAGCTTTATGCAGCAGATGAAGACACAAGGCACAGACACACACATACATTCTTTTCCATGCACATATTTCTATGGGATGCTCGATGTTCATCACTGTATTTAGTTTGAGGTAGGTTTACAGAATTTTTAATATACTTTTCTTGCTAGCGCCAATGTGAAAATGGCTATAGTATACTACTGAGAGTCTGAAAATAAAGTTGAGAACCTATGTGCAAAACTTTTGAATTAAAATCTGGCTCTAAGCGCATATAGGAACGGCAACCTCTGAATGTGTCACTGAGTTTTAAAAAACAAACAAACAACTCGTACAAGGAAGAGGTCATAACTCCAAGTGGCCTTTTGTAAGAAATACAGGCTTGAAAATCAGCAACAGCCTGAAGAAAAAAAAGGCTCATGCCAGCTGAATTTGTACTGGTTAACTCTCAAGATTGTATGCATTTGTTTTTCTACTGAGAACTTCCAAAGATATTTAGGAACACCAATAGGGGCATAAAGTTATAAGAACTTGTTACAACTCACTCCTGTGTAACTGGAAGACGTTGACTGAGCCTCAGTTCACCTCTATGGAATATAACAAATACAGTAAACATTCATTTTATGTTGTCCTCACTATTCTTGACTTCAAGTACTATAAGCTTAAGGCTCGATTGTAATTCATGAACTAAGATCAAGAAATGCAGAATTTCTGATGCTAGGTCTCAGTTTACTTTCCAGAAACGACCTCCTAACTGCATCATTCAGGCTGTTTTCTACACTGTTCCTAATCCCTACTATAACCTTAACATAGACCTCAGACAGCATTATAAATCAGAAATCAAGATTAAAGAATCCAAAAAACAGCTATGTCAAATCTTTGTTTACCCTTCCAGGACTTGCCAAATACCAGAAGCTATTTGAGTTCAGGAACTACTAACTGCACCTAGTTAGCGTTGTTTTCTAACACTAGACTTTTCTAAAATATAGGAACCAAGCAGAAGTAATGATTAATTAAATTCTACTCATTCCAGACCCATGCTTACATATTTGACTCTTGTTAAATACTGCACTTACTCTGACTTATATCCTCTACATTTTCTAAGCCTATATTTATTCTGTCTTTAATATTTACCTTTCACCTCACTACAATCCAGAGAATTTAATAAGGAATTCAAAGACTTTTACCTCTCTAGAACCTGGTTAATACTGCCTGCACTAAGCTTCCACAGTCTGTTGTTTCCTGGCTTTATCCCTAGAGATGGAATAGGCAAGGAAACATGAAGAACTGAGAGTCCTGAAAATACAACTACCAACAACTATTTCAAGGTTAGCTTTGGGGTTCAGAAACGGGGGAAAACTTTCATTTCTATACGTTTCTGATATCCGTTGACTTCCATTACTTATAATCATCTCTGTTGCCATGGTGCGCATCAGGCTTGCAATAGCGAAGAGGCTTACTGTCTCATATTGAAAACAGTAAAGAGCACAGATGGCCACTGCTATTATTTCCACTTCCTCAGCCTGTCCTTGTGCACTTGATGAGGTCTGCAAAACGTCTGTATTACTCCACCCATGTAATACTGACCACCACCCAAGCTGTTTGAGCACCAGTAACAAGACTGAGCACAAAGAAATTAAAAAATGTCTGCCTCCCAGTAACAAAAAACCACAAGCTATTACATCAGAGACAGAAGATCCCATCAAGGATATTGAACAGGAAAAAAAAAAAAAAAAAAAGGAAAAATATGCTTTGTTAACAAACGCCTGCTTAGATGTAAACTCAGAAGGTCAACAGTAACCTGAAGCTGTTGACAGGGATTCAGTTCTCTAGTCTGTATTTGAATAAACCCCCACTTTGAGATGATGAGAAGGTTAGCATAAAAATAATCCAAATAAAGTAACATTGTGCCAAGTATCATCAGCTGTTAAATAAGCCAGTTCATCAAAACACAGCAGAGAATCTTTCATCTTTTCATGCTCCCCAAGTCTCAGTGAAACTTTTTATCTTTCTTAGACTTTTGATAGGCATTCCGTCCTAGCTATATCTGGAAAACAAGTTTCTCTGGTAGAGGCAGAGTATTTTGGACCATAGCAAGCACTAACCTTATTGATCAGGCTTGATAGTCATTAAGTATTATTGTCAAACAAGCAACTTTAAGGTGTAAAAATATTATATTAGGTGACCAAATATGTAAATATCAGAATAGCTTAATTTTAAAAATTTGGGGTTATATAGTTTTATGTTATAGATATTTTAATGTACAATTTCAGCTTTAGTATTTTGTGTTTGAATGCACTGGTTCTGCTGCTCTGCATTTGTCAACAGACCTTAACATTAGCAGTGTTTCCTCTCTTTATAGGCTGTATTTTCTCAATGAAAGCACGGATGTTGCAGCTTCCGATGAAGTTCTATTTATTACCTTCAACACCAGTAAAATCGATGATCAAAGCTCAATTTAAAAGTTCTGTTCAAACACAGCCAAATGAGTTTCCACGTGCTTTCCGTGTAAATACAGCTATTTTCAAGACAAGCTAAATCCCAAGAATACTTTAAAACAGAATTGAACCAGGACTTTACATTGACATCTACCAGCATTTCAAGCCTGTGTTCCTCTCATGGGATTTTGATAGACATGTAGTATCTCTCACTTTAAAAGCACTGTACTAGCTGGATCTTAGTAACACAGAAGCTTTCTGAGAGCCTTTGTTTCACCTCATCCTTCTGGCAATATCTCTGTTCTCGGTTCCGTAGGTATCTTTGTATTTAAGGAATATAATCAATATCTTACTATTAGGTTAAGCTACATCAAGATTGGACCAACAGTTTATTTTCCATCTGTCCTAATTTTTTGATTCCTGTTTCTGACTGACAACAAATAAAATAGAAGAGAGGCAAAACAGTTGGTTTTCTTCAATTTGCAAAATGGAGACATTATTTCCACTATTTGCAGTAGAATTTATGATAGACAAAAGTGGGTCTGAAAGTGATTTTCCTTAAAGAGTTTGTTTTGATTCTGATGCTCCATTGTTTTGCATTTATTAGCAAATGATTTATGAAGGAAAACAGTTAAATATTAGAAGTTTTGTATATTTATAGTTCATTTTTTCTCTCTGCAACCCCACATATAGCTTTTACTCTATTATGAATTCTGAGCTCTGTATTCTGTGATCATTCTTTATGACAACCTAAATACGTACTTCATTATTTGTGAATTAGAGAACAATTTATTTAAGAATCTCAGAAAATTTATTTTCTTCTAGGTGCTATTTTCAGTCTATCCATTTACTCCTTTATCTTCAATTGCTTCTTCTGCGTCACATTAGTCTCAAGAGATATTTCATACAGATATGAGTTGCAGGATTACAAAAATAAGTTCAAAAAAATATACAGCTCTGATTGTGGCCAGAAGGACAATAAGAGCTTGTGAATAGGAGGTAATAGCTAAGGAACAAAACAGAGCCTTGTACAGGGTCACTGTTAGGGATTACATAAAAATATACAGATGATGAGATGTCTGCAGGCACACAAGTCTAGATCTGGCAATCAATTCTATGTTCCTACTTCAATATGAAGCAGGATTGCCCTGGTATCTTCCTAAAACCTCTTTCAGGAACTCCCACACGGAGATACTTTTCCTATGAATTACAAGAATTCACCTGATCCTAAAGTACTCTTTCAGTTGGATTTTGTGAAAACTCTTCTTACTATATTGAAGTTAAGTAAGCATTAAAGGCTCAGTTGAAGTCTTATGTTTCCACTGGAGACACCTGGTGTAGAAGTTTTATACAAAATACAGCTACAAAAAGAAAAATCACATTACACAACAAGAAACACTCTGCAAGCTACATCATACATACACAGCAGCTAAGGATATTTTTGCTACATATTTAATGTGCTAATGTGAAGCAAAGCAAGTAATTAACACTTAGAGTTGAGATAATGATTTAGCAGTTCTTTTTCACGTGTAACACTGTTGCCAAAATGGCCACTTGAGTTTCTGTTTCCTTCTCTGGGAAATAAAACAAAGGCTTCTGTATATCTTCATTAAGAAATAAGGTAAATTTTAGCATTTCAAGAGACTGGACCAAAATGTTGGGCAGGGGCTTTCCTAGCCTGGAATTAAGATTAACTTCATCTTCCTCCTCTGTTCCAAATCTGCAGATTTTACAAAACAGTTTTTAAAGTAAAAAGTACAGAAATGCAACATATGCTAGACAACCCGCTGGAAGGAGCAAAGACTTCCAGGTGCTCCTGTACTAAAACTAACCCATCCAGAAGTCAGAAGCGCTGCACTCATTCTGGCTGCCGGCCAAAGGACTACCCTGCCTGAAGCTCTTTTCCTCCCACTTGCCACATCCCAGCCCCTGGCTGAAAGTTGATTTTGCACAACTCTTCTTCCTCTCTATAGATAGATTCCTCAAGTGGCCTCTTATACCAGCTTTCAGCTGCTTCTGAGCTCTCCCAAGAGTGTTAAGAGCCAGGACAAAGCCTTTTGTCACTATTTTGACTCAAGTTCCGGTGTTTGCCAGGTCAGAAATTAATTAGAACTTGACATTTTTTTTTAGCCATGTAAAAATGTCTGTGATCGTGACACAGACTGACAAATGGCTGTGGTTCTAATCTACCAATAGTAAATTATTTGCAATTTGATTATGAGAAAGAGCTGATTATAGATCTGGAACAAGAAGTTTAAGGTAACTCAGCAGCAATATAGATGATAGGCTAAACTAAATGATGGTCCAAAGCACGAAAGCAGGTGCATCAAATTAATATTTAGCAGAAAAACAGAATAAAAGCAAGTAACATGTGGGAATGCAATGGGGAGGCAGAGCGACCAGGTTAGCTGACAGAAAAGTGCAAAAGTCAAGATGCAGGAAATTCACTTCCCTCTGGATCAAGAGAATCTAGGCCACGACAACCACATTTTGAATATCACCTTCATCCCAAGCAACTCAATAAGTGGAGTTTTCTCCCAGAGAAGTAGCTGTTTAGCAGGAGGGTGTTTGCTGCTATGAAGGTATTAAAGGCCTCGTGCACCCTTAGAGACTGGTGTGCATAAACTACACTGGAGCCTTGTTCAATGCATCAGGAAACCAGCTTTGGCAATTTATAAACCAGTTACAGCCATATTTACTGAAAAACCTGGCCTATCACTCCTATGGGGTTTTTGGAATCAAACCTGTTTACAGGCTCCTTGGTGACGTTAAATTGGGAGTCTGGGTGCTACATTCAGCCTCATGTCAGCAAAATGCTGAGAGTAAGCATCAGCAAGCAAACTTCAATGGGTTTATTTACCATACAGTTAATAACTTAGGTGAACTATTTGTCTTGGGTCTAATATTTATTTTGGCAGAATTCTTTTTGACTTTTATATGCACGTAAATTTTAGAAGTATCCATTGACAAATAGCAAAGTTCAGAAGCTCTTTCTGAAAATAAATACTGCTCTATTGCTTTTGTATCAAAATGTTACCAAGCACTGAATTCACTCAAGAGAAAACAGAAGGTTCTCTTACTGTCTCACACTTGCATCCTTCACTTCTTTTAAACTAACAGTAATGCTCTCAAGAGAACATGTACCACACTGAATTGCTTTATTTTCAATAAAATCCAGCAGTGATACTATTGGAACTGTCTTCACCATGATTAATGTAGGAAACATTTGGAAAGCATGTTATTATTATTCTAAATTACATTTTGCTTGAATTAATTTCTATGCATGGTTACTAAGATATGAAGAGTTATGAATTGCTAATTATAACATTCATACTTCTGAGGTAAGATAAGATTTGAAGAACAAGTGCATGTTGCTGAAAGATTCTTAGTTTGAAAATTTGCAAAAGAAAAAGAGGATGCAACATATTGCAAAAGTCAGTCTACAGGCTGTCAAACCAAAAGATTCTAGTGCTAACAACATCCTCAAAGTTATCTGTTAAACTTCAAGACCATAACACAACTCTATCTTAATGCTGTGACAGAAAACAATTTTATTGTGAAATTATATGCTGTTTTCTCTCTTATCGCTACTGTTAAGTGTTAAATCTCTTTTCTTACAATTGTATTATCTGTTTCCCAGGCAAGGTAATGCACTTACTTGTAAAGTTGTGATAGATTAAGATGTACTAGAATTATCAATCAGATAATACAGAGGGACCTCGGCAGCAGTTCTCTCTATATATTTTGTGGATTGCTTTAATGACACCTTTGGAAACCCTTATTTTCAGCCTATACCTTCCTCACTAAACATTTGGTTTGCATATACATAAAAGTATACAGACATGATTGAAAAGGAATATAGAAAAAAAAAATTAAACTCCCTCTCCAATACTTTCCACAGCTGTAAACAATTGATCTTACAGAAGACAGACTTGAAAATAGAGAGAAACAGAACTATGGGCATATCAGGGACCAGCTCTCCCTGTCTGCAGTCACAGAGTGAGCATATAAGTAGGCACTGAAGGCTTCAAACAGAAAAGCCCATTTGCCCCAGTCTTTCCCAGTAACAGCCAGACAGTATATATAGAAGTAACTTCCCTGTTTGCAACTAGTTATAGAACAATTATCCTTTCTGTGCAAGGATTAAAGGTTGAGAGAACTGACAAATGCTCAATTCTAATAAGACAATGGATGTTCCATCTGAAATTAGCACTGCTGCACAAAATTTCCTTTCAATATCAGTAAATTAATTTTCCGACTACTTGGCCTACAACAGGCCTAAAATCCTAAATATCAATACCAGAAACCTGAAATGCTTAGTCAAACACCATTGATTTTGGATAACTTCCATTAGCATGGTTTCAAAATATATCTAGAGAAAATAATCGATAATTCATTTTGTGTTCTGAAACCCTTGTGTGGTATATTCATAGATAAATCAAGAAAATAACAACAAAAGTTTTAACCCTAAAAATTAATCAGTTGCTGCAAACAGTCCCTCTCTGTAGTTACAACACTGCTTTCTCAAACTTGTACTCTAATTATTCCATGCCTCAATATCCCAAAGGCAATTATGCATTTTTCAAAAGTTATTGGATAGTAATCAGTACTTTCAACAAGTCTTCCAGACAAAGCCTACCCAAAGCCTTATTTATTAATAATGGCACATACTTTGATTTATATTTTATGCATTCAGCAAAGAAACAGACTGTCTCTTGTGGAAAGCAAGCTCCCTCATTTAGCTGATAAAGATGTTACACCTTCAGCCTAGCCAGAGTTACTGAGAGGTCAACAACACTCAAAGAAAAACTGTGGTTGTAGCCCTGTAGAGAAAGAACAAGCATCATGAAAAGAATAAGCTGAGAATCGGGAGTATCAACGGACTGCATAGAAAAGTAAAAAGCTGTTAATATCATGGTACAGTTATGTGCACAGGAGTAGCAGCAGCACCCAGTCAATAGCTACTCTCAAATAAGTTGAGCTACTCCTTATTGCAGCTCTCCTATGTGCTCAGGGAAACAAGATCCACAATTACCTCCTCAGTCTGCTAATAACTTAGCTAACCAACATCTTTCTAGGCTGTGCTTTGTAGAGTTAATTTTTTTATTTTCCTGTCAGTTCAGGCTTCCATGTACACTCAGAGAACTTTCATAAATTACTCTGCAATGAGACTACTTTCAGAAAAAGAAGACTTAAAGACTGCAAGGAAATTGAAATGCATGTTTCTCCATGATAAGTGGTTTGGTCATTTTGCCTTCTTTAGAGAGCACTCAAATATAGTGAATCAATTTGTATAGTTATAGGGGAAAAATAAACCCATAATATTACATAAAAGGAAAATATGTATTGTGAGGGGATTAAGTGGGGGAAAAAAAACTTATCTGATTGGTAGTATCTAAATTTTTGGAAGTGCGTTTATGCTTGATGCATACCACTAATTTCTTTTTAGGCTGAAATACTCTGTGCCTTTGAAACATTTGCCTTGAAATCTCTATTTAGAGAACATGGCAGCATAAAGGAGCTTGAAAAATAAAAATAAAACCTGGAAAGTGTCTTATCTTGTCAGTTCACTAAAAGTCTTAAAAAATAAAAATTAAAAAAATACATTTTGGTCTAAGGTATTACATACTGTTTTATACCAGTGGAGTACATAAAGGTGGAACTACTTGGAAAAATCGCCTTGATCCAATCTGGGTCCTCAAAATGTTACAGAAGCATTTACCCAGAAAGCACATTCACAATGAGAAAAATCAAAGTTCCGCCTTGTTTCTTGCAATCTTAGCCAAACTGTTACCAGGCTGAATTCAAACATCTCTGTGATGTATGGGATGTCTCCAACATCATGGTAACAAGGCTCAAGAATATACAACAAAATTAACTTTAAAACACTTCAGGTGTTATCTGGAAGCAAACTGGTTATCAATGATTGAGGAAACTAAACAAGAAAGAGACAAGTTAGGATGATGGAATCTTTCATTTACAAAAATTAAGGCAGAGAAGACTGATTATATTTTATAAATGAAATCAAGGTGCAAGCACTAGATAACAAGGAGACCTACTCAAGGTAGAGGCCAGTTCTGGTATCGACATTTTCAGATTTCAATTTAGAGAAAACTCATCTTTGGAAACACTCAAAAGTTGATGGACAAGGCCCTGAGTAGCCTGATCTAGACTGGCCCTACTCCAAGTTGTGGCTCAACCAAAGGGCCTCCAGAGGTTCCTCCCAATCAACTGCTCTAGGGTTCTATTTTAATGTTTAAATTAAAGGTAACGTTTTTAGAATAGCTCTGTAATGGAAGCAATGAGGATAAGAACTTCACTGTGTCAAAACAGCACAGTAAATTTGGGAAAGAAACTGTAGACGACAATGCCATCAACAGCAAAGATCACAACTCAATGCCCAAGATGATCTCTTTCAGACTTTAATTCCTAAAATTGATATTAAAAAATACAATGCCAGAGCAGCAGATATTAATATCTAATACACTTATTAATTTCACTGCCATGGAGCCTAAATTTCTTTCCATGCCATTGAATTACTTGTATTAGTAACTGGCATTTCAAAGGGAGACTTCCCACACAAATGCTCTGTGTCACCGTGATTAGTTTACCTTTCACGCTTTTTAAAGTCTAGGTTTTGTCTGGAAAAATGTGAATGCTAACTTAAAAGCTAATACCAGCAAGGGAGAGAAAAAGAGTAAATGGTAAGATATTCGTATCTGGACCAGTGTTATTCGGGAGTTGATCTTTAATCACTAGAAGGCCAACACATTTTACAACTATAATTGCTACTCAAGGTTCACAGTAGCATTTTGCTGATGTGCCTAAAATAGACATCATGGGTGCTGTTAGACTTGATTTGACAGCGTTTAAGGTATAAGGGGCAATGATCCAGCTGAATACCTGTCCGAGTCATTTTGATAAGTGTACAGCCTGTGCAGAAACTTCTTAATTGCTCCAATATTCTTCAGTTGTTTCTGTTCACGGAGCCTGTGAGAAAGGTCATCAATCACGAGGTATGTGAAGTTTTTATGTTTTGCTTGCTTAACCAAGTACATTTTAAGGAAAGTAAAATCAGTTAATAAAAATTTAAGAAGGTTACAACATTCCCTTTACTAATAGCAAATTTGGAATGTGAATCATTTGGTATCTGTATTACAGAAGTACATGGTTAGTACTAGCTCTTATTTCATTCTTGCTTTGCAACAGAAAACATTACCTGTCTCATTAAGATGCGATAACAACAATAAACTCATCCACAGTAATTAAAAACATGAGATGTACTGAAAGGCAATGATTGCATGTCAAGTATGAGACAAGATGTCAGGAAAACCTGTATTCTGGTCCTGGGCTTGTCCAAATTTCTTTCAGTTAGTGGCAAATTCTTAAGTAGTTTTACACCTTCAGCTCCATGAAAGAATGTAACCCACGCATAACAATACACAGTATGTCCATAGAGGTCTGAAAACACAGAGCACCTTCATGGCTTTAAGGATGCTCTCGTCAGTGCCACATGACCAAGACACTACTGTCTCTTTGTGTGGCAACACAAAGAAAGATAAGCCCAGGTGCACGTCACTTTTCACTGCTGCAATCCATATGTAGCTGTGAAGAAGACAATAAGAAAAGCTAGAGGGTTGACTTTACTTCACTGGTCCATCCTTTTGCTTCAGAATAACATTGATGCACAAGGAAGTGCTTTCTTCCCACAAGAGGTACCAGGTCTGAGTTTAACCATTTCTATCTAGTACTGTGTATATTCCAGGTCTTAGCAAGGTTGCCATAGTAACAAAATGATTTGTACTGAATGGCAGAAAATTAAAAAAATATGATGTATGAATCCTGAATAATTTGTTGACACTAAATAGTTGTTGCCTCAGGCCTTTATCATGTGCAATTTGCACATTCTTCTGAGAAAAAAATGGAGACCTTCATAAAACTCTTAAAATTTTACAGAATATTCACATTTTTACCACTTGCTGCTTTTGAAAACATTTAATTTTTTTATAACATCTCCAGTTACAGAGCTCTCCCTGAATCTACCAGTGGTGATTTCAAATAGAAAGAAATCTATCATTTACGTTAAAAAAAAAAAATCCCATTTCCCCTTTATATTTGCCCTTCCACCTAAGTCTCTCAATTTAGTATCTTGTGAGATATTACCTCCAAAGAGTTTCAGTTTTTAACTTTGGGGAATAGAAACATTCCAAGTAGCCCAAAAGCTAAACTTTCATAATATTTACTAAGGAAATATATTCCTATCTGCAGCTACATTTCAACCTCAATGCCTTTCATTATAAACCGAAAACATACCAATAAGTTCTTTCCCTCCATCTTTATTTGAGATAGTAACAGATGGACCCCAAACTGTAGAAACACACCCACTGACATAAAATCTGTAAAGTTTTAAAGTGCATCTGTAATGTGCCAATCCCCACTGCTTTCCACATTCCTATGGAAAATTATAATGAAGAGAATTTTAGGCCCTTGGTCTAAGCATCCTGAAAAATCTCCCGTTCAGCTGTAGTATTTCTTCTGTAAATGCAAAAGTACCTGCTCATCACCAGTTTTCCAGCAGCAACTGCAGTTATGAAAAGAGAGAGCATTGGAGCAGGTGCAACCCTGACCTGCTAGTACTGCTCTTCCACCATATTACTCCTCACCAACACGAAAATGTGCAATTAAAGATCTGATTTTGTTCTTCCTCATTTGCTTCTCCATCAGCACCTGGCATCGTGAGAAAACCCACAGCGCTACACACTGCAAATCCCTGCAACTGCTTAAAGGACCAATCGCCTCTTTTGGGGGAAAGGAACGCTTATCTAATGTTGGAATATGAATAAATGAACAGCTTCAGAGTGGCAGTAGATCAAAATTCTGTTTCATATGTGGAAAACTAGAAAGGATCCCTTAATTCCTGTACGTGGTTACCAGCAGTTCTTTTTATGTGCATTTCGGACACTGACTCATTTAACAACATTGACACTGGCGGAGAATTACCAACACTTTCAGAGGACATACTGCTGTTCCACAACTACAGGATCAGATTTGCTGTATGATAAACAACAATGGAATTCTCAAGCAGTTTCATTACAGAAGGAACATGGAATTCTCCCCCAATTCCACAACCAGTCCTAATAAATTAGGACTGCATCCATGGACTGCATCCTTGCAATGCAGATGTAACAGGTTATGTGTTTTTCTATGAAACTTAACAAATATCTACATGGTTTTCTCCGAAAGACACTGTTCCATTTGTTTTGCTTACAGAATATGAACTATTTTTTGAAATATATTGAAAGTCAGTGCAGGAAGAGGTCTTATCATTCTTTGGACTGGAAATATCCTCAGTAGCATTGTGAAACAGTACAAGAGAAAGAAATTCTGTTGTATAGGAGATTTGATGCACTTTCTTTTTCCTCTGAACAAACACAGAAACAATTCTCTAACAGCAATAGATTCAATGCAACTTTTATTATGCAGAGAGCAGATAAAATTACCCATAACTAAAAAAGTTTGGTGCAATAATTGTTTCAGCAATTAAGGAATTGAGGAATTCACTATGATAGTTGAGAACTAGCAATAACAGACACACAACATGCCTCTCCATTACTCACAGCTGTTATTGCATATCACAGGGTGAGAGCAGCTCCACTATTTTGATTCAGGATTGTCATATTGCTGGCACATGCAAGCAGTTTTTGAAATTCTACTCTGTTACAGCTCTTTGATGAGGTTTGCAAAAAACTGGACTCTCCTGCACACGATATTAATAACCCACTGCAGTCCTATTTCTATTTAGATAATATTATATTAGTAAGATAAATGATACTGAGCTGAACATCCAGACCTTTGCCATGCAAGTTTAAGAATTAATTATTAAAATAATGGTGGAAAAAAAAAATCACCTGGGGTACCCTTTCTTCTTTATGAGTGATTTTTAAGGACTGCAAGTTGGAATTCTTGACGACCTGTGCTCCAGCTGACTGACATTATCTTACATGAGTTATTTCCACTCTATTTGAGATGACAACTAGTCCTCACAGTACTCTTTCCTGCAATATTAAAGAAAATATTCAAATATCCACCAAGATTAAGCTGATGTAACAAAGATCATAAATACAGAGAGTCTGGTTTTGGTTCAATGACAGGGCAAGATATTCTGTTATACCATAATATCTCCCGGTCGTTAAGTAAGCATATGTCTCCCTCTCAACTCTGCAGGAAAACAGAAATAAGCTATTATTAGAATTTAGCATTCCTTTCCCCAGCAAACGTTTCTAGTTCAGAGCATTTGGCCTATGCTACTCACATGAAGCACTATGTATTTTTGAGTTCACAAACAAACAATTGCATTTTTAAGAGCTCTTTAAAACATTATACTAGATATAAATGGGTTGAACTTTGCCTCTTGGCTGATCAAGAATGCCACCTAATTAAACAGTTTTGTGTTACTGCCATAGGCTTGGCAAGAAATGAAATAAACAAATACCAAGAAATTGTTTTTCCATAAACTCCATGACATTGTTGACTTCCCTGCATTTAAAGAAAGAAGTCATTACTCAAAGCAAAGGTGGAAAATGTTTTCTTTGAATGAAAGCAATTTTCCATTCTATACCAGAAAAAGTTATGTCAAGCATAGTTGATAAAATGCATTCTGTGTATAGAGGCGTGTGAAGCCACGTTCTGAGGGAGATATAAAAATTCTGTCAGTTATTAGTTTTAACTTTTCTATGTAGGGAGCAGTTAAATTCAGAGATCAGTGCCAAATAGCTTCCATATATTTCAGGATAACATGAGTAGGTGAAGAGTGGAGAACAGCACCCACTGTCTAGGTAAAACTCATACAGTCTAGAAGAGAGAAAACCAATTCATCCATGTTCTCTTATTTTGGATAACAGGTGGAGAGAAAAAAAACCCAGAAAGATTATTTTTTTTCTGACTCCATTTCTAGACATGCTAAAAAGCTTATTTGAAAAGGAAATACCCAAGGAATTCAGAGGCTATTTCAGATGTAGGTCTAAAGATACTGAAATCTAAGTTTCAACCTCCAATTAAATGCACCAGGTTTTTAATGTTCTGTACTTACAGAGAGTTGCCCACAAACTCGTCCAATATTGAGACGCAATCTCATGCTGCTCTTTTTATGTCACATCTACATAGGCAGCATATGGTGTTTCTAATCTAGTTCTTGAATTTTCAAAACATCGGGGCTTACTCCTCTAAGAACTATCCAAATTAATCTTTGCTTGTGCTCTTAATTCTTATGATAGCAGAAAGACCTAATATAAATCTCTAATGCACGTTCTATCTGTGTTTAAAATAAACTTACACACTTTTTTCTTTTGTTTTCCTTTCAGTAACAGCATTAAATATGTTCTGGAAACTTGAACAGTCTTGTTTTATGTTTTCTTTTTAAGCACTGTGGTAAGAATTATTTGGGTTCCAGCATAGTTAAGTTAGTATCTTGTATTTAAAGGTTGCAATTGAACAGAGACATTCAGCAAAAAGATACACCTCCCACCTCCAACATAAGTAGTGTACACAGCATTAACAAGAGAAACTACAGCACTGGCTATCCAGCTTTCGCCAATTCACAGCAAAAAATCTCTTAGCTCGTCTTAGCAATAAAGACACATTGTATTCCAGAAGCAACTTCAAAATTTCTTATTCTAGTAAAGAAAACATTTCACAAGCAATGAACATTGACCATCATCATTTCCTGAGACTGAATATTTTAACAAATTCTCCCTATGTGAAGGCAGCACCATCATATGTTCTATTAGGCAAAAAGGCAAAGCCAAGGTAGAACCACAGAACCACAGAAAACTTTTCTGAAGTGATTGCTTGTAAACAAATACCCACAGTTTCCTTAGATCTGAGTATTTTCTCAAACAGTTGTAACATCTGAATTGCTGTCCTGCTGGAGATATATGTATCTGAAACTTGCCTGAACGTGAAAACAATGCAGATTGCTGCAGAGCTGAAGGAGTTAATTTCAGCACTAAAAGTTTCTGCCTTCACAAGGCTACCCTGTCTGCTTAATACATATGAGGATTTGCAGCAATAGCTTAATATACTGAAGCAATCTCTACACCCTTGCAGCATCCCTGGCAGTAAAGTACCTATAGATCTAAAGTGTTAGGCACTATTATGCCTGCTTCTCACCTGAAACTTCCCCTCTTGTTATGGAGAATCCCCAGCAGAGAGGCATTCTGCAGACATAACCTGCCACCCCAGACCCCAGGCAGGACTGGGTTCCCTTTCTGAGCTCACCTTGCCTGTCCTCCCCTTTGCACTTGTACTGTGCGTTCGAAAAGAAAGGGCTCAGATAATACATTTCAGTCATATAGAAAATAATGCGATAATGACCAAAGTTATTAGCAATGTTATTGTAGGATATTTTCTCAACACCAAGCATTTAAAATTCATTATCTCTTACATTTTAGAGAACGTTATCATATATAATTATTATTATTATTGCTTTAGTTAATTCCCCAGTTAACTCATGCTTCACTCAAGTTAAAATTTTACTCCATAATTAGTGTCTTCTGTTCTGTCTATTAACCTTTTAACATTTTTGTAAGTAGGTAAATACAAAGAATCTTTGCTTTCTTTATATTAGGAAGAATTTTAGTTTCAAGTCCAACCTGGGCCAGCAGAGGCACTCGACTGATGACCTTTAAATGTTTGTCAGAAGTGAATTTCAATTCAGAGAAGCAGAAGTAACTTCATACGGAACAACCTGCTTCTCTAGTGCAACAGTAAAATCTCAAAACAGAAGGTTTGCAAAAACACCAGTCAGTAACCTCAATATTTACCAACAAGATCAAACCCATGTTTTTCACGTGAAGGAACCAGGAAATGAGGTTATTTTTCATATTAACTCTGAAAGTCACAGAAAATTGCCAGCATTCACAGGTAACGCCAAGGAGAGACTTTGGACAGACTGAGCTTTGGCTGTGTTGGCTGCAGAGAAGAGATGGGATTCCCCAAAACCACTTTTTATCAGATGCCTCACTGAGAAGCGCATCAGATCTCAAGACCATTACTCTTACTTGCACTAGATGAGTAAATGGAGAGAAAGAACAATATTACACAATCAATCATTACCAGCAAACATATGCAGCACTGACTTTGCAGCAAAGCCTTCCACAAGCAACAGAATTAGAACAAAATAAACTGCAAACTTGGCTGAGTAAATTATGCTACTAAATTAGATAATTTTCATCTTTGTGTGGACATTCTAGAAATGGAAGATAAATTTATTCCCTAATGTCCTTGAATGATTAACATTTGGATTTATTTCTGAAGGAATCAGAAGCCAGAATGTGTGAATGTAATGAATTTTTTTGCTGATACTGGGTAGCAGTGCAAATGGATCTATCATCTTCTTCTTGGTCATTAATGCTAATGCATGTGCATTGAAACAAGAATTTAATCCATAATATATGCACAAAATCTGCATTGTTGTTGGTACAAGAGTTAGGCTTGTCCTTGGGCTTCAGTAATATTCAGTGCTGGAGCTCTTTTGTTTAATAAAAGCTTCGTTATTTTTCCCTTTAATTGAATATTTATACTTCACAGCAGCATTAGAAAAACCATTTTCAACTGAATTTTTACACTAACTCAACCATCCTCCTGTTTATATCTCTCTAAGGATGAGTGAATCTGCCTTCAAACCTTGATAGCAGCCAAGTATGACTGCCCGTAAAGGTTCAAAAGAGATGAAAAACTTCTGTCAAGAAATAATTTTCTAATTTCTCCACTTCTTCAGCCTTGCATAAAAGATAGAAATATACTGCTGAAGGAAGTAATTTCCAAGAATACCCCTTTCCAGCTCAGCAAAATTCCCAGACAACAGCTAGGCCAAGACCCTACTCCTTAAAAACAGATTAAAAATGAATTAAAAAAACTCAAACAAACAAAACCTAGAAGACAAAGATTACTGGGTCATGTTTCTTGCCTGAGAGGATTAGACACGTACTGAGCTATGCACTCAGGTGTTTCCTTTATTATTTATATCAGCTGTTGTGTGTGCGGTATCAGTTTTCATTGGTGCAGCCGCCACAAGTGTTACCAATTTAAAGCCTAGTAGGATGTTTTCCCTGCAGAATTCTGGTGCATTTGGTAAAGCTGGTCCTTCTTATGAGAGAAATTACATTCACATCTGTCTGTTGTAACTGCAACAGGTGCAGTTACTCTGAATAAATAGGGAAGCAGTATTTCTGGAAGAACTCAGTCATATATGGGAACATGAAAACCCATATTATTATTTTTAAAATTGCAGCAGTAAAGCTATAACCCTAGTTTTTCCTCACAGATAAAAAAAAATTGACAGATGCACACATTAAAACAAAAAAACAAAAAACAACCACAGATTTCTAGCCTGTCTCATTCCTACCACAGTCTTCATAGCTCCACTTTCAATTGCAAACTGTTGTGTTCTATCACACTACACAATGAAGTCTTCTTCAAGAGGCAAATTTGCTCTTCCAGGAGTACTTGGCCAGAGTAAACAAAAACAATGCGTTTTGCTTAAAAAGCAAAAAAAACCCCAAGAATTAAAACAAAATACTTGAGAATGATAGCTGGGATGAAAATGGCAAGACTATTTTAAAGAGCGGAGAATACAGAAACTACAAAGTGTTGCTAAGTACATCAAGCTTTCCTCTGCCACCTATGTACTATTATTTAGTAATTAGAGGTTAATTTCTTCCACAATTCTATGACTCCAGGAACTAGGGTATTAAAACTACTGGTGCTGTAAACATATCCGGGTTTGCCCCAACACGTGCTCCCATGTGCTGACACACACAACATTTAGAGAATCTGCACTAAATTGGAAATGGCTTAAAAATAAGGAGGTAGTCTAAATAAAGATATTAAACAAAAAAAAACCAAAACCAACCCTGCCACACGCCAAAAGAAAGGAAAAATCTGGCTGTGTTTCTTCTTCCTGTTTTGTCAGATAGGATTGCAATAGTGCACAAAATTTTATCATAGTCTCCAGGATAAGGTAGGATTGCACTTTGGTTTATTCTGGTCTCATTTTCCATACCTTATTCTCATCTCATTTTCAGTATCTTGTTCTTTTGTGAAACAAAATTGTTGTTTTCCACAGCCACAAAAAAAAGTAAAATGTTTCCAATGGTAAAGAGAGGGAAAAATCCTTGATAGATCAGAACAATTCACAGGCAGAGTATGCCACCTGGGAAAAATGTTTCTAAAAGCAACAGTGGTTGATACATTCAGGTAAATTACTATATGGCTTCCCTAAACAATTTTACATGCTTCTTTTTCTCCAGCTGAGGTACCCAAGGGGAAAACGTCTGCATTGGTAACAAATAAGTATAGCAAGAAGTGTTTTCACCAATTTCCCTATACAGATTTCTATTACAAATACTCTATAGCAGCAGTTATTTAACAATTCAGTCGATGACAGGTAGTCTTCAGAGACAAATACCTCCCAACTACAAAGTCTTCCACCTTGTAAGGCTTAGAGGGGAATATTTCACTTGAATGCTTTTTTTCTATCAGACCTGTACAATTAAATTGCCTTGGTTTCTCTCCATGGATGGATTCAGAAATAAAAGAAAAAACAGCCCCTAGACTGCACACCTCTAACAGTTCAGCTGCAGGATGAGTCTCAACCTGCTCTTGCACTCAGAAAAGGAACCAGGGGTAGGGAGAGAACGAAACTTCAGAAAACCACCTTAAAAATCAAATTGTTTTCAAAGCACTTAGGTTCTTCTTCCTGCTCAATCATAATGCTAGATTTAGAAAAGACTGAACATGATCGCGTCATGCAATGTGAATTCAATTTGCATTTCAGGTCCCATAGTGGAAATGGCCTTAATTCAGATTCTCTAGAGATATTGGCCCTTGTCATCAGTTTAGATTTAATTTAAGAGACTGTTAATAATAATAAAAAAAAGAAATTAAAAGGTATAAATCACATCCCTGTGTTTGCTGTTAATGTGATTTTTGTGAGGGAATACTGGAGAAATAAAGAGCAAAGGTAGCAGTTGAAGTGTTTTGACTACAAAAGCTTGCAAAAGGAGTTTATTCCTGTCACAACAAGATGTCAGTATTAGCAAACTTCATTAAAAATCAGACTTAAAGACCCTGGTCACTTTATAAATGAAAGAGGCTCTTGGATCCTTAGAGTTTAATCCCTAAGGACTCCAATATTTGATTCCCCATTTTGCCAGAGTACAAAACTAAATGTAACAGACAAGAGATTTGTTCACTTTAAAAAGGAAAATAAATTACTAGAACCGTACCAAGAAAATACAAGTATAACCCAGTCTAGAATCACACCTAGGAGTTTTGTGCTTCATCATAAGCAGCCAGTTGCATCTGTTTTTTTCCATCATATTCCCCAGACAAAGCCCGAGCATGGCTTTGCCTCCTCTAGGCCAGGCTACATCTCATGAGGTGCTGCAAGATTTTGCATGAGAAGAAACTTTACTAGCAGGGAGTGGTGTCAAGCTGTAACAGGCTGGTGCGAGAGCAAGCAGCTCAGTAATGCGAATAAATTGACCTCAAAGCCTGAAGGGCTAGTTATCTTATTTCAGTTACTCAACATATGAAAATCTGAAGCACATTTTTGCATGTTTCTGAATTGCAAAACTATACAAAAGCCTGCAAAATTCTTCTTATGCTTTTATATGCATGTAGCTGAGAGGGCATAGTTAAACGTGCTCCTATCAGCTTGGTTAAATAATTCACTTTTTCAGGGTTTGCTCCCTCCTTGCAGATATTTTTCAGCAACTAAAATAACATTAAGTGACCCATTGATCTTCCAGTCATATGGGATGCAAAATAAAACTGGTTTGCTTCAAGTATGTCCAATTTAGCACCTCTGTCTTCAGGAGTGTATACCTGCGTATGTTCTAAGAAGAATTGGTTTCGTTATCAAAACAACTAAAAAACTACATAAGCACAAGCATCAGAAGGACAATTAAATGTTTTAGTAGGTATTAATCCCAAAAATGTCAGAACCAATGTTGTATTTAAACAGGCCTCCTAGAATCTGATTGTCAACAGCTCACGTATCATGTCTTAAATCTCAACATGATTAAAAACAAGACGACATTCTTAAAATCTGCATTTTGATGAATAAATACAGGTTGTGTGGTTACACTTGAGGCAATCTTTTTGGAAGAACTCTGCCATGTATTTTTTCACTACCCAATTCCAGTTCTTACTCTCAAGTTTAGCAACAGCACATTGAAAGGGTGCCAACAAATACACAGTCAGATATGATCAGAGTAATCAAGTAAGAAAAGGTTTGATTCCTTATTTGGCTACCTTAAAGTAATACAAATGAAAAATCATTCCAATATACCACTTACAAATATATTAAAGAGAATAAAATCTCCTTCCACAAGCGTCCTGTAGGTATTAAGTATTCTGTGCCCATATGTATGGCACAGTAACACAATTTATTCTATTTAAATGCTAAAACTACATACAAAGTGCAGCTATTGCCTAGTTGCTGTGAAGTATTTTCTCCCTATTCAAAAGCCCTTAAAGAATTTTTAAGGCAATTAGTTAACAAGCAAGTTCTGATTTTCAGATTTTTATGAATGTATGTATTGCTTCAGAAGAGAAATAGGAGCAGTAAGGCCCACCAGAATAAGTATAATGTCAGGAAAGGTGGATGGCTTTTCTCTTCCACGCTCCTTCTGGAGTCTTACCAAAAAAGCAGGGAAAGAGGCATCAGAATAGAACAGTTTCTTTCCCCAGCAGCACAGGTTGTGCCCATGCTGCTTAAACTCCCTCTTACTGATGCATTTAACAGCTCTGCTTGAGGGTTAAGCTGTAGTTGAGGTCTCCCGTCAGTCAGCTGTGTTCCCATTATGTCAAACAGCAGCCAGATCTCCAGGGCAGCTTTGCAGAGGCTCTACAAGTTTGCCATTTATGCACGGCATACGAGCAGCTAAGTTATTCCTAAAAGGTAGCCCCCTCATGGAACACAACCCTTATTGATGGGAAGATAAAGTTGACTGGTCAATAGCAAAATATTTGGTTGCACTCAATATACAAGGGACAGAATACAGACTTCCACGATACATTGCGATTAGTCTTGTATCCTGCTAAATGACAGGATGATATTTAGCTCTGGTTGAGAGCAGGTGAGGTGAAGTGACAAATATTTAAGTGAATCTATCACTTTAGAAGGCCCAGAGTTATATTAACCTCTCTTTTCCCACTACCCCTAACTCATGGTTTGAGTCAGGCCTTGTGGGTTTTTGGGGGGTGGCAGAAGCACAGATAGCATCTACTCTGCATAAAATAACACCAGTTCTGGTAAGCTTGCAGTTCAGTACAGAGCTGTACAAACATCATTTACTGGGAAAGTTGATAAAACACTTAGGAATGTCTCCCAAGCATGAATTGATACCAAGTCTTTCAACACATGCCCACCAGATTGGCGATTACCTCAAGCATGGTGATACTTTACATTAAAAAAAAACCCCCAAACATAATTAATTACCATTAAAAAAAAGGATAGTTTAAATATGCCAACCAGTTCTCATAGAGAGCTGTTCCAATGCACAAGAAAACCAAAATGCACATGAAAAAATCTTACCGGTTTGTAAATACTGCAGAATAAAATAATAAATTGCATCAGACAGTGTACAAGTTGCTGTCCCTTTCTGTTAGTAGTAGTTATAGGCAGACTCAGTGTTACAGAATGCTTCATTCTGCACTTTTCCTTAGGTGTCACATAAATTAGCCAGGAAAAAATATTTAACTTTCCTCAGGAACAAGCTGTCTTTGTCACTTTGTCTTGACTTTATATGCATGCATTGAACTCTGCCTGAAGAGTTCTTGAAGGCTCCTCAACATCAGAAACAGAAACTCCTCACTTTAACTCCTATTAACATTAGCACTCAAATTTGCTGGCAAAACAGAAGGAAAACTCTTAACTGCAGCATTCACAAGGTCTATGTTATGAAATCCTGGATGTATGAAAAACAAACATTTTTCTACTTTCCCATTCAACTGAAGATAGGGAAAAATGGTTTTGTCGATTTATTGTTTTAAAAAAGAAATACCCATTTGTCAAAACTAACACCATTTACAGAAAGGAATGATGACTACAAGATTATTTTGGGAATATAATTTGTAACGACCTCAGAAGTTTTTCTTCTATAACAAGTTCTTGCATGTCTTTATTTCCTATTTACAGCATTACAAAGTATCAAGCCAGGCCTTTATATAGTAAGGTGAACATAAAAATCACCTAGTTAGTACTGTGTTAGGGTGATTCAAGAGGCATCTATCACTGAAGATATCACCACAGAAATTAATGATGAAAAGGATCTAGAGATCTCTGATCAAAGGCATTTTTCACTGAATCAAATATAAATGTTAATTACCTTTAAAAATTACTCTTTCCAAAGTACTCTGCTTCAAAAAAAAATTTAGCACCCACAAAATATAGATGATTCTGATTTAGCAAGACATCTTTGAGTACACTGGTTTAAGAAGACTAACCATGCATCAAAAGAAGAGAGCGTTTGGGGAATGGATTTGCAGAGCAGGATGCATGGGTGGGGGAATGCTCATGTTGATGCTGCACTATCACAATGTGTTATTTATATTAAGATATGTTATTAGCACAATGCTTTGTTTCAGCTTTAGGTTGATACTTTGCCTGGCAAAAGTGTCAAATACAATTTTTTTTTTATTGCAATTATGTCTGTTTTGATAGGTAAAAGGGATTTGTCTTAACAAAAAAGCTGTTTGTAAAAGGAGTGTCTTCACAGATTAGTGTATATACTTGCATTTGTCTATACAGAGATATAAGTGGAAAAAAATCCTATCTGAACATTGCCTCCTTAAAATAATGCTGCATTGACCAAAAAGTATTTCAAATTCTATGTACCTCTTTGAGCTCAGAGATGACAAAATGTGTTACACCAATGTGTACATTCCAAAATGGACTTTGAGAGAAAAGACCAAAAAAAAACCTAGTCACATCATCTTCTCTCTGCTTACTGGAGCATTCAGTCAGTCAGAACCCCCAAAAACCCTCATTGTGAACACACATTTCAGAGGCAGAAGACCCAAGTTAAAATCTCTGCTATACATATGATGGAATAAACACCTCTGGTCAGTGCTCCGCACACTAAAGCCTTTCTTCTGCTCTCTCCCCCTCTCATCTTCCGCACTCCATGGCGAAACAGATCATTTAAACCTGGTAGAAAAGCTTAGGTTTCTCTGCTAAAACACTTATGTCATTCCATCTGCTGTGGCAGATGCACCATCATCCCGGCAGTTAGTGAAATACGGCAGCTACAAACAAGGCCAGAAAGAGACCAACACGAACTATGCAACCTTCCAATTGTCCACGTGCCAGAAGAATGGTGTGTCCTCCAAGCCCCAACACAATTTGCACCACAAATTAAAACCTTATAGCCTCTCAGGCTACACACTTTAAGTGCCAAAACAGAACACATTTAAGGGACATAATGAAGATTACGTGATGATAACAGCCTATCATACAAAGACAGGCACGAAATCTTACAGTTCCCCACATACTGTTTTAATGCCACCTGTTAACATGTCATCATTTTACTGTATACGGAACTGAGAAAAGCAATAGTGACCAAAAACCAATGTGGGTGAACACATATGTCATCAGGATATTTCAATTTCCTTGATCTAGACTGCATTACATATCTAGTGGGAATGGAATTTTATAGTGAACTGTGTACACGTGCAGCAACAGGGCTGGGAAGAACAATCCCAGCAGCTCAGCCCAACCACCATCTCCAGGACCAGCTTGCTCTGCTCTATTGTGTTTGGGGGCATCTGCAGCCTCTCCACTTAACTGCTCAAACAAACATTGTTAGCTTCCTTTGTAGCTGGATTTTGGATACACAGAAACATATCTTTAAAAAACAGAAGATCTACTGCATTTGAATGAAGGTCATTTTGTGCGTGACACAATGTGAGATGCACTTGTAAAATTGCCCATGGTAACCGGAGTATACAGGAGGCTTATTTCAGCTGAAGCTGTTTTACAAGAAGCAGTTTTTTTGATTGTACTCCATTTTGACAGTCCATACATAATTTAAAACCAATATATTTTCAATTATTTTGAGCTCCCTAAACAAGAGAAATTTTATGGATGTTAAATATAACCAGGTAATCATTAAAATGTTGCTTGTGTTGCAATTTTTTTGCAGTTCAAAAGCAATGTTAAAATTTCTTAGTAGTAAATGAGACCTCTAGGGAGGAATAGTTAGAAAGAGGCTTAATCAGATTTTCCAGAAGGAAGAAGAAAAAAAACCCCAGCAAAATAGCCTTCAGCGTTTCCATTACTTTGGAAACAAAATCAAACCAAATAAGCCATTGACCACCTAAGTTATTCCAACAGCAGTATGCCCCTAGTTTCATGAAAAACCACTGTCCAGGTGAAGTTAGCTTCACGACCAGAAGCCTGAAGTGTTTGGGCTCCACTGCCCAAATGCTCAAGTTTGTAGTCTGATGTGAAATCATTATCCCCAAATTAAATCAGAGCCTTGTAGGATGTTTTGAAAGGACTGCCAGAAGTTACTGAACTGACAGCCTAGTATATCACATCTCAGTTGACACTTCAGTAAGAAGTCAAAAGAAATCATCTTTAACTTCCATGACTAATAGTTCAGTGTTCAAACTACTAATAGGTTACAAATGTTACATGTGCAACAATATCTGTCCATCTTTGATAGATGATATATGTTGAATCGCACAGTTTTCCTGAAGGTATAAATGATTTCTCATTAAAATCCTATCTTCATATGTAACATTTTCTGGAAGTTGATTGGTTTTTACTACAGGGGAAGAAATTGAGCATCATGTATTCAGATTCCTGCTGCTCCAATTCTGAACCACAGACTTTTCTGCTCTCTGCTCCTTTTTATATTTCTTGGGGTAATGCTTTCAAAAGCACTGAAGCAGTAAAAATTCCTTGGCTAAGTACTTCTGAAAATGATTCTTTTTTCATTTAAATGGGATTGATGCACTACAAAAAGCTTGAGATAAGCTCTTGGCTTTCATAACACACTTTGAGACTAGTAGATCTCCAACCTTGTGAAAGTCTCATTTGCTCATAGGAGCTCCCTGAGACTAAAGGGCATTATTTAAATAGATGCTACGCATTCAAGATTTTTTTTCTAGTTTTGGAGCCTATGCAAGTTTTCTTATCTTTGCTTTATGCATGGGCACGTCAAAAGCCAGGTATGTTAAATAGGATATCCTCAAAAGCCCAACATAGAGAATCCCTTACCTCTTGGCATTATTAGACAAAAAATGTGCAGCTATTTTCTTATCCACAGTATGGATGGTGAACTCCAGGCCTTTGTTGTCAAACAAGTTGATACAGTCAACCAGTACTTGAAAGAAAAATATACTTTGCAAGAGAACCAAGAAAGAAGAAATATTATGTGACTACATGCCAGCTGTCTCAGCAAACTTCAGATGACTGATTTTACCTGCTTTCTTCCAAAATCCTTAGGGAGGAATTAGGAAAACATATCTCAAGGCACATAGTTACATGGTGCATAAATTACATTTTATGCATTCGGGTTTAAACTAAACACAAGGGGAACAAAAAGTGGTTCCACCCTTCTAGACATGTTTCTAGAAATCCTAATCTTTACACAAGGACTGTGCTTCTCCAGGGAGGGAGTTTTGTTTCATTTTCCTCCACTGAATTGCAGAAGAATATAACCTAACAGTATCTTGATTTAAATAAGTTATTCAAACTGCAATTCTATGTGCCAGCCAATGCTATTGTACAATCATAGGGCTTTGCAACTTTCCTGTGTTTTTAACATAAAAGTATATAGGAGCATTTGGCCAAATTTTATAGACTATAATAAAATAAACCATTAAAGACAAAGGCAGCAATATTATAAGAATGCAGATACATCAGGAATTCCCTTTTAGCATGGAGCTTTCTGTTTCTGTCACCAGAAAGATGAGGAAGAAAACATGAACTTCATGAGGCAAGATGACTGTCAGGTTGCCCAGGAGCTGAGATAAATATTTGCTGTCAAAATAAATTAAACTGTCTAGAGTTTCTCTTAATTTGTTTCTTGTACATCCAAGGAATTATATCTGAAAAGCATTCAAAAGAAGAAACCTGATCAACAATATTAATTTTGGTGTGTGAACAGCTTGAGGATACAGTGATAATCTCCAGAGTCAGCAGGATTTTTTTATTTATATACTGAAGAAAAAAACAACACCTAGTGTTATAAAGCCCATTCACAGTGAATAAATTCACTCTTGATGAAGCACTTATGAATTTGACCTATCCCCAATGCCCATCGCTACTGAATTACACTTTTTAATTACAGCACACCCCTCTTCTTTAAGCAGGACAAACCAGAAGTGGCAGAATTTAAGCCACCATTGGAACTCAGATTCTTCTAGCGTTCACCATTTTACAAGTGTATTTCCAGGTAAATTGTATAAAAAGACTTAAGAAACAAAGGAATGTTTTATCACAAATACAGTAATCAACCAAGGTGTTACGTAACTATCTATTCAGCAAAGAAGAAACAGGATAACTGGAAAGAGAAAAACACATGCAAATAGTTCATAAATCATTTCTCAAACTATGGTACATTTTTATAAAATGTAGTTTTTGGATGTTAAAATAAATAATCCAAGAAGTACTAACATTATGTGGGGCAGGACAAACTGGGGTTGGAACACATACTGAAGTTCATGAAGGGCAGGGAAATGCTTAAAGCAGGGCTGGTGCTGGGCAACATTTTGAAGAGAGGATGAAGAAAGCCAGAAAACTATCTTCGGTATTGTAAATTACACTAGTTTCTAAAATATGCATCAAATGGAATACTGGAGAGATGAAAAAGGCCTCTCTTCAGCAGCAAACTCTAACCTTGCTGCTGCTGCAAAAGAATGCTTGGCAAACAACTATGTACTGGTAGCTGACTGCAGAGCTGGCTTCTCTGCTTCGCCTTGAGGAAAGCTGCCCTACATATGAGCACCATTTCAGTTTTCCATCTAGAGTTAATAAGTAGAAAGCAATTTACTAAATAGGCAGTACAATTTGTTCCACCAAGACACAGAAGATTTGCTCCCTGGGTACTAAGGATTATACTCCTAAATTAAGTGATTCAATTTTTATTTTACCAATAATCAAGCACCTTAGCAGTTAAAAGGTCATGAGTTTAAGTCTCCTGAATATCTTGCGTAAAGTTTCTCAGCCTGAGAGCATGATCTCTTGCAACTACAGAGACACTACACTATGTTGTTATCATGGAAGTCCTGTATTTGATCTAATACCACTTAGAACTCTGCAAAATATTTATTTCTGAATATTAAAATGGTTAGATATGTCTCATTAATAGTAAACATACTTTCCATGCTTGCAAAAACACCCTTTTCGATAGGTTGCTACAAGAACACACTCTGTCCTGTATATTATGCACTGTGCTATGTTGTGATTTATGATATTACATGCAATCGAAACTTAAAAACACAGAAAAAAACCTTCCAAAGTAGGAAAATCTGCAAAGCTCATGTGTCAAAAACAACTGGACAAGAGCAGTGAGACAAATACTAATTCTAAAACAATTGGCAAGAGCCTGTAACTGCAGAATATATTTAAAAGAACTCAAAATCATCAGTTGCATGTGTATGGACTGCACTTAAAACCCGCTGTTAGTATTGCTTACTAACATTTAAAACATTAAGGAATTTTTAATTATTCTGTTTAATCAAGCACTAATAAGTAGTCAGAAGACATGCAAATGGTTATATATGTGCGTGTATATGTATATATACACACATACACACACACACACAATCATGCTTTGTGGAGCAAGACCCAAGATGTGGATTGTGTCTTTTTTAAAATTTGATTTTGCTACTTTTGCAATCCCTCTTCTCAGAACTGAAGCAGAATAAAAAGCAGATATGTATAAAGAACAATAAACTTAAAATAATTCATGTTGAGTCTCTGCTTAAAGAAAACAATTCAAAACTCATTTTGAGAAATGTGGAGATGTTGTCTCAGTTTTACCTTATATGTCAAGCTGATATGATATTTAACATTCAAAGTAAACTAAACAGTGCAAACAAGCTTCCTTTAGAATTGGAAATGAAAAGTAGAAGTTTATTGATTCTACAAAACTACCTTTTTAGTACAAATTTCAGTGTTAAACTTCAACCAGAATGACTGCAATGTAAAAAAAGGTTATTTAAAACACACACGAGCTTATTTTTTGCAGTGATGAGAGGATGACAACAAGGCAGGGGACACACAAATGGTAAATTCTGGGTTTATCAAAAAGGTTGAAAAGTTGGGAGAAAAAACAAAAACATCAAACACAAGGAAATGTCTTTTCCATAAGAGTATTTTCTTCTATTTACTTGACATATATAAACTGAATTAGTGTGGATGAGCTCTGTATAACAAGCAAGCTCTCAAATGTTTAGCAGCTCACTTTGAGCTACTTCCTCCAAACCTGAGCAGCTTTGCTTCAGGAAGGGAAGGGAGTAGGTCTACGGATTTGCTAAAATGGTAGGTTTCCAAAGGGAGGAGAGAGAAGGGGGGAGGGCAGCAAGAGAAGGAGATGAGTCTGTAAAGCCACCTGGATGACTATTTCCTTTAGAAAGCTTGGCACTCTTATGCTTTTAAGTCTGCAGGCATTGCATTTTCTCGTTCAAAATGGCACCTAACAGAAGCTCAGATTACTCAGAACTACTTCTCCTTGCCCAACAAGTTGTATAATCCATAGTTCATCAAATATTACAAAGCCACTCTAGCAGTTCAGAACAGAATGAGGCTATAGTGCACTTTGGACAACTTGTCTGCAAGGGCTTAGCCATTCTTAGATGTTAACTATAAATTTCGGGAAGTCTGTTAGCTGCTTCCATCAGTTCTTCCTTTACTGAAGACTGCTACATACTGCCATAGCTTGCAAATATATATTTTTTTAATTTTAGTTATAAAATGTTTTGAATTCTTAAAAAAAATTTTTTTACAGGAATGGGAAAGGGATTCTCAAAAGCAGCTCAATAATCTCTCTTCTAGATCATAACATTCAAACCCTTTTATACCATAACACAATCAAAATATAAACACCTTATTAGCCAGGTCACAAATACAGTTAACTCAGCAAGACTTCTCTCCTACGTTCCATTTAATTCAAAGATCATACACAGTAAGAAAATTATTGATTGGATGTAGGTAAGTTATTTATACCATTGTTATTCAAGAGAATTTCATAAATGCAGCTTGTCACTTATGTCAGAAACATTCACAGTTCTATATTCTGTACAGATGCCGACAAAAGAGCTACTTTGTCAAGCTGCATCAAATACAGGACAGCATGTGACAGTGGCCTCAGTTTGTAGAGAGATAAACAATAACATGATTTTGGATATTAATAAATTCAGTCTGCCAGTCTTTCACATTACATAAATAATTCTGTTCCATTTTTATCAAACAGTAAACATTAAGGTGGAGAGATGAAACTGGTGTTTGTCAAGAAAGGATCAATGAAGATGAAAGCATTCCACTTATTGATTACTAGATGTTCCTTTGAATTAAAATAACACTAATAATATCTCAAGGTTTAAAAAGTAATGATTTCCCATTTATTTCTGTAGTACAAGATAGTCACTAGATGAATGTTTCCTTTAGCCAAAAAGGACGCATTCATCAGAAGTTAATAGTTTTGTTAATTAATATTTGTTAAGCTGTATTCTAAGTGACTGCTGTCAAAGCCACTTCAACTTTATGTAAACACTCAAACCAGGAATCTATCTGCTTGACCCAAAACTCATTTAAAACATTTGCTCAGAGTTCTTCAAAACTAGTAAGACATCCAGATTCTAATACCATGAGAGCTTTGCATTATCTGAACATTCAGAAGACAACAACAGGAGTTCCTTGTGTAGGCATAAATAGCCCCTTGTGGAGACCTGTATAGTTAGAATGATGAAGATATTTACATTCATCCCTCAGAGTCCTCTTGTACTTGATCCATTGATGTGAAAAAGCATTTCTGCATTTTTTCACTACCTCCTTTTAGGGTTCTGAAGGAATATTTTTTATGAGCAGATCCAAGATTTGCACATGACAGTACTTCCAAGAAGTTTCCATCTGCTCAAGAAGAGCATGAGGGTTTTCTTTGTACCAATATTTCACACAGTAGTTTAGGTTCAAGTGGTAAAACTGTCACAAAGAGCATACATGACATACCAAGAAAAGATCAGTGAGGAAACGCTGGAGCTACTGCCTAGGCCATTTGCAATTTGTACAGAAGCAAGATGAAAAAGAGATGAGATCATTGTGGTTAAGTTATTCAAGTCTTGCAGTTTTGCTGCCACAATTCATTTCTTTAATTATACTAAAAATCATTTGCACTGAATGTTAACAGATTCTTTTTCCCCCCCGAATGATAATATATGTAAAAAGCCTTTGGGGCTTAATGAATTATGTAATGTATGTTTTCCTTCACTAGAGCTGGAGATCACTTGTGGAAATTTCATAAATATAGGAAATTATTAGATCTTGAGGAAGTCAGGTTAGCAGAGAGCCTGTTCTGCTGCCTCTTATTTAAAAAAAATTCTAATCCTTGCTGAATAAACCTATCCCACAAAAAAAAACTGGTACAGCAAATGCAGTATGGCTTTTAGATCACACATCTGTAATAGCACACCAATACATTCATATATTTTCAAGGCTTATGCTGCAATTTCTGCAAATCTCAGAGCTGAACAATATGTGAGATTCCGATGTGTGCATACGGGGGGAAATACATCTGGGAAAATAAACAAAGCAAATGCCAGCAACCCCTATCTTACAACTCAGTGCCCTTAACAGGTTCTTGAAGTCATATTTACAAGAGCACACTTCTTTCACAAACTTTGAGTTTGCAAGCTTTCTTTACTTAAAAGGAAAGATTATGGTTCTACATTTGCACTAAATTATAGGAGCTAGGCATTTTGACAGACAATGGATAAAATTACAGGAGATGGAAAATAAATACTTCTGTCTTAATATCATGAAATGAGACATAAATGTCATTGATCGCAGAGATTATACACTGTTCTGGATTTTTCATCAAAATCAGAATTACTAGAAACTCAGCTTTCTGATTAATCATCAAAACAAAGTTAACTTGAAATGTCTCGTGTTGGTTTTCTGGAGTACCTCAACTCCTTTATTCCCAGGACTTGGGGTATGTCTGTCATGTAACGGTGTGGACTTACAGGACAGAGGCATCTGCCAGTAAGGACAGTCACTTCAGTAGCCCAGATTACAGCCTTTTCATACAACATTCCACTCCTGTAATAACAGAATGTTTCAGGTTTTATGTGATACATTTCAGAATTTGATTTCCAGTGGAAAAAAAAAAAAAAAAATCAATCTTTAAAGTAGTTCTGTCCACAGCTAATGACAGGGATATTTGGGGAACTTCTCACATTACCTCATTGCATAGAAACAGCAATTTGCCTCTCCTCTCAAGGAGGCAGAAAATACACACAAATTCAAAATGTACAAAGTTCTGAACTGTCGGGGTTTTCAAATCCGACTGTGAAAACATCGTGCAACAGGAGGCATTATGTTGAATGGTACTCATTCGTGTAATTATGGAAAGGAAGAAATGGATGTATATCGGCTAGTGTTCTCCTCTTTCAGCAGTGGGAATAACTATATATAGATGAGCACATTAGCTTTATATAATTTAAACAAAATACAAAAAACTTTTCATTATTACTGGGATTTTAAAACTGCTCATGAGCAAACTGCTACACAAAGGCACAGGAACATTAAATGTTTAGTAAGGATTTCCCTTAACCCAAGATACATCTGTTTTCACAATATAAACATTTGTTCTGTTTATATCGACTCTAGAAAATAACCAAAATGAATGCTGAAATGTAGTAAACAAATTGCTATTTAAAAAGTTCTCAGGAATCTTTATGAAAAATTCATCATAGATATGAAGAAAGAGTTTGAAAATATCAATTAGATCTCTCAAAAAGGGAAACCACAGCAACTGAAACTGGGTGCTGGGTTTTTTCCCAAGTTGTTTGCTGTCATTGTGAAGACAAACAGCCTCAGCATAAAACTGCCTCAGTAACTGGTACCCATTGAGGAAACGGTACATTTCCCTTCTCAGAACTACTAGAATTAAACGTTTTCCTTAACTCTACATTTGTAGAATGGTTAAAATACTAAAGACTTGTAACAGTCACTTCACGTACGTAATCTCTTCTTCAAAAAGACAAGCAGCTGTAAGTTTGGGGTTTTTTCCCCATGAAACACAAAAGAATTTATTAGTATTGTGCCACGTACCAGTTGCCTTATTTTTCCTTCTAGTGTCAAGGACCTCAATGTTGCATCTAATTTACAACCTCTCCCCAAGAGCCACACACTTTAAGTGCTATGAATATCTGGTTGTGCCTTTAGTGAACACACAGGAAAAGTAATTCTAATTTGTGAGTGATACGAGGTTCACATTGTCACTTTCCTTCAGTTTCTTAATATTCTTAGTCTTGCTCTTGTTCATTCTGCTGCACTAATTATATCAACACCACTCAAAAATAGCTGTGCAAATGAAGCTGCCTACGGGAACAGAGAAAAGGAATACTGGCAGGATATCAGAAAAAAAAAAAAACACACATGAAATACATAATACATTGTATTCTTGTGTTTTCTCACAGTAACTGGACACCAATACTTAAATCCATTCTCAAAAAATCTCCACAAAGTCTGATTTTACAGCTGTGTAAAGTCACTCTCATTTCCAGAAATTCTTTCTTGTCCCCACTCCCCCAGAAGAGCATTGGCCAATAAGCTAGCTTATCATAAATTCAGCAATCAAATTTACATGGCTCTGGAGATGCAAGTAAAATGAGTATTGTATCTTCATTTCCTTCGTGGCACTTTATCAACTTCTTCCTCTGCTGATGGTAGAAGTCAATAAAATCCTATTAACACTAAGGTCTTGTATTAAGTTTGACAGTTTACAAATTACAGGGAGTTTCATTTCAAATATGAGCAGCTTAAGATGCTCTGGAGTTTTGCCATATAAAGTTGTTAAAGTCTGAATAAAGTTCATAAAATAATTTGGGTATATTTTTTCTTCTCCTTTTGAAGAAGGCAGCAGGAGCAAATCAAACAATACAAGCCCTGTAATTCTTCCTGAGAGATTCACTTTGGTCTAACCAAGATAATCAGAAGAATCATAACAGATCTACATTTAGAGCAAAACATTCACCTCTGTGAGCCTGGTCCAGCCACTACTTGAAATTAATACAGTCCTTTCTGTACATTTCAGGGCCTTCATATCAGGCTCTATTGCTCTCTATAATCACAAATAACCCTTCTTGCAAAATGAGTGACAACCTAAAAGAAAAAGGTATAAAGCAACTGAACCCTTAAGTAGGTAAGTAAACAGAGATACCAGCAACAGGGATAGAGTTGGCACCTGCAGACACAGCAATTAAGGGTATGGTTGACCAGCTGGTAAATGAAGTAGGAATTATGCCAGAACAAAGTTGGGGACAAATCTAAAGCTATTCCAGCAGT
Source organism: Clamator glandarius (assembly GCA_033459285.1). Classification (NCBI taxonomy): domain Eukaryota; kingdom Metazoa; phylum Chordata; class Aves; order Cuculiformes; family Cuculidae; genus Clamator; species Clamator glandarius. Next base: position 4,774,070 of record JAUNZM010000055.1, on the reverse strand, counting down.
TGGGCAAATCACCATAATTTCTGCACTTATCCACCTGGTGATTTAAAATTCTGTTAAATATTATTTGAAGAAAACAAATATGAAAGCCAGTTGGTGATTTAAAATTCTGTTAAATATTATTTGAAGAAAACAAATATGACAGCCAGTTGGTGCTATCCTTCCAATACTAGTTGTCTTCATTGAAGAATGTTCTCAGAGAGGAAGACAGTGGCAGAAGGCATTTCATAGAATCATAGAATAACCAGGTTGGAAGAGATCCACCAGATCATCGAGTCCAACCATTCCTATCAAAATTTAAGCAAGACCTAGTCAGTTCTCCCAAATAAGACATGTAAATCTAAAGCAGGCAGCTGGAAACGTGGAAGAAGGGGAAAAAAGGACCAAATTTGGTCCAGTTTCAGGGTAGCGTTAAAGAACACGTAACATACAAAGCTCAGGGGGTTCCTAAGGAGCCTATGATGGTAAAAGGGGTAAGTCGAGGAGGCCAAGAGAAAAGTCAAAAGGGAGAATGTAAACAGAAATAGAGGGAAATGTAGAAGAGAGTGGGAAGAGAGAAACATAATGACCTGAAAAGAAAATGAGGTGCAGAACGCTGACAAGAATCAGCAGAGAACAAGGCTAAACAGAGAAGAAATAAGTGAAGCAATAGCTAAGAGTGCAGCTTCCCTTTATGCTGCTGCTTTAAATAAAAGGTGCTTGGCCTCATTTGACATGGACTGGGAGCTGTGGAAGAGGCTATTAGAATGAACAGCAAGCAGAGTGTAACAGAGCTTTAGATTAGGTTGATATTGTCGTCAAAACCTTCCCCAAACCTACAGTACCATTTCTGAATAAGTCTGTAAGATCTTTTATTCCTAGCATAAGGTATTGCTGAATTACTTTTTTTGAGTAAGAAATTCCCACATACCCTGCCATAGTTCAATGGCATCATTGTTTTGAAGACCTTTGAGATTGACAGATAATCCTCATTCTTACATTTAATTTCTAGTTTTATTTATCCTTGCTTATCTGCTTAACAGAGGGCTGTTCAAATCTTCCCCTCCCCCATAGTTTTGCTTTCAATACACTTGCCTTTGAGGTATACAATATCAAAGCCTGTCAAAAATGTAGTACTTTCTGGACAGCTGAAGGATGTGGGTTCTTCTGATTGTTAATTAATTTACCGAATCAGGAGAGCAGCACTCGAATAGATGATCTGATCAGAAAATAACTATGGGGTTTGTATCAAGACCCTTTTCAATACATCAGAGAATTTGTGGCTACACATAGATGCCTTGGATCACCACTCTTGCTGCAAAAGGCAGTATTGGACTGCTCACAAGACAGAGTGGGAGTCTTTATTTTGAAGCAAACATTGCCCCTAGTAAGGATGTTTTCACACGGCAATAACTTGCCAGTGTTTAAGGCCAGAAGCATTCCTAACACCCACTTATAAACATTCAAATATCTTTTGCCTAGAAAATGTACTTCACGACAGAAAACTTTTGCTACTTCAAGTAATTATGTTCCAGTATGATGCCAGGTAGTTTGTATTTATCAATCTATCCATCGTACTGTCTTGCATACATAATCATATATGTTAATAGTGCATCTTGCTTCCACAGACACTGAAGTTGCTGCCTTGACATCCGATACTGCCTCCTGTCCTTTTGCTGTCCTAGAGGTCAGGGTACAAGGACAGAGAGGCAGAATTCTGTGAATTCAGCACAGTTAATTTATTGGCACTATGACTTCGCTGCTTTAAGTGGTTAGAAGTACAATCTTGCAGGCTTAAATTTCCTCCTACACAGCAGAATGAAAAGATGCCTTTCTATGGCACTTAGAGAAAACGATCTGCTTGTGCATGTAGAATTTTAGGGACGAAGGCTAAACAATATATAAAAGAGAATTTATTTAGTTAGTTGTAATAAATGACCTACCTAAATTAACACTTAGGCTTAAAGAGCGGGCAAGCTGAAATCTTTATGTTGCCAATCGACACCCTAAAACCAATCACAGGTTAAGTCTGCATCTGAAAATAAGAATCATAAACTCAAGAAAATAAAAGCATCTGAAAGCCTTTCTTCACAAGATACTGGTTGAGACACATATTGCATCATCTGATCAGACCTTTGCATTCAAGGCTACACATTCAACAGTTAAAATCTGGTGAAGCCACAGACCTTTGCTATTTTTGAGCACCTGGTGCATACTGAGAATAGGATTGTGTTATATGCTCAGGTCTGTGAAGAAAGGAAAAGATCTTAATATTGTTTCCCAACCAAAACTGAAATAACTATATGTTGTCAAGTCAGCAATGAAACAAAAACAGTGCATAGGACCAACCTTCTCTCTGCCTACTTGTGATATCATTACAAGTGATGCATTTTTATCAGGAGAGAACATCTTAACATCATTTGGTATTTTACTGCTGTTGTAACAAAATACAGCATGTAACCTCTTATTTTCTGGTTCATTAGTTTATATTCTTACTTATTTGCCATAAATTTTAAATCTGATTGCACCTAACACAAGTACCTTAGAATATAATGTATTTTAAAAGATACTAGATGACAGTCTTTGATTTTTTTAAAAACCTATTTTCAAAAAATTAGCCAGGTGCACGTGTATTTTTTTTATGCACAACATAACAGTCAACCAAACAAAGAAGAGGCAAGGAAGATAAAATTACAGATTCTTCTGCATTTTTCAACCTGGGGAAACATCCCATTGTGCCCTTGTAAAAGCTAATTTTGTACACACTGCTGGAACAGGCATAGACTTTGTTCCTTGCCGTAAAACTAGACAATGCAGTGGCCTCACACAGAAGGCCAGATGCTCAGCTAGCACAAAATGACAGAAGCCCATCGATCTTCACACCTGACTGAGTTCACCTAATTGCATTCCTAAGACAAAAGTCTCCAGCATGTGCCACTACTCCACCAAACTCTGCTTTTGCTCATCCTGTGATTTCAAATGATGCTGGGAAGCCGTAACTGCACTATTGCTTTGCAGTAAATGACAAATAACAATCTTTTCACAGTTTGCCACTATGATAACTTGAATGATTTTTCTTCACTTACCTGAGTAATTGATTTTGTATGATAATCAACAACTGTCATATCAACTCCTAGACTTCTCACTGTTTAACTGTGTCCTGAGTGGCTGTCAATATGCTTTTGAAGTCAAAGAGGTAGGAGTGTCATGTATTCAAATGGGAAGGAATAGTATCTAATAAATGTTGGGGTTTTTCTTACTGAACTAGTGAACATGTTGCTGATACCTCAAGACAATGAAGCTGAGCCCAAACCACCATTTCCTGCCTCTAATTATTTGGACCTGGAAATACTTATCACTCACAGATGAAAAGTAACACCACAGCATCAGAAATATCTACTAACTGTCGATAACAAGCTGCAACTTTAAAAGTATGACTTTTCTTAAATAAAAACACATGAAATAAAATATATAACCGTACTCAAAAATTACTTTTTAGTGAAAAACTTAATTCTTTCTTCATGGTTAGGCTTTTATATATGTACAACATACATTTTAAGAAGTTTTAACCATCCATATAAGAGTTCATGGCTATTTAGGAGTGTACTTCAAGAGAATTTAGCATAATAATACAATGTAAAATGCACAGCAGACATTCTGTTTGATAAATTCACCAGCTACAGAAAGTTTTCTCTTGTCAACAGCTATAGTATAGCACTGAACAGGATTAAAAAGACAGCTCTTGTTATACAAGAGCATCTCCGCTTTCAACCTCTATTCCCACATGTTTACACTATCTGTTCAAAGACCTATTAGATCTAAACTCTTTGATATATGACCAGCTACTTCCGCACAGCTTTCTGTCAACTGAAATCTAAACCCAGCAGGGAAAAGGACAAAGCAGTTCTTGCATCAAATGTTTTCAGTATCAATTAACTATGTTATTTTCTTTTTTTCAGGGCTCCAGTACATCATGACTTTTGAAGAAGTAAAAGTGGAGAATATAATTCAGCTCTTTACTAACATATTTTTAAATTTATTATTTGTAACATAAATATGAACAGTTCTATTTTTGAATAAAGAATCCACTGAAAGGTTCTAGACATACATGGTGGACAAGGACACGCATTTCTCCTGACCTGAACTCTAGTCTGTTGGGAGCTGTTCATAGAGATAACTTCAGGAATCAGATCCTCCTTCTGCCAAATACCTAAAGAAGTGAGAAAAAAACTTCAGATTTAGTTCACACATTTACCTTTTCTACAGGAAGTGAGAGTCACATTAAGTCAGGAATTAGTAGATAAGGAACATTCAGCAAATCTTCATTCCCTGAATGAAAGGAGAATCTCTTGCAAAACTTAAGAACCTAAGAATTATGGTAAGATTATGCTTTGTATCTGCAATATCTCAGAGACTGCAATATACTATGACCTTTAAGGAAAAACAAAACAAAACACACATACCAAAAAAATCCCCCAAATCAGAGCACTTAATTACTTATCTTGCTGACAGTCCACATCCACACATCCACATAAAACACACCCACAAAATGGCATTTAAAGCCTGTATTATTTCTTCGGGAAACAGGTCTTCACATAGGTCTCTCTACCTCTCAGCTCTGAATTTTGATTGAGTGGGGTTCTGCAAACTAACTAAACAATGCATGACTGTGTATTGATTCAAAGCTCAATTTCTTCAACCAGAAATCCAGAAGGTATTGCCAAAACTGGCCCAGGAAAAACAGCATCTGCTAATATTAAAGTCGGACTTTGCCACTCCAAACAGAGCTACAAAAGCCTCATCTAATGACAGAATAATTAGGCATATATAAAGCAATCACTGGCACATTGTCAGAAATAGTCTCCAGAAAAAAATAAAAAAGATACAAATATCAGCACTTTCACTAGCATTCACTAAGCCTCTAAGTTTTGCTTCCCCTGGCTAACTCCAATCAATGAGTCAACTGCAGCAGGTCGAAAGCAACTGTGATAAAATGCCACCTTATGAAGTAACTGCCTTCATAGATCTTACCAAATGAGTCATAAAACTATTCATCAATATCACACCTCGTGCAGTACAACACAGTTACAAGGTAAGCTTGGGGAGTTCTCTAATCAGAAAAGCTTACTCTGTATTCTATTTGGAGGCTATAAATCATGATTTCTTACATTTGGTACCACCATTAAGTAAGAAATAAAAACCTCCGCTATCATTAGTTGATATCTAACAAGGCATTAACATTTTCATTAACATTGCCGACAAATTCAAATCAATTTTAAAAGCTAATTTGCATCATATCCTAAAAACCTGATGTAGAAGGGAAGAGCCCAACAACCCAATTATATCATTTTTTTTTTTTTTTAAATACTAGTGTATAGATGTGAAGTATACATCACCTTTGGTTATGTTCCGGCACCCTCAGATTTTTGTCTTGCAAATGCTGTATCAAACTCATAAACCTACAGCCAGCAGCAACAACTTGCTAAAATAAATACTTACTTTCAACCATAAAAGATGATGCGCACAAAAAATACCAAAAACTTTGGCTTTTTTTTTTTTTTGACATGGGGAACAGAGGGAAAAAAAGGGAGAAGATAAAAAAGAGGTGTGCTGAGACAACATCAGATAAAGCAATGCGCAGAAGGACAGAACACTTGAAAACATCAAAGTCTCATTTCATTCTAGATTGGTGTGGCCCTTACAGAACAATTGGTTACCTCTGGCCATGATGAAATTTCCATTAGCATTATTTAACTTGAGATTATGTAGAAATTATGCACCACAAAGAGTATAAGGAACACTATAAGTGCAGAGTTAAGTGCTCTCATGTACGCAAAGACCCGAATTATACAAGGGTGATAACCTTTGAATATATTTAGTTTGCAAGAGACACCAGTCTGAGCCCTCATTTCACCTAAACTGGACCAGAGACAGGAACTAATTCCTTCCACACCTTGTCTCCTGGCTTTTCGGATAGGTAGAATCATTTTCATAGAAATGGCAGCTACTGTACAGGTTCAATACTAAGAGAGAGACTCAAAAGCCATCCAAAATTAAAACCCACAATATGCACTAGAGACTGATGAAGTTCTTTTTGCAAGTTCCACTAAAATATTTACTATTGTTTCACATTTCATTAAAAACCCTTCACCCAAATTAAGCACTGCTACAGAGAAAAAAAGTCAGTCTATAACTAAATAACAGTCTCCAACATGGACAAATTAAATAATGCTTCGATATTTCCAAATTTGTTATATAAACACAGTTAAGTGTGTTTCCTTTCTGAAAAAAAAAACCCCAAAAATTTCCATATGATAGAGAGCAAGAAATTCTGAGAAACAGATTCATATGAGTGTATTCAGGAAAGGAGTAGTATTATGCAGTTCCAAATTTATAGATACATTCACTGAAAAACGTATTGGGGAAAAATTTTTTCTTCAGTTATATAGTGTTTGGCTTTAGGAAGAGATGCACTTGGCAATATGATCTTTTAATTCTACTTAACAAGAACCTATTAGAGAGACAAAAATGACAAAATAAAAAGAAATCATTCTAGAATTGGCACCTAGGAGACCGTAGTTAGGCAGCTTTGTTGTAAGTCATAGTGCTGCTGAGATGATCCCAAGAGATCTGCATTGCTATTGACAAAAAATTATAGACTGTGCACATTCAGCACTAACTGGCTGTGTTGCCCCCATCAGTTGCTGTCATTCGTCCCTCTAGAGGGACACACAAGCAGGGATCAGAGGTGCCTTTAGCTTCTTGCATTTCCATCTTTAGTCATCTCGTTCAAAGATGAAAGAAAAGCTGCTACTAATTAAATAGGCTTTGAATTAGACACTGCTTGCCCAGAACAACTCCTTCATAATTAATTTCCTTGAAATTATCTTTACAGTCGAAGCTAACATGCTTTATCATTTTGGCAGCAGGAAGCTGAAGAGCATCCAGTGCATGATGTGGAAGTCAGTATCTTCCCCTCACTGAGGGGAAAAAAAAAAAAATCGATTTCTCTTTCTGGCTCCACTGAAAGTAACAAGCAAAGGCTTATCTGTGCTGCCTTGCAAAGCACACAAAATGCTTTAAGTTTGTACCCATAACATCTGCGACCTTTAGGCAGGACAAGTTCTTACGTAGGTGCAGTGCAGTATGCACACAGAAAACACACCCCAGACACAAAACAGAAAAAAATACATTTAAAAATACCAGCAGCAAAACATATTGGAGGATGCATGACAAAAAGCAGGGTTTTTCCATAAATAATCAGTATATGTTTGAAGTTTATGAATTTTAAACTAGTAATATTAGGAAATTTCTTTCGCTATCCAGACAGTTCTGCCAGTACCAGCCCATTCTGATGTGTTTGTTATCCGATATCAGTTTCCTTACTGCTTCAACTTACAAGATCTTTTCCTAAGCAATCTTTCAAAAGATTGTCTTTTTAAAAAACATTTTAGAAATTTTAATTTTCTATTTGCTAGTGCTTCTGCACCATGCAGTTTAATAAGTCAGTGTGTGCTTTCCCTTATGTTTCTGTAATCAAAATTAATTGGATCCTTGCTAAAACTAGTTTTCTTAAACTGGAAGAGACAAGTAATTTTGGAAGGTAAATAGCTTAAAGTCCATGTAATCAAACATTTCAAAACTACACCTTCCCTTTTCTCAACTTATCCTTAGGCAATAACATGCCTTCCTCCCACCAAATAACTCTGTAGTTTCAACAGAGCAAACAGTGCAATAACAGTAATACAAGTTGTTTTTAACTTTTTGCTTGGGACTTTGAATGAAGTAAATTGGGAAGAGACAAAAGGCAATACTGGGCAAGTTTCACTTTGAGAGTTAGCTGATAAAAACAAGATAAGGTGTATAAGACTACAGAGATACTGCCAACCTAAGCTAAAGTTCCATATCAGAAAGTATATCTGGTACTTCTCATCAGAATCTCTGATGTATGAGCATTTTACTGTCAGCCATCCCAAAATGTTTTCCATAACTTGCAAGGCATCATTCCTCCCAACAACTCCCAGAAAAACACATGTAGAGACACAAAAATAAACAAAGCACACATTCACTTTCAGTGCAGAAAAGAGCCCTTAGAAATTACTTGCTGTGTAGTAAATCCAAGGTCTAACTCACTTCACATCATTTAACATTTAAAAGAATGAACATCTTCCCATATCTGACTTGCCACTAAATGAAAGTACCCAATAAAACCGCAAGAATCACACATTCAACTACTTAGGGAAATACAGATCTTCTATACTGGCAGATTTACAGCAATCTGAGACAAATAACATGGTTTGTTACATAAAGACTCTGCAGTTTGGATTTTTTTTTTTTTATATTTAAACATGGCAGTAAAGCTGCTGCTACTGCCTGTCCCATTGGCATTAAATTGCCCAAGGTTCAGTCAGCCTCTGCACATGCTCCATGGTCAGATTCACTTAGGCTCCAATCAATATGTTCCATGCATCTTGTCTATATTGGAACTCTTCTTATTACATGCTCAATTGATTCAGTGAACATCAGCAAGCTGTAAAAGGCTGTACTCCCATGGATAAAGCAGGTGTTGTTCTGACCTCCACCCACTGGCTCAGACAGCTAGTTTTCTATCTGTTTTCAGTAAAGAAAAAAATCCCAGCTATGGGTTTTGCCCTTCAACAGTAGATGTGACACTCATTATTGAGAAGTTCTTGAAAACTTTCCCCCTATTTTATTAAGACCTATTTAAGATTTATTAAGTTTTATATTTATTTTTAAAATAAATACCATTAAAATCATAGCAAACTTTTTGAGTTTGATGGGGTGACGGTGCAAAAGTATCTGCCAGATTTCACAGAAAGGGTCATTGGGTACTGGAACAGGCTACCTAGGGAGGGGGTTGATTCACCTTCCCTGGAGATGTTTAAGGGGCGGGTGGATGAGGTGCTGAGGGACATGGTTTAGTGTTTGATAGGAATGGTTGGACTCGATGATCTGGTGGGTCTCTTCCAACCTAGTTATTCTGTGATCAAATAATTGTTACACTTAAAAGACTAATAGGTTATCCTGAATGCACTATACAGGTCACTACTAGTATCTTTTAATGACAGACAAAACAAACTTTTGAGGAAAAAAAATGCTTCAAAACAAGAGTACACAAGAGAAAAAAAAATGTGATTGCTAGTATCATACTAGTATAGAAATTAGCCAAAAGCTCTAGAAAACTGGATAAAGTTTTATTACCGTTAAGAATTTGCTGTCTGTTTGCATCAAGACACGCAGCCTGTCCTAGTCAAAATGCTGCCAGCTAAATGCTTGGCGCCTACAGCAGCGTCTCCAACCCATCTGCTGATTCAAGGAGAGAAAACAATCGCAGAGCTCAAAATCACTCACATTTAACTTCAACGGGACACCTGTGAATTTAAGGACTTTACAAGAGGTTCAGCTGTTATAATTAGTGGAGTACTTAACACAATGCTTTACCACATCGGAATTTAATTCCTGATAAATTACTTTTACCATGTTTAAGGAATTAAGAGTATCAGGTGGTTATTGTGCTGAAACCAAACCAAAGTGTTCGGTTAGTGGCCTTTCTAGGTTGATGAATGTAACCTAGGTACTTTAATTCCATTATTCAGGATTAGGGTTTAAGCTTATTTCCAGTAAAGTCAATGAAATTCTATCTGTAAATGTGCATTTATGCATTAGAAGCCCTTGTTTGTCATTAAAAAAATGATTTTATAGAGACAAAATTAGTAAAAACAATTATCTGGTTTCTTCATCTCTAATCCATACTGATAGTATATTCATTCTTCATGTGTTTTGATCTACCTTCTATCAGATCCCACTGTGTCTCACCCTTCTAGCTCCTCGAGTACAGCGGATCTAACATAGAGAATCAGAGCACTTTCTCTTGGTGTCTCTGCAAGGGGTGAGTGCACCTGTGAAGGTTCTGACCCTTGTTACTCATACCCTGGAGGGAAAGCAAAAGAGTAGCAGCTAGAAACTTCAAAGGTGAGTTCTTGGAGAATTTTTACAAACTAACTCAGACAGATTCTGGAATATTTCTGACAGCAAATAAACCAAGGGAACTTTCATGAACAAGCTGATTGTCAGAAAGCAAAGTTCTGGGCATTAAAGCGTAAACTCCTTAAGGTACCATGCACATACATACATACTTAGAAAGGAAGATGGAGAAGGGGAAGATATTTCTCCTCTACTTTCTCTGTATGTTTCAAACCAGAGTATTAACTTCTAAATAGTTCACACGCAACTAGAGGTTAGTGAATTAACCCATTGGATGAATTTGGAACTAGTGTCCTATCAGGATATTAATACATAATGTGCTATTAGAATGTTATTTTAAAGTGAAGCTTGTAATTTTTTTTGTGATTAAAGAAAGTTCTGTTTGTAAACTAAGCAGTTTCACAATATCAATGCAGAAGCCATTTCATTTGTAATCCTGCTGGGGCTAGTACTTAAAAGGTATGGTTACTAGAGTATTCCCTTAATTTAGTAGTCTGAATTTAATCTTTTTCCTCTCACACTTAAAAACAGTCTAGAATGAAACATTTCAGGAACAAGGCATCTCACCAGAAACTGAAAGACATTAAATGGTAGACAAGAACTGCTTAAGTTTTTCTCTGACTAACCCCACACTTAGGTTTTATTTTCTTTCCTGGACAGTTACCGCAGTTTCATCTAGTCCTTGGCTATTCAATTATCAGCAAAAGACAATGAAGCAAATTGCTACAATTATATGTCCTTCCTGCCATATCTTGATGCAAGTAGTCCTGTGATCCATTCAAGTGGTCTGTAGCCTAAATCAGGACATGAAAAATATTCTTTCCTTAAGAAATTCTTGTATTTATAGGTAACAAAATCCAGGTTCCATCTCTGGAAGACACACATTCCTCCTTATTAAATTTGAAAGTGAATGTCTACAGTTTCATTATGTTTCCTCTGCAGGTGTAGGTAACCTTATTCACTCAAGTAGAAGATTGGAGAAAGATGTACAGAAGACAAGTGTATAGCTGAGGATATTTCAGACATTGTAGGTATTAATTATACTGTCTGATGGGATGTTTGTTACTTTATTGCCTTGTTTAACGTTGCTATAGGGATATAAATCCATTTTCTCCCTCCACAAAACATTTGGAGCATTGTTAGTAGTCTGGAAGTATGGTAGATAAAACAATAAACCCAAGGAAGTTGTCGGAATCTAGATTAGAAGACAGGAGGGATTGACTAGAAAGTAAAATTCCAAAATAGACTAGTGTCTGCTTTTGCTTTGCATTTTTATGCACTCTCTGTGGTCTAATTTAAAAGGTAATGATTTACACTTACACTATGAGAAGGAGGATTTTCCCTTTATAAAACATTTCAAATACATACACCGTGGACAACATGCCATCAAGTTGCTACAGTTAACACAATCTCTTTAATCTCCTGGGCTATCCCCTGAGTCTTTGTGCCCATTACTCATCTTGCACTGTACACTTAAGTTATAATCTCTTTGCGACAAACCCAGTTCCTTAAAAGCAAAGACAGAGTTCAGTGAAATGAAGGCCTGACATCTAGCTGAAGTCTTGCTGTGCTACTGTGTTTTAAACAATTATGATCATGAGCAAGATGAGATGTGTCTGAAAGAAAGTTCATAACATCATTTATGCATCCTATTTCCACTCACCTGTGGTTTTAAATATATCATATTTAGCATAGTTGATCTAGTCTCTGGATTCGAAATAACATTAACTGATGATTTTCTCTTGATTTTCTTTCTTTTCCAAAGGACAAATAGCTTATTCTAGCTGGGGGTCAGGAAGGGGAAATGTTCCTTTATAGAGAAAAGGGAGAAAGGACTACCAGATAATTACTTATTATTCTCTTGTCAAGTGCTATCATTGTCCTACCTATGAGGTGAGAAGAAAAGCACCACTGAACTGCCAATTTACAATAAAATATTAACTAAAATAATAGTTGATTCGAGGTGGGAGCTTTGTTACAAGACCTAGGGATCCAAAAACTCTGCTTCAAATCCTTAATGGTTTGTAAAAAGAAGTCAGTATTTACTTAATTATCAGAAAATTAGTCATGAAAAACAAGAGTTCTTCTCTATTTAAACCTTCTAATTTAAAACATGCACGAAGCAAAAGAGAGATCATACATAATTTAATGTAATTGAGGAAGGGAATTAAAATATAGTTTTCATTCTTCCACCTAATAACACAGGTCTTTCAAACTCTGGGGATGTTGTTTGAGCCAAAGGTGGTGGTTTCCTTGACAGTTTTAGGTAAGAATAGATACACTTAAAAAAAAAATTAATAGAATAAGAGGGCAGCATTTACTAAATTGAGCGTTAAGGAAATTATAAGAGATCCCTGAAGAAGGTTTAACACTGAGGATATAGTATTAGAATGAAGAATAAAATGAAGTTTAATCTTGATAATGAAGCACTTGAACCCAGAGAAAATGTCATTATCAACATGTTAACACGTGGAGAGCTGGGGTGAGAATTGGATGGCTGGAGACAACCAATGATATATGCAGCTTTTCATCTGCTGCTTATTAGGACTACTGCAAAACTACTAGTAGAGAGTAGCTGTTTGAAAGAAAGCACCTTCGTGGAGGTGGTGGTCTATTCCAAGAAAGATTTGGATAGGAGAGTTTAACAGACCAGCCAATACCTCTCTTGTAATGTCCTGGGGGATAGGTTTATTTTCAGGTGAAAGTTGCTAGTAAAAGCCCTGACCACAACTCTGATCTAGGGAAATGAGAGGACTTCACTTGAAAAATTTAAAAATAAAAAACAAACCACAAACTGAGGCATAGTGTGGTTAGAACCAAAAAACCTTGAGCTCTAATAATATGTATGAAATTAAATTTAATATTTAACAAATTCCTGATCCAAATAAATTTTAAGCCTGAGTGACTGAAATTCAGCAACAGAGGAAGACAACAAATGTATTAGATTTTCAAGACTGGTAAAATCAAATAGGTGTATGCAGTAAGATCTTGGATAACACAAAATAAGCAGCTGGTGAGGGAAATTGCCTATTGATTGCTTGTTTGCTCTTCTGTACTCTGAACTAGAATTATAAATGATTGGTCTTTTAAATTCAATGTTGTTTCTTATCTTTGTTTTCTTTTCCTAAGGTTTTTATTACATTTTAGAGGAGATTTGTTGCACTCTGTCATAGTTCCAGTAAGTTGAAGCCAGACAGGAAGATACTCACATACTTCTGAGAAGTTTGAAAATAATATTTTTTATGGTCTTCTTCAGTACAATTCGTGGTATAATTTTCCCCACTTTTAAGAAGAATTAAATAAATTCAGTATCAAAAGCTTCATCACATGTCTTTAACAAGTTTATTTCTTCTTTTTCTTGAGACATGCATTTTAAGTGTTTATTTAATTTTCTAACATGTTTTTCCTTATTTAAATGATCAAATGAGTTTTCCAAATACCAACTGACAATATTTTATCTAAAAAGGACTGGATGTTGGAAGATATTCATAATTTATTCAACTGTCTCTCTCATTTAGACTTCAGGAAAAAAGCATTTAGAGACGAATCACATCTAACTTCCATAAAACAAAACCCGGTCATGTTTTCCAAGTGCACTGACAATGCTAATCATCCATTTTCTTGCCATAGTGCAATTTGAACAATCTAATAGTCAAAACATTTTAAGAGATTGAGGATTTACATCAAACAAAATTATTGAAAAAATTCTCCCAGGAACCAAGTTTTAAAAAGTGGTCTTGTATTGTGATAAGTAAAGTCTGTGTGCTTATTTCCCTTGAATTCTCAAGTAAATGGTTCTTTTTTCTTTTTGGAGGAATAAAATCCCATGAAACAAACAGACGCTTTGAGTTATATTCTTTTATCCCACAGCAAAATCACGTCTTGTGTTGAAGAACTAATATTGTTTAATTTGTCATTTAAGTGTGTGCTGAAAGAACGAGTCATTGTGGGTTACACTTGTTTAGATTAATCATAGGTAACTTGTCACACTGACCTGTCAGTTATCAATAACTACTGTAGTAGATCTTATTTAGCCAGGTAATTTTGAGCTCAGAGCAGCATCCCCACCACCACAAACACGACTATCCTGTTCTTCAACAAAGATCTGAAGCTTTCAGCAGCTGACAATTACTGATTTATCTCTCTCTTTCCTTAAAAAAAAAATAAAACATCAATGCAAATGTGCAGTTAAAACACTCTGCACACTGGAAAAAGTGATTAAATGTGATGACTTTCACTTTATGAGCCACTCTGCCAGGGAAACCTTCACAAGTGTTGGATAAAAGTTTCCTGCGATATAATACTTGCTTACAGCAGTGCTCTATATATATAAAGTCCACCTTATTTAGTATAACAAACATCCCTTCTTTTCTCCATTTTGGAAGAGGGCTATGATTTCCTCGTGGCGTGGAGTTCATATCAGTTCTGTTCATCATCATGAATGGTTTTAAGTTGACGATGTTTAATGAGATCTACATCTCTCAGGTTTCAAGCTGTGACTCAGCAAGACTGCACCAATTCAGCCTTTCTAAACATACGTTTACCTTCCTCTCTGTGACTACTTCATGATACACAAATTAATGTTTCACTCAGTTAATTAGATCCTTGCAGCTCTTAATTTTTTGCAGATATACTATTTTGAAAATAAACCATGAAGCTTCATCTTTGAATATGAAAGCAAATATTCATTCACGTTCTTTCTATTTATCTGCTCAAGTTAAAGTGAAACTATATGTCTACAACGTGATGGAGGGTACAAGCTCTTTACTTTCTGGTGCTCCAATCTAGATGTTACTGGTTGGTTAAGTCAGTTTAAACAGACAATGTTATGCAAATCCTTTCCTGGGCCCAGAAACTGACTGAATGCAGGTAAATCTAAGTACTTTGCTGTCAAACTTCACTCTTTCCTACACAACTATCACATTCAATGGAACAATTCACATCACTTTGTTTTAATTCATCTTTTTTTTCCCCAGCTAAGAAAGATATTTTTTTCCAGTATCTTTTAGGATACGTTTTCAAGGTATATTCTGCAGACCAAGTACATTCCTCTCTACATGCCTCAAGCTGCCTGGATAGGAGTCAGCTCTGACTCAGAAGCTACAGAGGTCATGTTAGCACGGTATTCAGCTCAACTTATGTTCATATTTCAGTCTATCAGGTTAAGTGATCAGTTACTTGCATGTGCCCAACTTCTGATATGTAGTCAGCTCCCATCTCACTCACTTCAAACAATGGTCATTCTGTTTCCAAATAAAAATCCTTACTTGCAGAAAAGTCCGTAATATTAACTAATATTACTAAAATTAATATTACTTATTCATTCTTGACATTATCAGACTATCACTTTTCCTGCTGGGCAAGTCATCTCTATTCAGCTCTGGACAACATTCTAACACAACGAAGCCATCTGCTGTATATTTTTTATAGTTTGCTGCTAATTTGTGAGCTAGGAAGACGTTCTGGATCTACCTGAAACAACAAAGGAAAATATGTAGTCAACTGTCAAAAAAAAAAGCTGACAGCTCTAACAGACAGATGGAAGTCTTTACAGTGAGTCATCTGAAATAAAACAGCCATCATCTTCACTCCTTTTCTTCCTGACATAGACAGAACCACCCAGCTCGCTGTGGCATGTGATACAGATAAAACACATAGGCAACTCTTCAGCATCTCCCTATATTTAGGGTTTGAAACAAACATAGTAACCAGACTTTTAAAATAGACAAAGAACGTGCTCAACTGGGCTCTAATATCTGCTATGGCTCAATCCATTGGTTTCAGTACTTCACTAAACAATATTTAAACCGTGATTGTATTACCAACCATAACTCAGTAATCTAGTGAAGAATTTGTAGGGTTTCCCCTTTTGCCCTGTTATGCAAGATGTTAGGCTGGATGACTGTAATAATCACTTGCATAGCTCAATCTTAAGCTTGGGAATTATGCTTTTCTGAAAACTGCATTTTAACAGTAAAAATATTTTAAACTGTCCAGAACACTTACATCGAGCCTGTGGTTTTCATAACCTTGTAATCAGTTTGGCATATGCTTTCTGTCCTCCAGGTGAAACTACTAGGGAATCTTAAAAATCAAGAGAATAGCAAATATAATTTCTGTAAAGTCAACTTATTCAGTTACACAGCTTTCTTTACAATTGGCGCTTTCAAGTAATGCTATGTCCATTTCAACAGACTAAAACCAGTTCAAAGTTCTCTAATACTTGTAAACCAAGCTTCCACTCAAGGAACACAAAATCCTCCATTTCTAGTATGTCTCAGCTTTCTACATCTCCACAAGAATAAAGAAAAGAAAGCAAAAACTTTTCTATGTCCTGAAAAGTTCCTGCTGAGTAGTTATGTGTAGAAATATTAGGCCTCTAAACTTCTTCTGCAAAGAGGGCTCAGCATGATGTGCTGTAGCATGAGAACATTTAGAATATTACTGTTCTGAAATCTTTCACGTTACACTGAAATACTTCAGGTGTTGTGTGCAGCAGTATAGCGTAGGAGAAAAAATGTGATATTCAATAATTGAGCGATCACATTGAATAAGTAACAACTTCACATAAAATTTGGAATTCTCTTTTGTCACACTGAAAGCTGAGAAACAACACTCACTTCTGCAAGTTGAGAATTTAGTTCATTTTAATGCAACAATGCTAAATGGAATACTTTCCCCTTACCCTCAAGTAAAACCTACCAGTTTTACGAAAGCAATAGACTGTTACAGAGCTAAAACTGGCTGAACTAATAGTTTTCCAAGCAGAGTATTTTAGAACCATGATAAAACCAGCCATTTCACTATATTTCTGAATAGATAAAATCTGACACACAGAAAGCTGGTGATAGAAATATAATGTCCATAATTTCATAGCATGCTATGAAACTCCATTGCAAAGTCTGCTCCTTTGCATAATTTGCAGGAGATTTTCATATTCCCATTCTATGTTTTTACTAGTTCTTTAGAAGTGTCTCAGATAAACCTTCAGCTATCCAAAGCATTTGTACAGTGAACCTTTCTCCAGCAGTGTTTTTAAAACATACAATGAAATCACCTAGTGAAAGGCTTGGGGTTTCTTATACTGTTTTTACTGAGCGGATGACTGCACTCATAAAAGCTTGGATCATATCGATCCCAAAAAGCTATTCATAGGGAAAGCAGTAAACTGCTAATAATTCTTAGGATATGTGGCTTGTGCCTTTGATAGTGCTGCAAACAGGCAAAAATAAAGGTAGGGGTTTTGGCTGCTTTAAATTGCTGTGCTAAGCCTCTGTGTAGAGTTTTCCTACTATATCAGTTGGGGAAATGACTGTATTAATCTTTTTCCCAGTCTCTTTTAAATGTAATACATTTCAGAATAACAAAACTCATTGACTACTTTGTAGTTACATCCCCAATTATCAAGCCTTTATGATATATATACACATACATCAACAATGTTGATTATAAATGTGATTTAACTTTTATCACAATAAAATGGAAAGCGCGTTCCTAGTGCAGGATGACATAATGTCTGCCTTTATTTCAGACACTGTAACCTTAAAGATATAACAAAAAGCCTGTCAATTTTTTCAACCATCTTTTGCCTTTCAACGTTCCTGTTATGACATCAATTATCTTTGATGGCAATTTAGCTTTTGTCTGTTTTAGATAGTGCAAAGTACTAACAGAACTCTCTCTCAGCAGAAAAATTGCTTTGCGTTTTTTTTGCCTTTGAGCATCTCTGTACCTTAGAAATATCTCTTTTCATTTCAGTGCTGAAAGTCATTCACTATTGTTTCAGTGAAAAATTAATATCCTCCATGATGCAACAATCCTTTAAAAGAGCACAGAAGAATACACACTTATACTAAAAGTTGCTATATACTTGTCATCCTCAAGGACTGCAACGAGTGAAGGACTGAGATCTTTTCATTACCACTGTACCATCTTTTTAAACGCTTGTGTCCAGAGACAGTTCTCATATCAAATACCCAACTTTCAGCATCTTAAGACATTCCTACATGCTTTACAAGTCAAAGCACTTCAAACTTCAAACCATTGTTTTTAAATGTATGTAAAGTACTTTTGCAGTGCTGTAAACACTATTCCTTCCCCAAATTCTAGTGGAATTTTGATTTTATAATACAGAAATAAGAGGAATTATTGGGAAGCTATTGAAAGAGAATTAATAGAGAGATGGAAAATGCTACTCACTGTGTCTAATGAAACTGTATATGTAAATATAGAAGGTAGACTAAATTTCAGTTTCTGGCTCCTTTGTAACAATAAGACATAAAAACTAGAATATCTTTTCACATAGTTTGGGAATACTAGCAGAGCTGTGTACTTTCAAACCTGCTTCTGAATTTTGTTTTTGAATCCAAAGTTTTCTTAAGTCTGACAGCAGAAACACTGTAAAGGGGCAGGAGTGTTTCCTGGTTTTATTAGTTTTACTGCCTTTTCACAGAATTTAGGGGAGTAATGTTTCTAATCTAAAATATTTCAAACCTCTATATTCAAACTACTATACAAATTAAAAATAACTTATGTACATCTTAGATTAAAAAATATTTCTACAATCTTTTAATTCTAACCGCTTCCTAAAAACTAATAAAACACAGTTAACCATAGAAGGCGACATTCTTTAATCCAGTATCACAGAATCACACTCATCTTTTTATTTTACCCCCTAAGCTACAGAAAGGAGCTATTTTATTGAGTTGGTTTTTAAAGAAATTTCTTTGTACGAATACCGCTGTGCTAGCTACAATCTCATCAACTTGAGAGCTGTTCTTCAGACACTTCAGACGTTTGTAGTGTAAACCACCTCTTTCAACATCTACCTGCCAGATGACTCAAAGCCTGAACATATTGCTGAAAGTCTGGCTAACCTGAGTATTACCAGTAGCATTTGTATTTATGCTTGAATGTTCATATGGGAAGAATGAAGTCTGCTATTCTCTATACACTTTGGCATGCTAACAGATGTACTTCCTTGCTGCCTCACTACATAAAAAGGTGTCTAGCACAAAATATTTTCTTATTGGAAAGCTCTGATTGACTTCTGGTCCAGTGTGTCATGGCAAACCAGATCTTCAGATCTACAGTACACTACATTACTTTGCCTATTTTAATATGATTCACTTTCAAAAGATTATTTCACACGCATTTGCAATTTAGATTGTTAGAGCAATCTGACATGAGTATTCGGAGGTTTGTTAAAATTAATTTTTAAAAAAATCATAATGAAAATCGTTATTAACAGGTTTCCGTTGCATTAAAATATACCATAGGAACTGTTGGTTCAGTCTTCTCCCTTTCCAAATCTGCTAATGGAATTCTTTGACAAATATTAAAATACCAGGTTTATTTTGGGCCATTTTTAACATTTAGAATAAATTCATCAAATTCATTCATGTAAATCCAACATATTTTCAGAATAACATAATATAACCTGTGTTTTGGAGTATTGAAACTTTTTTAAATGACAGGAATATACCAGAAACGGTTTGCTAGAGCTCCATAAGAACAGACAGAGCTAGCCTGAGCAATCCAAGAAATATCCTCTTTATGAGACACTCTCCTAGACAAGGAGACCAGTATTACATGCTCCTCTGCTCCAGGCAACCACCTCTTCTGTCAATATAGCAGATCTAACATGAGGAACAAAGATACAGACTCCTGATGATGCCCGAATGATCGGTGACACTTGTGCTTTAACCCAAGGTAGGTACCAATCCAGACTCTCATTGAAATCTCCATAATCACAAAGCATCAAAATGTTCTTACAGTAATCAGGAGTCCTCTTCTACTGGATATTATTTGCAGCAAGAGCAATATGGTACAGCCAGATTTTGCAGGATTAAATCTCCGCTGTGGAATGACTCATGGATCAATAAAAACTAACAAAACTAATTTTACTGAGCAATACTACCAAGAATTATGTTCACAATGAAAAAAAATCAGAAGCAAAACTAGCTACTCACGTGCAGTACTCCATTTAGCTATAATTCTACAGCCAGTTAGTATTTTGCAATTATGCAATTAATGAACGTAAATAAATTTCAGTTTATTTTTACTATCAAATTTATTTACTTGTTTAAATTGCTGATTTAAATAATTCAAACAAATATGCAAACATGCAGCTCAATTCGCATATTACTTAAATTACATTTGTTATCTACATTTTGGGAATTTCTTAATTGTTAAACAATTACTTTCACATTTTAAGATGCGGCTGATGTTACTGGAAAAGAATTACATCCACAGAACACAGGATATGGTCAGGTTCTCTCTCTCTCTCAGGTGCTTCTCCTGCAACCTTGAAACAGTAGTTTTGTGTGGGATTCTGTTCAGAATGCTTGCAAATTACAAGTCTGAGCGGGTTTTTTTAATCAAATGTGCTGTATGTAGGTTCAGTTGAGAAACAGTTAGTTGATTGGGAAGTCTAGAAATAAATTAGCAGTAGACTAGAGCCTGGGAGCAAAATGAGAGTCAAATTTACAGCCTACATACTTCTATACAATATGTGTTTTAAAAAAAACAGGGAGCAGACAAGTAAAACACTAGCAGTTCAGGATCCTAATACTAAAGAAAAGTCTTCAAAGAACAGTGCCACTCTCTATGTCCTTCCTGGATCTCCCAAATTAGACACTGATAATTTACAAAGCAGACAAAGGTGGCCTTTAAAAATCCAAAAATCCTCTAAGATGGCCTGAACAAAGGTCTCTGCTCCCAAAAGTACATCTGATTTTTCTAACTGTATCAGATGTTCCAATAAAAGATATTTCCTCTTGGCCTGTCAATGACCTTTAGATCATAACATCTAAAGCAAAACACCACCAGAATGATTCAGTTTGCTGTAGTACACCAGTACTCTGTCTCCAATCTCTATGTAGGTGTCGAGAGGAGAGCTAGGGGGTACTATTCCCTTTAGCCTTCGCTGTAATTTTTTTTTTTTTTTTTTACTCTGTTAGGTGCAATGTGCAAACAGCCCTCTTTCAAAGTTTATCCTGCTGGTTCGTATTGTGGAAGGTATTTCTATACAACATACTCAGGAGGGTTATGTGTGTTCCCAGACTATGTTTGCAAGCACTTTGGGGAAGTGATAGTGAAAAGGGGAAGGAAAAACCAGGAAGATTTGAAGGTGTGAAAATAATACAGTCCTTGAGGGCCAGGTAAGTCACAGGCTGAGGTTCACAGGTATTTTAAACACAATAAGGCAAAAATACAGAATTAAAAGGATTGAGGTTTAATGATATTTTTCAAGTACGTAAGGAATAAGATGATGACAAAGGATAGAATAATGACTCTGAAAGACAGTAAGAGGTATTTACAGCTGAAAGACATATGTTTTAAAGTTAATTTTAAGAAAATACGATGTGTACTATATAAAGAACAACTGCATTTATTCAAGTTTAGATTATACGAAAACCAAGAGTTCCAAGCCCCTTAATCCTATCTGAAGCCCAATCTATAATGCCTCCAATACAAGATGCCTTGCCACTAGTAGGATACAGCAGGATTCTGTATTCATTTTCAGAGTTAAAAACTGCTATGGACTGCTATGGTTGTCAGCATACAAATACAGTAGTATTAATAAATCTCATGCCCAGAGAACAGGTAAAACCTGAAAAAACTTTATGCATTTTAAAAACTGTGCAAATTGATTTTTTTTTTTGTTGTTTTATCTTTCTTTTTCACCTGTTTTTAAGGTTTTGTTTGTTTGTTTGTGTAACTTCAGGGTATGCTTGGGTTCATGCTTATTCCTTTCTTTGCAGCCATGACAGCCAGATATTTACTTGGAAAGAAAGCTCTGATTCATAGTAATTTAATGGCTCCTGAAGGTAAACACTTCAGGAATATCACCAGTTATTGCAAGACTAGAGCTTGCAAGACTAGGTGCCTTTAGTAGTAAACATGTATTTCTACACTTGCTAGGTCATACAACACATCTCTTAAACTAAATTTCTCAGTTTTCTTTTCCTCCGTTCAAGAAATGCTGTTTCCTTTGTGGCACAGGAGTTGCTACACAGCTAGATCAGAAAAGATAATGTAAAATACTTGTAAAATTTTAAACATTCAGTTATTTTGTGTTTTTGACTCCAGCATTCATTTCCTGGAAAAATTCTAGTGAGCAAATATGGAAGGAGTAATTTTGGCTGTGCTAGAAAATATTCAAACTGTAAATAGGGAGTTGCTTTTCTGAGAAATTTTCACATTGTTATCCTATGTCTAATTGGAACAAAAATGCAACATAAATAACCAATCTAGTCAAATATTCCTAACTCACTTTCAATAATGCATTATAAAACAACTATTGTTGATACTGAAAGGTATGAAAAGTACTGCAAGATATTTTTGTGAACAGAAATGCAGTGTATAAAGACTATTGCTTCTCAGAAATTACTTTTTCATAGGTACTAGCATGTATTTAAAAATCCCTTACCTGCTGTGCAGCGGCTGGAGAGTGAAAGGAGAAAGAGGTTAAAGATGCCCTTGGAGCACCTTTTGTTAAAGCCCTACAACTGACAGCTAAAAAAGCCTAAAGAACAATACAAAGATATTTTCCACAGGGTGCAAGAATTCAGCTGAAAATAGTTTTCTGAGGCTGGATCTGGCCATTTATAATCTTCAGCAGAAACTCAGGATAAATTTGAAGTGAGTTGTGGTAGAAGAGTAAAATGTTGTCAAAAACCAGACCTAACTAAAGAAATTTCAGACACAGGCAAATCCCATCAATGTTAACTTAGACTTAGGACAAAGCGTACAAATACCTGTAATCTAGTTTTGATGTTGTACATCTCTTCCTTTCTAGCTTAACTTCCTTTTTATTTAACTCCAGCAGAGGTATGGGGCATTATATCACATTAGAAATATGTACCTGAAAACTACAGGACTTTTATACAAATAGTCAGTTTTTATAATTTTCACATGATTCCTGATGACCTCACCATTAGGATAATTTCTTTAAAAGGTCTGACCTCAATGAGACTGTTCAGCAGAGGTCTAAATGACAGAAGTACAATTCCTGCATGTGCTTTTTTGGCCTGATGAAACACGATATACCTCCCTTCTTTTACTAAGAACCATGTTATTTCAGAGCTTGAAAAATGCATACAATGTGTATATTGTATCTGAGAAGCGATAAGTATACACAGATATTAAAGGAAACAGTCTTGGAAGAAAGGCTCCAAAGTCAAAATTTAAATCTGTCTGAATCAATGCTTTTCAAAGACAACTTACATGTTTATGTTAAATACATATTGCAAAGAATAATAAATTAAAATTTCTCCTAAGAGTTTGACTGTGTTTATTTCTTATTGAAAGCTCAGAAATATAACTTCCAAAAAATATGATACATATGAAGGATATTATTTAGATTTAGGTTATGTTTATATTACATTTCTAGCTCGTAATGTGATTTTTCCAGCAGCTTTCCTCAAATTTATGTGACCTTATGATGTATACAGAAGAAATGTTCTAATTTAAAGTGTTCTAAGTAAGTTTCAGCTTTACACCCATGGCCATATTGGAGGCGAGCATGCCTTAGCTCCTAATAGGGTCTATTAACTGTAGTATATACATAACACACAATTTCAATATAACCTTTTTCACAGAATCACAGAATAACCAGGTTGGAAGAGACCCACCGGTTCATTGAGTCCAACCATTCCCACCAATCCCTAAATCATGCTCCTAAGTACCTCATCCACCCTCACCTATTTCCAGACTATTACTCTCAAAATATGTGCCATTTTTGCCAGCTACACAGCAGCAAAAGGCACATGAGAATAACTGCTTTTTCTAATCATTCAGCTGTTAAAAGTGAGAAGTGGTTTCCTTTGATTTATGAACATGTTAAAACAGATCTTCATGGAGTATCTGATTGTTGATACTGATTCCTCCTATTGTTCACTTCCAAGGATCATGTTTGTCCACAACAATATCTCCTGTAATGGATTTTATATTTACAAAAAGGTTTGGTCATAAATCTTTAAGCTGTTTGAAGCAAATACTTAGACCACTAGACCTCTACTCCATAGATGCACCTGACAATGTGAAACAACCTTCGATCCATAATTATTTTCCAAGGTTTTTCACATGTTCTGCTTTCTTAACATCTTGCTAAGAAAGAACAGTTCCTTGAGAGTTTTGAAAGCTATGTTTAAAATATCCAGAGCAGAGAGAGAGGGGATTAGTAAGGTGTTTTGATTATAATTATATCCTTATAGAATGATGTGCAGCACTGATATTCCTTCGTAGTGGTTCTCAATTTGACCTCTAATGAATACAACAGATTTATGGGAAACTCATTTAGGAGTCAGGTTATGACTTCAGTGATTCATACCCTCTGATAATTAACAGCATATACTGAACAGTTTATGAGCTCTAAAAATTGAACTTCTGCACAGTAAACTATCATATACTACAGAGACAAGATGATTTGGATAGTGTTTACTATTTGCTGCTCACAGGAACAAGAGCAGAAAGTGATCAATATAACTTCCCAGAAAGTCTTGTGTTCCCCAAGGACCCTTTTTACCTAGTTACTAGAAGAATCTATAGTAAATGACAACCAGTAGCTAAGTATCAGACTTGGAAGGTTCAACACAATTACTAAATTTAGTAATTATTATTATAATAACAGAAGTTGTTTACTGTAATGTTATTTCTGGTACTTCAGCCAAACAGAGATTTAGGATTCTAGTGAACTACTTGCTAAAGCCAAAAGCAGTGGTTAGCTGGTTTTCTTGTTTGTGTCGCAGACTGACACACGCACATAGTGTGACTGCTTTCTATACTCTCCCCTACCTGAGCTTTTCTGTAACTATAAACCAAATTGCCATATGAGTTTTCTTCATATATATCATTATTTTAGGTAAGCAAATAAGCATATGCAAACACACCAGGTGCACCAAGAGCTCCAAATATAACAAAGTGTGTGTTTCTACAGCCCGTGTTCCTTACTTTGCCAAAGCCTTAGCTACCTACCTACCACATCCTCTAGATGTCACCCAGGATCTCTTTTTTCCACTGCCAACCACCATCCCTGGGCAGAAGTGAACTCTTTCGTACCTTTCTGCACAGAAATATGCTAACAAAAACGTAACAAGATATGACAAGCAAATTCAGGCTTTTTTAGATGCTGTTCTTCATACTAACAACTCATGACCTTTCATGAAAGGTATTCAGTGAGTGCTTCTTTGGAACAGTAATATTTCACTGTGTTTCAATATTTGAATAAAAATTTAAAATATGCTGAGGATCAGGAGGAAGTTGGAACTTCTAGGTTTCAATCTTTTCCTTGGTGTCTCAAATGTCCTTCAGGTTTCTGCACTAATCAAGATAATTATTGTAAAGCAAGATCTGTATGAAAATCTGTTTTAAATGGCAGGCAGCCTTCCCGATTTCAAGAACCCAAAAGTTCTGTTTACTCGAGAGCCTCAAGCTACATGGTTCAGGAGATGATAGTTGCTGCTCAAGAGAAAGCAATGTCTTTCCACAAGTCCCAACACTGCTGTGCAAGTGGGATGAACATGCAGCTAGTTCCAATGATGATTCGATTGAGTTAACTCCCTCAAACCACCCTCAGAAGCAACCTTGCTTTTCCTCAAGCTGAATTTCCACTTTCACCAGCAAGCCTACCACAACCCATGAATTACAACTTTCACAAGAGCAGTACCCAAACTGTTCAAAAAACTGTGTTCAAACTGACACTCCTGACTGAGATTAGTAAATTTCAGCAGTTTCTCCACTACCTTTTTTTCCTCAAGTGTAGAATTAAAACTAAATGCATTTACTTTTAGCAATGCAAATGCAGAGTCACTGGCATCCTATGTGTAAGCAATGCACATGTTATAAAACAGGCTTATTTAAAGAGAATGCTTCAGTTTTCAGTGAAAATCAATCAAATGAACCCTAGAAATTACACAAACACTACCAACTTGTGCAGATTGAAAATATGCTACTGTTTTAAGTGTATTATTCATAAAATTCTAGTAGAGAGAACTATAACAGTTAAAAAAATTGGTTTGTTTATGTTTTTTTTAATTATTGCTGTAGAAAAAAATGACACTTTCTGGAAGATGCGGCCTCATTGAAATCACTGAGAATCCAATTTCTATAACATTTTATATTAACTACTGTGTCATTTTCTTATGCAGAACCACCTAGATAGATCCAGTGAGGGACTGGACTGGGACCTTCACTCTGTGCTACTGCTCAGTCCTGCAATAATTAAAAACCTGGCTTTATTCATGTGAACAATCTCACTGATGTCTCACATGTAGAAAGCTAAAAGCATGACTGATTTCTTTTTTTCCAAGCAAGATTAGAACTAATGCTTATTCACTCCAGCAGGATTATTCTGGTTCTTGTTATAAGAAAAATACATTAGCTTGCATTTTTCCAATTGTGAAGCACAGAAGTAGTTCTTTATGACAAAACTGTAAAAGCAGTGGAAAATCAGCCACCTAAATTTTCTCCAAATTGCACAGAAAAGTTAGAGTTGATCATCTTGCAGGAGCACTTTTTCTTCAGATCAGAATAGCAAGATATGTACACAAGAAAGTACGTAACACAAAGAAAATTTATTCCAAGTACTAATCAGGGGAAATGATAATCTGTTTGCATGAATCTATCTTCCAAAAGTTTCTCTTGTTTTTACTTCAGAGTGAGATAGTGGAAAAGCATTAAAGATTACTGATGATCTGTGTGTTTGTCCTCCTTTTTTGTACTTCAAACACAGACTGACTCCTGCATTCATGTTTTCCTGAGACTAGCTAGAGATCTAATGAACCGCTCTATTTTTATTTCCTTTTTGTGAGAACATTCGTTGACATAACCAGCTTTTTCAAAAGATAGGGTTTTTTTGATTTCCACAGTTGGAAAATATGACAATTACGCTGTGTAGACAAGTACAGCTGGATTCAGAGCAAAGTTACTTTTAGTATTATTTATGGACTGAATTCCTTAATTCATTTTATACTAAAATTGCTATTGGAAGATAACAATAGTTGGATCCAAATTCCAATTTGAGACCCAATATAAAGTATCTTTCCCAGAATGCATATTTAAGCAGCATTTGTTAGAGTCTGTTTGAGTGGATAAGTTATTGAACATGGGTTAATTTCTGTTGGATTAAAAGCACCACCTGTATGCTCACATAAAATTGCCATCATTTCTGATGCAGTGAAGTTATCCTTAGACATTACATTTCATCCTTTCAGTATGCACTTGGTTTTTGTATGCCCTCCCATACTGAGTCAACGTGTGCCCCATTTATTTGCTCTTCACGTGCCTGACAGCAAAGCACTACAATTCCAAACGTATTTCCCAAGCAGGGAAAGCAATACAGATCAGAGCAGCTCAGACACATGTACCAATGCATGTAAGGCTGAAGTCACTGCAAGGCAAACTGCTGTTCATCAATGAAGTTCAGAGCAGCAGTGGTAGTTACTACTTTATATGGCAGCTCTTGAGATGCAAGACTTAATGACTGCTAAAAAAGAGCTACTTACCAAAGCCTTTCACAGCAGCTGTAGCATTCTGCCTCTCTCAATAGCTGTTATGTGCCAGACTGCTGTGGAAAATGCTCCTTTCGCCTTCTCCTGTAGAGTTGTTTCCAAATGATAAGCTTAAAAATGGTTTTACAACTGTGAAGTTTAAAAAAGTGGCTCAATAGACTGCAGAGAGTCACAAGCAATCAGTACAAAGGTTTCAATGCAAATCTTTTTCCAATGAATCTTTCATCTCTGATGGTAGGATGAACTCTTGACTCGCTTAGCATCTGATGAGGAGACATGAAAATTCTAAACTTTGGAGGAGAAACAGAAGACTACAAATTACTTGAAAATCTATGTGGATCCACAGGGCATGTAGTACTTTAACCCCACTGATTTTGAAAGCAGAGATTTACAGCTGAACCTTAAAAACAGACCTATCATACTCCATCATTTTTACCTTTAATTAGCGCAGAGTGTCTATCCTATAGAGTCCTGTGTACATGAAAGAGGCTATTTTGTCAAGGTATGGGGTTAGAAATTTATAAGGTAATACCTGTTGAAATAAGCTCTTCAAGGAAAATATTTAAGATGCATAATATTCATAACATGTGGCAGAAAAAAAAAAAAAACAAAACAACAAAAACAACAAAAACAAACAGTTGTAGAATTTACCCAAGAAGTTCTTCTTTTAAAAGTATTCTAGGGATACTCAGCTCTTAGAACAAGATAAAGTGAGTTGTAGACACTACAAAAGCGTTACTGTCAGCAGCATGAGGTGTTCAAAGAAGAGATACATTTGAAGCCTTTCAATGTAGGGGGCACTGTGGGAATTCTGTGGAGGCTGGGATCAGAGACACACTCTCCTCTTCTAGCTGTTGAATTTAAAACCCCAAGCATTCAGTTTCACCAGTAGAGATGTGGAAAAAGCAACCCATGAAAACAAGCCCAGCACAATAAAACCAAGGCTGCAATTCATGAACACATTGACAAGCTAGCAACAAGATTATGATGTTCCTCAGGGAAGGAAAATAATAATTTTAAGTTCCCTGACAGAATAGAGTGAGAGCACAAGAGAGCATGCCTGTGTGGGAACCCTCAGAGTAGCTGGCAGACACCCTGTCTTCCACCTGTTTCTATTTATTCCTCCGTCAAAGTTTAATTCTACATCTTGAGTGTTTAACTGGCAGAGAAAAGCAAAGAAAGTGAAAGCTTTATGAAGCAGTATATGAGAGGAGAAGTAACAGGGACACAAATACGATAACTAAATTTTGAACAAAGGTGAGTAATTCATTTTTTCTTTGCATGAGTTTGGGCCCTCATGCTTAAATGCATGACTGCAGGTAGCTTCATTGCTATAAGCATAAACAACATTATAGCTCTGGGGCCTCAGTATGAATTCAATAAACTGACATGTAAAGTACTGACCCCTTAGCTCCCCGAAGTCTTGTCAGAATTACATATCCTTATTCATGAAAACTCTGTTGTCCCATAGAATTCATTTCATGTCATGAACTTCTACAAACTCACTCAGCTGAACAAAGAGTGTAGGCTTTTCTTACAGTATGTGGTCGAGACTGGCACTAAACACAAAAAATTTGACTCTTGGTGATCTCATCCTGTAGTTGTTCATGCTAAAAATTGTTTTTCTCTTTCATTTCCCTCAGACCCAGACCTTTTGATTTTGGTTTGATGTGTAGATTTGAAAACACAACTGTGAAATCAACTTGGTTTCACCTGGCTTGAAGTCAAAACCAGCCAGTTTTATACACTTCCCATAGTACTTAGAAGCCTGTTCAGGCCAGCCAATCTTTCCTTCATGACCATTATGCAAATTTCCAACTTATTACTGAATGAAAGGCAACTCGTACAGAAGTAGGAGGTCTACAAAGCTTCAAGTTACTCCAAGTCTAATTTACCTAATCAGCACTACAGCTTACAACCTCCAGCATTTGTAAAGCATTTACCACCCAGTTAAAAACAGTATAGTATGTTTATTTAAGAATATTTTTGTTCCTGTAAGGTACCAGGAGAATATTTTAGCATTTTTCTTTTGATGTCAAGTACTATCTACCAAACAAATCCATACTATTTTAATTCAAGAGAATGCAAAATAGGTGGAGAGACTGCATTTGTAGGTTTATGATTCTTATTTAAGTAACTGCTTACATAAATCCTCAGGTATGTATGATTAATTATTTGCTTTCTAATCCCTATTCAAAAGAATGCATCTGCTTTTATGTTTAAATCAGGTTTCAGCATCTTTTTTAAAGCATTTGACAAATTAAAAATGCAGATGCCTGTACATTCCAAAGAAATCTTGTAATGCTATTGATAACCACCTGCTACTTAGCATGTCTTTGTGAAAGCTGCAATGAGCTGTCATACATTGCCTGTTTGCTATGATATTTGCCTTGGAGTTAAGTATATTTTCCACTAGGGCTTACAATCATGTTTCACAGGGGTGAGACCAGCATTCCATGCACTAACACAGGTCTTGGATATTAGGCTGAAAACTTGGATATTATGGAAAAACTAAATCTATGGGAAAATACCCAAATTGCCTTGGAATGGTAGTTTCCTTGTACTTGGATTAGACAAAGCTGAACCTCACCTTTTCCTCTGCAGAATGCTTGAATAGGAAAGGAGCTGCCTATTGCAAAGTGTTGCCATCAAGTCATGCAGAAGGTAATTTTCTGCTGTTTGCAGTCAAACTACATGCTAGGCCAGAGTAAGACAAGCAAGGTGCCGTGATGGGGCACCTAAAGGAGAGAAGTATATTTACCAGCCATTTTATCAGGTGAATTATCTTTCAGAGGGCAGTTTTCACTCTTGCTTCTTCCACTCAGATTCACACTGGATGTTGACATGAATGTAGTAATCTAACAACCACAGAAGTGTAAAAAAGAAATTGATAAGGACCTAGAAACGTCATTTAACCAACTCATTTCCCAAGGCAGAATCAACTCTAAATTGAAACCCTATACCTGAAATATCATTTGTATCAATACTTTCTAGCTTCTGCCTAAACTGGGTCCTTTCACACTGAATTTTGAAGTTTTCTTTAGTAGTGAATTACTCCACTTTTTATTGTGCTTCATTACCCAAAATAAATGTAATACTTGTCTAACTGTTAAGTCTTTTCATGGCACATGTAATACAAAGGCTTGTTACATCAAACTCGCTGTCAGTCATAACTCAACTGTTTTCCATTCAATTACAGAATACACTGATTTTCCTGCTGACTTACCTCAAATTCAGTTTCTTATAGAGAATTCAGCTAAATTACTCTCCCATGAATTAACGATTCTGAGTGCTAACACAGATATTGAACTTCAGTGACTAGAAGATGTAACTGCAGCTGACAAGGTATGCTTAATTTTTTCCTCTTTTCCAATTTTTACATACTGGTCATACCTTTTAAATACAATACTCCGGTGGGGTGGGGCAGAAATACCATACTTATTTTGTAGCACTTATGATGCATCCCAGCAGGTCACGCAAAAAGTTACTGATGAAAATCTACTGACTATGATTCAGACATCCGCTCCTGAGCAATCTGGTGGACTGTAGACAAAACAGTATTTACTACTCCTAGTTTTGGAATCATAGAATAGTTGGATTTGGAAGCGACCGGTAAAGCTCACGTAGTTCAACCTCTCCTGAAATGAACTGGGACATCTTCAACCAGATCAGGTTGTTCAGAGCCCTGTCCAACCTGACCTTGAATGTCTGCAGGGATGATCTACCACCTCTCTGGGCAAACTGTACCAATCTTTTACTCACTAATAAGACCTATTATCCTGAAACTGCATTTCAGTGCATGAAACATTCTTTGACTAGCACAGTCACCTGCTGGCAAGTAAGGCAAACATACAAATAGGTGCAGTCCATGTAGAAGCAGACAGAATTCTGATTGCTGCTTCCTAGAAGAATAATCACATTATCTACTGAATTCTTTTTCTTTATTCTTAAGTGCTTTGGCTCATGTAATAAAAAACAAAATCCAAATAAAATTAAAAATCCAACCCAAATTATAGTGTAACTCCCAAGCACCATCTAGTTAAGCTGAGATAATTACCCACATTGCTGGATATTCACAGTATCTAACCAAACCTGATGAGCTATGAAAATTAAGCTGTAATTCACTAGAACAATATTTCCAGCAAAACTGAAATAACATAAAGTTGGTTTGTGCTACAGTATTCTGAACTTATTTACAGTAATTCAACTAAAGATGCACACAATTGAATGCAATTATTACCGAGAAATTTCAAACCAGCCAGATGTTTAGTTTGCGGGGTTGTTGGTTTTTTTTAATAAATAAAAATTATCTACTTGAGGCAAATTCTGTATTTACCTTATACTAAAAGAGAAACCAAAGACTTTATATCTGAATGTATATTTCAGAACAATTGAATCTTTGATGGCCTATCTTGCAGGAGATTTTCTTCCCAAGAAAGCAGAAGAACATACATGGAGAGCACTGCTGTGAACATCAAAGAAGCTCCAATAAGACTGATGAGGAACTGAAGATAAGGGTATAGAGTACAGTTGATTAAGTCTGACAGGAATTTTTCAGCTGCTATCCCTTTCACGCTGCAGTTACTGGTATATAGTGCTGATGACCACTTGAATAACACAAATAACACACAGGTACAGAGAGCCTGAATAACAATAAAATAATAAACTGGTCTTGAAAGCTTAAAACATACTTGTCCATTAGTAGCAGCAGCTTTCTTTGGTGTCAAATTCAGGTGCAAACAGGCTAATATGGACTTTGTTTAATTTAGTTGAAAATTCCAACTACTCTTTGCAACTGCATTTGCTGAGTCATCAAAATTCAAACATTTTTGCAGAGTAGCTCAGTTTCAAGAAGAACAAAACCCATCTGGCTTTCTGGCACTTAGCCCAGTTACACAGTTCCAGTACAATTGCCTAAAAATTGTCGACCCTAGAGAATTTGCAATGAATTTCATTTTTCAGTTGTCCCAAAATTCAAACAAAATTTGGGAACATGGAAAACTGAGACACAGATACTTCTTGTACGTAAAGGTTGTCAGTGTGAATTATTCAAACAGGAATTTTCAGGCAGAATTACTAAGTAGGTACATTCACACATGCAGTTCCTCAATTTCTAACTACACTTCCCTATACTATATGTGAAAAATACACTTCTAAATAGCAGAAGAAATTTGCCCACAACATACTGAGGAAGTTTTTCTTCCATATAGATTAAAAATGGAGAAGAAAACTTCTGAAAAAAACTAGAAAAAGCCTGTACTCTTTCTTTTATGCTAATATTTTTCCAGGTTTTATCATATTCAGCTTCTAAATAAGTTAGTGCCTGATATGTTTTATCTGCTGCATTCTTAAACTATCAATATAAATGGCTAGAATATTATTTTTAATAACATTTAGCAATACACATCAAGACATGTTACTGCTATGAAACTTGCTTCGCTTCTTTTTGTACATTTTCAGGCTTGCCCTTCCTTATGGCATAAAGTCACTTTCCCTGGTTTTAATCCCTAATATTAATGGAAAATTTAGAAATCAGGGAGAAAATGTCATTATTATTGGGGTTTCAATTTTAGTGGGACCATCTGCAGTTTTAATAGTTTAAGTATATTCTTCCATTCCTAGCTCCAGTTAATCAACTTTACTTCTAAGTGATGTCTTCCAACACAGACAAGTCATTGATACATTTCTCCACATGAAGTTAAACCAGGGTTGAAAGCTGGATTATAGCTAGAGACCGCAGGACCCATTAAAGCTACATTATAAAACAGATCCTCTAAGGGCCTGCTGTTGACTCTAGAAACCAACTTAAATACTGTCTCCAAGGTAAGATGCTACTAATGGGCTGAACTGGCACCATTCTGCTTCTACCCTGCTGCGATAGGGTTGGCAGATGTTCCCAGAGCAATTCATCTTGGAGATCTCCAGAAAACTGACAAAATACTAAACAAATACGTCAGTAAAATGGTGTTAATGCTACTGTCCAAAAATGGATGTGTACCTCTCAGAACATCAGCTAAAATTACATCAGCCTTAAACCACAAGACAGAAAAGTAGCTTTCCATCAAAATACGTCTTCTTGTGGTCTTTCTGTATTCAAGCATCACAAGCTTATGAATTATTACAAATGCTGGCACTTGAGGACTGGCTAAGCTTGTGGAAACCATGTACTTCTCCAGATGATTACCAACCATTCATCTGGCTAATGTGAGGCCAAACGTGGTCTGACTGCCTGGCTCAAGGGAATGTGATTAACACTGCAGTCAGGCTGCATTTGCAAAGCAGGATGGACCCCAGGATGTGCAGCACGTGAGCAAGATCTAATGCTGCCACCCGGCGTACACAAATGGACTTTCAATGAAAATCCCGACCACTTTTTGGTATCAAAAGTGTGTGCATATCGAACACATTCCCTTATTGCCATCAATATAAAAAAATGGAATACACATAAATGGATTATTTTTCCCCTACATATTCGACCACTTGGAAGATTCCTTACATTCTTCCACTAAAACAACCATACCAGTAAAGGGTGACCTTAGGAAAACATGTTTGAAAACAGTTAAGTACATTTCTGGATTATTGATTGCACAAGTAATAACGCTAAAAGTGATTACACAGGGTGGTACTTACAATCATAATTACACTTCAGAAAATCAAAATTAATTTGTACACTTCTACTACACTTTTAAAGTTGTTGACATTTCATTGTAGTGCTCCTAATGAAACGAAAATTATTAATAATTGTTTCTACTTCAGTGTGACAAATGTCAGTTAGGTTAGGATGTGAATTTGTCAGTACCTCATCAGATCACTAAGTTGAATTTTGGCTCATGTTAATATTTGAAAGGGCTGTTATTCGTATTTATCAGATGCAAGTTTATACAGGCCAACCACGTTATGAACAACCTATATGATGATTCCTAACTGCGAAGCATCTTGGGTGGTATAGTTTCTTAGAACTCACTCTGAAAAGGTGTGAAAACAATGGAAAAGAAAGTTGCCTGGACAAAAGATCAAAATTTTTCTTCTTCAAACCATTTTAACACTGAAATAGTGTAAAATAAACTAGCGCAATTAGCATATCACCAGGGCCACTGCCTGAAGTATCATTTCCATTTTATCCCCCTACCAAGTAAAATTAGTCTTATTTTGACATATGCTGAATCACATTGTTCAAATACGGAAAATAATAAAAATAATAGCAAAAGTGCTGAGTACAAAAAAAATATGTATCTACTGTGTAAAGTAAAAGCTAAATCATATTATGCCTCAGTGTTTGTCTCAGAAACATATAACCTTTACAAAGCTGCATAACTAATACAAATAAAATAATTGCTCTTTTGAAATATTGCAGTAGAAATACCAAAGGCTCTTAGAGTACTTTAAAAGCATTAAACAATTGATATTTACACAAACAATTTCTGAAGATCCTTATTTTTCTAATTTTATAGTCAGAACAGCTGACAACCGCATAATTTCTCCAGGCAATTGTAGGAAACCAATCAAAAAGCTGCAAAAGGAGTTTTGGAAGTCCTGTTTCTAGGCTGCTGAGACAGTTCTCATCTGTTGCCCTCCACTTTGACAAGAGTCTTTGCCTCAGGACACCCTATCAAGATTCAAGTTACTTTCCAATAGCTGATCTAAAAGTGCATAAAATGAAACACCGGGGTATTGATGATTTAAAAAAAAAAAATCATGGTAAGAATTTAGGACATCCATTATTTGCAAAACCCCTTCCATTTTGCACCACTGCCGTTAATTCATGGATAGAGAAAAAATGGATGTTTTTTATCCAAAGATCAAGGACAATTGTTTTGTCTAAGTGCTGTTCGAGCAGTACTTTAAGTCATATAAAAACTATTCTGTTAAGGCAAGATAACTGGCCTGGATATGCAGTGGTTTTCTCAAAAAGAACTATCATCAAGAACCAGGTTTGAAAAATCAAAGCCTCATGCAATGATGGCTGTGTTAATATTTTAAAAGTTTTCTCATTTATCCAGAACTCATGTCACTAGATCTGACTGATAAAATCTAGGTAGTAGTTGTCACACAGAGCACAGGAGCCTGCTAGAGATCTGCCTTACCTGTACTTGGGGAACGGGTACTGCTGCTTTTCCAGTTGTTACCATAAATCTAAATGCTATATCGACAGGTTTGAAAGAACAGTTTGCAAAAAGCCAGCCCTTCAGTAAATATATCTTTTGTTTACATAAAAACCTGGCAAAATAAAATAGAAAAAAAGTAACAGCATATGTGTTTTTAACATCTCTCTCTTAGATTGAGTAGAATTTTCAGTCTTTTATTGACATTGCAGGCAGATCTTCAATGTGATAAGCTTCAATCTGACTTCTATTATAATTTGCTTGCAATTAGAGACAGCACAGAAAAGGCTACTTAAAGAACTTGTTTTTTTCAGAGATACAAGTGGATATTCAACAAAGTGACAAAACCAGCTTAAGTGGTCAAGCTACAGTAACAAGTAAACAGTCAAATAGCCTTACACAGCCAGCTATGCTTTGATTGTAAGAATGACCCACTTCTCACCCACTCTTATTATAAGCTCCTACACTTCAGTAGATAAGCATAAACCTCCCCAAATAAAATGCTTGCCTCAGTTCTCCCTTTACATTCAGATCAGTAGCTTCCCAATTTGACTTTTCAGCTCATCAAGAGGTTATAAAGAAATATTAAATAGACAAAAAAATTACATTTTTATTTTCATCTTGTTCTTTCTTCTTTTATCCCACTCACCTATAAATCTCTGCTTTATTTCTGTACAGTGTTATCACACTCACAATATTTAGATTGGTGATATTTATTTCTCCTACAGCCCCAGTTCTCAGGCTCTTAAGATTATTTGAGAATCCCAACTTCAATTTAAAAATCCTTATATCGCTAGCACTCAGATTCTGGAGAACAGTATAAAAGCATGACTCAAGTGTACTCTAAAACTCTATGCGAAAGCCAAAGAAAAGGTTTATTCTGAACGAAACAAAAATCACAGAATATATTCTTAATGTATTCTCAGAATTTCTTGTTGGAGATTTTTTTAATTGGTAGGTTTCCTGAAGCACTTATACATAAAGTGCTGCATTCTGATCATAAACATGTATTTTATACAAATGTCACAATACTGGTGCCGTGTGAAACAGGCCACGTAGTTCTGAGAAGCACTGGCAGGATAGGCAGAGGGTTGATACGAAACAGCCAGTAAAATCATCTCACTTACATCACTTTCTGAAAACAGGGATGCGTTAAGGGCGACAGAGAATCACATAATAACCCGGTTGGAAGAGACCCACCGGATCGAGTCCAACCATTCCCATCAATCACTAAACCGTGTCCCTCAGCACCTTGTCCACCCATGCCTTAAACCCCTTCGGGGAAGGTGAATCAACCCCCTCCCTGGGCAGCCTTTGCCAGTGCCCAATGACCCTTTCTATGAAAAATTTTTTCCTAATGTCCAGCCTAAACCTCCCCTGGTGGAGCTTGAGGCCATTCCCTCTCGTCCTGTCCCCTGTCACTTGGGAGAAGAGCCCAGCTCCCTCCTCTCCACAACCTCCTTTCAGGTAGTTGTAGAGAGCAATGAGGTCTCCCCTCAGCCTCCTCTTCTCCAGGCTAAACACCCCCAGCTCTCTCAGCCGCTCCTCATAAGGCCTGTTCTCCAGCCCCTTCACCACTGAGGTAGGTTTTCCCTTAGTGATATAAACTACGTGCTCACACAAATTTTCCACCCGGCAATACTGTTCGCACACAGCGGGGCCCCCTCCAAGTCACTCTTGAATCTGCATTTTGCTCTTGGAGCGATTTATCGTACCTCTGTCCCTCAGCAGGCCGGCAAACAGCCCCCAAGAAAGAGTGTTCTAGACGAAGCTCACACATCTCCCACCAGAGAAAAAGAACTGCCAGGACAATATCTGATCTGCTCCAGCAAACTTATTTGGCAGCCTTGTCTTTACCACAACATAGCCCTGCTGAAGAGCGTTTCCAGTAAAAATTAAAATATCACCTGAATTTTTGCTTAACCAATACACTCTAAGCAAAACACTAGCTGAAATTAGAGCGGGTCTCTGGCTCTCCCTCCTGTGAGAAGAAACCCTCTCCGACTTACTTTAGCTGCTCTCGTTTTCTAGGCAGGAACTGTCCTGGTCTCTCCTTCCAGGATTTACAACAGCAGCAACAGGGGAAATGGGACACAAAAAGGTGGGAAGTTAAACTCCAAAGAGCTTTAGGGGCAGAGCAAAGGTTGTTCACGCTACTAGCCACAACTCTGCTAGGAAAAGGGAGTTGCCAGGGGTCTGTGAGAAGAGGCTGGTGGGATTCCCACAGGTGCAGCTCCAGCTCAGCTGAGCTCCAGCTGGCTCTGATTTGAAGGGGAGTGCAATTTGTTTTCAGACCAGTTGTTGTTGTTTACCCCATTGCCTCCCTGTGAGAAGGTAATAAAGCTTAGACGGTCCCTTGGGGTGCTCCTTGTTCTGGGTTGTGCTGTGCTGAGCCCCAGTTTTCTGCGGTGTGGTTGTTCAGCCTTCAGCAGCACCTGCGAGTGGCAGGGCCCTTGCTCCAGGGGGTTCTGTGAGCCTAGCAGGCTGGGAGCGCTGTGGAATGGCTGCAGCACACCCAGAGAGGTGTGTTGGCCTAGGAGGTGTCAGTAGCTCAGCTCTATGCCGCTGTGGGGCACAGTTAGGCAGCCAGAGCCCTCAGGTACCGCACCAGGCCCTTGTCTGACTTTTGGTAACCCTTTGCCTCAAAAGAGCTGGCTTGTGAATCCCTGGCTATAGGCTACAGGTTCTTGGGAAACAGAACAGTTTGGGTTTTGATAGAAGTCCTGGTTTTGCAGACAGCCAGAGAAATTGTATAGATGGTGGTTGCACATCCCATTCTGTGTGTGATTTGTAAGTTTTTTGGGTAAGTCTGACTCTCGCATCCTCCTCATAGAAAGCATAGGTCCTTGTTTCAGTTTAACTCTAAAGGGGCTGAGGTGCGAAAGAACTGGCTGTGTTCAAAAGGGATGCGTATCTGGTTTGTTCTGTGCAGTGTGGAGCACAAAATAAAGATAAATGTATGATTTTATTTCAAGAATTGGGCTGTGTGAGAAATTTGAAAGGTAGAAAAGCCAGTACTTTACCTACTTAAAACCTATGGCCTGATAAGTAAGAGGGAGAATGAAAAAGATGTAATTTGCCACAGATAGAGTATCTGCCTACTGATGAAGTATGGCTGCTTCTCTGCTTCAGAGCTGCTTTACTTTCTTGGGGTGGCTTTCCAGATTTAGCAAAGAAGCTTTGAGCTCTACCTGCGTTTGGAGAACTTAGAAGCTAGTTCACCAATTACAGAACAAGGTGAAAAAGTTACAGATAGAAAGCTACAATATGGGCAGATCTGCAAACCTTAATTGTATTTTTGTTTTAGTCCAATTCAGGCTACACTTGGAATATCATTTAGAGGTTAGTATATTGCTTAGAGATATACAGACAAATCCTTAATTAACACAATAGCAAAGAACTTTGGGTTTGTATTTTGTCCAATATAAAAAAAAAAAAATGGTTAGCTGAGTAACAATATATTCCCCTGAAGTGAAAAATTAGTACCTCACTAATATTTCTTTCAAAAACTCTTGATTTTAAATTAAGAATAGTGGCTCTGTGATTAAATCCTTAGGCAGTAACTCAGTAGATCTGAGCCAGGTTCATTATGTGACCCTGGGTTATGTGTTAGTTAAAAGGGCTAGTTATTCAGCACCCATGTGCTTTTAATTATGAGTATCGTGTAGTTGAGAAATTGCCAATGGGACTAGCAGGACTTTGTATTAGCTGCAGTTGATTTTGGATCGACCCTTTTATCTGTCCATTTCTTTGGTGTGTACATATGGAGAACAAGGCTCTCTACTTAACTGGGACATTGGAAAGGTGTATTAGTTAGCATAGTGTACTGCTGAGATATTATGAAGGGAATTATGTAAGTAGCTATGTATTAGCTATGCTAATTTATTACAATAAATTAGCATACCATTAATACTACTGTCCTGTTTCTTTAATGAAATTTGTTAGGTAGCAATTTTGAAACTTTTTGAAGTTGTGTATAAGGTATGAGACACTACCTCTTAATTTTAAGGCCTCTGACTTTCTATGCTACTGTAAGAACATGATAAAACATATCCAAATATTTCTGGTCATTGGAGTGAGGGGTTTGAAGAGAACTTGCATCTTAGGAAGCAAAGTATTAAAAAAACCCCCAAAACTCGAGTGCATCTTTCTATGTGGTTTCAGCTATACAAAAATACATTTTAGAGATTCCACAGTTTATAGCACTTCCTTTCCAAATTTAGGACATCTATATATGAAGAAACTCATTGTGTGACTACTGCAAGAGGAGAGAATGCAGACAGCAAGATACATCCATTCCCAGGTGATAAAGGTTTCAAGACACTCTGGAAGCTAAATTTTTTCCTGTCTTGTGAAAGGTAAAATTCACTTAATTGCTGTTGACACGAATTTTAATACTGCTATCTGCATGTAGTTGAGAAATGTAGCTCTAGTTCCTGGGATGAAGTGATTGGGTAAAAAATACCTTTAAGTTTAAACTTCATAAACTATTGGTTTTATGTTGTACTTGAAGAAAAATAATTTTGATGCTACAACATTTCTGTTGAAAGTGTAGTATCTTTACCTCTTCTCTTCATGCTGCATATTTGACTAAATGGAATATGATGAGTTGCATCTGAACTGAAATTTAGTTGGATAGGAAAGGTACTTATAATTAGTAATACAAGGGCATGGAGTGAGCATGCTTTGTAAGGTCTGAACAGCTCTCTGGATTTTCTTATCAGTTATCTGTACAAACATTACAGTAATGAACTTTCTATATTAAATGGCCCTGCTTGAGGCACTAGCGACACCTGTAGTCACTTAAGAGGGCAGTTTGGTTTCTATACTTATATTAGGTCAGCATCTTCTAGGCTATGTTTTCTCCTGTCTCTCCTGAATGCTGTGATTAAAAAAAGGAAAAAAAAAAAACCCAAAACGGTAAGATAAACTTCTAGACTATAAATTTGGCATCTGTTTCAGATTGAATTAAAAAACATTGGCTAGTGAACAAAACTGAAAATATTGTATGACCTTTTATTATCTTGAGTATTTATTCTCTACTTAGTGTGTCGTTGTTTCTTACTGTTTACTATGTACAGTTTTTCAGATGGGAAGTATTTGATTGTAGTATGCTTAGCTTAGGCTGCTCCTTCGCTTTCTAGAGAAAGCAAGCACAAATCTCGTTGTGTGAAGTGGTGAGCAAATTGCAGGGTGCAATTCCAGTTGCTTCTGTGTAAAAAGTCCTGTCATTCTGATGGCTGGATGAAGCAAGAGGTGAAGTAGATTAAGAAGTAATGATTGGAGGGAAAAATGTATTAAGTTGTTTTCACATTTAGATCAGGGTCATTATAACTGGAATCTCAAGAGCCATTATTTTAAGCATTAGTGCATAATGCAGTACACTACATTAAGTTTTATGTACAGTGGTTAGAACCTTGAGATGACTACTGTAAACTTTCCATCACTGCTAGTTTTCACAATGACCTTTTATCTTCATTAGGCAATACTCGAAAATGTTCTAAGTATACCGGTATGGATTCTATGGTAGTGTAAACTAGAATATGTATTGATGTTAATGGAGCCATTCACGTTCATTAGTATAAATTAGTTTCCATATTCTCTCGCATCATAAATCATAATGGACATCAGGGAAGTCATTTGGCAGCACTGATGTGAAAACAGTGAAAATGTGAAAACCATTGACTTCATTATTCAATGTTTAGTAGCAGAAATGCGTGTGAAGCATGTAAGTGTATATGTATTTCCCAAGCTTCACCTTTACATGAATGATAAGAATCAAAGAATGGATGAGAATAACGACAGTGGAAGAATGGATTTCCATCACAGGAATAGAACAGTATTCGCCACCATCTGACCCTTCAGTCTGAGGTCTTTCTTTACATTCTGGTTCTTGCATTTGTCCTATGTGTAAAAACTAGTTGTAATGGCAGTAATCGACTATATATGCATATGTAGCTCAGGTAATATCTATATTGATAAACTGGTGAACTGTCTTACAAGGTCATTTGTGGTTGCTAAGTCATGACATCCACTCAACAGCATAACTATTACCTGTGGATTATTTGTGAAGTAAAATTAAATTTAGACTTTTAGGCTCTGATTCTAATAGAGGAAGCTGTGGGACTGGAAAAGCCATCCCAAGTCTAAATCTAGAGCCTCTATTGCTACTGAAAACCACATGAAATTTTTTGAATTTTTGAGATGTTACTGTAAAACAAATGATAATACAAATCATAATTCATAGATAATGACAGCTTGTCCGGTATGTCTGAATATCTGTTTTGTAGTGAGAGAATACTGTACAATTCTGGCATCTAGTGCTCTATTTTTACCGAAGAAATCCACACAATATTTAAACCCTTTTCATGCCGCATTTTGATGAGTCATTATTCCATATTGATATAGTATAAAGCTGTGATTTCCTTATGTATAAAAAAAGGCTTGCTGGGTTTATTTGTCAAGGGAATTTGTAAGAAAAACTTCTATGGAATATAGAAATTGTGAGATAGCAGAAAGTATTTAATCACAGTGATGGCTTTTTCAAGTGATTTTTCTTTGTGACAAACCAAATATGTATTGTATTATTTGTGGATCAGTATATCTAGCATCAGCACACATTTCTGTTTATTGACTCATTTTATCATACTGAACTGTCACATGCTTCTTATTAATCTGTCTCTGAAGGATCAAAATGCTTTAATAAATACGTTAGTTCCTTTAGATCTTAGGATGAAATGAAACTTAGTTAAATGTACTGTGACTTTGAGCGAAGATACCTTTAGAGAGATTTAAAATGGGAGCATGTAATATAAATCTAAGGCTGACAAAGGAGAATGCATCTTTCTCTTAATGGCCAATTAGGACTCAAATAAAAAATAAAGGTCAATTCTTTTCCACACAATGTGAGGCTTCTTTGTTACAAAGTACAATTGAGTTAGCACAAGGATAATTAATTTTGAAGTTTCTTAGTCAAAACTAGTTGCTTGTGTGGGCTGTTCATTTACATAAACAGATTCATGCGCTTTAAAGTCAGTACATATAATGTATGCATGTATGACACACAGGCTCTGGAAGGTCACCACCTTTCAGGGCTGCAAAGAGTAAATGTAGTTAAAAAGTTGAGCTTTTGCTTTATGCATTTTCATATCGTTGAGTGCTTGTCTTCAGTTGGCAGGGACAAAAAGACAGGGCCCTGAAGGAAAAGCAGATACTAAAAGGATTGTAAGACCTTATGTACTTCTGCAGAGGAAAGTGAGTGTACTTGACTAATTGTAGAAAGATGGTCAAAATAAGTGCCCTTCTGAGCAAAGAGCA
Organism: Clamator glandarius; assembly: GCA_033459285.1. Lineage (NCBI taxonomy): Eukaryota > Metazoa > Chordata > Aves > Cuculiformes > Cuculidae > Clamator > Clamator glandarius. Next base: position 4,731,157 of record JAUNZM010000055.1, on the reverse strand, counting down.
GGAAATGCTTGGCTTCTATCAGCAGATCAGCATGTCGTGCAAGATGGAAGTGCGATATATGCCATTTCAAAGGGGAAAGGCATTTGCATAACAGAGTCAGATTTAACAAAAAGAAATCAAGCTTTTCCATGTGGTATTGAAATAAAACTTCAAGTTCCTTGGTAGTTGTCACTATATGAACCCAGATACCTTTGAGCATTAATTCACTGCAATTTGAACAAGTCTTTTATTGTATCTCTGTACTAAGTCAACTGGTATTACTGAGTATACATTTCACGATTTAAAAGAATTATACCTTATTTCCTTTGTTTTGTTGATCAAGTTTTTAGTGTGTTAAATTCTTAGCATCAAGAGTTTATTTAATTTCATTCATAGGTTTGGAAAGTAAACATCTATCGTTATTTCTAAGTGTGCAAATCTAGACATCCTTCTTACTTTAAGAGTTTCCGTTTCTTCAGTTTAACAGATTTTTATTGTATGTAATGTTGGTTAATTCAGCCTTCATCTGGAAATGTCCCAGAAGATTCAGAAGTTTGTCTTTATACTAAATTGGTCATTGATACTATACTCGTGTTGAAATGTTGGTAGTAGTTAGCAAATCAGGTACTTTTGGATGGACATCCGAATGTGGAAACAGAGTTTTGATGCATACACTTCTGAATATATTGCTGATAATCGTGTGTGAATACTCTTTAAAACTTGCTAGTATCACCCTTGAAAAGCAGTTCCCTAATAGCTGAAGTTAGTTTGGTTTCAAATGCAAGAGTATGTGCTTGTGCAGCTGCAGAAGAATGTATATTGTATCCACTAGGGGTTAGTTTGCACAGACCACTCATCCATCAGTCGTTTTCCTTAGAAACCCTAACAATTTGGCACTACTTTCTTTCCCTTAAACCTTAATATCAATCCATGGTATTGTTACAGTACATTACATGGTTTTTCTTCTGTGTCATCGTATATTGCCATTGGGAAATGAAGCGTTAAAAGGCTGCCGTTAGACCACAGCATTAAATAAGTCTGCATGAATTCCAACTGTTGAACAATTGATCAGTTCCATTTTGAGTCAAAGAGATGTTTTATCCTCGTTTGAGTTCTTTTACTACAAAAAAAATCTCATGTTTTAGTGGTGCCTTTAATTTTCTTTCAGAAATTGTGCAGTATATTTTCAGCACCTGTCTTGTAAAGGAAAAGATCAAAGCATACCACAGCTTATATGCATGTGCTAAATGTGGGAAAGTTAGAAACTAACTCCCAAGTGCTGTAAGTTTTCTAAACTACCTGAAAGTAGTAATGCTGAGGTGGTTTTAAGATACCTTGTTTTAATTGGATATAGAGCAATCACAATTGTCCAATTAACCACTACAAGCATGATTGTGAATGTACCTTCACCAGCATTTTTGGTTGTGCTGAAGGTGCTCAATTATCATATTCAGTTTGCTAGTTCTCTTATGTCAAGGCTTTGATGTGGTCTAGTTGTGAAGTTCTTCAACTGTTTGTCTGGTAGGACATTAAACAGTGCAAAACGTGTGTGTTGTAAGAGTAGATCACCAACGGTAGGTAGTGTTGGTAGGTATGCATACTGGTATGCACAGGAAGAATTTTGAAGTTTGAACATCAACAATGCTTGAAAAAATAGTTGGAAGTTAAATACCGGCCATACTTAAAAATAGTTAATCTTGAGTAACAGTTAATAGTATTGCACTACTTCATGTAACGAAAGATCTAGAAAGCTGAGCTGGCTTGTGCAATGAGCCTGACTGAGTGAGCAAAATCTTTTAGATGTAGGCAAAAAGTACTATTCAAGGAGTTGTAAAATCTAGAACTGTGGAGATGACAAAGCTAAGTGTTTTGTTATGGAAGATAAAACACTGTTTCAAGTGGAAGCTGTATCTGTTGACCTAGTCAGAAAAAGCAGCTACCTAGTTGATTTCAAGATTATTCTCTGTAATGAAAACTTCAAGACAGGAGGACAGTTACCTAGATAATTTAATAGTTTTGAGCAAATTTATCTCAGATTGTATTTAACTGAAGCACTTAAAGTCAGAGGTTGTGGGTCAATATTTAATTGTGTAGAATGCCAGTGAGTTATCTAACTGCTAAATTTATATGTGCCTTCGTTAAAGGCACAAAGTACCTGAAAATGCTCATTGCTATGATATTGAGGCAAAAGCAACGTATTCTGGATTGGCAGTGATATAACATTGTCATGACTATTGCCTTTGTTGGAAGAAGAAATATTAGCAGAGGTTAAAGGGAAATGGCTGGAATTTAACCACATCTGCAATGTATGCAAAATATTTAAATTGAATCTGTATTTTCTCTGAACATTTTGATCTTTTGGCTTATAAAAAGTAACTACTGTATTTTTGACTGCCTGGAAAGTTCCCCCTTAGGGCTTGGAAAGAAGGTGCAGGAGAAAGACAGTCCATTGTCAAATCTTCAAAGAAAAAACTCAGGGATGAAAGCAAAACTGAGATACAAAAGGTGTTTTAAGGTATTTAATGTTCCAAAATGTGGTTCTGGTCCCTGCCTACTGGCCAGTTTCAAATTTACTGTCTAAGAACAGAAATTTCAAAGGTGGTTTAGAAATGCCTTTTTTCCTGCATTAACTAACATGAGGACATATGGCCCTTTAGTCTGAACACATGGCACTAAAAATATACATGTGTGCAGTGCTTTGTTTCACAGAGTCACATTTTTCCTTTCATTTGTTTCTGAAATCAAAGGGTTTGTGTTCTTGAAACGATTGAGCCTGTGTAATGTCGTACTTTGAAATACTGTTCTCTTGACATTATAAGACCATGAAAGGTAGAAGTTGGACTATATTATTCCTTCACCTTAAAGAGACATTGTCAATTTTGCTGGTCTCTAAATGTTCATGTGAATCCCAGGACAAGCTTTGTCCCCTTTAAAAGTATATTCCATTCCAATAACTGTCAAATAACCTCCCTCTTTTTTTAAGTGAAAATAATTTTAATTTGACCCCTTTCAATCTCAAATGCAAATAAAAAAAAAGTGAAAGACAGGTTTTTGTTTTAAAACTGAGTGCCTCCATCCAACAGTACTAAATCCCTAATGTTTTAATTACCTATAATGATCTCCTCCACAAATATTCTCTTTACTATGGCCCAGAAAATGGTCTTATTCAGAACAGTGCACCAGCTTTGTGTATAATAATGTCAATATGATCTATACATATATGCAAGTTGTGTAGCTGTGAGAATTACTTATTTTTAACCTCTCCCATTGTCACCTTTATCTGAATATCTAACTGAAAGTTCAGTTTAGACCTTGGTACTTACCTGAATTCACTTACATAAACAGCTGCATAGGGCTGACAAATTGCCTTTTACTGCTCAGGAAGTTGTAAAAGTTTACTTTTGTTCATGCTTGCTATATGTTGAAAATTAATTTTGGAAACTTAGTGAGATAAGAAAACTCCTGACCTCAATGAAAACCATTTTCTGCCTGATAGAAACAGGAAACACCCAAGGCTTCACTTTGAAGTCCCTGAAACCCAAAGATCTGAATGAGCCTAAAATATCCAGAGTCTTATATAACTACAATTACAAATGCACCTCAGTGTCAGTGGTAGGCTTAAGTTCCTGGCTGAATATGTATTAGATCAATGGTTAGAGACCACTAGGCACTTTTAAAAAAAAATTGTGAATGGAGGAGTTCGTGGAATATTCCTTTCCCTTTGCCTTCTTGAATAAACAACCAAGAGAATTCAAGTGGTATTTTTTTTTGTGGAAGAGCAGGAATATACTGTTTTGGGGGAGCTTTGTGACTTTTCAGGTCTTTAAAATAATAAAATTCATATGGGAAGGGTGTGCATTGGGGGACTGTAGTAGATATGCAGACAGTTGAGCGATTAATTTCATAAGTTAGAGATTTACTCCCAGATTGGAGACTGCCTTACCAAAAAGTTCAGTGATAAATGAGGAAGTAGAAATGATCATCTTTGGTTCTACTATCTAAAATAAAATTGAAGTGACATTTTTCAAATGAGAATACATTGTCTGCAGCTTTCAGTGGTTCTTTCATTTCAGCTTTGTTAGATCTTTTGTTTCTTTGATGCTAGGAATATTGCACCATTTGGCTCTAAAACCTACATTAGAAGAGCATTAATTAAAGGCAGACACAGTGCAATGGAGACACTGTTAAAATTATGCTTGAAGGTACAATGTAATTAATTTTGTACAAGTGAAACATAACAGAGGGAACGAAACCAAAGGAAATAGCAGCATATCCTCACAAAATGATAATGAGAAATACAATTGCAAATCAGACAAAATATGAAAGGACATATGGAGTAATTTCACTTCAAGAAAGAAATCAAAACACAGGGTAACCTGCTAAGTGCTTGTTAAAAATTAAGTGAAGAATATCTGATCAATATTCAGGATTCTTGGGATTTGTTTTGGGATGCTTTTCTGTGAGTTGTAAGATTTGTATTAAGTACCTGCCAGTAGCATGAGAATATAAATTTTAAATCACAGTTTTCTGACAGGTATGTAAAGAACTGAGAATACAACTTCACTGAGAACAAGTTCTCTGTCATATAGTCTCAAAGAAGATTATAGCTCAGGATCTGGGTTAAGGTTCCCAAGTTGAAAATAAGGACATATGACAGTACTACAGTTAATTGTGTCTCTACAGTAGAAGAAAAGGGCTTTAGGTAACTGCTTTATTTTAATTGGCCATTTTAAGTAACAATTAAACTTTTCTAGTTCTTCTTAAAACCCCTGAGATTCTCTTTCAGTAAGGTAGTTTAAAAGGTGCAAAAATGTAGCTCAAACATTCATCCTGTACTCTGGAGTTTAACTGAAGCCAGAGGTTTCCAGAGGTCTATGGTGGCAATTAAGTTCAGCATAAAGCAACATAAAACACAATGAAAAACTACTGTCTATTTAACCTTCTGTTGCATGTGGCAAATTTCTTTTGATGGCTAGGATTAAAAAATTGTTGGTTTTTCTGCAGAGCTTACATTCTAATTGAATGGAAACTGTTCATGTGTTCAGATGACTGCTCTGTTACTAGCTATGGGAAGATGGTGTTACTTGTGTATTAGTGGAACCAGTTAACATGGTTATCAGCGTCTTTGTTTTCCTCTGCTTTAGGTTTGAACAGAAAATACAACAAAAAATATCAGCATGTTTTTACACACACACTTGTGCAATGGCACAGCATAGCGCAATAAAAATATACAACATATGGTTCTCTGTCACTTGGGAGAAAGCAATTCTTCCTAGGAGAATTGCTGGTAGTACTTCAGCGTTTCCATTGCTGATGAACAAACATTGTAAATGGTTATAATGATTGAAGAAGGAACCCTGAAACGTCTTTTAAAACATTGTATAGATTTATGGTGCATTATCTTCCTGCAGACTTCTTGCTAATTACAAAACTTTCTGAAATGGGGTAGTAATAGTTGGCGTTTTCTCACTTCACTCTGGGTTTCCTCTTGTTTCTTAACTGGATAAGTCAGTTTATTACTGTACTCCAGTGGGAAGGATTTCTGGGTGAGGATCAGTGAAGTACTGTGCAGTTCTCTAGCTGTGGGTTAGAAAGGTGCACATTGTTTTTGCCAGAATAGCAGCTGAGTAACAGTATTCCCAGGTGATCTAGACAGCTTCTTGGAAGAGTCAGATTGTTAATTGCCCACAACTTGAAACTAGGCACAAAAAAGCAAAATTGATCCCTTAACATCCCATGCATTGTTATTGGCCTTTTCACATTTCTAAAGCTTTCTTAATTAGTCACAAACTCTCAAGCTTGAAAGCACTGTAATTTACAGCATAAATGCTGTCTGTTGTGTGCATTTGTCAATTATTGGGATTTTCAAGTGTTTCAAATAAAGCCATGGTTTTCTTTTTTTTTTTTTGTAGTATTACATAGCACAGTGCAATAAACATTTAAAATGCGTTACTGGCAAGGACATCTGTGTTCTGCAGCAATGCAAAGGACAATATAGGTTTCAAAACAGGTTATGTTTCAAAGCAAAACACATCGAGCTGTTTCCAGTGGATGTAATTATATTGACCAGTCCATACTTTTTTCTCTGAAATGTCAAACCACACAATCTTAAAATCGACCTAAAGGAAAAATCCATAGTCTGTTTTTGGCCTTTGGGGCAAATCTCTTAACCACTCTAATGCAAAAAGGTCTCATTAAGAGGAGGGCTTTATGGAGCATGGTGTACAGTAAAAATCTGAAGATCCTTGATGTCAGAAGTTGTCCGTTTTGTAGTTGTCAAAATTGTAGGAAGATCAGAACTTCAGAAGGGCAGAGAATTTCACTCGTTAGCTTTTATAACAACTTTAGAGACAACTCATTTAACTGAAGTTTAATCCTTATTTAAGTGTCAAGACTTTTTAATTTGCTATAGTAATTATCAATGTGTTGCTAGGCATTTAGAATTTAAAAAAGTATCTTTAAGTTGATTATTACACTCATAAAAACTGTCCAACTAAGAAACAAAACCCATCAAGATAATATATGCTTTACAGCTTATTCCTACAAATATGTTCCTGGTGTTCTGATAGAACATACGTAGGAAATTGATTCTCTGATTCACTTCAGTTTAGAGGAATTTTATTAACAGCAAATTTTGTCCTACCAATTAATCTTTGCAAATTTTTTCTCTGCTACATGAATGCTCACAGAATTTTGATAACAAGTAATTCTAATACATTACTTCATAAAAGGGCCTTTTAATCTGTTATGGCTTACACTATTTCCCTGAAGAAACCTACTGAATTTTAAAGCAGTTATGTTTTAATGCCATACAGATATTTTGAAGGGTAAATACATTTTGCTACTATTAGTGATGGGGGAATATCTCTTCCTAATAAAAATGCTGCTTTTAGTGTTTCACGAAGGGTTTACAGAGAAGTTGTGGAAAGTTACGAGAAACTCTGACCTTGTGCAAGTATAATCAGAAGGGCAACAGCCATATTGGAGAGATGTATTTTGAAAAGCCTGTTGGATTGCACGATAAATGTGGTTAGATTAAATAGCCCTGTAGAATCACAGCTTTCTTCATTGCCTCTAAACTCCTAAATGTGCTAGTGCTTCTGCAGCTGCTGCTGTTGTGGAATTTGACATGCAATGAAGAATCATCACCATATTACAAAGATGAGGCAGAGAAACATGGAAGAGCTCTCATGACTTCAGAGTCTCTCTTGCACAGCGGAGTGTTAAATTCTGGCCCTCTGAATATTTGAGTACATTTTACTACCAAATTTTTCTTTTTGTCTATATTGTGATTAAGCTTAGAGTGTATTGTTTCTAAAGTATATCTGCATGTAAAAAAACAAAAACTGTATTTATTTACATAACAAATCCATAATATTTTGAAACTTCATCTACTGTGAAACTTTAAAGCAGATAAGCAGTTTTTGTTGAGCCTTGTAATTTTAGCTTCTAGCTCATGTTATTACTCTTTTCCTGTTTTGGCAATCTTAGTTATGGTAACAGGCTTTGCTACAGAAGAATTTCCAGAGTATACTACTTAGAAAAAGTAACTGTAGAGAAAGTATTTTCATTGCTTCTCACTAAAGTAACTGCATGTGATTTTTCCTATCCAGTAAGGAATATCCAGCATGTCCAGTGATGAAGAGCATGGCAATGAAAACAACCCCTTTTAAGCTGATTGCATTGTTTATCCTAATTCAGTTTCTCAAGAGCCCACACCCAGTTGCTAATGATTAGTGTGATGTCTTATAGAGTTCTCACAATGACAGTTTTCATTCATCCTCTTGAATTAACATAAAATGAGTGCTAAACAAGCAGTAATATTATTGTTGTTATGGAATAATTTACTTGATAAAGCAGCAGCTAAAGGAAGCATCAATTGGGAAGGTATATCAAGCACGGTACTCAAAATTTAGTGTAGTCTGGTGTCAAATGAATTTCTCACTTCATTCAAGAAAATATGCTTCACAGAATTCAGAGTTAGGTGTCTTCAACCAACATTGCAGCTTGTTTCAAATTAGGTTGTGGTTGTGGCCACCTGTCATTACACTGCCAGCTACTATTAAACCTTCAAAGCAGTATTTTAGTTGCTTTGATGTAGACTGGAGTTGTATCCACTGCTGAATCATTAGATTAAAAGGTACAAATGTAACGAAAGGGAATAGAAGCTCTAGTGTACTATTCATCCACTACTATATAAAGGGTTTCCTTATGTTTCTATTATTGCTGATTCGTTCCTTCGTATTTACATGGTAGTACAGCAGAAAGAGCCTCTTGGAATGTTATTAAAAAGTTGCCTTATTAATGCGATGTTTTTTACATCACAACTGTCAGAAATATTTGAGTAGATAAGATTAAATGATTTACTTATTTTTGTTCCTGGAAAGTCTATCTAAGTCAGAAAGATCTAGAAAATGGATAGCAGAAATGCAATTTCTTCCTTCTTAAATGAAAGTCTGTTTTTTTAATAGATACAAAAAAAGTACAGAAGTAAAATGAAGTTTCCTAGTTCACGTTTGACAGAAGTCTAGCTCCTACTTGAGACTTATTGGCTATATTCATGCCATGCTGCTTGGTCAGTTAATATTTTAGTATGATATTTAGTCTTAAGCATCTGTTTTATCCTCTGACAGTCTACAAGTGCCCTCTCAGCCATGAGTCAGCTTATATCAGATTCCTTTTGAGGATACTAGGGCATCCGCAAGGTTTGTTCCCATTGACGCTTCCTGGAAAGAGAAGTAGAGTAGCTGGCAAGCTGGACTCTGCAGCACAGATAAGCATGTTGAAAAAAAATGGACCAAATATCTTATGTACCTCAGGTTACTTCTCCAGGTACCTACACGTGGGTAATATAGACAAGTGATATTCTGTCTTTGAGACCACTGTGGAGAAGAGCACTTCACAGTGTATGATTTCTAGATCTAATCTCACCTCAGTGTCTTCATCAGGGCAGGGATTTCAAGCAAAAAAAACAACCCCAAATCTTACCTGATTGTGTATTTAGTATTTGAGCGTGTGTCTAGACATTGATCATGGTCTTATGGTTCACATCTTCCAAGAAAATTTAATTCAGAACTGGATGCTGACAACTCCTTCTTCTGGGAGTGCTACCTGTATCCAGGTTAATGGAAGGAAGACACTCATTAGTAGCTAATGCTGGACTTGATGATTTTAGCATAAAATCAACCTGCAATCTGAGCCTGCAAACATCTGGCTTTTTGTTTAAGGAGAAATTAATGTTGTATAATTACAGAGGGGCAAAACTCCAAAGACTAAAAGAAAGAAGAAAAATATTGCTATAATGAAATGTCTGATGCTGTGTGGTGCATTTCCTTTTAGAGAAGTAAGACCATTTTTAAGCTCAATTTCATGATTCAATGTTTCTGATTTTCATCAAATTGCAATAGTACAAAAAGGTTAAGTATAGGCTTCAAATGAACACCGAGTTTTTTGATTAGGAGTATAAGAAAAACGTATTTGTATTTCTCATTTGTTTTGAGCTGATTGTAATAGAAGGTAGAGACAGAGCTATTTTATTTAGACATTTTCATTTCTTTATCTATAGCAGGAGTCGAGTGTACTTCAAATCACCTCTCCAAGTAGAACATCTACATGATGCTGGGCAAGTGGCAACATTTTAATTGTAGTAGGTCATGGAAATCTTTCAAAATTTTACATGAATAGGGATATTCAGTTTGTGCCACGATTTGTCTAGGTGAATTCCTCTCAATTTAAATAGTGAAAAATTAAGAATTGTCATTGGCATAGGCACAGTTTCAGTCTTCATATTCCTGATTCAATACAGAACTCTGTGGACATGATATTTAAGACTAGCTGAACTGGATTTTATTAAATTATGAAATTCTTGTAACAGGCTTCAAAAGAATTTTGGAGGGTTTTCTAGTACTGAAGCATGTCAAAAATGCTGAATTAGAGATACAATTTTACACAAAACTTTGTGTAATCAGCCTGCAATATGCCTTTTGTGAAGGTTTTCATTGCTTAATTCAAATGAGAGGAGTCTTTGAGAAGCCATATCATTGTTTTGTATCTGGGAACTGAAACTGTAAAGCTGCATTTGCTTCAAAGAAGAATTGAATTCGAGTTCAAATATGCATTCCACTGAAGAAAACATATGGTGAAATCTCATCACAATTACATATTTGAAAGGGATAGGTGTGAGTTTAATATAGCTAAAACTTATAAAACTGGGGATTCTAAGAATAAATTCTCTCAGATGTTCTTAAGCTCTACATAAGATGGCCAGCAAATATTTTTCTTTACGGTAGGGAGAGATGAGTAAATTCCATCTGCAAAACTTACTCTGTTTATATTATCCTAAGGTTGCAGAAAAAATTCAAATCGTAAATGTTTAAGTTTTCCTGGAAATGTTTAAAGATAAATGTTAACTGCTGTTACTCTCTTTTCTTGGTAGTGAGAAAGTTTAGTCTGTTACATAAGCAAAGGTTAAGGATGGTCCATACCATAACTGAAAACTGATTTTGTGCAGGAGCATCAAAACTGCAGGTCTGAAACCATTGCCCCCACTCTAGTATTGAAAGGAATAAAAAATAAGCTGTGTTGTCCTTAAATTAAGGTGAAACTATACCTTTCTCCACATAGAATAGACTAAAATAATGAGTAATGTTAGGACAATATGAATCATAGAATCATGGAATAAACAGGCTGGAAGAGACCCACTGGATCATCATTTTTTCCTAATGTCCAGCCTAAATCTCCCCTGGCGTAGCTTGAGGCCATTCCCTCTCCTCCTGTCCCCTGTCACTTGGGAGAAGAGCCCAGCTCCCTCCTCTCCACAACCTCCCTTCAGGTAGTTATAGAGAGCAATGAGGTCTCCCCTCAGCCTCCTCTTCTCCAGGCTAAACACCCCCAGCTCTCTCAGTCACTCCTCATCAGGCCTGTTCTCCAGCCCCTTCACCAGCTTCATTGCTCTTCTCTGGACTCGCTCCAGAGCCTCAACATCCTTCTTGTGGTGAGGGGCCCAGAACTGAACACAGGATTCGAGGTGCGGTCTCACCAGTGCCGAGTACAGGGGGAGAAGAACCTCCCTGGACCTGCTGGCCATGCCGTTTCTGATACAAGCCAAGATGCCATTGGCCTTCTTGGCCACCTGGGCCACTGCTGGCTCATGTTCAGTCTCTGTCAACCAACACCCCCAGGTCCTTCTCCTCCTGGCAGCTTTCCAGCCAGGTTTCTCCTAGTCTGTACCTCTGCTTAGGGTTGTTGTGCCCCAAGCGTGGGACCCGGCATTTGGCCTTGTTAAACCTCCTGCCGTTGGACTCAGCCCAACAGTCCAGCCTGTTCAGATCCCTTTGGAGCCTCCCGACCCTCCAGCAGATCCACACTTCCACCTAGCTTAGTGTCATCTGCAAAGTTGCTAAGAGAGCACTCGATGCCTTCATCCAGGTCGTTGATAAAGACATTGAACAGGGCTGGACCCAGCACTGAGCCCTGGGGAACCCCACTTGGAACTGGCTTCCAGCTGGATTTATCACCATTTCCACCCAGGAGAGTGTGCGCCTGTCCAGGCCAGAGGTGACAGTTTCTGAAGCAGAATGCTGTGAGAAACTTTGTCAAAGGCTTTAGTGAGGTCCAGGAAGATACATCCACAGCCTTTTCCTCATCCGGCAGTCGAGTCACTTTGTCTTAGAAGGCGATCAGGTTAGTTTGGCAAGACCTGCCTTTTGTAAACCTTTGTTATCTGGGCCTGATGACCTCGTTCTCTTGCACGTGCTTCATGATAGCACTCAAGATCACCTGTTCCATGCCTTTCCCTGGCACTGAGGTCAGACTGACAGGCCTGTTGTTCCCTAGATACTCCCTGTGACCTCTAGTAGGAAGCTACTAGTGATTAATTCCTTCTACAGAGACCTATGGAAGGCAAACAAGTGTAGGTGAAGTTTTTCTTATGCGTTCTAAAGTAGCAATCAGGCTTGAGAAATCGTGTAGCTCAACTGAGGAGTTAGGTCAGTAAACAATAAGCAGTATTGCCTGGATTCACCCAGTCTTCAATATGGCTGTGTTCTGCTAGGTACTGCATTTTAACCATACAGTTGTTTTTGTCTGTGTTTTCAATATCACTAAACATGTAAGAAAATTAACAGTTTGTCTTCATGGCCCTAATGAACTGGGATTTTAGTGTTTCTGTAACTTGCAGGAGGAAAAATAAAAAATATTTATTATTTTAAAGAGGAAAATATTTCTTGATGAGAATCCAGATGAACATTTATTTCCTTCATTGTGGTTTCTTTCCCTGTAAAGGATGATATCTGTGCCTCAACCACTACTGGAAATAAGGATGTCTGATTATCTGTATTTTAAAGACAGGAAATTCATTGCTTCCTCCTCCTCATTTCAATTTTACGGCAAAGGTTTCTTTTAGTTTCTTGTCACAAATATGATGCCATAATAATGTCTCTCCTGTCTATTATGTCCTTCACTTCCACAGTCAAACTCGGCCTTCAATGGTTTGTTTGTTACCCATCAGTAAAGCTTATACAAGTGTTGAACTGAAGTGGATAGATTTTCTTTCACTATGGAAATCATCTGCTGTATTCATCACTATTGAAAGAATATAAACACACCTTGATGTGCTAAGACCTTCACCTGAATGACACTTTTCTACAGTAAGCAATCAATGTATGGTACACTTGAAATAATGGTATTAAAAGCCTAGAATATTAGCTGCCATGAAGGAGGACAATGGAAGGAGAATGCCCTTGTTAAATGAGATGTTAGCATAAGGAAGATGTCTCAAAGCAATGGAAATGTTAGGAGAGTCACTCTCTTCTGCTGACTTAGTGATGTAAGGCTTCCTTCTTACACATGATCAGAGCTAATTCTGATCGCCAAAAGAAAATGTGTTGCTTAGTAGCTATGGGATAGTTGTTCATGAGTAATGCATGGACTCACCTGGGAGCCTTCTTAACCCTTTCCTGGGATAACATGGGTTTTTTAATTTGATCTGATCTCTGCTACAAAAATATATCTGATTTTTCTCACTTCAGATGGAAAAGACATTTGAAAAGAAAAGCCCCGAGCAGCTAGACTTCAGTAGTGGGTCTGTAGGAAAGATAAAAATACTAAGAATAGCCTACTATAACTAGGTATTTTCAAGTAATTAATCCAAAATGAAAGGATGAAAAGGCTTATTATCTGAAAACAATGGAAATGTGGGTAGGCTAGGCATAAAAAAGGATTTGTCATAGCTGGGGAAAAAAAAACAAACCAAAAAACTAATGGGTTATCAATTTTAAAGCATGATAATAAGCAGAAAAGTAACTATAAAAATGGCAGCTTAGTGTCTTGTATTCATTCTCTGTCAGTGACCTCTGTATCAGATCTATAGCACATACAAGTCAAGATTTTTGTGATACTTATACGAACTAAAATATACATCTTAAAACTAAGGTGAGTTCTTCCTGGATTGATGGGGCAAAATGAAAAGTACTTTGTGTCAGTTTTTCAGTTTGCTGTGGTAGAAAAAGGTGAATTTTTTTAAGTCATAAAGGACTATAAAACATGGAAGGCTTTTGTAATCACTAAAACTGGAACTCAGAATATAGTCTAATGTCCAGATAGAAGGAATGAGAACGTGTGTTTTACTTGCCTCACAGGAGCGAAACTCTGACTAAATCTCCTCTTGATATAACAGTTGTATTTACACCCATATCTGCTTAAATCTGCTAAGGCTCTGCCTTTTGGTTTTGGGTGATTATCTATAAAATATTTTTTAAAAATAGTCAAGCATTAGGAGATTTGGAGACTCAATTCCTAGAGTTCTTGATGCCTACTTCTTCAGTAGATCTGAATCGTGGAAGTCTCCAGCTACATTGTAATCCTCTTCAGATCAGTAATGCTTTTCCCCCATCTTCTAGATGTTTTTACTCTATTGCATATTATAAACTGTTCATTTTTGTTCACAGAAACCTTACATTCTAAATAGCAACACTCAGCACTTTTACATTGGAGTAAATTGTTGGGGAGAAAGATTCATAGCAATTTTAATCATATTGTCAAAACCAGAATAAGCTAATGTATCAAGTTGAGAGTTTTTCTAGGTTTACGACTTAATTACTTGTGTATTAGGTCCACAACAAAAATAATAGCTCTGCAATAACAATGTTTTTAAAACTTTATTAGTACTGTTTGTCTTAAGATAAAATGAGTAATTACCAGCCCATTAAAACCTGACAGGTAACCAGTTACCAAAAAGATGTTGTCAAGTTATTTCAGATAAGCAAAATCAATCTTTCACTGTTATTCTCAATTTAGGTAATTCCAGCCTGGCTTTTAAGTAAAGCTCATTTGGAATTCAGAAAACAATCAGCCTTGGAAAAGAAACAATAGTGCTACAGTGTACAGCATTTTGCAACTGAATAGGTAATTGTTTATGGCTGCTCCCGATAAGATACTCAGTATTGTATGACAAAGATTTCTGCAAATCTTCCAGTTTTATTTAGGCACTATAGGTGAGTTGAATTTTTAGAAGATCTGGCTGCCTGTGTAGGTTTGTGACAGAGGGCTGCCAAATTCTAAAAAACTTCAAAAACCTTGCATTTGAGTGTGGATGGGTTTCTCTGATTCTGAAAGAACCAGAGACTGGAAATGAGCTACCACTAATGTATGGCACAACATCAGTTACTTCTGTTCAGACTCAGAGATGATTTTGCTTTGTTTCTCACTGAGGGGGGGAAATAGTTGAACTGGTGGATTCAAGACTGTAGTAGGAGTATTGGTGTATGTGTAGACTGAGGTATAACCAGAAGCAATTTTAGTAGCACAAGAAAATGATAATATACATGTAAAAGGTTTATGCTTGAGGGGCTTAACTTCATTTTTCAATATAAACTTGGTGATCCTCTTTCACAATATACTAGGTGTGCAGACAAAAGCATTTAAATGTTTTGGGATTTGGCAACCAGCCTGACTCTGCTAAGGCATTTCAGTCAATAAGCTACTATATTACTAACTTGTATGCTAAATAATGTAATTAGTATGACACATAGTCCATGATCTTCATAGCAGTTAATTAAAAAATTGGGGATTATATGGGAAAGTGTTTGTAACTTGTTTTGTCTTGCCTTCTCACCTGTCTCTTGTGATGCTGATGCATCAGCATATTGCAGCATATTCTTTAGTGCCTCTCTATTCTGTTGCTTTATACACCACCACCTTCAGTGAACCTGTGATGTCTTCTGTGATGCAATATATATCATTGGTGGGAAGCTTTCTCTTCAAAATAATTATATTCATGGACAATTGTTTATTTTCAGAGACATTTCTATATTGTCTCTGCTCACCCCCAATCTAATTTTATTTTGACAGACTAGAATATCAGAAATGCTGTTCTCATGCCTGAAGTTAATGTATTCATTAGTTATAATTGCTTCCAATGTGTCCTCACCAATCTTAGTCTTCTGGTTACTTAATGGTTTTGATTGGATGTTCAACACTTTTTATCTGGGTTAATTTACTATTCATAGTACATTGATGGATTATTCATTTTGTTACCCAGATTACAACTGTAAATGGAGTTATACATCATTAATGAGAGCACCACAGAATCATTTACCTAAAAAATGCCTTCTAGTTATCTTGAAGCAGCAAAGATAGACACATAAAGACTATGTGGCTGGCAGTGCTTCTTACCCAAAGATGGCCGAATTCATTAGCCTGCTATGAATTGCCATAAAATTCAGGAAATCCTCCTTTTAAACACTGTTTTACGTGCCTACAATTGCACATGTTCGTGCAAATTACGTTGAGGGAAAATTAATAAAATGTAAAACTAAATGAATGATAGTAGAGAGTTTATAAAAGGCAGCAGACTGGAGCTTAGAACCTCAAACTCTGTTTAATACTTTGGTGGATTTAAAGTGGTGGAAAAAAACCCCTTTTTATAAAACCTTTGGATTGGAGCTACAGAAGGAAAGATGCCTGAGATTTAATATCTCTATCACTGTAAATGTAACAAGCCCCCTAGCTATAGTAGTTCTGGCAACTGATCTATTAAGATATGCATCAGACTTATTCTGGACTAGTCAGTATTGGGTTTCAGAGTAATGTGAGCATCTTTGAGTGATGTGACTAATGTCTTGCTAGTCAGTTTTGGTGATTCTTCCTGAAAGAAATATCAGTGTTTTGTATGTACTGCAGAAGATAGTGCATTTGTGACAGTTGATTATCTTAATGATTGTCTTTGATTATCCTAACTTTATTTTTTTTTGAGGTTGAAGATTCTATAGATTGAAGAAAGAAACTAGCTGGCTGCAAGATCAGGCTCAAATATATGTCTTAGGCAGATTTTGAATCCACCTCGACTTCTGTGAATTGCACAGATCAGAATCCAGTGAGGTACAGCAGGACAAAGCAGTGACACTTGCCAGGATAGTGGATAAATTCTTGTTGGTGCCCTGTTGCAACTGTACTTTTATAGTACAAGTGGTCTCATTAATGGATATGCTGTAAAAGTGCTAGGATCAAACCCAGAATTTCTAATAAGTTTTAATATGGCCTCATTTCCTAATTGGATTATCTTATTAATAAAAAAAAATTAAGAAGCTATACAGTATTATTCAGCCACCATTCTTAAATACAGACATTCAAAAGGAAGCTGGGGATTATTTTAATGCTTGTATTCAGAAGAGTTGGAATGTGTATCCATAAATGTAATCAAATCAGAAGTATTAGAAAATATTTTTAAATATTTTTATTTACTATGAGGCAAATTATATTTTAAATCTGGCCTTTTTGTTGTATGATAGGGCTCAAGGAATTACATTTAAAAGGAATTTGCTTTTTTATATATCTAGTTTATCAGAATTTTAAAATGGGATATATAAAGAGTTCTACTTCGAGTAAGAATTTTCTTTGAACCTTTTTGTTGACTTTCAGCTGTGAAATAAAATCAAACTAGTTTTCCCATGAACAGTAAATTTATTTTCCTGGTTTAGTAGATCATCTACAAGTCTTTGTATAGATCAAAAAAAAGAGGAAAATAGAAATTCCTCAAGTGTTTGAACCTACCATCCAAAACTTATGATTTTCTTGTACTTTTTCTATATAAAAGTCTAGATTTTGCAGAATCTATCCTCGATAGCATAGGTGTAGTTATGAATAATCAGTAACATTCATCTTTCATTTACTTCCCTTACGCTTCTGTTACCTTTCACTTTTGCTCACTTCATTACTATACTTTTCTGGTACTCTGCTCCTGGTTCGTTTCTCTGAAAGGATGCTGACAGTCAGCAATATGCTGGAAGTCAATACTTTCCCATCAGAACTCAAGAAACACCAAAAACTTCAGGAATAATTTAAAGGCCTCCAAAGGTGCGGCTACCTGTGTTCCTATTCCTTCTCTTTGTTTGCCCAGTAAGACTTAACTCTCAAAAGAACATGATCCAGATCTGGAATGCAGACAGGTCCTTCCCCTAAGTTGCAGCTAAATATAAAATATTTGTGTAAGAAATTTAAATTAATGTGAAGGTAAACCTGGAAAAGGTGGATACTGTCTCATTCATAATGTTTCTCAAGCAGATTGCATTTCTTTTTCATATTTGAAAGGGATCCAAAAGCTCCTTATCTCCCTGGATGTTGCTTTTTTCTCCCTCACAAAAAAAAAAATCCGCATGTGGCCAGTACAAAGAGAATTGTTTATGCTTTTTTGAGTGAATGCCAAGAAACAGAACCAGAAAACAAAGACAAAACCCTTCTTAAATTTGCTGCTTTAATTTTCTGACAGTCTGTCACGCAGAAGCATAAAAATCTTAAAAATTCAGTTCATACATTTCCTTTAAAACAGTTTGGAAAACAAAGTGTGCACTAGTTTTTGAAGAGACTATAATCTGGGTTGAAAGCTTAAAAGAAGGAGGCATATTAGAAACTTTTTTCTTCCTTTTGTTTTCTCTTAGAAATCGAGTGGTACAAATCACCACTGTACTGTTCTCTCAAATGCAATTGAACATCTGCCACGGGGTAAGGATTGCCTGTTTATGCCTCTGTCGGTAGAACTTTCACACAGTCTCTACTTTTCCCTGACAGTTACTATTCAGAAAGGGGTGTTGCTTCGTCTTCCCCTCTTTCACTTTTGTCCATCTCCTATCACCCAGCCTTCCTAGCTTCTATCCTACTTCAGTATTTTGTAGATCCTAGCTTTTTCAAAACCTTTTGTTTTCACTGCTTTGACAACAAGTGAAATTCCCCCAGACATATGTGTTGTTTCAAAAAGTGTCTTCCAGTGTTACCTGTGGTTTTTTGGTCTTTTTGTTTTCAGAAGGAAATTATATTTAGATTCTCAGGGATGATTTCTCAGTCACCTGTCTCTGTCAGCCTTCCCTGTCAAAAATTCTGAGACATTTACTAGTATTACTAGGAGATGAACAGGTATGGCAAAAACAAACGTAAGTTTATGCTTTCATTTTGGCCAAGTGATATGCACATATTCACCAGCCCCTAAGAATGCCTGTAACTCAGATCTGTATGTTATATTTATAAATAGAAGTGAATATATTTTGGTTTATGTCATTTTTAGTTATCCTTTATCAACTTATGTCATAGTTATCACACATCAAGTTATCATAGTTTCTTATATTGAGTGTTATAAGTGGTTATTGAAAAAAGTATATGGGAAAATCTATACAAAGTGCTGAAGTGTAGTGATTGTTATTCAGCCAAGCAGCTGTTGCTTAATCACATTTTCAGCAGAGCAAGTTACAATGGCCAAAAAACTTTTTGCAAAGAAAACTTGGTGGTATCTGTGGCATTCCCAAAAATATTACTAGTGGAAGAACTACTTCCTGGAATAAAATTGCAATAACGCAGATAATTTAGCTGTCTAGAAGAAACCTGCTACAGATACAAGGTACAAATATTAAAGCACTCTTCTGCTTCTATGTTTAATCAAAACATGGTAATTTAAAATATCATTTCAAACCCAGTCATTTCATATTGTATATGTATGTATTGGTAAAATAAATACAGGTCTGGTATTGTTTAATAAAAGAATAACAAAATGATTCCTGACATAATCACCTTTAAGCTTGCCCCTGACCTCATATATTTTAATTATGTATAAGAGCTAGCAGATCTCCTGTGCAACAAGGAACCCTTCATTACCTGTAATTCCTATTTTATAACTTTTTTGTTTGATCTGTTCCAGGATTCATTCTGAAGAAATTCAACAGAATAAATTATCATTCTCCCCAACCGTTTGACTGTAGCTTTGAATATATAATGTACCCACCCATGTATATTATTTATGAAAGATTGATTATTCTTTCATCTCAATATCTCTTTTATGCCAAGAGAATATCAGATTTAACACTTTCCTTCCTAGACATAAAGATTAGCTCTCCAAATGCATGACCATGTGCCACATGGGCATATCAAAGCTAATTGAAAGCTCATCTGGGTATGTCAGTGTGAGTTAGTTACATTTTTTTACTCATTGCAGGCTACTAAAGATAATTCAGGGGGATAGGAACATGAATAGGTGAATGGACTTCTTTATTCCAATTTACGCCGTGATTGATGAAACTTTGGCTCTTACAGCTGGATCAGCATTCTCAATTAAACATTTGGTTATGATTTTGGTGAGCTTATTTAAACCAAGAAGTGTATTAGTACTGAGCTGAAACTAACAAGGGAACTCACAGAAAATTGGTATAAACATGAACTGAAGGTGTGTAGTTGGAAGCCATTGGTGTTTGCTGTGATTCCATAGAAAGAAAGAAAATTAATAGAACAGAGCATTTGAGTTGGTAAAATTCTACCTTTGCTTTTACCTCTAGGTTTTGGTAAACCGGAGAGATCTGTGTTTCTCAAGGGCAGATGGCTTCATTATCACTTATACTACACCGCTGTCACTTGACAAATTTCATAGCAGACAAAGTAAGGTGGTGCCTCCTTATCAAGCAATGGTGAGAAGTTCTGTCTCGTGAATGCATTATCTCGTTAATCTGTTCTTGAGTTAGCCCACGGGAAAGGGTAAATTAAATATGCCTTCTATTTGTGTGCCTTTTCAAACGTGCATCTACATGCACAATTCTCAGCAGCTCAGCTCGAACGTAATTTCAGTTACTCTCCTAGAGTACCACACCAATTATTGACGGCGCAAGGATATAAGGAATGAAAACTAAGGATGACTGGGAAATTCAGGAACGCTCTTAAGCTATGAATTAAATTCTTCCACCAAGCAGAAACATCATCTTTGTGACTGCAAACTTTTCCAAGTCCTTCCTTTTGTGCACTCTGTAACCTTTGCCCAGTTTGGTTTATTTTTATTATGTGAAAGCAGGTCTTGGTGACAGTGACGTGGGTTATATGAAGAATACGGACAGTTATGTGGGTCTTCTAAGGCCCATGGTGTCAAGTACACGTATTTGTGATGACTGGGTTTTTAATATGTACATTTTGTGGTTTTCTTCCTGTTTGTTCACTCATTTTTTTCAGAAACTATATTTTACCCCTAAATGGTCAAGCTTGAGTGGAAAATAGATGGTCAAGGAACAGTTAATCTTGTCATTCAAGGTTCAACATCAGTGATGTTACTCAGGACCATCACTAGTGCTTTTTAAAGCATATCTATTCAGCCTGCTAGGTGTTCCTTTGTAGGTGTTATGTCAACACATGATCCTTGCAGAACATGCAGCTGTTTTAATTCTTAATAACTTCTTTAGTGGTCTGTTATTTTCACTCCCTTTTTATCTTTTCTCTCCAGTAAAATTATAGGTTTTTTGGAAAGTCTGTTTCAAGTTACTGGGTGAAATGATTGGATTTTTTTGTTCTAAACCTAACGTTAAAACAAGAAAAATTTTTTAAGATCAAATGAAATATGGGTTACCTAAATGAAAACTTTTAATATATAAATATTATAAATATCATAAGGAAACATTTCACAGTTGGTGCATTAAACTATTATTTTAAGATATGGAATCAAAATATTTTCATGTTGTGCATTTTCTAGGAGGGAGGATATTCTTTCAGTCCAAATAATTCTTGATAGAATGCTGAAAGGCTGCTACAGGTTCTGGTTAAAAATTAATCAGAATGTTACACCTAAACTTATTTTTGCATTTTATGATAAAAACATGTCGTCACATTGTCCAATAAAATTATCATGTTGCAATGTGCTGCCTAAGTAATAAGTAGAGTAGAATTTGTTCAGTCATCACCCTGTCAAGGACTGCACGATTCCCACTGGCATTTTGGAAGATGACACGTGCAAAGCAAGGCCTTAATTCTGTAAAATGTCACATTTTCAGGTTTACACACAAAACCAGCCACAGTAACTTCCTCAGGACTAGAAATAAACTGTTTCCCAGCTCCTTTCTTGCAAGGTATTGTAGTAAAATTCACTCCTACAATAGCTCTCTGGATGTCTTAATTCCTGCTGATTTCTGAGAACCATTTTCTTATCAATAAAAGCAATAGGAAGACAATACGGTGTGGTAGTCTGTGTGCTCACTTGGAGTTCAAAGGAACAGATTTTCTTTCCAAACCTGCCAAGTATCTGTTGGCTGACCTCAGTAAGTGACTTCAGTTCACTGTGCCTCAGTTTCCTCCTCTTTAAAACTACTCTTCACACTTCCTACACAAAACCACAGAGACTACCATCTGCATAAAATCTAAATCTTCAGTGATTTTTTAGCAGTAAATAGTGCAAGAACATCTGTAATATTAACAGCTACCATCACAAGAAATACAATAGTGTTATATCACAAAGATATGTGCTTACCTTTCTTATTTAAGTTGTACCAGGATATCCGTGTTCGTGGTGAAGATCTTGTCTACTAGTAAGATTGGTTAGGATCTAATGTTGTACAGCTCTTGTATCAAAAAAGTCTTTCAATTCTTTTAATTTTTGATATTTTGCGTCCCTTGGTTTCCTAATTCTATCAGTCTAGAAAGTTTGTTCCTATTTCTGTGTTCAGCCATCTAATGTTCGTTATTTGTTTTGATTACTTAGCAGGGAAGGAGACAGAAGGAATAGTTTGGGGTTTTTTAAGGCTTCTGCCCCACTGAAGTTTTTACATCTTTTTCCAAGAACAAGAAAATTTCTGTTTCTTTTTGCTCCATACAATGTGGTTCTGCACCGGTATGAAGAAAAGCGTTCTGTATGAGATTTACTGTATAAACCAAAGGAAGGCAGACCTTTCATTACTAATACCTCTGCATGACTTAATCTGATTCAGTGGAGTTAAACTTAGCTGAAGCGGTTTGTGTCTAGAGGCTATTATGCCTCCATCACAGGGAGATTCTGAATTGCAATTTTTGACATTGCTGGCTGGGGTTCTTGTGTTCAACAAACACAGTTGATACTCAGACATAGGCTTTTGGCTGTCTATATTGTTCCCATCTGTTTCCATGGCATTGTTCCTGCTGACAAGATGATATGCCAGTTCTAATAGGGCAGAAGTGCCAAGTATAGATTAGTTTGGATAGGTGGACTCGTGCTATAAAAGCCTTCTCTTATACAAGAATTACCCCCTCTAGAACCTTGATGTCATGAATGCACTGTGTTTTTTTCTATTTGCTCTTGCTCGTTTCTGACTATACAGTAATTTTTCCTCCTAGAGGCTGTTCTCAAATGCTCTGAAGTCAAGGGTTCCCCTAGTGCACCATACTGAATTGGAGATGGTATCTAATTTGGCTTCAGCACATTATTTGTTTTAAGAATGATCCAAGAACTCTGTAGTTGATTATGATATCACATCCTGCTGATTCTTAGTGTGTCGCACTGCTTCTCTTACTATATAGTCATTGTCCTTTTTCTTAAATAAATATTGCATTACCATGTATTTATTTATTCAAAGAGTAACTTTGTCAGTAGCTCTTTAAGAGCTTTCTTTCCATGTTTATAATTAAATTGATGTCATTGT
This sequence comes from Clamator glandarius, assembly GCA_033459285.1. Lineage (NCBI taxonomy): Eukaryota > Metazoa > Chordata > Aves > Cuculiformes > Cuculidae > Clamator > Clamator glandarius. Next base: position 4,708,277 of record JAUNZM010000055.1, on the reverse strand, counting down.
TCTCATTGTTCTAAGGTCCTGAAGCCATTCTTATTGATTCTAAAGCTCTTAATGTTAAAAGTTCTCTTTTTTCCAAAGATAATTTAATAACTCATCTGTTACTCTTCTAATATACATTTCTTTTTGAACTTGTCTTTCAAGGGAAAAGGCAGTTAAAAATGAGAAAAAAATATATTTGCAGTTTAAGGATCCTTTGTTTTTTTCTAAAGTATTTTCTATTCTATTCATCCTTTTGGCAGAGCCTGAAGAATTTGTAGTTTTGAGTCCACTTTAACTGAAGTTTGTCAGCATGATATTGGATAGGCATGCTGAAGTTGTGCAACTCAAGTTCCCATGTGCATCTAGACGTATTCTGAAGCTTCTTGGAGAGTATTCTACTATTGTGGTAGTACTGGTGCAGCACTCAGTTGTGTTTTAACTGTAATAATGAGACTGAAAAATCAGTGATCATGGAGTCTTTTTAAAAAGGAAAGGAAAGAAAACACTGTCTAGAGAAATTGTTATAAACAAAATGTATCCTTTATTGCAGAAGGAATATGAACTTTCTCCATGGAAAATTAATTATATACAGGTAGACCAAGAAGAGACTAGGCAGTTGCTCAGGATATATTAGTTTACAGTAACTCAGTATCTCTGCCTCCTTCTCTGTTAATGTCTCTCTGTCTCTTAATTTTATTCTTCTACAGAGATCTCTTTAATTACTTTTTCTTTATCCTCTCCATTCAAATTTAATGGCTGAATAATAATTAGTTGTAAATTAGTATGCCTGAAAATGAAAAGACCAGCACTAAAACTTCCCAGGACAGAAGTAAACCCAAGGCTTGATTTCTTCTCCACAACAATCCTGGAGATTTCCCACTGTGTGCCACAGTTTCAGCATGGAAAAATTCAGGCTGCACCCTTTAAAAATCCAGTCTCTCTGTTAGACTTTTGTGCATGTGATGATAATGAGCACTCTCCCAAGACACCACATATGCTTCAAGGGTTAACAGAGATGATGAGACAAGTCCTGGAACAGACTTTCAATGGTCCTTTCCAGCTTTACTCTGAAAGTAAATCTAGACCAGCAAATTGTTAATGTCAAGATCACGTTTTTGCTTAGTCCTTGTTTAGAAGTCATGGGATTAGAAAATCAATCTATAACAAACCAACTGCCTTAACTGACTAATATACAAAATTACACAGAGTACTTTGTTCTATTGTGAACCTTTATGGGTGCAAAAGACACTAACTATCCAGCCATGACAGCTTTTGGGGATTTGAAGCAATGTTGGCCATGAATTTGGTGGGTCATTTATAGTTGTATAATCTTTTTCAGGAGCATTGAAACAGTGGGAATGAGGGGAAACAAATATGCAGAATGGATTTTCTGATTTTCTCAGAAACAATGGCAGATCTCAGTTCCAATACTCTTCTGGCTTTATCGTTTTGCACATTATTATCTGTATACAGCATACAGTAGTCTGAACTGATAGTTGATCAGCTGCAAAGCTAGTTGAAGATGAAAAGAGGACTATTTAACTTCAAAAATCTGAACCTCTAAACCAAAGGGTCAGTTAACAACATGTAGGAATAAATACTGAATTTGAGAAGGAATTTTGAGAAGCTTGCAGACTTCTGGGTTATGCATTATGCACGGTGTAGCCGATGGGAGTCGTCTCTGCTGTTTTATTGTCAGGTGTCATGCTGGAATTTACTGATACGTTGTATGCACTCTCGCTAATAAATAACTCGAATGCTTGCTGAGAGAACTTTTGAATGATCAACAGAACACAATATAAAGGACTTCATTTATTTAATAAAACTCCTGATATGCCTCATGGCAGAGTATTAAGTGCCTAAAGAAGTCCTATTGCTCTTACAGCAACATAAGAAATTGATTATGCCATTTCTTGTTAATTTTTTGTGCAGACTGTGACATTACAGGTTTACTTGGTACTATGTTCTTTTTTCTTCAATTTACGTTATAATAATTTATTATAATTTAGTGAATTATTGGAATTTTTAATACAGTAAGGAAGAAATGGCTCACAGAATACTATTGAGTGCTGCATGCACAATGGAGCATAATAAATAACAGTTTTAAAATGTGTCCTTAGTTAATTCCTTTAAAAAAGTGTGATTTGCATCACCTTACATTTGCATAATGTCCTGTAAGTAGTACCAAATTAAGAAATTTCAATTAATAGCTCTTGCACTATGCATCTCAAACACTTTCCATTGAGGTTATTGTCATTTGATCCACTTAAATACTTGGCACATGGAGATGGAATTGAAGAAACAGTTGACAAGCCAGCTGATGCAGCAACAAGAAATTAGTTTAAAGCAGCACATCCTGTGTTTAAAACTGTACAAATTCAGGTTAAATGCAGCAAAAAAATCCAATATACTGCCATTAATTGAGAAATTATAAATTCCAAACAGGCCTGATTATTTTGCACCAGGCATCAAAATGCAGAGTTTCTATACCAGCAGGAATACCGGGATAGCCTTTCATTACCTTAAGTGATGAAACTGGCAAACTAGATACTTCAAATAGCCTGTGGGATTTTTCTTTTTTCCTGTGGCTGTCAGGTTTTTTTATTCATATATTTATTCTATCAGGTTTTTTTTATTCATATATTTATTCTATCAGAATTTCAAGCTGGTGGATAACAATTAAGTGACAACATGGTAGCCTTAACAGAAACCTCAGCACATATGTTTGGGGTGACTACATTCATATAGTAAAAAATGCCTACGGACTGTTTTATCAACCATCACAAATTACTTTGTTAAGCAATAATAAGTGGAAAACAGGAGGAGTAACTGAAAGTTTTCTGAGTCAAGGTTACGATTGTAATATATATTTTCGCTGCAATACTTCTCCCTGGATAGCAGGATGTCAAAAGCTTAGCTGCAGAGCAGAAAAGCATCTAGAGCATTGAATATCTAAAGTTAGAATTCTAAAAACAGATGGATCAAAAATCTTTAAAAATTTCAAGCAAAGAGTACAGAATGGGTCAAACTTTACTCTTATGTATATCTTGTGTGATCATTATAGCAGTGTCCTTTAGAGTATGGGTTTAGTACCATATTCCATCCTACTAAAGCATTTGGACATCTTTGAATAAATTAAATTTATTATTATTTATTTGATTACAGTTTATTATCATTTACAGCCCCAAATATCTAATTCAAACTGGTATGGGTACTAAACTTTAGGTTCCAAATAGCTATTAGAATATCTATACAATATCAGCAAATTTAGAATATCATTCCCTTCTTCTAATGACATTTGTGCTGTATATGTGAATCAAAAAGTCAAATAACATATTTCATTTTCATCACAACATGATTTTGCTGTCTGACGTTAATACAAGGTCAAATAAACATCGCATGGGAAGGAAATAAATCCAGATTTGAAGTTTGAAAGGGCAGTCATATTTCTTGAATGTTCTGAATGTCAGCTTTTTGATAGAAAACTAATACAATACCAAGGAGTGTGTACATATGCCAACCTGAATTGTCTTTTGTATTCATATCAAAGTTTAATTTCTTTGAATCCTGTGTGTTTCATATTCAGCAGTATCTTATGGCATTTATAATGTTTCTCTTAAACTGCAGCAAATGAAAGGCTTCGAAAGGTCAGACTTTCTTTACCATTCAAAATAAAATAACGCTAAGTTAATAAATATTATTTAATAAAACAAAAAATGATGTTTCACATACATGTGTTGTTTAGGATTAACTTCTCTTAGAGGTTTGGTACTGTATAGCATCTTGGAGATTTTAAGCGGTTCTGACAAAATATTACACTGAGTGTCTTACTAATAAATAAAATTATTTTCTTAAACAAAATGGGCTCCATTGTGCCTTATGCCTCTAACGGTAAAGTTACCATTTAGAGGCAGCCAGATTAACGCAGTCGTTCTGTGCCCAACATGTACTGGAAAATGAAACCTAATATCAAAAATAAGAAAAGTACATGAATATTTAATTCAAAAGCTGAGGATAGGCAATAGTCTCTTACTTTGTAATGCTAGACTTTCATTTTATTTGTTATGTATTTTAATACGCAAAAATTAACTGCAATTTAAGATTTCCCCAAAAGATTTTGATTTAGGATTTTCTTGAGGGTGTCCATATTACGTCTGCTGAAACTGCCAATCTTCCTTGCCAAAATAGGTCATAATATTCAGCAAATTTAACTGTTGCTCTTTATAGGGATACCTTATCATGGCTGATTTTTCTGTACCTAGTGATGAACTGTAGACAGATTTATTCATTTTTCTTAACTTGTTGCCTTGTTCCTAATAAGCTTAGGGCATATTTTTCTGTATACCGAGTAACGGTTTTCTTTGAAATAATTCTCTGAGAATGAACTAATTTGTTTATGATCACAAGTGTCTGCTCTTAACAAATAAAATAAGGGAAAAGTTATCAAGAGGGAAAGTAATTAAAACAGTCCAATACTATCAAAACAGCTTAGAAGGCCCCATTCTCCCAAGATTGATATCTCCCCTCCTGTCACTACTTACATTTTAGGTGTTACATGGGGCACTGCTGTTTCCATCTCCAAGATCCAAAGCTCACCCTAATTTAGCACACGTTTGTTAACCAAGCATTCTGATATGACAGTGTCTAAATGATGGTTTCTTAAATATGCAAATAATCTGTAATTTAATAAAAAATAAATTGTAATTCTGCAGTTCTAATCTTCAACTGATATCATAATCTGTGGGGCATTTGAAGAAAACAACACATCAAATAGATTTTCTGCAAGTTCTTTTAAAATGCAGGACAATTATGAGAGTTTTTGTTAGGCTTAGTAAAAAGTAAAAGAAGACAAAGTACTTTCTGGCACAGACAATCTAGTAGGCAAAAATAACCCCAAACCCAGAAAAACGTTAGCCCAAATTCTCATATGAGCCAAAGAAGCTCTGGGAGGGCAAAGGAACTATTGAAGTTGCCCCCAGCCACAGAGCAGCCTCACAGTGTTCTAGCCAGAGGCGTAAACTCCTTTTCAAAGGAACAGTGATGAGAATCCCATTGCGCAGTGCTCATGCTAAATCCTGCCCTGCACTAGCAGATTGGAGCTAATAGTAATAAGGAAGGAGAGACTGGGGGATCTTAGCTTTAAGGTTTTGACATTGTGTAATGATTTTTTTTTTTTAAAGTTTCCTACCTCTGAAAGCTAGATGATCACATGTGGAACAGGCTGTTTCTAATTTCAATTGGTGTGTTTAAATAAACCCTGAAGTTCATCAAGGAGGAAACTGCCTTTGAGTTTGGGTTTTTTTCCTAATTAGGCATTGAATACTATTAATTGTTCTCATTGCTCTGAAAGCAGAGAAACAACTATGAGTGGAAAGAAAATCTGCACAATCCCTAGTTATTTCTTTAAATAAAGATGTAGGTAGACGGGATTTAATCTCATCCTCTTTCATTATTGCCTGTGAAATGAGGTGAGAATATATAATCCTCATACTTCTACCAGTGGCTCAGTCAGGACATTGTGCAAGAACCAATTGTTATCGTAATTGAATTTCAGCAAAATTTATGAATACTCTTCAATAATGTCAAGTTTATTGAAATCTAAAAATGAAGAAACAGAATACTATTCAGAATATCACTTAAGAAAGAATTGTAATATATACAACTTGGAGCACCATTATTAATAAAGAAAACATGCTGTATTTCTCAGGAAATTAGTTTTCTAACTATTTCTGCTAATGTGAAAAGTTAATGCATGTAGTCACTTGTAAGGAATATTTTCTAAAATTTCTCTTCAATGCATGATACAAAACATAAAATGAAGATCAGCAGAGATTTCCATAGCATTGTGTTTTCAGTGAACGAGGGAAACTGAAGACAGAACATTAAAACCTTTCTATCATAATAATCACTGGTGAGGGGCTGGGCAGTTCATTTTGTTTGTTTACAAGAAATTTCAACATCCTGAAGAAATATACTGTGGTTTCCATACAGATTATTATCATCATCATCATGATTATCTATTGTGTGGGGATTTGTGGTGTTGAAAGAAGGAAGGAGAGAAAGATAAAATGTTATGATAACATGTAGGATCAGCTGATGGTATGGGAGAATTTGAAAAGGGGAGTGACTGAAAGTGGTACCTCATGGTGACAAGGGTAGGTGGGGAACCTTGGCATTCTTCCAACACCCGTTTTACTCTTCTGTCCTCATCTCTGCATTCCATTTCTCCTCTTCCCTAAGTCTCATGGTAAAGAATGTAAGGAGAACTTTCTTCCAATTAGGGAAAGAGTCAGCTGTTTGATGTTGGAGGCTTTTTGCCAGATTTGGACAGTCACTCTCCTGTAGACTTAATTTTAACATCATCACAGAGTTGAGCTCCCATTTCACAGTATTTGCGAAGCCTGATGGTTTGTTTTGTAGATGATACAGACTAACTAGTATTATAAAGTTGATTCCAAAGGAAAATGAATATGAAAGTTCACTGCTCAGGTCATGTATAGTTTCAGTCTTCTTGCCTGAAGATTCAATGAGACAGTACAGTACTCATTTGGACATCTAGATTTGCAATAAGGTAAGCTATAAAACATGCTCTTTATAAGAACTGAAGGTTAGGATTTTTGGACACCACTTCAAAATCTGAACAGCCCATAGATCTGTGAAGTCCTCACAATTTAAGTTCCCTCATAAGTTTGTTTCAATCACGAGTTCCGTCTCTTCTTGGATTGAGAGGTAGATCCATAAACCTGAATATTATTATAAAAATGCAATAAATTCCTACAATGCAATGATACCAGAAAGTCTAAAACATATAATAAGAATGAGCAGAAGTAAATACAGATCTTGTGTTTCTGTTTAAGTCAACAAATATTGGAAAGAGAAAAATCAGAACATGTGCACTATACCACGGTAATCAATGTATTCCCCATCATTGCTTGCAGCAGGGCTCAACTGGAAACTGGATCATTATTTTTTCAACTGATTGATTAGCTATACTGTCAGACTGTAACAATTACCTCTGAAATAATTGAACTTTTCCAGTAGAACAATCTGAGGTACTTGTCACATCAATAAAAGGCAGCATGATATCAAGTCTGATTTTGTTTCTAGTCCGTAATCTTAAATTTACGAACAAAATATACTAATGTTACAGGAATGCAATAGAAATGGCCAAGACTGTCTGTAAACCATCATATTAGGAGTTTGCAGCAGTGGGCTTTTTGAACACAGGCACCACTGAACACCGGATGATTTGGTTTACCAAGGACCATGTACAGCTCAGTATAAGGATTACTTCTTGATTTGGGGAGGTTTAAAAGAAATCTCAGAAGAAATGTATCTTTAGAACATTTAACATTACAGTCAACTCCTCTCTGCTGTAACAGCGGAATTGGCAATCAGGTTATGATGACTCGGAGAGAGGATTTAATTTATTATAGGTATGTTTTCAGCAGGCTGATATCTTCTGCTGCGAGGTTGAATCATGATGCTGAGCATTTGCATTTCACTTGTTCTGTTTAGCTGGAGGGAATGACAGAAAGTCCATCAGTCTTTCAGCAGTAGGTCTAGACCATACTAGATGTAAAGCCAAACTGTATTGGAAAGTGGTTGCTGCAGTTCTGCAGTCCACCTCAAGTTAGTCCTCGTCAAAATGCTTCATTCAGTTGTGAACTGCTTAGTTACAAGTTGCTAAAAGAAAAATCTAAATGCTCTTCTGTGCACATTCTGCCTGGAGGGCAGAGTGTATTCTCATTAATACAGTAGTGTCACCTGTGACTGGATTGATGGAAATGATTTACAGGGGATTAGGAAATCTTGTTCTGTTTTACCAATAAACAGTGTTACATTATCACATTTCAATAGCTAATTCTATTGCTGTGCCTTTCCTCTTGAAAACTAACATGATTTTCAGAGGGAAAATAATTACACGTCACTCATAATCCATTAACAAGATAAAAAAAAATAAAATTGGGTGCTTATTTTCAGAGGGAGAAATCTAGAATATCTACACTTCCCTCATGTGGTATGTTACTGTAAAGGCTTCTAGTAACCCTATTAATCAAACACAATCTGATAGCTCGCATTCCTCTTATTTGAATAGAATTATTTAGGAGCATCAGAAACAGACTTTAAGAAAGGGAGATTTATTTGAAGGCTGTTTCCAGTGTTAATGCTTGTAAATACTGAAGGAGTTTAGATAAAGTTATTGTGATTTAGTAGGAAAAGCAAGTTGGAGCACGTAAAAATAATACTGATTTTTGTTGTGCAATACAAGCAAATAAACACTAAAAAATGCAAGCAAAATCACTAATGTTTGTCCTGTGCACAGAGATTTTTATCAGCAAGTCTCAGGATTGTTTTTTACAGAAAATATCATCAGTCCCATTTTACAGATCAGGAAGCTGAAGCCCTAGCAAGGCAAGATATTTGCATGTATTCAGACAGAGGCAATTCCAAAACCACTGTGAGATTTCAATGCTCGTCTGTTCCCTCACTAGTCAACTTTGCTGCTATTGCAATGATACAGTTTACTTATAAAGAGACTGTGCTAATTAATCGGCTTTTCTGAAAGGGCCAATATTGTTCCTTTCTTTTTTTCATGCTTTTGTTTTTCAGCACCCAAACAATAGGATTTTTACTTTTTTTTTTTTTTTGAACTCTAAACTGGGCAGGCAAATTTAGTGATTTATCAAATGCGTTTGTTGTTTTTAAATAGCACTTGCCAAAGAGCCATTAGAGCTATGATTAATTCCTTCTGTCACAGCAAAAAAAAAAATGAAAATAAGCCATGAAAAAGCTGCAAGGCTTTTAACTATGAATAATTTGCTGATGGTCTAGGAAGGGATTACAGTGCTGAATACACATCTCTATAAATATTAAAACAGATTTTTTTTAACAAAACTATACTTCAGGACATGCTTACAACAGCTAAAATAGCTAGAGAATTGTGCTTCATTCCTATCCTCTGACAACTTTCAAGAAATTGATGTTTCAGAAGAGCCATCATGCCAAGATATTTAAATCAATCTACCCCTACCCTACATTAATTTTAATCTTCAGAAATCAGCCAGACTCCATTTGGTTTCTGACTTCATGTTGGATGGTTTATCTAAGGTTGTTATTCAATGCTTCATTCCAGCTGAAGTATTGAATGTCTTGGAGATCTGACTGTTGCTCTGCATGTGCCTGTTTCTCCACTGTTTATAGAGGAGCGTAGCCTTCTAATTTGAGTGTAGCACCGAACGTTTTGGTTTTCCTCTGTGAAGGCCTCACTAATGAAGATGATGCAAGTTTTATCATTGTTCGTGGCAGACTTTGATCCTTCCAGGCTTATTGTGTAGCAGTATTTACAGTCATATAATAAGTATAGCAGTATAGAAGCAATGATAAAGAATTTTGCAGAATTTTCTTTCCAAGAGACAGACTCTGTGGTAGCACACATGCAAGAGTTACAAAGCAGGAACAAAACACTGACTATTGGTGTTTAGATGACACAAAACAGAACAAATGCCCAGGTATATATTGTGGACAGGTGTTAACTTCCTCCACATAGTATCAATTTACAGCATACATTTTGATTTAGAACAGACAGAACTTGTGGGGATATTTTGCTCTTATACTAAAAATGTTTTGCTTCTGTAACTTAATTTGCCAGTACTTTACTTCTCTGTCCTTCAGAACTGTGACTTATGCTTTTAAAATAATGCAATACTTAATACATGACTAGTTTTTGCTTTACTTAGTCTTCTGTGTCCTAGCTGACTGTAAGCTAGAAACCTCACAGAAACAAATTACCAGTGTGATCCAGGCAAAATACTTCCTTAATCTATCGTCATCCTCTTTGACCAGTTAATCTTCAAGTATATATATAAAGCTTTGTGATTTTTTTAAAAGCATACTTAGCAGCTGGAAGAACATGCAGTTAACACGCTGTAAAGTAAGTAAAAGCTAAATACGGGTTTTGTATTCTGTAAGGTTTGGATATTTGGCTTATTAATTACGTTGTTCTCATGACATTCAAAATAACTGAAGCCCAGATAGTTAAGGCAGACCATGCAGAATAATCTGTTAGTTTGGGCTCTTTAAAAGACTTAATTCAGAATACGCAAGAAAGAGAAAATGTAATTACTAGCATATTGCTCTAATCGGCCATTAAGATAAAATCATGGGGAGCATGACAACATTTTCATTTTTTATAAGTATTACAAAATGCAAAGTTGCTGCTTGCCCTAAGAGTTTCAGCTGGGTTTTAAATAGAATGTAAGTCTGATCTTAAGCGCACTGAATTTAATAGAGTAGTTCCATGAATTTTGATGGCACCTCAATTGAGTTCTACCTGTGTATTGTACAATCAGTAATCAACAATTTGGAGCTACATTTTTCAGAGTATGCTGAAAGCTGCATGCATGAGTGCATAACAACCGCAAATGCATCTCTCCCCCACCCAGCAAATATTTCTAGGTAATTCTTCAAGCCAATAGAAAAAAACTTTGGCAGAAGCTTTCTGAGGCTTTCAGCTAAAATTATAGGAGCGAAAGACACTGAATAAATTACCCACGCATTTAATTCATGCTCAAAATACAGCTTGTTCATTCCGTTTCCACCCTCTGTATACGATCTCAGTATGTAATATATAGTGCCTTTTTGAAAGTGGAAAATTGACTTGATAAACAGGTGTACCACAGATGAAGTCTGTTATGTGTCTTCAGTTCTGTATGTTAAATGTCTTAATCGTGATTCATGACATTTGATAACCTATAGTTAGGCATTATCATAATCAGGTAATATTTTATCATAGGTCTATGTACAAATTATGTTAAATAATTGTTTTGAAATTGCATTTAATCATAAGAGACAGCATCCTGGATAATACTTCAAGCACAGAATGGGTTACAGTACTCGCAGCTATCTAACTGATAACTAGTTTTTCATGCATCTAAAGAAATTCTTTCATGTGAAAACATGAAGGCCTTTCAGGCTTGGGGGACTTGCACTTTATCTGTGAAAAAAAATATTTCCATTTACCTGCATATGGGATAATAATTATTATTGTTATTATTATTATTGTCGTTGTTATTATTATTACTTAGTTATTTTATCTTTTCAACTCTAGTATTTTTCTTGATGAAGTCACCAAGATCAGGGAAAGCACAGTGACTCCACAGTACAGGTCCAACCACTGAGCTGGGGTCTGTGCTGAAAAATGACAATACCTAAGCTTGGCGGAAGGCAGCAGAAATGAAGATAAGGTCCTACCATGAAAATATCCCAGTGTTTTTAATGAATTAGCATTTCTGAATGAAATAAATTTAACCTCTTTTTCCTGCATTCAGAATGGTATCGAAAGGCACCATATGTTGTTCACACTTATCTATTATTCATAAATAAATGCTCCCCTGAGACTGATCATTGTTTGTTCTTTGAAATCTTTGCTGTAATTTTTCCATTGTGTGATATTATGTTTGTATTGGTTTGGATGAGTGTTCAAGAGGCCCTGATGTGTGTATTCAGATACAGTATTTCTGTTAAAGATTGATGTCCATCTCTCCCACGTGGACTTTTCTGGTATCTTTCTAACTTCTGATTTTCCATCTCAAATGAGAGTGTTCAAAATTATATACCAGCCCATGTTACAATATACCAATTTAATTCTGCAGCCTTGAAATTTCACCCTATGGAAATCCTCAGTCTCACAAATAACACACCTTGGACTGTATTTCCAAGTGCACTGTTTATAATGGAATTACTACAAATACAACGTTGATCTTTTGAGAAATGTAATTAAAAGATCATTAGTCTGCATGATAGATTAAAGGTCACTTGGATGTTGAATCTAAAAACAGAATAGATATAGACATTTAAGATGGTAGAAGGACAGTTTTTCTTAATAAATCTTTTTATTAATAAGCTACTTAGAACTGTATTAGAATAACATACCAGAGTTAATATACAGCATTGACATGTTAGTCTTGACTTTTTTGTATTTAAAGTGAGCATAATGATTTTCTATCATTGTGTTCTGAAATGTCACTGGGCTATATTTTCGTAACTACTTATGAGACACTTCTTAATATTCGACAACATTCTGTGTTTGGAAATTTTATGGGAATAATGTAAACATTGCTTCTTAAACAATTAACGTACTCCTACTGGAGCATATTAGATAGCTGCCTCCTATGATTTACAAATGGATTTATAGTGAATACATAAATTAGATGTTTTAGGGAGAAAACCAGCAGGTTTGTTACAAACTAACATCTAACATCATGTTGTTGTCATTGCCACTACAATTAATTCACTGAACCAATTAAGGGGGATAACATCAAAACCAGGTGAAATCTAAAAGTGTGTAAGCTCAAGGCAATTTCTTAAATTCCAGTTGCTATGGAGAATGACAAATGGATCTCCTTCCCTTTCCAACAGTGTTCTCTTTCCTTCCCTGGAAATGTTTTAGAGGTTGCAGCTCTCAGCCCTTAGTTTACAGATGCAAGTTGTAGTGATTTTTTGTAAGATGGGAAATGTACAGTCATTCAACTTCTGAAACCTCTAAAAGGGTGTCTTGCTCAAGAATGCTCACACAAATGCAGAGCAGTTCAGCTGATTCATCCGGTCAGCCTAGCATCACAGAATAAAAGGAGGTCATTTTTAAATAAAGTTTATCACTTTTTTTTTCCACCCAATATACTTTCTTTGAATCACACGAACTATAGTTCTTCTTTCTTGATTGAAAAGTTAACAAAAAAAAAAAAATCTATAGTTCCAGCTGTCTCTCCTCATGTTCTTTTCTTTGAGTGGAAATAAAGGTTTAAGAAGTTAGGCCAACAAATCATTGATGAAAAATTAGAAGCAACCAGCTTAGGAGGATATTTAAATATGACTTGTAATTTTAAAGTGACAAATAAAGAAAGCCTGTTTTTAAACACTAGCCCAGGAAAGCTGTGCTACATTGGGACCAACATTTTTTATGTGGTGGGAAGCTCACATAACCAGAATACATCAAGGTATGTTTTAAGGCTCTTTAGGAAGGACTAGTTGGTCAAGCAGGTAGAGGAGGCAGGTAGAGGAGGAGATGATGCCAGATTCTTCTCAGTGGTGCCCAAAGGACAAGAAACAATGGACAAAACCTGAAATATTCAAATAGTAAAATGAAAATTTCTTTTTTCAGTGGAGCCAAAAAGTGGAACAGGTTTCCCAGAGAAGTCATAGAATCTTCATGCTGAGATAGATTTGAAACCCAACTGGATAGAGTCCTGAACAATTTGCTTAATGGAATCTTTCTTTGATAAGGAATATTGGACTAGACATCTCCAGACATTCCTTGCAGCCTCAAGGAGTCTGTGATATACATCATTCCTTAGAGCAGCTAAAAATTCTTGGGACCTTTTCTGATTTCCAGATGCATTTGAGGTATCATGCATTTTTTTTAAATATATTTTGTGATCAGTTTTCTTATTTTTGACTTCTGTGAATTGTGGGAGGGTTTTTTTTTCCAATGTTGTCTTTACTTCTACTCTAGAACAGGGTGTATTTTCAAATAGATTTATTTCATGACTGCAAAACTATGATTTGGGGACATCCTATAAAGCAGTTGTAAATAAATCCCTGTTATGTTTTAAGGTCTATCCTACTACCCACTTTTTCTCATTACTGCATTTTCTTTGTCTTCTTTGAAAAGGTTTGTTGTTTACACATAGAAACTTTCTAATAAGAACATGGACTTTTCAAAAAAATTTTCATCATTTTTTTATTGGAGGGTGCTTTTTCACAAGACAAGTAGATTTGTTTTATGGGACTTTTATAGAGCAATTACTGTTGTGAGGAGCTTTCATTGTGCAATTAAGACAAATGTTCTGCCACGTTCGTTAATTACTGGAACACTGAAAACACCAAACAAAACAAAGCACTCAGTCTTGAAAATAATTGAAGAATCACTTAAGCTAGAGCACCCTGTATTGGAAAATGTAAGGTACTAACAGGAAGGCTGAACATCTGCTGTTCATATTACTTTCTTTTTCTGTAACAGAACATATCAGAACGAAGATAGTAGAGCTGCAGCCTACATCCAAATACATCCTGCTTCTGGGAAAGGCTACTTCTCTGTAAAAAAAACCCTGAGGTTTGTATGATTAAAAGATGTAGTTTATGTGATGAGATGGCTCAGACAGAAGCATCAGATATACGGACCTTTCTTCTACATCAGATTCATCCCAAAGCTGGTGGTGACCTAATACTCTTATCAAGTCCAGCCTGCATCTTCCAGTCTCAAGTGAAACTACTTGGCACCTTCATTTGTCTCAATAAAAACCAAAATATAGAGAGGTGAGGTGTCTCTCCCCACTCTAGAGGTCACTGCAATGCCATGAAAGGTTTATCAATGCCAAATTTCTAGTTCCTGAAGCTGGTAGTCATTTCTGACTGTCACGTATTCATTTTCACACAAGTAAGGTGGTGATTACCAATTCTACAGTAAATATCACATAAGCTTGCCTCACAGGATTACTGTGAAGGTTTTCAATATTTATGCCATCTTTTGTCCATGCAGTTCATCACAGTGTCTGCGCACCGCTTAATGTTCAATGTATTTGCTATCACAAATCCTAGTCAGGCGAGGAAGCAGTGTTAAACCCAGTATAGAGGAGGTAACTGAAGTATAAGGAATCTGCAATGGAACAAAGATTAAATTCTGATGTCTGAAAGCTGTCTCTTGAACCACTCTATCAACTGTAATCTGCCGATTCTGAGGCTCTGATAAGGCTGTGTAACTGCTATGTGAGACTTTAATCATAAAAACTATTTTAGTTAAGACGAAGCTAAATTTCTTTCTCTGGTTTCAGACAGAAGAAATAGTGAAAAGGTATTTCTTTATGAGCAGTAATCCTTTACAAGCTTTTCTCTCTACCATTTTCCTTTTCTCCTTACTCCTAATTAGCTGCATTAGGCATCATAATCCCATTATGGAAATGAGTTGATGAGCTAGGAGACATTCTCCCCAAACAGCATCTTCTCTCGAGAGTTAAAGAAGAGGGGAAGACATCATCTTAAGCTTATTTCCATCCAATTGAAATAGGAATTGGAGCAATCAGTGACCAAAAGTGTATGATAACAAGGGAATTAGAACTGAAATCATAGTGTTCAGAAAATCCATTTTCAGGCTTTAAGAATAATTCTTCCCTGATGACTCCGAGTTTTCAAGGCTTGTTTGTCTGATAACAATGAGAAAATTCACTCCTGTGCTGCATAATGGAGTGCCAAAGTATACAGCTCATCCAAAAAAAAATCATTTCAGTACTGAAATCATCTGTCAAATGCCATAACATCTATCTTACACAGCTGAACAAATTTGCCAATCTTTTAGTAGAATATGATAATGTTGATGAATGCATTGACAAGATGACATGCGCTCCAGCAGCATGCAATATTTCAGAGAGGGATTTTCTTCCTAAAACAAAGGAAGAGATCACAATCAGCCATGTGGATAAATTGCTGCTTAGAAATTGAGGAAGATTCTTGATGATCCTCTGTCAAGCACCCTTCACCACGTAATGGTTAATCCTGCTGCAAACATCCTGACTGAGAAGCTGTGTATTTCTGTGACTGCTATGGACAAAGACTGCCCTAATGAAGTTTTAATTGAAGAAAAGATTGTAGTGCAATGCTTGAAATCACAGATTTTCTATTCCTACTGGACCAAAATAAAAAGTGTGCAGATAGCAGACTTGCCTATTGGAAAGCACTAATGTTTTATTTTTCAAGCAAAGTAAAACAGAGTGCTTCAATCTCATGCAATTTCTTACTGAAGAAATTCCCCTTGTGCCTTGCCCTACGTAGCTGATGTGTGTTCCTGCTGTGCACACATTTAACTTTACCAGGTGCCAAACCCCTGTCTGTATGAATGAGGAACAGGTAGAGCATGGGTCCCATTGCAGAATGCAATAACCTTCAGTGACAAGCTAATTTGGAGACAGTGTAAGAAAACAGAAAGCTACTTGCTTCTAAACCAAGGAGATTAGAATGTTGACATGGCCTGAGCTGCTTCCTTCCCTAGGCTATTCTAGGGTTCTGCTAAGAAATTGTGCTCTAAACTAAGTCATTGTTTAACTGTTACAGTAGATTTCCTCTGTCTGAAAGTGCCTCTCTCCTCAAAACAGGGCTCTCCATATTCCTTATATTAGGGATCACCGAGTCACTGAATCACTGAATTTGATTCCAACCAAGCAGGTATGGGATCTGATAATTGTAACAATCTAGACCTCTCAAGTTTAGTTACCATTATATTATCATAAAATGTTTACTAAAAAGGCGAAATCAAATCAACAGTTCTATCAAGGATGACAGTACCTAGACATCTTAATAGAGTAGCTTGTTTTATTAAGGTTTTCTGTCAATCAGTAATTTTGTATATTGGGAACTACTCATTTGTGCATCATTGAAATAAGTGACTGTTAGATGAGAGACAACTTGAGACCCACTTTCATTTGCATTTAGCGAGCCAAGCTGTTGTTTTCCACATAATTTATTAAATGAGTTTCTCAAAGATACACATATTTTGATATCCCAGGAAAATACTTGTGATTCATTTCCTGTATCTGTTCTCACAGGTTCCATAGGAAAATGCCTACATGTTGTGTTTATAAAAATCTATCACTAAGACTGGGAGGAGAGCTGTGTAAAATATTTTCATAGCAGCTTCTCTGTAGGCTAAATGATGTAAAAGTAGCCCTGCTTCAGGTCTTATTACATACTTGAAATTCTATCACAAAATAGTAATGTAAGACCTTGTTAAATAAAAATAAAATGCATTGTAAAGCAGACATTTGATATTTTTGGGCTTAAATAAATCAAAGGTTGAAAGATTATTTTGGTTGCTGAACTGAACAAAACAGTACACAGCACTTGGGCAGTGGAGGAGCTGAAAATAAATCTCCCCATGAAACACACTGTCTGTCTTTTTCCCTTGCTATAGCTAAAGCTAGAAATTATTATTTGCTTGCAGTGAGTAACCACTAGAGACCAGTGCTTCAGTGCAGAAAACATTGCTATGAATATGGAAGAGATCACTAGATGACCGTGCAGCCTATTTACAAGCTCCTAGCAGACCCTGGATAACAAACCATGCAGTGAGCGCAAGAGGCAACAATGAGGTGGTTCTCATTCTGATGTTAAGCAGCAGTCACAGGTAAACTATGTGTAAGGATTGAGACGATGTCACAGTCAATTTACATGGACCCACAAAAAGTTAATTTGGCTCCTGTTATTGAAAGAGCCTTTTCCTGCAGTTCTGCAGGGGCTGCCTCTCCCCCACTGCTACACGTCACCGAGCAGATTTACACACAGTTTCACAGAATAAGGGAGGCAATATAAAACAGACAACCTGTAAACTGACAAGCTGAGAGAGTATTTTTTTACAGTATATTTATAAAAGCACAGGTATTTATAAAATAAAATTGTATAGAAAGTTATTAATAGTAGAAGGAGAGAAACCATTTCCCTAGAATAGACACTACGTACAGAAGTCTGTTAGGAAACTCAAGAATCTGGAAAAATGTAGTATGCGAAGTAAAAAAACAAACACTTCAACTGCTAATGATTTCTGTTGCATCTATTCAGCAATAGAAGTGGTATGCAAAGGAGTGAAGGACACAAAAGATGATAAACAAATATATTTTGTAGATATGATTTAGAAATATTCACAAAATGCTAAAATAGGAATTCAGCAGAGAAAGCTCAGCTTCTGTGGATTCGGAAATATTTGTTTCTGATTTGTTACTAGTCTTCTAGAAAATAAAACGATTTGATGACTTTTGTCTGTCTTTTGAAACAAAGATATTAGTAATGAAGCATTTTAATCTTGCTCTTTGATGACACAGATCCTCAGGGAAATAAAAAAAATAAAGAGACATTCAATGGCAAACTTATTGAGCAATCTAATTGTGCAAACTGTTTCTGAAGTTTTAACCTTTTCAGCTTAAGCAGGTAATTCACATCCATCAAATGCTTTCCTTGAGATGGATTTCATGTTTCAATACCCTACATTGATGGGGATTTTAGAGTACTTATTACTCAAATTTTTCCCTTTTTTTAAAAAAAATATAATAATTAAACTATGTTAATAAATCCAGAGAGTGGGATTTCATCTTCCTTGTTCTAGAAATGCAATTCCAGGGAGCTTAATACATCAAATACTGGTTTGATGTGTGCCTCATGAACATTGTTCTTGCCTGACTCGTGATAGCTGTTGTGAAACACTGAATTTTGGGGGAGGCTCCAGGCTGGATTCTCAGTCTCTCCCATCCCAGCTGGCCTTCAGGAGCACCAGCGCACTTAGGAAATCAGAAAACTGGTTTATGTGTACATATATACCTCTGCCATCAGCAAATGGAAATTAGATTTGTCTGAATATATATCTCTTTTTTCAGACAGCCATATGAGCTTGTATTTCTGGAGTAAAATTCCTTTATTGATACTGTAAGGCTAGACTGTGCAGCTGCTTTCTGAATGGTACCCAGTCCCAAGAGCAATCGCACAGAAACATATAGAACTCCTGCACAAAAAAAAGAATTGCTTTAAGGGAGCTTGTATAACTCAGACTACAGGAAGTTTTGATCATCATTATTATGAGTGCAAAGCGGTGATGACCAAATGGTAATTATCCTGTTATTGATTTCTTAATAGAGTTGTCTCTTTGTTAAAAATAGGTTCATGTAGGAAAGGTAGCTTATCCCTCCTGACAAACTGCTGGAGAGGTGTATACTTAGTCTGCTCACCCAGAGGCACCTTGTCGTGCTGTCTTGCTGGAAAACTATTTCTAAGTTTTATCTGTTTCTGTAGGCCTCTCCAAGAACATCCTGACCTCCTGAAAGCCTTTTCACCTATGAACCAGTCTCCAAAGTTTACGTCTATACAAGTCAGCATAAATCTGCCAAAATGGTTTAAATCAGAAGTAGCCTACTCTTGTACTTAGAATTACCCAGAGTTCTATATTTGTAAATTGTGAAGCTGAAATATGTGCACTGAGGCAGCAAGAAATGTATCCTCAGTGTAGATCACTTCTTTACAGTGAATATCTTTGAGTCACTTGCTAATTCTTCTGGTTAACTGAAAGTGACTTTTGTGGTCTTTCACCTTCTACAAGAGTACTTACTGAGGTTTTAACTATTGCCTGTCGTGTCCTGAAGATATTGTACCCAGAGTTTCAAAAAACAAGGTGAGAAAGAACTTATTTTTCTCTGTAAACAGTTGTAGTGTTGGACGCCAGAGTTTATGGGCAACATGGAGGTGGACAGCAGAGTTGTATCATAAGAGAGAACACGTTTTTTTTCTGTTGTTTCTTCCCTTTAGAATCCAGAGGCAGGAAAATATAACCCTGAAGGAAACTTATTCCCTTCACAGTCACTGCAACTGTGGCTGCTGGAGCATGTAATTACATGGAGGGAAAAGGAGCACGCAATGAAAGGTTGTTGAAAGCCTCAGGACTTCTAATCTCTCTGTCTGATGTTGGGAAGTAAAGCCCTCTGTGGCAGAACATGTTTGGGTAATTGGAAATGGGACACCTACTGCTTTCATTGGCCTGACTGTACCCATGTTAAATAAATGCATATGGGCAGTATTTTCCTTATGACCAGAAAGTTCTTATCTCCAGAGAAAGGGAAAACAGAGGCAATATTTTATAATCTGTACAACATTCTTAAGACTATTGATTTAGTAATGACACAACTGAGAGTGCAGTCAGTGCATAATATTACGAGGACATAGCTGGGCTATACTACTTTGAAATTCAAGAGAGAATAACTGATAGCAACCTCAACCAATATGTGATTCCATGATTCTGTGAAGTAGTGGGAGAAATAAGCTCTGGTAGTAACTTATTTAGTGTTTCTTACTACTCCATCTGAGATGGCTACCCGTTTGTGGAGGATAGCTACTAAAAAACTGCAGTCTACTTCCTTTTTTAAACATCTTCTCATCACACTAGATCTGTATTCAGGACAAGAAGAAAACTTTGCTGACAAGTGCAGCAGTACTGCAGGGTTCAGGATTCAGCTTTAAAGCAGACGAGAAAGGAAAACTAGAGCTTCCCCTCTTCTCCTTCTTCAGTGATGAGAAATGTTGCCTCTTGACACTGCTGCTTATTTTCGATTTGCTCAAAAAAGGGGGAAAAGAGACATAGTTTAGATGTACTAAACTCTCTCTTAAAAGTGAAACTGTGATTCAGCCCATGTACTATGCAGGAGTGTAAACAGACACAAAACATGTCTTACACACTCCTACAAAGTACCTTTTTATAAATTCCAGATCAATGTTTTCTCAAATACTTGGTCACCGCCATCCCAGGTCTCTAAAAGGGGTCATAAAATGTTACTCAGCAGGATCATCAGCAGCTCTGGTTCTACAGGGCAGAGGAGTTTGAACAGGCTGTAATTACTGGCTTCAAGTGTTCTCAGTAGTAAGGGACCTATTAGCTATCCTTAATTGGTGGCAACAGTTCAGGCAGTTCTACAAAGACATATGAGCTCAAAGGACATTGTAGGTTCAAAAAGTTGAAGACTCACAGCACCAGAACAATGGGTCTACTTGGGTAAATTGCATACGTACCCCAAATTCTCCCAAAGACATTACGGCTTGTTACAAATCTGATTGCAGAGGAGGTGTGTGTTACTGCTGTTAGACAAATGTATAACAACCAGCTTCATCGTCTTTCTGTGTTGCACTTGAGTGATGTTAAGGGAGACCTCCTGAGCTGCCAAGCAAGTAGTGGGCTAATAACGAGCACCTCCAGCTGATGTATTCTGTATATCCTGCGTTCAGCAGCACTGACAAAACTATCACAGAGCATCTGAAATATGCCACTCCTTAAAGAGACAAGATAAACCACTGAGTTGTTTGTCAGCCTTTTCTAAAGGAAAGTTGACAAGTTAAGAGACTGCACATTCTCTTGTTCACTGAGTCCTCAGTTCGTTTGTTTCCTAACTGGCTCTAAACTTGGGTGTCTCTTTAATCAGAAGCGGAGCCCCATGTTCATTGTCACAGAGATGCACTTGGGCAAAGAGGTGTAGACAAGTAGCTTGATGCTGAGCTTCTCGATATTGTCACCCGTTAAACCACTCACCTCTGAGGACAACAGGACAGGCTTTGAACTTCCAGTCACTGAAGAATGTAGGCCCCTTGCTGACCTGTTAACTGTGAGAGGGATAAGCCCTTGCACTGAAGGGTTAAAAGGGCATCACCACAGCTAACTGCTATCTGTCGCACATCTTTTACACCTTTTCTTCCTCACTGGTTTTACCAGACTTTTTTCCTAACAGAATAAAAACTCTATTTTCCCATTTAACTGACTGAAACTGTTTGACAATGTCAATTCTCAATGCAAAGTGAAGATTAATTATAAAGTTCAGGTAATTCATGACACAGGAGTATAAATGATAGAATACTCACCTGTCTTTTTGTCTTGTTTCTTTATTTTATAGCTTGTTAAATACATTATTTATTGTTCTTTTGCTGTAATTTTAAAGAGATTTTAAAGTCGTTGGCAAGATTCATGAAAGATACATCCTATATTCTATCCATGACGAACAGAAGCTCCCATTAATGTCAATGAGAGCTCTGGATCTATAGCAAAGTATAGCCACAGAGATCTCAGATACACAGTAATAATCAAAATGCCTCCTTCATGAGGGCTGGAGGGCTGAAGGAGGAGAACTGCTGTAAGCAAGTAGAATTAATATAGGCAGATCCTGTATCAGACTGGTCAACATCTGATCTCAGGTCTCATAGTGACAGAAAAAATCTCTTCCAGAATGAATGTTAGTCAAGATTTTAGCACTGAAGTTTGCAGGCATCATAGAGCTTGGATTTTCTAAACACTCTAACTTCCTAACCTGTCTTTCAGATTATCCTTTGGATCTGTCCTTCATGCAGACCTGTTATTCTACCTTATGCTTTCTTCTTGCAGATATATTTTGAGGTGTTCTGGTTTTCAAGAATTCTTTTTTTAACTTTTTTTTTAAAAAAATAAAGTATTATCTCTTTCAAAAACATTCACTGTATCGTGCTTTGGCTTTTCTGTCTCTGAGTGGGTATGAAGTCATGAAAGCTCTGCCATTTACTTAGAAGAAGAATTGAGACCTTTGAATGATCTCTTTGGAGGAAGGACTGTATTAATCTAGGTCTTGCATAGCTCTTTTTATATTTATGAGGCTGTTTAATAGATTATTAATAAATTCTATTCAGATCTTACATGCTGTCATCATATTCTCCCCCTGTTTCACCAATGGTGCCAGCTTTAAGAGATTTTTGGTAGAATTTCCCACAAGCACCTTGTTTCCTCACATGTCTGGAATGTGATCCCTGTGAAAGTGTATTAAGCTTCCACAGTGCCCTCCTCTAACTCTTCCTTGTAAAGCGCATCTACCCTGATTCCATGTAAAG
This sequence comes from Clamator glandarius, assembly GCA_033459285.1. Taxonomy (NCBI): domain Eukaryota; kingdom Metazoa; phylum Chordata; class Aves; order Cuculiformes; family Cuculidae; genus Clamator; species Clamator glandarius. The sequence continues at coordinate 4,685,876 of JAUNZM010000055.1, read as the reverse complement.
AGCTTGACAATTATATCATTCCCCTTGCTCTTACTTAAAATTGTCACTCTTCTACTTTATGCAAAGACCTTCTTTCATTACATAAGTGTACAGTACCTGTGGGACTCTCTGGTTTCAGTCTGAAAAGAGCACCATTATATATTATGAAAGTTGTGATCAGTGCTGATTTTAGTCATCAAATTAATAGTATGTCATAGTTTATTAAAGTAATCACCAGTGTTCTATTCAATGTCTTTTAAAAGATTAAATCCACATATTAATGTACTGTATTTGTACACACATACTTTTAGGTGACCTAAATGAGTTCTAACATATGTATTTTTTCAGCTGTCGTCAAAAACTTCATCATTAATAATTTCTGAGTCAGCTCATGGGATGCCCTATGCAGCTGTGCACCTAAGAGCAGCAGAAAGGCTTCATTTCTGTTACTCTCCCTAGCACGTGCAACAGGAATTTCCCTGGAACACAGGGAAAGAAGAAAATACAGTATAAGGAAATGGATCTCCCGCTTTCAAGCAAGCTCTCACAAAAAATAATTGTATAATCCATCCATCTGTGGTTGAGTCACCGTCCCTGGAGGTGTTTAAGGTTAGGGTAGATGAGGTGCTTAGGAGCATGATTTAGGGATTGGTGGGAGTGGTTGGACTCGACGATCCGGTGGGTCTCTTCCAACCTGGTCATTCTGTGATTCTGTGATTCTGTGATCTTTGAGAAAGAGACAGGCCATGTTCTCACCCTCATTATCAATGGGGAAAAGCTGGAGTTTAAATTGGCAGAAGCAGCCAAGATCGTAAATGTCATTATGGTCTTTATATGCAGCACAATTTGAAGACAGTAAGACTACTTACTCAGGCTTGTTCAGTCACTGAAGGTTTAGCCCCAATAAAAATGATATCCCTTTATTGATCAACCCATAGGTCATAGCTCAGGTAAAATTGCTGTAAAATACCTTTCTTAGCTGCTTGCTACAAGCAAAGGCCATGGTTTGCCTTAGCCTCATGTCCCATCGAGAACAGAGAAACAGATCACAAACACCTGTGAATTTCTGAAACTTTCATCTGATTTTTATCTGACCTTTTCCTGAAACATTATCACACAAATATATTTTTCCAGTCAAACCATGGTTCTAAATGGATAAAAGGACCAGAAAGAAAATAGGATGTTTCATTTTGCTGCTTATTTGGGGGGTTTATATATATAAACTTGCAGTAAATAAATCTCTGAATGAAAAATTGATGCAAGTTTTCTTTTTTTCCCTTTCTCCCCTTATCAGAAATGCACTGAGCCTTATCTTGCTGAATACATTCAGTGATCTTGGCTATTCATTAAAAGTAATAGAACAGCTAAATAACTTTGGTACACAGCAGCTCCAACATCTTTTGTTTAGTTTCTTCAATAAATCATATTGTCAGAGGTTACTTTATTTTACTATTGTGTCACTGTAAGAGAATGAACTATATTTTGAAAATTTCCATGCCTGCTGCTTAAGCTCTGCTCTACTAAGTTTAATACCCTGACAATTCCAGCCATAATTTACTCCTTGGAACAGGTCATTAAGTACACGTTGCTGCTTCAGACTTCTTCTTTGATCCATTGCCTTTTATAAAATATAGAAACAGTCTAAACAGTCTCCATAGAAAGAATTTTCTTTCAGGTTGGTATTTAACTATGGATCATAATACATAATTCACCTACCCATCCAGAAGAATTTCTTGCACCTTGAAGACCTGTTGCTTTCATTCTCAGAAAGCCATATGGTGCTTCAGCATTTGCCACAGTGGACTGATTCAGAAATAATAAGGTTAAACCCATTACCATAATTAAGTGAGCAGATATTCTAGTAAAGCAGGTAGTAACTTCTGTGTTACCTGCAGATAATACAACTGCTCTGTGGCAGCCTGCCAGGGATTGTCGGAGGCATTTACAGGAGTTGAATGTGATTTGGTGTGGAAAACTATCAGGGTATCTTGGGTGGGGACATGTGACAGTATTATAAGCTTCTCCCATGAGCAGACCGAAGCAGTTAATAACACATCAAGGAATGGTCACTGTGATGATACAGCTAATCTCTAGGGAGGAAATTTCATCCTTTTTCCTCCTGAGAATTTTACTAAATTGCTCTGAAGAGCATTTATGAATGAAATAATCATGTTGCAGTTATGGGATCACTTTTGCCACTCCCCGAAACCTTAGCCTTCAGAGAATCCCATTTGGGTCTATTAAATTAGTTTGAGTATTTGCAGGACCCTGCACAGAGAAAGCATATATTTCTACGGTGTTAATGGGTCAAATTGCATCATCCTTATTACATTAATGATGTCTCTGTCTAGAACAGGACTGTCTCAAATAACAGCCCTTAAACTGTCTTTAGGCTCAGAGAGTTTTTTAAGTCAAGAGGGATTTTTTATAAAGACCAGTGTTGTCTATAAATATGTACGTGATAATCACATTGGTCATTTTATGCTCCTAAGGTACAGACAAATTTAACTATCCAAGTAGTCCTTGAATCTTTACCGAACACTTCTAGTTTATCCATTTTTCATGTTTATTTTTTCATAGATATTAATCACTTAAATCTATTTATAAAGGTAATGTATTTACATGTCTAGACATCTGAATATTCAAGCTCCATTTCTCATTCCATGCAGCAAAAATTGATTAGCTGTACCTAGAGAAAATTTGTCAGAGAGTAACTGCCAATATTAACATCTGCCAGCCAATCTTCTTTATAATCAGCAGCAAAAGTAAGTGATTTTGCCTCTTGGGAGAGCTTTCAAAGTTTCCTGTCTCAATTTGCAGTTTTTATCTCTCAGGGTGTGAATATGAATAATATTACAATTATCCATAGATTCATCTACCAAATGTGTAAACTTATGACAGGATCCTAGTATCCTAGTAAAAAAGCACTGGGATAGTGACATTCCCTAGGCTGCTCTATTTGGAGCAAAAAACAGAGTCAGCTTAAAAGGCTTGTGGTCTGAAATGAACTCCTGCAGTAGGATTGACCCAAGGGTGATAAAAAAAAGAAAAGATCAGTGCAAATACGGAAACAGTTATCATTCTTGGTGAAAACAATGTTAGATCTTAGCAGCAGTATGCAGCTGAGGGTACACTCGCTTCAAACAAGCCAACAAACAAACAAACAGAATTTTAGAGTTGAGACATCAAAACCACAGAGACTCGGTGGATGCCAATTCCTATTAATTTTAATGGGTACCTAGCATCCAGATTCCTTGGAATCGTTTGAAATTCAGCACAAAGCATTAATAAATGTTATATTCTCCCGTCCTGCTTATTCACATCAGCAGTGATGTTTAATGTGGAAACAAAAACCAGAATTCAGCTGAAGGGAAGGTAGTCAGGGTATAGTAGGTGTGTTGATACCTTGTCAGGCCATGGGTAACTTGGGTGGTTTAGTAATAGCATCATTCCTTTCCCTGTACTCGGAATAGGAGTTGAGTAAAAGGTGATCCCCTTTTGCTGGAGCGCTACAGCCGTCCTTGGAATGCTAGGGGACAGTTAGGGGAGTTCAGAGGCACGTCCTCACAAGCAAAAGTTAGTGGTGTGGGAAGACGCCGTCTACTGTAAGCCAGACTATTATGAGTATTGGTCTATTTATTAAATAATCTGAAGTGTAAATGAAAAAAGATTATTTCTGAATTCATATTGATGTCTCAAATGACGCTTCTCAAAGCTGTATGGATACTGTGTTTTTTAATAATGACTTATGTATAGACTGCTTCTGCAGTGCTTAAAACAACTAGCCTTAAAATCTTTTACAAAAGGACTCCTAGAATTGTTCCTTTATTGTATTGATTTCCCCCTGTACCACTCAATAGAAGAGTGGAAACTTTGAAGCAAACTATTAGTTATTGGTCATGTATAGGAATGGTTGGACTCAATGATCCAGTGGGTCTCTTCCAACCTGGTTATTCTATGATTCTATGATTCTATATACAGTATTTATTAAGAAAATGTGTTGGGAGATAAATTTATCTGCCTTAGTTATTTTGAGTTGCCTGAAAGAATCCTTCAGCATGCTTGAATTCAGATTATAAGAACTAATCAGTGAATGACAAGCGAGACAGTTTTCCTTGACTATAGAGTATAGTCACTACCACTTTAATACAGGCTAATAAGAAGGGTAGAAAATTAGTAAAATGACTGAACTTTTATCTATAGAAAAGATAATTTCCTGTAGACTAACCCTCACAAAGAGTCACTGAACAAAACATATCCTCACAAATAGTTGTAAATGAACATAGCTTCATTGACCTCAGTGCAGCCAGACTGATTCACAGTCCTCTACTTTTAGACTAAGCAACTATTTTACTCGTAAGTAGTTTTTATCTCAGAGATAAAAAGGCTCTTTCCACTTGTACTCTCCTTGTTTTTATAAAGAGGCTGTTGGCATTTTATTTGAAAAGCCAACAACTGACTGAGCTGTGCTCACTATCATGTCATGATTTATACTTTGACTTGGAAACATGTGCACCAAGATTGAAGTTATTTTACTCCCAGAGGGTTAACACTCTATTTTAATTGCCCATTAGCTGATTCTAAGCAGCAGTGGAAAATCAGTGGAAATACATGTGACATCTACATGAATACCAAGTGAATTTGTGAAGATTACTGCTGAATACAAAATTATTCCACTACAGAAGGGATACTTGTAAGAAAAAGAAAAAGTTGCTGAAATAAGGAGCTAGTCATAAAAATTATGTGTCCTTCAGTAAGAGTCCTTTATATCTGCTCTATTCATGGCAGTTAAGTCTGCATTTTTGTCATAAATCCCAGCTTTCAGAGCCTTAAAACTTGCCTATTAAAACTTAGTCTATGACTTGGTAGTAACACGTGTGTGTCTGGAACTAAACTTTGTTTTGAAAAAAAAAAATGTAGCAGACACTTATCAAAGTTGAGTAGAATGTTAAAGGATTCAAGTGCTGTTTAGACATTAACAAATGTCTTGCTTTTTAAATAAAATTATTTCCATGTATTTAGGTAGTCTTGTTACTGCCAAAAACCCCAGTGGATATCACCATAGGTGCCTAATTTTTTGTTCTAAGATTTGAATATATAGTCTCAGTTATTGGGAATAGTTGGTGCTTTGCCTTGCTAGATCTGATGCTGTCCATACAATTACCTCATATATTGCATAGAAGGCAAAATTTTAACTCACAGTGCTAGCACTATCATCAATAAGCAGGAAGAAAGGAAAGAACAGATTTTCACACTAACTCCCTCAGATAGAGTTCAGGGGACAATTAAATTCTGAATGAAGAATCCAGAATACAATATGCAACATGAAAAAAATGCAGATTTATAATTACAGGGAAACCAGAGTTGCTGCAATCTAGACATGTTCAGAATGATGAAAGACATTTAAAATCTGCGTTGTTACTGTCTGCTAACCCAATTAACTACACAAGCTGATTTTCCAGTCAATTTCTCTGAGTTAAAATTACTAGGATGGAGTACATAAGACATTCACTCACGTTTATTCCAATATTTGTGTACAAAGACAGACATTTCTCATCCCCAAAACTTAAAGATATTGTGCTCTCCATCACGCTCTTTTTTTATATATCTTCCACCTCAATTTAGCCTATGTAAACATTCTCACAAAACATTAGCTGATATATTGTTGTTTCCCCATTTTAGACACCCTGAGGTGATTGTTCTTCAGAGTAAGCAATGCTGAAGCTCATAAAATAGCAAGAAAAGGGCTTATATGGAAGGTTAATTTATGCTGCCATAATCCTAAGTAAAGATCATGAGTTCTTCACTCTCTGCACACTACATAGGAAAGGAAGGTCCCAGTTCAAGACCAGGAAATACAGGCTACCACAATATAACACAAATGATCTTGGAATACATGCTAGGAACTAAACGGAAAACAGCTGAAGTGTGTGTCCATAGAGTATTTCTGCTAGACAGAGAAAAAGAAAATAAAACCCCCACAAGGAAAAAAAAATAATTGATTAAGTGAATTGATTTTGGCAAAACATCTGATATTTTCCTCAGAAATACCTATGATATTGGAGCCTAATCATGCATTCCCAAGTCTTTCTTCACCTCTGTCATTTCAACCTAATGAGCTCTCTGGATGTACCACAAACTCCTCTTATTCATCCCTGAGTGAATGACTGTGCAGTTTGTGCTCTTACATTTCAGCCTGTTTCCATTATTCCAGTTCTAAATGTCATCCAGGTTGTCGTGTAGGGTATTACACTCTTCCTGCACATTGATGATGTTTCCCAACTACATTTTAGCACCAAATGTCACAAGCATTGTCCCAAGCTTTTGTGTCAGCTTAGTAATTAACATGTTTAATAAAATGAGCCCTAACATTAACCCATTAAAAAAAATATCCACTGGAAATCTCACTCCCTAAGTAGGTATTTAGCCTGCTAGATTTAGTAGAATAAATTTTTCTTATGGGTGGTTTCTATTCTGTTGTAGTCAAGGTAGATGACCAGTGTTGTGAGAACGGAGAGCTAAGATCGATGGTAACTGCTTAGATGCTTGAAGTTAAGTGTGTGCTCAATTTTTTTGCTGTAAATATCAGAGGTAAAATTTCCCTCTTAAACTTTCTGCCTTGAGTGGAATCTTGTTGCCTGTGCATCCCGTTGCCAGAGCAACCTGCACAGGCACTGCTACAGTGGCAAAGATCAGTCACTTCTTTCAGAACAGGCATAATGACATAAATGTGTGCATTTGATTTGATTTTTTAAAAACACTCATATCAATATTATCTAATACTTTTTACTTATTTCATTAAACTATATAATTTTTTTTCACACCTGAAAGTAGCAGGGAACAGTGAACACTATTCCTTAGTAACACTCAACATTAGAGCTTTTGCTAATTGTTCATTATCTGAAATATTCAGGGAGAAGCAAGCAATGGTATAAATCTGGTGTCCACACCAATAGGAGATGTAAAATTATAACAGATATAGCTTGTGATAATGGAAGACTTGAAGTAAAATTTGCAGAAGGCTTTTTTTGATTCAGCCTTTGATCCTCAGCTTTACTCAGATCACAGGTCCTACACGCCTGAAACTTCCTAGGTTTAACTACCCCTGGAAAGATAATGGAAGCTCAAATCATACAAGGTAGGTAATTCCCATTTGAACAGAATTCAGGCCGTACATTTTTATCTTTTGCAGTTGAATCTCCTCAAACATACACACTCCAGTACCTAGTCAATTAGATGCTTGGTTAGAATTCTACTTTCTATGGTTTCATCAGCTGCCGTAGAAAAGAGAATTAACGAAATTATTCCTAGCAGAATTCCTACCTCCACTGTTTTTTTGTTCAGTACTTTTGTAATAAAAATAACAAGTACTAAAAATTGTCAGTCTTAAACAATTACTGTACCACAGAGAACAAAAAATCCCACACATATACAAATATTGAAGGATTATCTGCTCTTAAAATACAATAAGGATTTTAGTGTAACATATACAAGATTTCAACGTTCAATACAATTCAGTCTTCTTCTGTGCTGTAAACTTTACCAAATGTGCTATTGAAAAATAATACGGAAAGTAGTCAACTATTCCCAGCAGACTTCAAATGCTTTTTCTTAGTGTAGCTGCATAAATTAGAATGAATTTTGTTTTATTACAGACAGTAAAAAGCAGGATTAATATGGAAATCCTTTTCAGTGAAATTTTCTTTCAAGAATTTAGAAAACATAGTGCAATGTTAACCAGATAATCTGAAGAACTCTTGGCTTTTTATATTATGAGTAATATTATGGTCTTTCTATTCAGGACCTCTGACACAAGTTTTGTATACTATTTACAATATTTTTCAAACAATGTCATCGTTACAGAGCAATCAATTATGATGAAAACAGAAGATAAAAGGAATGCTTACTGTACATTCTGCAATGCAAGAGGAGTTAGGATTTGTTCAAATTGGTCAAATTTTCAAAACAGAAAATTTACTTAATTTAATTACCTAACATAAATAAAAGTAAATCTTTCCAGATTATTAGTTTCCAGTCTTCTACAGTTTATTGCTTCTTCTGCATTCATTAATTCATTAAATACAAAACCCAGTAAATATCTCATTTCACTACATGTTACTCACAGCTCTCAGGTGTGCCACGCTCTTTGCTGTTAGCAGGGCTTACAGGATTGGCCCCCAACTTTAACAGGATTATTCCTGGAAATAGCCCAATTCAGACTAAGGCCCACAGTGTAAAGTCCTAAATGTGTTTGCTAAGAAATAAAATTAATACTAGCCTCATTTTCTATATGTTCAGCTTCTTACATCATGTCTTCTTCCATGGATGTTTTGAAAATGACATTAAAGGTCAGCTGAAAAACCAGCTGCAAATGTACCTCTAAGACTGAATGGTTCTATAGATTCCTGTAAGAACTTCTCTAATATTATTCACCATTTTAAGCACAGTTGCTGAGGTTAATTAGATTTCTGAACCCTAAAAATTTTAAGTGTCTCTGATGACTTACTATCCAACTGATAATTTAGTGTTAGAAACAGAAAAAGAATAACAAATAGACTATGAATAAATAAACTCTTCATATTCATTCATATGAGGAGAGAGAATATGTTTCTGACATTTAATTAAATATCCAAACGTCCACAAGATCTATAATAAACCACTTTGCAAGACATCTAAATGTCAGAGAAAAACACATTTTACATGAAATGTTTTTCTACCACTGTAGCTGTGAAAAAGTTACAGCATTTTTTTAAAAGACACAGAAACAACAAGCACATATTTTATCTTGAAAGTACTTTTTCAAAGGCTTCTGAGCAGCTAGTTGTTTGCAGTATGACGAGTAGAATGATTTTAATTTATCACACAGGAGTCTGAAACATTAGTTTTACAGATATGCCAGGCTGTTCTAATATAATTCAAGTCCTGAAACTTGTGCTATTTGATGCATAGCAAGACACTGGAAACATTGGATTAATTCTTTTACTTAAGTTCACCTGGCACATTTCCCTGGAATCTGAAGACTTTTTCCTGTATTTAAATGCTGCCGAGTAACTATTTTATTCTATTCCCCACATATACATTGCTTCCTCCTTCCTTTTATTGTCCAAATCTTGACAACACCCTCTTATCCGCTCAAGAGATGTGTTATCTATTAATTTTACCCTTCTAAATCTGCCTATGGCTGTGATCTGGTTAATGTAATTGCAGTGAAGAGTGACTGTTTTCTTTACAGGCCGTTAACATCACAGGAAAGAAGGGAAAACTGCACCTCTTCCTGGCATTCATCCATACCAGGTATGGTAGCCCACTAGTAGAAAGTTGACTTACAAACAAGCATTGCCAGATTTGCTTTGAGTTGCCTCCCAGCCTTTTTAAAATAAGTAAAGAAAGGTGCTGAAATTATGGTCAGAATGAGACTCATACGCAGGTGGGTTTTTATGGCTGCGTAGCATTGTTATTCTCCCCTTCTTGTATCAGTAAGATCATTGTATATTATGGGCACAGGTTAAATGAAAGACCTGCAAAGTGGCCCGAACAGCAACTATAGAAGAAAAAATAATCTGTCATCATTTTTTGAACAAAATGCAAGGGAAGAGGCCACAAAAGAAATCATACTGGCATGAGATGGAAGAAGGCTCAGGCTGTCAGGTTTTTTTCTCTAGAGTAGTTGCTTATGTGCAAGAATATACTTTTGAACTGTATTTCATTTCATGAGGTATTAAACATAAATTAAACTACCAAAAATCTATGTACATTCCACTCGACTCCAGTACACATAACCAGTATCTCAGAATCACAGAATAACCAGGTTGGAAGAGACCCACTGGATCATCGAGTCCAACCATTCCCACCAATCCCTAAATCATGCTCCTAAGCACCTCATCCACCCTCACCTTAAACACCTCCAGGGACGGTGACTCAACCACCTCCCTGGGCAGACCGTTCCAATGCCTAACCACCCTCTCCGTGAAGAACTTTTTCCTAATCTCAAGCCTAAATCTCCCCTGGTGGAGCTTGAGGCCATTCCTCAAGTACTTCCCATCAGTTTAAAAGCGACATTCTGGGCACCCGTTTGGAGACACTGGCTGCTGCAGTCGGTTAACCTGTTGGTAAATCCCTGCAAAACATAGTACTATATTCTTTAAACCAGCAGGTACAGCATGACAGCATTTCATGGAGTTAGTTCACCTGCAGCGGTGTCGTCCCACCTGACCCATCATAACTTCGTGCATATTGACGCACGGCAAGACCTTTGTCACTTTGCATCAGTAGCCTGGGTGGTTAAATGCTGCGTCTTTCCAAGGGCAGTGACTGTAAATGTCATTGCATTTGCACACCATGTCAAAGAAAATACAATTGTTTTCACACGTCGATTACCACTGTGTGTCTGCTCTTACCTGTGCGTAAATACATAGTTAATTAAATTGCCTTCACAGAGCTTTGTAAAAAATCCATTAAACAAAGAATTACTGGTATAAACAAACAAACCTGGGTCACAGTTTCAGCTCTTTGACCTCTTTAGTGGATTTTCTGGTTTTATTAGGACAGCTTCTTTGCATTTTTTTCTGATTTGTCACACATATTTTTAAAAAGAGTTTGTTTGAATTTTTAAAGAAAAAGAAGCAGGATAAGATTTGGCACTGATTATTGTTAGTCTGTTCAGAATACAGGAGGAAGGTTAATTAGCTTTTCTGACCTAAAGAGTCTAGGAAGGTATCCCTGGTGACTCACTAATTGCTGCTCAGTGCATAACAGTGTCTGTGAAGCTAGAAGTGCATGAAGCTAGACACTGATAATAATGTTACTTTGATTTAAAATTCTATACCTGCAAGGACATAATATTGTTTCAGTACTGCATGCGCTCCACTGATAGATCTAAATATTCCCTAACTATTCATTCATTTTATTGGCAGTGCTGGTGGCTAATCTTAATTTGAATTTATACCAAGAACACGTGTTTCTCAGATTGAAAGTAAAATGCTATTCAGGGTATCTTTAAAGCATATTCTGAAATTATATTCTCATGCACAATAAACATGTTTTCCATTAAGACTGCTATATATGCTAGAGTTGACTTATTTATTTAGGTATGTTGATGCTCTATGTTCACACATAGAATATAGAATATTTAATAAATAAAAATAAAGAATTAGTGCACACTAGGAAAAAAGTCTCTAAACTGTGAGAGACAGAAACATTTTATCTTTAATCACGGTGTGACCAATGTAACCATAAAGAATTTTAGGAAACATGTGGAATCAGTATCTTAGAGTGTTAGAGACCTCTTCAGTCTCTATGTCTGTCCTTTTAAGATCTATCAGCTGGCAGATGCTGAATTCAGTCACACAACTAAATACCACTTCTGAGAAGGTTTCTGCTTTCTCTGAAGCAGACTGCGGGCTTCCTGCTGCATGGACATACAAGGACATCCCATCCCTAATGCTCCTGTTCTTCAAGGAGCATCGTTCAGTCCCGTGTGGGGGAATAGGATACCTCAGTGTTATTAGGAGAAAAGGAGAACAAGCTGGTCAGATCTCCTTCTCTTTCTGTTCCCCTGCCCACAGCAACGACGCAAATGGTATCCTGCATATCTTCGTTCCAGACAAAATCCCTGATGCTGCCCCTCTGTTGGCAGCAACAGGAGCAACATGGTTTTCTTTTCTGTTTTGGCAAACTTAACCTACAGCTCCTGGGGATAATAATGACTTTTCCTAAGCAATCTGCAGGATGATATTTACTAAACCAGCATTATGGAAACCACACCTTTCTCCTATACTTCTCTTCTCCTCGTCATTTTTATTTCAGCTCAGTAGCTTGGCAGATAAGACCTTGCCAAATCACAAAAGACCTTACCTATATCTTGAATTTCCTGACTTACCTTATTAAGATGCAATCTGTTGTACCCAATCACACAATAGATGTGTTACAATGTAACCTGACATAATAAGTTACTCCATGATAAAAAGCCAGAAGACATGCAAAAAAATGACTTTTTTTCTTATCAGTTAAGCAGCTCTCAAAGCAAACAGGAGATCAAGTCAGTTGAATCTAGCATGTATTTAATTTCATAAAAATTAAAGCAGATGTCTGCTAATGCACGGGATATTATTTTTAGGCTTTTCTCTGGAAAATATTAAATCTGTAATATAATCCTTTATTCATTACATTATCTTCCTGCTCACTGAATTTGAATTCTCATCACCTGAAATGAAGTCCTGAGGTCTTGTACAGGACGAGGTTTTCCTGGCCCTATTTATTGTGCATGATTTGGCCACAGCACGACTCTCGTGTCCATCTAGGAGTTTTACGTCACTTGCATAAAGTCTCCGGGTTTTGTGTTTCAGACTAAGAAACTGGTAGCCTGGGTCTCACAGTTCGTTTTGTTTATAGTGAAGATATGCTCGGTTTCCAGAGTTTTGTGCTATATGGTTATAAATTTCTGTCAAGTCCAGCAAGATTATTTATTGCCAGATTGGAGCTTTGTTCCATGCATGGATTCTGTAGTTAACTCTGGGAACACTAAAGCATTGTTCTACGCAGTCACAACATTGCTGAAATGAGCTAATGATCCCAGCCAGATTTCCCCTAGATCCTAAGCTTTAATTTAAATTATATATATATATTTCTCTTTTCTATGCATTCTGTTCATTTGCTTTATGATTATTGTGTTTTTATAATCCTATTTTTAAGACATTCTTAGCAAGAACTATAAATGCCATTTAATTGAAGCTTAGATTTCCATTGTGTCCCTCATTTTACTAAAAACATAATCAAATCACTTTCAATAAAAATTGCATGATTTGGTGCCTGTGGGAGACAGTTTCTCTTTTGAGCTTTCATGGTTACTCAAACTTATTTGGTCTTTTTATTGTCATAATTTTCCTTTATAATTTTGTAATTTAGTTGTAAAATCAAGCATAGTAAGGTGTGTTAGATGCTTTTAATTTTGTTTCAGAAGATATAGTTGCTTAGTTTTGTAAAATTTGAGGACAGTTATAATATTTGCCAGTGCTGTAAGACTTATACTTTCAGAAGCATTGTTTAGATACTCAAGATTTACACTATAAACTACCAACAGGGAAAATTCACTACCCAAGTCCAAACATGAGAAACTTAATGTGATTTGTGCATCATGTTGAGAGATGTGAGGATTTGACTCCAATAAGACAGGCAAAAAGGAAGAAAACATCTTACAGGTGGGACACTCTGAGTAGGAACTTCAGATAAAAAAATCTGACTTCTTTGTATAATTCTGGACTCATATGCTTTATCTACAAACTGTATTTCACTAAAGCTTGGACGGTCCTCTAACTGCAACAACTGAATCACAACTCAAACCACCAGGAAGAAAGCCAGTAAAGAAAGAATAGAAAAAGCATTTTTTATCTTAATAGTTTTCTATATTATGGTTTTGAGACAAATATCACATCTTTTTCCCCCACTCCTATTCCAAATTTCCTTATGTGTGTATCTTCTTCCTAGAGGTGGTGCCTCTTAAGTGGAGGAATTAGAGTCTGATTCAACACACCTGAAACAACTGAAACCTTTGCTGTGAGCTTTAATATGAGTGGAATCAAGCATTAAACTCTACAGCTGTAAGCAGAAACAGGTTAAAGCTTCCTCCTCTCTCCCAGAGAAAGGCTTTTGCCTCTGAGGTGAGGCAGGGGCTTGGCTGTGTTTCAGGCCAGGCTTACAGAGCTGGCCTGGACCCACGGGAGCGCCAACCTTCCTTAATGAAGCAACGTGGATTTCCATCAGTGCAGGTAACTTCTAGCTGAGGTACGTTTTCCCTGAGCCAGGCATCTACTGAGTTCATGCAGTACTGGAGGACAAACAGCATGAGAAGGTGTGACAAGAGAGCAACCACCATTATTAGTATTATTTCATCATCCACTCCAGAGCATGAGGAGAAGGGGGAAGTTAAAATTGCTGGCAGGATTCTCTAGGGAATCTGGGCCTTACCTGGGGGAAGCCACTAACTTACATCTGTAGTGTAGTTTATCTGAAATTCCTATTGTTCTCAATGCAGAAGGCTTTTTTTAAATCAGTAAAGCCAGAGCTTTCAGAAATATTATTTGTCAAGGGCACCTAGGGGAGGTAATTTAGTTCTCTCAGGTTTACTTGGTGGGAGTTCATGCCAGAGTTGTTTAATCTTTCCAGCTGGAGCCTCCAGGTAATTGAACCTGACAACACCTGGCAGAAGGGTTCTACTGAGTACTTCATTCAGTGGGTAGAGGCATTTTTATGTCACCCCTCATCACAGTGTCTGAGTAATGAGGACACGTATCTTCTTTGGGGTTTCTTTTTTGTCTCGTATCTTCCCACAACACTACCATAATCCTGTGGTAACAACACAGCAGAGGAAAAAGATATGCACTAAAATGGGGTTCTTATCTGTAGTTTTATTATCCCATGCAATATTCTCACAGAAAATTACTTTCTGAAATGTGTTAACCTGCTCTTTGGCTCTCCAGGGCTCTGTTCACAATTTTCTGTAAGTGATTTTTGTTTAATTTGTAGCAATCCCGGGATAGATATCCTTCACCCTGACTGCCATCAGCTTAATTGTAGCTGTAGGAAATGTAAAGGCTGTCTGACTGTTTATATTACTGAGAGTAAAATAATGGGGCATTGTTTGCTTTTCTGTTTCTGTATGGCACAGTGGCTAAACTGGTTCCTAAGCTGACATAACTTTGCACGCATAAATGCTTCATTTTAGTATGAATTAATTTTTAGCTAGAGGAAGACTGTGTTGGCTGTAGCCCTTGGTCCTAGTGATGAACTTGTTGCATGTAACTCAGTCGTTAGTAACCGTTAGCGTTAAGTCAGTTATAGGTGCATGTATATGAAGGCTGCCTTTTGCTGTCTTCTTTAAGAAAAACTATACAGGTAGAAAGTGCTCTGGCAATAAACAGAAGCAGTCTAGCTTGCCTTTCAGTTTGTTCATTTTGTGCACATTTGCATACTTAAGCAAAGAAACTAGAACAGGAACATGAAGTAGATTCTCCTGAAAGGACAGGAGGACATAGAAACTGAGCTTATTCTGTTGCAACCCGTACTAGATTTTGTGTCAGAGAGAGGAACAGCCTACATCTCTGCTGCTTGAAGAGCGTAAAGATACCTACTGCTGGAGCATCTCTGCCAGATGAGAGCTTCACAGCAGCAAGACAGGGTGAAGGGGGGGGCTCAGGCTGCCAGCAGCATTTAGGAGCATGCAGGTGGCTAGGTCTGAAGTTGGGATGGTAGTTGTGTCCCAGGAAGCAAAAGAGTGGGGAGGCTGCAATACAAGATACAGGCTGCAAGGAGATCTGGATCAGCAGAACCTGCTAATTTCTGTAGGGTCTGTGCTACTTTTGTGCTCCTAAAGTAGAAGGCTCCTATTTTGCTGTGGAGAAATGCAGGTTTTGCCCTTGTCTATTGCAATCCCAGCCTCTGTTTTCAGCAAGGAGGAAAAATAAGATTAGTATGCTCTCATATGTGTTCTTTTTTAATATATTGATACTCACAGCACTTTGATAGGGTTTATTTTAATAAAGCCTCACCTAGGGTAATATAACTAAATCGGCCATATCGCTTCAAAATGTAGACAGTCCAGAGATGAAGAAGAATGACAAAAAATATATTGAAAAGCCTGAAAGATTTGGGATCATTCAGTCTTACCCTTTTTACATTCTGTATTAAGGAGAGAAATAAACAAGTTTCCACAGGCAAGGTGGAAATGGCGAGAAATAATTGACTTAAATTGTGGTAAGGAAAAGCATTTTTAATGCTAAGGATAAATAAGTAATGCCCTCAGCAGAAAGGTTATGAATTCTCTGTCACTGGATGTGTGTTTCAAAACATACTGTACAAATGTCTCTTGGAAGAGCTGTACATAATTTCTCTTGTAGGTAAGAAAGGACAGTGTCTGTTAATGTTTTTCAGTTACTTCACAACCCATTCTCTTGTCATTTTTCTTCACTCTTTTAGATGGGGAAAAGTGGGTACAGAGGAGCAAGTTCCCTGGCTGTCACGCTAGTCTCTCCCCTTAAGAAATATCCTGTTTAAGACCTGTTCTCAGCAGAGGTATTTCCCAGATTTCATTTTGGGTAAGGAATACCCTAAAAGAAAATCTAGTCAAGCATAGATTGCCTAATGAGAGTCTCCATTTCTTCTCTTGGAGTCTTTTGTTTTAGCTGTAGGTATAATGTCTGTCAGTTCCATGAAAATTCATGCTCTCAATTTTAATGTTACAGGATGATTCTGCAGAAGAAAGGGAAGAGGCTTCACCTTTGCCTCCTGTCTTATATCTGAAGTACTTCTAGGTAGCATCTAGCAACACGTTTTAACTTTATCTACTGTATAGGAAGTTCCTTCCCCGCTTTTCCCCCTTCCATATTGCATCTTCAAGGACAGATTTTTATAATGTATCAGAGAAGCACAATCTTCCTGGCTTTTGGAAGTTTTGTGCAATATTTCAAACTAAATTGCTTTCACACAAAGATGTTGTCATGTCACTTATATCATCAACCCCCCAAAACTAGTATGTAATGATGCTATTTTCAGATGGATTTTTACACAAGCCTTGCTTGTAGCTTTGAAAACATTCCCCTAAATCCAAAGAAAAGCTAACAATATGTATGACTATGTTAACACCTGAAAAATGTAGGTTTCTGTACATGGCTCACATAAACTGTAAAAGGAAATTTTTTACCATGTTTGAATTTCATGCATAAATCTCCTCTAGAAAAAGCTCCATCTCAGTGAGAGCAAGCTTAAAGCCAAAGTAAACATCTTTCTCTGGAACTTTGTATGGCATACAAAAACCATAACTAAAAATTACTTGACCAATATCTGCAGCTTTTTTTTCTTTTTAACTGCTAGTTAATCCATCGTCTCAAGTAGACCTCTGCCAGAAGCTTTTACAGCAACCAAATGATGATCTTTGTTTACATTCATTGTAATTATTGCCTCAATTGTTTTGAATAAACCAGTCTGATAGTGGCTGACGTAATAAATGTATGGGCCGGTTTTTTCCCCCCATGTGTCTTAGCTAATCTCTGCTTGATGATAACAAAGGTATAAAAAAATTAACAAAGTCATAGCTTTTTAAGAAAATTATTAAAAAATTTAAAAAGTCCAAACCCGAAGGAGCAGGATTCAGTTCAGTGTAAGTAAATGGGTGATTTTATTAAAGCTTGTAGAATATTTTTCCAAAATATAACATAAACCAAGCTGTGTTTACATATTCTCTGCTTTCTCTCCAAGGTAATTCATCATAATGCATTAATATATATTACCTTTTAATACCCAAGACTCCATATTGTGGCTCATCTTATTCATTTTTACACTCCCTGAAGGAGCCATTACATTGTACTCTGCAAAAGGGCCTTTAAATGTCTTCACGGGGCAGATTGACACAATATACCCTAATGGATCCTTGAAAGGTTTTGCAATCTGTCCTGGGGATGATCTGTTTAATAGCTTATTTACGCTATGGACTGAACTCGCGAAACCTACTGTGCCAAGAATCTGTAAAGTGGCATTTCAAGGATACATCGGAGCAAGCTGAGCCACGATGTCCTTTGATGCAGTAAAACATCTATTTGGAAATTTCAGTGAAGGAGATGTACTGGCAATTGTCAGAAACGTGCTCAGAGGTAAAAGGTGAAAAGAGTAACTTCTGCATTCTTCTTTCACCTTGCTTTGGACAATACTAAGTTTGATATACGTAAAACAGCGTATGCTTCTCGGAATCCCCTGGGATTTGGTTACAGCACACCAAAGTGCGTTTTATTGGGCTGCTTTCATGCAGAGGACAAAGTGGAGAGTCTGCTGAAAGAGCTGTTTGGTTGGAATATCTGCATCCTATAGACCTTCTGTGGTGTTGTAAGACTGCTTTAATTTGCAACAGCCTACGTGTTGGCAGATAAGTTACATGAAATTAATAAAAGCTATCAAGTACTGGGGGAAACAATAAAACAGTTTCCTATTTCCCTGTTTCTTGCAAAAGGCTGTAGCCACCTTTATTTGTTAAACTTTATTCAGTCCTATCCCCAGCTCAGAAAAACAGTGACGGGAGCAGCTGTCAGTACTGCAGTTCTGATATTCTTCATGATATTTTTTGAAGACGTGACCATTCTGTTTACACAAGGTCTTAGCATGATCTTTGCCAGCCTGAATCATAATAAAAAAATATATACACAGGGCTTAAACACCAGAAGTAGTTTTAAAACCCTCTACAAACTTCACCTGAATTATTTCCTTCTATTAATTCCTCAACTTGTTTTTTATAAATGTATTCAAAAATCCAATACTTGCCTAACCAAATTTGGCTAGGTGTCTAAGCTTCTCCAAAATCACATCTTAATTAGATTCTGTTGATATATCATCTAACATTGCTGAAGTAAAAAATATTTTTCTTTTAACATAGTGAGAAAGAAAAAAGCATGCATCAAATAGTGAAGTTTTAGAAAACATACCAGGCGAACTTGAAAACTACCATACCTCACATGATATTGTTAGAAAGAAATCATCAAAATCTTCAAAACTGTGTAATCGCATGCCATCATTCTAATACTTCTAGGTGAAAAGAATTCTTACGGTTAAATTCTAAGCACTGAATGTTATGGAAACTCTGCATCCAAGTACAAGTTCACTACATAAAGTTGTCCCAGGTACAATATAAGCAGTTGCGTGAATTTTTTCCAGCTCTGTGTAGTACGTTAAAACACAGCTTTGCCGATACCATGGTTGCTTCCATAAAGAAAAGGATACGTAAATCTCAAGGAAGAGAGAAATGGGTTTAAAATATATTCCTTGATCTAGTCCTCCACCACTAAATTAAACTGCAGTGACTTCCTAGGAAAATGTGTTCCTTTTATGTGTTGCCATAAATTGTACATTTCAATGCTATATGTATCTTTTTTATTATAGGGAAGCAAAAAAAAATAATAAACTTGAGCAATATTTTGGCTACAGAAATCTAAGTCTTCCAAATACTTAGGCTGCATTAGGTCTGGAAGTAGTGAAAGTGGACTATTATTGGGACTCCCAGAGATTAAACTCAAATCTTGTTTAAATTATTCCTTTAACAATAGGTATGAGCACCTATTAATGTAACAATGTTGAATCAGTAGTCTTACCTCCTAGCAAAAAGTGCTACAAGATGAGGAAATGTGTCTGCCTTGTGTAGGTCTTCCTCTTAATTATTTGTCATGATTTTGAATAACCTACTGAATTGCAGTATATGGCATTGTCATAGTTCTTTTGTTGCAAATTTCCTACCAAGGAGTACCATTAGCTACAAGATATGCTATTCACATTATGTTTCTCATTAACAGTCTCAGTGGGTCAAAATCAGGTAATTAGCTGGTTTGTATAACTCTTATAACTAGTTTACATCCTTACTGCTTTTCTTTGCAGGAGCTGAGAAATTGAATGCAGATCAAGTATAAATCATTTCTCACAGCTGTACCTAGCAAGTACTTTTAGCTCAACTAGCAGGATGCTTGCTTTGAACTTCAGGAGAGGAAATTTTTCCTTCATCATTTTGCTGCAATACAAATACATTCGGCACCAGGTAGGTCTGTCTTGAAATTACCAGCACTAGTAACTCTTACTAAGATAACGGTTAAAAGGCCATATGAACAGGTCAACAATGTGTCAATGTCTAGACATAGATATGTGAAGTAGCTTCCATTAATTCAGATACTTTGAAGTACAGAAGGCAGGAATTCATATCCTGAAATTTTTCATCTAATGTTCTTTGTATGTGGAAATGGCATGAGAACTGGGAGGTGGCAGTTTCAAAATGGTACATGAAAGAACTGAGCAGCATATTTGCTAAACGGAATGACTTGGTAACTGCACTTGCTCTTCTAGTTTGAATGTAGGTTAAGCTCTTGTTGCTTATTAAGGTTTTAAAGCTTTGTTGGATAATTTTTCTGATGGAATTCTGTAATCTCTCCCCATGGGAATCTAGCGGAGAAGTGTTACCAATAATAAATTCTGAACACTTCAGATTTGAATCTCAAGGAAATACAGTTTGGTAGAATTCTAATCATTATGTACATGGTGTGTTTCAGCAGTTCAGTTCTATGATCCTCAAATGAACTGACCTCGTGTTGACATCAGTGGCACTACCATTTACTAAGCACATCTAAATATCTGAATTGTGTGTATAAAACTGCAGTATTTAATTAATTTCTTCTAACTTCACAATGTTTTTACCCTTAGCAGAACTGTATGAAGTGAAATTTATAGAAAATATTGTTCAAGTAAAATGTGGTTTTGGTACTTACGCCGATTTGTATCTGCAGCCTTGTTGTTAAAATTGTTAATTATGACATACCAGAATTATTTACTTGGGGAAAGGGGAGCAGGAATGTCAGGGGAAATAGATGTAAACTTTTCTAACAAAACATTTTCAACATATAATAAAAGTCTGTGCCAGGTGGGCTTTGATTTTCTTTTCCTCTCAAAAATTTCAGTTAATCAAGGTGAAAAATACCTTTCTCTCAACTAGCTCTATCTTCAGAGATTCTTTGCTGAAGTTTAGGTGGCAGTCTTAATTTTCATTGGGACTAACATTTTCTTCAGAACGTTAACTAGGCTGACTAATGTTCATGCGCTCTCTCTCTCTGTCCCCAATATATAAATGCAAGTTAGAGATGAAGCGTAAAAGATCTTTTTGACAACTTGACTCTGAACATTTTAGTAGAGCAGCCATAGTGCTAAACAAATGGCGGGGCCCAGAAATTTATGTGGGGAAGAAAATAAGAAGTTAAAATTATTTTCTTTGGAGGAGTGAAAGCTGGAGCATTTTCTTTTAACATGTTGTACAACTTGTGTTTTAAAATTCTTTGAATGTCCTAGATCTGTGTAGGTGTTTGTGTTTTCTGATCATCTGATAGAATCTTACTTTTCCATCTAAAATATGTCTAATTGGACTTGGAGACTGTACCTGCTTCATGTCCAGAGTGTGATAGTGCTTGTGATTATTTAGGATCACAGGCTATGATCTGCCACTTCACCGCTGCAGTCTGATTTAATTCAGTAGATTGGCCTTTGCCTTAATCAGCAAAGTTTTGTGATTTATTTCCCTCACTCCCACACACTATCAGAATTGCAGCAAAGAACAGTATAGAATTTTCTGCATGCGGTGGTTTGTTCTAGAAGACTACTTTCCCATAACAAGTTGTATCAGCTGAATACTTGCTGCAACTCATCACCTTTTGGTAGCAAAACTATTAAACTTTGTTTTTTCCTTGCTGCTCCATGATTCTACAAATAATAATTAAACTATTAATTATGATAGCTACTTAAGTGTGACAAATTAAGTTGACTATATGGCAAAGTCACTCACTACCCTTGAGAAGCACAGCTTTGGTTTACTGAAAATGGAATGTTTAAGAACAAGCCCCGTCCTCGGGTAAAATAGTGATTAAAAAATACATGTTTCTCACAGCACAAGGCCTATACATAATCTCTTCCTCCTCTTTCCTCTCCTTATTTACCCTGTTCTGTAGCTCGATCAAGATTTTATAAACTTTTCAAATAGATGGTGTTGCCTTACAGTTATTTTAGAGAGAAAAACAAGAAAGGTGGTGTCGAAGGTTAGTGTGCTGAGAAAGTACAGTTCTATGGCCAGTTGAAAAGCACCATTATTGCATGGAAGCAAATTAGAACCAAATGTACTTTCAACACGTGTGACTCGATATTTTTATATTTGTTTTCTTTACTAACTTTCTGAAAGTTTTGTTTTCTAGAATGCATGAACTTTTAAGGCTTGTTTCCTTAAGACAAACATTGCGATTATAACTGTAATAATGATTCATCATCCCTTAGAAACCTCTGATATAAACATCTGTCTGTTAATGAATTGTTTGGCTGAGTCACAAACTTATCAAACAAGATGTGACTCCTTTGTGGGTGGCTGACTAATTAAGCTTTTTGTTCACTCCACAATCCTCACTTAGCTTTCACATATCGGAAGTCTAAGCAATTCATTCAAGAAAATGACCTCTCAAAGAATGAATAGCCTGGCATGATATGGTAGTGGGATGGAGTGTTTGTTGAGCCATGCCTAATATTTGCATAAAAAGGAATCTAATAATTACAGGAAACTTTTATGTAAAAAGAAAGCAGAAAAGATACCATTAAGATGAATCAGTTGACCAGTACATGCTTGGGGCAGAGCATGTGTGGATGAAGGGCATTAATTTTCTCCTGCTTATTTTGCTGTAGGCATTACCATATAACATGTTTTTAGCACACGTGTGTACAGAAGTGAGTGTTTATATCAGTGCTATCCTATGTAGTAAGAACAAGCTGTTCTTAACGGTGATTTATTCTTGAGGGAATCTGACATCTTCTAGGAAACATAACTGGCAAAAGTAGTAAGCAGTAATAAAAGAGAAGGAATATTTGTGATCTTAAGAATAATGGATAAAATCTTTATGCTGAGGGTTCTCTTCATCAACAAACTGCTGTTTGCACCTATTTGCATTTTAATGGTTACTCGAGTTCTGAAGTTAAAATTATAGACTTTTCCCAGCTGCTCTTTAAATGCTACATTATAATTTTGAGGAAGCATCATAAGTAATTATATTTAATAGACACAGAATTGATTGAAACACTTAACAAAAACAAAAAGCCCAGACCTAATTTTGTAAACATGTTATTGTACAGTAACCCCCAATGAGTTTGTTCTTAAATCTCCCAATTAATTTTTAATTAAAAAGCTCAAAGATGCTATTATACTTCTTGTTGTAGATGACAGCCTTATGTAAGCATAAACGACTTAGCTGCTCAGACAAATATCTTCCATTAAAATCCATGTCAATGAGAACTCCTGAACACAGTATTTTGGAGATTTAAACAGTGGTGGCACTAAAATAGTCTAAATATCACATAGGGGCTTGCTCTTTTTTTTTATTTCTCCTTTCTTTTTTGTCCAAGAGATAGATTTGTAGAGACTATAATAGGTTTGCACATGATAAGCTGTCCAAATTTCCACTTGGGCACGTCAGTCCTCTCCCCATGGCTACTACCAGGCTATAGACATACATAGTATTAACTAGCAAGTGATAGGGCTGATCCAACTAATCTCTGTTTATGTGAGGACAAATGGGCACCATATCAGTAAACGTTTATGCAGATTTTCTTCATTAAGTAGATGAACACTCCTTTTATTAATGAAACTAACCTGCTGAAGTAAAACACAGACTAGCCAAACCTGTGACCTTGCATATAAAAGGCACCGAGATTTCTGAGATTTTAGTCCATCTTCGCTTTAAATCCCGACAGAGGAACTAAGCCAGTAGCTGAAACACAGTGTGTTGCTGTGGGGATGGGCTGATGTCACAAATAGAGATTATTAATAGCATAAAAACAGCAAGTGCTCTTTTCGGAGAAGCATCTTTAATAGCAGGGGAAAAACACTTGAGACAAAATCTCATTTGCTATGTTTTTCTTACATTTTTAACTAAGAGAGATGGGAGGTGGAAATGCAGTGATTTCTATGGTTTAATTATCTGTCTTCGATATGATTATTAACGCTGCAGAGAGAAGAAGCAGAATTTAGAAGGCTGGAAATTGTAAGCTCAGTTTTGCAAAGCTGCAGTTTTAATTTTAAAATGTGGAAAGTTTTGTTGTTAGGACCAGCGTTTAACAATAGTGATGTTTCCACTTAAATGAAATGAGTAGCTTCCCTTTCCTAACTTTTGCACAAGGCAACGTTTATTATAACATATATCCATGCTTTTAAAAATACTATTTTTTGTTCATTATTATTATTATTGATTAGGGGAGGGAAACTCAGACTGCATTTTAAAAGTGAAATGTCCCATGTAGTCAGTTTTCATACAAGATCTGTAATTTGGGTTTTGTTGTCTGGAAACAGAATATTACATCACCTTGTGGAAGGTAGCACAAGGAGGTGAAAACAAGGTGACAATAGTATCTGTGAGGCAAAGAGCCCTAGAAGGTGCTGGCCAACAAAACTGTTGTTTGTATGTGTACTAAGCATGTACCTAACGTGGTTTTTACATTTTTGCCCTATTTCTGAAGAGAGAGTGGTTTTTTTTTTGAACAGTTTGTTTGTACTGATAATCCAGCTGCTATGCTGTGAAATGTGTCTTGGAGCTATTTGAACTACCTGATAAAACTTTTTTTTTTGCACGAGTACATCATGGGCAATTTTTTTGTCATTCTTGCCTCAGTAAAAAAAGTAGTGAGGCAATTGGCAAAATAGATTTCTGTGTGCTAAATATATTGTCAATTTGTACTTGACTGAAATAGTTGTGTTGGTGACTGTTGGTTTGAAACATCACGTTCAGAACATTTTTCTGCTGAAATTAATACTTCTCTGATGTTGAAGGTAGCAGTTCCAAAACCAGCCAAATTCTCTACAGTTCCCGGAGTGCTCCAGCTGCTCCAGTATAGTTTAGTCTTCAAGATGTGATTCTATAAATCAAATGAGTTACAGTAAATAATTCTAGTTGCTAATGGCAGAATTTTACAACCAGGAATGGTTTTGTCATTTCCTTTTTCTCTCGTTAAGACCTGTAACAGTTACAGATCATAAGTCTGAGATGTAAATGCTATTCAAATTACCTGTTCTTAAATTGCCCACAGGAGACGTTTGCCTTGAAGAGAGCTTGATTATGAGAGCGTATAGCTCATCGCACTCCAAAGTAAAATTTGTCCTCTCTTTTTCAGAAGTTGCTGCAGCAAAACCAAGTGAAACTAGCAAACCGTGTGCTGTAGCTTGACTACATTTTAGATCTTTATCAAATGAAATTGTGTTACGTACAGAAAATCAAATATTTTTTATCACCTCTTATATTATTGTAGGCTCCTACAGTTCCCGAGATTTGTAATTCTCTTCATAACAAACCTTAGACAATATTTTTCCTGTTTGCAGAGAAAAACAGAGGTCTCGCAGATACCATGTTTTGTGTTTTCCAGAGGTAATAAAAAGCATGTTTCCCTCAACACTTCAGGACATATTTATAGTTAGTTTCTCATGGTCCTGCTCTTTCCACCCATAGGTAACTCTGATAGTTAATCAAGAGAGATCGGAGTGGTGTGCTTTGGTTTGTTCTAACAATTTCTTTAGATTTTCTCCTATTTATCCTAAAAGATGGGCTTTTTTCTCACCACTAATCTGTGCACAGACCCTTGTGTTTATCACTGTAGGCTTTCAGAAAAGCCTCAGATTGCTGGGCAAGCCAACTGCTGGACATTAGGAAAAAATGTTTCATGGAAAGGGTCATTGGTCACTGGCAGAGGCTGCCCAGGGAGGGGGTTGAGTCACTTTCCCTGGAGGGGTTTAAGGCATGAGTGGACGAGGAGCTGAGGGATATGGGTTAGTGATTGATGGGAATGGTTGGACTCGATCCGTTGGGTCTCTTCCAACCTGGTTATTCTATGATTCTATTTGTTGTTCTTTGTAGAAAAGATGTTTAAGCTCTAAAGGAAGGCCACTTTCAGTTATGCTCTACACGTAACAATGGCTTTTGCTAATCTGTATAAGAGAGAGGTTCACCTCCCCTCTTTCCATCAAAGAGGCCAGAAGATGTGGTGAAAAAGCACAGCAGAGTAGCAGCCAAAATACTTGAAGCACTGTATATTCACTTGAGTCTCTCTTCATTGCCAGTGCTTAGAATCTCCCTTAAGAGCACCAGCTGTGCAACTTGTCCACCCAGCTGATAGTACTTCAAATCTGCTTAGCTTCAGAAATTACTTGCCTGTGTAATCTAATTTTACCCAATGTTCTGTTTAGAAATAAGTCCATTTACCACTCACAGATTGTTAGTTTCCTGATTTAATAGTGAAATGTTGAAGAAAAAGTAGTGTTTCTCCCTCATAACTCATGCTTTCATCCCACTTGTTCATACTCCAGTAATTGAAATTACAGTCTTATAATTGTGCAGACATTGATGATTTTGCAAATGGAGGATTATTAATAGCGTAAAAACAAGAAGGACCTCTTCTCAAAATGTTATTCCAGCAAAAAAGAACCAGAAAAATACGCTTGATTATTTCTTCATTTTCTGTGCATCCTTCAGGCGTTAATTAGGCAGAAAAAAAAGCAGATAACATTTTCTTTCATCAGCATGAATATTAGGGTATCATAGCAGAAAAGAATCTTATGGAACATATTACAAATCATGAACTTAGTTTTTTGTGAATTCTGTTGACTTTAAGATTTTTTTAAAAAACTTTTTTGATGAAATACAAACTGGAACAAGATCTTACATGTTTCAATATAAACAAATTTTCTTGTATGTTTAAGTAAAATTTATGTAGTTTTTTTTAATTTTATAGAAAAGAGAAAATATTGCAGATATTTCTGTATATAGATAATTTTATTGTTAGTTTGCCACACTTGACATTCCTATATACTTTGCAACTGGCACGAACGTCTAGTAGGATCTTTTGGGTTTTTAGCAAATTATATGCATCAAATCTATGTATTTCCTTTGTCTCTGAGTATGTACTTTTGAATTAAGAGCTGATCAGGAAAACTTTGCGTCTTGCTTTGCTGGGAGGTGTAGGGGTCAGATCAGAGCTCTGGTTGCTGGTGGTGCTGCCAGTGTCCCACAGCTGGAGGTCCCAGCCGAGGTTCTGCACCAGAGATGCTCCTGGGTACCTCCATCCTCTCCACGCAGCCAGCAGTGCTGCTGAGCCCAAGCCCTGAGTCACAGGGTACAATGTCTGAATTACTAGTTAGGAGAAGACGAACGAGGAACAATGGAACAGCCAGGGGACGATGAAATCACTAGGATGCCATTTTAACACAAACATAGGAAGTCTTTTTTGACATATTGCATAACTGCACTATGAATTAATGGAGGATATTTCCTTGAGGATGCAGTAATAATGTGGATGCACTCTATTGCTCAGCAAGTCCTGAAACTGCTGACATAATTAAGAGAGAGTGCCATGGAAAATGGCCACTTTTCATACTTTCTTAAACTCTTTTTCTGAGTATTTACTTTGTTGATTAATGGATACAGAGAGAAATGGAATTTTTGGTCCTAGTAACTCCATAATTTTTACTTTTCCACTATGCTTTGAATGGATTTCTTTGTTTTCTACATGTATATTTAGAAAAAGCTTTTAAAAATCAACCATGTTATGAGCATCTCATTGCTAAGCAACAATGTGTTCTTCCCTCCCACATGCCTTCCTGCTGTTCTGTGGAAAACAAGTATACCAAATGTGTGAAGAGTAGGGAGTTTTCCTTTTGATTGTATAATCCGTAGAGATGTTCAACATCTAGCTGTTCTGGTCACTTGTTTCTGAGACATAGGATTGCTGCCATCTGGTTCCTAGTTAGAGCAGTAATGGTCTGCATCCTACTGCTGCATTCCTGCAGGCTTTTCTTGGGACCTCTGCTTGGGCATAAATTCTTCCAAAGAGCACATTTTTGTAGTTTGTATGGGACAATGGCCACATTCAGTTTGAGATGTTTTGAGGTGACCTAATATTGTGTGATCGGCAGTACAGGAATGTGGATCCTACTTCATGTGCAGAAAAAGGCGGCGTGCGACAGCTTTCTTACTAGTGAACACACCTTATAAACACATTGGTCTGCAGTGTATCACTTCGGGGCTCTCCTGGAATATTACAATTAGCTTTGTTTTCAAGCCGATCAGAAGGCAGATCAGTTGTGGACAGGGGAGGGAGAATAAACGTGTTTTGTCAGCTAAATACACTTCTGGAAAATGTTTTTAAGCTATCTGCTGTTTCAGTATCGTTCTGGAATTAAAGCAGTTTTAAAGCTTTACAGTTCAACAGCCCTAAAGGGGTTTTTGGTATACAATGCTCCACTGTTGCACTGCTCTTGTGAATGCCTTCAAAAGCTATCAGAGTGTTCCACGAATTGTAATTTTATTTTTTAATATCAGTGTCATGTGAACACCACTGAAATTGATGTGGCAAAGTCACTTTGTAGAACTAAATGCTGTCTAAGAGCTAAGTATGATCATTCAGTTGTAGAACAGATTGAACTAGAAATGTTCCCTGTGCTCCCTAGCTTAGAGTTTGTGCCTGGATTCCTGCTATACATCAGGTTAGGAAAGCTGTAGTACTTGTAGTCAAGGGTCCCATAGCAAACAACAAATAAAGAGAAATATATTGTCATTTGGTGACCGTCTCCTTCAGAGCACTTGGAGTAAAAATTCATCTTTCTAGTGTTTTGTCAAGCCTTCTATGCTAAGATACATATAGCTTCTTGCATTTTCAACGGTATCATCTTAAAAGCATCCTTAAATAAAGGCTCTTTATTTACATATGTCCTAACTCTGTTGCAGAATTGCCTCAATTCCTTTGTGGATTGTGTTCATCTGTGTGAGAAAGAAGTTCTGAAAGGGGCTTAGGTCTGAATTTGAATAAAATATTGGACACTAAGGCTTCATGTGGATGTCCTTATTCCCTCTTCAAAGACAGGAGTCTTCATACTGTTAATTAGTTTGGATTGGCTATTCCAAACTGATGTTCCTTTTTTTGATTAGTTTCTATAACCTTAGCATGCAATTTAAGATGTTGATGCTCCCAAAGATGGCAGCAGAACTATTCTTCAGCTGAAATGACACACTTTATAACTATGTTCTTAGCTAGCCAGAGATTCCAGTGGCCATACTAGTATCGGAATAGTAAACTTCCATAATGTAATATAGAAGTCAATGGAAAAACAGTGATCTTTTCATGTGCTGGCTTAAAGATCAAGCCAATATATTACTTCACACTTGCATGCACAGAAGAAGATTACAAAGAACATGCTGTACTCCTGTGTGCATGTTTTTCATGGGTGAGTAAAAAGCAGGCAGACAGTTAAGCAGTAGAGAGTCATAGCTCCACCTGATATGCGAGGTAACAACAGACTTAGCACAGAATGGAAGTAGGTTGAGGAAGAAAAAATACATAATTATAATCACTAGAGCAAGGGAGGAAGCAGCAGCCACGGTATTGATCTCTATTCAGAACGTATTCTTCTGTTGTTTGTCCAGTGCACTAGCATAATGTACTTGAATCAGAGCAAATAGTTAATATTCTGTTTAACCTACAGCAAAGTAAATGTCATGTGCCAATGAGGATACAGTCCAGTTACCCATAATTCTTCTATCCACACTCATTTCATTCATTTTTAATGATCACTTTATGTTTTCCTCTTATTTCTTCCTCCTATATTACTATATACACAAGGGGGAAGAATGAACAAAGTTAAATTGTTTCTTGGGTTTTGCTGAGCTGCCTGGTGTGTAGATAAAAATAGCAAGTGCCAGTGGCAAAGTCTCCCGAAAAGTGCTAGCGCACTGTGAAAGTGCTAACACATTGTGCTATTGAATCAGCACTGAGAAATCAGATTTTCCTCACAACACTTTCTTTAAACTTGAGGTGACCTTTAGGAATGCATTTGCATCAATGTAGAGAACCTTATTACTTTGTCATATAAGAGAGTAAGTGCTGTCATCCTGAAAAGGGTTCAGCTATGGGTCCTGAAATTCCCCTTCTTTTTCTCCTAGGCTTGATAGGACATTATTGATTTCGGTACCAGAGCTAATGAGCCACAAACACCCAGTAATGAGAGCTGCTGTCTTTGGGAAGATATTATTATACAGTAATTTATAGTTCAGTATTGCCGAAAGTTCCTATTTAGGAAAAACTCAATTTTATCATTTCTGAAAATCATTTCTCTATACTTGATAATTTCACCTGCTTTCCTGAAATTCCACAGAGCCTGGGGTTATCTACAGCACAGGCACCGATACAATTTTTAAACAAGGTTTGGGGCAGCAGAGCTATCTCGGATATGAATGTTGTCTTGCATATTGATTATGTAGAAAATGTTTTCCCTTATGGGGTCAAATTCTTAACCTCTTACTTCTGGATCAAATTAAAAGAGACTGAGAGCTGCTGTGCCATCTATTGACTTTGAAGCAAGAAAGAATCTCTCAGAACTTCTTATTGTCAGGCCTGAATTGGTCAAAGTTCTTATGCATTGAAACTTATGAATGGTTAAATGACTTAAAATATTTTATATAATAACCTTAACCCAAAGCATACCGAAATTGAAAATATTATCTTATGTTCCCATGGACTATGAATGAAAGTTTATATTAGAAGTTAGACTTAGAACAAGTCATAACTAGTAGAATTTGACAAATACTTAGAAGCTGGGATGCTAAAAATTAGAGCTAGAGTAGAACACAATACCAGAGAACAAAATACAGCAAGGTAGAGGAGGCTTTATATTGCCAGTGACTTTGAAAACAGTAAAACTTAAGTAGCTGCTTAAATGTGGAATTCAAAGAAGCTGGAAGAAAGCTGAAAAATTCCATTTTTAAATGAATTGGAACTGGCTTGTATGTCTTCTTTGTTGACCGAGGGCAGCAGGAACATGATATTCAAAAGGCAAAAACACGTTTTCAGCACAGCAGGTAGTGCTTCAGTTCCTGTTGTTGCCAGAGATCTCCATTTCAATGTACATGTGCTTATGGTATACAGTAAAAGGCACAATAGCATCAAAGATTAGCATAGAAACAGCTACAGTGAACTGGAATAAAATTGCTTCTAACTTTTATGAGACTCCCCATGCAATATTCCTTTACTTAGATATTTTATTAGTATATTTTGGTCTAATATGCATGGCAAAACTGGACCTGAGAATATACTGCAGGGGCTGTATGTGCAGTAGTTACTAATCCTATTTCACTTTGATGTATTAGTTTAAACAACTAAACAATAGTTACAGAAGTTTAAAGCAAAGGGCATCAACATTTCATCTAATTTGTGACTATGAGCCACTGTATTTTGTATTCATATATAGAATGCAATTATATTATTGACTTATAAGAAATACTGATGTCAGAAAATCTGTATTTTTCTTTGTCAAGCCATTAATTTTTCTCTGACCCTCTGACCAGGTCCTCTTGCTTTCTCATTTAGTGATATTCTCTCCTTTTTCTTTCTTGTAGTTTCAATCGTATATTAAAAAAATAATATATTGCAAATATATTAGTAAATATTAATTTTCAGAATCTCCAGTTTATTCACCAAATGGCAGAGATATTTAACAATTACTTACAATTTATCTTTATGAAGAAATGTGTGATTATAAATAACTGTTAAAAGGCTTATTGAAAGCAAAGGAAGTATGAGTACTGAATTATATGATGATCAGAGCAGTTGATGAATAATTCATTGTCCCTGCCTTTTCCAGGAGCCAAACTTATGAGCAGTGGCCATTGTAATTGTGGACACCAGGTGTCATGTTATTAAGCTATTAATTTGCTTATGCAGAGTCATGCCGCGGTATAGCGCGTCGGCGCTCTCTGTGGCTCAGCATAACAGCGATTTTGAAGTGTTGTAATGTGCCTCAGCACCACAGGGACCCAAATCAAAACCAGCGGCGTTTCAACAGTTTGGCTGTTCTGTAAAGTGTGCGCAGGGTATCACTGCAGACATCCATCTGTAATGAAACCATTAAAACAGGAGTGGAACGGAGAGAGCTGTCTGTTCGGCATCCCCATTAAACTCAGGTACTTTGGCGCATCCCTAATTAAAGACAGTAAGTCTTGAGTTCCAATTGACAAACCACTAGATCTAGACAACATACTCTTAAGAG
Source organism: Clamator glandarius (assembly GCA_033459285.1). Classification (NCBI taxonomy): domain Eukaryota; kingdom Metazoa; phylum Chordata; class Aves; order Cuculiformes; family Cuculidae; genus Clamator; species Clamator glandarius. Next base: position 4,654,279 of record JAUNZM010000055.1, on the reverse strand, counting down.
TGCTTGAAGAAATAATACAGAGATGTGAGGTGCTAGTCTGGATAATTTCATGGGTGATTTCTAATTAGCCTATGCTTGAGAGGTTAACTTGCGAGTCTGATGAGAAACTAGCCAAAGAATAATGGGGTCCCTAACACCGCAAGCGTCACTTCTGTGGCCTTACATGGATTCTCTGCTGCTGAAGAGCAGCCTGCCATTTAAAGAAAGATTTCTTGGCCTGACACAGCAGCCAAGCAGCGGAGCTGTGCGAATGGATGCTGTTAAGGAGTAGGCATATGTCAAAACAAAGCCTGATTTCATTATTTAGTAGAGAAGGTAAAAAAGATCTCAAAATGTTACTTTATTCTGTTCTATCACAATCTAAATAAAGCCATTGCCAATTAGCACAATTATTAGAGTCTACGGCAAGGACTCTGCAAGAAAGCAGACATAAGAAAAACTGAGGAGCTGGCTTTTGCTTATACAATCATATATAACCAGTAAGTACTGGAATCACATTGTCACATATGTAGTTGCCTTTAATCTATACAGGCATTACAATAACAGACCAAATGTTGGGTGTAAATCCTAGAGCACAGTATGCTGAAGATAGAAAATTCACCCGCCTCTCATGCTTCTAGTGTAGGATTTTTTTTTTCTTTTGTACATGAAAGAAATAATGCATCTTATGTAGAAATCTTTCAGATTGGAATGAGAAAATAATAGGCTTGGAAATTTGCAAAAGTTGTGAGAAAAGTTTATTCATGTTAAGTTTATTGTCATGGGGGAAAGAAGACTTTATTAAAGATTTAAATTTAATAAAGTAAAAACTCAAGGAAGAAATAAAATCTTGATAAAGTTGATCCAAAAGAGCCTAACAATGAGAGGACTTAATCTGAAGGCTTACGAAATCAGGAGTCAAATACAAACTATATAAAGCATGTTCATGTAGCAAGTAATAAAGCATGCACCTCTAAGTAACAATATAAGAAAATATATTCAAGAAGCATCAGGATGTAGATGAAAGAATTATATGAGATTCTTGACACCAGAGATTAAGGATTGTGGCACAAAACTAAGAAAAGGGTCTGAATCAGTGAACATCTGGTGTGATGGCTTTTTCATTCTTAAGATTTTATTTTTGTTTTTTCTCTTGGAGATAAAACAGCACTATGGTTTGACCAGACCTATTGCCTCTTCTGCTGGTCCTGATTGTCTGGGGCTGAGTTCACCGCTCTGCATCATATCTCTTTATTCTTTCAAAGTTACCATTTAGAGAAGTTAGTCTGAGCACAACGGACTTTATTTTCGGAAGTACTCGTTGCATCCAGATCCTGTAGGAATCAGGCTTCAGTTTCTTCTGAAAATGAACGTGCTGACAATCGGAGAGATGCAGTTTCAGATTGTTCACACTGAAAATGGCTGTTATGTTTCATATTGATTGAACACCCCAGATCCAGGTCCCACAGCCTTTGTATTTCCATCCTTGCATTTTTCATTGCACTTTACATCTACCAGGGGAGAGCTAAAGTGGCTCTGTGTCAAGGATAAGCCTCCGTCTTTTTCTCTGTGTGCATCTGGAAAAGTTTACAGAAAATACTTGACATTGAAGTACAAAGATGTAAAGAGGGTGGATGAACATGATTTCCTTTGATTTAGATTACAGCAAAACTTTCAAAGCTTCCTGACCCTTCTGACTCTTTCTTGTGGCTCTCCCTGCTGGGAAGCACCGGTCTGTATGTGCCACCTGAGACATGCACACTGCTAAATCAAACCACTTTGCAGGCAGAAGAAAGCACATTAGGGGCAGTCTGAATTAAGCATGGTTTTTCCTGTGTTGGATGAGGGTGAGAGTTAATTAAAGCTAGTCTTTCAATGGAAATTCTTTTAGTGCATTTCTGGTATCTGTGGAGATAGTGATGGATGAGGACATAAATAGGTTGATTTTACTGCAAGTTATTAACATTCCAGTCCTTGCTGCATCACCACTGATCCTGCTCAGCAGAGACCACTCTGGAGTGATGTCACAGCATATTTCTCTACACAACAAAATCGATAGGCAAAAAGTACGATCAGTGCAATTACTGATCTGGTTGGTTAGCCCACACTGTTACTTGAGGTAGTAAAAGATAGGTGATTATTTTGCCTGGTGGCAAATCCTCATTGCCAGCTTGTCAGTAGCAAGGAAGCAATATTTATGGTTGTCTTTATGGAGCTCTATCCTATCATGCAGTTAATTATGATAAACTGTTTTATTTGTAAAATAGCTTAAAAGTGCTTTGTATTGTGGCAGTGCAAAAGAACTACAAAAGAACTGCTTAATTAGGATGGTCAAACCAAAAAATTCTGCTGCGAAATGATAGGAAAAACATCAAGGTATGTCTACTCTGAAAAATAAAGCTGTGATTGTAACATATTCTAATATCCTTGTGTAATCACAATTGAAGACAGAGGCAGACTTTTCAGTGTATCAGCACTGCTAACTGCTCAGAGCAGACTCGGGCTTTCTCAGGAGTGCAGGCGAAGTTGGATTATGACTCCTCAAACCAATGGTTGTTTGTACAGAAACGGAAAGTGCTGGTGGCATTGCCCAGTGCTGCTCAGCCCCCTCCCAGTGACAGCACAGTCTATACAGACTATGACCAAAGCTGTCTGGAGGTTTCCTTGCTTTCCAGGTATCTAACATTGAGAAAATCGGTAGCAGCGTCACAGGAATTTCATTGCTTCTTGACATGTGGCTCCTGCCCTTAGCCAAGGGACAGCCCTGCAGGTGCGTTTGCTAGACTGGGTGTGCACAGTCCAAGCTGAACTCATCTCCATTTCACCATAGATCTCCTGTCATTGCTCAGGTTTCACACAAGCAAACTACTGAAGTCATGTAGATCCTGTGGACTTTAATACCAAACCCATTTCCAAACATGGATTGAGGTCAGGATCCAGGCATGAAGGGCTGCTACAGCATCCCCTGAAATCAGTGTGAGTCCTTCTCTTGACTTCAACAGATCCCAAGATGTTCTGAGATTCAACATGAGCAAACAAATGGATAATTTATGGATGTTATCATGGAGGGTCCAGATGATGGAATTTCCTAGGGCATCTTATTTAAGGAGATTCTTTAGCATTTGTACAGTAATAGTTGGGAAGCCCTAGTACTACTGCTGCTGGCCCACATCAGTGTCTTTCATCACGACACTGCAGAAAGGAGGGCTTGACAGGCTAACTAAATTAAGGCTGCGTGAGCAAAAATATCCTTTATCTTGGGAAAGAAAGAAGCTATATTAATATATAATACCCTACATTTAACATTCCCTCAGTACCCTCCCACTTCTGAGTTATAATACTTGGAGAAGTGATCATATATTAAACACTGTGAATTCAGGATGTCTTTATTTCTGGCAGTTTGTCTAGACCTTTTCTATAGAATATGTTCAGTTTTTATATTCATCTCAAAACTGAAATCTATTGGAATGATATATTGGTTCCTATGTCTGGGAATACCTGAAAATTCTGTACTTTTACTCTTCTCTTGTGGTGTTTTGTATGCCTGTCAGAAGAGTGCATGCACAGACATATACATGCTCCTTTGCAGTCAGTAATGAACTAATTAGAGCAGAATTAGAGCAACCATTGCTTTTCATTGCATAAAATCATAACGTCTTGAACGTGAGTCACAGCTGCCTAGTATAAGATGCACGGTTAGCTTGAACTGTGTTTGCTGTGAGATTCACAAAGTTTTAATTAGGGCTTCTTGCTGGATCAATGTTTCAGAATTAGCAAAGTAGAGCTGCAGACAAAGAAAATTGTTTCCGTGATTTGCTGCTAAAACAGGGCCAGAGACCCAAACAGGGCAGTGAACTTAAGAAGTACGGCCTGGAGCCCAATTTCTTGTCCATTTGGTTATTGACAGCTGCAAAAGAATCCTTTTTAACATAAATATTTTAGCTGCATTTTCCAAATGCTGTTTACTTCAAAATATTGGTGCAAGTTGGTACGGGGAAAAAAAAATCTCATACATATAGGAATTACAGATAAAGAGTTTCCTTTGTGTGAACAAAGATTAGGTAGATAGATTATGGAAAGTTAGGGCTCTTTCATAAAACAGTTAAAGTTTATGAGGCTGTCTGTCTGAGCTAGATGGGGTTTAACAGAACGTTACCGAGCTGGCTGTGCAGGGTAGTATTTTAAAAAACTTGACAGCAAGAACAGATTTAGAGGACATGCCTCTTCAGGTTAAGGTGCCAGTCTAGATGATGATACAAAGGAAAGTAACACAAAGCCGAGTTGGACTAATTTTTCATAAGGCAACTATTTGCATGGCTGCAGTGATACAGAGGAAAAGGGAGACAGTTCAAATAAAAATTATCTTTTTTTTAAGAAGGGAAGAAAAGTATAAATCCCAGTCAAAAGAGGAAATGTACAGAGAAATTAGAGTTTTTTAGCTGCATGGTGCCGGAATGTGCTTTGAAGGGCTCTGTGTGTACAGGCAAAGAAAAGAAATTAATCTTACATTGCAATGAATATTTACAGTATTGGAAATTCCATGCAGGGTCCAGATTTTGTTTCCTGTGGAGATTAAAGCATAGTTTGCTGTAACAAAATAAACAGTTAAGTAGATCTGGAGACGTATTTATTTTTCCGTTCATATAAAAATCATAACAGCAAGAGCATAAAGGTGCAGTATGGGATGAGTGGGAAAAGCCCCAATTCAGCAATCCACCACTGTGAAGAGGCTGCTATTAAAATGTCTTCGTGTGTAACCATGTTTCAGTTCTTTACTCAGTAAAGTTAGGTGGAAGAATTTAGTTAAATAACTAGATGAATACCTGGGGTCTAGTCATTTGGAATCATCCCTTCCTGCAGAAAAAAATGCTTTTTAACACTCTGCTAACAGTGGTTGGGGTAAAATCTTCAGTACTCCTTCCATGTTAAACATTAACCTTTGGAAAATGGGTTTAATTTTACAAAAGGTTAAAATAGTTGCCTTACACAATGTGCTAATGCATGTTTTTCCAGCAGATATATGCAGGACTAAAACTTTTGAGATAAGCTATGGAACAAAAAATGAGCGTGGCATTGAGTTATAATATATTCTAGCTTAATACTCAAAGAGCTGAGCAAACTATACACGTTAAACAAATAAAGCAATTTCTTTGACTTTTTTTATATCACTTGAATTTGGGACAATGAAAATGCATTTGTGAATCTGTAAATCACACCACTTAATAGCCAATATGAACATGTTACCTGATTAAAAGCAGTACTTGTTATTCCTATATCTTCTCTTTGGGAATACTGAAATAACTTGATACTGGTTCTATGAGTTGGATTTTACTCTAGCTGATTAATGTAGACAATGCACACAACTTGAGATGCATGGGGAAAAAAGACAGGCAAGGGAAAAGCTAGAATACCTTTTTTATCCGTACTAAGCACTAGGTAATATTACCTTCTTCAAATCAACAATTCTCTCCATCTCTACCCTTTAGATTTAAACTACCTTCTCACACCAAATAGATGTTCCCAAATTACATGCTGAATCTCTTTAGTTTTCATTAACTGCTCTGAATCCACATATTGGTCATTTCAGTGGAGAAAAAAAAAAGTCCTATTTCTGAACATCTCAAAACTTTTCTCCCTGAAGGTGAGAGATTTCCCTGTAAGGTTTTAATAAAATTTTTAAATTTATTTCCAAGTCATCTCTATCGGAAATGCAATTGCACTTCCATGTTAGTATGTTAATCCTTAGAAATACCTATGCAAGATAAGTTACTGGATTGTTTAATTAGCATCATTTTCATTTTATGTCAATTAAGACCAATGCATGGAGCAAAGGTTAATATGTGATAAAGCTGCCAGCTGGAGGTTTCTGATTTGTGAAAGTAAAAGCATGTACAGCTTTCCAAGTATCTTATTTAAAACTTACAGCTATGGTTTCTTCTTTCAATGTATTCACATTTTACATGCCTACCTGACCCTGCGTTGCCCAGAATATTTACCACTTTCTGGTAAATATGGTTCCTTTTCCATCTGAGGATTTCTGCTGTTCTCTATATAATCAGCCATGTGCTTTGTGGAATCTTTAGGTTCTGTTTATGACCTAATGAAAGTTCTGTTACAGCCACATAAACCTATGTGGCATATGCTTCCTTCTCAACTTGCCATGATGAGGCTCCACTAAAATTAGCATTATGATAATCCTTTCTGACCGCGGAGAGTAAAAAATAACACAAAGAACTCTGTGTGCATCATATGGGATTCTCCACGACCTGCTTTTAATTCATTTTCTCATATTTGTTGAAGATGCTTTTAAGCCAGCAAGACTTATAGCCTGCTCAGCTTCAGCTGGGGAAGTGGCTGGAGCAAAGGGCAAGCCTTTGGAGAGGTGCATGGTGCTGAAGCCTCCTTTGTAAATCCCTAGTTCCCTTTAGCCTTAGCGGTAGTGAAATCCAGTTGAAGATGATGATATTTAAATTTGACTGTCCTTTTCCATTCTGTCTTCTTCCAGAGGGATGGATCACATCCTGAGAATCTTTATAAAAGAGTAATAAGGATGGCTCTGGAATTAGTGATGCAAAGATGTTTTATGGTGGCATATCACAGTCAGCTGATGCCTCGTTGTTTCTTCACTGCAAACTGCTTGCCTATTTCTCTCACAAGTTATTCTCTTCAAGCTTGTTGCATGTAGTTTGTCAGAATCTTGTGAAAAGAGAATTCAGAAGTTTAAATCAGAAACTAAAGTTGACATAGACCAAAGATAAAACCTGCATGCATCCAGCGACACACTTGGTCACGTAGTGCTGTAGGATATGACTGATTTATAAGTGGAGTCACGACCGTCAGTGGTCACATTCAGAATGCGAGTGAAAGCCCATTTGTGAAATTTTGTAACATTAGTGCTCTAATTACACACATGAACGTGAAGTCAGATTGAGAAACTGAATTGTACGTGGACTGCATTTGACTGAAATCCTCAGCCAAGCTTGCATTGCAATGATGGAAATTGGAAGAATGCTCTGTGATTTACAAAACTAGAAGATATATAGACATATAGATATATTTGCCTTTGTGAATTGATATTTTTTTCTCATAAGCATTTGCATTTTTAACTAGAGATCTAGAGAGCCAGGGCATTTTATGTATAATTTCTTCTCACAATCAAAAGACCCTTCCTTTTCTTTCAGTTATCATCACATTTATCTCTCTTAATTATGGAAGTGTCTAGTCAGACTGAATGGATATGTGTGAGTATGAGGGCTTGTGTATATGCTTAAATATATATATATAAAAAAATCAAACTTGGGACATTTGTGAATTTTTTTTTTTTTGTATGCTGCGACTACTTCCATCTTCACAGTCCTCAGCTTAAAGTGTAAGTAAGAGTTGCTCTATCTGTTGTAGTGAACAATAAGCACAAAAGGATTCAGAAAGTAATAACAAAGATAAATAACTTAGCAATAAAATTTCAGCTCCAGTAATTTCCCATTTATATTTTCTCACTGAATCATGTAGTCCCAAGGAATGCACTTTTTTACGTCTCAGCTGCATCATACAAAGTAATTTTATATCTAATACTTCCCAGTGTGTCCAAAATATAACATCACGTGCACAATGCATGACAGGGTGGTCGATGAATTATACAGAGACTTCAAATAATATTGCTGTGAATGTGATATCATAGGCTTTCTAAGGCAATCAATCTTACCATAGTATGAGGAATGAATTGTCAGTCGGTTTTTTTTATTCTAGCAGGAAGGTTTCAAAAGCTGTTACTTATCATTGGAGGCTGCCTGCTGAATAGGCTTTTCCTGTGTAAAATTACCGATGAGTTCTGTGTGTCTAAAAGCTTAGAATGGCACTTGGGGCACAACAACCCTCTGCAGTGCTACAGACTAGGAGAAGCCTGGCTGGAAAGCTGCCAGGAGGAGAAGGACCTGGGGGTGTTGGTTGACAGCCGACTGAACATGAGCCAGCAGTGGCCCAGGTGGCCAAGAAGGCCAATGGCATCTTGGCTTGTATCAGGAACGGCGTGACCAGCAGGTCCAGGGAGGTTCTTCTCCCTCTGTACTCGGCACTGGTGAGACCGCACCTCGAATCCTGGGGTCAGTTCTGGGCCCCTCACCACAAGAAGGTTGTTGAGGCTCTGGAGCGAGTCCAGAGAAGAGCAACGAAGCTGGTGAAGGGGCTGGAGAACAGGCCTTATGAGGAGCGGCTGAGAGAGCTGGGGGTGTTCAGCCTGGAGAAGAGGAGGCTGAGAGGAGACCTCATTGCCCTCTATAACTACCTGAAAGGAGGTTGTGGAGAGGAGGGAGCTGGGCTCTTCCCCCAAGTGACAGGGGACAGGACGAGAGGGAATGGCCTCAAGCTCTGCCAGGGGAGGTTTAGGCTGGACATTAGGAAAATTTTTTTCACAGAAAGGGTCATTGGGCACTGGCAGAGGCTGCCCAGGGAGGGGGTTGATTCACCTTCCCTGGAGGGGTTTAAGGGACGGGTGGACGAGGAGCTGAGGGGCATGGTTTAGTGTTTGATAGGAGTGGTTGGACTCGATGATCCAGTGGGTCTCTTCCAACCTGGTTATTCTGTGATTCTGTGAACTCGGTTAGTATAGCTTTTTGCCAGAGTGTATCACCTGAGGCTGTAGGAAATATTAACAAGTGAAGGGAAGTGGAAACTTCAGAGAGAAGGAGGCAGAACAAAAGAATAGGTTTTGTAAATGAAGAGCTTGTCTTTGTCTTATCTAAGTGTAAATCCTGTTATCTTTACTCTGTCTGGCACATCCTCCCACACGCTTATTTAAAATATGATTTGAGATGACAGCTCCACCACGTCCTCTGAGAGCAAACAGATGAAGCTGGACTTCCCTCTTTTTTCCTTGTGAATAACTGGGGTGTTGCTCCATAATATTCTTAAAATAACTCCAGAAAAGAGAAATACTACACTTGCCATGGAGGTAGGATTTAATTTTAGTTTTTCCTTTGATGTTGCCTGCATGTGTGGTCCAAGTTGGCTGAATAACTGGTACGAGACACCTGTGTATTCCTGACACAGTTATGAAGCCTTTTGGTGTTAGAACTGTCTCATTTTCTTTTAAAGAAGCTTGATGTGGATGTTTTGAGGAGTCATAGATGGGCTCAAGATTACTGATTCATTTCCTATAGACAGCTGAACAGATGACTCTCTTCACTTAATAATTAATGTTATCGAGAGTTCCAATCATGTTACATGAGTGAGCCAAATGCAGTAAGACAAACATGTCAGTCTTCAAATTTGGCTGTTGCTTCTGGGCATTGATCATTCAAGTTGCTTCTGTTTTAATTGGATATTAGGTATTCACCTGGAAAGAAGTGAAGGCTTTATTGCCCTCTCTAAACCTAATAATTTCATGGGTAACTGATAGTATCTACTTGCCACCACTAGATTTCAAAATAAGTGAAAGTGACAGAGGATGAATCAGCCAGTTCTCCCCCTCATGCCATCCCTGAATGTTGAGGATGGAGTTATAATCTTCTTTAAGATTTTTTTCTGAATTTAAAATTGATTAATTAAAAGGAAAAAAAGTAGAGTAGCACAAAATGTCAGAAAAATTTTTAATAAAGATGATTCTTTTTCGGTGGCGTGAATATAATCTTCAGTTGGTTACAGCAAGCTTACACATCACTGAGACAGAAGAATCCTGTGGGTGTGAAATTCTGCTTAGTGTTTACCTAGATGCTGTCATCTTAGTCTTTCCCTAAAGATAAATGCAAACCTATGCCACAGATTTCAAATATGCCATTAGTTGCCGAACACTGCCTCCTTTGCACATAGTCAGTGAATTCCATAACTTGCCTTCAGTGTAAGGGATACAGAGAAACCATGCCAACATTTCTCAGTTTGCAACTTACTGTCACTTCTGGAATCACCTTGTGACAGCAGATGTTAATTCTCTGCTCACTAGAAAGCCTCAGTACTGGTAAGCAGGAAAGTTCGCAACAACAGTTGTCATAGTTCAATGCAATCTTAATGTTTTCAGAGACTCTTCTATTCCTACTGTTATACAGAGGGAAAATTAACCCATTGCATCAGCATCGAAGTCACAATGCTGACTCTAATACTGGTGGATATGTGGGATGCACACAGAATCCCACAAAGAAAGAATTAAGAAACAAAACAGGAAAAAGTTTTCACAGATTTAATTTATTACATAAATTCAAATATTGGAATGGACTTTCAAGCTCAATCAAACTAGTGTTTTTAAGTATTATTGGTTTACAGTATGGTAACATTAATGCAAGATTATTGCCTTGCTGTGCTAAAGTTGAGGTATAATAAGAAACACATCAGCATCGCACGATCTAAATAGTCACAAGAAATAGAGAGCAGCTACCTTCATTCATGGGTGAAGGCCAGTAATAGCTGAGCCCAAAGCAAATTTAAGCTCTCCTGAATCTAAGTCCAGAGCTTTCTTTAATATTTCATGCTGCTGCTCGGATTTTTTTTTTTTTAATTTTTACTTTGTCACTCCCAACTAAACATGAAAGAGTAGAAGTCACAACACTGCTATCCCTTCTGCCCAGCTGTAATCAAGAGTACTGGAAATGTCACAAAGAAACACAGTTTCACAGGGCGTTGCTGTTCTGGGTTTGTGAATAAGAGCAGTTCAGACAGCACCGATGATTTCTGAAATGCAGCTCAACATTCTCTTACTCATGTGAACAGGGCAAGAGCTCCAAACCTGCAGAGAATTCCCTATTGTGCTTGCAGAATAAGGAATGGTAGCAAGACAGAAAATGAAACAATTACAATATTGAGCCTAAATAACACCTTTAATATTATACTTGAAAGTTGATATGCTATCCTTAATTGGGGTCTGGGATTTGTTTTAATATCACAAGATAACCTAAAATTCTTGGGATGTACAGGAAGATTATTTCAGAAGAAGATGAGATGAGGTTTTACAGAGTTATATTAAACTGATTGGACACTCAGAGTGGATACGCTCAATCAAGTATAGGAATATCTTTTTTTGGTGTGACATATTTAATTAAAAAAAAGCAATCATCCAAAAGCCATTTTTTCCACTGGAAAAAGGAAGAGAACACAATTCTTACACACATATAGCCCTATATATGATAGTGTCTAATCTTTCCAAAACAGAGGATATTCATTTATCACTTGAATAAATATTCTAAAGTACATTTTCAGATTGCCATTCTTGGGAAGTTATTACAAATAAAACACTAGGTATCACTTTCTTTAATTGAGTGGTGGGTTTGTATCTCTAGAACATTCTCTAAAACAGTTCAGGAAACACAGACTTGTACCCAGATCTATCAGATTTGATCTTAATCCTCATATCTCAGTATTAGGATTCACTGATCATGCTGCGTGCCCAGGCAGTTAAGAACATACTGCATACTTGGGGGTTCTTTAAAATAGTTGTATCGAAGTACAGACTGTATCAGCTATCTTACTCTTTCCCAGAAACTCTTCTTTCATTCTTTTCAGCCACAAAAGACCACAGATTACTGAGCAAGCTGATGCTTTATCAGATGCAATCCATTTTGCTGTAGCTGTTTGCTTGTCAGATTTATTTGTAGCAGTATTTCATACCAGACAACTCGTACAACTGCAGTTTCTTACAGGGACGTTTCAAGAGAGCGTGATGAATCTTCATGGCAATTTATATGGATCCAGATGCTGGGCATTTGCACAGTATGAGAGACAAAGTAGTTCTTCATGGGAATACCTTTTAAGAGTACAACTCATGTATTATTTCACTGAAGGATTAGGGTTTTTTTTCTGTTTATTGGTATTTGTAATATGGTTTCTTATTATAAAGCTAGGAAATCCTGAATTTCTTTTCAGTTAGACTGGAATTATTACAGATTTCTACAGTTGAAGCATAATTTATTAGTAAAGGAGATATCATATGCTAAAATTGGTGCAAATATCAGTTTTAGTAGAACTTACTCAGAACCACTGGCTTTTTAAAGTGTTAAACGCTGTTGAAAATCTCAGCCAAAGTATTTGCGGTTGAAACATTTGCAGACTGCTTTTGAAAAATAGCCTACTTATAAACTGTTTCCAGTGTAATGGCCAATGTTTCATCCTTCACCATAGCTAATCAAGAATACTTTATACACCTTTGTTCATCTTAAGAATTTTGTCTTTACTACCATTTTTTAGATATGAATATTGTTGAGAACACTGGATTTTGAGTCTCGTTGTCTGTCTTACCTCAGAAATTATAGGCTTTGCCTTTCCTAGTCTACACTGTAGCTGCACTCGCTGAGTGCTCAGCTTGACTGCTGGGAAGCTTTTCCTCTGTGGTAGATGTCTGTGCACCGTTTAGACTGCTGAACAAATTCATCATAGCCGAAAACGTGAAAACCGACCCAAACACTTCAACACTTGTGTTCTTTGGATTCCTAGTTCCAAAATCACGTGGAACTATGCAGTGTTTGATTTTTCCATACTGTGCAGAACATTTCTGTCTCACAATCCTCCAAATTAGCTCAAATACCAGAAGGATAGTACGTGATGACAACTTTGATAAGAGAAATTAGCCTGCTAAGTGACCCCGTGCCGACTTAACTGTACTGCTTTTGTAGCGACTCCACAATATTTGGCAAGGCACAGGTATGTTCATAGTCCTACTGAAATCAGATGAGACTTCATGGGGTCCTGCACAAGACAATGGATTTAACTACATACAGCAATTTATAACAAAAACTGTCATTAGTTCAGCAACGAGAGGCTACTTCCAGTTCAAATATACAGCACCAGCCCTGACCTCCATATGCCAGGATCACTGGGACTGAGCAACAACAGCCGTGCCCAAATCTGTAAGCGTCAGTCAATTCTGAAGAGACCTGCCTAGCTAATTTATCAACAGTTCTTTGTCAGGTTGTGACAATGCAGACAACTTTGTCCTATTTTTTTTTCCTAACAAATACTATCTTAACCTGAATCCTGAGTACAAAAAGTGCTGGAAGTTATTCACATCTATTATAAGCAATGCCTTCTAAATAAGTAGTCTCCAGGAAGGGGCTTGTAATGTTATTTTAACTCAGCCCAGCAATTCCATGAAGAGGTATGGTGCAAGAAGGAAACTAGATTAATCAAAACAATTTCCAAGTAAAACAGGAGTGGGAAATAGATAAGGCATAATTATGAATAATAGTAGGAGCAATATATACAATTAGCATGAACTAGGAGGACCTGTGCTTTGTGTTTCATGTACTTTGCATTTTGTCCTGGATACAGAAGGGACAAACTGAGCAACCTATAGTGCCATTTTGGTTTTCTTATTGGACTTGTAACAATTCTGGACTCAACTCATAAACATTCCCTATTGCTTTTCATGTGTAAAAAAAGAAAAATGCTTTTCTTCATTGACTTGAGTATGCACTTTGCTGAATTCCATGGAAACCACATTGAGAAGAGCTGAAGTGCTGGGGATCATAACTGATAACTTGTGCCACCAGACTAGAATGGTATCCAATCAAGGCAGTCAGGGTTTTGCCCGTGAGGGGTTCTCAGAGAGTTATTGCTCAAAACTTTACATTTACAGGCTATCTTGCCACATTTTAATGAAAGTTGTGTTTTTACCACTTTTAAGATTCTCTGAAACGTTAAGGAGGGGAAAAAAATTACACGGTCATTACAGTCCATTGGTTTTTAGTCTAATGTCATTCTTCATAAGACTGTAGAAAAATGTTTTCTTAAAATAGCAGCCTCTGGGTGGTATAAAAATAATGCAGTTTAAGCACTTCAGTGGATTGCTGAAGTACCCAAAGGTATGTGCATCCAGTGTTGAGAATGCAGGAGCAATTCTGACCTTTCTACCTGGAATTGAGTATTTCTTCAATAATGGATTTTCCTTCTACTGTTCAGTTTGGGTTTTTTATAATAAAAGGAATTCTTTGGTCACATTGGCAAACATTAGTTGCCATAGAAATTAATAGCTCTTTACAGGTGGGATATTGAAGTGTGCTTTCTTCCTAGGACTATCAAATTTGTTGTATTTATCTGTTATGGACAAAATAGTGTACAGCATTAAGGGGAATAGAGGACATAGGTTAGAGGGGATAGAATGCCTTGAAGCTATTAATTTGCCTTTGTCTTTAGAGGTAATGCCTTTTCAGCCACAGTGTATTACACAATTAATTATGAAACTCCAACTATAAGCTCTACTAAAATGCAAGCACTGCATTCAATGATCTGCGGATATGAAGAGCACAAAGCTTTCTAGTGTGTATATTTGTGTGTGTTCCCTGTTCCACCCATAAGCAGAGTACATGGGCACAATTGTCCGTGGCACATAGGACTGTGTTTTGTACAGCACCACGTGCTTCTCTATGCTCCTGATAGGATACACCATCCAGAAAGAACTTGTAAACGTATTATTTCAAAATTTGTTATAATGGAAGCATATCTTCTCCTTGGTTTTCAAAACATATTGAATAACATGTCAGGGTTACATTTTAGAACCTGTCAATCTGTTTCCGAGGCTTCAGGAGCCCACATCTGATGTTGTAATGCAGTTGCTTTCTAACGTGAACACAAGATAAGGGGCACAGATGAATCACCTGTTACTTCCCTCTGCCAAAAAACACAGATTGCTTTCCTATAGCTGCCTACTCCATGATGCATTTCTGTACAAATTTGTACTTTTCGTGCAATTTTTCTGGGTTGTTTGGGCAGAAAATCCTGTTGCTTGGTTGGCAATGCCATCATTTTTAAAACACTACACAGGTTTAGTTTGCCAGGTGTTTGCTAAAACTTGTACAAACAAATCATGTTTAATTCTAGCTTATTGATTTTACAAGCAAAATTTTAATTTGATAAAACTTTGAATTTAGCTCTTTACTCCACAAGATGTATTATTTTTTAAACAGTATGAAACTGAGGAGATGGTCCTGCAGAGCAGTTAATCAGGTATTGGATTATTGTACACTGAATTGTAACAAAGAGCTGTATCAGTCCATAAATGTCCCATTAAATTGTATTTAGGGAAAAAGTAAGCACATGTGAGCAAGAAAAAGTGTGTACTCCAAGGATTTCAATACTCTTAAGAGGTTTATATGCTTTAATTGGCTGTACAAGGTCACCTCATCACTGAATTGCTTTCTAAATATAAGCCTACAATGGTACATTTTATTGAAAGAAAGTTGAAATAACTGTACCTGTTCAGAGAGCTTGGCTGAGTTGAGACAGTTGAACTGATCAATTCATGCCCACAATACATCTCTTCTACTTGGGAAATGAACTCAGGTTTATCAAGGTAACCAACAGACAAACCACAAGGTCAGATGTTGCTTTCCAGACAAGAAGGCAAAAGCAAGATTTCACATGATCTGCTCTGGTTGTTTGCTATGTCACTTTTATTCACACAAGCCAAGAGACAGAGGTCTGGTTTTGATCCTCCCTCTCTCTGAGAAATTAGCTTGGCCTGGGGACTTCCCTCACCATTTCTATTATTCACTACTTTCTAACTGTCATGTTTCCTTAGCCTTATCTATTAATCAGCCTGTTCCTTCTATGAAGGACTTCGGCGTACGAGCTGGGTGTAAGAGCAAGGCACTTTACGAGCATATTTCCGTATCACCGCAGTTAGGGTGAGGACTTTGTGTTGTATCCCACCAAGCAGAAGCCTATTTTCCAACTCTGGAAAACTGGGCACCTCACAGAAACTACAGGTTGGGATTCATGAGCTTTAAGAACTGAAATTTTACGTTTGTTTGCTTTACATCTTGTTCTGTCAGCCACTAAATGACAACACCAAGGTGGGAAGCTTAAGCTCCTGGTGTTCACATTCAGTGTGCTCAGTCAGTATTGCTCCCAGAATGTAACACTTACATGTCCACTCCCACACATGCATAAAAATAAAATGTAACGTCTAAAGCAGTAGCAGAAATGTTACTAGAGCCCTAGTATTTAAATTCATCTAAGTTATTTTTTAATAAAAATTTAACTTAATAAAATTATGTGAAGCAACTCTCTCCTAAAGAGCTAAATGCCGTAACTTGTTGCATAGTCAACTATAATCTTTTCCTTTTTTTCTTAGTTTAGGCAGACCAACCAAGTTATCTGAGTTTGACAGGAAGAAAGTTGAGGAGATTTTGATATTTAGGAGCAACTTCACATTAAAAATACTGTAACATGACAGTCGATGCATAGTTTAATTTGCTTTCCCCCCTCCAATTAGGACTTTCCCACTAGGAAACTACCAGTAATGACAGAAATGCAACAGTGCCATCTCTAGGACAGACTCCACATCCCCTTCATTGCAGGATATGTCAAGGAAGTTCACTAAAAGATGATAGAGGATGCATGTGAATTCACCCTTAGACTTTTACAGAAAACTAAGATGAATGCAAAAAAAAAGGCCCATGATTTTGTTTTCTCACTTGTTCTGAAGTTTGATGAAAGTGTTCAAAGTTTCATCTGCGCTTAGCTTCCTCCACCTCTTAATCTTTGTGAGCCCTTTGCGTTCCCTCAGCTTTTTCAATCAGTAAGAACAGACCTGCTGTTTTCAGAGCAAATCCTTCCAAGTGTTTCGGAATGCAGCCATGGATGGCAGTGAAAGGGAAGCCCAGGATTATTTTTCACATTCAGATAGAGCTAAAACACTACAAATATTGTTGGACTGATATAATTATACATCGTTCCCATCCCAACTCTGTTCTTTCATGGTTTCATGAGATTTTCCACACCAGCATTTTTGCTTGTTTGAGTAGAAAAGCAAAATGTCTGCATCACATCAAAGTATTTGATCAACACTGTTTGACATCTTTCAGTTCACTTTTTTGCAGTATATTTTTAGGTTTTCTTGCTGTTTGGTAAACTGTATAATCAAAAATAAATCTAATTTTTAAAAATAAAATTCAGAGTTATGTTAATGTAATTTATATTAAGTATGTTTTCAAAGAAAATTTTAAAATTGATGTATAAAAAAATTCATTAAGGAAAAATGGATCTATGAATTTACATTCCTTAATCATTCAGTGGATGGAAATATCCCCAGTAATTCTCTGTTAGGTTCAATTTTTTCGTTTTATTCAGTATGCACGTTACCCTAGAACTACTGACACAAATTTATAAAAAAAAATCTGATGATAATTATCTATGTAAGCCCTCAAGAATGCTCTTGAAATGCCCTGCCCTATGCTTCATTTAGAAATGGTGTAGATTTCTGATTCTGGGCAGCCACTGTCTTTAAATTCAATTGCCATGGTGCTAAAGAGCACATTTGCTGTGGAAGCTACAAGGATATAGGACGCTTACAGCATCACCTGCACTGCACATTAAAAAGGCTCACTTGCTTGAAAATATAGATGCATCAAGATAAGAATTAGTATCTAGGAGTCGTTTCCCACAGAGAAGGCAAATGATGTAATTAACCTCTCTTTTAATGTATTCAGGAAGAAACAACAAATTTTATTTGAGCAACTTCTTACTTGCCTCTGTGTTTGAAGAAGTTGCTCCTGGCATTTTTACAGATAGAATATTGTACAAAATGATCAGTTCTTCTGGAATGCCTCTTTTTTTACCTGCTTTAATCTCTGTCTGAGAATAATGTGTTCCTTACTGTACAATATTGTTCTTATTTCAAGCAAGGGCATGAGAGGAAGATTAGTGAAAGGAATGTTGTCTCAGTGACCATATAGAAAGAGTAGATAGTAAGACAACAGAGGAAGAGTCAGGAGGTGAGACCAAACAACTATTTCATGGGTTCTCTTTAGCTGCAAAATATCTTAGGAAACAGTAATATCTAAGTGGCATATAAGGCATCTTGCTGTAGTCTTAAGATTTACTAAAAAAACACTTCTGGATCATGAACGTTTTCTTTCAAGTCTTGCCAAGGCAACATTTGCTGTTTCTCCTGTTTACAGAAAACTTTGCTAATTTGTTTGAGGAGTAAATACTTCAAAAAAATTACATACATTTCCTATATAATTTGTGGTGGTTTTAAGCTTTTCTACAAAACTTGGAAAATTTGAGAGCCAGAAGCCTTCCTGTTTAAATGTGATTATTACCATAGTCTATGCCTTCACTTTAAACACTTTCTGTTTTTAAAAACAGAAGATCTTGATCATCTTGGCTCACTAGTCCATCCTACTCAGTTAAACAGGGCACTTTACAAGGACTAAGGAATGTTTTTGTAGCTTTTCTTTCCTTGCAAATAAGAAAAGAAGTATCTGTTTCTGCTTCATTTAACTTTCTCCTGTTCTATTGTTTACTCCTGAAAAGCTTCCATTTCTCCTCCTTCCTTTTATCAACATTCTCTTCAGTGAAAAGACATTTTATTTTCTGTGGATCACAGAAGAGTATTTAGACTTTGTTTACTATCTTTTATGTAGAGCATTGGAGGTTATTGGGTCAGAGAGTTAATTAATCTCTATGACACCATCTATGTTCTATCCTTATCTCACCACAAAGAGATGCCCCTCATTGACTCATCTCTTGTTTAAAAACAAAATAAATTGAAAAGATTGAAAAATACAGTATTTAATCTTTTTTCTTCTCTCTGATAATAAGGATGGGAGAAAGAGCTTTTGCTGCCCTGTTCCCTTTCTGAATAACACCAGCAGAATCTGGGTTCTCATCTTTGCTTCACTTTCCCCCGCTGCCCTTTAATTCATTATAATTTTGCTGTACAGATTCCTGGTTTCTGGCATACAGACTTATGACCACAACTATGTGTCATAGCTTGGGACTACCCAGATACATCGTGTTTTATGCCTTTAGCCAAACCTTGATACAGATCCTGTAGTTTATCACGGACATAGAGGACTTGGAGGACGTGAGGCTGTTAGGAAAGGACAATGCTGATTTCCTCAGTTTGAAGCCTTGCATTAATATTTTCTGGAGTAACAGATTAAAGTGTTGGTAACACAGAAGTGCAGCATTAATATTTTCTGGAGTAACAGATTAAAGTGTTGGTAACACAGAAGTGCAGTAATGAGCTCAATAAAACAGAATTATTTTATAGTGCCTTAATATATTAGAATTACTGCTAACTACCATTTTAATGTTAGTTGGGCTATGTGCTGACGAGACTTCTTCACAAAATGGATGAGTTAATTGTTCTTTCTAATTGTTTTATTTCCAAACTGGAATTCCTTCCAGATCTCACCACTCGTTTATGACTTTTTGTATGTTCCCAGACATATGAAGCTGGCCTATGTATGTCTTTGGTAGTCTCACTGTTGCTCACTCTCTATAATCTAGTATCTTTCTAAGATGACAGTTCTATTTCTACTGTAAGACTTTGTCCATGTATTAAAAATGTTTTTGCACAACATCTGTCTCCTTATTTTTCCTTCATCTTCTACTCCAAACTGTCTAAGTGCTCATTTGTCACTTGGTTACCTACAGTATTTTCATATGCACCACAATGATTAGTGATGCATACAGGGATTAAACAGTCAAGTTGTATCTGAAGAAAACATTTCTGTGTGTTATTGACAGCAAAATGTCATTTGGACAGCTCTCCAAATACTTACATGTGTGCTTAATTGCCATGCAATTTTTATTTTTTCTGTCAGTTGACATCAGTGAAGCTGTTCGGGGTAATGAAGTCACATGAGATTACAGGTTAGGAGATAATGAAATAACAGGTTCCGTGGCTGTGCAAGAGGGATTCAGGCAGTGAGGTCTGCACAGTCTGCCCTTTCTCCTTGCCTGGAGCCTCACTAAAGTGTCAAGATTGCCCATACCTCAATCTGTGTGAAGCTGTAGTCTTGGACCACCTTCGATATTCATAGCTTAGCAAGTATCTGGTGGACAGGATGGTGTATGTCTTTCCTGGAACAGCTGCAATGGCAGGACCAATGAACAATGACTTTTAAATACTTTTGACACCCATATAACCTTAAATCCTCAGGAAAAACAGGCAGTGACGGTGACGTGTCTGTAGATCATCTGTGGGCTGATCTTTTAAATGCATGTTTTTGTTATCTTCCTCTTTTACGAGGGCTTTGAGGAATTAGTTTGAAGGATGGTGTACCAATTTAAGCAATTAAATAGTGTCGTGTGATGCTTAACTAAAAGTTAATTGTAAATGTGAAGTAGAACATGGAGGAAATTTGGTGAACTGTGTTCATATCTCAATGAAGCGAGGCTCCTGCATAATATTTTCAGTCCAATATTTGCATAGTTTGTGTAGGACTTATTATATGGTTATATACCCTCACTCTCCTCTACACATCAGTTCCTGCTCTTTTTTAGTCCTTAAAATGTTTTTTTTCAATATCAGGATGTTTTGCTGACATGATGCTGACACTTTTAGGTGAAATTCTCATATTCTATTAATAATTAGGAAGTAAAAAAGAAATACATATAAATCATCGCTAGGAAGGCTATAACAGTGTATCCTATTGGCACAGATGATTGCAAAACATAACTCTTATTTCTCCTTGTCTGGCACACAGCACAGACTGTGTTGATTTCCACCAATATTTTATATTGGCATATTCTCCTAAGACCTCATAGACCTTTCAAACAGGAGAGCGAAACACTCTGCACTTGCATTTGTGTTTTGCAGGTAGAATATGCCTTCAAAACCTCTACAGTTTAATTTTGCAATTTAAATACATATAGGGAACATCATCCATGAAGACTGAGTATTATGTTTCTTTCAGAAGTGTGAAGGACCCATAACCCACAGGCATGAATAACTTGTGAAGGTCTTTCTCATGAGTGAAAGAATCATAATGACTGTTTAATGGTGAGATATTCTATTTACTCCACAGATGTTCATTTTAGTCTATTTAAAACAACAACAAAATCTGTTTAAATCCCAGTGTGTGCTTTTACAGGGAAAGATTGACAGATATTTTAGATACATCAAAACTTCTCTTTCTCTCTTTCATTTACTTTTGTTTTCATGAACATTGTGATGGAAACAGTGGATTAGCCAGGTTTGTCTGCTGAACTAACATGAGCCCACTGAGATGAACCACTGACTGATATGAAAAAGAGAAGCTGTGTTTCAAAAATAGTTATTTGTGTCTTGTACCCATCACAAAAAAATGATGGTGATATTGGGCTACTTCCTGCACTGGATTAGAAATTAGCTGTGTTCATCCAGATAAATTTAGAACCACTGACACACTAGGAATTTATTTGTTTTTATCTTGATTTGATTTCAATTTGGGATTTTTTGTACAATTAATAAGGATATATTCAACTATCTGTAGACCCAAAAATGTGTATTTACCTGACTACACTGAGGAATTTAAACTATACTTTTTAACCCTGTTCCATAGATGGAGAAAGTAAGGATCACTTGATTGACAGGTGGATTGGTGTCAGAGTTAGAGATGGATCCCAAGTCTCCTATGTTATAATCCAATACATCACCCACCAGACCACACTTTCAGAAGATGTTAAAACTGAACTTGATCCTGGTGCGTACTAAGCATTTTACCTAGTGTAGAAAATGTCCCAGCTTCAGTGTTGTTGGTCGAAGTTGCCTTTGCTCAGCAGTGGATGGAACTGATTTTAACTGAACATAACATAGAAAAAAAAGTTTGATAAGTGATTTATGAAGGCTGTGAGTTTCCTGATCAGAGTATCAGGAAGAACCTCAAAGTTTACAAGAATTCTGCAATTCCTCAGGACATCATGAATTCTAAGGTGTTCTTCCGTTTTGAGAATCACGGCCTTAAATGTGTATCTACAAACTAACAGTAGTTTCCAAATACTAAACAATTTAATCTATGCTGCATCGTGAAATCCCCTTCCACGAGTTCTGTGAAAAAAACCACCATCCCATTCCATTTTATTCAACACTTCGTACATCAGTACAAAATTAATACAGAGTGTAAAACCCTTATGCATCTGAATAACGTTGATTTACATGTGATTTGTAATAAAGAAAAAGCCACAACAGAACAATGAAAAAATGATATTCGGTTTCTAAGCATGCGGTAATCAATCCTGCTAAATCATATGCAGTATACATACAAAGCAGTGCTCAGTTTTACATAGAATGCTCTGCTTGTAAGTCAACATGTGGAACGCTGGGTCATAAAACTCCCAAAAAGGCAACAAGCACATCTAAATCATCTCCCTGTTCTTAGTGTGGCTAATATAATTTATAACATTTTGTACAATCTGTGTGGATTAGGAAGAGGAATCTTCATAATTATAAAGGCTTGCTGTTATTTAAATATTTACCAACATTAAACACCAAAGGGGCTGTGCAAATGATCCAGGGGATTCATATTGTTCTAAGTTAATATCCGTTGTACAATATTATGCAAATTGTGTAAACTTTATTTTGTTGCTTCTGCTCTGAGCAGTGTATCCCAAGGCAGCTATTCACTAAGTTGAAACAGATAAAGTTTTAATAATAAATAGTGATGATGAATAAGTCAGAAAGTTTGTGCAATGCTAATGTACTTGTTGGCCCCAGGGTAGTTTATTAGATAAACAAGTAACATTTTAAAAGTTGCCTGCACATAAGTGGCTTTTGTTTTCCAGGAAATATGTGTATGATAAACGACTTTGAAACATCAGGAGGTATTCACTTTCAATTTGCCACAACTTTCCCGAGTCTTAAAATTTAAACAGCAAAATCCTGCATGTATTTTCGTTTGTCAAAACGGCAGTAGCATGAGAAATTAAAGTTAGCTATGGGATGAGGAACAAACTCATTCTGTTCTTTAGTGCTGAATTCCTAAGCCTAGAAATAGAGTTGTAGCTCTTTTCATTAGTATTCAGGGCATTTTCAGGATTTAGGATCATAGGATCCTAGAGAGAGTAAAAATTAGATAAAATAGTCCAAGGAACACAGGAGTCCCAGTATGCTCATGTTCTGCTTTTGGCCACTCGACAGTATTGACCCATGGTAGATCAGCTGAAAGGCATTTGTATGACTGGGAAAGAAGCCCTACTAAATTAAAAAGGAATGAAGCATAAACAAGCTTATTTAGCCAGCATATTGTAGTGAAAAACCAGCCAAATGTATTAATGACTCTTTCTACTCTGTGCAGCATGTTCCTGACCCGTCTAGGGCTCTCTTTTTCTAAAGTACATTTTGAGCATCTGCATTTCTAGTTATGTTGAAAATCCCCATGATAATACATCAGATCTTAATAAACACAAATCACCATCGTTTGGGTCTTTGCTGATTTTTTTTAATGTAAATAACAACACAATTATATATCCTTGTGCAGAAAGAACAGATGGTGCACTGGTGAGAAGAGTCTCTCATTACATTTTCTTGCGTTTTGCAGCAGCGGTCTGTGCTCTGTCTTGTTACTGCTGGACTGCTGTGAATCAGTCGTGGAAACATTTATGACACAGGACATGGCTGCAAGAGTTTTTTGGCAGAAGTCTGTGTTTCTTTCTCTATTTGCTGTCTTACTTGACAGCATCAGTAACAAATTCCCTTTGTTTCTGGCTAGCTGGATTCTGAATCACTGCAAAATTATCAGGAATGTAAAGTCTACAAAACGAGTCAGAAAAAAATAGATAGGCATTAGGTTTAACGGTTGGAATTTTGCACTACAGGAAAGATTTCCATTTCTGTCCCTGCCAGTTTCTTAGCACTAGCAAAGTCATTTGAGTGCTAATGGGTTCAAAGAGTTCTGGGGTATTTTTTAAGAAATAAGTACCAAAAATCACATTTTAATTGTGAAGAAAATACTTTTAGCCACATAGATGAGAAGTAATATAGAGAAATCCTTCTTTTGGCTGTACATCAGCACACCTGTGCTCACATTTATTTCAGAATGAGATATAAAAATGTGCAAAAGATAAGGGAGAAACATTGATTAAGTTTCTAAAACTCAAAAACTGTTTGAGCTTTGTAGAATTTGACTATAGTTTTTGGAACAGTGAAAAGGACAAAGAAAATTGTAACTTATTCACCAAATTAATTTGATCTTTGAGATATTTGGCTCTTGCACTTATGGGATCCAACATACAGCCTGCTCTTCAGCTACAGGAAGCCTATTTCCTCTTTCTCTCACACCCCTGTTCTGCGCTGAAATTAAGTCCCTGGTGTCCAGATACTTGGTATAGAGTGACATTTGACTAAAAATTTAGACATAAGATTTCTATTAGAGTAGTTTGGGATTTTTTTTAAAACAGTCGAGGAACTTCGCATGAGGCCTTCTTTCTTATCACTTCAATGCTTGTCAAGTGTCTTTTTTCTGTTTGAATTTTCCACATTAATGGTTGTTGCTATGATACACCAAGCCTGCTGGTACAGCATACAGCATGAATCATTTCATGGGCAGGAGATCCCATGACAAAGACTTATCGGAGCGGGAAATTAGAAAGATGCTGTTCCTGGAAGACATTAGCATAAGAAAGCTTCTAAATATAATTGTTAAAAATTTACTTGTTGAAGAAAATAGACATTTTTTTTTTTAAAACGTCCAGCAAAAATACATCCAACTTGTACTTTTAATATCAGTTGTGGAAACCACCCTTCACCACACTTGCACAGTAGATGAGCATTAAAAATTTCTTTTGGAAATTTTACATACCCAAAATGTTTTAGTTCAGACATCCTGGAAGTAAAGTATCTTCTCTGATGAAAATGGAAACTAGTTAAGGGTTTCCCCTTACATTCTTTCAGCATTACTCTTTGTTGGTAAAGATGAATCGCTTTCATTCATTCATCATCTACATCCTCCTAACTGCATTAAAATAGTCACAGTCCTTTATTTCTAGAGTGAAAGGTCCATTGATTTGCAAATTTCTGCAGAACAGCTGAGCACGCTAGCTTCTGTTTTGTCATTTGAGAAAAAATATGTTGTTCAGGAGATAAAGAACCAGATCTTCATGAGATATGCGTCAAAATAACTGTTTGGCATGGGTGGAAAAGAGATGGAGGGGATGACATGGCTTGACAGGTAAAATGAGGAAAAGAGTAGTTTTAATGCACTAAAAAGATATTGAAATGGTTAAACAAACTGAATAATGACTTTGCACCAGAACTAGCAAAAGATTACTTAAAAGATAGCCATTAATAATATCTGAATGGCTATAGACTGAATTAAATCTTCACCTCAGAATCATAATGTTTCCTAAAAGTGCTTGCAGATTTTATTATATGGGCTCAATACTTGATTTCTGGCTTGTGACCTTGACCAACTTGCTAAATCACCAGTAACACTGTGTACACTGAAGTCATCCAGCATCACAGTTCTAGGAAGCATGTTAGTTGACTATGCCTAGCAGGGAGTTAACATATTCCGAAGTTAAACCATGGTTTATGAAGGTTAGAATTTTACCAGTTTATAATAAAATTATGTAAAGCATGTTCATGCTTATCTAAGCTTATATGTCCAAGTGCAGTGTGCTTATAGACACAAGATGAATATAAGAAAGACCTATAAAAAGAGTTCTTTTCCAGAGCACTCCTTTAACAGCCAATTAATTTCACTTTTTTCCTGCAGACAACAAAGCTTTTTTTTTTTTTAAAATATATACTATTCTGGTCTTTCTGTGGCCTAAGTGGTAGGCGGCTACTTAGAGAAATCATCTCAGTTCCAGTTTGCACTGCTGAACTCCACCAAGAAGAAAGGTAATTTACAATCTTCAGAGGATTTACTCAGCACTCCAGTGAAAGCAGATAAGATTTGGGATTAGAATTCACATTGTTTTCACTAGTGAGATGCGCTCTTGTAATAGCTGATAAAATGTCAGTTATGCTGTATTAAGTGTAGTATATAAATTGAATCAATCCCATACATAATTGCTCCCTTCTTTCAAACCAAATGAAACACGTACAACCCTGATGCAAGCCTTAAGGCTCTGTTTTAACAGCTTGCATGTAATTTGCATTTAGCAAGCAACAGCTATGATGATTTTTGCATTTGGAAATACCATAAGACAAGTACACTACAAAAAAAAAAAAAAAGATTCAAGATAAATTAGCACATCTTACCAATGACACAGCAATAAAACCTGCATTATGTCACTAACCTACATACAGAGCAAAATTTTAAAGGCATCTTTTTCAGCTGCTCTCAAGATAGTTTCTCGCCTTACTGGCCGAAGTCGTGTTTCCTAGCGTGTCTATATATAATGCAAAGAAGCAGAATCAGACTGTGTAACTGAGTGACTTACCAGATTTCAATGCACAAAGCTGGCGTAGATCTATTTTATGATCTTTATAGTTTTAATTATTACAACTGCTTTCGTAGAGTCCAGAAGATACTTAATCCATGTATCACCCAATTCTTGCTGTGTTACTCACAGGCATTGGGTAACAAGGTAGTGCTCAGAACTCAGCTTTTTACTCATTCTGGTAACCCATCTCTCTGGCCTTACTCTTGAACTATGACTTTCATCTGAGCTAGAGGCTTAATATTTGCATTTGTGAAAAAAAAAAAAAGAAAGGCACCCAAATCTTATCAAGCACAAAACTCAGAGAAATCATGCATCTCCGTATTAGTCAGTAATTTGGTGGCTAAAGAACTATTGAAATTTTCACTGATCTTTTTTTCTTAATTAATGTAAACATCAAATATAAATAAATGGATCCTTGCAAAGAGTTCTTGTGTGTTATCCATGGACTATCTTCTGCAGCAAAACTTAATTGTGTTCACTAGTTTGTGCAATACTGGTATTTGTCAGTGGCAGCAGCATCTCATGGCCTGTTTTATTTATCCAGACTGAGTAGCAATGTTGGGATTCAGCCCTGCATTCTAAGTTAATAAAGACATCTCCATTGGTTTCAGCATATACTGGATAAAATATTGGCTATATACCACTTAAGAATGTTTCATTACAGTTTCTTATCTTCAAATTATTCTGTTTCTTAAAAAGACCTTTTTTCCCTCCCAGGGAAGTACTGTGATTTATTCCTCTTCCAGTGTTCATTTTTCTGCTATCACAGTTTGCACGAAAACAACAGTCCTGGTACTTGTAAAGCGCTCTTGCAGTAGCTCTAGAAAAAACCCAGAAGGGCCTGATGGTTAAATCCGCTACCAATAGATCATCCGTGAGTAGGTTAAAATGAAAATAAGTTCATTACAAAATTATAATCTCATGGTGAAACAACATCCTTTTCTGCACAGCAAACTTGCAGCATATGTCTAATGTGGAAAATGCAGCTCACAGACAATCACTTGCAGAAATCTGTGTTGCATATTAAACAACCAGAACTGCCTCCTTCTGGGCTATGTGTAAATAAATGATCACAGTATTAGGCTTCAAACGATCTGACTTTAGAGAAGAGAAAATAAAGGCAGTGTGATGCTGACACACAAACCTTACAAAAGGCTTTTGGCTCAACTCAGATGCAGCCTTTTTACCACTAAACCAAAATAACTCAAAAAAATCGTGAGTGAAGCGCTGTTCCCTCGTGGTGACAGCAAGGCTCTTGGTGGTGTGTGAGTAACGGAATTTTCTTTGGTTCAGCTACTGAACTGAAGGGAAAAATAAATTCTGCTTGGACTGACCTTAAATCAAACCTTTTACTCAACATAGAATATTGAAAAAATTAATTTTTATTTTTGTTCACACTACTTGAGTCCAAATTTTCGGTGCTTTAGTGTCTGACTTCAGAGCTGACCTTGTGGCAAGACAGTGGGAAATGGGCAAAAGGGGAGGTAAGCATCGTGTCAATATGATGAAGCAGCACTGCAGCTTAATATTTTATGGTTATTTTCTGTAGTTTGTATTTTTATCTTTTGAAAATGAGGTTGCTTTGTATTTGGACATCATAGCAGTTTGTTATCTATATCAGCTCACTAATACTGCTGTATTGATCCTGGGCCTCAGCTGATATTGTGTCTTAACTTGCTAGCCAAAAGAAGTTTTGTAGTTGTCAAAAGTGCTGTTCTTTGTATACTCAGAGCTATGCACACTTTAACATAACCTGGAGATATTGATGTTGGTCAGTATGGAGAAGAGGACTGCAATCAAGTTATCGATTGATTTACTGTTTAATTTTGAAACCAATTCTGAATAGAGCTTACTGAGTTCATTATCTTAGGTACAAACTATGACAAGAGCATAAAAAATGTTAGATGTGATTGATTTCCCAAAAGCCCTCTGTAATCATACCAGGTAACCCATTAAAATGGGTTTTCTAAGGGTGTCTAAGTAGCAGAAAGGATGGCATTAGCCAGATATCTGCACATACCGGAATTGTTTCATGATATAAAATTTGCTCCCAGACACTTTCTTTTAACCAGATGATCAGAAATTTTGTGGCCTTTCTTGTAGATTGTGAAAATGACAATAACTGTAATCACCTCTGTCAGAGGATTCCAGGTCCACAAGACCATATTCTTATTTTTATGATACTAAAACAAAGGAGCATTCAAGGCAGAAAGTCCAGAAGAAGGAGGTTAAAGTAGCACTGGTTTGGGGGCCAGCATGGGAATGCTTTGATTGATCACACACACATTGCAGCTTCTACCCGCAAGGCTCTTATGTCCCCAGTAGAGAGAAAACCTCTTTATCCTTCAAAGTCTTACCCTTCTGAAAAAGTGAGTCTGTAGGGAAAACTCTATCTCCTGGTTTGAAGAGCTCTGAATCTAGCTGAAAGGCAAAACATGTATGTCCTTCCTTTTTAATACCAGGTTTAAGAGAATACTAAATGGAAAAGGCAAATTTCTGAGCCAGCAAATAGTGAAAACTAGATTATCAAGATGGCCTGGTTTGATGCAAGTAATAAAAGTGACAGTTGAGAATGCCTTGCTCTTCATTGCCTTGCAGTGTTTGTCTGATAATGTTTGTATATTTTTAGGATTATGAATTAATGACAAGAGTATTACGTAATTTTACAGTACAGATCTTCCTTTCTATCTCCCTTCCTTCCTCCCTCCGTTGCACTGCTGACTCTGTTACAGCCCTGACATCTTCCAAGACACTCCCACCCCCTCTGTATCAAAAGAGGATCCCCAGCATTCTTCCCAAACCTCACAGGGCACATCCTGCTGTGTGCACAGACAATTCATAACACAAGTTTACACACATCATCTGCATGTTCCTATGCACTCGATAAATGCAGATTTGCTGCTTGCTGGGAAACACTGCCACAGCGTTTTTCACCTTTTTTAAGAGCATCTCAAAAACTTGTGAAACCAAAATGCTCTCACTGCTACCAAAAGGCTCTTTTCATGCTGTGACATTCATTCTCACACCTCTCTGCGCAGCGCATCCTATGGGGCTTGTCGCTGCTTCCCCTGCAGTGATATGCAGGCGATGGCCCTTCAGGGTTGCTGTGCTGGGAAGCAAGCATGAAGGTGAGAAGTTTCACGTGCATCTCTGAGTATTCGTAGGTTCGATACAGAGAAAGTGACAAAATCTTATCAATACTTGTTTATTTTGGCAGAGAAGGAAGGTTTCTCAAGCCGTAAGAGCTAAACAGATCAAAGGATTGGCAATTGTTTCAGTATAGAATGAGAATACACTATAAAATTCCTTTTTGGGGACATCTGCAATCTGGTGGTTTGCAGAGGAGATGAGACTCTAGGGGGCTCACCTGTGGTCTTAAGGGGGAAACTTCATTTCTCCATGCAATAAGAATTCAAACAAGGAGATGTCATGTAGATAGCCAGTATAGTCTTCTACTTTTCTTACTGAACAGCAGTTTTATTCTTTCCTTGCACTTTGCCATCCATTTGTCTTTACTTATTTCTTTTATCCACTATTTTGATTGTGGATTCCTTGGACGTAAGTGTTTTTTCTACACTTATACAACAGCATGCATGATAATGTTGTAGTTCTTAAAAAGGTTCCTACCTTTCCTACACAGCTCATTGTTAAACATCTCATTGAAATGTCTGCCCCACCTGTGAATCTCTTTCAGTTTCCTTGGAACCCAAATTTTACTTTTCCCTTCCCAGGCTGCAATATCCACAGCAGGAACTGAGCATCAGTGAGTCCAAATCTCCACATTTTCTCTTTTCATTCAGCTGGCATAAATTTTTGTATGGTGGCCTTTCTATGTCATAAATATTAAATGTTAATGTGTAAGCTCCATATGGAAGACTCTTCATTCTCAAATTCTCAGCTCCTTTTCCTCACATAACAACCAATAACAGAGATGATTAAATTAGAAGATTTTTATCTAGGAACACTGAGAATGTAACCTCGAGTAGGCAACATATGCAAAAAAATGAAGGAGTAATATTTTATTGACCAATTTTTCTTTATTGCTGCTTATCTGTGGAAAATATTGAGAAGATAAAATCATTACAATAGTAAAACAACTACCATACCAACTACACTGCTGAAACAAAATCTACTTTACTTTTCTTGCTTGTTTAAAGTATAGTAAGGAAAATATGCATGTAAAACATTTCTTACTAACTTCTGCAATATTGCTTACTCTAGTATGGAGCTTTCCATTTCTCGTGGCCTTATTTGACACTAATTATTCCCCTTAGGATGCTCTATTATGCTCAGTTTTCTTTGCATGTATATGTGCTTGTACATGTGAAAGGGATATAAAGTCTGTTGCTGTTCACCGTAAATTTTACTCAAATTCAGCAGCACCAGTTTACAGAATGCCTTTCATTCTGGGTGATCCAAGTGTGCTTTTCAGACTTTTATATAACGAAATGTAGAATGCAGCCAGCCTCATGTGGATTGTTGTACTATTTGATAGCACCCAGCAGCATTACATATGTGGTTTCAAACCAAAAATGAATACCCAGTAGCAATGTTGTTGGATATTTGTAGGATGGATATAAAGCCTCATAATTTCCAAGATAATGCCTTTCTAATAGAAGTACTAATAAGTCTTTAGTGGTGACGGCACTGAAGGTGTGACCTCACAGCAAGGACTGAACTCCCACACTGCCAAGAAATGCGGAAACCTCACTAATCACGGGTTTTTGTTCCTAACCACATACCACAGCAGTGCTGCCTTTGTATTGCATGTGATGCCTGCCTACATCTTTGTGAGCAAATCACACTGCTAGTTAATCCAGCAAATCAATCCAAAAGGAAAAAAAAAGTATAATTTCCTGTTGGTTAAGAGGACTGAGTTAACTCACCAAAGGTCACTTAAAGACTGAAGCCAGGAAAAAAGGAGCCTGATAATGTGGCCAGGAGCAAGGGTAGGAGAAACATCACACTCTGCATGTCAGGAGCAGAGAACTGCTAGATTGGCTTGGGTTTGTTGTCAATCTGACTGGAAGAGTACTTGCAGCAAAGTCTCTTCTTTAACATCTGCTTCAGAAATTGAATGGTAGCATTCCTGTCTGAAAATCACCAGAACATCTTCCTACAGCACCATCGTCTTTTTCTCATGATCCCCCAGCAGACAGATTGATTTTGCTCACCTTTGACTGTGAAATCTTTGGTAAATGCACAGTGAGTGCTGAGACACAGCTACAATGGAACCACACAGTACAGGTTTTTGGAGTTAAAGTCCAGTTCACTACTCATGACCTGGATATCCCAGTCCAAACAACGCTAGTGCAGAATTCCAGTACCAGAGGGGCTAGAGAGTGGAAGGAATACACTTTATGGCATTATGAAAAAGTAATATTTGTGGTATTTATTTTCTCTTATAAAAATGAAGATGAGCAAACCGTCGGTCTGGTGTAGATTTATTGTTTATCTCTGTAAAAAAATGAGTTCTGCTGAAGCTATTATATGAAACGCGTGATTTTCTAACAGCCATATCTAGCTGACAAGTTTTGTTAACTCTCCCTACAACATGATCTGGTATTCACACGAGCAGGCAGAGCTATGGAAATTAATTGAGATATTAAGAAGAGTGGTGGCGAAAAAGGACTTTCTCAGCTCAAAAAGGCTGAGAACTGCTCATGTTCTGAACATCAACAGCATTTTTTGTTGTTTTGGGAAGGGGCTCAGGAGATATTAAAAGCAATTTCATTTCCTTACTCTTTATGAAACTACTATATCTAGAACTCTAGAGGACTTCTCTCAAAATATTTGAACATTCGTTATACACAAGCATGTAAATAATTCTTTTCAAAACACTGGGGCTAAATAGAGGCATGTGTTAGATGTGGTAACTGCTTTGTTGTGGAATCTAGCCCTACCTGTTTTTTATATTTTCATGTATTTCTCATCTATTATCAGTTATATTTAGAAGCAGAATTGATGCAGTCCTATTGTTTTAAGTCATTCCATTTACTGTCACAGAAACAAAAGTAAATAGAAAGCGACTCCTGCTGACTTTCCAGTGGGTAGATTACAAGTGGTTCACATTGTTTTTTCTAAATATTTTCTGTAATTCCCTGGACCAGCTGTTAGTTTTAACATACATCAAAATTCCATTAAGCATGACACGTAACTGTTACAAACCACAGTGCTCCCATCAAGCTGATGTTTACCTGAAGGCCTTTGAATAGATTTTGTCAAGATCAAAAGTAATTACTTTGTAAAGTTCATTTCCCACTCCGCATCTCTTTTCTGCTGAATAAATATTGCAAGAGGATGAAATATGGACAGGTCGTTTACATCCATCACTTTTAAATATTAGTGATAGGCTTATGCAGCTCATTGTTGTATAAAAATCATTTGGATACATTATTCCAAGTTGAATAACAGAGTATTTCAGATAAAGAACTAAACGAAGGCTCTCTTTGTCATCTTTTATTGAATAAGGCAAAGGGAAGGGACTGTCTATTAATTTTACAGCTAATATATCTTCCCTCTAAATAGCTACACCTTGTAAATATTTTTGTTAACAAATATTAAAGCGCATATCTGATTCAAACAGCTATTATGCCGTATTAAAGTAAATATACTAAATTACCTACAAGGGTACATAATAATACATCATTTCATTCAAGTAAGAGATATTTTAAAATTGCATATATTTTCCATTTAAAGACTACCTGGGAATGTAACTTTCCTTTTATTTTTTTCTTCTTGAATGATTTTATTCCTGAAGGCACATGAAGGAATCAATGAGCAGTCTCTGGTGTGGTTTTCTCCATGCTGTGCTATGGAAAAGCAGAAAGAGGGAAATAAGAATGTTTAATGCAGCCATATTTGCCCATCTTTTCGGAGTTTAATATCATTCCTGAAAATAAGTGTCTCAAGAGCAGTATAATACTTCCAATCACAACCCTGTCCGAAATTATATGATAGAAATTTTTTTTCACAAAGGGGCTATGGCTTTATTGTGCTTTTTTTATTTCCTCTAACTACTCTTATTCCAATAAGCTTTAATTCACTTTATTCCTTTCCATGGAGCAGTATATATATGTATTTGTAAAAGAAGTCAAGCAGTGGTAGCACGGACATGATTGGCTTCTAGGAATTGCCATATATATCATGAAATTACAGTGAAGTCTTATAAAGAGACTTGATAAATACCAATAAAGTTTCCATCTTCAAAATGTGTTCATAATTCACACAACAGCATATTCAGCATTTATGTTCTAAATCATTTTCTAACTTTAACCAGAGAAGACACGGATGCCCCATCCCTGGAGGTGTTTAAGGCCAGGTAGAATGAGCAGCCTGATCCAGTAGAAGTTGTTCTTGCCCATGGCAGCAGGGTTGGAACTGGATGATCTTTAAGATCCCTTCCAAACCAAATCATTCTATGATTCTATGACTTAAGTCACCAGTTTTTCCAAGAGCTAGGAAAACCTTAGTCTTTGTGTGGCACTCTCAGCATTCCAGCTGCAGTTAGTATATAGGTCTGTATTAAGCAGAAAAATTATTACTCTCAAATAACGTATTTTGGATAGGGAAGCTCAAGGTTTACATACAAAACAATGTGTGTTTTGCTGTAGCTCTCCCTGAAAGCAGGGAAAAGAATAAGGTTCTAAAAAAAAATGTGATGTGAAGCAACCTGAGAGGGTCATTCAAGTCCATTCTACTATTCAAAGGAAAATAACCTGTATCATGGCTATTTCTATTTCTAGAGCCAAAGTAGTAATGAAACAGTAATATGAATTAAAGCTTCACACCTATATCTGCTTTTTTTTTTAATGCAGACTTCCAACATGATGTTGAAATTTTATTTTCAATTTAATTGAGATTCAGAAGAACATACCACAGCAAAACTGATTCTGAAGTGTTTGTAGTGGGTTGTACTTTTTTTCTTTCCCCTCAGGTTTGACAACGGTGTCTAAAGTAAAAATAAAAATGCCATTGAGTGAGGACCAGGAGGATATTTTATGCATGAACTTGCTTCATAAACAGTTTCAGAGAGATTTTCAAAAACCCCAAATGATGGAGGATTTTGCACATGTTCTGTCTTATAACAAAAGGTTCATCCATAACATTTGTTAATCTAGGTTGGTGTGACAAATTCAAAGTGTTTGAAAGTCTCTCAGGACTGTTCTTTAAAGTGTGTTTTGCTCTCTTTTTCATTAAAGAACTAGGCTCATGTTTGAAGATGAATCCTCAGCTGGAAAGTTGCTTTTAGTATTAAATGGAGAATTGACAGATTTTTTTTCAATCAGGTTTTGGCTGCAATCCATCCTTGTCTATCAACCTTTCCAGAACTGCAGTTTCCTCCTCACTTATCCTTTTCTTTTTGAAGACAGGGGGTTTAAATTGAATAAATAACGTGACATTCAGAAAAAAAGGTAGACTAATGTAAACTTTACAGCAAAGGGAAAGAATTTTTAAATCGGAGAGTGAAGAGTGCTGAGGAACGGTCTGTTACAACAATCTGCGCTTTCAGAGCCTAAATATCCTTAGAGGAATCAGGACTCTTGCCATGATTGATATCCATATCCAGAAATACAGTTTTGTCTGCATAAACATTATTTAGCAATTTTGGGAATGCTTTCAACAAGGCCAGGGATTGACTGGAACACTGAATTTACCCATTCTCATTAAGTGCTCTGTTTGAAGAAAGTAAACACCACATGCACACTTTTTAATGAGCTGGGCAGGAGCCAAAAGAAATCACAGTCTTCAATGGACCTTCAACTCAAAGTAGGTTGGATGTGGCAGGTTGCAGTAAGTCTTTCCAAGAAACTGGATTCAGGGTAGCAACAAACTTCCAAAGGCATAGGAATTAAGATTGAACTCTAAATTAAAGATCTCAGTCTGTCATTTGTTACGACTAATGGTGTGGACACAACAGCTCTTAAACTGCCTGGAGAATTAGAGCCCTTCTTCAGTAAATTCTTCATCCTTCATTGTTTTTCTCTGTCATATAGAGTAAGCACTTCTACAGAAACCAAGAGCGTCACAAAGCTAAAACGGCTAACTCCATAGATTTCTCTCCTGTATTATTAAACAATTCTGAAGCTTCTCAGGTTGTGCAGTTTTGGCTGAACTTCAGTCAGAGAGTTCCTTGCCACAGTTGCCTCACTGACTGTGTATTCATCTATTACCTGTTTTGTTTTCTGCTGACATATTCATCTGTCCAGCCTGAAGTAAAATGGTTTATCTTTAGTCATTACATGAATTCTTAAGGCAATAACACTCACAGGAGCCTTTTACTGGGGAATAAACTGTAGGCTAAAATGTCACAGAATGTTATTAGACAGTCTAAACTTAATTGCAGATAAGTTGATGCTCTCATAAAAGATGATGCAATGTTTCTATTAACTCCAACATATGGTAACTATTCATGGGAGGGCAGCAAACAGAGATATCACTAAATGTTACTTTACAATGATCAAATTAGGAAGCTGGTTGTTTTTTTTAAATAGAAACAGCTAATGTATTAATGCTAGTGAGATTTTACCTAGCATTAGAAGTATTGAGAGGAAACATTGTTTGTATAAAACTACGATAGGAATTTGATTATTCCTGCAGAGTCACTGGCTTATTTAGAATATATTCCAATGATCTGTGATGGATATGGGTAAAAAGCTCTCTTTCCCTAAAGAACTGCAAGACTTACTTAACACAATGATCTTCCAACCTCAGTAATAAGCTACAGTGGAAACAAATAGATGTACCTGCTTTAGCATTACTTCTCTAAGTCAACATTCAGAACTATTATACTGATGATTCCTGACAACTGGAGACTATTTAGCATGAAATGGCCTCTGCTTGTTAGAATGGTAAGTTGGAATGGGTGTCATGTCTTTTTGCTTCTGCTTTCTACAGTGAATGATACTTGTAGGTAGAAAATACTGCAGAGACCATAGTTTATGTATTTGTGTCTTTACAGTCCCTGCCTTTAGAAATTTTAGTGATAAGCCTTAACAATTAAATGACCTGTATTATTTACAGTGCACACTTTATTTCAGCTTGTTCTCATGCTGACAAGTTCTGTACCATCCCACTTTGCCTTGATGTACAATTTAAATGTGCCACGGTGACAGGTTAACTTTAAAGCTGTTCCAAGTTAATCACACACTGCTAGAGACCATTGCACACAGACAAGTCCTATGTTGGCAATTCTAACAAAGCAGAGACAATTATATTTTGTCTTTGCCTCAGCTAAGATATCGACTGAGTAACTAGTGAGAACTAAAGCCAGCTCCAAATACTGCAATCAGTAGATGGTTAAGCAATTTTGTGAGGTGGGGGGGGGGGGTGTCATTGCCAAATATCAAGATGGTTTCTTAAGACATTTAAATCCTATAAAGATTTCTCTAAATTATAGTTGTTCTACAGCAACTGTAGTATGTAAGGAAGGACTGGAAAAAATCCAGAGAGCTTGTTTTCACACCAGAGATACTTTATAGGATATAAAATCATACTGAAAGGGCAATGTGCCCTGGAGGATCAAGCAGCATGGTGTGAGTTCATCTCTGACTCTGTGATTAGTTTGACACTGCATAATATTTACATAGCCACCTCTTAAGGAGTTGTGATTAAAGCTCTCAACTTATATCATTGATGTATTCAACGGAGACAAGTATCCCCAGCCCAAACAGATTGTGACCATGACACTCTTCCAGTTTTCTCTTTGCTTACCCAAGTAGCCAAAGGATATTTTTTAAAGGTTTAATAGATTACACCAGGAATGTCACTATGGAAACATAATCTTTTAGAGACTGCTGCTTTAACCGAGTATCATTTTCCCCCACCCAGCCTGGCTAGAAATTCCCTGTGCAGTGTTAATGAGAAGTATTCAGGACTGTCATAACCATAGATCCAGAAATTGGACATCAGTGGAAAAGAGAACTGAAGAATGTTGTTACTAGCTGACTTCCCAAATTTGTTAAAAAAACCCCCAAAAGTAGGTTGCTTATGGTAAGGGGGGGGTTATTACAAAACAAATTCAAAAGGCAAAAAATTAATAACTTAGAAGGTAACGCATGGTGTCAGAAGAATATCTTCAGTATTTAAACTGAGGAAGAGGGTTATAATCCCTTGGGCAGAGGATCATCACACAGGATAAAGAGCCTAACACAGTTGCCACCCAAAAGTTTTGTGCCCGTCACTCCACAGGCAGATGAACTCTTGCTGCCAGGAGTCAGAACTCCAGTATCCATTTCCAAAACATGTTTGTGTATATTCTATGTCTCTATGAAAAGAGATTGGAATTTTATAGCCACTTTTAAAACGTGTTGTCCTTGAATTTAGAAAATAATGTCTTCCATGTAACATGGTTAAATATTACGTGGTCTGGAATATAAAGCTTGCAGATTCTTCTGTTTATGCGTTAGGGAGAGCTGCTGCTGTTTTCTTCTGTTGTGCTTTTTTACCTCCCATTGTAGTCTGTGCAGTGCAGTGCAGCTCTTCTTCCTCAAGAGTGCTTGAGTGCAGCTAGGCTGGGTCTAGTCTGCTTGATGTTTATATAAACAGTTGAGAAGTTGTTCTTAATGAGGCTTTAGTCCATAACCTATCTTAGGTCAATCAATGCAAGTCAAAAACATTTAAGCTTAGGCATGTTTTGTTTAGATGGGAACCAAATAAGGAACTACATCTGAGTTATAATTTCAGTTAACTTAGCATTGGTGACAATCTCTTGTGAGGACTCCTGTATAGAAAACTCAGCAGTATTATACTTATTTGGACGGGAAAGTCACTTGAGACAGATCTATATACGCTTAGATAAAACCCTCGGTCCCTTGCCATGTTTACCTACTCAGCACTGAGAAAAAGCATAAGCAAGCTAATCAAATCAACAGTTTTCATATAATTGTAAAAAACAATGTGAAGTTTCAAATGAAACAAAATCATGAACATTTAAAAGAAAACTAGAGGAAGGAAATTCCAGAAGTTTAACTCATCATTAGTGGAAGATTACCTCTAAAATAAATGTCTGATCTTGCTTCGTATCCAGAGGGTAGAACACCCTAGGAGTCTTCACAAGGTGAAGACCTCACACAGTTTACTTTTTCCCCAGAAGAAAGAGAAGTGGAACACATTGTGACACGATCACAGTGTTCTCCCTTTTCTTCTGGATGGCATCAGCTACCTGCTGACCTACACCTCAGACTTCTTAGTGTGGGTGCCGCAGGAGCCAGCCAGTGACTTCACAGGTGCAGGGTCACATTCTCAGTTCCAGTTTAAATACCATTCATGAATGGAAAGAGAATTTCACTTAAATGGTAATAAAATGTAAGGAGAAGGGAAATGTTAGTAAAAAACAAGAGGAAAAATAGAAGTCAAGGAATATCAACGGTTACAGCTTTAGTCGTGCGTCAAGATAGGACATCAATGTCTACGCAACTATTAAAAAATTCACCAAGTAGAAATAAATTAAGATGCCAAAGCTAAGGGCAGCAGTGAGAGTTGTTATTATTACTACTGCACTGCTTCTTAGTCATGCCTGAGCCAAACTCATATTCATTAGAACAGCATGAGTTATAACCTGGTGTGGATAAATGAACATACTCAAAATGAGCATACGCGAACATGGTGAGAATTTTCCATAAATGTTTGTAAATGTTGCTGAGTAGATGCATGTAGTTGTCAAGTATGCCCTGCATTTGTTTAATCCTGTTATGTTCTTAAGATACTGTTATTTCATTAAACTGACAATTCTTTTCTTTGAATTACAGGTAGAACATAACTTGTATGATTATATTAGATCTACCAGATACTCTGTCACAGTTTCTGCTTATAGAACTTCTTTCCTCCTTGTTACAGATTAAGCACCATGAAGTCATTACTTGCTCACACTACTAAACTTGAATGTTCAGTGAGGCATTCCTAAGGAAACGCAGCTAATGCAACTACATCGTATCTGGGTAATACCAGTGCACGAACACTAGTGACCCTAGTAATCCTGACCCCTTAATAAATGGATTTAAATATTCATCGTCCAATTTCAGCTGAGTGTGACAGAGGAATAAGGTTGAGAATATCACTTGTTGTAAGCTACATTAACATATTGAGGAAGCATTTTTGTCTTTGGGGTACGTTTAGCAATGTTTACAATCCATTCATTTACTCACACATTTTGCCCATCTCTTCATTGTGAATTGGATATTTTCTAGCTAGAGTTAAAACGTAGCCTCATATCCCAGTTGTGCATGCGAGTATAATGATCAAAGTGCGTTGTAATATATCTGAATGTTTCAGGTAAGTGAACGTTTAGGAGAAGATAAGTTAGAGCCTTGAGGTCCCAGTGGTTTATGTAGCTCCACCAACAGACCATGTTCTGCCTCAGTTACCTCTCCTGTAAAATGAAGCATCTCTCTTGCTCAGTTTTATTAAGGTTTTAGAGAGTTATGCAATTTTTATTTCCTGTCGCTCTTTCCTTCACTTCTCTTGTTTTCTTGCATTTTAGAAGCAGAATCATTAGACCTGTGCTACTCAGATACCTACAGCTTTTGAAGGGTCCTTCACTTGCTGTTGACAATAAAAAGTGAATAGTGGATATTGCAATCAAGACTGTTCTATCTTGACAAGGTTGCTGTGATAGGTGAGTTAATAGAAAATAAGTAGAGCAGATGTCGTAGTAAATTACCATCCTGACAGGTTTGACATATCTCCACCCATGTACTGAAGATGAGTTGAGAGATGTGTGTATGATTAACGTTGCTTAAATGGGTGGTATCTGAATTAGCATATTCTGCTGTAGGCGCTTGGAAGTTTCTATATTTTGTGGTAATACTTAGCAGTTAAACTGCACTTTACGTCTTTGAAGCACTCAGAACATGAGAGATCATGTTCCATTAAAAAACAGTAATAGACTGTCATACACAGGAGACAAAGAAAATACACAATGGTGACCATTCGTATTAGTGGCAGAGACACTAGAAAGTCACTGCAGTTCAATATTTTTATAATAAGATATTTTTGATAGTGAGGATTGTCACCCAAGAGTTGTCTGTCTGAGAGCTTGAATGAGCTGTAGGAAGAGCTGCTTATTCTTTCTAGTTTGAGGTCTGGTTCCTGCAAACACTTAGGTGCCTAGTTTAAGCAGAGGACTATTCCCATTTGATTTCCACAAATATGAACATGGATCGGGGAGAGAAAGAAACGTGAGTCTTCTCTTTCCTGGATACGTGGTCTGAATGTGACACGTGTAAGTCACCGATGTCCCCCAACAGAGACGTATAGTGTGTTAATATTGTTTCCTTTCACATTAATTTTCTTTGTAGTCTTTTTTATGTAAAGTGTGTATTTTTAACCACTTTTTTGTATGGTCTCACTCAGTGTCTTGATTAATGAAAACCGGAGTGCAAATGTACTGTCAGGCTTTGTAGCAGCCACATCTTGGTGAGGAGAAACTGTATTTTGATAAATTTAAATGGAAACAAATGGCAAACTGATAGACCAGGGAGGAGATAGAGACATGAAGAGGTAGAAACAGAGGGGAATTCAGATATATTGCCCTTGTACTATCTTTGTCTTTTTTAATGGCATGTACCTCGCTGAAAAATACTAAACGTGATGCTGTTTGTTTAAAATGGGGCTATATTGTGCGATGCCCTGCAGTGCCCTAACCAAACAGAGGGAATCTGGCTGACTGTGCAGTATCAACCTGAGACGGGCTAGACACAAAGTGCTGTCAAAGGTTCAAAGTCAGCTGACAGGCACAATTGATAGTTTCTCCTTTTTCAATTTCATTTACGGTGAATATTGTTTGTAAGCATAACAGAAATAATTTTTGAAAGAAGTGCAGTTTTAATCATTTCTGCTTCTGTTGAAATATTTCCTAGCAGCAAGCATAATTTCAAAGAATATCATGTGATATTAACCCTGAACAGATGAATCAATAGACAAATCTTGGCTGATTCTAAATATTTGCTAAGAATCCACAACTCAGTGCACACAGTAATGCTGCTGGAGCTCAACACTTCATTATGTTTGAGATCAACTGCCTTTAATCCAGACCTATTTCTGATACAGTTTTAATAGAATCAGTTACTCTGATAGATGAATGCATTGCATTCTTTTTTCTTTACTAGTCTTCCCTATTTTTTCTTCAAAGAATTCTTTTTCTTTTAGATTTACAAGAGAGGAACTGAAATCCTTTGATCTCTACAATGTACATGCTATTTATACCAGAGACGGTGAAACTGCTTTTGTCTAATTATTTTTGACGTCTTGCAAAAATTTGCAAAATTCTTCATAGGGATTAAAAAAGATCCACAGAGCTCAATCTCTCTATGACAAAGAAACGGTGTTCTCAAAAGGCAAAACAATTGTTTGTTTGTTTTCTCTTAGAAAGATCCTAGACATTTATCTTCCAACATGGCACATTTCATCTGAGATAACGAATGAATGTATCCCATTTTTAGAAGAGCACTAACTTTCTATAAATAGAATTCTTCCTTACAACGTCTAAATAAAACAGTGCTAAAAATGAAGTGCACTTGGAAAACATAGATTCCATCCTTCTATAATGTTTTACTTCAGCTTTGTAGAAATTGTTCTTTGCAGAAGCTCTCACTTTAGGGTACAATATCTTTGAGCTTCTCTTATGCTACTTACTACAACAAGAACAATATTTGTGAGGACAGCATTGATGCATTCCTGTTCATTGGCTTACGGAACATCTATTACCTTACAAGTATTTATTTATTTATTGAAAATTAGTTCCATGTGAGTAACTACATTTCCACTTTGAAAGGATAGCCAGGGCTACCAGCTCTCACTATGACTGAGACTCAGAATTTTGTTTCTGGTTTTTTTTTTTAATCCCAGTCCCATGGATCAAGTGAGTGGGATGTTTACCAGCTTTCAAGGGAAAAAAATAAAATCTGATCTTCACAGTTTCAGAGTCTTGAGAATATGGTCCTTATGGTCAAAAAATCTGAAGATGAAGTTCATTTTTAAATGCTAGTTATTTTTTTGCTTCCTCATGGAAGGACTAGGCAGCAGGTTTGGAGAGAATAGGGAAGCTCTCAGATATTTAGTCTCAGTCAGGAAACACTCCCCGAGCCAGGTAGTACTACCTGCTGATGCTACCTCGATTAAGAGAAATTCAAAAGATTTGGAGACTTCTGAGTACTTTCCCAGTGAAAATGGATAATTTCTTCCGTCAGCTAATCTTATTTCTCTGCTGAATTTTCTGAGAGTTTTTTTCCACTTATAAAAGTGTGGACTGACAGATCATAATAAAAAAAATATATAAATTTTCCCATTACTTGCCAAAATTGTACTTTTTAAACTACTGTACAAAATCTGTGGATATTGAGTCGTAAGAGGCTTTGCACTGCAGAGTAGATATTTTGCTACTTTCTGGAAAATTTCTGTGATTTGTACATGGAATTGAGAGAAGCACTATAAAATTAAGATACGTAAGTTCTTTAATGATACAAACATATAGGCTTTATTTCCTTTCAGTTTCTTAGAAAAGTTGTATTTCTTAGGCATGACACGAGTCATATAGTACGAGCGTTGCAGTAAATTCTAGGCTATCTATTAAGAATGTCACACCATGTTCTTCATTTCATGTCCTTTCCAAGGTGAACAGAAGTGTCATCAGCGAGTGGTTTGTGAAGGTGTCTGTGAGCGTTGGCAGGTAAATAATTTTTTTAAACCAAAGTTAACAGTCCATGTAATCATGTGCATCAATCTGACTTCCGCAGAGGCAGCTGTTCTGCTTAGTCTGCTCTGGTAAGAGGTCCAAAATGTGCAAGACAAATGGGAGCACAAGGCTGGCAAAGGAGCATAGTGAGACTATTCAGTGAAGCAAGAAGGAGCTGTTATAAACCCTAAAAGTGTGAGAGGCAGAGGGGCTATGCCAGATCCCTGCAAAAGGAACGAAAGATATTGGGGCCCACAGATCTGTATACGGCTGATTAGATAATTCTTCTGTGATTGTTGGAAGAGTTACAATGCTTCTTTTAGAGAGGAAAAAATAGCAAAATACCCAAGATGCCATAACTGTGTACAAGCAATCTATCTATCATGCAAATACCTTTCAACCTTCTGATGTCTGCATCAGCTGGTTAATCTGAATCTGGATAGGTCTTTGCTTAATGACAATTGTGCAATTACAGTCAAATCCTGCAGAGCAATCTCATCTATTTTGAAGAGTTCCTTTAGGCTCTGACTAATTTTGTTCATGTAAGTCATTAAAGGGGAATATTCCACAGCATTACAGGTCAATTCTGGTGCTTTGAAAGGTCTGGTGTAAACTACACATCAGACCCTGAGATTACTGTGACGGTGAGAGGTGTGAGTAGTGTGCATCCAGGTAAGTCTTGTCCTCAAAAAGGCAGATAAATAAATCTTGTGTCACATCGTTTTAACATAGACCAGCTTGAAGAAATACGCACCGCTGCTATAAGAGTTTCCTTCAGAAACAGGCAGAGAGCTCAGTGTTATAGTCTGTGATCGAATAGATTCTAATAGCAGCTTATGGTGATGGATAGGTTATTGGGCCTTCCTGTGCATTTTTACAATCAATTGTATTAAAAAATATATAATTCCATGTCTCCTCCTGAACATTAATACATTACACTAAAGACGATTCATATTTAATTAAGGTCCTTTTGTTCTTCCTTGCGTGCCACCTTTCAGTAGCTCAGACCTCCTGTTATCAGACCACTAGCACCTCATGTT
Source organism: Clamator glandarius (assembly GCA_033459285.1). Classification (NCBI taxonomy): domain Eukaryota; kingdom Metazoa; phylum Chordata; class Aves; order Cuculiformes; family Cuculidae; genus Clamator; species Clamator glandarius. Next base: position 4,610,509 of record JAUNZM010000055.1, on the reverse strand, counting down.
CTTTTGGTGGATTTAGATATCTCCCACACCTTCCACTGGTATTCTAAGTGAAGACTTGAAACTCTTAGTGTTGCTTTGTGAATTCATTCCGCTGTACTTCAAATGACATTTTACTGCATTGCCCCCAGCAGAACCGCAGCGCTTCAATCTCCTCTTGCAGCCAATCGAGCTACACTTTGTGTGGCTTTCGCAAGTGACTGATGGCCCAGAGCTGTCACTCTAAGGATTTATTACTCACACAGGGTATTTACATCTTGAGCTGGACTGACAAGAAGATGAAAAGGAGGCTTGGTTGCTTGGCCAGCTTTTGTTTTATAATTTAAAAGAGCTTTCATATTCATGCATTGCATCCCGGTTCCAGAGTGTCTCTATTTCATCCAGAAGCTGAAAAAAAATTGTACCTCCCAGATCTCACATTGTCTTTAAAATACTGTGTAATAATCACAATCAGGACACTGATAGAGAACAATTGAAAAGCTCTTTCTTACTAAGCATTTGTAGTTTAAAATTGTGTATTTCAATAGTAGAATAAACCAGGCATACAGAAAACAGAAGAAAAATTATTTTTGCCAATTTGATTGTTAGCCATCAGGGTCAAATATTTCTCTAGATGTCGAATGTTAGTAACATTTTCCACAGTTGTTTCTACTTTCTGCTTGGAATATAGGTACCTAATACCTGTCTAGATTCATGCTTTCTGAAATCCCAGTGACTCTAGCTAGTGTTTGTAGTATCTTCCACTTCTAAACTGTCACGAGCCTGGAGATCATTAAGGCTGCTTTGAAAGGCATTAGTTTCATTTTAAGAATCAGTGAAGAAAAACCTCTACTGAGTCATTACCTGTACCGCAGTTGTACTCCCAGGTTCTGCTAGTGCTGACTCCAATATGACAGATAAGCTGTGAGTACATAGGAAAACTTGATCCATGCAAAGAAAAGGTTGGTGTAAATAAAACAACTAAACTTTTCATTTTGTGGTACGTTATATCAGCAACTCGCACATTTTTGTAAACAATCCCCAAAAGTCTCCCTGGCAGAGACTGCACAATTGCAGAGAGCAGCAGACGGCACCCAGCATGTGTCTGCATGAAATGCTGCTGCTGAAGAGAGTTCCAAAAGCAATTGCGCTGCCTTTACCTTTGATCTTTTCCCCAACAGAAAGCATGTTGTGGTTTTGGTTCATTTTATTTTTTCCCCTCTCTTACTATCTCATCCTCAGCCACAAATGTATTTTACAGAATTTCTGCCCTTCTTGTTTTTCAGCTACCTTGGGGTATTTGAACTCTGACTGGCAAGGTTGTATATTTTATTTCATTGTTTATACATCAATTATTTACAGGAATATTGCATTCTTTGAATCACATTGTATGGCTCTGACTACTAATGTAAGACCTCAAACACCTCCTGAATCTCCTGTTCCTGAGTAGCACAGCTAGCATTCATTTAAGCCCTAAGAAATTAGGTAGCCATTTGGAATTTAGAAATTTTATCTAATAAATTGCTATATATGCTGTGCCAGATCATCAGCTGACCAATACTCATATATAGTTTTTCCTAATAAAAATAAATATACATTCTTGAGTACCGAAAATCTTCAAGTACTTATGTAAAAACATATGTCTCGTGGTACGCTTTAGGTGAGCCATCTGTCCTGCCACCTTGTTAGCAAATACAAAGATGCAATATCTGCTGCAAAACATTTACCATCTGAAGTGAATAAAGAAATTACGGTGGTAATGCAGGAGGAAATCTTGTCCGCACAGAAGGAAAATCAGGGTGCCAGGAGAATAATGACGTTTCTCCTGTGTTGTACTTCTCTTCCCACAACCAGAGATAACTGCTTGCCCATGTTTCTATAATGAACTGAGTGAGAATAACAGAGATCAAGCCAAGCATTTAGGTTTGTCTTTATAATGAGGTGGCAGAGAGGTTCTCAAAGCCTTACTCTTGATGATGTTATTTTACTTTGTTTCTGTGCACTCTTACTCATCAAAGAAATGAAGAGTCAATTCTTTAATTGAAACAACTGGATTTTAAGAGGTACCATCTTGGCCACTTTTAAGTAGCTGCTGTAATTGTCAGAGACATCTGGATAACGTCTTTCCAATAGGAAGGGAAAATGTAGTCATACAGGGATAAATAAATAAAGAAATAAGTGGTCCATCAGAAGGTTCTCTAGTAAGAATGGAACCATGGTATGAAAAATGTGACAGCACCCAGGATGAAAAGAAGGTAACATGTTCCAGATGAGGGATCATGCAAATAAGTCTCTCACACTTTTAGGAACCACAGTCAGTCTCATTTTCTAATCCAAAAAGGATAGTCACATCATTGCCTTCCATAGGAAAGTGAGGACTTGATGACATGAGCTTGTGTTACTGCTCAGCGTCACCAATTCACATAAGCGTTTCCTTCCCCTCTTGTTCAGCCCTTTTCCTATCAGCAGGGAGTGCAGGTCGCGTTACAAGTCCCTTCACCTTTCCTGAAGGCTGCCAGGTGAGCTGTGGGCTGCTGCTCCTGTTCCACCCAATTAGTGCCTCTCTGCAGCACCTTCTGTCAATCACTGTCATGCCAGCAGTGTTGCTCCCAGCAACGCCAGTTCAACAAAGACGAGACAAACAGTCTAATGGTTGCCAGCAGCTGAAGCGAGGCTGAGGCAGAACAACTGTTTCAAGTACTCTAGGCATTTCTGCAATATCGACATACACAAGAAGAAATCACTCTACATGTATCAGAACGGCACGACAACATCTGAGCTTAGCTCTTTAGTACCATCAATAGCTCATTCCTGTTTGCAGTGGCAGGGTTATTCGCTAATTGAATGGAAAGCTTCAGGATTTGCCCATGTATCCTCTCCTGCTCCAAAGTCAGAGTCAGTCAACTGTACTCCCATTGCAGTGACTTTCACAGAATCACAGAATCACCAGATTGGAAGAGACCCACTGGATCATCGAGTCCAACTGTTCCTATCAAACACTAAACCATGTCCCTCAATTAGATCACCAGGTCTTTGAGCTGGCCATGACAATGGACTTTGTTAGCTGTTTTACAAGTTTCACAGCTGCTCAGGCTCAGAAGGATCAGTGCCATGGCCTCAAGCTCCACCAGGGAGGTTTGAGCTAAACATTAGGAAAAGATTTTTCACAGAAAGGGTCATTGGGCACTGGCAGAGGCTGCCCAGGGAGGGGGTTGATTCACCTTCCCTGAAGGTGTTTAAGGCACAGGTGGACGAGGTGCTGAGGGACACGGTTTAGTGATTGATGGGAATGGTTGGACTTGATGATCTGGTGGGTCTCTTCCAACCTGGTGATTCTGTGATTCTGTGATTTGATGTATGAGGAGGAGTCACACCGCCAGCCTGTCCCACAGCAGCTGCGGGCCCTGATCTCTGCCATCATGTCATTAAAAAAAGAGGAGCAACAGCTGTTTTATATTTAAAAGACAGAAAAATGATCGTTCTTGGAAGCAAAGCAAAATAAACGAGACTCTGAACAATCCCACCTGCAAACGCTAGTAAGTGCGTCACACGGGTTCTTGTTCCAAGCAGCCTCTGGGCTGCATGATGTGCCATGAAAGAGATGTTACCCCTCCATTCCTGCCTTTCTGCAGCTCTACTGCGCTATTTAACTCGTCAATTTACAGCTGCAGCACAAACTTCTGAATTCATTTTCTCAGAAGTGTCCTATGAGAAAAAAAGTGTCTCCTACCTTACTAAGACTGACTTTGACTCACTAACCTGATGTTTAAGGGCTGACACATGCGTTTCTCCCTAAATTGTTTAGAGTTTCCTCATCATAGCCTCCCTAACTAGAACAAAAATTCTAAAGATAGGATGTTTAGCACTGACATGAAATCCTTCACCTTCAGGCACACAAATTTCCTGCAGATCTGATTTATATGTGTGTACAATAAAACCATGGAAAATAATTGAGTTACTGCTCACAAAATTCCATTCAACAGTTAAAAGAAAATTCCTGTTGCCACTTTCCTGTCCTATCAAAAATTTCTGATTCCTAGCATTTATTTATTTAGCAGGATGAAGTCCACGACCAATGAAAAAAATTCTTTGCTCGTCAAAAAGCCCAGGTGTTCTTCTCTTGTCTACTGCCATTTTTGTACCTTCCCTCTAGGTTCTCTCCATTTTATCAACAGTTTTCTTAAAGTGTGAATTTCAGATCCAGAGATAATGTACTTCAGCTTAAGCATTAATGCTGGCTGGAAATAAATAATTACTACCCATGTTGTAAAAAAATTGTATTTATTTTATTTTTTTCTCCATTAACATGGCCTGATTGACTGCCACATAATTTATAGTCCACTATAACTCCCATTCTTCTGCATTATGGTGCCTGTTAGATACTTTTCTGACTATAATACTTATCAATTATTTGATTAGATTTCATCTTAACTTTATCTTTTATTTGATTGGCCAATCGTTCATGGAAAATCTCAGCCTCGATCTGAAAAGCTATATGATATATAATGTCTCACATCATGAAATTTGCTTTAGGGGAGGAAATGGGTACTGTAATGCTGTGCGTGACATCAAAGACTTTGAATTAGCCTTCCAGACCTCTTAATGATTTCCTATTAGAATAATACTTAAAACAAAGAAAAGTTTAACTATTAAATGCTAATAGAAAGTGCTGCTTATTTGGTGGAATGTGGGTCATTGACCTGGTTAGTTTTGTATCAATGTCAATATATGTGGGATTTTTAAGCATCATTACATACTGTGTTCCTGTTGATGCTTCTCCACTTATTGGTGTGGTAATATATTTGACACAAGGGACATGTATAATGCTAACATTTCTATGATATACATACCCAATAAAAGCTTTTTCAATTTCATTATTTTAACAGACATATTCCATTAATACATCCACAACAATAATTTCTTTTACTTCAGAATCTAAGAGAAGAGGATTATTAAAAATTACAGACGATACCCTTATATACACACTTAATCTCTCCAAATTCACTTTACAATTACTGTCAGCATCAATAATGTCAGACAATACAATCAGGTTGCTATAAAACATCAGAACTTGGGTATTCGCCATAGGGGGTTCCTTTCCCCACCCAACAATGCAATTGATTATTTTCCAGTCACTTGAAGATGCTCCCAAATACCTTTGGAGAAGATAAATGCTGTATCATGCCTAGGTTGTAACTCCTTCTTCTCATCCCATTCTCCATACCATAACTTTGGTCCAAGTTTCCATTTCAAAAAACGTATCATAAATAATGAGATGAATAGGTCTCCTAGTGCTACAGAAGCTTTTCTTTAGGAGAGAAGAGAACTCAGAAAATCCGTGTCCCTTCTTGTTCAACTGTCATAGGCTGCTTGTGAGTAGCCAGGATCACAAGGCTATCAGCCAGCGGGGAAATTAATGAAGAGTTCGTTGAGAGCTCGTTGGTTTGCATTAATGGTTTACCCCTCAATATAAGATAGAAATTAAAATAATTCCTGTGGACAGATAATATAGGAGGTATTTTTTCTAGGTTCAGCATGAATTTTAAAGTATGCCTGTTCTATTGTTCTTACACTTTGTATTTACAGTGCATGAAAAATATTCCCTTCATTGACAAATATGCTGCATGTCCAGCTGCTGTAATGGCATTTGTAAACACAGTTAAAGCAAGTAGAATCCACCTCTTACTAATTTTGATACATTGAGCAATTGAATCCTTTTGAAAATTCAAATTTTCACTAAGATATTCTGGGGGAAAAAAATCATGTTTATTGCTTTTAATTCATACTATGCCTACTGATTTAATCTGGTTTTATTGATACTAGCTTTTCAATATCAGTATCAACTCTCATTCTGACCAGCCCTGTATGCAGCATTTATAAAATTGGCTTCTATTATGACTTTGTAGAAAACAGCTGTTTGCACCCATTCTCATACCAGGCCTATCAGCTAACCTATTAAAAAAAAAATACAGTTCAGATTTTCCCTTAGGTTCCTGGAAAGTCAAGCTAGATGTGAGCAACTGGAGTTTGGTACCAATCTCTGATATGTTTTTCCAACAATTCTAAGAGCTGTCAGGCAAAGATTACTAAAATACAGACGTGTTTGTAGCTTAAATCAAAAGTTGTTCAAACTGGGAAGTGACACTGCTAAATGTTGTCTCTACAGGTTTCCAACAGTGTGTTGGTAAGTAATGATTTTTTAACGGCACACACTTTATATTGAAAGAAGGGCTTTTATCCTTTTAGATTCTGGTGGTGTCTACATTTATTGAAAGTATCTCTGACAGGGTAGACAAGTAACAGAGAACGACTTTAATGTTTGAGCAATAATACAACATCAAGAGCATATATGTTTAATAAGTTTAACATGAATGATGACCCCTAATCCCAGCACAGTCAGGGCTTCAATCAGATACTCTGATTCCTCTTTTCTTAATGCTCAGTGTGTAAACCATAAAATATATACATCAGATAGATGCATATAGATCCAGATTGAAAGGGTGACTGCCCACGTTGACAGGACACTAATTAAATTGATCCAGTTAGTGATTACCTATTCTGAGCTGTTAATTTTGCAAGTGATAAGATAGGCTGCCTTCTTTTTTCTAGTTAAAGAGGCACAGGTATTGTCTGTCTCCTTAATTCAGTGACTGCCACCTACTGTACGCTCACTGCTGCAGAACTGCCTGGAATTCATAATATAACATGAGTACACGCGAACAAAGAGAATACTCTGCAGTAATACAACAAGGTGCTGCTTCTTCAGAGCCAATGTCTTAGTTCCAACCTGGAATACATAAGTCATGTCACTGAATAGATAGGAAACAGGCTGAAATTTGTATGCAAGTATACGGAAATTCAGTAAGTAATGGTTCTTTCAACTGTCCTACATGGTCATGCAAGTTTCTAATAAATAGAGGTCAAGATCTTCAGGGATTCTAAAAGCTGTGACCAGAACACCTCTCAGTACTGATACCCTGTGGGGTTTTTTTCTGAAGGCTCCATAGATACGCTGTAGTGAATCCTTGATTAAGATCAGAAAGTAAAAGTACTGGAAAAGTTGACAGTGTTGATGTTTAGAAAAGTAAAACATGGTTAAATTTCTGATAATCATCCCAGTGAACTAAAGCAGGACAAAGACATCATAAGGCCCTTGTCAAAAATTCCTTACCAATTACACATCATGGGTAATTCTCAGAAAATATGCTTTGTGGAGGTACAACAAGCTCTTAAGTGACTGCGTGAAGACAAATACTGGAAGAATATTGTTAGGAGAAGATGGATTTAATAACATATTTAAGAATCTGTAGTATGCCAGACAGAGCTATCATTTTGCATTTCTTAGAAATGGCACTGTTGTCTCAGGAAAAATACTGAGAGATTTACTTGACAAGCTATTACCAAAGAGGTGGTACAAATACACACTATCCTGCATGCAGCTCATTTTTCCCAGCAAAATGGCATCTCCAAGCCAAAGGAGATTGGCACGACTTCTCTGATGGGGAGACAGGACAAAGTGGTTCCAACCAAAAGGCAGAAGTTTGACTAAAATAAAAATGAATTCCATAAAAAGGAACTCTAGTCAGTCCATTGTCCTTTGAATTTCAATCCAGAGGGAGATTAGGAACTGAAAATGTACTTCAAATGACTACACAAAAAGCTTTGTAAGTGTTCTAAAAGAGGAACTTGCCCATAAGCAAAAAAATACAGGTTTGCATACTTTGTTTGGAGCCTGAGACAATGACAATAGAACTAATAACAATATTTTTCTTGTTTCAGAGAGCTTTGGTTCAGATAGTTGGCAATAACAAAAAAACCCCATGAAATTAAGAAGTAAAAACAGTTCAAGGTCAAGGGATTTTACAAGTGATGAGCTAACACAATAAAGCTATGTATATTTAATACATATTGATCAGCATCTTATGAACAAAGGATTTAGGGGGGATCCATACTTTATTGCAAACCTTTCTTTCAGTCTAATAGATTTTTGTGTTTATAGGCCAGATTTGTAATTTAGGGGAAGGATTTATAAGAGGAGCCTAGAGGATGTAAGCACTCGGCTGTTTATGAAGTTCAACGGCATTTGAGTGTCTGACTCCCTCAGGCTCTATTATGAATTCTAACCGTAACTTATTGACAATAGTCTTTCAGTTCAGAAAGCACAAAATGGTTGCCCTTTACAACAACAGAGTATTTGTTTTGTAGCCATAACAATAATCTAGTGTGCCTTCCAGGGACTGTTTTGTGGTTAGAATCAGGATAATTGACACAGTTTACCTCAGTGGAAACACTTTATGTAAGTGGGAATGCTGACTTTACTATAGATTTACAATCACATGTTACTGCCTGAAAAAATGGTATCATCTGCTCCAGCTTCTCACAGCCCAAAACCTTCCTTCTTGTCTACTCCCTGACTACTTCTACCCGAGCAGACCTGCAGCCCAGAAAAGCTTCCTCAGCATCTCTATCCTGGGTGTGATCCAAGGTCTCACAGACTTTATTCCTAACTCACTTTCCCCAGAGATTGATCTGATTCCAGAAAACACCCTGGTCCATTATCTCACTGCTGCTGCCCAGCTCTGAAAGACTAAAATATTTGTTAGGTCATAAAACCCCAAGAACTAGGGAAGGAACCTGTTTGTCTTGGGGGTCTTCATAGGTAGATTCTGCAGGAGTAAATTCTAATTAATGTCTGCACGTGCACAAAAAAAGGACTCTCCATCTACAAAAGGGACTCCCCTCTGCAGCTGAGCTACACTTGGTGTGAGGTCTGTAGGAAGGAGCAAACAGGGCTTAGAGAAATGTTCTGCCATCCCGATAGTTTTCCTGGCCAAAGTGGGGGGCAAGTGCCTCTTTTGCAATTCTTCATGTTAGACAAAGGATATTAAACTTTACAACTGTCATTGCATAACGTTCCTTGGCTATTAAAATGTCTGCTAAAAAGTGCAAAGAGATGGAGAGGAAATTGAAGGTCTTTGCAAAGGGGCAAAACGAGGATGGTGGTAACCGTTATGGGAATATTTAATAAGGTCTCTGAGTTGCTCTAGCAGCTCAACATATCCTTTTGACACAATGCCTATAAACAGTGATTACTGCTTGACTGAGGGTGTGAGGAGGGAAATTCTAAGACAAAGTTAATTTACATCTTAAAAGAGTTTCCTCTTAAAAAGCACACCATGGTAACAAAGTTTCAGTATTGTAATGATTAATGTCACCACACTGTACTGATTCTACTGCCTCATAATTAAATAGAAGATATTCAGTTCTACAGCACTTGAATATGATAATGGTTTATGTATTAACTCATTCACCTTGCAATTTTTAGACCTATTTTTCATTTTTAGAGGCACATAATGCTGGAATGCATACAACAACATAGACTCTGAAAGAAGTCTCTGGGTAGTCATGGGGGAAGGAGAGACACTGTTGCTATAAGCCTTCCTGATAAACTGAAATCAAAAGCTGGAAGTACATTTCCTGAGGACTTTTTAAGTATTCCAGTCTAAGTAAGGAACTAAACCCTTAATTCCCAGAATATGGTTCTAAAAATTTTCCATGAACCAGGTGACAGCTGAAAAGGAAAACTGGCAACTATGCTGTTCCTTTTATTGTGACTTGCCACTTGTTTATTGTAGGGATTGCCATCATCTAGTAAAAGAGAGAAAACACTTAACCTCCTGCTCAAACATACCTTCCTCTCTGACCCAGTAATCCAGAAAGTGCAAGAGCTTAGTCTGCTTCTTGAGTGCTAGACAAAATTTCCAGTAGTGATGTTCCTCTGCCATGTTAAAACCACCTACACTGAAAAGTCTTGGGATTTTAAACCAGTAGGTGCATGTGGGTTTGCGGGTTTTGCCTCTTTCTGTCAACGCCTCACTCTGTGATAATTGCCAAGTATTTTACATGAACTATTCAACTATTCAAGTGCCTAAAGTTAATCACTGAAGTTCAATAAGATACCAAAATAAATCTCACTTTTCAATAGGTGTTGAGCTCCCAGACTCTCCATCCAAGCCAAGTACATGATTGTTCCACCCTCATCAAGGTTTTGTTAACAAATATGCAGCATCTCCAGAGCAGAGTGTCCCTTTTTCCTCCTCATTTCTGATAATTTTATCTCCTCTACATGAAGCACAGACTATAAATAATACTGGATCTTTAACTTAAGAAAATGGATATCATGATGAATATTTATTTAAAATTTCATCCATGCCTTGCTTTCATTTGGCTCATAAACCTGAATATTACAAAAATCCTGAAGACAATATCTATTCAGCATGCCAGCATAGCATCAGGTACGGAGAAGTTCTTGGTTTTGTTAAGGATACTTACCCATTTCTTATTACTGTCGTGTCAAAACACTTAATAATGTCTGGAAATATTTCTCTGAGACAGGAAGGACTGTTCCCACCTCACAGCTGGAGAGAAGTAGCAAGCAGATTTATGACTTTTAATTTCCACTAATTCCAGTGGGAGCAGATGATGAATAATTTGTTAAAACCTGGCTGCAAGTTACTTATCCAGGGTTGCAGAGGAATCTCACGAAGCATGATTTTCAGAGTTGCAGATCAGCAATCAACCTGTTGGGACACCTACCTTCACAGAATGACCAGGTTGGAAGAGACCCATTGGATCGTCGAGTCCAACCATTCCCACCAATCCCTAAATCATGCTCCTAAGCACCTTGTCTACCCTAACCTTAAACACCTCCAGGGACAGTGACTCAACCACCTCCCTGGGCAGAAACTTCATGAGTTTCCATTCATGCTGAGTGTACTTTACTTTGAGTACAATGACCAGGTGTGTACAGCAATATTAGCTCAGGTTTTCAGCTCAGACTTGAGCCAAAACCTCCCTCTTATCCACCATGCCATAGTGGCAGCTTGCTCTCTGACTTTGTTTTGGAGTAAGCCACCTGGATCTTCAAGCAAGAAAACTTAGATTACATTTTAATTATTTGCCTTGGCAGGGCTTCCTAGCTCCTGTGATGGCTGCATGCTCCAGTTAGCTTCTGCTGTTCTCTTGGAACAACGTGCAAAGAGGAAAATCTCCTCCTCAGGTCCTGATTTTCTTGGGAAGAGACACTGCTGTATCTGGAGAGGGATTTTGCAGTCTGAGTACTCCTTAATTTATGGTGTTGCTCTGGAGACCCAGCACCTCTGTAGTACTATTATGTCTAGGTTTGCATCACGACTTTCCCAGTGCAGTGCTCTGCTAACAGGCAATATTAAGCCTTTTTAGCTTTAGTTACTGCAGAATTCTTTATTCTTATTCATGCCAGTTTGGATCTGAAGAGATACTGGTTTTTACTGTGATTTCTAAGAATATCTGAAAAAGATATTGCCGAGATTCCACAGTTCAAGCTTTCTTATCCTCCAAAATCATTGGGAAAATTTAGCTTGTTATTTTACAAATTCCAAAAGTTCCTTTTGAACATATATTTTCCCAAATGTCCTCTCTTTGCAAGACATAGGGTCTGATGAAGAAATGTATGGGGCTCATCTTCACTTTGATCACACTGGCTTTACTAGAGTCATTCTTGATTTTCCCTAAGGTAACAGCAAGAAGGATCGGGCACTGGAGTGAGAAATTCTTTCCACTGTAGATGGAAATACGAATTCACTTGTCACTGCTGCTTTCAAATGAATTTCTAAATGAAAATACTTTATACTGTCAGTACTATAACATGGAGATGACAGGTTCTGTTGCTTTTCCATCAGTTATGGCCTGTGTCAGCAGCTTTTCAGGAGCCAAAATACACTGTAGCTTCTACACTAAAAGCCATTTCTTTATGTTGACTTTTTGCTAGGAACAACTGTGAGTGCTAGTGCCATTTGTTATTCTTTTTTTTCATATAAAAAACTGTAACATGTTCTTTGGAAGACTTTTTGGTACAGTTTCCACAATTGTCATCTATTCTTTTCTATATCTCTTCTAAATTTAGTACAAACACTATCTACTTATTTAATTGAATTCATCTAAGCAGTATTCTTCACAACACGACAAGCTTAAGTGGACTAAATATTTGTTGTTTTACAATAGTCTTGGCCTCAGCTGATGTTTCTTAAACTAAATATTTGAAAACAAAAATATAGATGGTTTTAAATGTAAAATTCCTATCTCTGGATATGTAGAAGGTATTCTAGGCAGGAGGCAAATATTACAGGACAAAAAAAATATCCTTTCACATATATCCTGCAAACCATTTGGGAAAAAAATCAAAAGCACAAATAGTAATTCTATGTCTGTTAGTGCTTTTATTTCAAAAGCATCTTAGAACCATTATTAGGGACTAAAACCTCTTTTTTTTTTTTCAGGCTCTATCAAGGAATGAAAGACAGCACCTGCCCATACGTGTAGCCTGAGATTCATTGAGATCTGGTAGATATCAGGAAGGATGGCCCAGTGGTGGTCTACAGTTCTGAAAGAAAAAGGTATGCTTAATATTTTTTAATCTTTTTTATTTCTTTATGGTCATAGACATTTTGCCTTTATCAATTCCTTGGAATTAATTCAGGACTTAGAAATGCAATGCTTGCCTTCCCAGCAAAATCTCCCTAACTGAACTATCGCGTCTCTGAGCTGATTTGCTACAACTCTACTGACCCAGCTCATGGCCTTTCACAAGGAGAGGCTTCAGCTGTGATATTCTGTGGCACTTTGCAAACATGTAGAAAAAGATATGTGAATGCAGAGTCTATCAAGACGACTTTCAGCAACTGCGTAATCAGGATTTGACCCAAGGTCCAAGCAGGGTTGCTTGCTTAATGGCATTTCTCTATGGTTTCGCTTCTGGACAATAACCTTAGTGTGACACACAGCAGATTTGGAGTTAGCAGATGTCACACTAATCCCAAATACACTTACATTGTCTACTAAAGTCTGATGCTAACAGGCTTCTGCATGAGCTGTGATTTAGGCATTTAAAGACACTGAAGGGAAGGAGGGAGGGAGGGAAAGTGATATCCTCTAATTTTTGTTTCCTCTTTGAACTCTTAGTTCCCACAGTGTGCAGAGCACCTTTTCTGTTTATGGATTTTATAGGTTTGAATGCTCAAAATATACATTTGAATATGCAAATGGCTCATGTGGAAAGTTACACATTGAAGGTGTAAATGGATCCTCCCGTATGCCCTATACTTTCAGAAATTATTTGAATAAAATCCTTTATGAAAGCAAATAGAATGAAGTGAGCTAGACAGAGTAAAATAGAAATTAAAAAAAACACAGCAAGATCTTTCTTATCTGTCATTGTTGCAGTCTCTCCAACAAAAGAAGCAGTGGACAAATAGAGACATTTCTATATAATAGACAGAGCCTAAACCCTAAAAAATATTATAAAACCTGTTTCAGGTTTTCGTATTAACCTCCTTGGATTCTTTTTTCTCAGTACTGTTGTATAGCCATTAAGTGCTTTCCCTGAATGATGCTGATGAAGAAAGAGTTATTTCTTAAGAAAGAATACTCCTCTCTACTGACCATATAAAAATACACATTTTTATACATAGGTTTGTTTTGAAATGGGATGTTAGTATGCCTTTCTTTGGTTTTACGTCTCGGTACTGCAAGGTAAATAACGGCCTTCTTATGCCATCTTCTGGATAATTACAGAACTGCCTTTACATGGGAAAAGCTAGAAGAAACATTAATAATTAGTAGTGTCTTGAATAACGTGCTAATTGAATCCCTGAAGTAATTTTCTTTCTTATTGTATAGAATTTAGAACACACCAAAACCTGCTGAATTATTAATAACGTATCATATTCAGCTATTATGAATAATCAGCAGACTGTACTAAAAGATCTTCGCAAGTGTGGTTGCAACAATATTGATATATTTAGTAAAACTATGTTTATAAGAAAAAATATTTTTTACTGATATTTTAAAAATGATAGCCCCGTTTTCTCAAAAGACTGGGTTTTTATCTCTTGGGGGAGAGTAGAAAGAAAGAAAGGATGTTAGTCATGTTATTGGAGCTAACTGTGCTGTGTGACACTGGTACGATTCCGATGCGAGTGGCAGAAGAAACTGCAGAGAGCATATGATGTATGAGCATCTGGAAATTTTAACTTTGGTCTTCTGTTTATTCATTTAATCATTCTTGCCGAACCTCACATCTGTCTAGGGGACGGGGGGAAAGGCTGAAGGGCCTCCAATGTCTTCTATATTCTCAGTTTGCTTTATTTTCCACACTACAGAATGCTTATTTGGCAAACTGGGGGTTACTGCAGCATCCTCAACAGGAAATATAGGATAGTCAGAGCAGAAGAAATACAGAGATTTATCCTTCAGAGTAAAATACGATTTGTGAGTTTGAGTTTCACTTTGCAGCTCATAGGGTAACTGGAAATAGCAGAGTCCTACCACAAGTTTTAAGCAAAACACAGTGAGCATCTGAAATATTAAAGATCCAATTTTTTCTTGAGTTTCTTGACAAATGTGCCAGTCCCTAAGTCGTGCTTTTAGGATAGAACTAAGTAATTGCAGTAGACAATGTGAATTGAGTTTTGATAGGAATGGTTGGTCTCGATGATCCGGTGGGTCTCTTCCAACCTGGTTATTCTGTGATTCTGTGATTCTGAGTTGTTGTAACCCTCAAGAAAGTGTCCTGGTCAGATCCAGAGCAGTGTGCCATGTTTCACTAACAGGGACAGCACAGGAGGGCAGAGGCTTCCCTTTTAAAGATTTCTCACCACTTTTGAAAAGTGTGGAAAAAAATGGGAGAGCGAAAAGCAGAAATGGGCATGGTCTAGTGTTTGATTGGAATGGTTGGACTCGATCTGGTGGGTCTCTTCCAACCTGGTTATTCTGTGATTCTATGATCTGCTTGTCTATGCTTTGCATACGACTTCCCTCACTTTTCCCCAACATCCAGTTTTCCCATCCAAATGCATTTACAGGCTAATACCGAAAGCCACATTGGAATGGCTTAATTCTCTCCTTATTCTCAGTCTTCAGCATCAGCACTTGTTAAGAAAGAAAAAGCCCATCTTCCATTTTTCTCAAGGTGATAGTGGCTTTTGAACTGAGTTGAGAACCTTTGCCACTACCACAAATGCTGTAACACTTGTCCCCTGCTTGCTCTCAGAAAACCTTGAGAAAAGTCCCCAGCTTGGCCTATTTTTTTTTTAAACACTAATCCAACACTCTGTTATGAAGTATTTAATTATTAGGACTGTGAAATACAACACCTAAGGCATTAATAGAAGGCATTAATTATAGCCCACTCAGCATGGGGTTTACCCTTCACTTATAAAATCTGTTGTCGTCTATTTATCCTTTAAACGACTTCTTGCAATACCTTAATCAGGACAAATGGATCCTTCAGAAGAGAGAAAATGACCCCAGACCGGCACTGGAAGATTTGATTAAAAGTTATGTGGCAGCCTAAGGATCCCGGGCGATCTGCCATTGCTCAGCAGAGGAGAGGAGACAGCAGACAGGGGGAAACTCTTTCTGTCTGAGAAGAAAAGGTTTTGTTGCTAACATGCTGGCATCCGCTCTCTGTAGGACCATCCTGTGATCTGTCTCTCTTGTTTCCTTTAAAACTCCGCGTCAGAAGTTTCGTTCCAGTGTGATTAATTTCCCCTTTACTGATTGTGCGCCATTTACTTTTAAGTTAACATTTTTATAAATGAGGCAAAACAAAGACAGAGATGAAGATTGTGCGGAGATAAACATTTGTGCTGCCGGGACCCCCACTGCCTCGGGCCCAGCGGGGGCCACAAGTAATGGGGATTCACAGGCACCATGATTAGACCTCTCGCTGCGAACAGGTAATTGAAACACTATAGCCCATCACCAGCATTTACAAAACAGCAAGCCATGAAGGTACTTCGTTTTAAAGCAGACCCTGAACAAACCAGAGGCTTCACACACATCCTCTGCCATTACGTATGAGCAAAGCATAAGCTGAGGCCATGGATACCACATAGCTGTGTTTGCGCAGACGGCGCTGCTCTGACACCAGCCCTGGTGGTGTCCCCCGAGCAATGGCTGTGTCTGAGCAGTTCTGCAGGTGGCACATGAGCTGTCTGCCTGGTTTTGGAGAGGTGAGAGGCACTAGGCACAAGCAGAGAAGCCTTGAGAAGAATTATGGCAGGTTGTCTTGCCTACAAGTCCTGTCCCTCAGCCTGTTTGCTGCAAAGCACCGACGAGGAGGGGTGTGTGTCAGACTGGGATCTTGCACCAACCTTCATGTGAACATTTGAAACCTCCCTTGGTGACTGGGAGTCTGACGTTCAGTGTCAGCGGAGACAGGGTAACAGCAGTTCTGATGCGCAGAGCCTGAAGGGAGATCATGGCTGAACATTAGAATTAGACTGAAGATTAGGAAAAAATTTTTCACAAAAAGGGTCATTGGGCACTGGCAGAGGCTGCCCAGGGAGGGGGTTGAGTCACCTTCCCCGGAGGGGTTTAAGGGACGGGTGGACGAGATGCTGAGGAACATGGTTTAGTGTTTGATAGGAACGGTTGGACTCGATGATCTGGTGGGTCTCTTCCAGCCTGGTGATTCTATGATTCTATGATTCTATGGTAGCGTTCAGTGTGTCGTATGGCACAAGTAAACGTGCTGCATCCAGCCTCATACCTCGTTGTCTGTTGCCTGGTGTAGAGCTCAGCCTCCCATGGTTAACAGCCATTTACTGCCTGGCTTCCTGCACCAGTGCCTGTAAGAGTGCGATTGATGCAAATGAGTGAAGTAGGTAAGAAATGATCTGATTTATGCCTCATTTTCACTACTTAGTAATCTAAATAACCCTTTTTGATTGTAGTAATTTAGTAGTGGAGATACAACTCATCGGCCTGGGCTCCCCTTCTGCCAGACTCCAAGTAACTAGTGTCTCAAGCAGATGTTTCTTGGTTTTAAGGTAATGGGAGATTAATAAATTAATTTAGGCTTCCTTCAGTCCTTGTTGAGAAGAAATGTAAACTCAGACTTTATGTACAGAAGGAAAAAGAGGTAATTGCCATGTGGAGCTGAGACACAGACCTACAAAGCTCTCTCTCCATGATCCTCTGTTGATTTTTGCTGCTGTCCAGACATTCCCAGTAGTAGCATGATAGATTGCCTGTCTGTGTTTTGGCAGCAGGTATCATAAGAGCTCTCAACACTCTGAGTGGTTATTTAGATGCTTGTAGCACGCTTTGTCATTCCTACATAAACTACTCATCCCAATTAAAAGGTACACAGTGACCTTTAAAACAATAGAACAATCATTCAAATGAGCTGAACATCTCGTTATGCACTTACCTGGTATATACAGTTATCATAGTTACATAAAAAGATCAACAAACAATGTGACTATTAGCAGGAGTTCAAGTGTCACATCACCAAATCTGTGATTGCAAATGCTTAGTTAGAAAAAGGAGGAATATTTTTTTGTCCAGGTAATTGCATAAATGACAGGGCTTAAAAGAAGCTGTGAATACGATGATACTTCAATTATTATAGTGCCAAAAGACAATTCTGAAAATCTAGATCCAATCTGTTACTCT
Organism: Clamator glandarius; assembly: GCA_033459285.1. NCBI lineage: Eukaryota > Metazoa > Chordata > Aves > Cuculiformes > Cuculidae > Clamator > Clamator glandarius. The sequence continues at coordinate 4,593,034 of JAUNZM010000055.1, read as the reverse complement.
AGTTTTTATTACGGGACCTGATTTATGATTTCTTTAAAATGAAGGTTTTAATTATTTGTTACCTCCATCACTGTTTGTTCCAAGACCGTATTTCCATGCAAGAGAGAGATTTTCTTTCTGGCAGTAGCTGGGGGGGGTCTGATCACATCCAGTGTTTTGGTGTTTGGGAGCATGGTGTGCTATAGAACCAACGCAAGTTTACATGACCAATAAACACACAGAATGCTTTCATTATTAATTTTAATATTTCATAATATTCAGAAGAAACATCAAAACCCAGCACTGTAATCCCAACTGTAATCTTACCAACATGGTTACAGCTTGCAGTAAAAAAGTCATCCTGGTTATTAGCAGGGCTGCTAAATCACTGTCCTGATTCGAAGTCTTCCATCTGGAATTAAAAGTTAAGGGCAGCTTATCAGTATAGTGTTTCATTCTGTTAACTGATCCTGCTGCTGCATCTAAGAAAACTCAGCTGCCTGCCACTGAGCCAAATTCTTTTATCACACTTAAATGAAGTTTCCAACCTGGAATTATTAATTAATAACATCTGAGCAAAAGCATAATTTATTGTTTGAAACAGAAGAACAGCACCTTAGATGCCAGATTTATTGCTTGCCTTAGGCAAAGGATTTTTTTTTTCTTGTAGCAGAACATAAGTAAAATTTGTGACTAATTCCATCTCCTGTTGCCTGTATAACTTACATAGTGGCAGAATACTATCTTCTAAGTTATTCTTCCCTCATTCAAGTATTGTAACACCAATAACCATCATGCTCTAACTGAGCGTAGGCCAATCACATGCATTAAGATACGTAAAAAACATTAAATTGGCAGTAACACATCCATGGCTTCCATATAGGGAAATTTGATACCATCCTTTCTTTATCACATCATCTATTTTATCAATGGTGCTTGAGGAAACACATTAATTTCTTCATCATGGCCTCCTGTGGCTAATTTAAAGAAGGTAGTTATTTAAATGAAAAAAATAACCATCATTTGTCCTCTGTCAGCAAATTCTTAGCATTTAAAGCAGTATTTACAATACTGTAGTAATACTAACTGCCACCAGATGCCAGCATAAGCAAACAGGCACTAAATAAGTGCCTGTTTTATACTAAAAGACAAATACGGTGCAGATCTCTCAGGTCATTTTGTGTTAGTGACACCAAGAGCAGAAGAGCACTTTCTCTTAGATGTTGCAGTGTCATATAGAAACAAAAGACCTGATCATCAAGTCAGATGCACATGGAACTGTACTGAAGTTAATCTTGTATTTAAAGAGACTGCTGATTACTAGAGAAAGGACTATATTTCTAGTCTAGTTGGTAACTGTCTTCTCTTTTCAAAACTGACTTACATATGGAAGTTTAACTGGAATTCCTAGCCTAGCACATTTAGGTTTTTTCCTTGTCGTACCAAAGTGAGGATCCTTAATATCAGATATTCTATTTGTCTAAATCTTCACAAAGCATGCGAAAAACACATCATCTCCTCAGAGCAGACTGGACCTTGCAGACATGTCACGTTCTTGCCTGCAGGCGTGTGAATAGGGTAGGCAGGAAGAATAAAAGGCCAGGTACTCGAGGTGCAAACATACTGTAATGCTTTCTGTTACAGATGATTCTTTTTTTCTGAACTTGTCAGTGCTTTTGTCAGACACAAGCAACATCATAAAGTAGTCATAGCCTTCTAAAATTAACTTGAATGATGGAAATAACTTCTGACAGATTTCTTCCAGAGCAGAAAACCTTGGTCCCAGGGTGTTCAGAAAGTCAACAGGCAAGTCCTCACTGCCAATGGAGACAGAGAAGGAGTTGCTGAGCGCTAGTTCCCCTCCCTCAGCATATCTGCAAGGTTCGTAGATGGTCCCATAATCTTCCAGTGTGCTTTGGTAATACAGTTCTTAAAGGAGGGGAGAAACAATTCAAGTCATCACAGAAACTCCTATTGCCCTTTCAGAAAGTAAAAGAATTCATGGTGTGCAAATCAGGCAGGTAAGCTGGGAGGTTACACTGAAAATACTCATAAATCCTGCCCACGCTTTTAGAGTATGTTAGGTAGAAAATGGTCACCAGCAAGTTTTTGATAGCTATCGAAGAAAGGTGGTTCCATTTCACTTATACCGAGAACCAAATAAAATCCTGTGCATATGAATTCAGGTAGTATGGTAAGAATTTTGGAAGAAATTACACTTCCAAATATTTAGAACAATAACTAATGAAAAGAAGTGCCAGTCTCAAACTGACAGCTGTCAGTTGTAAGCAGTATTTTAAAAAGACAGTGGAATCTCCAATACGTGACACTTATTTTCCAAGACAACTATACTGTGTTATTCTTTCCACCATTATTAGTTAAAAACCTCATTCTTGGGATTACCAGACTCTGTGGTATAAAAAAGGGCATTTACAAAAGGAAAGATGCAGTTACCTCAGCAATCACTTCGTTTCCAGCCTCCATGGACACAGGTGGTAGAGCAGCATGATCTGTAACATCCAGCTGAGCCTGCAAACAGGGAGAGGAATGGTACTAATGAGAAGCTGAATTAGGCTGTGAAGGATCACGCTTTTTTCACAGCCTATTCCCTTCTTCACTTTCATTTACTTCCTCATTGAAAACACTAATACGTGCAGTGTAACAAGAGATGATGTGGCTCCTCATCCGTTGGATTCATCAGTAGGATGAGGCACCTGGGAAGGTCCTGCTGATACTGAACAGTGATAGGAGTGATAATAGTCTGTCACCAGAGCAGCATTATCCAGCCCATGCAGAACATCACTTCCCAGATATGCTTAGCAGCAAGAAGCTCTCTTTTGCTCAATAACAAAACCGCAGGGAACACAATAAAAGAGATGACTGGCATCAGATTCAGCTGCACAACACTGGTAGGGTAATGTGAATATATGCTCCAGCACTTACTTGAGACAAAGACGCTCTGCTCTCCTCAGTAGAGTTGATTAAAGTCTGTTCACCCTCTTGAGGCAGAACAATGGCTTTGCTTGTAGACGAAAATGAAAAATTAACTCCTATAAAGCTGTGTAAAAGGAAGACTGAGTGGCAGAGTCTGGGAAAGGTCCTTGCTTCTGTGAGAGGAACTTTTACACTGTTTTCTGTTCTCCTGTATTGCTTTTACTGGGCACAAGGAGGCTTATTCTTTTTTTAGAACTGGAAAGTTAGTGTTCTGGAAGTTGTGAAAGGAAGACTTAGGGCAGGACTGATCTCCTGTTCAGGGGAGAATAAAAGCAATAGATCATGTCAAATAGGCCATGATGTTTTAAAGAAAAGTGAGTGTGGGGAGGAAGGAAAGCAGAGGACATTCTGAAATTCAGCATCAACAGGACAAAACATGACAGGCTGATATAAGAGCACAGGATAGCACGGTTTAGGCATCAGGGAACTCAAACAGCGAGAATGCTCCAATTGTAGAATTCTTGTGTGCTGTCTCACACAGGAGTTCTGTAGTATTTAATATAAAGACTACAGAAACAGTAAAACAAAGGCTTTTCAGCAATAGGAAATGCCATTTTTCTCCCTTTGAGTCCCTCTTCCTTCATTTTCCTCTTGATTATTCTGAGCTGAAAATACGAGCATGCACGAAGCTGAACATACTTATCCATGTAAATTATCAACATGAGAACATGGTTCTCTGCAAGCATCTACCCACATGTTTGCTGTTCTTTGAGGCAAAGACAGTTTCTAAAAGAAAAATTCAGAGGTGCCATCTTGTGGATGATGAAAAAAAATACAACTAAGTAACAAATGAGCAGTATCTCACTTTTAATACAGTAAATATACAGTAACTGTGAATTACAAGATCACTTTCCAATGAAATTACTAGCAAAAATATCCACAAAAGTTTAAATAAATAAGAACATATGATTACTAACAACAAAAGCTGGGCTCCAAATTCTCAATCAGGTTCCAGTTTCTCCAGTCTATTTAATTATTTTTGCGAAGAAAACCCATTTATGCCAATGGAAGCAACAAAGGCTCACTACCCTTAAAATAAGGCAACAAATATTACATTATAGGCAATTTCATACTGTAGAGATTTCAACTAAAATATCAGGTATCACATCTGACTGAAATAACTGTCAAAATATCTCAAACTTCTAACAAGGTCCTTTAAATAGCAAACACAAGATAAAAGTTACCTCAAACAATAAATGAAACACAGAAAGGACATAAGCAATAATGGGATTACAGCATGATTAAGCAGTCTCGAGTCAAACAATACAGTTCAGACCAGTGAGATAAGTATAACCATCCCCTGCCGCCTGCAACCCATTCGTTCTAAACTCAACTTTCTCAGAAAGAACACTGCTGAGCCTTTTTGTCTGAAAAAGTGCTCTGAGAAGCACTATCCCGATGACCCCAAGTTTGTACCAGAAAAGAGAAAACACACAAAAATACAGTCCAGCCTTAACAAGTGTCCACCCAACGATTTAGGATACCGGAGCAGCAGGAAGGATTGATTTGAGTCCCTCTTGCATGGCTCCTCCACCGGAGGCAAGTGAGAAGCCCCTTCTCCAAGAACGGTACACATTGCTCACACAGTGATAACCACTCTTTGGAGCATAAATTCTCAGCGAGTAACTGCAGAAGCTTGGTATCTGTCCTGCTAACAGCCTGAGGAGCAGAGACTCTAGAGCTGCTGCCTATCACTGAGAGCTGCCACTATGTGTGAGGTGTGCAGGGGTGTAAGATTTAAACTGATCACAGTATTTCACTGCAGAGATGCGAGTAATGGGGAAAGAAGAGACGTGTCACGAGAAAAACTATATTGTTTTAAAACTCTTTATGTTACACATTAAAAAATACCTTACAGCATTACTAGTTCATACTAGTATAAGTGAAGTAGAATCTGGCTATTCATTTAAAATGCAACCTGAGTGGATTTGTTTTGTAGATAGTACTGCAGAACATTAAATCTTTAAATTATCTGGAAAAAAAAAATAATCACTCTGTTTAAATATCTCACATCACAGTAAACCTGCTCTTCAAGAACCATCGCCGATGCTAGGCCTAGACATACATATTGCTAAACATAGTGAAAAAATATAAAAGCCACACAAACACTGTGCTGCATAAGTATTTTCATTCACAACTGAACTAATTTGATGGAATAAATTTTCTTGCTATGTTGAAAAGTGCTTCTGAAGACAACATCCATCAATACAAAATGAAGGAAACACAAACCACAGTCCTCTTCACAGAAGAGGCTCTTTTTATCTGTAGGCCCAGGATAGGTTCAAGTTAAAATGGAAGGAAAAGTGCTGCAGGATAAAATCTAACCCTTGCAGGTCTGCACATGCTGAGAACTGGTTGTTGAGGCAAACAGAGAAGACTCTGTAGAAGTTTCAGATCAATGAACAAAAATTAGACTTGTGTGATTATCGTGCAGGACAAACTTGGCTGGATCACAACCAGAGCTTAATGATGAACAAGCATTCAGACTTATTTTAAGTGCCATCACCATCTCTTCCTACTTAGCTTCTTAGTCTCCAACTTCAGGTTCACTTCCATGAGATCACAAGCACTACATTAAAATGAGATTTTCCTAGGTCTGTGAGGAAAAACACTTCTTAATGCCAGTCACCCTTGCTGTGGTCAAAGTTGACTGGAACACTACTTATTTATTCTTTAAGAAGTAATCATGCAAAACGTGCTTGTATCTACATGCCCTCCTCGGAACATAGGAAAGCATCAATATAGAGCAATATTTCAGAGGAAAACCTAGCATACACTAATATTCAGTGCTATAACAACATGCTAAATTAATTACTGCACTTAACATAATTTTTATTAAACAAAATGCTAGCCTGCTTATTGACTTGATCCTGCTCAGGTTGGGTTTTGGTGCTTTTAATAGTGCACTACAACAGTGTACTAAAATCATGCACTAAAGCTGTGCTTATCGGCAAGAGCAGTTCCACTAACTTTCACTGCTGTTAATGTCAATCAGGGAAACTCGACTAACGAATGCTTGTAGAATATGGCCAGAGCTTGAAGTTCTAGCACTGGATGCAAGAACCTTTTATCTAAAAAAAAAGCTGAAATATATGATGAGTCTGCAACAAAATAAAAAGATGAAACTACAACAGCAGAATGTGCTGGTCCTCCGCAGTTGCTGGTGTTGAATGCCATCCTCTTAAGTTTTACCACACCTCTGACACAACCAATTTATTCGACCTTTGAGCAAGTCAGATTAAGTTTCACTTTAATTGCATAGAGCTGAATGTACATGCAACTACAACTCATTCTAACTGTAGCCTCATAGATACTGAATATGGAAATATAATACTTCATATTACATTTGTTATCTTTATCAATTTAAAATTTCACATTTGGTCTCCAGCACACTATGAAAAAAACACTAAAAATATTTCTTAGACTATTCCTGAGCAATAATTTTATGTACTGTAAAATACTCTAGTTTATTACTACATTTTTTAAGATTCTCACATATTTAAACTACATATAAATCCATGCTTTGGAATTTCACAAAGCTGCATATCTGGTAGGCACAATGAAAGAATAGAAACAGCTAAGCATCTTAAAACCAGGACGAGATCAGCAAGAGAAGTGCAATTGAGCTATATACATAATTACTCTTCAGTATTTGCTACTTTTTCATTTTCTTTCACAACGCGAAGGACTCACTTCCATCAGAGCTCAGCTCACTTCTCACTAACAGTTCCCTGCGACTGGTGGCTGAGGAGTAAGTTAATGCTGCTCAGTATTTTGTTTTAAAAGGAAAGTACTAAACATTCACTAGAATTTCATCTTAACAAGATGGTATCCCCAGCTGCTGTCAGCGATGTGAAATGGTAACAGCTGAACTGACACCTGAATACTCGCTGAACTCTCCTTCATATTCTCTTGTATCTCGTAGACTCAAGAGAAAACAGAGGGGCTGAGGGCAGGACCTGATCCTGGTTGTACAATTTCTCTGTAGGGTATTTCCCCATATTACTTCGCTAAACCTTGAGACAAGCAGCCAAGCTAACCGAAGTAAACTGGACCATGGGATAAATAGTAGTAATCTCAGGTGACAGAAAAATAGGTATCTTTTGTATCAAAATATATCTTTCTTCCAACTCACAATAGCCTTTAAATCAATCCCTAAGAGCCTGGTTTTATGTTTTGAGAGGCTACCAGTTCTGAAAATTAGGCCACAGAGACTCTAGTAACAACACCAATTTGCATTATTCATAAACATCATTATGCAATATGAAATTTGGTCATTTCCTCTACATGGCAAAATGCACCAAGGCTTACAAAACGAACTTCAGGGAAAGCTGCCTGTAAACACAGTGAAGATTCATGGGTATAAAAATATGCATTCTATTTCCTTAATCTGTCTCTATTGCAGCTGCCTGCTCCCTGCTACTTTTTTGTCTTTAAAAGCATCCTTTCTGCATTAAAATATTTCACAACATTACCCCCATTCTTCTTAAAAAAAAACCCCAACTAACTCATGTAAAAAATCCAGTTCATCATCTTATATGAAGAATTAGTTTGACTTTGCATAGATAAGCATGCTCCACTATTTTATATAAACAGTCGACCCTATCCCATAAGAAAAAATCACCGCCAAACCAGTCTCACAAAATAGCATATCCATTCAGGACAACCAGCACAGATTCTCTTCTCTCACACGCACCAAGGGAAGCATAAGAAACACCACAAACTTCAACAGACTTCAGCTGGTGCAAACAGGACATTAGGTCCTTCTCTACACTTTCATACTCTGCTGTTATCTTCATTGAATAATTGTAAATAATTTTGAGGAAAGACCAATGGAAGACGCTTGCCTTCAGGGATAAGATTTCCTGCTGGCTTTGCTGGCTTAAGATCAAATGTATTGAAATGAACAGTGCTGACTTAGAACCATGCATCAAGAACGTATTTTCTCAAGGTATTCCTATGCAGAAAACATGACCCTTCTGCATTGGCCAAACACTTTCTAGCAGTCAAGAACATCAACAATTCCTAAAGAATTTTTCTTCACTTAAATTTGCATGTTGTTTGCTTTGCGCCATTTGTTATTATTTTCCTGTCCCCTGTTGGATTTTTAGAAGGAACATAATTGTTGACATTGCAATTTTTCTTTGGATTTGTATATGCATATGTTTTTAAGCCTTTGATGGGAGCAGCTGAGCCATGAAGAGCTGGGGTTTGCTTAGGGGGTCTGATATTACCAACACTTTGAATTTTAGAACTGTTCTCAGAGGGCTGTGTATTGAGAAGCTGTTGCTTTGCAGTTGGCTTTTTTTTCAGTTCACTCCTGACTTCACCAGATTGTCTCTGAGAAGACAGCGTGTAGCCCATTCTCTCAGAAAATTTTAAGTGACCCAGATGAGAATGTAACCGTTTACTTTCTTCACAGTACGAATCTCCCCTGTGACCTGAATAGCTTCTGGGCAGCTTTGTAACGCTTTCTTGGGTTGCTATCTGCTTGTTAGCCAAAGGGCTGAGCAATGCTTTAGCTTTGCCAGGGCTTTTTAGGGTACGGATGGAGCCAGGAGCGGTCTGTGGCCTGACTCTGGCTGCTTTTCGTTTCTCGTTCTGTACAGTCTGCATTTGCAGCCATTCCAGCTGCAAAAGGCGATCAATGTATTTCTCAAGAAAACCTGTCGGCTTTGGTCGAAATTCAGCTTTGCCCTCCACATTGACAAAGAAGGCCAGTTGCTTCAAGTCCCATGAGTTGAAAGGGGGTGGGAGGAAGTCTGGGTAGTAATATTCTGATTCTTTAAAACCCATATCATGTTCCAAACAAACTGGATCAATTTCTTCAGCTCTGAGAATGAGTTCTGGTGGCGTGCAGGGAGATGGAGGAATGGGAATCCTTTCTGAATCGGAGAGATCGCTGGCACTATCATCTTCAGCATCTTCTTTAATACTTTGTACTGATTCAAAATCAAGAAACATTTCATTTATAGATGCTTCTTGCCATTTAGAAGAGCACGGACTGGCTTCAGCAACATGTTCTTCACGATTCTTTTCCAACTGTTCTTTTTTACTGCAATAAAAATGTTGCGTTGGGACATCTTTAACCCTACAGAAACTACCCTGTGTGCTGCCCTTTATGCTAGGAGGGCTCCTTTGCAGAAAACATTCATTTTGCCTTCTTTCTGGGAGACTCCTCTTTGGTCCTTGTGCTCTGTGCAGTGATGTGCAAGCACTCACGATCCTAAATAAAAAGAAAGATCATATCCTGTCAGAATGATTAATTCATTTGGAACGGTAGTTTACAAAGATCTCGCTACCTCCTTTGAGGACAAAAATCTATGTAAATGAAGCTAAATTTAGTATGGAAACTCAGAAACAAGGTAAAATTAATATTTTCTAGCAGAGATGACACTGCCTACTACTGATGTTTTTGGCTTATTTTGCCAGAGAACTCACTAAGTTTCTATATTGATGACTTAATTTTTTTTGTCCTCCTAAACGCTGAATTCTGGGACTTGTTAAGTCAAAGGCAAAACAGAAAAGCCATGATTTTGTCGCAAGCACTTTATGCACCAGTTTGAAATGTCTACAAGTCAAACAGACAATCTTAACACGAAATTACTTTTTTGACCGAGTATTGTCATCCAGCTGGTTTCTTCCCTTCTTAAATATACTTGGCTGGTTACCATCCTGGGTGTCACGGGAAGTCTGAAAAGACAGGAGAATACGTGATGTTAAGAGGAAGTTGATGTAAACTAAGTACCTTTTTTCTGTAAACGACAACAAAAAATGAATTATTTACCCTTTCAATGGGACTTGATACATTTTTGCCTAATCTTCCAGGAGATTTCACATGAGAAATTGGTTTATTTAGTCCTTTGGTGCTCGGATGGCTTTTTCCATTGCTGTAACTTGCAAGGATTAAACAGAATATCACATATAAATATCCACATATATGATCATCAGAACAATGAATTGTATACATTGAACACAAAGAAAAGAGAAAGTTGATTGCAACTATTCTTAAAGTTCATCAGAACTATGTCATTGTCACTTTTTTTATACTACTAATGCAAAAGTGAATGCATATATAATAGACCTCGTCCATTATACAGAATCCCCTATCGGAAGATTCCAAAGTTACTCTGGGGTTTACAAGTAGTAAATCTTACAGATGACATGTAACTACTGATTTCTATAGTACCTGGTACATGGTGCTATTGCAATTTAACAGAATTAATTATGAAGTACAATATTAAGGCCACTGGAAGCTAAATATTGCTTGCCTTTCTCATATGCATACTCCAAATAAAATTTAGAAGATTACTGCCATGAACTTATGGAGTGAAAGTGAACAGGGAGCATACAGTCTATTCTGATATTAACACAAACTAATTCACAACAGAGACACAAACAAAATTAATAATTTCATCTTATACTGAGATTGTGGAATTATCAGTAGAAGAACTCATACACAAGTTAAAAGAATGGCATTACTGATCTGGACAGCACAAAACTAAAAGATATATTTCCTCAATTAAATCTGTGTGTAAGCACACAGAATCATTAAATCAGCATATTCCATAAGAAGCAGAAAACAGTGTTCAGCCAACAAGAAATACTACTGATTTTAAAAAGGAACACTTTAAAACATCACAGCAGGAATAAGCAAACTGTGCCCTCTCGATCTAATCTAGTTTGACTGCAGTTCAGTTAATTTGTCAGGCTGTACGTACTGTTCAGTATAACCAGACCGTGTCTTAAAAAACATGATTTTACCAGTTGAAGAGGTTGAAAAAAAGAATGAAAATCAGTCTTATGCCTCCAGCACTGATGCAGTCACCTCTGTCCCTTTGTGACCAGCATGATCAAACAATCATTTATGCTTCTGTGGATCAGAGGGGATGAGAATCTGAGCAGTACAGCCATGCACTCATTAGCTCATCTACAGTGTGTAGAGATTATTGTAACCAGAGAGAGAAAAAATAATTTCCTTACTTTACCATTCCTTTGTGGTTTTCATTGATTTGGCTTTCCTTTTTCTGCGTCTCCCTGTGCAGTAATAAGGGATATTCTTGAATGCCTGGTCCCATTACTACTCTCTCCACGGGGTATGGCCACTTTTGTTTTTACATGATCTTCAAAGAGGTCCGGTCTTTGAGTTTTTAAGACACAGCACATCAAATGCAAACATCACCAGTCCTAGAGATGCAGTAAACAAACATCATGTGATTATTCTTAAGCTGGTAAGAGAAAGCTAATCAGCTACCAGCCAGCAGGTTAGAAGAGCTTAATGTATTGACTGGAACCCAGTAACACAGTCAAACGGTGGTGGGCGTTTCTGCTCCTCATTTAACACGAACAGATGATCAACCACCCGTGTTCTTCACATGCTGAGTTGTCCTTTTTGTGCCAGAAAACGCGCTTGTCCTATATTCATATATGCAAATTTTCTATCACATGCTTACATTTTTTTTCTTCTTCCAAACCAAATCCCTCAGCACTCTGAAGTTTCTACTAAAAATACTCAGAATTTGCAGCATTCTTTTATTTTCCAGAAACTGCATCCCCGTATCAAGCCGCACAGATACAATTTGCAAAGTACAGGCGACAGGCACCAAAATCCCTCTGTTCACCTGCCCTTAGGTTTGTTGCAGTGCTATTTATATATTGACATCCCTACCCATTTACATTCATCCCGTGCCTTTCCTTAAACACCCCCTCTTCTCCATCCCAGAGGGGTCATTGGGGAGGATGTTTGTCCACTCTTGGCACCTCTTGGTTCCCAGCGGACCCCCTGGCACTAGAACCGTGCACCGTGCATCCCTGATCCCACATATTGGATCCTGCATCCCACATCTTGCATCCCAGATCTCCGATCCTGCATCTTGCATCCCAGATCCTGCATCTTGCATCCCAGATCCTGCATCTCAGATCGCGCATCTTGGATCCCAGATCCTGCATCTTGGAACCTGGATCCTGCATCCCAGATCCTGCATCGTGGGTCCCGCATCCCTTATCTCGCATCCCAGATCCTGCATCCCGGATCCTGCATCTTGGAACCCCGATCCTGTATCCCAGATCTTGCATCATGGATCCTGCATCCCTTATCCCGCATCCCTTATCTCACATTCCAGATCCCGCATCCCTTATCCCACATCCCAGATCCCGCATCCCAGACCCCGCATCCCTTATCCCGCATCCCAGATTCCGCATCCCAGACCCCGCATCCCAGATCCCGCATCCCAGTTAGGCAGCCCTTATCCCGCATCCCAGATCCCGCATCCCAGATCCCGCATCCCAGACCCCGCATCCCTTATCCTGCATCCCTTATCCCGCATCCCAGACCCCGCATCCCTTATCCTGCATCCCTTATCCCGCATCCCAGACCCCGCATCCCTTATCCTGCATCCCTTATCCCGCAACCCAGACCCCGCATCCCTTATCCTGCATCCCAGATCCCGCATCCCAGACACCGCATCTCAGATCTCGCATCCCTTATCCCGCATCCCTTATCCCGCATCCCAGACACCGCATCACAGATCTCACATCCCTTATCCCGCATCCCTTATCCCGCATCCCAGATCCCGCATCCCTTATCCCGCATCCCAGACACCGCATCCCTTATCCCGGATCCCGCCGGGGCCGCTCTCCCCATGCCAGGCTGTGCCCTCCCTGGGCGCCCCGGCGCTTCCCGCTGGGACTCGCCCGCCGGCCCCTGCCCGCTACCTGCCGCCGCCTCTGCCGCCCGGGGGTGCGCAGGCGCTCGGGGCGGGCGGAGCGGCCCCCGCGCAGCCGCGCTCGGGGCGGGGCGGGGCGGAGGGCGGCTCTCCCGGTGCTGGGGCGGAGGGAGGGCGGGCAGCTGCGGCCCCGATGCGGGCTGCGCGCTCGCCGGAGGCGGCTCCCCCGAGCCCCGGCCGCCGCCCCGAGCCCGCCGCGCCCGCCCCCGGCAGCTCCGGCCCCTCCAGCCCCGGCAGCGGCTCCGTGCAGCCCGACAGCCTCCAAGCTTTGCCCGACTCGCCCAGCATCCAGTGCGACAGCCTGGAGTGCCCCTGCCGCTGCGGGAGCCCGGCGTCGCTCAGCCTCTGCGAGGACAGCCTGCAGCCGCCTCTCGCCCCGTGTAGGGGCCGGGGGGGCTTGGGCGGGCGCCGCTGCAACCCGCTGGCGTCCAGCGAGCTCTCCGACAGCCTGGAGCCCTTCGAGGTCTCGCCCGACAGCCTGCGGTCGGTGTCCAGCGTGCCGGGGGACAGCCTGGAGTCCCTGGCGAGCCTGAGCAGCGGCTCCGCCAGCCGGCACAGCGGCCTCGAGTTCGCCACCAGCTGAGCCTTTGCCTGCCCCGCGCAACGCGAGAGCTTCTGGTTCGCTTCCAGCTGCTGCCGGAGCTTCCAGGTTTCTTCCCCTCGCTCAGCAGGCTGCCTTGTTCCGGTTGATTTTTGATGCGTGCAGCGCAATAACCTCAAATCCTCCCCGCGGCTGCTTCAGGGAGGCAGCGCGCGTTCTTCGTGCGGTGTTACTGCCGGTTTAGGTTGAGAATGGAGGTGCGTGGTCCTCGGAGGAATCCCAGCTACCTCTCTGACCTCTATCAGAACATGCTGCGGGCCGAGGAAGCCCCGCGACGAGGGCAGCAGCAGCCCCCAGCAGCCCATACGAAGAGCAGCAGCCCAGCCAAGGGAGGAACCCAGGCGAATAAGCCTCCGAGCGGCAGTTCCTCCAGCTGCGATCCAGCGCTGCGGCCGATCATCCGCCGCAGAGCGAGGTCGTTGCCTACATCGCCCGAAAGAAGGAAGCGGGCAGCGGTGCAGTGTCAAGTTCCTGGATGCCAGAGTCGTATGAACCGGGTGAGATTTGCTGATGCTTTGGGCTTGGAGCTCACTGAAGTGAAAGTCTTCCAGACTGGGGAGGATCCATCTATCCCTTTGCATGTCCTTTCCAGGCTTTCCATAAACTCAGACCTCTGGCACAGCAGCTCAGATTTGGAGTTTACCATGCAGTGCTTGGTCCCTGATTTCCAGCAGCCTGCGGACTGTATGGATTTCTCCTCGCGGCTTCGGGAGCAGCAGGTGTGTCTCGAACGAGTGACCAGTTCAGATCTGGGGCTCAGCGGCACCATCCAGGTTCGCAACGTGGCTTTTGAGAAGCGGGTATCTGTGCGATACACCTTCAACCAGTGGAAAAGCCTCCATGAAGTGTGTGCTCATTGGCACAGTAGCATCCCTGAGAAAAATGGGCAGGATCAGATCGATGTTTTCACTTTCTTTCTTCCTGTGCCTCCTTTCCTCCTTCAGCTGTCCTCTGTGGTCCAGTTCGCAGCAAGATATCAAGTCAACGGCCGGGAGTATTGGGATAACAACAGAGGCATAAACTACAGTCTTACCTGCCGGACTCATCCCATTAAGATGCCTAGAGAATGTGAGGAAAGCTGGATCCACTTCATCTGAAAAAAGGAAGTTTATGCAGAGCAGCTTGTCAGTAATTTCCGTGACACTCCGGGCCTTGGCCCAGCTCCCTGCTCCTATAGCAACAGGTTCTTTTCTGAAACACACCAACCCTGGCAGAGTGTTCCCGGGTAGGGAAGCAGCCAATGACCTGTACAGACTGTTCTAAACTTCTCAGCAAGTAAAAAGGGCCAAAATGCGCATTGAGTTACATTCATTGAAAGCCCGTGTTGTTTCTCGTAATATATGAATTGGTGCAGAATGGTTCCAGGGGATGCTCTTGGGCTACCAGAGGGCAAACCAAGATGCTTCGTGTTGCTAGGAATATTTTAGGTTGCACAGACTATTTCTAATGGATATATTTTACCATTTTATAATGTTTTAATGGGCAGTGTTGCTTTTATGGTTTTGTTTCTAATTTTGTTTTTATTATCTCACCAAGTCTGGGCACTGTTCCATTTATGCATAATTTGGATGGCAGACACTGTAGGGGAGTACTTGGGATTTCTATAAATATATTATTAAAACCGCAACCATGTAAAATATTTCCATTAATATTTGGTTTGAAAATTAATGTTAGTATGAGCAAAACATACATGAAGATGTCCCATCAGCCCATCTGTTTCCCTTAAAAAAAAGGTGCCTTTTGTTATCACTGGTATTTGTTATAGAGAGCAGGAATGATTGTTACTGAAATTTGTGTAAGACAGACCTTCTTGTGAAGTGCTCATCAGGTGACACACAAAGAGGCTTTTTCTCTAGGGACAGAAATTGTCCTTTCCTTGGGCACCTGTTTTTACTAAGGGAAACAAGCAGTTTTACACTTATGTTGCAATTACAGTTGAAGATGTCAAAGCACTATATGAATACTAATGATCTGAACACTGTTACTTGAAATAGGCTTATTTATAAACCAAGAAATGGATGAGACAGATATTAAAAAAAAAGACAATACAGGGAGCCAGTTACAGAATCTTGATGTAGTACACTGAATGCTGGATCCCTGATGCCCAGCATCCCAGTAGTACTTGGAATTCTTAATCAACTACTTGTTGTAAACCAGTTGAGCTCCGAGAGTGCATCACAAAGCAGGAACTTCAAAAAATGATGATTTTACTCGTAAACTTATGTAGACCCGTAAACAATTCTGCAGCAGGAAGAGCACAGAAAACAGTCTTCCAATGCTGCTTGCTTTACTACTTACATTCTGTGGACTTAATAGATTTTAGCCGGTTGCCAATCTTAAATCACACTAAGTAAAAGCTTGTCCATGATTTTCTTCTTGCATATTTGTAACTGCATGTGATGTTCAGCTTTATGTGTGTAGCATAAACTTTCAAAAATGGCTGATTGAACGTATTAGGAGAGCTGGTTTTTAGGACTATACTATGACAATTAGGCCACTTAATTCAGGTATCTTATTTTGGATTGCTGCTTAATTCACCAAAATCACAAGTTGTTTTTAAAATCACTGTTGTAAGCAACACCAGTTTAACGTGGATGTTGCTGGAGCCCAGTGTAGTCTTTGGCTTGCTGGCAGAAAAGATGCTGTTGCCATTTCTAGGAGAAGCTCCTTCATGTGCCAGCAAAGGTCAGATCTGAGTGTTACTGCAGGCAGGGACAGATGACGTAAAGCTGAAGCTGTCAGTTAAAGGTTAATGTCATATGTACCACAGTGTCAGTGAGCAGTGAGAAATCAGTGTCTCAGCACTATGAATTTGCTTGTATTGTCTTCCTTCTACAACCTCTCAGGTAGAAATCTGAATGCTGAAGTATTATTCCAAGTTTGCCTTTTCTCGTTTTGCTTGTCTTGCGCTGCTGGAGAAGAATGGACAGTAGGTGTTACAGTTGTCTGGCCTGGCTGACTGCGAGCTGAGCAGCCCTGCCTTGCAATGGAATGGAATGGAATGAAATCTCTGCATTAGGCTGTTAATTCACAGGAGTACTGGCACCTGTCACACAAAAAATGAAATATGCACTTAATGTTTTCCTGTCACATTCACTAGTGAACACCTAAAGGATGAAGCCATTAAGTAGTGGTAAAATGCACCTGTTGGGAAGGTGAACTTCTGACCACCTTTAAAAATTCTCAGGACAACGTGACTTGCACTGCATTCAAATTGAGCACTTCCCTTATAATGAGGATTTTGTAAAAGTAAATTCTTCACAAGTGTTATTGCCATACAATGCACTTTTAAAAAGCTGTATTTATTAGTCATACAATAAATTAATGTCTAGTAGTCCACAATGTCAAGATTTTTTCAACACATTTTTTAAAGAAACATGGAATTCGTGTAAATTCATGTCAGAAAAGGGGTATCTTTCCTGATTAGATGTCTTTTCCAAAGCAAAGTACATTACACGGTATATAAATGAAGCATTGACATGAAGCACATATGCTAGACAAAAGGTCATCTTGTTTTAGTGGAGAGCTGTATCACTGCAAAGTGCGTAATTAATTTTTAAAACAATAATAAAACTATGGCTATTATAATACTAAAGATTATAATAAATGCTTTGCACAATTGTATGTTGTTTTTGTACTCCTGTTAACAGAACTCACGAGGCAGCTTCATGCTGAGTTATCACTTACAGAACAATATACTTGGGGAACTTACAGGTACTTTGTGTTATTTTTACTATAGGTGTTATTTTTACATTTCATTTCAAATTCATAGTTTCTTCATATCTATCATAGAGATAAAAAAAACCTAAATTCCACTTGTAATAGAAATGTGCTAATAATGAATGGTAACTACACAACTTAATTTAGTGTCTCAGCAGTGCTCAGTACAATACTATATATACTTTACAGCATTGCCTGGTAAACACACGGACCAGCAAGTCTAAGTGATCAGTCATTTGTCAAAATGAGTCTAATGTTAGTACTGGCTTCTTTCCTAATTTGACTTTCTCTTTATGATCTCAGATCTGCAACTATTTCAGCTGACACTTGATATTAAAACTGTTGGCATCGATGCTGCTGACCCTTCTCAGCTCTACATACAAGAGTAGCTATTCCAAACATTTATTATATTGACCAATGCAATGTTTTCCAGTACCTGTAATGAAGGTAAGTATTTCTGCTACTGTAGTGAAGAAAGAGTCCCTATACATAGTGCTACCCTACCCTAAAGACAGTTTTGCTTTCATTTTCCCTGAATATTTTTTTAGTGTACTTGCCATAGCCGTGGTGCAAATAACTTCACTGACTGTTCGACTGTCTAATGCATAACTTGATGAAGGTTCTGCTTTCTGTTGACCTCCCTTCTGCTAAACCAAACAAAACAGATGTTAGAGTATGAGAAGTGAACATACGGTAGTCTCCCAGTCACATCTCCTTACAGTCTCAGATCTGCAACTATTTGAGCTGACACTTGATATCAAAACTGTTGGCATTAACGCTGCTGAGCCTTCTCTGCACTCTACACGCAGCAGCCTCCCAGTCACGTCCGTATAGCTTGTGCAGGAGGGAAAGCGTGTGATCCTCCTGTACTCTAGCTGGCTATAGAGTCCACAAGATGGTTGTCTTTGCAGGATTTGAAAATCTGTGGATAGTATAAACCTGTGTACGTGCTAACGTGATTGCAAGGGAAAGCGTCAAATGCCTGTTACCTTTTATTACCTCTGCTTCATATGACGAAAGTAGAATTCAGTTTTATGGATGTCCCAGGTTCTTTGTGCAGTTCTGTCCCTAGGTTTCTGAGTTAAGTTGTGCTTCTATAGATCTGCTTCAGATCCGCCACTGTCTGTAACAAATAGAGACAGGGACTAATGCTGCAGTGAATCCCTGCAGCCAAACACGCCTGCTGCACAGATTCCACTCCTATGGGACTAGCTCCTCTGGTATACGCTCCTGTCAGAACCACGGGTTTGGTTTTAGCAGAAAGGAGGTCAACAGAAAGCAGAATTTTCATCGAGTTATGCATTCAAGAAAAGAAAAATCAGAGAAAATGAAAACAGAACTGTCTTTAGGGTGGGGTAGTACCATGTACACGGAGGCTTTCTTCGAGAGAACCAGCCGTCATCTTCTTGAATCACAGTGACACCTGGTGGTACTTCAAATACTTGCTGTACAGCTTTTTTTTTTTTGCCTTTTATAGCATTGTTTTCTTTATTTTAGAAAGTCAGCGGCCTTAATTTATTTCCATTTGCTTGCAGGTGTGTCTGCTGTGAAGGGCAATTCTCCTAGATGCTCCATTGAGTCCTCCCTTGGCAAGTTTGCAGATGACACCAAGCTGGGTGGAAGTGTGGATCTGCTGGAGGGTCGGGAGGCTCCAAAGGGATCTGAACAGGCTGGACTGTTGGGCTGAGACCAACGGCAGGAGGTTTAACAAGGCCAAATGCCGGGTCCTGCACTTGGGGCACAACAACCCTAAGCAGAGGTACAGACTAGGAGAAACCTGGCTGGAAAGCTGCCAGGAGGAGAAGGACCTGGGGGTGTTGGGTGACAGCGACTGAACATGAGCCAGCAGTGGCCCAGGTGGCCAAGAAGGCCAATGGCATCTTGGCTTGTATCAGCAACGGCGTGGCCAGCAGGTCCAGGGGTTATTCTGCCTCTGTACTCGGCACTGGTGAGACCGCACCTCGAGTCCTGTGTTCAGTTCTGGGCCCCTCACCACAAGAAGGATGTTTATTGAGGCTCTGGAGCGAGTCCAGAAAAGAGCAACAAAGCTGGTGAAGGGGCTGGAGAACAAATCTTATGAGGAGCAGCTGCAAGAGCTGGGGTTGTTTAGCCTGGAGAAGAGGAGGCTGAGGGGAGACCTTATTACTCTCTACAACTACCTGAAGGGAGGTTGTGGAGAGGAGGGTGCTGGCCTCTTCTCCCAAGTGACAGGGAACAGGACAAGAGGGAAAGGCCTCAAGCTCCGCCGGGGGAGATTTAGGCTTGAGATTAGGAAAAAATTCTTCAAGGAGCGGGTGGTTAGGCATTGGAACGGTCTGCCCAGGGAGGTGGTTGAGTCGCCGTCTCTGGAGGTGTTTAAGGTGAGGGTAGATGAGGTTCTTAGGGGCATGATTTAGGGATTGGTGGGAACGGTTGGACTCGAGGATCCGGTGGGTCTCTTCCAACCTGGTGATTCTGTGATTATTGCTGCTTTTACTCTAGGTACGAACGGAGTTGCTGCTGCTCCGCTGGAATACGAGATCCACGCTCAGTTTTATCACCTGTCTTTGTGATAACAGCGACAAATACACCAATGCGGGCAGAGCCCCGCTCGGGAACTGTTTGATTTAATTTAAAACCAGCTCTGCTGCTCCCGAGCGGGCTCAGGCACCGCCCTCTGCCTCAGCAAAGCCGCGCCCCCTCCCTTCCCGCGCCTCAGGGGGCGGTGAGGCGGGGCCGCCATGTTGTGAGGCGGTGCCTCACAGCCCCGCGGGTCTCGCGGCGAGGGGCTCTTCGCTGCTTAGGCGGTGGAGTGCTGTGGGGTGTTCTCCTCTAACTAACAAAGCCCTTGGAGGAGAATGCCCCTGATTAGAGGTGTTTCGAGGGTGGAGGTCTCGCTCCTTCATCGAGAAGGAGGCACCTGGAAGAGAGTTCTGTGCTCTGACTAGGGAGGAGGCAATAGGAAGCATAGGCCGTTGCGTTCTTACATTGGAAAAAGAGTAATAAATCCCCTACCCTGCTCTTGGTGTCTCTGTATTGCTGAGGAGTACAGAAGTGACTGGGGCGTGTGCCCAGTTCTATAGAAATCATTCCTTGTTTTTATTCATTATTTCCCTTTGCTTTGCCTAATTCCGTGTAGTTTCTGGGAAGGGGAAGACCGGCGCTGCACATGGTAGGTTGGCCAGTGTACATTAGTTTATACAAAGCCTGAAAACGTGTATTGTGTTTTTTATGTACAGGCTCTCAAAACAAAAGCCTTTTATCTGCTTTTGAGTATGAAGACAATGTTTTCAGAAAACTGATTTTGAGATCTTGCTTTTTGGTGGTAATCATCATCTCTGAACCCATCCTTGTATGTGTAATTAAGGCTTTTGCCATGCGCGCACTTACCACGTATTTATGAGGCCCTTCTGGAGTTCTGCTGTTGACTTACTTAAATAACCTAGTGTTGATGGTGTAATTGGCCACCTTCGTGCACTCTTCTTGCTGAGAAATAGTGAGGGTCCCCTGCAGCACTGTCCCTCCATTGCTGAAGTTGATCGTTCCTTTTGCTTTTTTAATTTCAGCAATTCTCCATCCATCTAAGGATGTTTCCTTATATCCCCAGTTAATTTGATTTTTTAAAATAATAAATACTGTTTATAGTAGTGCCAAAGTTTGGAATTTGTAATGTATATTGACTGATTACTGACACCTTTGCAAAACCTATTTGAAGTCTATGTCAGTGAATTGTGTTTTGGTCAAGTGACGATTGTTACCTTCTTATGCAGCTGAGTAGATGAATTGCAAAAATGGCAGCCAGGAAGGAGATGCAGGTATGTGCTTGTGGACCAAAATATGTGTGTTGAATGTTTTAATTACTAGCTTAAAGCATTCCTTCTTGTATTTAATTACAAATAAAATTTGCAGTGTGTCAAAGAATTGGGTGGTAAGAAATCTTCCTTTGACATAGGTTAGTGCTAAGTAGCTGGATAGAAAGCAAGAGTAAGTGGAAATTATTATTGATAGAAGTAAAGCAAATGTGTTTGACATACATTAATCAGTCGAGATAATACTTCAGGTGAAAATGTTAAAATCTGGTTATAATTGATTTAGAAAGAACAGTGGCAAAATAGCTGAGGAGGACAGTAGTCTTCAAAGATATTAATATATCTTTTAAAGTCAGTAATAGATAACTTAGAAATGCAAAATGTGTGTACTAATGAAGGGGTATTAGCACAAGGAGCCCTAATGTAAGTGATTATCTGTAATATGAGCAAAGAAAAAACATTCAGTTAAGGAAAACTGACGAAGAATGAAAAACTTAGTGAAGAATTATTTGTATTATTAGTATATTTTTATTAGATATGGTGTTCTGTACTTCACATTTTCCGTGTAATGAGTTTGTGAATATTTGCTTAGACTGCAACAGATGATTGTGTAAAACCTATGGTAAAGCTTGTTGAAACAGTATCAGTGTTATGCATACAGTAATACAGTTGCTGTGTTTTCTTATATTGTTGACAGCTTGAAAAGTTAATTGATGAAGCTTCAAGAAAAAAAGATTTCCAATTATTAGAACAATTTCTGGCAACAGAAGATTGTGAAAATGTCTCTCACAAATGCAGCAAACAGTTTATCAACAAATTAGACAAGCTTCTGTGTCAGGTAATGTACTCACAACATCAGAATCATCTATGCTGTTGTAATAGTCTGAAAAAGACTTTTTTGTTTATACTAGCAGTTGATTTGAAAAACTGAAATAAGATTTAACAATGAAGTCTCTTTAAGCTGCAGTTGAGGTGGCTTTTGAGAACACAAAGATATCTGATTAATTAAATACAGGTTCTTCTAGAACTGTACACTAAAGCTGATCTTATAACTTCAATTTCAGGAACTTGGCAAACAAGAAGTCAAAAGCATTTCCACTTTACTAAATTCTATTCAGAAATGTGGGGAAAAAATCAGCATAGCAGGAGAAGATGGGCTCCCGGCAATGATAAAATACGGTCTTATTGGAAGGATAAGTAAAACCATAAAGTATACATGAAAAAAATGAATAAAGCATGCATAAATAATGCTTCAATGCTGAACAACTTAGTGTTTGATTTAGTCATTGATGGTTTCTGAATTAAGAATTACTCGTAACTTTGCAACAGACGTTCAGTTATAAACGTTCTTTGACAAGTGGCTCACTATAAAGTGATGCTGCTCTACCATAGTGAAGGTTTTGCGAATTATGCATGCAGCAATTACAACAAAATGATATCTTTTTATATAAGTTTGTTACAGAGTTTTTGAGTTGGGAATTGGAATTTTCTGGTGCAATGTTTTTGTTACTACTAGTAAAAGAAATATTGTACCCGTTCTTTCAAAATATTATAGTGTTTTTCTGATTATTTTGTATTGTTGCAACCTGCATGTTAAATGCATTAATAATTTGTAACCAAACATGATTAATGTACTGAAAAATAGACACCATTTTGTTGTTGCTTTCACCAGAGATCTCACTGAAGAAAATGTCATCGGAGTGTTACTCTGTTGCCTTCTCAGCTATTTTAATTAAATATAATATGGTGATAACTTCATGTTTAGGTTCATACCTCCAAATACAGTTTTGCATTCAGCTGTTAGTTTTTGGCTCTTTTTTTCTGTGATGGCACTTGTAAAAGTAGAATTTTAGCTTTTGTATTGGAAACTCAGCTACAGAAATTACTTATATTAGCTTAAAATCAGCTGCATTTGTTTAGTGTGAATGAGAAATTTCAGTTTGGGTGTAAAGTATGTTCAGCAGAGTGGCACATTGTTGCTATTGTGTTAATCTTTGTGTAGTTTAAATGGTTTTTCTTAAGCATAGTACGAACTGTTGTCCTCTTTCATGCTATTAAAATATTTTTTCTTCCCCTTTACATGGTTAATTGGTTTGAAAAGGTAAAAGGAATTTTTATCCTCAGAGGAAATGAAAAGAATGAAATGCTTACAAATCTGGCTGAAGATTTCTTCAGCATCTTGCTGGTAATACTATATTGATAATAAAATACAAGCAATGTATTTGTCAAAATAATTATTACTGGCTTAGCAACAAAAAGACTTTCAAGTGTATTTCATTTCGTATCCCCCTCAAGTTAATGTTACAATGATTTCTGAAATACGTTTTAAATCTTTTTGGATAAATAGTTTGCCTGTCTTCATACTCATTTCCTGTTCCTTATTTGCATGATGAAATAAAATTTTTAAATCTCCAAAATTATAAGTCTCTAATGAACAAAAAATCATCTTGATCTAATTTTGATTACATAAACTAATGGTATGCTAATTCCAGGACTCTTAAGTTTATAAGATTTGTGAGTGCTTTTCTGTTCATACAATTTTTTTGTCATTAGGGAAATAATTTCCATAAATGTAACTGGAATTTAATTTTTGAGGAACCGTGCTTGGTATTAGAAGAAGTCTTTTGTGTTCTTCATTGAAGAGGAAATAATTTTAAAGTCTTAAATGCTTTTTGATTACTTGCTTTAGGTTCATATTACTTGATATTTTTATGCTGTAATATTTACAGTATCAAAATGATGAGATATGTTTTGTTTCTTATTATAGGCTATATGTGATAGCAGACCTGAAGGTGAGTTTAAAAAAGTGTACACTGGATATGATAATGTTCTCAAAGAGACTTTGTAAAAAGTTATCAATGTTAAAATAACTCATATTACTTGTTGAGCCATCTTAAGACAAACTGTTTCTGAGAAGAACACAAATAATGAGGGTGGTACTAAGTTTTTTGATCTACTGTAGTTGTACTACCAGATCTATACAGTTCAGCCAATAAACTCTTAACAGAAAAGGGGTTATCCTCAAGAAAGCTGTTCTGTGCACAAAGGACTACGTTTTTCTTTCATGTGAAAAAAGCTTGAGAATCAATTGTAACTTTGTTTAATTTGAGGTTTCCCTAATAACAAATTTTCTTGTAACTTGCCCATGTTAGCAATGACATAACTGGATAGTCTACCCTCCTCAGTGATAGCAATGGAACTTTTTCCTTAAAAGAATGTTGTTTCCAAGCTACTGTCATAACTCAGCACAGCACAGTAGTCCTTCTTTAATGACCTTGTTATCACAAATATCCCGCTACTCTTACCTTTCAGCGCACCACTAGGTAGAAAATCACTACAGACCATTATGTTGTGATGATCAAAATGTCCCTGAGAAGATAAATTCTGGGTCTGGACTATATCTCGGAGAGCAATGTTATGCAATCAGTCCGATTATATTTTTAAAGTAATGGTCTTGTTCCCAGAGGACTTCTGCATTCATGCATAACAATAGAAAAATCACAAAAAGCTGTACTGCTATAAATTGAAGTAACTATTCTGTCTTGCATTTAACCATGAAGCTGTGGATGTTTATTTTTAAAAATCAGTAGTCCTGTACAGGAAGTGAGGCATACTGTATTTTATTTCTAAATAAGATGAACCTTTTTTCAAGTGCTGATGAGTGGGCACCCTAATTCACTCTTGATAACTTTTTTTTTCTCCTCTTCATTAGGTAAAATGCAAATACTAGAAAACTTTGTTCTGAGAACATGCACCCTCATCGCTGATGAAAGAATTAGTATTTATGTTAAGCAGGAGGTAAGCACTCTTCTTTCTAAGTTTTCTGGCTAGTGTTTTAACAGACTCTGTGAAGATAGTAATTTAACTGTAGAGATAGGTACAAAAAAAAAAAAAAAAAAAAGGATATTGTAGTGCTCTAGTACCAGAAGGATGATTTAATGTTTCTCTGGGGATGTTTGTTGTTTATATGTTAGGTTTTTTCCCAGGTTACTCACCTGTAATTTTGTTTTGGATAGTAAATTACAAAGTAGTGATATTAAGGTTCTGGTCAGAAAGTTGAATATAAGAAATAATATGCTCTATCATAACTGCTACAAATAGGTTTAAGGTTGTTGTAAATTCCTTAGGTATTAGCAGGAAATTTGTATGCCTTCTAGTATACTGCAAATTTCTTCCATTTATTGTAGCACCCTTGGGTTATCAGTTGGTTTTTTTTAATTCTCTAAAGAAAGTAAGTTATAAAAATTTATTCTGCAAAGTGTACATTGCCAAAGGAAAGCCTTTTTAATGCAAATTTAAGGTGCACTTTAGGTCAGCACTCAATTGCAGACAGAACTCTAGCTTTGAATGCTTTTACTCCATGTTTAAATCTGCAAATAAGTAACACAACCCTTTAACAACTAATGTTCACATTAAAGCTAATATAATTTATAGAGATTGAGTTAGTTATATCAAGATAAAAACCATTTAAGGGCAAGTAGAACTCATTATCTTTCCTTAATTTGCAATTATTTAAGCATGTTATTTTCTTCATTGGCATGAAATATATTTCAAAGGCTCAATAAAAATAACTTCTTTTGTATTTATTCTTACTCCCTTTTTTCTACTCCTCTTAGGTAATAAGGAAGCTTAATTTGATGCTTAACAACGTACCTCGAGATGCCAGGAAGAAGATGTTTTCTACAAAGGAGATGTCGATTGTCATGTAAATAATCTTCAGTATATTTTTTGTATCATTACATCATTTGTATAGCTGGAAAAAAAATTTTTACTAAGGCATGCATGCACTTTGTTCCCTGTTTAACTCATTTTTGCATTTACTATTCTGTTGCCAATGGTAGTGACTGTGGGCAGGTATTCACATGGGTTATTCTCTATCAGAATCCTAAATTTACTTCTTTACTGATCTTGATTAGGGTTTGTCTCATCTCAGTCTGATTTGTTACCCCAGTACTATTTTCAGATGTCTGTCCTTAGAATAATAGACCTTACATCTTTGAAGCTTAATAGTTCAGTGGAATTGGGTTTTCATCTCACACTTTAAGAGTTTTTAATCAAATAAACTTTTCCTCTGTGCTTTCTGTTACTGTTATGTTTTGATTAAGTGTTACTTTGTTTGGCAGGAGTGACATGGGGAGGAGAATTTTAGATGCTGGAGGTGAGCACGGGACTTGAAAAATTTTGGTATTGTGCTTCTTAAAAAGTGTCCACAGACCCTTTAAAAAAATCCAGAGAAGGCATTTAGAAGCTGTAGAATGTTGTGATTGCAGTCCTCTGAAAAACAGGAATATGCATGGAAACAATCTGCAAACAGGAATGTTTCAGATATATGTAGTTTGTGGCTAGCTCTTTGCAGTTTTCAGTCCTTCCCTAGTAAGTTTTAACATAGCAAATGCTCATAAGGAAGTCTGTATTTGAAGACAGTAAACTGCTACTCCTGTTTAGTAGTACTATAAATTCTCACTGGGACCACTTTGGTATCTGGCAGTTTCCCAGTTTAGTCAGGGGAAAGTCAAAAACTTCCTATCTCTTATATGTTGCTCTGGCATTCCTTGAAAGTTGGGTTGAAACATCATTTTGAAACTTAAGTTGTTTAGTCATCCTTATTCTCCTAGTTCTTTATCTATACCCTTTATGGGCTATGTATTTGGATATAATGTGATATGTAATATGAAACATTCAGCCCTGGTTATGTTTCCTACAGAATAATATTTTTTTCCTATCAGTAGTATCTTTAAAACTGCTGTTCCTGTAAATGTATTGTGCTGTAGACTATGACCTGCAAGTAGCTATTACTGAAGCCTTATGCAGAATGATTCCAGAGAAACAAAGAGGAGAGCTGGCATGTGAGTGGTTTTCCATGGAGTTTGTCTCCAACGCATTTAAAGGAATTAAAGATTCTGAGTTTGAAACGGTAAGTCAGCCATGAAAAATATGTCCAGGGAAGTAAATTTTTGGTTTACAGTGCTGTAAGAAATTTCTGTGTTTTAATAGGATTGCAGAAAATTTCTTAACCAAGTGAATGGCATGCTTGGAGACAAAAGAAGGTAAAACTGAATTTTTAAACCTAATGTTTTTTTCATTTTTTGGATTTTATGCCCATTTGTTGGAAGTAACCTCTGTATCACAAAACCTGCGTTTAAGAAACTGAGGTAAAATCATACAAGCAAGTAGGACTAATATTGCTGTGGTGTAAAGTCAAGGAAACACACAGATTTAAGATATTTTAAAAATATTGTGAGCTTCTTTCTTATATATATGATCACATGCTCTACATGCTACTTTTATATGTCATGGTAGCAAAGAATTATCTGGTATGTCTTTATATCAGGTGGGTATTCAGTTTGAATACTATTGCACTGCTTTAATTATAAGTATACATAAAATTTCACATTATCCGCTCTGGGGAAGAGGCAGAGTCCAAGCGACTGCTCTTTTGATTGCTGTGATCTCTTAATCTCTAAAGCATGCAGGGCTTTGTGCTCAAAACACAATCCAGTTGCTGTGTTAAGGTATTCAAAATTTATTTATAGCATTTTAGGATACTTGACAAAATACCCTTTTCTTACAGGGTTTTTACATATCCATGTTTATCAGCATCTCTTGATAAATATGAGGTAAGTCACAGGCTTAATCATATATCCACAGATTGTTATTTGTGCAGCTGAAGAAATTTCATTGCTTTCTAGTTAAGAAAAAATAAGAATCAAGTATGAAAATAATTTACGTCAGTATACAGACGTGCATGTACTTAAAGTTTTTCAGGCCATAACACCAAATCTGTTAGCTGGTATAAATCATTGCTCTCAGGTCTTACTCTTTTTTTATTTTTTTTTTTTATTTTTTAGCTACAGATACCATTGGATGAAAATCTTGAAGAGTTTTGGATTGATTTCAATGTTGGTAGCAGCAGTATATCTTTCTACGTGGCAGCAGATGATGAAGTAAGCTATTTTTTGTCTGTCATACTAGATCATTCTGAGGCAGTAGATGCACATTCTTTCAAGTGTATCAAAGTTGCTTCCTCCCGTCGTCGTACAGAAGTTGTGTACATCTGTAGTGTGGAGTGTACACCCTAGATTTGGTGTACATATTTCGATCAAACAATTTCAAAGTAATGACTTTCTAACACTGATTGTGAACAGTTTAACATATGCACACATGAACTAAAAGCCATTTACAAAATCAAAGTTAAAATTTTGGTAGATGACTCGGCTGTCCAGAGCAATATCTCTAGCAAAGCTCTTCTGAAACGTTTATTATTATCGATGAAGCATATGTTCATTGTCACTTCTTATAACTGAGGAATTAAAAAGTTGAAAATTTGTCCTTGCTGAATAACTTTCTGATCACTGTACTTAATTCAATTGTAATATAATGCTTTTCTAACTTTAAAAATATCTATCTTTCATAAAGGATCATCAGTGGGAAACAGTTATTATACCAGAAGAAGAGGTAGACTTCTACAGCCTTGAAGGTATCGGCACTCTAAAATATGACCTTTTGTTACATGCTAACTTGAATTTTCACACTGATAAGTCCTTAAGTACTGACTCAATTCTCAGTAAAGTAGAACTCCCATTTAAATACTATAGGTACTGGTTTTGTCAAGGATAAAGTTGCACTGCAGTCACGTTTGCATTTTGAGCACGCAGGAATGATTTTATAAAAATAATTTTAAAATAATATAGTTATTTCAATGCAAAATAAGACATAAGGCAATGATATTTAGTAATGTTCCTTTTAAAGTAAGTTGGTAAATATAGTTTGGCTGCAGCTGTAGTAAATAACCTTCAAAGAAAAATCTGTAGGGTAATATACAGAATATGTATTTCTAGAATACTGAATCTTGAATTGTTCAACAAATAAAATTTATTGTGGGTTAGACTGAATGAAACAAAATGTAGATCTTATTTACTTTTTTCAGTTCGGCTATTATTTCATGTATATACAAACATCATATGTGGTGTTGTAATGAAACTACTTCTCAAATTTTGGTTTTGTCCAGAAAAAGATTCAAAGAAATTGTTAACAATAGATCTAAAAAGCCCAATGATTGTGGGTAATCAAGAAGGAAAGACATTTTCTTTATATTTTGATTCTATTTTGGACGTCAAAGATGTAACCAGGAAGATTTATGGATCTAGTAAATGTAAGGTAAGATTTAAACACCTTTTCCAAGTGTTTTTTATTGATTCAAAAGAAATGTCTCATTGCCATATGAATGTCGATACAGCTCTGATTATTGGTATCTATTTATTCCAAGAGCTTCTGATTACATTGCTGCTACAGAACAACATTTCTCCCACAACGTGTTAGGCTTGGCCTGAAGGTGCAGCAGTGGAGGTTTAGGTTAGATATCTAGAAATATTACTTCACTAAAAGAGTTGTCAGGAATTGGGAGAGGGAAGTGGTTGAGTTACTGTTCCTAGAGGGATTTATAGATGCATAGATGTGCTGCTTAGGGACATGGTTTAGTGGTGGAGTTTATGATCTCAAAGGTCTTTTCCAACCTGAGTCTATGACTCTAAGATTTAAAATGAACTGCAACAAAATTAACTGCCTGCAAAGGGACCACTATAGCTTAATGTCAGGTTTTGCATATATATTTTACATACCATGGTTTGGAAGCTTACAAATATGAAAGTCTTTCAGAAATGATTCATGAGCAATTTCATTTTGCAGTATGCTTAACACTCTTACAAATTTACTTATTTACCAAAATATTTTAGCAAGCTGTAGGTTATTCCTTACTGCTTGCAACAAACTGCTTTGCATTGGACACTGAGAAATTAACAAGGTATGGAACTGCTATGGATAATAACTGTTTTCCCCTATAACCTGATTTCAGTCACTTGTGATCTTGAGCTTAAATATTTTCTTTCTGTTTCTTGTCAAAAAAAAAATGACCAAAGTTTTACATAGATGGTTAATCACTTTGTAGGGCTTTAATAAGAAGCAGACTGCGTCAGTTGCCAAAACAACTGTACATGTCATCTTTGATGAAAGTGGATCACAGGTATTTTACTTCAGCAAGCTGAGATGGTTGTTTTCTTGGGTTTTGTACTTAAAGTAAGATCTTCACAATAAAACCAAAGACTTCTAAATGCCACTAAGTAAAGATGACTCTAAAACCATTTAAGTGTTACATAGTAGGTATGTATTATATACTTGGGAGATAGTAATATCCAAATCATAGAATACTTCAGAAAAATATATGTGTGGGAAGCTAGGTTGGAGGCTTCTCAAAAGTATATGAACTCTGAAGTTTTATCAAAATCTACAGTGAGGAATGCCTTACTTGGGGTAAAGAAGTTACTCTATATGTGTTTTTTATTATGTTTTACATTTACACAACCAAATATTGTACAAAAATTTTAAAAATCTAATATATTATATAGGTTCTAGTACCAGAAAGTCAGGTGTCACCGTCTTTGGAAGAAAAGTCTAAAGAGCAGGAGAAAGTCAGGAAGTACGGAACCCAGCAACTTCTGGGAACATCAAGAACTCTGAATAAAAATAACAGCCAAGAAAAACAGAGAGGTAGTTCCTCTGTGGTAAGTAGCGTTATCAAAACAGAGAAGCCTACATCAAAAATACAAGTCAGCGTACATATTTATCATATTTTATGACATAAATTAAGAGGGGCCCAATAAATTAAGCCTGATTGTTTCTTTTGCCCCGCTCTAAGGGAAGCAATATTATGATTATACGAGGACTAACTACAGATGTGCTGAGCATGGGGAAAGATAAAGCAGTATCACCATGTCTTCATTGTGCAACAGACTTGCAGTGCATGAACTGCCAGTAGTAGTCTTGTGAACCTGTTCCTGAGGCTCTGCTGGTTTATAGTTTGTGATAGCTTTACAGAAAATCCTGTGAATCATCTTGGTTACTTTGTGTGTTAGTGAGGAACTGTATTTGTCCATGCTTTGTTGAATTAATTTAGAAAACAGTAATTACTGATCTCAGTTTAAAAACATTAGTTTTAAGTATTTGGGTGAGCTTTCTCTAAAAAGGGAACTGTATAAAATCGCATAACATTGTGTGCAGTAATAATGATTGCCGTTTCAATAACAGAAAGTGTCAAAGGACTCTTGGGAAATAGGTTTTTCTAAAACTTGTGTATTATGGTCGAGTTTTCTCTGTTCCTAAAGCTAACTGCGTCTTGTAAGAGGAAAGTGTCTGAAGCATCTGTGCTTATTCCTGCAACTACAAGATTTTCCACAAGGAGTCCGCCAGTATTTGTTAACATGTGTAAGTTTGCAAGTGCTTTCAGGGTAAAAATAAACTATAAATTGTCTTTGAAATACAAGCATGAACTGTGATCTTTTGCAGAGCTGGAAATGAAAAGTAGACCTTAAAATCTCCCTAGCAGGGGTTTAAACTTGAAAACTTTAAACTAGGTCCAAAGATGCGATGCAGGATAGAAGCTGCAGCTGAAGGCCATCAGTAGAATTATAAAAGAGATATAATCAGGTTATGTCAATGCTAGCCAATTATTTTTAAAGTTTATGGAATAGATTTGATTGTGGGCAAAACTCTGATGTAACAGACAGCATAATAATCATAACAGAAGAAATCACAGAATTCTAACATGTCTCTGGTTTGTTTTCAGCCACTCCTTGTAAAGGACGATTTAAATTACCTTTGGAAATGATTGGCTCTGCTGGAAGGTCTAACAATAATGCAGTAAATGGGACCAGAACAAAGAATTTCTATCGAGAACCTAATGGAGTATGCATATCATCTGTGACTAAGTCTTTTACTTAGAATAACATTAATCTCCTTTTTAATCTGTTTATAATAGTGTGCTTTACTTTATTGCATAGTGTTTTCTTGTCCTCTGGATTTCAGGTGTAGTATCTCTGGAGGCAAATTGAACTCTAATAAAATTAGCCAAAACTTATATTCACTCATCAGTTCTAACCCCACAGTTAACTTGCTTTTACTAGAACCACAATTCTCTTGTGTATAAGAACAGTGCAGAGAATCTCAAATTTATTATGCAATGCTGAAAACTCTTAAAAACATATAATACATTCACCTATAGTTGTGAAACGTTAATTTCTTCAGGTAATAGCAGTTGTATCATCAGTGTCAGTGCATTCTTGATTAGGCATTCACTAGAATCAAACAAAACTAGTACACAGGTGTCACTGAACTGCTTTAGAGTGTGTGCATTTTTACTTCTGTTCCAGTTGAACAAAGACTTCAAAGTAGCGTTTTTATTTTATTTCTGATTTCAAGTGCCTTTCTCGGTCAGATTCAGGACAAATATCAGACTTGAAGCATTTTTTGGTATAGCCGTGCTTTAGAAAAAGGCTTCAACATGTAGAATGTGTAGGTTAGAATATTTCAAGTGTTACTTTCTAGGAGAAGTTTACTATTTCTGCTTTTATATGTTGTAATTGTTAGTGTCACTTATGTCTTTTAGAGTGGGCAAAAATGTATAGTAGACAGTGAATTTTGTGAAACGAAACAGAAAGTCAGGAAGTCAAACAGCAGAAATGAGGCAAAACTACCTGGACAGGTACCAGGATCATCACTTCTATAACATGAAAGAAGAATTTAATATTTTATTAGAGAAAATACAAGTTTGTGAGATTATACTGTTTATAATTGTCTGCTAATATTTTCATTTGGTTGTTATCCCACTATAGCAAGCGTGTGCTGAAGAAGTTTTAGAAATGATGCAAGAGGCAAAAAATGGGGCCACACAAAAGCAAGCATTAGGCAAGTGTTTTACAAGTGTTGATAGTCCTTGCATTTGAAATTATTTTAGTTTTGTCCATTTCTTTTGTAATAGTAATTGATACCAAATTAATATCTCATTTAGATGAAGCTTTAGATATTGTTCCCGATTCTCAGCCAGCAGGGAGAAGCAGCAAACCTTTGTAAGTATTGGAAAAGAATACCAAATCACCTTTGTCATGCTTTGTGGGGAGTATTTTCACGTATTGCCAGAACTGAAATTTTGTTATGTAGTTAGAGAAAATGCTAGAATTTAATTGTCTTGTCTTCCCTGAGAGTAGCATTGAGAACTGTTGGCTCTGAGAGTCAGGTCACTTTTATAATGTTGTTCATGGCACTAAACCAGTGCCCTCATGTATTTTCTACTTCGTGATGCATGTTTATTAGAATTGAAAATTACTTTCTGTAATTCACTGATAATAAGATTATATCTTTCTTAGGTTGCCTGGTGTTTTGGAGTGTTCTCTTGATAGAACTAATACACAAAAAAAAAGAGCATGCTCTGTTCCTAAGAAGAATATAACAACTGGTGACAGGCAGAAGCTGAATCTATCATTGCCACATACATCCCATCCAGGTTATGTTCACACTTTAACTGTTAGTGTTAAAAATGTTTCAGATTAATTTTTAACATACAGCTGTGCTCCCCCTGTCCCATTAGTTTATATTGTTAAAGAACTGTGAAACAAAAAGCTTTTTACTTAATTTTTTTAAGCATCTCTTCAGATGAATGAAGTTAAGAAAAAGAAGAAAACAACAACAAAAATATATTACTACAATGAGAGAGTGGTAATAACTTGGAACTGAAACTGTTAAGTACAGAAGGGAAAAAAAATATTTAAACTGCTACTAAAACATAATTTAAAACATTTTTCAGCCAGAGTGTCCAAAACATCTTTACGTTCTGATTTTACAAAAGAGGAACCTGCTGTTCTCTCTAGAAAAGAGACTGAGAATCCAAAACAATCTAAGATGGTGAGAGTTTCTTACCTTCATTTCTTTTACTTGCAATTAAGACATCTGTGAAACTTTCAGTGTTTCACATTTTGTGGTTTTCTTTCCTTTAGTCATGAATTTATTTTTAATTGACTTTCCACTGATAACAAGTGAATTAAATGTCAGCTTCACTGTTTACTTTTTCAGTGTGAGCTGTTTAGGTTTTGTTTACTCTGAATTTCTTTTTAAAAATCATCTTTTAAAAAAAAATTTCCTAAATAAGCACCAAATTGAGCTTAAGTCACATTTGAATATCACAGTACACAAATCCATAACATTTAAAAGAAAGTAACTACTAAACTGAAGTTCTATTACTCACTATTTGGGCAATGCAAGGGAAATTGTTTTTCCAAGGAATGTGATTTAGTATGTCTAGAAGGCATTTAATGAAGTTTAAGTGTTATGTTTGCAGCTTTGCTTTTCTGTTGAATGGGTTTAAAGTTGAGTATTAAACTCTATTTTTATAGAATACAAATTCTAAAGAAGTGACAGATGCAACAAAATCACTAATTAGTAAAATCAGTGACAGATATAAAATAAAGACTGATGAGAAAATCAAAACAAGAGACTCCCTGGGTTTTAACAGGTAGGATGTGAGCTCTTTACGTTTGTGCTTATTCTTTTTGTGCATGTGGCTTTGGGATTTTCTCCTCTGTCTACAGTTATTATGCATCCTGCTTTCATCTGTGTTTTCCACTTCTGAAAAACCCTGTTGTACCAAAGAGCTGGAGAATAGTAGTCAAATAGTTCCAGAAGTTGAGATAAATACAAAGGCTGTTAGAAACTTCATTCAGTGGTCTCTCAGTTGTTTACTCACAACGCATCTTGTGGACAGAATTTAACGGGGATAGCTCGTGGGCACTGCAGGTGCTGGGTATCTCCATCCTGTCATAGTTTGGGGGTCATACTTGAGTTCAATTGTCAATTTAATGATTATCTAAAGTTCTTAGTTCTCCCTCAGAGTTGATTGTTAGAGAGTTTATATTTAACAATTTTTTAAATAGGAAAAT
Source organism: Clamator glandarius (assembly GCA_033459285.1). NCBI lineage: Eukaryota > Metazoa > Chordata > Aves > Cuculiformes > Cuculidae > Clamator > Clamator glandarius. The sequence goes on along the minus strand of JAUNZM010000055.1, from coordinate 4,558,467 downwards.
TAATCTTACCATGCTGGAACTGATGCTTGGAGATACACTTTATGTATAATTACATGCTCAGTATTGTAGGTTGCAGTTGTATGAAAAAGGCCTGGAAGAATTAGGCTGTGTCGTCTTTTCAGCCTTTTGGATAGGGACCTGGAAGACATGCAAAACCTGCAGTACAGCTGTGTGACCTGGAATGAAATTTCTAGAGCACAAAAATGAAAGGAGCTGATCTCTTTTAATCCACTTGGTTTTCCATTTAAATGCCTGAATAAATTTGTTGTGGTTGAGAAGAGTTTTATTTATATAAGAAGTGTTCTAACGCATAAATTCTAATTAACAATTAACAAAACTTATCTTATTTTTTAGGCCACATTTAAATAAATCCTTTGTCTCTAAGGTAATGTCTTTTTGCTTTTGTTGAATTTTTTTGTCATAACAGATATATGTACATATATGATGGTAACAAAAGTTCACAAATATATAGTAATTGGGTATATTTAAAATGGCTTTTTATAGATTTACTTCTGGGGAGTAATGTTTTTACAGGCAACTATCAGCCAGTGAAACCCAAATTAACATATTTATGATTTATATATTATATAATTGAGTCTGTCCTTTTGAACATGGCACTGCAACATAGAATAAAAAGATTATAGTAAATGAGATTATTGATTTACTAAATGTGAAATAGCCAGGACACAGAAATTATTCGGGAGGGGTGAGAGGTGGATGTTTATGATGTTTCATTGATATCCTTATAAGATAAATTATGAAAGATTTAGTTTCTACTAGTTCTTGTCCCCCTTTGCTGTGTTGTACTCTTGCTAATCAAGTGGAAGTCTTAGCAGCTGTGAAGTTTTCCCTATATTCATGATGAAGAAACTGCTTTTCGACAGTCTCTATGAATGCATAGTCTAAATTTGACTATGAGTTAATTTTTTACTTATGTACAGGAAGAAGTTCAGGATAAAAACCTGAAAACTACTACTTTTCTTAATATAACTGCTGGTCATATTATGTAAGTAATTAAAACATTTTTGAACAAAATTTCTGATTACCCTTATGTGACTTTGTGAAACCTTCATTGATTCAATCACAAAATTGATCTGTGTCTGTTTGACAGGGATGATGTCTACAACTTTAACATCAGTGGTTTTGATGAGCCTACAATAAAGCTTGGAGTAAGAATATAACTGAAACTGATACATTATGAATAGAATGTGAAGGAGTTCAGTCAACTTAAATACTATCTAGTTAAAGTTAACATCTACTTAACATCTAAAAATTCATACTATATCACTGAACTAAGTAAATTCAAATCTGTAGTGATATACACTATTTTAAGTTTCTGGCCACTTAAAGCTAAGCCTATGTTTTCTGGAATTAAGAATAAAACAGTTTGTTACCAGTATAATTATTTTTAAATTATCCTGTTATCCTGAAAGCATTATTGCCATCCTTCCAATCACTGTTGTGAAGACATCTTTACCCAGATGTCTGGAAAAAAAAATCTAGCCAAGATGAAAGCAAAATACAGCAAAAGATAGTTTTGCTTCTTACAGCTCAGAGGAGTCTGCTGAATAGAAATTGAATGGAAACTAATGTATTAGATTTAGATGTTGAAAGCTTCAGTCAGCTCCAGTTTTTCTTAATTAACAACTCTGTCCTTAAAAAATTCTAAGATAGAAATTAATGATCATAAGTTAAATTATGAGTCTAGACAATGAGAAGAAAGCTCATAGCTGCTACTGCCTGTTTAGTTGTGTTTAAATTGTATAAAAAATGAAAACCTTTGTTTGTTTGTTTATTTACTTTTACTTTTATTTACTTTTTAATTTACTTTTTTTTAGATGGAAGAATTGCATGATACTGAACTGAGCATTCATATAGATCCAAACAAAAAAGGGTAGGGATGTCACATTGTGTCCTAGTCTGCTAATTGTAGCCAAGAATAATACTGTCTGCATTCTCAAACTTTCATTATGAAAAACCAGGGAATGTGTGCCTGTCAGTATCTTACCTGTATTGATTTTTTAAGCAATAAGCATAGCTGCTCATCTCCTAGGCTGTTTCAGGATTTTTCTTTGGGAATCTGATAAAAAGGAAAGAATGTGCTTAATGAAGAAAATAACTATAGTGTTCTCTTCTTGTAATACTATGGGGATAAAAACTCCCCATGAGAGTCAGGTATTTTTTTTGTTAATGATCGGGTTGCAGAGACATATGCTGTTACTGTGTGTTCTTATTGATCTTTAGCAAATAAGCACATCCTTTAGGGTTTGGGGTAAACAGATGTTTCCAGAATGTATGTGAAAACAAATGTAAGTACATTTGTTTGAGTCCTTAATCTACATATCACATGAATAGTAGAAGGATTTAGAACAAATATTTTTAAATGTACTCTTTAAAGCATTTTTTTTATTTTTCTCAAAGGTGCGCAGATGACGGTAAAACTAGTGCTGAAGTAAAAGGAAAAAAAGAAGTAAGTCTTAGATTTTTGTGCATCAGTATATACCTTGCCTTTAAATAACAATTATCTAAGTAAAAGGTATATTGAAGTAAATCAGTAACCTAAGGAATTTTCTGGTTTTGTAGACTAGAAACAATCAAAACAAGAAGCATCTCTTTAGTGACACAGAAACGGAATTCAGATGTGATGACAGCAAGACAGACATTAGCTGGCTACAACAATCAAATAGAAAATCTAAACCCCAGTTAATTGATTACAGTAGAAATAAAACCTTAGGGAAACCAATAAGCACAGACAAAAGTAAGAAACTTTTTTTCTTTTTATTTCTCAAGAGTGCTGCGGTGTTTGTCCATAGATAATAACTGCCATGTTGTAGATATGGTTTTTGCTGTCTTATTGCTAAGCTTAAGGAATTTTATAATCATTTATAAAGGTTAGTTTCCAAAAAGTCTGTATTTTAATGTGAAAAATTATTGGAGGATGAGGCAGGTGGAGTTGTCAGCTTTGGAAAATAATATGCTGAAAGCAACTTACTGAATTTTAAATTTTACAGGCATGAAAGTGATTCCATGATGTTAGAGCTAATGCTCCAAATGTCAAAGACTTGAATATTTTGCTGATTTTTCTAACTTTGTATGTCATAACAGCAGATCCATTCCCTGAACCTGCTTGCCATGTGGATAAACCTAAACGCAAAAATGCCAGTAAGAAAAAGGTAAATGTAAATTTGCATCTAGACTTGTAATACACATTCAAAATGTCTTAACTGACTACAGAAACTGGCTTAAAATATTTTCATTCATATGTGCCACTTCTTTAACTTAAACTTCTTTAGTTGTTCTGAAATAGTGGTTTTCAAGTAATAAAAGCTAGTTATCTGCCATTTCTTCTTACATCTTATGAATCACTCTGATACACACTGAAGATGTTTTCATTCTTCAGAAGATAAGTGAATGTAAAAAACGGAATTCAAGAAATGATGAAATGATAGAACAAACCACCAGAAAAAAGCGACCTCGAAGAGCAGCATTAGCAAAAAATTACAAAGAGCCATCCAGCTCAGAGTCAGAGTGTGAGAGGAAAGCTTCAGCATGCACCTCTACGGAGGCAAAATCAAAAACACAGGTATACAGTTGCGCTTTATTCTTAAAAAGTGACTTCTGCTGTATTTTTCAAGTAAGCTTTGCACTTGGTATTCCTGAATTTTAAATGCCTAGCGTGATAAGCAAGTTGAAATAAATGTTATTATTTCTAATGGTGCCCTCTTTTAATAGTGGCAAGATCAGTTAATAATTAACAAGGTTGGTTATGATGAATATCTTAAAAAATATCAGGGAGCAAATGTTTTCTTTGTGACTTAATAAAAAAAATGATTTTTCACAAATTATAGAATTGCGACATCTACTTGGAAAAATTCTTTTTGTGAAAAAGTGATCTCTTTGGCTGACAAGAAAAGCAATCCTAAATAATGTTCTCGGTCATAACAGTATTTCAATTTCTATTCGTGAAATTTTTTGTGCTGCAAAGAACTATTGTATCCTTTATTTTAAAAACTTAACGGTATTTTGAAAATGTCAGTAGGAGGTTTTAGTGAGCCAAATTTTGTTCTTTTTGGTAATGTGATTTTGACAATGTTATGCTTATCCTTTATACTATAAAACCTGATAATTTAATAGAGTGGATATGTCAATATATTTGCTGACTATTCAAGTAGGATTTTTAGTAACAAGCAATGATGTTGGGTGCTAAAACATATTCATTCTTTTATCATAATATTTCTGTGTATATGAATAGGTCTGTAAACTTCACTGATTAAGTCCTGAACTATCAGTAATTGCCTCCATCGCCATCAATAGTTATGAAGTTCATAAGAATAGAAGTTTGGGTACAGAATTAAACAAATTCAGTGCTTATTGATACTGGAATACCTGCTACCTTTATGAATCTAAGTACTTCTAATGATGTACCTTTTTGGACCTTCTGTATGTTCAGCCCTACATACAGATAATCTGTTCTTTACCTGTATATATCTATGTACGCTTCTGTAGGTTTACAGCTAATGTATGTATAAAACTTCTATTTTGATAGAAACACATGAATGGGGAAAACAAGGATGATAATCCACAAAAGGAACTGCAGAATACTTTGTCTACAAAGCCCAAGACAATACCTACCTATGTGCATAAAGCATTTATTGTATCAAAGAATTCTGCCAAACAAAAGGAAATGGAAATACTTTCACCTGAGAGTCCTGCATCTCTTGAGAAAATGAGATGTAGGTATTTTGACTGTTAATTTATAGCAATACTGTATCAAAAGTTGGAGGTTAAATGAGGATTATCACAGTGGTACAATTTTACATTTATTATATGCTAATAAAATAAGAGTTCTGGATAGTCAGTGTATACCACATAATTTAGGGAGGTATGTTAATATATCAGTAACACTTTTATAGTAGATACAGTTATTTAACATTGGCATAATACCGAAGTGCAACCCATAATTGTTAGAATAAATCTGATAACCACTAAAATAGTGCAAAGAGTGCAAAAAGTGCGAGTGCAGCAAATCATTTGCTAACACTTAAAGGAAAATTCCACATCTGTGATGCTTGCAAATACCTAGAGGTGGAACAGTTAGCAATATGAGGCTTTAACTTACCTTTTTTAACTTTCATTCCTCATATTGATGGTCAAATAACTTTCTTCTAGGTGCTGGAAGAACATCAGAAGATATTATTCAAGAGCATAATTGTAGTGAACAATCATCAGATCTTCAGGAGTCAACACCAGAAAAAAATGAAATGTTAAACGTTGAGGCAGCAATCTGTCTCGATAATTACTGTTCACAAAAAAAGAATATTGAAAGTACATGTCTAAATCAATCTCCTGAGATGAACGGTAAAAAGTTAACATTTGGAAATAGAAGGTCCTCACCAGTTTTATCTGAAGTATCTTTGGTAAGAATATTAAAGTTATTCTACAGTTATTGTAACTGAAGTTTCTCCGTTCAGCTGCCACCTGTTTATGCTTTTCTGCCTCTCCTTTCAATAATGATTTTTTTTTGTTAATGTGTAGCTCAGCTTAACAACATACAGAACTGTCAGTGGAAAACATGCAAAGGGATCTGGATCTGAAGCCTGTGATAATAATGAACATTCAGGTTTTAAACATTGCTTTACAGACACGCCTTCTATTAAAGGAAAACTAGAAGAAATCAGTAAACCTATCATCAAAAGTAAAAACAAGGTATGTTAATATATCCTTTGCTATTCAGCAGAGAGCTGCAGCTTTTCATCTATTTTTATCTCCTTTGCAGATGGTGATGTTTAAGGGAAATGCATCTTTCTTAATGTTAAACGCTATATACCAGGTTTACTTGTGTCCTCTTGGAGAATCCTACTTGTTAATTTGTGGATATTTTGAGATATGGAAAATATTGTATCCCAACAAGATCAGTTATGATGAATATCTTAAAAAACATCAAAGAGTAAATGTTTTCTTTACTTTCATTAAAAGATAAATTATTTTTCACAAATTATAGAATCATGACATCCACATGGAAAAATTCTTTATGTGAAAAAGTGTTTTCATAGTTTTAACATTAATGTGCTACTCACTATAACAACTATTGTAGCATCGGTGAATAAGTATTAACTGCTGTATGCCTTCAAACTACTTCTCCCAAGTACTTTTTCTGCAATAAAAAGCACTAATGACTCATTTAGCAAATAGTTTTGTTTGTTTCCTATTGCAAGAAATGGTTAGACCTTATTGGTCATTTGAGTTTTTGCTGTCATTAATTAACAGTGGAGAACTTGTTTATTTTCATCTACTGAGACTCAGTAGTAATTCATGCAGTGATTTTTTTATTTTTCTGTCCTGTGTTTGTGTTTCTAGTTTTATGAAAAGCAGCATAAATTTGAATTTCTGACAGAGACTTTTAAAAGCACTTTAATTTGGAAGGTAATAAATCAGTCACTTTTCTTTTAGGATTGTGTATCACCATCTCCATTGTCTGTTTCTAGTGGAAGTAAAGCACAGTCTTGGAGTGAGAAACCTTATGGCCCTGTACATGAGTCAGGTACAAATGCTTAGTTTAAAGCAAAAAACTTTCTATGTTTCTTTGTAAACACGAAGAAAAATGTTTATTTGGCATAAAAATATTGCCCAGGTTTACTAATCTTGTTTTCTCTCATATATTTTCCCATTTTTATTCTTTTTCTCATTTTCCGTGCTGTTTTAATACCCTCAAAAACCCCAAAATTGGAATCCAAAATGCAGTTACTGTAAAGAGTTAGTTGTGCTCTTCAGAAAGAGTTAAAAGCATTCCTGCTGGTACTGCGCAAAACGTGGGAATAATGGTGTTGTCAGCAAAAAGAGGACTTAGGGTGAATCTCTTTAATGAGCAAGTCTTGCGTGGTTCAGAGTTCTGTGTTCCATTGAAATATGGTTGTTCGTTTACCTCAAGTTCTCTTATCTACTGCTTATGCTTATTAATTTTTATTGGCTTTAAAGCCGAGGCACATATTCTGGGGAGGTTGAACCAAAGGATCAATTATAGAATCACCCGGTTGGGAGAGACCCACCGGATCATCGAGTCCAACTATTCCCATCAATCACTAAACCGTGTCCCTCAGCGCCTCATCCACCCATGCCTTAAACACCTTCAGGGAAGGTGAATCAACCCCCTCCCTGGGCAGCCTGTTCCACTGCCCAATGACCCTTTCTGTGAAAATTTTTTCCTAATGTCCAGCCTAAATCTCCCCTGGAGGAGCTTGAGGCCATTCCCTCTCGTCCTGTCCCCTGTCACTTGGGAGAAGAGCCCAGCTCCCTCCTCTCTACAACCTCCTCTCAGGTAGTTGGAGAGAGCAATGAGGTCTCCCCTCAGCCTCCTCTTCTCCAGGCTAAACACCCCCAGCTCTCTCAGCCATTCCTCATAAGGCCTGTTCTCCAACCCCTTCACCAGCTTCGTTGCTCTTCTCTGGACTCGCTCCAGAGCCTCAATAAACTCTTCTTTATTGTCACACGTCATTGTTCTAAATAATTCTAAAATTAAGTATTGTTTTCATGTTTATTTCAGGGCCGACTATGCAGACAGCTCTCAAACGAATGTACCATAGTGATACAGAAAGTAATTCTGATGATGTGGAAACAAGCAAAAGAGAGAAAAAGAAAGGAAACAGAAGAATAAAGTTACAGCCTAGAAAATTATTTAAAACAGATGATGCTGTTAATTACAGAGGTTGGTTATGGAGTGAGTTGACTATAGTTGTGCAAAAGTTTAAAATAACATAAAATAGAAGTTTTAACAAGAAACAATAATATCCATTAAATATAATTTTACTTCTGTTATTTTTAAATGAAAAATACAGAAATTATAATTGTCAATAGGCTTTATCCATTTAAAAAGTCAGAAAATTGATGTGAAAATAGAAACTGAACTTAGCCATCTAATGGATGAAATTAATCTATGTATACTGAAAAGCTGATTTGGGCCCTGTTAAAACTTCAGCTAGGATACTTTTTTAATGCTGAATTGTGACATTATTCTTTTTTACTTCTCATCAGTGTCTGAAAGTGTATCTGCTATATCTGTAAATGAAGTGTCTGTTTTGAATGGCAACATCTGGGAACCTGGCTGTTCAACTATCAGTATATGTCAGAAGCTCCAGAAAGAATTTACTAAGAAAATTGAGGCAAGACATTTCATATACAGTATTAATTGTCTCTGTGGGTATCTGTGCATGTGGAGAGTCGCTTGTCTGATGCCACAGAATTTGCTTAAAAGGGTGTGAAAATAGCTATGTGTGTAGAACTTCAAGAAATGACAGAATTCAAGTTTCCTCTTATGCCTTTTTTTTGTATACTTAACTCTCCAGTAATTTTCTTTCTCAGGTCTTTTTTTTCTATCCTGTCTGTCATTTCAAAAGAAGCTTATCTATCTAAAGGAGTCACCTTACTACTGTGCTTGGTTTTTCTCAAATTATCAAACCTGCCTGAATAATGCATTTGTTCATCTCAGACAGCTGTAAGCACATCATTCATACCACATACCCTTTATTTTGAGGAAATATATCCGTCAAATAATGTATTTATTATTAAGTTAGATAGGATTTTATCAAAAAACATTTTAAAACCAGGACATTTGCTTAGTATGATCTGTGATAATAAGCAATCGGAGTACTAAACGTACTACAGGTGTGTTTTTCTAAAGTGAGAGCAATCTGAATTTAACGTTAAAACACCCTCATAGAGCCGCTCACAGAAAATGGACGATTTTACTAAGCAGACATTAAGAGCTGCCCATGAGCGTATGACAGCAATGAGTCACCAGCTTCATGAATGCAGGTGTGTAATAATGAAGATTTTTTTTTTTAAACACTCTTAAAACACAGTGAATACCTTCTAATAGTAATTAACTTTGTTTTGGTAGGATCAGACTTCTGGACAAATTTCATTTTGCTCTCCTTGAGGAGCTTGAGAATTTTGAAAAAGATTCTCGATCCCTGAAAAACATGGAAAAAGAATTCTCGGTTTGTATTTTAATTGCTTGATTGTGGAGAAAAGTCAGTTTCAATGGAACTGATAGATTCATACCATCTTTAACTTTAGATCATTAATTGTGTTTTTAAAACCCTTTATCATTTTGCTTAAAGTTGAATCAAATTTCAAGTAATTAATTGGAGGTGTTAGGCTTGGCTAATGCTATACTCTTAGAATTTCTAGATCACCATTGTATGTTTTTCTTCTGAGGACAAAATAGGAATACTGTTTTTAATGGGCTATTTACCCCATTTGATTAGCAATCTTTTCCAACCAAATGATTCTACGTAGAAAGTCTGATTAAAATGTTATTCATATTCTTTCTTGTAATTATGAAACTTATGTGTGATTTTTGGTGAAACTGGTTTCATGAAAATAAAATTCCTTGAATGTCTCATACTGCCAGCTAAGCTTTTTTTTCTTCCAAACTTCTGTTGTGACTGTGTAACTCCTACTCGTTTTTTGCTGAGTCTGTGTTTGTGCGTTATTTTATTCATATTAGATATGAGTGAGTTTTAGGTCAGAAAATATTAGTTCCTACTGATTATCATTAGGGGGATGGTTTAGTGTTTGATAGGAATGGTTGGACTTGATGGGTCTCTTCCAACCTGGTTGTTCTATGATTCTATGATTGATATTTTTCTTTCCAGAACTTTTGGAAGAAACATGCACATACTTTTAGTACATACATGAAAAATGAGCAACAGAGGTTAGTAGGCTTCATTAGTTCTAGCATGAGATTTGCTGTGTTCATTTGAGGTATAAATTAGGCCAGCTGCTGTTCTCTGTGCAATTTCTGTCTTCCATAAAATAAAGATAGTAGATGAGATAAGAAAATGAGATTAAAATGTTGTTATTACAGGAAAAAAATGTAATTACTCTCCATCTAAATTTCTCCACATACCTGAGGGACTATTCCAGTACTAACAATGATGGTAATAGTCATCCATGCTTTTAAGTACAAATAAACTACAAATAATAGGATATATTTGTGATGTGTGTTGAAAGTTCATATGCAGCAAAGTTGTTTGAGCTGCCTTTTTTTTCTTTAGAATCCAGATTCTTAAATCTTCATTTGAAAAGAACATCTACCATACTGTTGACTATGAAGAACATATTTTTACTTCAGAGGTATGATGAACTTCTATTTATTTCTTGGTTTTAATATTTCTTCAATTTTACTAACGGATATCAGTATTGACATTTTTTTCCAAAGGAAGTCTTGTTCTTCAGTATTGTATTAGTGCCACATAAGTATTTTTGTAGTAGGTTTTTGTAGTTATAAAATATCCTTTAACGTAACAATATTCACTGTTTTGGGCCTAGATTTAACCCAGATGTGTGCATCTATCTGGAAAACTACTGCTGGATTTATTCTGTGGCTTTGTTTATTGGTGTTAATCATCCAAGAGAGACAAATTTAGAACACACATCTCTTCCCTTAGATAGGTGTATGCATGTGCATCTGCATCTCTAGTTGGTTATAAACCATTTAGGGATGTAATTGTCTTCTTGAAAATGAGTTACCAATTTTGAGTAGAGAAAAGATGCATTCAGTATCTTTGTGTAGATGCATCTGATGAAAGAAGACCTGAAAGGACTCCAAGAGAAACTTCTTAAAGAAATGGTAAATGAAGTTATTGTGTCCTCATTTTTATTTATTAAGTATAGGTCTTTATATGCTAAATTACTGAAATTGCAATTTCTAATCCACTATCAATCATAGGAATGGTTGGACTCAATGATCCAGTGGGTCTTTTCCAACCTTGTGATTCTGTGATCAAAAATAAAATTAATCGGAACCCAAGTATTGCTGACATGTTTTACTTTAAACCTTATCTGAGTGATAAAAGCAGCAGGTAGATATGGATATGCTGTTTTAATTCTGAGTCTTAATATGTTGAATGTTGACGTGCACAAGATTTATATTCAATATATTAAAAGCAGCATATAATATGAACCAGAATTACAATACTTTTAAAAAGAAAAGAGGGAGTTTATTTAAGGTATGTGATAAATGTAATGGTTTTTGCACAGCAAGAAGAGGAACTGTGTAATGTTCGCAGAGGATTGGAGGCATTGTTTCCATCAGAAGAAAGAATTCTCTAGTAATATTTTCAGGTACCTTCCTGAAATTCAAGGTGAATATAAACTCTGTTGTAATGTAAAATTTGACAACTCTTGTTTTTTAGACTGGAAAGCAACTATTTTAATGAAAGCATATTTTCCACTCATCCCATATATGTATGCGTCCTTAAAGCTTTTCTGATTCTTCTGAACCTCTGATTTTTGTGCTTGGTAGGTTTTTGTGAGCCCGTGATCACTGCCATCTCCACTAGATGGACCTCATGAGATATTAAACTTTTACTAGTCTAATTTCATCTGGATGTGGAAGAATATTTTTCTCTTTAACTGCGTAAGATTTTGAAAAGTGTAATGAAAGGCCTAAATTCACTTCTTACAGCGAGTGAATATTAGGAAAACATTAGAACTGCTATTTTTAGTGAGAACTCAAGATAAAATAGAAGGATGAAATGTTACTATCCACCTATCAGTCTTTACCCCACCCCATTAACTACTACAAGCTTTGAGCAGGCATGATCAAATTTAACAAATGTAAAAGTGTGAAGCATTTCACAAGGGAGTATTCCCATAGACTGAGTTCAGCATAGGGAGATTCCTTTTGGCCCCAGGAGTCATTCAAAGCAGGTCATTAAGAGATAGGTATTGTGCTCTACAGGCCTGTTTCTTTTTTGCATTGTTAAGGAGTGGCACAAGAATAGCCTCCATAAGCTAAACGTGCCTTCAGTGGATGCCGTCCTAACTCCCAGCGGCAGCCACATAATGGCCCAGGGAACGCATGCAGTCTCCACACAACTTGACACATTTACCCTCCAGTAAGCTGACAGTAGTTAGCTGACAGTGATCACGTGGAGCTCTGAAATAGTCACAACTTTCTGTCTCTTATCAGACTGAAGCAGAATAAAGGCTGGGATCCTTGTGAGGGATGGACAGCTGAGAAGATAGGCAAGAAGCGAAGCCTATTGCTGCATAACGACAAGATGGTTAGGTCACATTAGCAATACAGCTCACAGGCATTGTTTGAAATTTAGAAAGCTGCTCTAAGTTACCCTTAAAATATTTTTCTGTATTATATTTTTCAGCATCATTTTAATGTGTTTTATACAACATTTTTACTATCAGTGATAGTATGCGTCAGTGCTGAATAGGAGTGTTACTTCATAGATTATTAGCTAAGTTTGTAATTAAGTGGGTCATCTACTGTTCTCAAACTAAAAACAGTTCTGCTGAAGAAACTTTTCGCTTCTGTTTACCCTTTTTGTATATTACACCTGTAGTATCATTATATTGTTGTTTAGAATTAATAGTATTTTATTATTAATAAAATTATTGGCAAATATAATTAACAGTATGTTAAAAGGCTAATTATAGCATTCTGTATTTCTGCAAAAAGACAGCAAGTTATAAAATTGCAATAAATAGAAAATAAAAAATCTTTGGATCAAGAAATTGGGTAATTCAAGTCTTCAGCTGATGGTCATGTTAAGTCAAACATGAAGTTGTACAAAATTACAGCTACCTAGCAAGCTTCATTGGTCCTGGATACCACATCTCCCATGATTCATCAGTTTATTCTAGTATTGCTTTTACTGACATGTATTCAAAGTGTTGCACTGTGTGTTCTTACTTTCCATTCTTAAATGTTAGTTTATCAAAAGAATAGCACTGTATGTCTGTTTCTTCATCCACACACGGAGCAGCAGAAGCTAACTGAAAGTCCATCCTTTGTTTGCGTTGATTCTATTCACCATCAGCAGCAATTTAGTCGTAGACTATACAGTTTTACATACCATGTATTATTGTTTCTACTCTTCATGAAGATCATCTCAATGAAGCTACATAATTTCGAGTGCCTTTTTCAAGTTTCTAACAATAAACAATTTCTTAAAAGAACTGCATTTAAGACTCTTGCACAGAAATTTTTGCCTAGCAAGTCTATGTGCTGTTTTGCTGCCATCTCATCTGGCATGCTTTCCAGTGATCAGTGTGTAATTTCCTTCTAGTAGTATTTTGAGTAGAATTTTCTGATGCTCTAGATGTCAGGCATTACTAGAGTGTCTGGCTTTATATTTTACTCAATCAGTTCAGTTTGCTTGGTTATAAGCATTTAGTAACTTTTTTTTCTTCTTACTGTCAGGAAAGCATTGAAAAAAAATTTGTTTGCTAAACATCAAGTCCATTGTTACCTTATTACCAAAGGTTGTCCAATTTAGTAGTTTTGAATGAGAACACAGTGAACTTAATTGTCATTCTTTAGAGGGCCAGAACCTCAACTAGTGTAGAATGACAATTTTAAGCCGGTTAGGGTCTAGTCCAAAACACTGATATTCCACCATAAGGGAAACCTTAGTTAAGATCATCCTTTTGAAGCCTCTGTGTTGATAAAGAAGTGACATGATCTGGTGCATAATAATCATAATGTCTTCCCAACTGTCCCTGGGAAAAAAAAGAGCTTTAGAAAGTTTTTTAATTTCCTGCAGTAAGTAGTCATTTAATTAAAGAACAAAAGTAACAGGAATCAAAAATGCTTGCAGCTGTGATTCTGTTAGACATTATATAAAAAAAATGAAATTATAATACATTAAATTAGTTTTTAGAACATGAACTTAAGTGTTTTACAAACTAATTGTGGTAAGTTCAAAATGTCTTGTCAACATAATACTGAATGACAGTATGTCATGTCCATTTATGTCAGAGGCCTTGGAATGGTAAAGCCTGTACATGCACAACATCTCCTTTTCCAAGATAGACTGCAAAACAGTTTAAAGCAAGTGTTAAAGGAGAGTAGTAGGGTCTTTCAAGTAGCTTTGCTTCAGTCCTTTTCAGCAAATCATCCCACTCCACAGGCCATCACTCTTCTGACTTCAGAGCGAAGTGCATCTCTGGTGGTTCTTTCTGTAGGTAAGTGCTCCAGAAACCTTATCTGCGGAGTCCTTCTTTTACATAAACGTCAAGGTATCCTGGACTGAACTTTAGGGAAAGACTTATGTATTCCCTGATGTGTGTTCAGCAGCAATATCAAAAAGTAAAGACAGATTCTTCTCAGAAGAAAATTTCTATGGCCTGTGAAATCTAGAAAAAAAGAGACCATTTTCAAACCACATTGAAATAAAAAAATTATAAACAGTTGTAAAAATCCTATGTTGACAAAATATATATTTTTTAAAAAACATTATTTATTGTGTTTAAAGGTTCAGTAACAGAATTGAAGAATACTAGTGATTTTAAGTTTTAATTTTTACCAGCTGGTTTCCACACATGCCATGACTAGTGCAGTGAGTCCTAAGGGCCCAGCCTAACCAGTTTGCAGTTATGTGGGAATGCGTGTGCAAATATAAGGGCGAGGGTGATTGTGGGATTTTTTATTCACACAATAGTTTGTCGTCATTACAAATATTCCTTCTTGTGCAGTGATCTTCTTATTTTGTAAGAGCTGAGCAATGTCGAGCTGACGGTTTGGAAAAAACAAGGATGTGCTGTTGGTTAAATGTACGATAGTCTTAAGAGTCTGTCTGGAATAGCTCTGTAGGCCTGTTCTTTTGGCTGAGATACCTAACTAAAGTCTCAGTCATTTGGGACTACCTTTAGTGCTAATTGTAAATTTTAAGCCTGTTTACTGCTAATATCCTGAACAAATTTCAAACTTAATCTACTTAAATTGCCCAGGTAGCTTCAATTAGAGCAGGTCTGTCTCACTTTCAGACAAATAAAAAGGCTAGCTGCATTTTAAATTTTTCCCAATTTTTCTTTCCATTAATGCAGTGATGTCCTGCCATAAACATTGAGTCCAAGTCCTGTAGTGTTAAAAGGGCCCTAACAGTTGTATGAACGGTGTAGAATTATTGATGAACATTGCATTTATGGCTCAAGTGTTTTTTGCCTAGACCATCTTTACATTGAATATCCAAGGTTCAGCTAAGCTGGAATTCATTCCAGATTCAGAAATAAGTATGGAAATGTGGGCCCAGGCACTGGTGAAGTGAGCCTTCCAAAGACTGCACACCATGTTCTTCAGTGCAGTGTTAGGCAACTTGAGCAGCAAGCACACCTCAGGATGCTCTCAGACAGCGAGAGTACACTCTGCTCCCAGCAACTAGGCGTGCTCAAGAGACCTTTCAGAAATTCTAGGAAATAACTGGTAGCTGTTTCAATCTTTAACTAATAAAGTCTTTTTGCGAGTAAGGATGGTTGTGGAAGCAGGATCTCATTTTTTCCTGCTTAGAAAAGGGAAACGGATGTTCTCATATTTGCTTAAACACAGGACCTGTCAGTGCTGATGTATGAAGCAAACACTAGACTAGCTTCACACTAGCCCAGCCCTGCGGAGAGGGACAGGAGTCCAAACCAGTTCTCTCTCCTGATCTCCCCGTTGGACTGGGAGGTTGCACTCTCAAGTGATCTGTAAATCTACAAGCTGAATCCATTTGAACAAACCTGATCAGAACAAATGCACTTCTTATGGGCATTATGTATGTCTACTGCATTGTCACACGTGTGTGACAATAAGCTTGCACAAGCAAGTACATTTAATTCAAAAACCTTTCTCTAGTGTATTATGCTGTCTACTTTAAAAAAAATGGGGGGTTGGGGTTTTTTCCTGTTATACACTACATTTAATTTTGTGCCATAGCTATTGAATCTTCAGGGCCAAGAATGCAAGCTGAGTGATGATCTGGAGAAGGTCTGGGGGCTTCTCAGCGTGCGCTAACCAAAGCACCAAAAAAAGTAGGAGAAGCCAGGTTCTGAACAGGAAAAGAAATACTTCCATTTTCTTCTAAAATAAAGCTTCCTTTGTATTTTCTTCTCCCACATCTAGGACGTAAGAGTAAAATCTACAGATAGAGGATTCAAGTAGACTATTTTTAGCAAGCTATGGAAATAAATAGCTAGAAAACTGACCTTGTCAAATGTTTGCTTGATGCATGTACCTCCATTTCATTACTTTTGTATTCATTTAGCTCTTTCCGAATTGCTGCCTAGGAATTGAAAATAGAAGAAGGTTAACAAGTAATTTACTATTTATAAGCATTGTGAAATATTAGACTTGCGGAGCACAACTTGAGTTTTCTAACATAGAAATAACAGGTATTGGCCATAGCAAAGTATAGTGAGACAGTGTTCGTTTATGCTCCTGAAATTGTGAGATCGAGACCTTGACATTCATAGGGAGCAAGAAAGGAAATGTTTGCATGTTTAGAAACATAGTGGATGGTATTTGCATGCCTGGGATGAAACTTTCAGTCTGAGGGTAAATGTTAACACTGTATTGGCTGGAAATGTTTCTGAGTTGCAACTGTGAACCATTAAGGCAGATTGTATCCACTTTTTTTTTTCCTGTCAGTTGATGGGCTGGGTAGAAGCCTGCATGGTGCTAAATAAGCATTTTTATTAACAGCATTTTTGATGATACTATACGTTGGTCAGTGTGGTTTCAGTATAAAAAATAACGGTAACATTTACAGAGCTGAAATGTCCCAGAGGTTAAATGTCTTTGCAGAATCTAATGTATCATTATTGACAAAGCAAGTAGAAAGCAATAATATGTCATTTTAATTAAATCAGTACCTTATCTGCTGCTGATAGTCTTGTCCATGGTTTATCTGCTCGCCTGTCATAGTCCTGTGCTTTTGCCACTTCCACATAATCACTGAATCGAATCAGGATTTTTCTGTCTCTTAGTTCATCAACTGTAGGTCTCTGGTTAAGCTGTATTAAATAGTTTTACAAAACAAAGACGGTGTTATTAACCAACATATCAATAAAATATTTTCTTCATCTCAGCTTAGTGTGCATTTACACATGTAGAAAAAGAACTCAACCCTTGGAAATTCCAGGGAAATATTCAATCCTTTAGAAGATCATTTGTAGAGTTGTAATGGTTTAAATGCAGTTGTGGGCTACAGCACAGTGGCTTTTTTAATGGACAAAAGAGGGAAATGTTTTAACCTAGATACTAGTAAGTTTTGTTTATGATATGTAAAAGAATCATAATGAATTTATTATCATCTACGTATGATATCATACACTGTAGGGGTTTTCTGCTACAGCCAGCAGTAGATTGTCTGTGTAAGGGTTTCAGGACTGGGCCCATTGTAAGAATTTCAATTTTGCTTTAACAAGTTATCTGCATATTTGGCTTTTAATTCCAGTAGGGGTTCCTAGGAACAGAACAATAACAAGATCTAGTTCTGATTCTGAGAATACTGGAAATGCAAAGTGAAATCTGTTGTGGGAGCACACCTGGTGCTCAGCAGGGAGTCGGCTCTGCTGCTGATTGCTGCAAAGAATAGACTGGTCCTTCTTTAGCAATGTAGTTGCAAAATACACATTGGGCACACAGATACCCATTTTCTGATTTAAATTTTATATGTAAATGTTCTACTTAGTCTCCTGTAGCTGAGATAAGGTAGATATTTTTATAGTTCATATTACTAGATACCACTATCTACACCCTGCTGAGAAGGACATAATTTAAGGGAGGTTTTGTGCAATAATGACCTCTGTGACGGGCTGATGTCATGGTAACTTTGCTTAATTTCTAATAGAAGGTATTGCAAGATTTTACCTTTCTTGTCAGTCTCTGTTTGATTTCCCTTCTTTCTTCCTGTTCTGTTTGATCATTTCGTTCTGTGGAGAATACATAAAAAGATTACTTTCCTCATGAGGAGGATTGCTCTTTTTCCAAAAAGTTCCAGGCAATACAAATCAGGGCACAGAATAGTTAGTAGCTGGTTCTTAGCTGTGTTTTGTTAGTTCAGTCCATCTCTATTGGAACAGTTATATCTTTTGAAAGGTCAGCTTGTCCTGTGCGCTAGCCTCCAGCTCCAAGGAGATATAATAAAATAACAGTGACCACACCAACTCTCCAATTCTATAAGCTTTCGAAGGAAAATAAAAATATTCCATAGTTAATAATGCTTTTTTTTATTCTCCATATTGCTGGAGCCATTCATTGCTGTTAGATGCTGAAAAGACTTATTGCAGCAGCTCCAGGGAAAGTATGTTCTTTCTTGTATAACCTTATTCTCAGGCCACATCTTTAGATGGTCACGCTGCTACAGTATTTATCTGTGACTTGCATGCTTTTTCTCTGCTATTCAGGATTTGCCACTGACATTGGAACCTCTTTTTCCTCACGGGGTTTTCTTCTGTAGCGCTCCATTCTAACCTAAGCCAGCTTGCTTTTGTGTGTTGTGCCTATTAGCATTCAAGCCGTGATAACTCCTACACGCTGGGTCTAAAAATAGACTAGCGTGCTGTAACACTGTGTGAAATACATCCTTTGCCTTGGGAAACGACTTAATGGCGTTTCTATTTCTAGTACTATCTGTTACTAAATTAAGGCGTGAGACCATGACCTGTACAAAGCTGAAGACCTAGAGAAAAATGTTTAACCATTCTGGGATTCTCAGGATATGACTGTGAAGTTAATTATACTACTTGCATTAGGTATTTCCAGTGTTAAAGCGTACACGTGATTTTTCAATATGTCTCAAAAAGGCACTAGCACTGCAGATGATTTTCCAGAATGATATTTTTAGTAATGAAGTATTCTTCTCCACTATTTTTATGCTCATTAGATTACAACGACGTATCTATTTAAAATAACATAGTAGTATATAGCCACAACTGGCTCTAGTAGAAATGCAATTGAAATGAATCTATAACGCTATGACGTGCTATATTACAATTCGGTGGCAAGGCACACTAATTTAAAAGAGACTGGGTCGGCTAAAATTGGTGCTGCCAGGGATGAGCAGCTGTTTAAGTCTGCAAGGTTTAAAAAGGAACAGGCTTTGAAAAGTAAGGTGTATTCTAAGAGGTAGACGTACCTGCCAGAATGTACTAAAATGCTTCATTCAGTTTTAATTCACCCCTTTTAGAGCAGAAATTCATATATATATATATATATATATTAAAATAAGAGAATTTTCTATGCTGTAGTGCCTTTTTAAGACATGACTGTGATATGCACTGAGGGAATTCTTAAATTGAAACAAATACGCATTTTTGATTAGAAGATGCTTTTCCAAATATACCATACAGCTATAGTGAACCATTTCTATGAGAAATTGGCTCAGGTTCAGTGCTTATTTCCAGCCTCAAGAAATAAAAGAAATAGTTGCTTTAGAAGAAATAAACCAAGATTTAATGCAAAATGGTAGCAAGGACATTATAAGTCTCAGGTGTTATTGCAGAGGCAAACCACTGAGATTTTCCCATCAACATCACACTGAGATCCATTCATTAGTGAGGGCTGGGTTTATAAATCTCAGCAGAGTGATGCTCCCAATTATGAAGTGGCATGCGCAGAACAGTAATTCTTTTTACTGCTCTGTGAGTTATTTGGGGAACTCTTAGCTGCGCGTGACACTACAACAATTCCCAATGTTAAGAATGAACAGGGGATTGTACAGTGCGATTTAGGAGATGCTGCCTTCTTGAATGTGAATGTCAGCTCTCTGTTGAATACAGGAAGCACACGTGAACACCTGGGTTGTTCCTATTCTTTTCGTGCTTTGTGGTAAATCAGCAGTGTTTCTACAGTTACAGTAAAGGACTTAGAAAAATCAACAAAACTTTAAGAAAGTGCTGGCTTTAAGTTTTCTGAGTATTGCTTCTATCTCAGAGCCATCTCCCTAAGGGAGAGAAGTCACTTTCTTTTAATCTTACCAAGATTTGTTTTACAATAACAGTAGTTGTGCTTAGGCACTTGCAATATGCTTCTCATTTTGATAAGAGTTGTACAGATGTGAATTATTAATTCTTAAAACAGCTTTGGGGCTAGTACTGCTTCCTTTAGCAGTATGTACTGTGAACATCAAAGAGGTCAGGAAACGTGCAGCTCAACTGCACCAAACCTTAAAACCTGGAGGAGGTTGTAGTGGTTCCACTGAAGGGCATTTACCCTGCTCCAACTTTGCATGTCAGACCCAGTCCAGGTGCTTTTAAAGTCCATAACAAGAATGTCAATATCCTTATTTATAAGAAGAGACTTTCCTTATTTCCACATTCACTCAAACCCAAGACTGGAGTTGTTTCTTTCTAGCCTTTTGAGATTACAACTGACACAGCTAAGTGATGACCTGAGCTCCCTACAAGCCACCTAGCTTTTTATATAACAGAAGAGGTAAATAAAATAGAAGTGCTTCTGATCTCAGCTGAACCTGTATAAAGCCTGAGCAGCTGAACTGAAGTCAATACATTTGTTCCATGCTAGGAGCTCTTTAAATGAGATACAAACCTAGACCAGTATGTTTAGCTGGCATTCAGGAAATATCTTTAATTCTGCTTTAGCTTCTTTGTGCCTTATCTCTCTCTAAGCTCATTATATGAATGCATTCAAACTTTTTTATTATTAAAGCTGGTCAGTTTAACCCAGATTAAGGATGTAACCCACACACTTCAAAAAGTAAACATAAAGGAACAGATTTTTTCAGTAGAGATCAGCTCTTCCTTCGTCAAGAAAAAACCTACAGACATAGGTTTTCAGAGATCTTAGGTACTAAAGTCTGGCCCCACGTATTTCAGAACGTTGGGTGACTGCTCTTTCCTGTCTCTTGAGGTAGATGACAGGTGAAGTTAGGCCAAATTAATCCATTCCTATTTGCAAAGAATGGGCCCTGTTTCTCATTTAGGTATGCCTATGTTGCATATATCTAGTTTTACCATGTGCAATGTATGCATTGGAACATACTGATAAATGGAAGTTGACTATGGAATTCCTTTGTGTTAAAAACGAAATGAAATCCTCGGTAACTTCAACAGCAAAAGCATAAGATTTTTCATTGAGCTACAGAGAATGTTCTGAGACATTACATTTTAGTAACAAAATGTAGATGACTCTTCCTAGCGAATTACAATCACATTAATAATTAAATATTAATTAAATAGCATCGGCAGCATTGCTTGTGTGGCATAAACTTAGAAGGCTTTATGGTTACTTGTTTAATGAGAAACAAACTTTTGCTCACATTGTTTAGTGTTGAATGAAAAAAACATACCATGAAAATAACAGAAGAAATATACTTTCCTTTTAAGCAGATGACTTCCCCTTTCTCCTGTCTGAGACCCATAGTGGGGACAATTTCAAAGCTCTCTTTCACCTCTCCCCTAACTTAGAGGATTCCCAGAACTTGCAAGGGAAAGGATTATGTTCATCACTTGTTTGATCCCCAGGTCAGAAGACCGGTCTTTAGGAAAAGAGTTTCTGCCTTGTAGTCGTTTGAGAGATATTGAGAACATACCCCTGTGGCAGCACCTGTAACAGGATTGTCCCTCCACTCTCAGAGTAAGCTTCCTTCGACTCATCTGTGGGAAGTTCACTAATGATATAAACAAATGTACTTGCTAGGAGAATCACGCCTCTGCAAGGACACTTTCTCCATTCCACTTTAGCCTTGGTGATATTCAGTGTAGGGTTTACCATGACAGCCCACATCCTGAAAAATATTGACCTAATTCTCACAGCAGTGTTTGACAGTAAGATTGTATTCCCTCTTAGACACCCATAATGGTGTAATCAGAATGAAAATAAATTGAAAGCCAAAATTTAAGTAAGTCTATCTTTTCTATACTAAATTGCATGCCTTCATCAAGTTTTAAATTTTGATTCCTACAGTATTGAAACCTAGGACATGTGAAAAACTAAAACTTTTAGGTACAGAAAATCATCCCAGTGAATGAAATCATCTGTTTAAAACGAATATTTTCTAGAAATACAATCACTGTTTTCAGTACACACATATAAAATACTTCAGAAAATAAAAATACTCACGTTTAAGTATATTTCTTCTTTCCAGCTCCTCAACAGCAGGTCTTTGGCTGAGTCGCCTGCGGAAAAACACCAAAATCACATTTTGTACCATGCCTGTTCTTTAGAAAGTCTGCAGTATTCTGAGTTCTGGTTGCTGTTTTCTCAGGGAGGGGTCTACAGATTCCCTCCTCAGGACAAAAAGACTACAAGAATCCTAACACCAGAAAGCTTTCTTATTTTCCAAATGTCAGCAATGCAGGTAGAAGTTCTCTAGTTTGTTCTACTGTCAGTGAAATGCTTCTTCAGAACATGCATCCTTTTCACCATGCTTTCCAGACAGTCAGTTGAAACCAGCTCTCCAACAGTTAAATTCACTTGTGAGGGGTATTTAAGGTGGTTATTGAATGAGTTTCACAGAGATCTTCTGTAGCTATCACGGCTTCTACATTTTAATCTCACGTAGCAGGCTTCCTTTTTTCGAGTAACACCAGTGGTGCATCCTCACAAAATGCAGACTTGCCAGAAATAAAGCTTTCCCGTGGTTTCCGACTACACAGCTAACAGACCAATCCAGCAGCTCTCCTGCCTGCTGAACAGAATTCGTGTGCTGCTCACAGCCTCATGCTGTCTGAACAGAGTGTCTTGTGCAGTTTTCACCTCCCCTTTTCAGTAGTGCCGCTTCAGGATTGAGTCTCAAAATCATATGATCAGTAACGTAGTGATTTTATTCTGCATACTAAATGAGACTTCCCCACGAGACACTGCTAATGTCTGCAGAGAATCTCAGGTAATTGAACCCCTCTCCTAGGCAGACAAGCACACACGTGCTGCATTTGTGAGCTTTCAAGTAATAATCCAGCAAACGGATCAGAAAGAGTTTATGATGCTTTCTGGCCCGCATTCTGGCAACATTAAGGATTCTCATCGTCTCCCCTCCAGCAGATGTTGCCAAGCCAGAGATGAAGTTACAGAGACAAAGAATTACTCAGAACAGGGACCACAGTGCAAACCATTGCTGCAGTAGTTAGCCTTCTACTGTATATAGGAAATAGAGGAATGATTATAAAGCGATGCTATAACAAAATCTACATTTTATCAAATACTCAAGAGAGTAATTCTTAACAGACTGTAAATGAACCCATAAAAGTACCCAATTCTTATTTCTTCTTGTTTTGTAAGCCTTAACAAATATATCTTTTAAATCAACTCTCTACTAATATGTTCATATATGTGCCCCAAATATGAATGCCATTCCTTGTCCTTTTTTATTTTCCTTGAGATCACTAGAAAACCTCTCACCTTTGGCAACAGGAAGGCATCACAACTACTAGACCAGGTTCACACCAACAGAAAACTTAGATGATGAGAACTTGTGCTTAGAAACATCTACAGCCTTAACTCTTGTTTTTCCCACCTACCATTTTGAATCACCTAAGATTGTTCTCCCAGGCTCTGGATTTCTCTTTGGAATAATAAGTCAGATAGTGGAATGAAATGACTATGAAATGCCCTACTGAAGGCTTTAAACATGTACATTTAATTCCTGTTACCCTTGGACTCCTCCTTCCCCTCTCATTTTCCTGCCTGTCTCAGAAATTACACAACTCTGACCAGGTTTTGTTTGAAAGAGATTAATGTGCATTTTATAATATAAATCATAGGAATGACTTACTCTGAGAGCTTATCTGCAAATGAAAGGTCCACCCGACCTGCTGCTCACATGCCTCCCTCTCAAACCATTCTTAATTACAGCCTTTCCATGTGAGATTTATAGATTCTCCCAGAATCTATACAGGAGATTTGAGAGGCCCTTTATAAAATGGGGGATTAAAGGCCTAACAGAAATGATTAAAGCAGTATGAGAATGCAGATGTATATGAATGCTCTGTATATTTACACACACATATATATAGCTATAATATGTATGATGGTTAATTACTTAAAACCTTGTTTCCCTTTTGGTTTTGCTAAGTGCATAATAAGTACACGGTAGGTGCCCACAGATTTCTGTGCACACCCTCAGCTTTATCCCCACAGAAGGAAAAGGTGCAGATGTACAGTGTATATACACACCAGATGATGTTGCATTTTTTCCCCCTGAGTTTTTCAGAGATACCAACCGCACTTCCAAGATTTTTGTCATAGTCACAAAACTCGATGTGGGCTTGCCTTCGAAATACAGTTCTAACAGGATCTGGGGAAGCTGAGGATAGAACAAAAACATCAAATGCAGCAGAAGTCACGATCAAAAAGTGACCAGTAGCAAAATTACTGAATTACTGCTACTAAGATGTAGGGACATTTTCTTTCCATCTACTTTTTGCTCTCGAGGAGAAGCCTCTCTCTGCCCAGAAACCCCTTTCATTTGCTTTCTTTGCTGTGAGAGCTGGGCTCTGGGGGCAGGGTCTGTGAAGGTGAGGGGCTCCAGATGCCCCACCAAGGGCTGTTGATTGCAAGGAGGGGCAGCTGTGTGAGCACAACCCAGCCAAGCACACAAGGGCCGGCAGGGCCACAACGTCTCTGCTGCACTGGGTAGATCAGGACATGGGAGGCCCTTTCTGCAGGAGGGTCTTTTCTACATCCAGAGAGGAGCGTGCCTGCTTGCAGAGCACGCTGCCTTGCCCCGTCACCTGCTGTAGCGAGAGAATAGTTGCTGCTGTGCGTATTTACTGGGCTTGTCTCCCCCATATAGCTCAGCACTTTGGGAGGATGGAGGAAGGTGCTTCGTGTCCCCACAGGGTTTGAAGAAGGTCCAGACGCTCTCAGTTTCCTCAGAACGGGACTCACGGTCCCTCTTAGCCCCACTAACTTGCTCAAAACCCACCCAGATCCAGATAAGGACACACACGGTTCTGAGAGCTCCTGGCAGGGCAGCAGCTCCATGTAGCACAGGGGAAGCCGCAGGTTATCCCTGTCAAAGATGCACACCCCCCTTGAAGGAAGCTTTTAAGTAAGAAACTGCTCCAGGTGAGTTTGTGCCTCCGTTGGTCCAGCTGTTCTCAGCACACCAGGGAGCTTCACACACTCTCCTAAGCAACAATTGTTCCATTTGGGGTATTTATTTCATACTTTTCTCCGAAACTCCCCTGTGCACTGCGCTTGGTGTGGTTCCTCAGAAGGTGCCGTCTGAATCACAGAATCACAGAATAACCAGGTTGGAAGAGACCCACCGCATCGTTGAGTCCAACCATTCCCACCAATCCCTAAATCATGCTCCTAAGCACCTCATCCACCCTCACCTTAAACACCTCCAGGGATGGCAACTCAACCACCTCCCTTGGCAGACTGTTCCCATGCCTAACCACCCTCTCCGTGAAGAATTTTTTCCTAATCTCAAGCCTAAATCTCCCCTGGTGGAGCTTGAGGCCATTCTGGCCCCAGGGAGAAGCAGAACCACAGCCTCAAAACGCCCAGGGACACCCGGCCTGGGGAACAGCAGCCGGCTCTCCTCACACTCTTGTTGGGCAGGGCAGGCCAGGAACAGGGGACTGAGACTAAGGTTCTAGAAAGGGGACGCTCAAATCCCTCACGTTTAAGAGAAATGGACTCCAGCTGAATAACGACGACCAGCAGACTTGCCCCACAGCAGGAGAGCCGGGGTGTGATCCCACAAGATGACACAGGCACTTGCCTTGAAGGAGCCCTTGGGAAGGCTAAAACCCCTCAGTGGAAGGTGGATGATTTCCACAAGCTTTGCATAGAGAGGATTTTGTATGATAGAGCTGCAGGCCATTTTGAAGCGGAGTCCTGGCCCGTTCCCTGTGGTGATCAGCAAATGCCCTGCACCTGAGCGTGGGCGGTTGCAGGGCTCCAGCCCGGGGCCTGCCTGCACCCAGCCTGGCTGCTAAACTGCTCCCTGGCTCTGGCTGGAGGAGCTGCTGGCAGGTCTGAGGTGGGCACAGGGCTCCAGCACGGCCGCGACGTGGACGGGTGAGTCTTGTGTTTCTGTTTCTCCCACATAGGCCTCCCCTCAGTGAGACAACAATCAGCTCCGCTAACACCGTGCGCTGCTTCTGGTGTGTCACTGTAATGGCTTCTTTTCAGTCGATTTAAATTTGGATATCTACTCCTTGATTTTGGGAAGAGCATCCAATTAATGCTGTTCTCAGGCAATATTAAAATCCAGGCTTGTGTGGTCTTCTGTTGTCTGCTGAAACAGGAGTGCTTCCTCTGAGCACCTCTGCAGGGCCAGCGATTCCTGCAAAAACCTTGAAGCCTCCCTGAAAACTCTCAAGTAATTTGCACACTTGTAGCACCTCTGTGCAGCTCCTCATGGTGTAAACGCATGGACTGTCATTGGTATCATCACGGTCTCACGTTATGAGTGTCTGCTCCCGTAATTTGCTTCTCTGTTAGCTTAAACCAAGGGACGCCAAGACCACAAATAAGCAGAGCTGAACCTGCAGCACCTCAGCTAAGGTGACTGCAGCTGCTGTGGGGAATCTGAGCAGAACTGGAGGCACCAATATTGCTTCTTTATAAGTGTTTAGAGAGAGTTCAGACAGAGTTTGCTGTACGTGCACCAGTGATGCTGCAAGTTTGGATAAAGACTAAAATCTGGGTATTTTCTTAAAATGCTAAAGCACTCATCCTAGTTCGGAGGGGAACAGGGACAAAGGGAATGTGGATACAGGGCACTATGCAGCTGTTTCTTAAGTTCAGAAAAATAACAAGGTTTATGTGTTATTGTTGTTCTGTGCAAAGTGTGAGTAACCCTTCAGGCACCGGGTGATCTTCAGTTGTTTGAAGTTTGGGGAGTATTCAGGGGGTACTCTCAGCTTACCTTTACAATGTTTTCTCCAGTAATTTGGGCTCAGAAAGATAACTGGATAAACTTAAATATTTCCACTTCTCAGAAGCCAAAGAATTTGTCTACTCCTCTGTCCTCTGCAGTGTTACTCCTCAGGGTGAGAGGAGCTGGGTTAGCTCAGTCACCTGTGGCTCACCCTGTGAACACCCTGCATGTACAGCCATGTGCGCTCTTGGTCTCAAAGCAACCAGGGTGCTGAGAGTCTGCACATGGCCTCAAGGTATTTCTTGTCTCCATGCAATGTGCACATGGAGATCCTGTGGTGTCCATGAGAGCTCCACGCTGGCTCTGAGAGGGACAATAAACCTGTGTGCGTCTGGCTGTTTCTTTTGACGTACATGTGTGGTGTGTAATTGTAGCAAAGCAGGCTGCCCAGGGAGATAATGAGTACTGCCCCTGCCAACCCCTGGAGAAGTCTCTGTTGGCTGGTCTGGTGGAGTGGGCTGCAGCCCTCTGCCACAAGAGTCTGGTTTGAGGTCCTGCTAGTGAACGTGTTTGACACAGGCACAAGTGCAGACACTGGAACTGGCTTCAAGGTGAAAACCACCAATTGCTCATCCCCTCTGGAGCACGGTCACATGTTCCTGAGTACAATAACTCTCACATGTGCCTGTGACTACTGATCAATAGGTCAATATTTACTTCACGCTGTCAGATTGTCTCTTTCACATTCAAGGGATTAATGTCTTGGGACCAGCGTTACACCAAGGTTGATGGTATTGGACCATTACAGGTGGCTCTGAATCCTTAGAAGTCAGAGGATTTGAATGTCATTAGGACCCTGGGGTCTGCTATCAGATGGGCAACGCATCAATACGTCCTACGAGCAGGAGACACTGCCAAGTTCTCCATCCTTATAGTTAATCTTTGCAGCATCTGCTTTGTCCGTTGTGGGAACTGCATCTCAGCAAAGCAACAGGAAGCTGCAGGCTTGCAGGTACGGGCACAGAACAGCTGATGAGAAACAAATTTGAAACGGGTACAGCCCCCCTGCGTGTGTATAGGGCTATGCTGACTTCCCAGCTCCTCGCACAGGTTTGCAGTCTCAGCTGCCTGATAAGACTCTAGCAAGCTTCCAGCAGAATCCAGTGCCAAACAGCTTGTGTTCTTGTGGTGTTTCTTACCTGTCCCCAGAATGTGCTCCTTTATTTCCCAAATATATTTTTGCATAGAGTCTGCTGCACGGTATCTGTGAGTATGAGTGTCATAAAACTGGATTTCTTTTGGATTTGTAGACAAAGCCAAAAGACATAGTTTGGAATCCTGTTTCTGCTGTTGCTTAGTTAGATCCATGTGATCCTGATAGTCTTCTACAGAGGGAGAGGTAGATCGTGTTGGCTTGGACACGTGCATGAGCCTGCGGACTCTGGACTGACAAGTGAGCAATCAATCCAGCCTTCAGTAAGTGAGCTGTAGCCAGCAGTAATTGTATTGATTGTCTCTTCTGACAGGTGACTTCCCAGACAGAGTGGGAGGGAGAGTGGGAAGTGGGGAGGATCCTTCTCGCAACAGAGCTCCAGTCCAGGCAAAGGAAGGAGAAATGGAAGTGCCCTGTGCTTGGTCCTCACAAAGCAGCTTGTGTCTGCTACCCATCAGGAGGCAAAGACTATGCCTCTTAAATTGGCATCCCTGTCACCAGAACATCATGTTCAATTCAACAAGAAGTTTATTTTCATCCTTCCTAAAAGTAGCTGTGAAGGGGATGTGTGCCAGGGCTTCGAGTCACCCACGCGCTGCACTGTGCAGTGCAGTACTGCTTGCACTGTACCATTATGGGTAGTAGTAAATCCTTGGTAGGAGGGACTTGCCTTTTATAGGCTGTACAAAATTAGAAGGCAGACACTGAGACACAAACTTGTTTTTACCCCAAGGTACTTCTGGAGCATGTGAAAAGCGGTAGCTGAGTGACGTACCAGTGTTTCCCCTAACAGGTTAAGATTAGCTGCTGCCATTCTCTGACAGCAGGAGGCTAAAGAGCTGTGTGAGAAGGGTGAGTTGGTATGGTAGATTCTGCAAGCTACATGCAAAAACTTTACTGTTTTAAAATTGGCACATATTCATGTCTATATTCATTCATAAACTAGGTTTTGCATCCAAATAAGAAAACTGCCTTTGGATGCCCAGAAGGTACTGGATAAATGAAGAGGCCATATGTGTTGCCTTAATTACATCTTATTCATTTGTTTGGCCTTTAGTTCTGCCTGGATTTTCAAGGCTGCAAATCAGCAAGAGTCCAGTTAATTATACTGTCGCTCATCTCCCAGGCAATTACAGTTGTCCATCATTATAATTTCTATGATATAAGCCCTGCGATGGGGAGTTTAGATTTCAGTCAGAATGGAAACTCCATACCTGCCCAGCGTGATCCTTGTATCATAACCCACTGTCCCTGAACAACCTACACCCTTTTGACAGCTTTGCTATTGCATAGTGTTACTCAGTGATAAGCACTGTGTGGGCTGAAATACACCAACAGAGCCAAGATCTAATTATGTGAGAGGATTCAGATGGTGAAGGCTTTACAGTAATCACTGTTTTCACCACCTGTGAAAGTCCCGCTGCATTTGACCTTTGGTTTCATAGTTTTCTTGGTGTGTGAAGAAGAAAGGCCAGACCCAGCGGGACAGCAGCGCCTGTCTCTTGGTTCAAAGGCCTGCTAAAAAGTTCAGTGAAGGCACCGAGTGCACTACCATCACCTTCAGGAGGCTTTCGCTTTCATACTACTCTCAACTTGCAGTTAAGGACTCTTGGGGGATGCTGTGGCACATCTCAGGACTGAGATAACACAAAGGTTTTCATTTTCAGTTCAGCTATTTGCTAACAGACAAGAACTCGCATGCCTACATTAGAGTGTAAATGTAATAATAGCTGCTTATTTGAGAACAGTAACTTTGTCCTCTCCCTTCCATCTGCTCCCCTAGCCTGTGCTTTAACACTGCTGCTAGATAGTGGATCTGTCCTGTTTGTAATGAATTAGAATATTTAGTCACTAGAGTGACAAAACTACAACTGATTATTCATGCTCTGAGTTTGTAGTTTGAGTGTTTCTTTTGGTAGCAGTGTCAGCGTGAGCAGCACTACCACTTGATCTTGCTTCTGCTTTGCCTTGCAGCAGGGCAAGGAACTGGTTTGGGGAATACATTCAAGCTAAAAATAGCTCAGTAATGAAAATTGCTGAAAGAACATGCTCTTCAAATAATAGTACAAGTGGTGCAGACTCCCAGTGCAATTCCTCCACTGAAAGCTGATGAGATCTTAAGGCTGTGTATTAAAATGTATGTTGAAGGGTCTTCCAACCGAAACAACGTGCTGTTTATGATCTGGGTCGCACTGTGCAGGTCACTGAAAATGGTGAATAATATTTCCCTGCAAAAGCAATAGACTTTTTTCTATTATTTTTTCCTCTGAAGCAGGAGTAAAACTCTGGAGCCCTGTGTTCCCACGCACATACAAAAGCAGTGTTAAATATCTCAGATTTGGGCAAGTTGAGAATATTGTGGGTTTGATGCTTAAGGACAAGCAAACAAAATCAATTGCATAAATCCCAGGGTTTTAGTTCTATCCAATTATGTATGTATTACAATCGTATTATTTAAAATAAAGACATCTGCCACTGCTGAAGTGATACTAAAATCAACTCTGATAGCAATATTGGAGCAACAGTAGGGAATATGTCAATCACTAGTAGTCCAGAAGCAAGTCTTAGCCCAGTGGTGGGGCTGCCTCTTCACTGAGACTTTCCATTACTCCTAGTGAAACAGTTGTATGCTCCCGAGTGCTTATGGAGTAATGATACGTACACAAAAGGAAAAAAGAAAGAATGAAAAAGAAAAAGTTAGGTTTGAATGCCCAATACAGTGCTTGTGCCTGATCTCCTCCAGGGAGACTGAGGAAGGGCTGCGAGACACCCTTGAGCCCTGTAGGAAATGAAGTGTCTATAGGCTCATGGCTCAACTTGCTGGGCAGCCAGGAATGCAATTTCAGCCACCACAGTCAGAGGGAATAGGGACAGGAGGACAGAAAGAACGTCAGTTTGAACTGTAGCCCTAGCTACATTTCAGAGTCCATCAAACAGAGATACTGCACACAGATAGAAGCGTCCCCAGATGTCCTGAATTCAGCTAGGATGCTCACTGTTGCACAGCGAGCGTTAAGATCTTGCAATACTGTCCACTTAACCTATAAACAGTTGTCCCTACCAACAGATGCTACTGTGATGTACAACTGCAGGATTTGGGTCACTGGAAGAAACCACAGCTGGATTTAAAGAGAGCAGACAAAGAAATATTGGTATACATGGCTTGTCAGCCTGCCTCTGCTGGCTATATGTAAATTCTCCTCCACCTCCGCATTAAATGCAAAATGATTTGTGAATGGCCATTCTTGCTATCAGTACGAGCTGCTGAGGATTCCCCCTACAATATCAGCTCTAGAGAATACACTTCTCTGTTCCCTGTGACATGTATTTTTATATAAGGAACCCTTTGGCAATCCACAGTTTGTGAACTGACAAATAAATATCTGCAGCCGTATTTGCCATTGAAAGATGCTGCATAAAGCAACAGCAAGGATTTACCCCAGAGCTGGTGGCATCGAGCTGCGTGAGCCTATTAACCCAGCAGCTTCACAGCCTAACAGGAGCGGCGTGCCGTCGCACTTCACACACTGGTTGTAATGTCAAGCTTTGTGCCAAGGGATAGCTTTCCTAATCACTGAAGCAAATCAA
Source organism: Clamator glandarius (assembly GCA_033459285.1). Lineage (NCBI taxonomy): Eukaryota > Metazoa > Chordata > Aves > Cuculiformes > Cuculidae > Clamator > Clamator glandarius. Next base: position 4,527,090 of record JAUNZM010000055.1, on the reverse strand, counting down.
GGAAAATTAAGCGCTTTCTTGGCTTTGTGTAATCCCTAAAGAAAAAAAAAACCTAAATGATAGTGATTCCTAAAGTTGCAATGGTTCTGGGATAGACAGTCCCTGCTGGGACCATATGTATGACTGCACACCTGCTATCCAATTGCAGGAATCTCTCTGGGAACACTTTCCTTGGCAACGCAAGTACTTTCTAGTTCTCTCTTGTCACTCACCCACGCAGCATCTCCAACGGGATGGGATATCCCTGCCTTCAGATAGCATATCACCATCTGTTGTACTATTTTCTGTTTCGCCCATACGTGCTATTGTTAGCCCAGCATTTTTCAGCACAGAGCTAGACCAGTAGCTTGTCTTCATGCTGGCATTAACCAAAACTGGCCAGAGCCACACAGCCTTTGCTCACATCCTGCTTCTTTACTGCTTTCTCAATTATTTTATTTTAATATTTGGGTTTTTTTCAAAATTTCTCTTGAGGTTATCTGTTGATTTTCAACGCAAAGAGTGTTCCTGCTATCAGTATGCAGAGGGAAATGAGAAATTCCATTGACAATTCAAAGATGTGGCTCAAGGACTCTGTAGGAGTGTGAGTTCCCCAGGTCACAATGACAGGAATAATCATTTATTTATAGTTATTTCACCAGCGGATCTTGTAGTGCTCTGCAAAGTCAGTCTGTGTAGTTATCTCTATTGTAGAGAATAGGAAAATGTGGCAAAACATCTTGTCTGGAAAACCAGACTTACAGACCCTCCAAGGATTTTATTCACTTCCCCTTGCAAATGATACTTTAGTGACTCTGGTTTTCTTTTTAAACTGGGCTGTGTGAGGAGTAGGAGTTATAACTTGCTACCACAAATCATGACACTGAGCATTACGGACAGGCTGACTGACATGAAAACGCAGAGGACATTAATTTGAAAATGTCATCCTCATTTTCTGTCTGCTCTTCCCCAAAGCTTTCTGGGACACTCCTTAGTTGCATTCAGGATCCTGTGTTTAGTTATGGCAATGTAAAGCCCATCAGAGGCTGCTGGCAAATTACACTCAGGACAAAAAATTCTGAGCTTTCACAATCTGTGTTATTCAATTGAATAAAATGTAGGAATTTCCCATTGACCTAAGCATTTAGTTTTGACATGACTGCTATGATTTGTTGTGGTACAGCATAAGCTGTCTTCTGCAGTGCAAGGCTGTGACAAAAATCTTTGTGAGGTCTCCATGTTCTTGGGAAAGGATTCAAATTTACCACAACTGTGTCTCCTTAGAGCTGCTGTCTGGCTGCTGTCTGGCTGCAAGGACAGGGGTGAGCTATGCAGAGCAATGAGTAGCGGCAGTGAATTCATCAAAGCTAGAACAGGCTTCAACTTCTGCCAAAGACCCCCATCATACACTGGTTTTCTAGGCATTTGTAGCATGATATTTTTCATTGCAGCTGATGCACAGCAAGTCACAGGTAATGCTGCATTGGAGGGCTGTGCTTCTGCTCCACCAGAAAGTCCCTGCTAACCCCGAGCCCTCATGGTCCTCGTAGACCTAAGCTTGGTGTTTCCACACACCTATGATTCTCCATTATCTTTTTCCTTTATGTTGTAAATAGTCTGCAAACAAGATTTCTGTAAACTTAATTGCATGATGCCTATAAATACAACTTCCCTTGCCACATTACTATTGGTTTGTTTAACCTTTTTTTGAGAGGGAGGATTTTTCCCTTGTTGAGTAGTATCTAGAAGTACTGTAACCACTCCCCAATAATTACAATGATAAGGCTGCAGCATAGCCTGGCCAGAATGTGGCTTTTGCAGACACCCTTAAATTAGCCTGATCTCTTTGTAACAGACCAGCTGCCGTTTGGAGAGAGTGTGAGATTCTGTCTTGCTCTTTTTTTTGAAAAAAAAATTATTTCTGAAAAATATACAAAGTATTAATTCATTCAAAGTTTAATTTTCTTAATGAATACGATCATCTCAAGTGAATGACAATGGCTGTTCATCTGCGAGCCATGTAGTCTTGATTTTGAAGGCTTTTTTTTCAGTGGGGAGGCAATCTTTTTTTATTCTATTGCTTCTTCCTTGACAAAGGAGTATTTTGTATAGTTTTAACCAAAGAAAATGTCACATCTTTATGCAACGATGGACTAATTAGATTGAAGTAACCCTTTTCTAGTGGGATTTAAGACTTGGATTTTACCAACGTGCTGGTTCATCAAGCAGGTGTGTTTCCTGCTTGCCTGGATACTGTCCTCTGCATAACTGCTCTTTCAACAGAAGGAGATCCTCAGCCTCCAAAGGTGCTGTCTGTTTCTTTTTCATTTTGCTGGATACATATTTGAGCATGGACTGATAAATCTGGGAGTTCTTTTTTATCTTTTGGTGTGTTACATGCAATAGCCGATGAAAAAGATAAAAAATGGCAGTGCTTTCCATGAAAAAAATCACTCTCCAGAGTTTGGAGAGATCAGGGAAGGGTGCTAGCCACTTGGATGTTTTAACTATCCTGAAAAACAGACACTGAAGGAAACTTGCAGTGTTCTGTTTGACCCAAGAAGTTGCCAAGTTACACAAGTAAACAGGAAAACCCCACAAGACCTGATTATACAGCTGCAGCATGCCAGGTGGGCACAGGCAATGGAACAAAAAATATTTACTTAGAACTACATTTTAATAATTGATATGACTGTGCAGTATTTATTAAGTAGCTCTTGATTAAAAAAAAATACTTCTGTTCTGACCTGTTTTCTCTCCTTCCCTGTCCTTGTTTTCTAAATACTCGTTTCCTTTTTTCATTCCTCTCGCTTTCTCTAAGGTTATTTCACAAAAGTAGAAACTGTGTAGACTGACCCAGTTTTTCTGTGTGAAAGCAGCAAGCCCAAGCCTCCGATTCCTGGGAGGAATTAAAATCCTGAATGAAGCAGGCTAGAAGTTGTACTCGGAGCCGCAGGAGAAGGAAACTGTAGTAACTCTTAACAATATTTGGAGAGCCAGCAACTGTTAATTGCAGTTTCCGTGGATCACATGTGGCAAGGCAGTTCTTGGAAAAGAATCCAAAACCATGCTGGAGTTCTTCACACAAAGGTGCAGATGACTCATCTGACAACAGCATCCCATAAATCAGTGATAATATAGTACTGTGGTACAACCACATGCCCTCCAGGTTTGGCATGTGCAAATGTGACTGCAGAACAGTAAGAAAGATTTGTCTCTTCTCCAAAGCAAAAGCCACATTACAAATTCTATCCACTTAGGTATTCTGCAGGCAAGACACAGATACAGTTATGGCAAAACTCATTTATATCCAGTTTGCATATAAATTTGATTAGATTTAAAAGGAGAGTGGGGAGGAGAACCAACACAACACTGAAACTTCAGTCTCTCTCTTTTGTTCTGATGTGCTTTCAAGTGGCAAGTCTGTAATTGGGTACCTTAAAACTGAAAAACATGTAGCCAAACCTACTCCTGGCTGAGATTTTGCTTAGGCGAGTTCAGAGTCCATCCTATCTTGCTTCTCTTTCCACTGCAGTGAAGTAAGTGCTTGGCTTTAAGTGCATAAAGCATTCTTCCACAATTTCACGAACAGGTTTAAAAGAAAAACACTAATCCTAAATAATCTCAGTAGCACAGCGACCATCCCCACAAATGGTGAGGCTGCCACTGTGAACATCTGAATCCCTGCTGAACCCCTGGTTTATCAGTAGCTCACAACTGCTACAGCACCTTGTTCTGCTCAGGCTTTTGTCGTAAACGGCACAAATGGCCCTGACAATCAGAGCAGCTTGCTTTAGTCCCTATCGATTAAGCTCTGCAAATTAAATTAAAGTAATTTCTTCTTGTAATTACTTGTGCTGCAGTTCCAAACTAGCTAAAGGACCAGAATAATAATCCAGTGTAAGGTGGAGCATTACAGAGCATCATTGGCTTTCTGCAGATTTCCATTTTGGCTTATGACTGCTTGATACTTTGCAGGTCTAGGGCCCAGATCTTCAGGCATTTGCAGATGTCTAATTTCTGAGAGAGGATCTGAGCCTCAACAGATGCTGCTGTTTGGAGGCAATCTGGCAGGGCAGAACAGGTGCACTATTTTCTTCCCTTAGATGCTTTGTCCTTATTTAATTACACTTGCTTTAGCAGTTTTCCTGCAAGTTTATTTACATAACTATGTTCCCTTGTAATACACTACAGCTTTCTGAACCCTGATTTTTTTTTCTAGTTTCACATGTGCCACTTATGCTAGAATACCTTTTCGAGGAATTGACTGTGTGTCCCAGAAAAGAGCCTGCATGTTCCTGTCTGTGTTTGCACCTGCTGCTCTGCTCTTCCCTTCCCTGCTGGGCACTGACCTGCTGCCCTTGCTTTTGCTGTGCCATGGAAAACATGTTTGATTATGAATTCCTGGTACTGCAACCAGGGAAGTAGAACAGGGAGTGCAAGGAGTTAGTGTCTTCCCAGAAGACAATTTCTCTTCAGCTGTGCCCTGGACATGTGAAACTTTTTTCTTGTCCTTCGCAATGACACTTCCCGTATTTGCACAAAGTAAATACCCAATATTTTCAACAGTAGGTGCATGCTGAATCTTTAGTGATACAAACCTGCACTGAGAGCACCTCTGAGTTGCGTGCATGTTGTTCACCTCTAAAGCTAACACAGAGGACTAAGTCCTCTCTGTTGCAGCCCTTTATAAATGAATTAGTGTGTTCAAAATTCCTTACCCAAACATGCTGGGGGCTGGTCTGAGGCAGCAAATTGCTCTTTCCAGTTCAGCTGCAGATCATGGCTCTTGTCCAGAGCTGATAGGGTGCTCCATAATTAATTGTGCATGCACTGTGCTTCATCACTGAAGCAAGCCAGCACCCCTGGTTAAAGAGCTTCTGTCCAGAGGGTCCCTTATAATCACACACTCACAGTGGTTATGTTTGTTACTTGCTGACCAGGGACTCACATTAGTGAAGTTCATTCTATTTTTGCAAGTGTAATACCTGAAAGGGAACAAAGACTGCCTTTTTCAAAAGCTCTTCAGCCTTTAAGAGAAAAGGACAGGACAGCCACGGTATGGCATGTACAGATATATCTGAACATCCTCTAATACACGTATTTGAGCTGCACTGCAGCTCCTTTAGACCTGAAGAGCCCTGTAAACAGGAAGCTAAACTGACTTATTGCTTGGAGATGTTGACAAAACTTAAGCTTTCTCCCTTTCCTACTAATTTTTATCCTTGATGACTTTTTCAGAGTAACTCCGGCAGCAAACACCAAAACTCAGTCCTCTTGACTCTAAGGCCAGTGCAGTCTGTCACTGGATGCATAACAGGGTTTCCAACTGCCCCACACCAAGGAAGGACATAGGGAATATTAATGTATACGGGATCCAGACATCTAAATCCTGGAAGCAGCTCCACAATACCTCAGCCATCACCTGCACCTCCCCTATTCTTCCAATCCTTCCCCACAATATTTTTCTTTTCAGTAGTTTGACAAGCTAAGCCCTTAATGGAAAAGAGGCAAAACAAGAAACAAAAAAAAAAAAATCCAAATCCTCACACAGCACCCGGTTTAAAAAGCACTTGGGAACCGTGGAAGCTGTTAATAAAATACTGCAGCTACATGCAAATCTCCAGCAAGCAAGCCCCCAGACAGTCCCTGCTGGCAGCATCTCATCTTGCTGTCTACTGCAGAGCAAGGAGAACGGGAGACTCCCTCAGCTTACACACACGCCCACAGAATTAAATTGTAGCTCTATATATAGCTCCTGCCTCAGGCGAGGAGCTGAGGCTTTCAGACACCCACCCTGTGCTTGCTGGGGTTATTTTTAGCACCAGTGACAAGGTTACCTGGTGGATGATTCCTGCCAAATAAGAAAGAAATGCATTAAATTGTACACAGCTAATTAGTGGTGACGGCTGATCTGTTCTTTGTGCCTGCCCCTGCCTTTCTGTCTCTGTGCCAAGTCTTCCCAGCCTTCTGAAATCAGGGCAGTTCCCTGAAATCTAGTTCAGTGAGTGGGAGTTTTGAGCCCAGTTGGAGCTTCATCAGAAATCCTCTCCAGGTGAATTGAAGCTTGCCTCTAAACTGTGCTCAGTTCAGTATCTACTTAATTCTCTTCTGCATTAGGGCTGCTAGCAGTTTGTAAGCCACCAGCCAGCCTGGTTTCCCACTGAATCTCTCGGTCTGGACGGTTGATGCCTTTCCAGTCACCATTTCTGTGAGGAAGTGGCACTGGACATGCCTTTCTTGGGAAATGGAGCACAGCTTTTGTTCTGTGAATAGGTGAAATGTTCCTTCGCGATCGCTTGGTGATGAGCTGTCACACTCTACACTTTTAGGCTGCAAATCTGAAGTGCTGTTTGCTTGGTATTGCTCTGTCTCCCGCAGCACTGTGAACTTCACGCTCTGTTACGTGAGGCTGAGGTACAAATCCGAGTCTAATCTGGGTGTGCATTTAACCATATCTGCGGTTTCTGGGCAAGTCAACTCGGACGTGCCTGTCCAAGAAGCTCAGGGCAGCACTAGATCTACAGAATTCCAGATGTGGTAAAGTATGGAATAAAGATACCTCCTTTTTAATTTCCAGTTCCGAGAAGCCTTGCCCCAGCATGATCCACTCACCCCAGCCAAGATTTTCAGTGTGGTAAAGATCAGTTTTAGGTGTTCAGGTTGCGGTTCCGCTCTGTGATCACAAAGCCACGTTACTGCACCTGAATTCCTGTCTCCATAATCTTTTAAGTGCCGCTTAATGCATTGTGTCTACTTAGGCAAATATTGAAGGCAGTGAAACAGAATATGAAATTAAACTTACAAGTATAATCTGTTCCAGGAATTCATGTTTTCACTGCAACATTAAATAATACTGGAGCATCTTTAATTGCGGTTATACCAGGCATACTTGAGAAGTGCCAGCCACCCAGGCAGTTCAGACATTACCTTTCTAAATGATCAGATATCAAATTTAATTAAACAACCTTTTCCTGTGTTACTCTTCGGCCTAGCAACTATTTTACCCCTGCAAGTCTCAGCTTAAATCCCTTCTAGAACAAAGTGAGTCTGTAAGGCAGAAAGTAGCTATCGCAAGTAATCGTACTTGCAAATGTCTCTTCTGCCTCTTGACACAAAAAGCTCTCAATTCACTGAATTCCACTGAGGCCTTATTATCTGCACTCCGAACACACAATAACGGGAACCGAGACCTGTTGGGAGCCCTGTTGCTCATGCACAGTAGAATATTGCAAGTGCACACCATGGCCTGGGGCATTCCGGATGCATGAATTAGTAAAAGAAAACAATGCTGGAAAGGAAAATCTGGGGAAAATGGAATACTGCCATTTTGGATGGAGGAGGAGGGACAAGTGCATGTTTCCACAGCAACAAGTGGTAGAATAAATCGGCTACGAGCACAAAATATGGGAAATGCACTTTTCACAAGCAGCAATGCACATAAATGAATACTTGAATCTGTAATCTTGTCGCTGTCAGTCAATAATAAATCTGAAGTCTGTGGACTCGCACTTCTGTAAAAGTAGAATCTGGTCTGAAACGCACAACATAATTCCTCAAACTCTCTTTTAATATGGAATGAGTAGGGAAGTGAAGAAAAAAATAAGAATTTTAGCTTTGATTGATTGCATAAACACTTCTTAGCATGCTAGCAGAGGGCTGGTGTTCTCAGCAGGTTCACAACTACTGTTGAAATGTATTAGAACAAGGAACATTTAAAAAAATGCAGCAGTTTTGAGAAAATGTTATTCTTTCATCTCCACAATCGTGAAGTTACACACACACTATTATTCAGTATATTTTGCACACTATATACGTCAACACAGCTTTTCTTCCGAGTGCAGAGCTAGGCTGTTAGCTGTGGGACTGAGGCAATTTCCTAGACAGCTACAGACTTCCAAATGCCTACAAATGTGCTGAAAAATATGGATTTTGAAAACAACTGCCTATTTACTTGCCATTCTTATGCAGGCGACCATTGAATAACTACTCACTAATCACTTCTTTATGCTAAAGTACAAGTCTATAGCCTGATGGTACACGTGGATTCATAACAGAGCCGGCAAGCCCCATGGCTGTTACCAAAGTGCTACTAGTAGAGCAGCAGCAGCAACATGCTCTTATCTGCACAGGTAGTAGCAAAATCATACAGAGAACATACATTCCTATTGCATCTCATTTTCTGGTCAGTGCTTCACACTTGAATGTGTATGTTCCTTAGTTATAAACTTCCAAATTGTCACCAAGATGCTATGCTGCACAAGAACCAGTAAAATAAATGGATCTGAAGTCTTCAACGTTTCTTGCAAGACTTTCCCTCTGCCCGGCGTGGTTACTTTTCTGCACTACTGCCAGGTTGTGTGCCGAGTGAGGAATCTGTGGTGGTCAAGGTCTCGTGGGGTGAGACCTAGACGGTCCTAGCATGCATCCAGCACCTGAGCTTGTTTGCGCGGGCATGTTCTATTCTGGTGGATGACTTAAGAGCTGAGCTCTGCCAGGGCACATATGTGCTGGAAGTGGGGTGGGAGATTGCTTCCAATCTGTTTTGCCATTCCTGGCTATTCCAGCAATCTCTGCACCGTCTGTTCCCCAAGATGTCCTGAATCTTCCACGTTCCAAGAGGAAGAAGCTAAATGAAAGCCTGTCTTACATCACTTGGAACAAAGATGGCTTTTAGCCACCCTTTAGACATTATCAATGAGACTAATAGCCTACACTACGGATCGCTCTGTTAAGACTGCAGCAGACAGCATGGTGGCTTCCTTCTCTGCATTTACCTCTAGACAGCAATGTCCTAGCTTCTAGCAATGACCAGACCTATTCTTCACTGGTCGAGCAGTTCCCTTTCTAAGTCTTTGTACTGACATTGGACTTCAGGCATGCTTCCTTTAATATAACACTTTAGGCTCATTATTAAGCAAGCTATAATAAATGGTAAATGAAGAGAAAGGCATAAAGCCTCTAGTAACATCACCTGATACTGCAATTCCATTAGACCTTTAAGAGAAGTCAGGCTGTATTCTAAAGAGATATAACTTAGGTATTTCAGCAATATGAGGTGGAGCTGTATATGAGATACTCTTTTCACTCAGTGGATAGTCTGTGATGTTCCAACTTAGTTTTAGGGATGGAATGGGATAGAAACCATTTTTTTCTGTATTTTAGAGCCATAAAATTAGGCTCCTAAGCTACAAAGACATTTCACGAGCAATTGACTGGCCAAAATAATGGAATTAAAAATATCAAACTGCAGATTGAAATATTTCCCTGAAATGAATACACAAAGCTTGCAAGGTCAAGATGATCAATGCCGTGGTCAAGGTCCGTGACACTTTCCTTCCTAAGATGACAAGTATTGATGTGGCACATCTATGACTTCTCTGCCCATAACTCTTGGAAATTAATGTAAATTGTAAATGTGATATTTTCTGCTTATATGTGATGGACGTGTTTTGTGACGGGGACTGTTGTCTGCTCTGTCTTGTGCAGTCACTGGCACAATGCGCTATTCTGCTTTGAATGTAAAGTGCTACCATGCTACAAAGAATAAACAGCCATCACTGAGGCTGGAGGAAGGTATCTATTCCATGTCCAGCATTGCAGGGTTTTCATGAAGTGTACCCAAAATATCAGCTACATTCATTCAGCAGCTTTTTTCTTAGCTGAGGGCAAGTATGAGAATGGCAGTAATGTTTTCCTCCATAAACCCTCGTCCATTAGGACTCGTGCTCTGATCCATATGTCTGCTTCTCATTCCCTGTCCCCTGAGGTAACATTTAATCAGATGCATACACATGAATGAGCTAGCCTAAATATCAATAAATGTTTCTTTCAGGAAAGGCTTGAGATACTTAATATTTAATAAGCTTTGAAAATGAACTTCTGCTCATGTTTCTCAATTTGATTCCAAGCATTTTGGTGGCAAGCAGTGCTCAGTGCCTCAGTGTGGGTAGGCGCAGCACAGATTATTTAACAATCCACTTTGTCTCATCTAAAATATTCATGTTTGCAGATATCCAAATGTAGCTTTAAAAAAAACACACACAAAATCCAAATGGTGCAGTCTGAGACTCACAGTTAAATCTTTGCTTTAGGCTACACGCCACAGTGATGCTACTTCTCTCATAGCTCTACCCTGTTGCCTTGGTTACTGATCAAAACCAGACCATCCCTGCCATCCTTCAGCTGGACTTACCCAACCACCTTGCCCACACGAGGGCAATGCTGTCAAAGTTGCTTCTACCTTAAAGCAGAAATACAGCCACCAATGCACACAGCAGCTTTCCCTTGTTCAAGTAAATATGCACCTATAACAATTGCTAGTGCTGACAAAGCAAAACCAGGTTAATAAATAATTCCATTATTATTTTTGTTAAAGTACTAGTCTTTCTGAAAGACCTCAACATCTTGATTATGTCAGTACAGCTGCAGGTAGATTTGGCAGAATTGTCTCCCATATTGACCCCTGGTCTTGTTTGCTACTGAAATCAAGGGAATCACTGCAGAGGGGACTAAGATTTTTTTTTTTTTCACATGACTGATTGATATTTGAAAATGTGCTATATTAGTCTGTGTACGATTCACTGCAGGAAATGGCCTCAGGAGTGAGCGACAGTGTCTCATCTGACAGTACTCTGAGGACACCCCATTGTAAAGGGAGGTTCATCCCGGTTCTTAGACAGACTTACTTGGAGAGTTTCATTTCAATTTGCTGCCGGATTTCCTGTCTTTCCTCATCAGTCCTACTTGGGAAAATATTCCTGTCTTCCAGCTCCTGCTTACTTGGTCTGTTCCGTAGTTTCACTGCCAGCAGTTCTTTCTTGCATTTCCTTGGCAAAGTACCTGTGACGTGTATTGAAAATAAAGTTATTAGAAAGACAGCTCCTGGAGATGAAACATGAACATATGAAAGGCAGGAAACCTACAGAGTGACAGTGATCTGTATGTTAATGTGCTGTGAGCAGTTGTGAGCTGGAAGTAAGTAGCACTACAGTTGTGCAGAGGTCAGACACAAAACTGCTTACAAATGCAGAGGAATCGTATTTCTCTGTTATCTTTGTTACCCCTTACAAGTAAGCACTGCTCTCAGGTGAAAATTATTTGCAGCTGAGACATGATTCATATCAATACTCTGGAAGTCAAAGGCTGTGCATTTTCCCTCAATCCTCCAAGTGCCCCTATAGCCCAGAGCAATCCCTATTTCCTGAGCCATTTAGAGATTCCTTTGTAGAAGACTGGATTGTTCAGTTATGGGAACAGCCAGGAGATGGACATCTTCATTTCTGGGTCACCAGGCATAACCAGGAGTAGATAATGGTGACTGAAATAAGTGAAGTTGCTGCTAGGCATGTGTGTATGTATGAATGCATACACACACATATATATAAAAACATGTATATACACATTAATAATGTCATTCTGGTTTTCTGGCATTAAAAATGAGAAAGTTAGAATTGTGCTCAGACACTGTGTGTAACTCACACTAAATATAAGCCATTATGTGTGTCATAATGGAATTTCATTTAATGATCAGTACTATACTGTTGACATTAAGCCTTTCCCTCTGAAGAGTGCAGGGGCAAATACTCCATGGAATGAAAGAAAAAGCCAGGTTTTATGATAATTTGCAGAATTCTGGCAACTGAATTGGGCATTCAAGCAATAAGAGACGTGGGTACTTACTGTGATTGCAAGTCTTGTCGTACTTATTGTAAAAATATAGTAACACATGTTTTCCATCAAACCAGACAACCTCAAACATTGCTGTTACAAAGGAACAGTTCACATGCAGCAACTGTTTTGAGCAGAAGTCTACTGCTCTTTATTGTGCTAGATGTTGATCCTTGATGCCGCCCCGCTGATGGTATTAGAAATATCCTTGCTGTCTTGCTAGAGGGAACTGTCTTTGAACTTGGGTGTTTCTGTATCTCTGGTGTAACTTTTCCGTTACAAATTTTTACAAATGAAAAGTGGACTCCTGAGCTTATAAACCCATTTTGCCATGTGTTTGTAAAGGTATGCAATAAAATGGCCATAAACTTAAACAGCTTACAAAGTAGAAAAGGCATCTTTATTTTCAAATGCAGATGGAAGGTCTGAGGTGATGTCAATTTGATGAGAGGCAGATTGGTTTTGATGGGGGGAAAAGAAGAGAAAAGTACTATTAAGACAGTGAGCTGCTGAGTCGTACTGGTAGGACTGCAGCACCCAAGATACTAAATCCTACATAGATTCTCATTCCAAAATATTGGGGGGTTATTTGCTAGGGTTCTGTAAGCCTACATTATCATCATCATCATCATTATTGATCTTGAATTTCTTTATGCAGAGGGGAGTCTATGCCACATCCATTTATACATTTTGGGAAGTCTGGGGCAGAGAATAGTTACGGTCTCCCTGTGTGAGCAGGGGCAAGTCTCTTGATAGTTGCAGTGGTCTAAAACTAAACTTTTTAGAAACCATAATCAGCTCAAAACCCCACTTAGAGTCTAAAAGCTGTGCCCTTGTTTAGCACCTCCCTCCTAATGCTTTCAAAGTCTGTTGCAAACATTAATTAAATTAAATCACACAGCTCTCTGAAGTAGTAGGTATTCATTAAACAGATGGGTAAAGTTAAATGATTTGGCTGCTGCCACACAGAGCCTTCTGCTAACTGAATATATGACTCCGCCAGAAGCATTTGGCTCATGAAGCCACAGGCTTGGGACTCTTGTCAAGATTTTCAAGTCTCCACCTCACTGGGACTGGGTGTAGAATGTGTGTTGGAAGTGCCTGATTTGTACAGCACAGGAACCAACATAATTCCTCCCGGAAACAACGTGAAGCACGTTTGGGGCTGGCAACCCCCTGGTATCCTGGAACGTGTTCTCATTTTCATGTGGAATTTTTAAACAGGCAGTAAGAGGAATTTGGTCGTGTCAGGAGATTTCTATAGAGACACTGCACATGCCCATTAAGCCCACTGTCTCCAGAACACGAGAGAAGCACCAGCCATGTGCTGGCAACCTGCACAGCGCGTTTGCAGGCAGTTCAGTACGTCCTGGGTGCACTGAAAGCACTATATGTATGCACTGAACAGCACATGTGTACATCTCTGTCCAGACCTCTTTAAAGAAAGGAAACAAGGCAGCTCTACTTGTGTAGTCAACACTTATTTTTTGGAGATGCACCCTGAATGGTTATTGTCCCAGTCATCAGTTAAGGTATGAGCATCCAGGACTATCCTTACTCCCTGTTACGAAACTACTTGCCATAAAATACTATACATGATCTTTGAATTGTTCAAGGACAAGGGCTAGAATCACAGTGATCATTTGCTCAGATAAGGTCAGGGCTCATTTTCTGCCATCCCTCATTTCATTGAAAGGCAGCTGAAACCAATGCTCTACAGGTAAAAGACTGGACCTTTATGCAAGAAGTCAGGTTTCAAAGCTTATGTGAAGATTCTAGCTTAAGCTAGCTCAGCGTATGCCCAAGAGGTTTGTGTTTCACAGTGAGATGTAACAACGCAATATTTTGCTGGAAACAAAATAAAATGAAGCTGCTGTTTAGGGCCCTGATTGTTCCCAGGCTGCTTTGTCACACACTTAGGAAGAGTCTACTACTTTGTGAAATTAAAAACACAAATCATATCTGAAAAATCTCAACTTTAACACAAATCCTGCTGTTGTATTAGATCAGTGGAGAGCATGCAACCCACTCAGGATAAGCTGTGCTCACTTCATCCAGATGTCTGGATTTCTAAAAGGCTTATGCTATAGCCACTCCCATGGTCCATATGCACTGAGCACTGATTAATCTTTAGGGTATTTCACCAAATAAAAATGCAAGAGATCTGGATTAAGCCGATCTGCCAGCCTAAGGAGCCGTCCCTTATGACTGACCAACTGGGATATTTCCTGAAAAATAACACTTGCATGACAAAGTGAAAATACGGAGATGATGTTACTCCCTTCAGGAAGACATGCCAGGAAATACCGTGTAATTCATCTGTTTTCATCTTGACTGGCCTACTGATGGCCAGTTCTGTTATTCCACCTCCTGCAGGAGCCCATATCTGATGTTCCCGAATTAATAAACAAATAAATTAAACAAAACCAGAGAGCAAAGAGGAAATAAAGACCCAAACTAGTTTTTTCCTACATCCATTTTCAGCACTGTAAGACAAATTCCTTCCTGATCACTATCCCAGTGGAACATGAACTGGCAAATACCCTTATTTAAGTATTTTCTTCCTAAGGGTTATTTTTCAGGTCAATAAGACATGCTCAGTGCCGGTCTCCCTATGACCAAGCTATCTCAGGCAGGATCTTGGCTGTGGCTTGTTTCATGACTTACGGCAGCTCAGCTAGGTCAACAATAATTGCTTTGAAAATTCAGACCCTTTTCATGCTTGGTCTGCAGGCTCTTGACAAAAGTTCTGTTTTAATGCAGTTGAATCATGACATTTAATTTCCTGTATGTTTACTCTTCTTTCTATCAAGCAAAAGGCATATCCTAAATCAGTACGCTGATGGAAAGACCTTGCACTAGTTATCGGTTGTCGGCTACATGCTAGTTATGTTACTTTATAAACTTGTGCACAGGATTACTATCTTGCCTTGTGTTTTCAGAGCTTTTGAAGTCTGATTTATTGAGTCAGGTGCTAATGGAAAGGGCAAGGTACAATTCTTTGTTTTCCAGGGCTATCAGAGCCCTGGGCAAATCTCCCTGTAGCCATGGGGCTGTTGCACTGATGCACTGTTCTGCATCCCAGTGGCAATGGCAAAACTGGTGAGGTGCTAAGGCAGCATGCTGACTGTGAATCAACTTTGAATTAATGAATAGTTTTAACTCCCCACTTGCAAACCAGCCCAGATATTTTTAACTAGAAAGAATCTGGAGCTTTTCAGGGAATTACTCGGGTGCTGTCCCCTTCTCTCTTGTTCCTCTCTGAAATGCAAATGGGTGCATTTAAATGAATGCTGGCACAAGCAGTGCCACCCAGTGTCAAGACCAGAAATGCCTTGCTTACATCCCTACCTGCACTGAGTTAACGGGCAGCGGTCATATCCCCTGAGCTGCTGTCTCCTCTGCGGCTGTGGTTGTACCAGCCCACACCAGGACATCTGTGGTTTAAGCGGCTTGCCATGTACCCATCCATTTAAATAAAATGATATGCACAAATTTCAAGTCTTATGATGACTTGGGTAAGTTTTACGGGTGTATGGAATGGGCTTCTTGGTACAGAGATTGACATTTAGGTGTGAAGAGAACTGAATGCCACACAGTGAGGTAAATTAATTACAAAGAATAAGGCTGTGTAGCTACAAATAAAGGAATGAGAGAAAAATCTTCCTAAAAATTATTTTTGTTTTGCATTGAAGAAGGGGATGTATTCATATATAGGATCTCTTTATCAAATTTTATATTTCATCTTTTAATTTTTATAACAATTTTTTTAATCTATTTTTATCTGCCTGTCTTCTCTTAATGCATTGATGAAGAGATCGACGGATTCATTACAGACTGTTAATGCAGAAATTACTGAAAGTGTGAATGAAAACTAATTTTACTGATGAGCGATGATGATTGTGCCACAGGAGACTCAAATAACTGCTTGGGATTATGCCATGTCTCCCCGTATGTCTCAAGAAAGGTTAAAATGGACCAAATGAAGAATCAACTTTCTTAAGATACATTCTCTGGATGTTTGTCATTGGTCTTTTCACCGTGCCATCACCCACACCATGGCACGGGGTTTACAGAAACCTTTGCCTCCTGACAGTCAGATGTGTCTGCAAGTGCTGTTATTCCTATATAGGAGTACAAAGCGCACACAAGTGACTGAAAGGGTAAAGCATGCTAATGCGTTGACTTATCAGCATAACTGTAACCATCAAGACAAACGCAATCACAGTCGCTATAACTGAAATTTAACTTTAAAAAGTTGGTGTGATAGCAGAGGAACTTATACTGCTCAGTATTCTCTGTTGCCTGCTGTCTTGTTTAGAGCATTCCATTAGGCCATGATAATACATCTTTATAATATAATAAGAGACTTTCCTTACCAGAAATAATGGAGTCATTCAAATCCTCCTCATCTTGATAAAAAACAGTGTCTTCCTTGAGTTCTGAGTTCATGATCATGTTTTCTTTATTCTCATCCGACTCTTTAACTGAGTTCCGCTTATTTTCTGAATCGCTGCTATAACTCAGTGAGTTCTCCTTTTCTTTGTTGCGCTCAATGCTTGATGTTCTGGATGGACGAACATCCACTCTTTTTTTTGGAGAGCCTTTGCTTTCTCTTCCATGGAAGCTGTGGGTGGAAGGTGCACAGCCCAGTTTTCACAAAAGGCACGTATGAGAATGAGCAGAAGCTCCTAAAGGGCAGGGCAGAGAGTTCAACATGGGACAACATGGGATAGTATTCTCAAGACTCTGTTGAGAATGACTAACGCAGATCTAGTTTCCTATCTCTGCCACAAACATACGGTATGGAAGTGTAGCAACTCATGTATTTCTTTTATATACAGCCACACACAATACTTTGCTGATTAAAATAAAAATACGCAGCATGCCTTTCTAATATAAAACATGTATGGCATGAAATATTACTGTTATGATATTTTATGACCATGACAAAGGTTTAACAGGGCCTGGCGATAATATAACATGAATCTATTCCCTATGACAACAACTGTTATGGAACTGAGAAATGTTACCAACTCAGCCCCAAAGCTCTGTAACGGAAAAGGTTATCTCTGCCCTCCTCTAATACATGGGAGAGCTTATAATGAAAACCAGACCAAGTATTCAATGAAGTCCCATAGAATCATTTGTATTAGAAGTAGATGCTGTATATGCTCACGTATAAGCCAAGAGGCATATGCTGAAATAGCAGCATTTCTCATATGTAGAGTACTGATATTTAGAGCAGGATTTGCCTTTGCTACTCTATCTTGGGACCTTGTGGGGAGATTTTCTTTGCAATAGGTCAAAGATCATCAAATTATTCTACCTGTTTGAAAACCTACTTCTATGCCACAGTAGTCTTCTCATAAAGGAACAACAAACTTTGAAGTATCTTCCAAATTAAGCATTTGAACCAGGGGTGGATGTTCAAAGTAGCAACGTCAAAAGGAAGTAGATAAAATGCTAATAACAGGGAAGGGACATGTATTAAAAAAAAATGATGTAGTGGGATGACTTTCCTCATACACCATATAGCCAAGAGGCTGTAGGTACCTGTCCTGCCGGTGTTTGGTGGCCAGAGCCCTGTGGAGTTCTTCAATGACTCTGCTGGGAGGTAAAGGCAGGTGCACGGCAGCCAGGTGAGGGGAACCAGTTGGTGTTGTTACCTGTCCTCTGACATGGGTATCTGAACTTTTCTGGCCAGAGGGATGGAAGAGGGCAGCTTGTCCTGAGATTTGGGAGGAACCAACAATGACATAGTTCTTCAGGATGGTGGAAGGAGGAGATTTCATGGCTGGGTCATCTATTTCGCTTCCTGCGGTCAAAACACAAGAGGGTAAGAGGTTGTGCTTCTTACTTTTTTGCACACAGAAATTAATGTGTTGTGTTGAAGAAAGGAAAACGGTGATGTTTTGTTCTCGCTAGGTGACTGGTTAAGCTCAGTAACTGTCTTGATTCAAAAGGCTTATACTACGCAGATCCAGATCTATTAAAATGCGTGCCTTCCCCATTTCCCTTCTTTCCCACAGTATCAGATTCTCCTTTTTCCAGCCCACCAACATGTCCTTGATTGCCAGTACCATTCCTTCTAACCACTGATGGCTTCTACTGTGGTGGCTTTCCAATCTAGCACTTTCTCTGATGGACTCTGGCAGAATTTATTAAAATTTATGCACTGTGGTTCTCAGTCAGGACAAAATGTACTGGTATCTATTATCTACTCCTCTGTGAATGCTGCAGGCTTAGACCACTCTCTTTCATATGCCAGCTGAGGACATGCCAAAAATCATTATTATAGGAGGATAATGTTCACATAACAAAACTTGCCAAATTAATTCCAAATGAAAAATGTGGTATTGAGCACTAAGAAGAGAAAAGAAAGGTGGGGCAATCTAATCTTCTTTTACCCCCTGATTCAGATATACTTAACGCCATGTAAGCATTTATTGGAAATTCAACTTCGATATACTAGCACCTGAGTCAAAAACACAGTGGACATTTCCCTGGTTATAAATTTCATAGTTTTATACTCTTAAGATAACCAAATATCTGGCCTGGGAAA
Source organism: Clamator glandarius (assembly GCA_033459285.1). NCBI lineage: Eukaryota > Metazoa > Chordata > Aves > Cuculiformes > Cuculidae > Clamator > Clamator glandarius. The sequence goes on along the minus strand of JAUNZM010000055.1, from coordinate 4,508,876 downwards.
GATGCTGTGTTTTTCTGTTCTGCAGTTCTCTTCATCTTTCCTTTATGTCTCCATCCCAAGCCTCTGGCATATGGCGTTGTTTCCACCAGTAGCTCATCAGTTACAGTGTAAAAATGCAATGCAAGTTCCTCATATGAAAGAGTATTTCTTTTCTCTTGTTGCCACCTAGTGTTTTAAACAGGAATTTAAACTGACACAGCTTGTACAGCTTTTGTACAAAGTTGTTTCCACAGATTGTTTTTACTTTTTTGGCTTACTTTTGAGCTCAATCCTTCCATTCACAGCGGAGAAAAACCTTCTGCTCAAGCCAGGAAGATTCTGAAATACCCATGTGAGAAGGTAATTCAACAGAAAACTGGAGAGGATGAAAATAGGTTTGCTTATTAACTTCAGTTATTAAATATTTCCTCTCAGACCCATCATTCTGTGCAGAGTTTGCCAGCTACACTGGTGCATGCCTTTTCTGAAACTCACTGATGGAATTCTGCTACAGCTCCATAAGGGCAGCACTGGAAACAACTGGACGTCTAGAGAGCAGAATTACTGAGGGCAGTAACAAAAGGACAAGTGGGAAGGAGAGCTCACATAGCCATAACCAAAATCAAACTTCAGTTGGTTTGGGGTTTTTGTCCTCCTTTTTCATTTTCATTCCCTCAAATGAAATGACCCTAACTGGTGCCCAGAGCTCCATGCACGTCTCTATGCATCCAAACAACGGGGGTCAAGCTAGTTCATAAGTGCCCTACTTAAAATCTGAAAATGTCTGAAAGCCCAAGGGCTTTTCTTCAAGTGTCAAGGTGCCCAGCGTGCAATGTCTCATCAATGAGACACTTTCCCACCCCACAGCTTCTCCTGTGCTGATCAGGATGGTTGCTGAGGCCAGGAGATAACAGAGGTTGGCTAAGCAAAGATGGGGGTTTGATACTCAAGGAGATTTTGATTATGTGCTGTTGTGGAGATGCACAGAGGATTTTTGTGATCATTGCCCACTGAATGGTGGGCTAAGCAGATTTAAAAAACACCACTTAAGTCACTTTATACCACTGCACAGTGAGTGAAGGTGTCCGTGAGCAAGAACCCCAGGTTCAGCACAACCCTTAATGCAGGAAGGGAGGAGCCTTTGTTTTATCTTGTTCCTGGAACAGGTCAAGGGCCAGTTTTGTCCTCATTGCAGCTTGAGAGATGAAAGTTTCCTGAGATCACACCTTATTTGTCCTAATGATAGCTGTTCAACGAATAATCTTGCAAAGTGATGTTTTGGCACCTTGCCCTGTTCCCCCTCTCTCTGATTAACTGGTGCTTGGCTTACTCCTCGCTCCTCTGCTAACAGCATTTCTAACACAGCTAAGGGGAGGGAGAATAAACACAAAGATCTTTTCAACTTCTTCCTCTTCCTTTTCTTTCATAATTGCTCTTTGTTTCTCTCTCCCCATATATTAGTATTCCCTTTCACTCATTGACAGTAGCCTTAACTTGCCACTGGCTACACATCCACGCAAAAACAAACGTATAACCACTGTTGAAAAAGGGTCTGTAGTTATTGGAGTTATTGAGAAAACTAAGAGATGTTCTTTGTGGAAAATTTAGATAGAATGAAATAACAAAACTCGAAGTATTTTGGATGTTGGAGGGAAGAATTTAGTTAGGCAGCGAATTATCTAGACTCAAAATGCTACCACGGGCCTGTGGACGTGTAATCTTGTTCCCAGGTATGGGTCAGGTTTTCCACATAGTCCACATCTCACGCAGAGCGTGGCCTTCCCATCAGCTGAGCAAAGTTAAAGGGTTGTCTGGTTGTGCCTTTTCATGTTGCAAGGCAGAAGGGGCAGGCTAGAGCCTGACTCATAGCAGAGAATGTCAAAGCAATTTGAACAGCAGCTCCCAAGGAGCATTATACCATTTGGAATCCAGCTCCCGTTTAAATTCTTATGGCTTTTAAGCATGGACAAAATATGGCTATTTTCCATGAGAAACAAATACTTGCAATTTTCCTCAAAAAGACTGAACTCTCCCATGTTTTCTGTGAACCCCAGTGGTCGGATCACAATGCCCCTCTGATATTTTGTCTCCTGTGGACTTTGAAAACCCTATTCTTTGTGCCAGCAGATAAGTATGGATGCAAATCAGGGCTGAGATAAAGGCTGTCATTTAAAAGTCTAAATATCCAACAGATCTGACATTTAGACGTCATGACTTGATTCTAATTTGCAATAAGCCCCTTTTAACTGCTTTTACCATATGTAGGGGCCCTAAAATTGGAACAAGCTAAAATCATATTCACTTTAACACCCTTTTTGCAGTGCCAGAATGTTGGAAAATGTAACAACGTTGGCAATACATTAGAAAATCAGGTCCAGGGACCTGCTCTTGAAACATTCACTGAAGTCTGGCAGGGAGAATTGCTTTGTGAGCACCAGGTGTATCACTTACGTGTGTTCTGTGTAACTAGATCAGATTTCATAGCTTGAGTTCAGACCTACCCAAGAGACCAAACCCTTCAGACAGAAACCTCTACAGAACCTATTAACTTGAACTTGGTTTTGGCTGTTCTACTGTTATCCAGTGGGAGGCTAGGTAATGAAAACATTTAAATCTTCCTTGTGTTTTACGACATCAATATTAGCATCAATATTAGCGTCTGATTCAGCAGATGCTTGCAGTTGGTTTGATTTGTTTTACATGCGTTTAGTGCAACAAATAACCCCTTGAGAGATTCAGATAAATACATGAAGTACAAAGATCAGTGTGTTTTTATCAGGCAACTGGACCCCTCAGTTCATGGAAATCGTTAGCTCAGTATAACCAGCCTGACTCACAGCAGTTTGCAGCAATGAGCTTAAAAAAGGACGTAAGAAAAAGCTGGTTAATATATACAGTGCTTGGTAGGCAAACAGCATATAAGGGATTGGAATTCTTTACTGACAAGTAGTGACTGACCTGTTATGGTCTTTGTGATTTTGGAGATTGCCTTAGGTGGTGGGGCTGGGACCAGTGGAGGGCTGGGAAGCTGTGCGGCATTTCTTTCTGTCTGATTCTGGGGGGAATCTGTGGATTCAGATACAAGTAAGGCTTGTGGACTGTCTTCAGATGCTGGCAGGCTGGCATCTTCTAATTCTTCCGTGGGTGCTGAAGGTTTCTTGGCTAGCAGGAAGATGAGTAAAATTAATGGAACATGAAGTTAATAATAATGATAGGCCAGGGGACAATGCCAGGAACATTCAGAAGAACAGAACACATGGCACACAGCTAGAAGCACTTCTTTTCCATAGTGAAAATAATTATTGTGTAAAATAGACAGACAGCCAAGGCAGGTAAAAAATAAAACATATAAGAATATTGAAAAAATGTTAGTTTTGATGTTCCTGAGAAAGCTGCTGAGATTCCCTTACTTTTGTAAAGCCTATTGAAATTTGTATTTAATTTATAATGAAGACAGCAAGGCAAAGCAACTTTTGAGAACTGCAATGAATTTTCTTGCAGCACGCAGCAGCAGTGGCACAGTTACTGAGCACTCAAATGTTCTAAGGGCACGCAGCCAGAAGGCAAAGAGCTTCAAATCAGTAATATTACATGAAAGCTGTTTCTAAATGTTTGTTGTACGCATTTATTTTCACAACTTAATTTTTATCTTATTTTAATACATGACTTCAACTTTCATTCCAAGGCTTCACTTACTGTACCTGACTCCAGAACTCTTGAGCTATTCCTGAGGTTAAAGTAGATAATCAATAAACACCTGCCATAAAAAAAGATTTTCCAGTGGATCTCAGCATCTAGTGTGGAACAGAGAACGAGTGAAGTACTTAAGAAAAACTTGAATCTCCAAAGCCTTTATCTGAAATGGTGAAGCAGTGCTCATTTCAGGATTGTCTGCTGAAAGATGGCAAAAGCACTTAGCTCCTAAAGTCAGTGCAGGCTGAATCACTGAGCAGTTCATCAAACTGACCTGGCTGTGACGAGGGCACAGGGGAATAGATCCAGAAAGGCATTAAGCTGAAACAGGACACAGGTGGAATTCCAATGAAGAAGTCCAAAATTAACATTCTTGAATCCCGCTCAGATACCAGCTGACTCTGGCAGTGCTTAAACTCACACAGTGCCTCACTGTTTGATTTTCACACTCTGTAACGTGTCCTGAACCCTGCCTTGGCATACAGGGGGACTCACCTTGAGCCGGACTGATCCAGGACCCCAGCCACAGCCAAGCTCTTTCCAAACTGCATTTCCAGCCACTACGAGCTCAGTAGCAGTCATGGGGGTTATTTTTCCTACTCTAGCAGATGAAGTACTCATCCAAATGGGGAGCTCAGTGCTCAAGTCTCAGCATGAAAGAGGTCCAAACTTGGTCCAGATAAGTGGCAATACCCACTACTTTTAGCATTTTGGACTGTCTAAACAAAATACCTTTCCCTCTAAATCATTCTAGGGCATCTCCTAAAAACTTGCAGCAGTGGGCTCTCACAGCTGCCATGTCACAAATTTTTTCTTGGCTCGGTTTTATATCTTGTTTGGAATACAAATTCTCTGTATTAATGAACATTCAACATCCTTGTGTTCAGAGTGCATGGGGAGGCACCAGAGCACTTAGGCAGTTGGAAAGAATAGCATTGGCAAGATAATAGCATTTAATTTGTTGACAAACATATTAATAAGTATGCCTAGAAGAGGAGGAATGAGTATTTATCATTCAAAAAAGACAGGAAAGTAGAATAAATATGCATAATTAATAGGAATTCTTGTGAAATTGGCTTGGTAGGAAAGCTGCTCTGTTTGATAATTGCCTGAATTTTAGAAGAAAATAATTCTCTTTTTAAATATACTTCTAGAAAAATGCTTTGCTCCAGACCGACTTCACTTTGTATTTTTGTACCTACTGCATAGAAGAGAAAATGTGGAATAGAGGAAGAGAAAAATTAAGTCACTAGCAGATTATGTTACATAAAGATCTAGAGTTTGAGCAGATATTAGTAGCTTGGTAGGAAAAATTAGTCAGACTTGAGGGCTTTTCCCTGAGTGAAGCGATACTCTCTTCTGGCAGTAACTTCACTGAAATCAGCAGACCTCCCCGTGGCATAAAGTGCTGTTTGCACAGACGCAGAGGAGCAGCCATAAATGAGACCTTTCCTATAGAGACAGTGGATCTGAAACACACTCATCCTCTGTTGAACAGATCTTCTGGTTTCCGAGCTCCATCCAGTTCTGGAGTGTTATCACAAAAAGAAATTGGCATTGTGTGCTGTTGTCTAAAGAAAGTCCATCTTATATTCCTTGCAAAGAACTGTTGCTTCTGTTATTTTCTGTGGCTGTTTCTGGTAAAAACAGCACGTTTGACTCAGTCTGAAGGCAGACCTGAGTCTTGGGTACACAAACCTATTCACAGATTTCATACTGCAGAGGGAATATTATCCCACTGAAAATATTCCCAGTGCTCAGCATTAGTCTCTTTGCCAGAGTAGCTAATTATTCCTGGAGTGTCACTTGTCAAAATGCCATCTTAATACTAGGTAGAAATCCTCCCTTGGGACTGTCCCCAAGCCCCCTGGTGAGGTTAGGTGGGAAAAACTGCCCTCTTTCTGCCCAGGCTGCTCTTTTCTGTTTTAACTAAACATGAAGTCTACAAATATTTCATTTTGTTTCCTTCTCTTCCCCTTACTGACCTTCATCCCACACCCTCAAGATGAAATATGACGTATCGGGTATACAGCAAATATATTAATTTTGTTTCTAGCTGGTTAAATATCCATATGAATTTGTAGAAAGACACCTACTGTACCGAGGCTGAATTGAGCCCAAGGACAATAAACTCACTATGATAATAAACTTAGCAATACACTCTGACAATTTTGAAGAGCTTTCCCACCCAATGAATTCCTTAAAGTGGACTCACTAGAGACCGGAATGCTAGAATGCACAGACAGGGATAAATTAGCACATAAAGCCTAGATCAACAATAATTATTTTAAAAGCCGGAGGCCACTGATGAAAGAGATAGGAAGATTTCCAACAAATAGGAGTGGAGTCTTGCAGACCAGAGAGATAGGAGAAGGTATATCCCACTGTTATTTTTTGGAACCTGTAAAAATGACAACTCAAAAAATGGAGGAAAAGAAACACAGAAGAGAGGAAAGAATGTGCCAGGGAGGCAATAAAAGGAACTAGGATTAGAGAAAAACATAGAAGAAATCAGGATGTTTTTGAAAACCTTGATACACAATTTTGAACACGGTGTAAGGTAAATTTTAAACTGTAATACTAGGTTTTACAGAGCCATAAGGTTAAATACATGATAAATTTTTAGCACCATCTTTCCAGTATAGCCTGTCTCGGTAAGAATTAGAAGATCAGAGAGAAATTTCCTTAGTGATATGGAATGAGACAATCTAAAAAAGAGTAATATTGCTATTTATAGCAGTGCCTGAAGGATTTGGGTCAAGATCTTGATCTGGTTGTTCTAAGAACAGGGAGATGAATGGGGTTTGCCTCAATTAATTTTTAGAGTGATACAAAACCAAACACAGCCATAAAGGATAAGAGTTTGAAGGGAAAGGAAAACAGCATTGAGGGCATGTATTAATAGAAGCTGTGTATGTCCATTTCACTATTTCGGCTCCATTTTAAAAGATAAAAAAGAGAGAGGATAAATCTTTAGGAGCTCACATACAGTGCTTTGGGATATTTCTTGATGAAATAATACATGAAGTTGAAATAAAGAAGGTGATGGGTGAGCGAATGGTGGTGTTAGGCTCACAAAAAACATCGTCGGAGATGGATAAGGAGAGATACTTTTTGAGTGACAGAAGAGTTTCTGTTGTTGAAGTAATTAAGAGTGGAGTAGAGCTACAAATGGGCCAGAAGAGCAATATTCTATAAAAGCAAAACAGCACAAGGGAACAAAATGAATGAGTCACGGGGATGGAAAGGACAGGAGGAAAAGGAAGTGCAAAAGGATAAAGCAAAGAAATTGAAAATGCTTCAGAGAATTATTTCCATTCCAAGCTGCTGAAGCAGGCTGAGGCCATAAGCTGGCAGCATCGCTCAGCAAACCGCAGCTGGCAGGGGTGGGCTGGGTGAAAGTGCCCAAGGGCTGGGACCCCAGAGAAAGCAGGACATGAAGGCACAGGACGGAGAACAAAAGGCAATCAGGACAGATGGAGAAGGTGTAAAGATTGACCAGGGGGCAGATCTTCATCTGTAATCACTGTATGGCGCTCCTCACAAACCAGGATAAAGCACTATTTCTGCAGCTTTGCATTTCTTGGTTGTCAGGAAGTGAATGGAAACCCTGCAGCTGCTTGCTTGTGCCTGGCTGCCCTGGTCCCAAGGAACTGCTGTCGCAGATGAGCTCTGCCGCAGCACAGTTGCATGAAAGGAGCTTGGGTTAGCTTATCTGTGCTCCTGGGATTGAACTTCACTTGTATTTGCAACATTCTGTAGCACAATGATGAGATGGGCAGTGTGGGCTGTGTATTGACACTGTACTCCTAAGCCAGTACAAACAATTTCAGGCTTGGCACAGAAGTTTAAAAAATGTTTCTAAAAGACGCTTGTTTCATCTTCACAGCAGTCACCGCTAATACCAAAGGGGCACCATGCCAAGATTGGATCGTCTCATACTACTAATCCCATTATGCAGAGCTTTGTGTGGTCCCTCAGTTTGGTAGCAGTCTCAAAAATTACTGTTTTTACATACTGGTTGCCAGTTTCTTATGGGCTGAGCTGAACAAGGTGCTCTGACCCTTCAATGCATTGACATATTTGAGTCCTCATAAAGCAGCTGTAGCAGAAATATTTAACATTTTATATTTTTTGAAAACATTTTATATCCAATTACCTGCATCTTCTTTCAGCTCATCCAAATGCAGCTCCTCAACAAGCGAGGTCACATTTGTTGTGGCTGCTATTGTACTCTCTTGCTGCACCTCTTCTGAGGCAAGTGCCTGGCACGCAGGAGCTGGAGGGTCACTCTGTGTTGCTCTCGTGGCATCATCACCAGTGCAGGCTTTGCCTTCTATGTCTAAAACACCAAACCATTTAATCTTAACTAAACCGTGAGCAGTGAAAGCTGAAACAGCGCTGAGCATCTGTAACGCAACACGTGTAGTTGCTAGCCTAGCTAGATGGCAATATCCACTCTGTGTTCTCAGATGGGCACTTTTTTTCTGGGAGCATCCAGAAACTTGGGCAAATGGCCACTGTACTATGGAAGCACCTGCTATGTGGGAGACAAGCATGAGAAATCAGAGGTTTCTGGCAGAGCTCACGGTGTAGCGCCCGCGCAGGCTGATCTGACATGCGTGAGCTGTGTCAGGCTCTGTGCACGATGCGCTGCCATCCAGCTGCCCCAGCAGTAATGCCAGAGCCTTAACGAAGACAAGGCTGCTAATATTCCCTAGCAAGCTGGAGGTTTGGGGCATAGTTTTAGTTACTCAGCTTTGAAAAGCGTGTCTTGTGTGATTGAGCTGATCAGGAATTCAAATCTCTCTTCATGCAGACCTAGAAACTGCTCCCTTTGCTTACTCTGAAAGATTTTTGTGCCAGTAAACCCTGCAGCTGTACGCATCTTGATGACTGAAGCTTTTCTAGTAATCTCCTATTCAGGCAAGACTCCTCAAAATACAAACTATCCTTTTACTTCATGGTTCTCTCAGAATTTACAAGACCTACATCACTGTTGCAAACCAAAGCAATTACTTCCCACTCTAGCCAGTGCTCCATGCTGATGGACGTGTCTAATATCCACTCCTGACCTCCTACCTTGTATTTCTCAGCCCTAGACACTCCTTTCTGGAAGCTCCTGACAAGGCTGTGGTTTTTTGCAATGACATCATGGCAACTTTCTTGAACGTTGATTTAAAATAGCTAGCATTCACAGCTTTTTAATACTATTTGGACAACAGTACTTATTTATTGCCCCTTTGGGTAAGGGTATCACAGTTTGGCCCAGAGATGCTGCGGAAGGGATGCAGTATTTTTGTACGCTGAGCTCACTCAGTCTGCCTCATAATCACGTTTGGTGAAAAGTTACTGTTCTTAAAATAGCCCCTGCAGTAGCACAGTTGCTATGATACAGGGAAGGGGAAAAAGTTCATTCCTACATTTCAGCTCATTGTGAATGCAGCCTATACATAATCATCAGTGTATTAACAGCTGCCTGCATTATCTGAGAGGCAGCCCTCGTCTCTCACCGCTCTAACTACAGTTACACCTGGTCAGTTTTGTGCTCACCATGGGAAGAAATATTAGGGGAAGCTCCCTAAATGTTTTCAAGGTAACTCTGCTTTGCACATTCCTCACATCCTTTGGAAGGCAAACTGCTGACAGCTCTGCCACAACGAAACTGCAGTCAGAGACACATGAGTTCCGTCAGATCCCAGCCGATGGAAAGTGTAATGACTAATGAAGTAATGACAAGCAGATGTTACCCCTGTTGAAGAATTTCCATTGAAGAGCATCTGAGACTCACAACAGTGATGTTCCTGGTCAGAAATTATCAGCTTATGCTTAGATCAAAGTGGGTGTGCAGCTTTGCTTGGCAGTGGGTCCCAATGCTGTATTTTTGAGACAGTCCAGAGACAGAAGCACAGGCATTAGATCCACTGCTAACAAAAGCAGCAGAGAGCCTTGTCTGCTGCAAAGTAATCACAAGTAGTAGGGCTGTAATTTAGTTGGGAATGAATCCCACTGTGTGTCAGACCCTGCACCCTGTAATCACTTACAGAGTGCAAGTTGTTTCCTCAGAGCAAAGCTGTGTGCAGAGCTGGAGAGGAGAAGACACACACTTTGTCTGCGTGGTGTGCCTGGGTTTTGGGGCTGTATGAGGAGAAAGGGTGACATAACCAGTTAGGATGACTCATCACCAAAGCAAGGGCAGTGCAGTTTCACCGTGGGCTACTCACAGATTGATGTATATTCTGCACAACCTTTGCGGTTTGCTCTGAGCCGAGCAGTCCAGTTCAAAATGCTGCTTGACAGACCTGGTGCTTTGAAACTGGAGCGTGACACAGCTATTGTAAATGTATGAAGCAGGTCTGGAGATTTCTCAGAGTACAGCTTCATCCCAGTTTGGGCTATTTAATGAATGAGAGCAGGAATCAGGTCTTTGAAAGTGGACTAGAGTCTGACGGGACAGAGGGATGCTAGGATGTACTGCAGTCTTTTAGCATAATATTGCTGCTTTGACAGTTGCAACTTACTGCACAAACAAGCACTTAGCCTTGAATCTGCTGCCACTTCAGCTCAGTCCAAGTAGGGCACTAATCATTTACTGAGAATTATTTGGGTCAACTTTTGATTCCAGTTAATAAGCTCCTTCTCCTAATACTATAATAAAATAACCCTGGAGATTCACAACACACTGTAAAGAAAAATACCTCCCAGGCAGCTGCAGTGTCCTTCAACTGACTGTCAGCCATCCTTTTCTTTCCTTTCTGGGCAGCAAGGTGGTCCTGAAAATTCGTTTGATGTTTATAGGAGCTCTATTGAGTTTTCTTGCAGACAGGTAAGCAGTCTGTTTGCAGTTGCCTTTTTGAAATCATAGCTTGTCATCACTTCTCACCAGACTACACATATTTAAACTATTTTAGTTTCGTCAAAACGATCTTGCAACTTAGCATCACCTGTTTTCCTCCTGGCCAGTTCTTCACAAGTACAAGAGCTTCATTATTATTATTATTATTCACTATTATCATTATTATTACCTTCTAATGCACTTTACCTGTAAAGTTTTTTTTACTGTGCTTTGGCAAAGCTCTAGATACCCATCTCTTCAAATTCCTGGCTTATTGGGAACTTTGACACTCCTGTCAGAAATGGGGTGTATTTTTCTATCTCATAGTGCTAATAGGGCAACTAATTATCTAGAATTATGAGAAACACAGAGAGTTCAATGAACAGAATTAAAAATGAGCTTTCTAAAAACTTCCATTTTAGAATAAACTGATGGTTTGGTAGATTTTTTTTTTTAACTTGAACATAAAACCCGTATTAAAAGACATCCAATAAAACAATATGAAAATAGCTTTAGTGCAGTGAAAAAAAATCTGTTTAAAATGTTCGTTTTCTGACTCTTCAGTTGCTCGGTTACACTCCAGCACAGCATCACTGAGTATTGTCCCACAGGCTATTTATAGGCATGGCTCTTGTTTTATACAAAGAAACTCAATTATTACTTTCAAAGAACATAATTTCTAGCTATCAGATTGGTCAAACTCCAAAGGCCAATCTTTCACCATGACAGTACTTTTTGCTGTCAAATTTTTAAAGTAGAGATGGATTTTTATTATCTCTGTTAAGGTGGAAATGGCAATTGGGATGTTGTCCGTAACATTGGAAGCTCACTGGATCTTGCAGAATAGTCACCTGGACCTCTGTCTCCCATAAGCATTTGTCAGGGCTTTGAAGTAAGGACATACAGAACCACAGTCTCTTTGTCTATGTTTCTTACACTTTACCATCTTTCATTCAATGATGTCTGCTGAACCGCGTTTGCGCTCCAGAAAGTTTTAAAATGATATTACCAAATGCTTCACTTTTCCATGTGAACGAAAAACAGACAGAATGGTAATATGTTTTGTCACAAACTTGGTTTACTGGAAAAACAGCTGAAAGCATCAGATTAGTATCATTTTATGACATTTGGATTAATGGGTTGTACATGTTAGCTGAATGCATCCGCATGTTTAAGTTTATATTTATACCAGTTTTAGCTGACTTTCTTGGCAGTAGGATTTAGCTAGGTTCAGAGCAATTGCATAAACATACAGACCAGCTCAGATTGCACCATGTATAAATCAAATGAAGATGGAGTTGCATTCAAGATGGTAAAGCTTCAAAAAAAAAACCCTACATGGATTGAATGCAGCAGGGAGGAATCTGAAGAAAGACGTGCTTAATTCAGATAATGCATTTTCCTCTCTGTTTGAATTGAAGGTTTTCCTTTTTAATTTGACTGTTAGGTTTCTTCTTCTGCAATTATCTCTGTTGTCTTGAAAAAGACTCTAATAAAAAAGATGAAAAACATCTTACCTTGTTCCATCATCTCCAGAAGGCCCTTCTTAATGAGTTCATCCCGACCTTGTCGTGCTGTCATCTTCTTCTCCAGCACTGCACAAAGTAGTAGCATAACACAGCACCAGTTAACAACAGAGTATTCATAAAATGGAGTGAGAAAGATGCAACATGGAAATCGCCTATAGTCTCAACTACTGTGTGGTTGGAAAGAAATGCAAGGATTTTGGTTTGGGGAGTATGAACTGGTCAGCCTGTTTGTGTCCTTTCCTTGGTTAAAACAGCTGTAAATTCACCCATAGGCAGAGCTGTGAGTTATCATCTAGCCTATGTCTGATCACATTGAGTGTAAAGTAATGGCGATATTAGAGCCTTCATACTGTTTAATACAGCACGTTGGAGCTATGTCCTTCACCGTGACACTGCACAGGGTATCAGGGCAAGAGGAGGGAATTGCACCAGCCTATCTTAGGGAAAGGCAAGTGAGTTTGTCTCCTTACTGATCTCCTGGGACACCCCGGGAGACCTAGCAAGAGCATGCAGCGCTGTGTGCTGGGCTCCTTCACCGCAGAGACAGCTGCTTAAGGGAAGGCGTTTTACGTGCTGTAGCTTCCTCCTGTCACTTTCCATAATGTTACTGTGACCTATATAAATGTCACCCCAAATAAAAGGGGCGATGATAATTGGGGCCATCAATGTAGCCTGTTTTGGAGAAGGGACAGACCACATAACACAGTCAGTGTCGAGACTTGTACTTCAGTCTTATATTTTGACCTTTTCTTCTAAATGTACTACATTTTATTATATTTGGGCTCTTTCTAGCTTTAAACATTATTATTCTGTAACCTGTGAAATCTCTGCATAAGGTTTAGATCACGCCACCATTAAAATTTCCTACATAAACAAATCTCATCTAATCTAATCTAAGCTTTCCTCTATGCAGCATCATTCTCTTGTTCTCACCCTACCTGAAGATGTCTGCTTTAGCTTCTCATTTTTCTTTTTCCGCCACTTCCATGGCTTGAAGATCCTGCCCAGTGTTGCCAGTTTGCTGTTCCTCCTCACCGGTGGAGTTCGAATCCCTGAGACCAAGTAGTCAGAACGCATTGCAGGGGACTGCTCCATCTCATCTGAGAGGGGAAGAGAGGAAAGCCACTTGTTAGATAAAATGCTTCAGCGTAGAGTTAAAAGGGGGAGTCAAACAGAGGCTCAGCAGCTAGCAAACATTTTAGTCACTGAGGTAAGGAGTGCAAGACTTTGAAAGAAAGTCTGTGAATTGCTGGAGCCGGCAGCCAGGCTGAGGGATGCCAGCCAGTGACATTCAACCTCACTGTGCCAGTCCAGTGTTTCTACCAGCTGCAATTCTGACTCTGGTCTTGCACTGTACCTATCTGGATGCCAGACACTTCAATACCTCCACTGCTGCTGTCCCTCATCGATTAATTAGGGCTATTAGGCCCACAGACAGAGGGATGTGCTGAATTTGTACATCCTATGCTTTATTCCATCACTTTCCTACCTTGGTCCGTGCCTGGTACTCACCAAGGCAAGGGTATCACTCTCCATCCCAAGGGCTGCAAGTAAACGCGTTACAGCCCTCTGAAATGTGGAGAGCTGAAAGCTCCCAACAGCTTTAATAACAGCAGCAGAAATTTAACACATCTGTAAATCAGGCCCATGTGGCCTCCAGTTAATCACGTAAATTTAATGTTAATTTAGAAAAATTTACACCTTTACAAAAAGCTGAGTGGAAGTGTGAGAAAGCTCAGGTCCCTTCTGAATTCCCAGCTTCCAGTTCTGTTCTCAGGCCACAGGATATTGCTGCCTTTTGAATGAACTCTTTTCACATAAGCTAACACAGAACACACTGACTTGTGTAAGCTATTACAAATCTTTTATATAAGAATAATTTGTTTGATATGTGCTACATATGTAAAATCTTAGACTTATTGTGTATATTTTTTCCTTGAGGAAGTTAAGGGGAAAATTCTTTCCCTTTTGTCCAGCCAAGCCACAGGAATCAGAAATAATTGTTCAGCTGGAAATGCAATTTAGGTATTTTTAATATTTTGCCTTGAAAATACACTGTAAGTTTTGCTTATAGAGAAGCCTTACACAAAACAATACATACTGACTATTCACAGTTCTGTGCTAGCCAGTGCCATGGAAGAACGTAGCCTAGTTCAATAAATGGGGTTATTGCTGTCTTTATTGAAATTTGTATTTGAGCACCAATACAGTAATTGTTACAGGAGAAGCTGCCAGCAGTCATCAGATGTTGCATGAATGACAATTTGTTTGGATTTTTTTTCAACTATCCATTACGATTTAAGCAAACACCGTGGAGCTACAAATGTGTACATTTCAAGTAATTTTTCTCTAGAACAACATTTATCATAAGTTGCTTTATGACTGCAAGATGAAAACTATACAGCATCTTCTAGGCTTCCTTTTTAAGTTAAGAGGGTGAATATGTGACTTAACTGCACGGAGGTGGGGATTTCCAAGTAAACAGGAAACAATTTTCGAAGATTATTAAACACAGCAGGGGAATGAACACATTCCTCCTCTTCCATTTAATTTTGAAAATACCAGTAATAGACATGAATCATTTAGTGGAGACAAACGAAAAACTTGGCCACGTGAACTATCAGAACAGAGGAAAGGCTGTCACAATTTCACACACACCACAGTACGTGCTCAGTGAATTTCTCTTTGTATGCACTGATTTTAGAGCATATTTTGTCTCATTCCACAGAGTGTGTTTTGGAGTTTAAATTAGAAGGAGGGCACTAGCCTACAGACCATGGCTGGAGCGCCAAGGCATCCTGCTCTTTTCCTAAATGAGTACTCAAAAATGAGAAGCAGCCCAGAAATAACCTTTAAAGAAGTAGAACTGCTCTTGATTACAGAGATGGCAACAAGAATGAAAAATGGCAGACTAGATCTGCTATTAATTTGCTATTATGATTACTTTAAAGCTGTAAAGAAGCCTCATAAAATAGCATTTGGCCATTTCTTGTGACATCCCTTGTGTGGGAATGGAAACGTTCACAAAATTAGCTCACCTCAAAAGAGCTGTAGATCAGTCTGTAAATCACATCCTTGTCCCTGTTAGTCACAGCGGAGCGGGACAGCCTCAGCTCAGCTGTCCCTGGTCCTTGCTAGTGACACTGCACTGCTGCTCAAACACTTCCTGCCATTCCAGAAATTTCTCTAGCATGGAAGTGCAGGTTAAATAAGAAGCTGATTTCAAGCAGTACCTCATCAAGTTACTGATCCTACTGCATTTTATTCATGATGTAGGTGCCTGCAAAGTGATTTAGGCATCATCCATATTGCGTTTAACACTTGTAGCACGAGGTCATTTTACATTTTTTTGCCAGATAGCAGGGGATATAGACAGAACCAGGAGGTTGTTCAAACCCAAACCTGTACATCTCTAGCACAGTTTATTATCTCAGATATTGTCCTGTAGTGATGGGCGCTTCTGTAGTTTCTGCCAGCCCTGTCAGCTGTGTTTCTTCCATCCCCTCTGGTTGTGGAAATGTAAGGATTTTGGAATGCAAGGACATTTATGGCTTAGACTTTGGTTACAGATGAAATACAGATAAATATCAAATGTCAAAAAAGGGAAGAGGAACTAAAACAAATGTTCTGGTGGAGGTTTTTGTGGGCTTTTTAACTTTATTAATGCTTCTCATATGGTGCAAGCAGTTCTTAAGCAAGTGGTTTTATCACCTGGTACATTCTCACCATATGCAGTTCCTACACTGTGTATTTGGAGAGATGGACACAAATAAAAATAGAGGCACAGTAAGACAGATGTCCTGAAGTCATAAATAACAAGGAAATGGTCTCACTGGCAAAAAGAATCACAAGAAAACCCTTGAAGCTCCTCATTTCCAGTCAGTTCATTTTTTCTTGCTTGTGGGTTGGCTGCTTGGGAGATAAGAAGTTGACAGCACAAAAAGCAGTTCCCACGTACAGCAACGAACACTGAAGGAGAAGGCACGCCTAAATATCAGCCAGTTCCTGCAGCCCGCAAGCTGCCAAGTCTTGCCAACCCTCCAACCACTCTGTGAAATATTCAGCACATTTTTTTAATCTGCAGTCAACATTTTAATTATGCTAACTGTTCTGTGGAATAATGCGGTTATTTCTCCCAGAGCCTGATAGCCTGGGGCCAGGCCATGTAATTACATAGAGGATGCCTGTAAAATATAAACAGTCAAGAGCCAAATCAAGACTTTCCAAACCAGCAGGGAGAAATAAGCAACAGCTTAACTAGCTGTGTAGCATGGAAGGATGAAGGAAAGTTGTTATACAGGGTCAAGCAAGTACAAGCTTATCCCACAGCACAGCAACCTAACTCTGCCCAACACAGAGAGGCCACGCTCTGCTTGGCCATCGCTGCTGAGACAGACCAACTAATTCCACGTTGTCCCCCAAGGAGACGATTGTCACACCTACGGGGCCAGAACATGTTTCTCTGACTGAAGCTTGTTGGCTATTTATATAGAAATTACTCTCAAGTCTCGGCTGTACCCTATTGAGGGCAAAGGCTCTTGTGCTGGAGCTCCAGATCCAAAACAAATCCTTTGTATATCACACAGGTGTTATCTCCTCTGTGTGCGTCAAATGAATGTGGCTGTGCCCCTGCTGATGATGCTGGGTGAGTTTCTTACAGTGCTAGTTGTGATAATTTCTAGATATTTCTAGATAATTTCTAATAGTAGTCAACAGTGTGAATGTATTGCTGTCTGAAACATCAAAATCAGATGTGGGGAGAGGTTCTGACCTGATGGGTATTGCTCTGCAATAGTGCTCTGGGCTGCAGAAGAAAACAGGCAATAGGGAAGGAAACAAACCATAATATTCATTACATTTGCCTGCAGGGTCTGACCCTTCAGAAAGTCTGAGTATCTGCAGCTTCTGTTTACATAAGCAGCGGTTGTGGTTGATCAGTGATTCTGAAAAATGCCCCATTGCTTCCTTCTTTAAAATACTGTGGTGACATAAACAGATAGACTCTTCCCGTTAGTCCTTCCTCTATAGGAAGTGTGCACAGATCATACAGTTTCTCTGCACATTGAACTTGCTCATTTATAGACGTCAAGTCCTGACTCTATGCCATCCAGCCTCCCAGAGAAGCCGGGCAGGTTTACTGGAAGCACTGTGAAGAGTGATGGAAGAGCGTCTTATGCCTGCACAGAGCCTTTACTTGTACAACAGATGTTTTCAGTGTCGAGACAGTCGTGTCTGGGTGATAACAGTGTTGTGAAACTGAGCATTGGGTTCAGTCAGTTGGGTCAGTCTTCTTGGGTTTTCCATGATGAGCCAAAGAGTCTGTAGCTTGATACCTGGGTTGCTGCTTATAGCATCTGCAGGCTGATATATGGCAGCTGGGAACATGCGGGATACAGAGCTGAGTTATACTGACCTTGCCACAGAGAGAGGCTGTATGAGACTCAGGATGCCCCCTTGTGAATACCCAAATTGCAGCAAGAAGTTCATGGGAAGCTTAAGGATGCTGAATTTTAATGCGCTGGGAATTTCGGTAACTTAAATTCATGGTAGTGGAAGTTGTGCCTTGCTAAATCCTCTGTGTACACAGTTAGGAGAAGGACCACTGAAAAATCTGCAACCTGCAAGCAGTTTAAAAATAACACAGCAGACAAGAGCTGCAGGCAAATTTGTAAGGCAGGCGTGCTCTGTTTTCTGATGAATTGGATTGTAATGCAGCTCTGCATGTTCCTCCCTTCAGTGTCACCCCATCTCTCTTTGCGACTCAGGCGCAGGGTTAAAAAGGGGGACAAGGCTACCTTTTCGTCACTCAGGAGGGCAGAGACAGTGAGTGGAAACAAAATGACCTTTTTGGCTTTTGGGATAGAAGTGTCTTTGCCACTACGAACTTTCAGTGCTGTCTAGAAAAACCTGCATGGGAAAGAAGGCAGAAAGCTGGTTGTGGTTTTAGAGTAAGGACTATCCTGAGCTTTGGGAAAGAAAATTAAACGCAGGAACAAATGCCTTTTTCCTTAGCTTAGCATCCCAAGAAGAACTGATCACAATAATGAATCTCCAGGGTAGGGGTAAATTGTTTGTGGCTTGGAGCCTTTGAACATTTCTGTTATGTCCTAGAGAAGCAGAATTCAAACTGAAGAGATTTTTTTATTGCACTAGTTAGATGTTTCCTGTGATGGAGAGAGCTCTTCCTTGTTCTAAAAATGTTTTCTGTCACCTGCATTTCTGCAGACATGCTCTCTTTCTTGACTCTCTGAAAGAAAACTGCAGTGGAATGTTCCAGTTTGAAGTTTCTATATCAGTTTTTTGAACACATAGTATTTTGATTTTTCCAATTTTGAAAGACTGATAGAAATTAGAAAAAAGCTTTTGACAAACCTGAAATATATTTAATTTTTGAAGGATTTCACTTGTATTCAGAGCTGTGAATGTTTCAATATTGTTTTGGGCTGATTTGAAAAAAATTATACAGAATCCTCTGTAAAATAGAAAACATAGTTCCTAACAGTTTAGTTATTTAGAAAAGGCAAGATACTTGTACTACATTATTGAATGTAATCATAAGTTGATTTTGTATGTACAGCTGCTGACATGACATAGATTGTTGCTCTGACACATCATATGTGTTACACGAGAAAAATATTGAAACAAAATAGAGAAAATTACAGTATTGAAGTGCAAATTCAGACAGTTATCTATTGAAACTTTTGTGGCTTGTATGGTCAACAATGTAGGTAAAAAAGGATTGAGTTCTTATCTGTCTGTACTCAACACTGTAATCCTTTATGTTCATGATTTCCCACCTTACATTTCGTCTCGTCCAATACTTTAATCCCAAAAGGAAGCAGATGGATAATGGCTGAGGTTCATCCACAAGATAACTACGTCATTCACTGAGTTACCTTGGGGGGAAAATCTGGCATAGTAAATCTGTGCAGACTTCAGACTCATGGCGATACAGAAAGGCAGAGTGAAAATATTAAGATAAATGGCAGAATGATAGAGGGGAATAGAGTCCTTTATAAGCACCGTTCCCAAAACAGCTAGGGTTTCAGCTTCCACCAAGTTCAGACAGTCCTTAGGCTGTATCACCAGCCGGGTAGTATGAATCCTCATAAGGTATTTATACTTCCCTCCATGAAAATTCAAGTTACTGTGCCTTCTTTTCTACCTTTCGCCTGGTCTCCAGAGTCTGAGCTTCCATTTTCACTTCATACTCAAATGTTTGCCTTGTATCCTTGTTCTATAATTTCCACTGCTCTTTAGTATGATAAATTATAATTTAGCATTTTTCTTAACTGAAGGAGAAAAAAAAAAAAACAAACCAACCCAAAACATAATTTGTGGGTGGTAGAAGCAGGCCGTGCTTGCCAGAGAAGTTTATTTCCATTCTGTCATGCTGAGCCTCCCTTCAATGCATTCGGATTTTAAAAACGAGCTTTAGCTGAAATGAACGGGGAAACAGATTATACTTATCAAAGGAAAGAGAGCGAGGAAGTGCCAACTCCAGCTAAATCTCTTAGATAAAAATACACTTTATATGCTTGAGATTTGTGATTTCTTCCAGAAAATGTTCCTTCAGAAAGTTGACATATCACCTAACAGCATTAGCACCATATGAGCCAAGGTGCAAAGAAATTAATCAGGAACCTTTCATTCTTTTGAATCATTGTGTCAAGTCCCAATAGCACTTCCTGTGATTTACAGTGCTCAGTGTGACATTAGCAATTCATTAATAAAGTAAGTTGTTCAGTGTTTGCATAAAGGAACCCACAACATGCTTTACCTGGATAAGGAAGAATTAAATAACAGTAAGAAAATAAGACTAATGAAGGATCGCTGTATAATCACACTTAATTCAGTTACCTGAGCATGTACATTATCTTCTTTTGAGAGGGGAAACTTGACATTTACATGCCTCTCGCCCAGTAAGAAATTGCTCAGGCAGCAGACAGACCAACATCTCCTGAGAGTCACAAAAAATCTATTCAAATAAAGTCAAATGAGCAGTGCCTCTGCAGAGGGCCAAGAGCCAGCTTGTGCGCTTAGCCTCATCCATCCTGCAGCTGCAAAGGGGTTTGTACCACACAGGTGTGTTACAAATTCCCAAGACTGGAACGTTTCCCCAAGCCTCTCAGAGAGATGCTGTTTTGCGCGACAAAAGGAGCACAAGCCCAGGAAGTACAGGAATGGCTTGAATCAGGCTTTCCATGCATTCATCGTCGTAAAGCTGTTGTCTGCACTGCAGGACCAGAGTTTCATCACCTGCAGTTGTTTAATTAGCTGTAGCCTTGCTGCAAACCTGTTGAAAGGCTCTTTTTTTATAGCTTCCTCGGGGAGTCTGCAGACTGAAACACACCCTGCGCAGTCTCCAAGAGGCACCTTCAAATCCATTTCACTGCAGCTTATCACAGATAGCAGTTGTATTTGGAGGGACACGTAACATCCAGGGAAGTCATCAGTGTAACAGCAGCCTGCTTGCTAACAGGGAACAACGCATTGCTTTTTTCTGGGATTCATGCCCCAGGATTGACCTGTTTAGAGTTTCTTCTGTTTATAAGAGTCTATGTCTGTCAGACATACAATCAGCTCTCACTTTATATCCATCCTCATATATAACAGAAATAACCAAATCCTCATGTCCGATGTACTTTTACGCCCTTGTAATTTAATGCCTAATTTCCCTCTTCCCACGGACGCACCATGGCTCTCTGTTGGTGCCCTGTTGCTGTTCAATGCCACTACTGCAGATACAAAACATTCTTTCTGCTTTGTGAAACGTAAGAACATCTGCCTTGCCTTTCCCCCTTTCTCACTCCTGCTGCTTTGTACTTCCACTTTCCTTACAGCCATTGGCAACAAACACACATTAGTCCGTGGTCTCTGGTGCATTCGCCAGGCCTGCTATACAGCAGAGGACAGAGATTTGGAAGAAGAAATACTTAGACAACAAAAATACGACATAAACCAGAACAGCTATAGAGAAAGGTAGATAGAAAACAGGCACAGTGACTGAATTAAACTTTTGTCTAAAGGTTATGCATCCAATTTGGCTCCTTGTAAAACTGTTATAAAACTGCCAGTGATTTCTGTGTTTGGTTGATATGTAAATTGTGATTAAACTCCTCGTAGGAGGTCATATCTCCTGAATGAATGGTTAAATATTTTCTAGAGATGTCTTAGTCTGCTGCACATAACATTCTATAAATAGGAGACACAGGGAGGAAATTCTTTGAGGAGGGCATTGTTTTTAACTATCCATTTGTACCATGGTCTACGGGTGTTATCCAAAAAGGCAATTATAGTAAATACCCTGCAGCCTTCAAAAGACAGTACCACAAACCCTCTGTTGTCCTTGGCATCCTTGAAAAGACACACACATATATGCATACGAGTGGCACTAGGCAGAGGGTCAGACAATCCAAAGTTTCTGTGGGCAGTGGCACTTCTCACCTGTTAAATCTTGTGTTCAAGTTAACATCATCTCCTCCTTACCATGGCACTATCTCAGACTGAGATAAAGGCTTTGAAGCACCAATCTAGCAAAACTGCAACATGCTTAACTGTAGAGATCTGAGTAACTTTAAAAATGAATGAGTTGCTGGGAGGCCTGTAGTCTGAAAATTGAGATTCGGCTTCCAAACAGATAGGCACTAGTTAACAATCTTTTAAGAGCTAACAGAGCAATATGCCTTCTGAAATTAAATTCTTTACTGGTTGAAGGCCAAAAGGAATAATTGCTTATCAATTTTACTGTAGTGATTATGACTGTTTGTCTGAAAAAAGACCACAATCTATTCCTGGTGGGAATGGCAAGATCTTCAGGACAAGGAATGAGCATGGAAATTACTCAAAATACATAAAACTGTCTCCTCTGCAGCTCTTGGAATTATTCCATTTCATGTTGTTTTCTTCTTGCATTATACGGCCTAGGAAAAATAAACTACGGAGTTGTAAGCCTTGCCCTGTTTGAGAAGTAGAATGGAGAAAATGTCCCGTATGGCAACAATGAAATGAATATTCTGGACAGCAACCTCTGTCCATCAACTCTCTGTGTCACGCAGCAGACAAGCAGGGAGAGTGATGAAAGTAACTGTTCTTCCTTTTGCTAATGTAATCCTTTGGCTGTGTGTACGTTAGCAAGTAATGCAGCCTGTTAGAAGTGGATCTGTGAACAAACAGCTGGTGCTGAAGACTCAACATCTTCTGGCGTGCAGTTCTTAGGTAGTCTGATCTTGTGACTAACTTGACAGAAACGACTTCTTTCCTTCCAAAAGTGCAAAGGAAACGAGATTCTTTAAAACAAAAATGCCAACCAAACTAAACAACCATCCTTCCAATAATGAACTAAGAACTCCTGTATTTTATTTCCAGAGGAAGGATAACGATTATTGTTTCTGTTACTAAATCATAAGACTCAAAAGCCCCAAAAGATACATGCGAATTCCTATGAGTTGTTGGTACTGGAAGTCACCAACTCTCATTAAGTGTTTGGCTCTTACATTTTTGGTAAGTAAAAACTCCCTTGTAACGTGTCTCAGCCCATATCAGAGCTTATCTGAAATGTCCATTTCCTACGCTTGTCTGTTATACATCTTTATATGCAGGATGGCATGTGTCGTCCTAGAGCCCTTCAAGCAAGACATTTTACCCTCAATGAAATTGCTATGCATAAATTAACAAAATACATACAACGCCAGTTATAAACTTGCTTGAATGAATGCCACGGTAGCAACAGAAAAGGCAAATTAATGAACACATGGACGAATTTCTTTTAGCTTGTTCTTTTCTAAGTTTTATAGTGCACTGAACTGAATGGGGAACGGGCTTTGCATTTAACCACAATTCTACTGATTCCATTCATTGGCGTGAGTCTTTATGCAGTTCAGCGCAAGTTTTGTATTCAATTTTGACTTCATAATATATTCTTCCACACAAACTAGACAATTGTTGCTAAAAACAAGTCAGAAAATGCATCATAATTTCTTGAAATGGTTACATTTGAAAGAAGGGGAGATAAATGTCTTAAATACCATTTTAATAGTCATGTTCTTTTCAAGGAGAAACTTGGTGGGCTAGTTAGCTTGTACTAACAACTGCAAAGGTCACATAATAAACCTCAACAATACGTTTGCAGATGTTTACTGGTCTCTAGAAATATAGGCAATAATATGCATAAGCATGATGTTTAATGACTACACTGCTTGCACCATCTCAGAAAGACCTATCTTAAACTGAAATAACCAGAGGAGCAAGAAAGCAGCACACAAACATATTCAGAGCAGGTACAAAGAATGCCATGAGCTAAAGTAAAATGTAAATTATAGCTGCTGAGTAATGGCTTTTTTAATCTTTTAAAAATCCACTACCAACATGTGCATTTAAAAGTCTATAGCAGCATCGGTAAAGGTTCTCTAGATCTCCCTTTCAGTGCCTGGACGGTTTCCATAAGTGTCACCACGTGGCTAACGTATGAGGCATTGTCTGTTCAACCTGGGTCAGCCTGCAGACGAAACAGGAGAGGCTGCAGCAACTCTGAGTTGCAGAAGATTTTCCTACTAATAAATTTTCCCACTAATAAATTTTCCCATAGCCTTGTCAAGGCTTAGTGGTTGGGGCCAGCATAGTGGAGTGGCTTAAATCTGCCTTGGTATAACAAACCCTCTTTGTACCGTGCTTCCCTTACAAGTTGCTGATAAAGATCCTTTTCTGTACATTTTCTTCTGAACAGGTACAATCAACCCAGTTCTACATTTACTGACTTAATTTATAATGTAATGGTATAAAAAAACCCCATACTGATGAGAGTCTACAATATTGAGAATAGGGAGCACCTGATTATACTTCTGCTGGTCTGTGCTTGTGCAGAAGAACAAAAAATAATTACCATTTTCAAAATTAACAACATGTCAGGAGACTGCGTTTTGGTAATTTTACGGGCAACAGATTTTAAACTCCCTTTTTTTTTTTTAAGACTAACAATCCCAGATAATTCTTTAGTCTCCAGCTCTTAATTTTCATTTGGATCATGGTTTTTGAGAAGGAATCAACAAATGAATGTTTTTCTAACATTTGCCTTTCATCAGCAAGAATAGTTGGACCTTTTCCTATT
Organism: Clamator glandarius; assembly: GCA_033459285.1. Taxonomy (NCBI): domain Eukaryota; kingdom Metazoa; phylum Chordata; class Aves; order Cuculiformes; family Cuculidae; genus Clamator; species Clamator glandarius. Next base: position 4,484,734 of record JAUNZM010000055.1, on the reverse strand, counting down.
TTACCTTAAGAGTTTTTTTATTTCTTCTTATATTTTATGCAAAAATGGATAACTAGATCTGTGACAAAACTTTTGTATTAAAGCCACGAAAGGATAAGAATTGAATTTCAATTCCAATGCATGAGGTTTTTATTAAACAAGTATATAGTAGTCTTGTTCCTTTAAACCATATCCTGGGCCTGTTTTTCTGAGTTTCAAAAAGCCCAAATAGCGTGGAAGGAAAAACAGCATGGAACTTTTTTACACTGTCTCACCTAAATTTATGTATTTTTTAGTTTTTCCAAGAGAAAGAAAAGTGGAATAGCTACTCCCTCTTCTCAGTTTCTTTTCAGGTTTCAAATTTTAACTGTGTTCTCAGCTGCCTGCATGAGTCATGGAGAGCTGGAAACAAGACACCCCCCCCAAATATTATAATAACTGCTTCCTCATGAGGAAGCCGATGTGTGTTTTGGGGTATACCACTAAAAAGCCACAAAAATCTCATGAAAATTTCTTTGTGCCAGAAGGGTACATGGGTTTCATAGAGGAAGTGACAGAATTGATTACTTATTAGTGCAATGGAATCTATAATATTTAAAGGTTCTCATTAACAGTCTGCCTTGAAATTTATGCCATTGTTTTTCAGCACTTGCAGAGCTTTCCGACTGCTGTTGACTTTGTGGATTGTTTCGTGTAATGATGGTATTGAATTTCACCAATCTAGGCAGAATTTGGATTTGGTTCTGTGATGTTCCAAGAAACTCTAAAATCCACAGGCTTTTATGAGAACTGGAAGAGAGTTCAATGCTTGCCAAGCTGATCCACGCTATTCTAGACTAACATCCATCATTGCCTGCTCCTTCCCAAGCAGCGTAATTCTCTGTTTGAGTCTACCTACAATATGATATTTAGAAGCAACAGGGGAAGCTCATGGCAGAAAACCATTCTTTATTCTCAAATCCCATAACTTTATTTAGAATAAGCCAGATCCCTCACACTTTGTCTCACATCTAGACAAACCAGAGCATATTAAACCAGGTCAAGGATCTTGTGCAGTAAGAGAGGATACAGAAAGGAAAGCCAAATTCACTGGCAGGTCAAATGGATTCATACAGCAACCATAACAGTAAAAAAAAGTTGTGAAACACATTAACAGAGAAAATTAGTATCAAATGTGCCTCTCAGCTTTATACTGCCCTGTTTGAATCATGTTAACTTGAGCTTATCTGCCTCTAACGTAGAGCTTCAGTCCTAAATTCTGAACATAGGGTCATACAAGGAGCCTGTCACACTGAAATTACATCTTCTCATCAAAGACTATTGCCTCTTTCACTGGCCCACCTTTCCTCTTCTCTACGCACATTCTGCTTTTACATCAAACTTTTTCACCATCATTTCACCGTTTGTACAGCTCTCTTTGTTCTGCAGGCAGCCTTCTCTTCCTGCTCAGTCCAGTTTACTGATCCTTGGGACAGTAACAGTCTGACTTTAATCAAGACTAAGCAGGAAAAGCGTTTCTTCTCAGAGAAAGCTTTTAGGCGTTACAAGTATTCAGGATTGGTTTACCACACTGGGTAATGAAGCAGAGCTAAAAATACCATATGTTCCTTTGACATTGCTCATTCATTACAATAAATGACTGAAATTTCTGTGACTGCAGAACAAAACATGTTTTATGTTTTTGCTTTTAAGTGGAGCTGTGTATAAAGCTCTTTGCCACTTAGAAATATCCTCTTAGCGTTTCACGTAAGAGGATAACAAAGTTTATTTGGAAAATGCAGAGAAGCCTACAGCTTATTTGCCTCTCATTTTCTCAAATGAATGAGGAGAGATCTTAGAATATGAGATCATAGAAGTGTAACTGGCCAAATTTTCTCCATTATGAGAAAATATAGTGAGGAAATTTGTTGAGGCTGCCCTTTAGAACACCACCTCTTATTGGCAATTCACTGCACTGGCTAAGTAGAAGTCCTTTCAATCATCTTCAAGCCTCCTATACAATCTGTGCAAATCTGTTTCAACAACTGAGATGAGATTATCAAAGCACGAGGAAGAACTGACATATAGGACCAGATTGTTTGAAGATGTTTATTTTAAGTCATTTCACATAGTCTCATTCACTATTTCTATTTTTTGAGCTCGGAGAGAGAATTTTTTTCTCCTGTAATTAAAACTCTGAAGGCGGACACTCTCGCCTGCAAAAGAACTTACAGTTTAAAAGTATTAAAAAAAATACCATAAAAACCTCATCTAATTTCTTCCTTTCAAGTGCTGAAATTATCTAATGCTATTAATAGAAGATTCTTTCTCTGTGGAAAATTCAATCTTCTATTTAAAGCTACTGGAGAAAAGAACAAAAAATTATTATTCTGACATCTGGCTATCAGCATAGCCTTGGGATGATGAGTTCAGATAGCAGCTCTAAAATATATGCAATTATTGGGAAATAAGGCAGAATGATCAACACAACACCCCTTCCCTATACAGTTGTACACAGTGGCTGCATACCTAAGTCCACCCAGCTTGTCCTTTAGTGTTGGGGAAGCAAATTTAAATATACCTGATTCCCACCACTGAAAAACACAGATTTCATCGTGCACAGAAATGGGCACAGCTAATGAAGCAGCGTAACTTCCCCACAGTGCTGACCAGAGAAGGCTGTCCCTGACCTCAATGGTCAGCGGAGCAGGTGTTGGCTCGTCCCCGTGACTGTCCTGCTGAGGTATGGAATTGATACTGGCTGTGATGACATTTCGTGTGGGCACACGACTAGGAATTCCTGTCACAATAAATCAGCAAAGAGAATACCCCCTCGGCAGTTTAAAGAGGACATTTTATACCAAACAGCTCATAGCTCGCTTCCAGGCTTCTCTTCTTTGACATCTGCTGGCGCTCAGTGATTTTGTTCACGTGCTGTGACCACACAGCCCAGGTGCCATTCTAGCAATTTACTCAGGACTTGGGAGAATTACACTTCTTGTGCATTGCTGGTGGGGTCACGCGCAGATCGTGTTTGCAAAAACACATGGGTACGCTACCCAAAATATGTGATTCACAGTAAAACCACCAAAACCAGACCAGAATGCTTACAGCTGAAAATAAAAACACATCTTATGATTTTTGTCCTTTCTTTGGTTTAATAAGGAAATGGAAAGAAAAGTTATTTGTAAAATGCACAGTGAAACACTGTGCTAGAGATCTCCGAGTAACCCAACCACGCCAGGGTGCATGAATATCACTACAGGATTTGTATAGATGCGAGTCCTAAAAGAGAGAGCTAAGAAGCAGCGAGTTAGCAGGGTGCAGGATGGGAGGAGCTATGTATTCCCATGATCTATGCACGGCATTGAATTGGATACAGCAGCTCTGATGCCCTAGCAACCTCTCTTCCACAAGGTAGATAAGCCCTTAGAAGATACAAGTACAAGCAAATAGGCCTTAGTTTACAAAATAAACTACCACGGTCACAAGGCTATGAAGTGCACATCCAGCAGAAATTCATTCTGCCATCTCAAATGTGTTCACAAAATGTTGATCGGTCAACTTTGTTCCTGCAAGCTTTCTGCTGGATCAGGTATCGTTTCTCCATGCCATTTGCACTTTACGCCGTATCAAGCATTGTCTGTCTTCCCACAGTTGGCATCAATCTGGCATCAAACACAGAGCTGGCACAAACTCTTTATCGCAGCTCTGGCTGATTTGACAGAAATATGAACATTTGCCCATGCTTGATCTGGATGAAACCCGTACTGCTGTTAGAAACAACTGTGCGCAGATCTAGCGTTAACATTCACCTCTCGGAGGATGGCACAGTCAGTCTGTGCCAGAAGGTGACACAAAACTAAAGGAATGTCTCTGCCTGCTCTTCCAGCACAGAGATCTGGGTGGCATGGAGCAAAATGAGACATCACATGGTGGTTCTAGCCTCTGTACCGATCACTTCTGCCCAGTGACCTCAACTTTCTACAGCAGCTACATGCTACGCAAACAGCAAGGAGAGTATTTTTGCAGGGTATAAGCCTACGCTTATGTGCAAGGCTGCACAGTGATGCACAACAGCTCCATTTTCAGAGCAAAAACACTTCCTCATGTTTGCTTTTCTTTGGTTTTGGCTTTGGGTTTTTCCTTGTGCACTACAAATGCATGCACGATCCACCCTTCCCAGATTCAGTAGATATTCTATAGTGGTTTTGTATCTGCATACTATGACTTTACAGTATATTACATAATTGCATATAAAAAAATCTAAAAAAAAGAAATGAAGTTGTCTGCTGGTAATATGGATTTGATTATAAAATAGCTATTTCTCATGTACATTACAGCAAGAGAAGGCTTATAAGCTTGATTTTAGTGTGGCATAGTCAGCATCAGTGATACAGAACCCAGAGCAAAGTTTGACTAGCTCCGCCAGGCTGTTTCTATCCCATTCTCAATAATGCACCTAATTCATCCTAGCAGCACGTATAATGACTTTAAACATAACAAGATAAGGCACAAGTTAGAAGTTACATTTCAAAATGTATCTTGAATGTTTACAACACTTCAGTGCCTAAATGTACAGTGAAAGGATTGTGAACAGAGTTGACCTGCAATTACTATTGAAGGACTTCCTCACCTCTCCTGGTATTTTTTATCTCCAGTCTTTTCCTCCGATTTTTGTGTTTCTTGGGTTTGTTCTTCCCCCCCCCCAACCCCGGAGTTGGCAGAAGGGCAAGGGGAGAAGGGCAGCAGTATTTAGTTAATATTAAAAGTGAAAAGCTTTGACAGTTAAAAATCTCCCAAGCCAAAATTGGCAAAGCCAGCTGGAAAAAAAAAAGAAAACCCACCCAAATGTTCCTGTTAAAACTGCAAAATTTCTTCTTTGTTGAAAATGTTCCAGGGTGGCAGCAGGGTACACTGAGCCAGCCTAAAAGCAGGTTTAACTTCACATTTTGACCATTTAAGAAGGAAAACAACTCTCTTCCTCTGCAATGCACTTTGGCACTCGGCAAATAAATTTTACCATAGCAACTGTAAACCCACTTGAGACACACAAACTCTTCAGTAAAGTGGTCCTCAGCATCTTGTTCTACAAACTAACCTGGATACTCTGTGGTCATTATAAAGTGCTAAAAACCCATATGAAATAGCTTAGCATCATGTGTTAGTATCATGTTTTGCAATTGTTATGTTCGTATAACAGCTGAGTCTTACATTATACCTTTTTCTAAGTATATAAGCAAATGGTTTACAAAGGAAGAAAGATAAAGCAGAGTGTGTAGTGTGACTTGTCTCAGGTTGAAAAAGTGCTGGAAAGAGAAGCTTCACCTCTGAACGCTGGGCCATTTAGCTGCTTTAGCTAAATCTTGCAGCCCAGCACATTGTGGCTGCAGTCACAGGCTGAGGAAGTTCCCCAGAGCTGCGCGGTGGCATGATAGATCTTACCTTGCTATGGGCATGAAAGAATTTAGAAGCTGTGAGGTCAGCACTATATGAGTGAGTGCAAGCCAAAGGTATGCAGATGGTAACGTACCTGTTCTTCTTGAACAGACCTGAATGGTGCATAGAATGACTGCACTGACAGTCACAGAAAAATATTTTCAGTGATTGTATAAAGTATGTGCATATTTAGACCTAATTTGAGATCTAGTTGCTCATTTTCTTTCTATGGTATTTACTTTGAATAACCAGAGTTCATTTTTAGACCCCTGTTCAATATTTCATTCAAAGAACTTCACAAGCACCTTCCAAACGCTATTTTGAAGCTTCAGCAATGTTCTTCTGTGTAATGAGAAGCAATGCAAGTTTCATAGGACTTTTCCCCTCTAAAACAGGGTTCTGTCTTTCAGGGCAGGAGGGAGGGTCATTTTTTGGTTTGCTTATGAATCCAGGAGCATTCCCAGTTGCGAGAAAAGTGAGAGCTATGTGGATCAGAATACACTTGCACTGTGGGCAATTTATGTATTACCCCCTCACTTACAGATGGTCCCTAAAATCTAAATGTTATTCAGGAATATATTATGAATTCAGAGTAACTGAATAATGAAATACTCTGAAAAAAAAGTAGCTCAGTAGGAAAAGCATCAATCTGTGTTTCAGTAGCTACACGGAACAACAGAGATATGTTTGCATCTTGACATGTGTGCAAGTAACAGTAAATGGCGTTCCTAACGGCATTTGGTAAGGTGCCGTGTTATTGTGTGCTTGGAAGAAAATAATATGGTGTGTCTTTTGGCATCAGTTGCCTTCTGAATAATCACAGGAACGCATATCCAAAGTAAACATCTGTACTACAGCCAAACTCAGTTTGTTCTCCGCAAACTGTTTAAAATCACAAGTCAGAGATCCACAGTCACAAGATTGGTTTGACTGATGGATTGACTTCGTATTTTATTTTGCCTTCAAGGGCTCTCTAGGAGACCTCACCTCCTGTCTGTAGCAAGAAGACTGAAAGGACATTCAGCTTTTTACGCAAAAACTGAATATTCTTTGCAACTTCCTGATTCCAAAATTTTAGAATCCAAAATTCCAAACTTGATACTTACTATAAAATTACACTAGTTGACAGTTCTGTGGGTCCAAAAGCTTTTAACCTATGCCATCAGTTCACTGGAAACAACAAAATCTAGAGCTGTAGAAAATATTCTCAATGAATTTTTTCAGTGACACCTTTGATTTGAAAAGTATCCTTACCTTCTACCACCAAAACCAGCATGATTAATATTTTTGTTATGAAACTATTTGTTTCAACTTCCTTCAATTTATCCAAGTACAAAATGGTGAACATTTCCTTCAAATGATAATTTTTAAATTACTTTTTCAGAACTGCCTCTATACTGCCTATATACTCTATATATCTGTTATTCACCCAGCCCCAAAATTCTTTGGATTTGCAGATTTTTGCAGTTGCTCTCTCATTTTATTCTTTATAATTGTGTGTCTCTGTGCTAATCTCGCTAGAGTATAGCATTTATCGCTTTCCAGATGATTGTTAAATGCTGTATTGAAAGGCATTTATCACCTATCTTCCATCTGCCTGAGAGGAATACGAAAAACTAGGAAAAGTTGTCATTATCTGGGATAATGGGAGAGCTGGGAAGATCCTGCTGCTTTTCTCTACTTTGTGCTGCTGTTTATAGGTGACTTCTAGTGGCAGCCCAGGTGTGACATGGCAGTTATAGTCCACAACGGGCACTGCACCTGTACCATGAATGGGCTCAGTCCTATTTCTCTGGCATTAAAATTGAGGGAGAAGATTTCTGGCTTGCTGACATAGGGAGAGAAAGAGCCCTTTGCCTATATTCCTATTGCTACATGTCTGAATTGTGACATTGTCTTGAAAACTGCGTTTTTTTCCTTGGAAGGGGGACAGGGGAAAGGGAGAAAATTCTGAGACCTCTTTGTCTGTCTAGTTTTTGAACCATTAGGTGGATCAAAATATTAAGGCTTATTCTCCAAAAGTGAAAATCAGAAATCTGCATCCTTAAAATTTGTGATACTTGAATATATTTGTTCATCTTCTAAAGGGCTGCCTGGGTAGCATGGTGCTTGGTGGTCATGCCTGGATAATCTTGTAATAGACTGAGATCTACCATCAGAGAAAAATTTAGTGCTGCAAAAATAACATTAGGGTCTGATACTTCAGTTTTCTGTGAGTGACAGCATTTATTTCTTCTTGAAGAATATTAATAGATTTTGCAATTAGACAATAGAAATCAATTATTTTGTGGCCCACATAGTTATTCAGAAGAGCTCAGTAAAGTGAATCATCAAGGCTCAAAAACCCATGGTTTAATTTAAGTTACATGACTTTTAAGAAAATCTCAAGATTTTCTCAGGAGGGAGGTGAACTTTCTGTAGGAAGAATTAAAGAACAGGGAAGGGCTGGGGAAGTCAATCTGAAGGATTTTGGTGCACAAAATCTGGAGGAAGCTGGCAAAAGGAGCCTCAAGGGAAGATGGGATGGCAGTGACCTATATTTCATATTTGAATCCTGTCCTTTGTTTCATTTTTAAGGTAACACTTGGCAGCAAAGTTATAATTAAATAGAATAACCAGAAGCGGAAGGTCAAGATGGAGCTGTTTGCATTAAATTACTAATAACTGTCAGATTAGTCACATGTGGCATTTTCCTCTTCAACCACTGCTCAGTGGGTGAAGCTGAGCACTTGTACGATTAACAAGTTAAGGGATATTTAAACAGATCGGTACTTTCATCAGGTTAAGTTTCTACCATTTCATTACACTACTTTTGAAATTTACTCTGATTTTATATTGTAGGCCTATATATTCCCTGAAATACACTCCTCTGTGTATGTGGAGCATGAAAAATTAATTCCATTAACAGGTATTCTTTAACTAGGTCTCTAGAGTTCTGTGAGCCTGAATTATGCTGTACTTTCCAGTATCTTTTTAATTTTCCATGTTCTAGATAAAAAACAGTTTCCTTCAAAAATCATTGCCCTCTTCTCTGTAATGGCAACAAGAGGGGAAGAGGATACTAAAAAGTTCTTCATCAGCATAAATAAATTAAAAGCCCCACTTCACAGAAGCCAAGAGTAACGAAGCTGCTAATAAATGTTTTAAGAGGAAGCTAGAGGCAGAGGTGACCAAAATAAAGCTCTCCAGACTCAATATATTAGTGACTCTCTCCATACTTGTATTTTTAATTGTCAGATAATCTATTAAAACTGAAACATAACGACTGTCTATGTGCATGGGCCAAGATATCCTAAATGCAGGAGTATTACTGATTTTTTTCCAGTGTAGCCCTGCCACTATGACTTGTCTGGTGGCTTTAGGCAACCTGCTTCCCACCTCTGGGCTTCCTTTACCCTCTATGAGCAAAAGCGATATAAGTAATTTAATTTACTGTGAAAGGTATGACTATCATTTGCAATGTCCATTGAATTCTTAAGATAATGGATGGATGTTTGTTTAACAGAGAGGACATTCCTGGCAATTGCTTTGGCAGGAGGATGCTTTCTCTGTGACATGAGGTATTCAGTGCCACTTCAGGCAAAGAGAAATCTGGTGGCTTTACAGTCATGCAGTTCGAGTGAACAGAAATGAGAAAGACGCACGGAGTCTCTAAAGTGATCCTGTTCTCCTCATATGGGCAAGCTTTAATTTTTTAATGCCAACCTTTCCCTTGCGGTATCTCCTTACCTTTCCCATTGCCATTCATGGTGTTTTAGGGTAGCTTTACCTTGAGTTATGAGCAAATTATTCCACCTGGACTTCAAACAAAGTATATTTTTATCAACTTAAAGGCATCTTGTAGGCATCTCATTTTTTGGACTGTCTGTTTTAGAGCTTCCTTTTTTACCCTAATCACCTTATTTTTATATAGTCCCTTTTCTAGAAATTAAGTACCTGTATGCTGGATGCACTGGGCCTCCTATCCCCCCACAACTGCATTTTGACTGTAACCCTCTTAAACCCTTTTGAATTGAGTCCTGAGGACCATTCGAGAAGAAATTCAGAATGTTATCTTTACTTGTGGGTTCTAAGATTAGCTGTTTGATGAAGCAGTCATTTACTATGTCCAAAAATTATTTATCCCTATCCCTTGTCCTGAAGGCAGTGATCCAGGCTGTGTGAGGAGAGTGGAAAGCTTCTACTATTGATACTTGCCTGCAATTTACAGATATTCCTTAAAATTTCAGCTCCTCAAGTCTTGCAATGCCTTTTCATGAAAAGCTACCATTGTCAGAGTCACATTTAAGTCTATTTTATACGCTCAACACATTCTTTCACTGAGATGGTTACGCAAACATTAACAACCTATCCAAACAAGAACAAATGACACAGGGGAAATGCCTCCATAACCTGGTCCCTGAAGAGCCATTTGGAACAAATGGCTGTGCACATAATACAGTTTTTTTCTAATTAGTATCTTTGCCAATAAGCCACTTGGGTATATTTGATACCCTTTTATCTTAAGATTAAATTTACATTTGCTACTAGGTAGCTCTGACATCTTCATTCTTCTTCTAGATCTCTGTCATAACATGATCATTGTGTGATCACTACTCACAGCAAACCAGCCCCTATTTGTAAATGGCCCAGGCTTAACTGCAGTGATGGGCTCTGCGATCGTGTGAGATAAGGAGGGTTCTTTTTCTTTAAACTTGCCTTTTAGAATTAAAAATTACTGTTCTAAAGGTTGCAGGGCAGGTGATTTTTGGAGCCCTATAACAATTCCAAGATAAACGCTGTAAAACCAACCAAGAAAATAACTGATAAATAAGGGTGACTTTCTGAAGAGATTGTGAATTAAATAGTAAAAAAGTGTATTACTGAAACTTTACACAACAAACTGGGTTACAGATGTTAATGACTCTTCCGAAGTTTTAAAGAACTGGATATAGAACAGATCCTTTCTTTAGTCCAGTATCCTAACCACAAAACACTTTCTTAGCACAGACAACTAAGCACTTTCAAAAATAATATTTCAAGGGCAGATTTACAATCAGTGTTATAAGTTGTTATACCTCTCATGAAATCAGTTGATCTGAAGATCTGCCACAGCACTCTAGTAAAAAATAACTTACATAAAAAAATGTACAGCAAACAAAAGTACTTTCACAAACGTGAGAAATAGTAACAGGTTTTCTTACACCATGTGAAATTCCATAATTTTCAATTTTTTAATGTTAAATTAGAACCTTTTTTTCAGTTCTTGGAGGCAAGGAGAATATCTTCCCTGGTCACAGTAGGAACTGTTGTCTAAATCAGATCAGTCATTCACCTAACTCGGGTAAAGCATTTTCACTATTAGTTTCCTTACCAGCTGTGTTAGTGAAAATTGAGTCTTTATTCTGAAGTACGAAAAGGGTGGAAAATGTTATACCATTGCAAAGTTACTTGTCACAGACATCGCTTTCGGAGATTAAAAATGGAAAAAGCAAACTTCAATAATAAGGTTAAGCAACTCCTACAAATCAAATAGCAATCTAACTTGGTTCACCACAGGGGGCTTCGGGATTTTCATACCTTATGTGCTCAATCAGATTTCGGATGATATCCATTCATTAAGAAAAACGTTTCTATTTTCCTGGGTTAAGAGATTTCTTCCTTCAAACTGCTTTGTACTCCACTCTCTCCCTTTACCACAAGAATCGGTTAAGTGTTTACGTCAAAACCACAGAACAGAAAAATACTAACGCAAAATCGGAAATCTTTTACCCACTCATTGTTGAGATCTGTTCATCTCTACTACTAGAGAGAGAGAATGAGAAGGAGAATGAGAAAAAGTGTTCCAGTCACACAAGTCTGAAGTTGTATTGGGCAATTGTCACTGTGACAAGACCATGCTGAAGTAATAAAATGATGCTACTTATATGAGGTCTATTATAAATTAACTCCTTTTCTGCCCTCTAAAAACCACATAAATCAGTCTGTTAACTGAGGGTTGCTTTATAATTGCCAAACAGTATCAGATTTCCAGCAGAAACAAGGGGTTGGTGGTGGACAAAATATTTCCACACATTTGCGATCCATGAATCGATCACGTATAATTTATCAACTCCTTATATAAATAACAGTACAGAATTCATAACATGCTCTGTGTGTAACATTTGAAGTCTACAACATAGCCACTATAGAAGATTACAGGTATAAGGACTGGTGCTACTAGGAATTGAATCCATTGAATCTAGATTGAACCTGTTGATTAACAATCCAAATCCATTGGCAAAAACCATATTGTTAATTTAAAGGCAGATTAAAATATTTTATCTAGGTTTACTAACAATTTGTTACCAATAAGAATGACAGAAAGTCTCCTTAACCTTTTCATGTGTATAATTTAACTTCTTTTGTAAAGGATGCTGGGTTATTTCAGGGCTACACGTCACAACATTGCCTCAGAAGCCATTTAGTGGGCAAAAATGAAGGACAAACAGCTGAGCGAAGGATGATGAGCTACATATGGGAACAGAAACAAACAGCTAAAGGCAGGACAACTTCTTCACTGGCTTTTCTTTCTAAGTACATGTCCCAAAAAGTCTCTCCTGGGCTCAGATTTAAGAGAAGAAAAATTGTGCCTAGAAATGGTGAACTGTAGGTTTAGAAATACAAAAGAGAGAAATATCTGGAGCCAAAATTTCAACAGAGACAAAACTCAAATGGAGAGACTTAAAGGGAAAGAAATAAGCTAAATTCAAAACACTCGGTCATCTAGAGCCCCAAATGAAACCCAAGATTTCAGATCACTGTTTCTCTATTGGAAAATACCAGATGGGTGCTGGTAAAAGCTTCGCCATCATTCCTGTCTGCTGGTTCAGTTCAGTTACACTGTTATTCTCTACAGATCTACTGGCTGAAATACTGCTGACAAAACAGTGATGTTGATCTGTGTGGCTGTGGTTTGGGGCTGTTTTTATTTATGTTCTGAAGTCTTTACTAGAACTCATACACTCGTGCTGTTGGCTACATAATGTAATACTCTACAATCACTCGCTGAGAAACTGTATGATGGTTTTGCTGCAAAAGTTGTGAATGAGCCAGGGAACTGTGGGAAGAGGGAGATGGAGAAAGCCTTGGAGAAATGGGTTCTCTCTCCTGCCCCTACCAGGCTGCTTATGGGGAAAAGAAATAAGTCATTTAAACAGGGTGCTCATCTTGAAATTAAGGTTGACAAGTAAACTTCCAGGCAGGTAAGAATCCACACAGAATTCAGCAGATATTATTCTCTAAGCAATAGAGAAATGCTGCCTTACCTAACAGTTCTGAAAATCACAGTACATACATGTCAAGTGAAGCAGTCAAAATGAGTATTTTTAAGTCTCCCCGATGCTCTGCACACTTCTCAACTATATAAAGTGGACACACCAGCCCCACACCACTCAGAGCTTTTTGGAGCTGGTACTGTAGTGACAGGTACTATAAAAAAATCTTCTGAATGTATTAATACTTCTGCCTTCTAAGATTACTGAAGGAAAATGTGTGTGACCATGCACTTAAAGGCTGAATCACAATGCACATGCACAAGGAACCAAACGAAGTTTGCATAAACAATGATAATTCTGGCATTTCTTAAGTTTTTTGTGCTTGCATTTAACATTTTAATAATGTGCTCTTAATATAGTGGCTTTCCGGTATATAACATGTAATTATCTGAAACCACGTATGTGATGTTTTCTCAGTATCTGGAGAACATTTTGTTTTGTGCTTTAAATGTATCCTGAAGAATAATCATTATTTAACTAAAACACCTTTGGTTTTCTTATTGCTTTGCTTTTGTGTGGAAGCTGCAGAACAGCTTTTCACATACCAGATGAATCATGTGTAGGAAGAGTGAGAAAGGAAAGGAATTGATGACTGGTTTTTAAGTATGTGAATTTAATTTCACCAGGCACTTTGCACATCCAAATGTATTAAAGAAAAAAAAATCTCCTTCAGAATACTTCAATCTGTTGTTTTATATATTATTAGAAAAGTTCATCTTTTACAGAATAATACATTTCAATTGAGTGTTTTTTTCAGTAGTAGGTTGAAAATTAATATACATCAATGTTTTAAGTACTAGGTAGCATAAAATCATTCTATATCTTCAAACTATACGGCAAAATCCATACTGGACAATTGCTAGATAACTTGACCAGATTTAAAGGTTTAACAGAAATAAACTTTCTTACACTGCTGGTTTTTTTTTAGAGAAACTCTTTTTCTCATCTGTGCCAGGAGGTAAGAGACAAGCTATCCAATTCACATATAAACTAAAAAGCATTGTGACACTTGCAGTGGGAAAAATTCCCTTTTCCCTTCCCCCCCAGCAGCTTCTCTGCAACGTAACTGTAGACATAAATCCTTCTCCCCATCAAAAAGTGTATATATCAATACTGAAATGAAGCAGGCATAACAGACAGTTATGCAATTAATCTGCCATCACTGATTCACATACATCCATCGTTATGAAATGTATGGTTTTTGGAGCACAAAGTATGAAAGGAGAATCTTACTTTTTCAGCTAAAAGGCAGCCAGTGAAATTTTTGCTATGTTCCTAATGATCACAGAAACAACACGTTCTCGCATACAGTATCACAAGCAAAATATCGTAGAAGTCCTAATCCCTTAATGGTAAAAGCTAGCTGCATACCCTCAATACAGAATCTCAGAAATATTAATAACATGCCCAGAGCTTTATGGTACATAATGTCCACTCACCTCAGTTAAAACTCCAAGTAAATAACCATCAATCAGTTTAACAAAACAAGGCATCAGTAGCACGAAGTGAGTATTTATCCATTCTCCTATTCATTTCTTCTGTTCCTTGCTACTCACCTCTGAGTGCTGCTGTTGCTCGGAGCACTCAGAATGCAGCAGCTCAATCCAAGGAAGAAGATGGTGATTTCCTTCCACCCCCTGTTACTGTTCTCCCTTGAAACTCCTTCACCTTTTTCTTTTCAAGTTGCATAGGAAAAACAAGGATGGACCCTTTGGGCTCTATCCAGGGCTGTTTATATTATGTAAAGCAGATGAATGCATTTCCAATTTTAACCACGAAAATCATGTCTTCACTGACAGGCGCCTGGATCATTAATAGTATACTGCACGCAACTGTGAAAACTCATGTAAGGCTCAGAATTGGGCTCAGGTTTCTAAATGCAGAACCAGATGAAAATCTGCAAATCAGCTTCTCATGTTGCAGAAGTTTCTCTTTTTGTCCCCTGTAGAAGAAGCTGTAAGTCATTGTTTAACCAATATGGATTTTTCATTGGAAATGCTGGAGGAGACCTCTAGACTTCATTTAACACCAGAAAGAAACACACTGGAGATGTTTTGGTCATTAAAGTCCCTCTAACCCCGCTGTAACTTTTGGTCAGCTACCACATCAAACCCATGATTCCTCTCTCCCAAGGCAATTTTGTCTTACAGCACTGTCAGCAAACAGCTTCAGCACTGTTTGAAAAGACTCCAGCTTAAATTACAGTAGTTCTGGGCTTTTCTCTTACTGTTTTTTCTAGAATATTTAAATTCCATCTTATTTTCCACCCAGTCCTAACCATACTTCCCAGAATGCAGGAAAACAGACTTTCCTTCCTGCAATCCTAAATGCCTTCATTAGGGAGACTTAACACTGAAGTGTTTTGGAAAAGCAGATGCTCTAGATTTAAAAGAAGCAAGCGAGGCCTCTCGGTGAACAGCTGCATAGCTCTTGGCTTCAAGTAAGCCATATCTCGGAATGGTTTTTTACATTATTTTGTCTCTGAGAACGTGTTATTACCATCTAAATTTAAAAACACTGGTTTTCTTGCATGAAGGCAAAAGCAGACTTAAAACCACAATGGCTGTTCTGTTCAAGTATTCTGTGGCGATGATGCAGAAAATAAGATCAAAGTGAAAACCAGTTCTTGTTTGAGAAGATCTTTGCTTACAAGGTGTCTGTATGGAACTAGCCAAAACCACAGGGACAGGAATTCTTATACATTTAGAAATATAATCACTATCCAAAGTTCTTTGTTGAAATCTCATTCTGCAGCTGCTTGAGCTCTTTGTTGACTGCTCTGAAATATCTCGTCCCTACCATCAATCAATATTATTTGACATCTGTTAGTAGATTGAAATGTTGGACATTACATCCATGTTCCGAAGTTATAATTCATTTTAATTCAACAAACATATGTAAAACAGGTATAGACTTTCAGTCACAAACAACGGACAGCCTGTTTCTTATTCCCTGAGGGATACTTTAAGGAACAAGTCAAATGAAATACTGTTTCAATGACTATTAACATAATTAGGAATCTTTTAAATAATGTCAATTACATAACTTAGGCCAAAATGTTTTGATACCTATATAGAAAATACAAATATAGATATATGCTCTAGCTAAGGACTTCCTTGCATTTTCTGAGTATGACTTGCATTTCAGAAGTATTTGACAGAAAGCCAGTCCAGAAATCTGAGAACTTTGCTGTTTGATAAATCTGGATTTCCTGATTGTTTTTATGTAGTTACATCTGTAATGTGACAAGAGATTAAATACCTTAGAGAATTAAATGCAATGCTAAGTCGAAAAAAATATTCTCAATTTTTCTCTCAGTATTTAGTAGAAGTTTGATGGAGACCATTACCCTGATACATCAGTCAGTATCTGGCTATTAATCTGTTATTCAGTAAATTCTTTCTATTATAATCTGTCAGGCATGTGCTGCAAAGTCTAATCACCTTTCTGTGTTGTATCATAAAAGAAAGAAGGATGTTGAGTCATCTTTTAAGTCTCCTCACCTTGTTGCTGGCAAGACTGGCATTTTCTGAAAGATTCCTGACTTCAGAATTTCTAAGATTCCTAAAATTGTGTGGATAAATAAGGCTCTGATCAAAATACTGGATAGCTGGGTAAAGTAGGGAAAAATATAAGATAAAAGTCGAACAAGGAAAAGGAAAAACATCCTCATATCTAAAAGTGTGCTTCCTTGCTTGTATTTAAGTCCTTAGCTAATTAAAAACCAAAAATTACTATCGCACCATTCTGTGTACAGAATTCATCCCTTCTGCTTCCTGAAGTTCTGAAAAAAGCTATGACAACCAAAGGCCTAACTTTCAAATATAAATAAAAAATATTAAGCACGTCTCTATTAAAAATTAAAGACTCTGGCCCAGCAAAGTTCCCAAACATGTGCTTAAATTTAAGTATGTAGTCGTAACAAGGTTAATAGGATTCATCTGCCAGTGAGATGCCTTATGCGCCAAGATGCTTCTTTGAGTTTTAAAACCACATTTGCTAAGCTTCTAAACACTTGAAATTTAGACACACAAGTTTGGCAAAAGCTGAAAAATAAAACAGATCTTTTCTGGTTTAGAAGTTTATATGAATCATGACTCTCTAGGCCAACATAACTGGTTGTTAGTCAATGGAGTAGTGTCTCGGTGACACCAGTAATGTTGGAGAGCATCGACCAAGGCAAGTTGAAACTTTTGATAGAGGACTAAGCTAACAAATGAATGAACATATTAAGGAATTTGATGTTTTGTACTCTTGCTGATGGGAAAAAGTTCCCAAAAGCTTGGAATGGCTTAACATCAGATTCAGATTTTCCATCGCCATAAATAGGAGAGGTTTTCCTCCTTAACAGGATCCAGACTTTAATCTTGCCTTTTTGCATGAGATTCAGAATTCTCATTTTTACACTTCCATATATGAAGCACTTCTGGCAACTCACAGTGCAGGAATAAATAATCTCTATAGTGAATTCATGCCTTTTTAAAATATCTCTTTCATAATCTTGAAGTCCCTTCATACACTGTGGTGTTCTCCATGTGCTGAAGAACTAAATTTTTTAAGCCTTTATGAGCAAATATACGTCAAGTACGTGAAGTTTGTAAAGCATCCTTAATGCTTCATTTTAAATTGTGTGCATGTGGTAATTGTTTTGAAAATATAGTATTCTACATTTCAGCTGTCAGTGTGTTTTTGTGTTAGAAGTCATTCATTTATTTCTGAGAAAATAGATCTTCTTTTGATTACAGATAAAATGTAAAATATTCTTTGCTGGTAGTAAACGATGAACCCTTTCATTAAATCTGGGCAACGCTTCATCTTCCATTGCTTTATTGTACAGTTTGTTTACAAGCCTTTCAATACAAAGAGATTAAATTGCCAAAGTTACCAGGTAACGACTTGAGCAATTGATGTAGCACAAACCTGGCATACATAACCCTACATGGATTCTGAAATTCTTGTTTCTTCTTTGAAGAAATTCTTGTTTCCTCTTTGCCCCCAAGTGTATGGGGGCAAATTGGCTAGGTTACCTCTTGAAAATCCACAGTGTTTTCCTTCTGATTCCTGTTTTTCAAGAAAAAAATGATCATGTGAACATTTGTCTGTGTATCAAAATGCTGAATGCTAATTTTAGAATTCTTCAAACAGATTCAGTAGACTCTTTGAAACACTCACACTGAAGAAAAACTGACATTTGAAGAATCTCTCTTCAGCTGGTTTTAAAATAGGTCAAATTAGGACTATAACTTAGTATTCTTAAATACCCATAAACTTTGTCGGGACTCAATTTTGAAACATTCTTCTATCAGATTTAATGAATACCTCTAGAAGAGGCACATTCATAAAAATTGGAAATAACTACTCTTTAAACCAGAAACTTTGAGACTAGATTTAGAAAGACTGTAGAATGAAACATTTATTCTCCTGTTATCATGAACCAGAAGTAGTCCCTCATTTTGAAGTTTTTTCCCTTTGAATACACTTAACGTGTTTGGAGGACTATGTTACTACTTCAATAGTTAACATTTGTAACCTTTTCTGATTTGGAATTAATGTTACAGTTAATAGAAAAAGAGAGACCAGATATTTCAATAAATTGCTGGAAGCATCTTTAAAATATCCTACAAAATATTACCAAAAGCTACAGAATTCATATACCACTATCTCTGTGTCTCTTGATCAGCCTTAATTAGGATATTTTTGGTTTTTTAATCTGCCAATAAGCAAGTCCCTTTTGTTTTCTTAATAAGGCCTTTTGTCATTTTTTATTTTTATCATCTGTCACAAAAATTTGTTGTATGTGTAAGCAATTTAATGGTTCACTGAAAGGTGGTTATGCAACTGAATTGTATAAAATCCTGTCCAACCCAGAAATTACTGTAAGGGGGAAACTGCAAAATGGTGAAAGGCTGAGAATTTAAATATGTTTTCTTTTTGTATTTATATATTTTATATGCGATCATATATAGCTACTCTTGTTGTTATCTTTTGAGTGTAAGAGGGAAGAGGAGATTAAGTACCTCATGTTGAGAGGTCAGGACCAGACAGTCACTGCCTATTTCCAGCACAGCCAAGACACTAGAGTCATAATTTAGCCAGTGGGAATATGTAGCACCATATCTGTTCTACTCGGGTCTGAAATTATTATTTCAACAGTATACCACTGTTAGCTCCATTTCATGGTTAGTTTTTGAAACAGAAGCCACTCAGTGCAATGCTGAGCTATTATTAAAATCATTAATTCTGGTCTTAACAGCATAGGCAAAGAAAGACAAATGCAGTATTGCAACTCCACTGATGTCAGAACTCAAGGGCTTTCAATTAATACTCATTACAATCCTGTGAATGAATACTGTGGGTGGGAAAGTCGGAGAGGGGCGCTTAATAAGGGATTACAGGGATAGGATAAAGGGTAATGGTTTTAAGCTGAAAGAAGGGAGACTTAATTTAGATATTAGGAGGAATTTTTTTCTTGTGAGGGTTGTGAGGCACTGGCCCAGGTTGTCCGGAGAAGGCGTGGCTGCCCCATCCCTGGAGGGGTTCAAGGCCAAGTTGGATGGTGCTTGGAGCAACCTGATCCAGTGAGAGGTGTCCCATGGCAGGAGGGTTGGAACTGGATGATCTTTAAGGTCCTTCCAACCAAACCACTCTATGATTTTATGAAATATTATCAATTGGTAAAGCTTATTAGCTACTGTGACTGTATATGCAGCTATTCTGATTGTGAGGATCGGGGTAAAAAGAATGCAAACGGCAGATTCTGCCTGTGTTATTCACTCACATCACTGAAACATACATATTTATCTTACTGATTGTTGTGAGCATTAATCTATGAATGAAGCTGGATGATATGACTCTAAACTGATTACATAGAAGTACTACTCCAAAAGAAGCAAAAGACCTAACACTGCATTTATTTAACTGGCACTGATTTTTGCAGGAATAAGGGCTCATTTTAGGGTATTTGACAGAATAAAGAAATGTTATCACGCTATACACTTGTTTCTGCAATCACAAGATATAACTTCATGATTCAGGTTATTTTCCAAGCACTGCATCCTTTGAGAAACCAAAAACTCTTCCTTGCATAGAATCTTTATATTTGACTACATGATCTTCTGTGATCCTTTTCAACCTGAACCACCTTATGATTCTATGATCTGTTTATCTAGCCCTGACAAATAAAATTCATGTCCACAACCATCAATTATTTACCTGTATATTTACAGATGTCTCAAAAGAATGTCTTAGACCTCAGGCAAAAACACTAAAGCACGATACAAAAGTCTAATTGACCAAAGCTGGAAAAGCTTAGAAGCTTATAAATTATCCACTATTCTAGACTGCTAGAGCAACTTTTGTAAAACAAGAAATAGTAAGTCAGGTTCATTTTGTCTTGGCACAAAAAAATAAAAACAAAGAAGTGGAAAAATTCTTGATTCTTGAGGTGAATTTTTGTATTTTCAATTGTACTTGCTAGTTTGAGCACCAAATAAATCTCTGAGGGAAGCGTTACAGACATTACCTAATATCACAACGCTTATGTCTCTTCTTGCCTGTTAAAATAAGATCCCTGTAACTTCTAATATTCACCACGACAGAGCATATCACTTGAAACATGGATGACCATTTTTTCATCAGCCAACATAAAAGAAAGTGAAAAGAGCAATGTCAAAAAGCAGCAACACTGAATGGTAAATCACTGTAAGATGTTGTTCTGTTTCTTATATTATATAACCTTCACTTCACAGCCTAGCTTGCTTTTTCATATGACATCATGATGCTCTTTCAGAAGAATAATCAATGAGAAGGCAGTTTGCACACCGAATAAAAGTATGTATTTTGTTTGCAGTCAGTTCTGAAAACATGGACTTTTGTCCTCTATATACAGGATACATCATTAAACAACTGAATATAAGCACACTGTATGTTGCACAGGCCGTAGCCTTGAAACCATATTTTCATTGCTCTGAGGACTAAAACTGGCTAATATTTTTATGCACATACAGAGATTCCTATCAGCATGTCATGAATTGTTGAATTTTTGTCTCATAACACTTTCATGAAGTGCTGTTTTGGGCCTCTCTTCATCAGCCTCTCTCAAAAATTGCTGTAAGAATTTGAAACTGACTCTACATCAATCCGCTAAGAGTAAGATATACCAACACGATATATCTCCTCATAGCAATACACTGGGAGTACCAGTGACATAGTAACGCGTACTGGAGAAGGCCACTCCAATATTCAGCACCAAGGTCAGCTCAGGACTACACACAACTTATAAAAAAAAGGACCTTGATTCATTAAAAAGTCAAAACTCCCATCAAAAATATAGAGAAATCTTGCATTAATAAAACGCTTGTTGGAAATAAGCAATCCTGATTGAGAAGATTTTATGAAAAATCATCTAAACTGTAATTTTTACTCATTAACTCTGTTCTTCATTGAACATTCTATGTGGAGTATAACACAAATGGTTAGCTGTGAGACACAGTTTGTAACATTATTTCCTCCTAGTAAGCACAGTGCAGTTATCTGTATGTGTGGTGGAAGAAAGGCCAGATGAATTGTGCATTGCACTTGCATCTATTTTTCTTTCAACTGCCTGTGTACAAAATATGGGCTAAATATTGCCTTTAGGCACAGTCTTGAACAAAGATCATAAATTGCACAATCTCAGAAGACATGATATTGTAGTACAATTCCCTTTTTTTGCTTCATGATGGGCCAGCCACAAATTAACTTTTCAGGAGCAGTCTATAGCACATCCGCAATGCCTCATTAACCAGGACACTGCATTGTTACAACAAAAGTTTTTATCTCTTTCTCCTTCTCGTCTACTCCTCAACTTCATCTTCCAAAGGAGAAAGATGTCATAAGCAACACAATGCTTGCACACCCCACCAGACAGAGGCAGGCATTCATTTTCACTCCCTTAAACAGATGTATGTGGTCTTTCACAAACCTAGAGATTGGCAGGCGATGTGCACTTGCAGCCCAGAAGGCCAACGGTATCCTGGGCTGCCTCAACAGAAGCCAGGCCAGCAGATCCAGGGAGGTGATTCTGCCTCCCTCTTCCTCTCCTACGAGACCTCATCTGGAATACTGTGTCCAGTTCTGGAATCCTCAACATAAGAAAGATATGGAACTGTTGGAACAGGTCCATACTGTATATGGAAATTCCAAAACAAAGAGAGGAGTCAAACACTGTATATTTACTTAAGTAAACAGACAGATACAGTAGCGCACGCAAAGACATTTCAGCCTAAAAGTTGTCCTTTATGTGAATCTAAGGGCTTTTTTACATGGCAGCGCTTACAAAATCTCATTCGAATTATCTAACCATGTATGCTCGGTGTAGTTTAATTAAACCATACTCAATTTGCATGAACACTCTTAGAATTAAAGTAATCTTAATTCAATTTAAATTCATTTACTTTGGAAAAGAATAAAACTAAATTAAATTGAGCTCACTTTAATTCTAGACATAGTGGCCACATAGATTTTAACAGTTAATTAATCCACTGTACATTCAGAAGTGTAACTGCATGGATTTTCATAATCCTTGTTTATGTAAACAAGCTCTAAACACACTCTTATGTTATTTCAAGACTAGTATTTTCAATTACATGCCATACGGGCTAATTTAACAGTCACTAGGAGGAGCCAACTATTAGCGGTTTGTTCTTAACTGAGACTGTATTCTCCATCACTGTGTATAAAACACAATTTTTTACATACTTTCTGAATGACAGTCCTTAACGTAGCCCTTCAGGCCTTCAAGTCTAGTGATAATGAACAAAGGAAGCTATACATGATTCCTTAGGAAAAAAGAGTATTTATTTAATTTCAAATCTGAAGCCGATATGCTTAAAGAGGTTCCTTTGCAAAATAGTTTATAGCATAAGAATTGGATTTTCTAGATAACAGATGCACTAAAACCACAACTTGAAACAATTTTTGGACTGTGTCCCAGAACAAATCAATCCTATGGATTCAGAAAACACTGAGACATCTAGAAATGGTAATTAATTTGATATTGTAATTTTGAAGTAAAAGAAAAAACTCTGATTTATAGCTGTTAAGGCCCTAACTTAACAATTATCAACAATGTTTCTTCAAGTTTCGCTGTTCCCAAACTTGTTGGGTTCCCTCTTTAGTTTCAATTTTTAAAATGTTCTCCTATTCATGGGGTGAGAAACTTTATCTTTGGCTGCAACTCTGTTCAAATCACAGCTTGTTAGGCATGGTTCATGTTAAATGTGATTTTAGCTGGCAGGGCACTAGATTAGCTGCTGACATCAAGCCAACATTTAATTTTGTTTTCTTGAGTCATCTGTTGCCAGTTCCCATGACAACTGATCTTCTAGCCTCCAAATTTACTAGAGAGAACCATTAAAATGGCCAGGAGTACATATAGAGATTCTCTGAAGTAAATGGAAGTTCAAGTGTTTTCTTCAATGGAAATGACAGGATCTTACCAGCTTTTACTTTAGTAACACGTGACTTCTGTTCCTGAAAACACAGATGTTCTTGTATTAGAAAAATACAGTGAATGGTTTTTTTTAACAAGAAATCTGCTTTAGTATCTTTCTACTACATCTACATCATGAAGGTCTTTGTGTCTAAAATCACATGATGCAGAGCACAGGCAAAAATATCTCTCTGTTCTCACTTGCATAGCAGTAATGAAAGATTAAATTTAAAGATATGGGTTTATTCTAGAGTCCCTGTACATTTCAATTTCTTGTTTCACAGGTGTGTGACTTAAAGGAAGTATTTCAGGAGGACATCATTACTGACATCTAAGTCAACCCAGAGGTTGTAAGAGATCAGAGGAAAAAGCCGAACAGAACGCTATGGGAGCGTCTTGAAGCAAATATATCTTTGGCTAAAAATAGTCAGTGTATTTACATTATATATATTTTCTATATGTACAACCCCTATACCCAAAGGTTATTAAAGCTTAAGACAAAAAATAAATAGCATATTGGATCACAAGCAGTCCTTTTAGTCGAATGTTAATATGCAGTGGTTATTTCTCATCTCACTGAGTTTCATAAGACTCTGTGCAGAAGTGGTTTCCAAGGACTGAATTCCATATTGTTCTTATATACGGTGTTGGAAACATTGCAAAGCACTAAGCACCTCCAAATCCCTTTGAAATAAATGGAAGCACAAATATCATAGAAAAGCATGCACAACTGGATACTCTTAGAGACTTCAGGAAAAAAAGAAATAACAGGCTGTCTCTCTACCTCTTCATTAGGCAAATATTTGCCTCTAGAATATGGGGAGAAAATAAGCAGCTAGACAGCTTTGTTATTTGATGTAGGTATTTTCCACTACTCGAGAGCTTGTACTACCAAGCATCATTTGCAGGGGGATGTCCCAGACCTCCACAGAAGGTGCAGCAGGCACGACTGCATTCTGAGAATTAATGGTCTTCTGCAAAACCAATAGACTAGAGGGTTTTATGTACTCCATTCAGTTTGTGTTTCATTATACATATTTACATGATTTTTCCAGGCTGGTTCTTCAACAGGCATTCAAGATTGCCTCCCAAAATGTGAGGGTACATAGACCTATCTGCTCAATTAAAATGGAGAATAAGGCAGTTAACTCTGAGAAGAAGCTACCTTGCTTCTCCTCTCCTGCTCTGCCCAGCAGGAGCAGTTTAAACATTTTAATGTTAGTGGGGGTGTATGTGGGAGAAAGTGAAAGATAAGAAAAGAGAACACGCCAGTTCCTCAGCTTGAGTTAACTATCTCGATTCCATCGAAGAAGCCACTTTGCAGTAGCTGAAAATCTAGCCCATTAGGATTCACAGTCACCAAGTATGTTTGGTACCCGTCATGCTGCACGTAACTGGCTTCCCCTTACAAGAACTTTGTCCCATTTGAGCATAAAGCCACTCCTTGCACTAGAGTGCTGTGACTGGTAAAAACTAGCGTAAACTAATGACTAAATGAAGCACTGTGGCCAGGATGTGTGACTGCATCTTTCAGTACTACAATGGAGATTAAACAACTGCATACATTAAATCTGGCAGTATTTGCTGTAATGGTTCAGGCTGTGAATTCAGGCTCTGTGTGCTTGTCTTAGAATGCAGTTGGCTCATGAATGTCATTGATGCAGAGGCTGGCATACACTCTAAATGCTGTTTCATGTTTTGCTTTTATCTTTAAATATATTTGAGTAGGTTTTTCTCTCTTCTGAAACAGCTCACATAATAGGTAGATCTAATAGCTTCAATGCCTTAGAGCTACTGCCATGCATGAAATTCAAACTGTAACTATAAAAAGAAGTAAGGAGGACTTTCTCTCTAATTCTCGTTTTTAGCTATTTTTGTATTCTTTTGAGGACAGAAATCATTCATGTTTCAAGTCCACATCAGTTAAGTAAAATGCAATCTGAAAGTTATTACAGGTCATCTTGGGGATTGAAGGCAAAAATCGGGGGTGGTTTGTCTGGGTGAGAAGTCAAGACATTTAAGAAGTTTAGTAGTTACTAAATACGGTTATAAAGTGACAAATTTGTTTCTACAGCTCTCACTGTTTTAGTTGAATAAAATTATATCAGTTATAGCTGAACAAATAATTCTTAATGAGTAATATATTTATAGCTTCTTTCTTTCTATCTGCATATTCCCTTTGATTCCATTACAGTTTTCCTGGCACTATCATCAACTTGTACTTGCTAGATTATTTCTGCAGTGTTCAAAATGTGTGTTGTGTGAGTTCAGCGGCCAAATATGAGTGGCATTGCTCAGTTCTAGTCCAGTACCTCATGTCAGTTCACTCTACGACTGAGTGCAACTCTTAATTAAGTTTATTTGCATGCACGCAAAACATATGCTTGGTTTTTCAAATATTGCTTTGTACAGATGCTGCCTAATTTTGTTAAATGGGAGAGACCATGTTAACTTTTAGGAGAAATTAACCAAATAGATTGAATCGGTTGAGTGTGTTCGCAGACTAACATGACCATTTGGTTCCGTGAGTGTGAGAATTTAAATATGTTACGTATTTGGAAATGCTCTGAAATCGGAATTTGTGTTTTTAACAAATGTGAATTTCTATTGGGTTTTACTCCACGCTTCATTCCAGCACAGGCTGATTCTACGTGGTCTGAGACATATGCATATCGAGACATTCCTAGAGACTTATTTTACGTTGAACCATAACCATTATGACTTTGGATGAGATGACTGAGGATGCACAATGTCCGTAGCTGGTCTGTCCATTAGAACATGCTTTGATTATGTCATCAGAGCCTTGGGTCATACTTCAAAGAGGCAGACTATGTTGTATCCTCTAAACCTATTCTAATGATTCGGGTATCAGAGACTGCTATATTTATTATAAATAAAAGAAACAGGATGATATAAGAAGTCCTTTAGACAGGCTTAATTGATAGTGCACTCGGTAATCAATAGTTAATTAATAAAATGAAAGCAGAATATAATGGATTTATACTTCATTTGTATGACAAAAGTCATCATTAGAACTCTTCAGCTGTCACTAGTTCTGTCTCTTCTGCTATGAGTGATTCTGCTCCCTGAAAAAAGTCTAGCGGCATTATCAAACTATACAACTGATACAGCTAAAACTTTCTGGATTGTCCTCCTATGTAAGCTGGTTCTCTGAGGGATCCTTTCCCATTTCTTTTTTTCCGTTTCATGGTGAAATGGATTATGCAGATACCTCAAGGCTAATCTCAGCAGAATTTTCCAAAAGTGAAGATTTACAGAGAAAAATCCTTACCCTAACAAAACATCACATCGGTCATGGTCTCTTGGAGAACTCAACCTGGCTTCGTCTGGAAAGGAACTGTCAAGTCTTAGGTGTGGAGAAACCACGAGTAAGTGAAAGCAGATAAGCTTAACAACAGCTCCTCTGCTTCTCGTTCATTCAGGTGCAACTCAAACTAGAATTTAACACTTTGTAAATGAGAATAAGACAACTATGTTCTCTTCTCCTTCTAAGGAGATGCTCATGCCCTACAGGTATGCAACTCCAGAATAAGCACGCCCTGTCTTAACTAACATGCAATAACCCATCTTTACCAATTCAGAATCAGTCTGTTTGTCACATTTAAAACTGTTGTGACAAGATTAAATGAAGTGACTGTTGAGAAACTGAAATCAGAACTTAAAGAGCAGTGATAGGGTAATCATTTAGTAGCATGACTTATTCAGTCTTAAAAAAAAAAAAAAAGAGAAAGGAAAGGAAAATGAAAGGAAAAGGAAAAAAGGAAAAGAAGACTCACGGTTCTAAAATTTGTGTATGTCTAGTAAATAAGACAGTCCTCAATCCACCAGAAAACTAGACAAACAGATAAGAATAAGTCTTTGATTAAAATTAAAAAAAGCCCTAGTCATCCAATCTGGTTATGCAATCAATCACAATCATTTGGTTGAAATACATTTAAGTAGTAATTGTGTGCATAAGTGCTTTGAACATTTAGTATAATATATTGTACAAAATGAAACAGGCATGGCGACAACATATAAAAGAGAGTTCTTTTACATACAATGAAGAAAATTTGTAAAATCAGATGCTGAAATACACAAATCATTTGTATGCACAAAAAAATCCCATGAGTGCATATGCAAACCACTTAATTATGCCTGTTAGTTATTGTAATTGCCATTAACATGTGCAATTACTTGCTCTGCATTTCTAGGTGAATGGTTAAATCAGCTACAAAATTAAGAATAGCTGAAAAATTCTGTTTCAGTTCCCAAGCTATTTCATTAAATCTCTTACTGTAGAGTAAACAAAGTGCACATCATGAACCAACAAATTGCAAACTATATTTTTTCTTGAAGTGGCTGTAGTATTCCCAGAAGCAATAGGTTCTGTTGTTTACAGAAAAAGAATTCCACATGCAATTGCAGTGAAATTGTCCTTCCAGTCCCTCCCATCAGGGCTTAGTAACACCACGACGATTGCTTATTCAGGCCCCTTCATAACCTGGTTGTTCTGTTAGGGCCGTTATATACATTTTAATGCTGGTTGTGGTCTGAATATTTGAGCACTTTCTGCATAAAATCATTAGCAATAACTTAAGTTACCTACAAACATAATTTCCTGGTTCTTCTTTGTTTTCTGAGGGGCCAAACTTTGGTTGAGGTTGGGTTTTCTGGAGTCTTTTTCAGAAAAAGGAAGGTAATATTCTGGAACTTGAACAGGTGTTACAAGTATAACTGTAATTTTTAGTGGAAAAAAAATTGGAAAAGGATGATGGTTATGTAATACTTCTTAAGGACGATCAGACTATATTTGCCCAAGCAATTCTGCAAGACCGTTCCACAGTAAAAAGGCTCTTGAATTTAAAAGCTTTGTTCTTATCTCTTGTGATGGCCAAATGGCTTCATCCTTGGCTCTGCATTCTGAATTGTTTTAGAGGAACAGCTCTTACAGTTTTACTTTATCGGCTGAAATTCACTCCTAAATACAGCAGAAGTTGAGCAAGCTCCTACATATGGATATTAGGGCCAAAGCTGGTGCTCTAAATTGGCTTCTCCTAAGCTCACTCAGAGCTACTTTGAGGATGTGACAGCAGATGAGCCATGAAGAGAAAGAAAACGTGGGAATCACAGACTACCCTTTGGGTTGTGCTTCTCAACTAATAAGTTGACAGGAAAAGACAACAAAATATAAAGGTAAACGAGTGGCAGATCCAATCCTGTCGTTACCTCTCCTTTTCCCACCTCCCCCACCCATAAAGACTCCAATTATCTTTTTTTTTCTGCAACAATGCTAAAAATTGAAGTAATTTGGAGTCATACCTTCTGAAAGCTACTGAAACAGCAAGATGAGAGCAGGAGCACTGGGTCAGTCAGGTTTCTCACAATGGTAAATTGTGTAAATATGTAAAAAGGAATCTCAGTGCTGTTTCTGGAGGAAACAAAACATCTGAGTTATCAATGATTTTATTTTGTGCATAGATGTATGTTACATGGGAGATGTGAGAACAAAAAAAAATGATTTCGACAAGGTATAATTAAAAATTGCAAATAATAGTGATGGTTTTAAAGTCTGGAGTGTGACTTGGATATTAATGAAGTGCTAGGACTTCAGCATTTTAGCCTCCGCTGAAGATTTATGGTATTTAGTGACCACAGGATATGACTTGGAAGCTTCAAGCCAGGAATACAGGACTCTCGTTAGCATTAGGAGACACGTTGCAGATTTCAGCACATAATATTTGTTAGTCTTCCAGGAATCCTCTAGTACCATTTTTTGGCCTCTTACCCACAACTTCCTCTAGCTGCAAGATCTCAGTGTGCTTGAACTTTGGCCCTCTAGCACTTGCCCTTGCTCTGAGCCTATTAAGAATCAGATAGGAGCTGGGAGACTCGCAACTCTGACTCTGCAAGAGACGAGAGTCCATGGAGCAGTTACCCAACACTTTCATGACTCAATACCGACATCTGTAGAGCTGCTACAGGCTCCTTGTAAAAGTCTTTAAGAGTTATATAATAGAAAAGCAGGATTTACGTGGTAAAACAGCTTCCCAAAACTTGCCAACCACAGCAATGTGGAGGAAAAGCAGCCACTTACTACAGCTATATAGACCTTGCCTAGTAGCTCTTCTTTCAACAACTTATACACGCAATTACATGTCTATTCACCATCATTGCAGGTGCAAGCTGAGCAACAGCATGTGTATAAATGTGTGTGGGTGTGCAAACACTCCATTATGGTGATTTGTTAGCACAGGGAGTGAAGCTTTGTGTCCAATGAATGTATAAATTAGGTGCTTAGCTTACTTAAACAGCTCACTTTGCCTCCTCTCAACAGACACTGGAAAAGAAAGTAGTTAAGAGAGTTTCATTCCCTGTCAAAGTAGTAGCTTCCGTCTAAAACCTAATCCTGCTTTTTTGTGTGGTGCTCAGATTTCTAACAATGAAGAGAAGTGAATCTTGAGGAATTAGTCATGTTGAATGATATCTTAATCAAACGCATTATATGATCTTACGGAGCATTAGAATAAGCGGTGTCACGTCATCTGTTGTCATTTCTGGGACAGAAAACTGGGACTGTTAGCTAGCTTTAAATCATTTCTGGCATTAACGAGATTCTGACCAGAGGCTCTCTTTCATGCTCAGGATATGCACTGCATTATTTTCTATTATATCACAATATGTTGCAAAGTAACAGATAAGTTACCAAGACTAATCCTTTAAATCTTTCTTTCTTTACAACGTCAGACAAAATAAGACTATGCCATATTTCTGTAAGCTCTCTTGCATTATGAGAGTATTATGATCTGTAACAACAACAAAATCCCTGAACTGTGTGCATTCCCGTTGGCCCTAATATGCCTAGACTTGTCTCTTTCTGTCAGAAAAGATATTTCTAAGTCTGTACAATTTCATTTTAACAGACACTATCAAGCTAAAAATCAGTTAATTAACATAAAGGCGGGGGGGGAAAGCTTTCTGGTGTTTAAAAATCAGTTTTTCTGAAAAGACATGATGCAATACCTGAGTTCCTCCTCTTTCTGCAAGAAACTACTTAAAATGAAAGTCACTTTTGAAGACCTAGGGTACTTACTTCTGCTTTTCTTCTACTTGGACATGTATATTTAGATTAACCTGTTCAAAAGTAGGTTTTCTTCTCAAACAACTTTACATCAGCTACCAAGATCTAAAAAAGATTTCTGCAAAGCTGTGATGGCAAATTGCAGGGGAATTTCTTGAGGGAGGATGGAAGGGGAATTTAAATTAAAAACTAATTAATTAAACCCACCAGAAGTAGCCTTCCATTTCTTTTAATAGAATGTGGGTGGGGGGTAGGAAAAAGTTATATATATATATATATATAAAGGTGTATTTTCCTTCTGAGAGATCTATCATTTCAGATAGAGTGAAAACATCATCCCATACACACCCATTCAAAAATCTAGGGCATATTTCTCTCCTGATATTTTCATTATGTCTAAGCTGCTAAGAGTATATTCAGTAACTTAATTCTTTTAAAAATCACTTCATTAGAGCAACCAAACAAACCGTGACCTCAAAATGCATAAGCTCTTGGCAGTGTGGTTTGTGTTTTGGTTGGATGGTGTTAGGGGTTTTTTGTTGTTGTTTTTTAATAAGTTACTGCAAGATACACCTAAAATGCTCGACAGACAAAGAAACATAGGAATAAATATTCCAGGACGGGAAGCAGAATGAATTTCCTGCAGATCCAGGACACGAGAGCTGATTATATAGAACATCATCTCCCAAATAAGACAGATAAATAATGCCCCAGGTCAAAGTTCAGGGGTTTTTTTAAGAGATTGGTAGAACTAGAGACCTTTAGTGTGTTGGAATAAAAACTAAACACATCCTAGAAGTAGTGTTATGAGAGCAAGAGTGAGAAAAATATAAATGGAACTGCAAGTTACTGAAAATATCATCTTCTGGTTTTTGTTCCCAGGTTTTTCTTTCAGAATAAAGGATTATTTAATCACTTTTGACCTCATGTCACCCACAATAATTTTTGAGCTTACCAGCAACTTTCAACACAGGGTGGTTTTTGAATAAAAGCCACTAGTGACCCTGTTAAGTATTGCCTGTAGGAGAGTCTCAGCGCGAGGTCAGTTTTGCTTATGCACCAAAACGTCCACACAGGAGAGACACTACGATTGCCCTTAGGAAATAGTTTTCAGACTGACACTTCTTTAGACAACAGAGCATCCAATCTTAAGTCATAGGTTATAAATGAGACTTTTGACAGTTCAAGGTCAAATTGAGGGCTCAAAATGCTGAAACTACAGGGAAGCAGGCGCTGTCGGTTTCTTTGTGGTTACACTAGTAACACCCATTCTATTTGCAGAAGAATAATTCGGGAGAAAGCCATCTGGAGCAGGAGGCTCCTTCATTTGCTAAGGCAGAAGAAAACTGCTAGCTAACAGAATGAACTCAGAGTAAATGGCAGAAAAGTGGAAAAAAAAATGTAGGGAAAACACAGAATGAAAACTAAAAATGTTGCAACTAGCTCTGATCTCTCACAAGAGAACAAGAGAATGTACAAAAGTACCAACTCAATGAGATGGGGGAATGCCAGTTTTCCAGATCTGCCTGTGCTGCCTTCAAAGATGCTTTCATAGTCTAAAGAAGGGAAATACAGAATGCATTGCCATTATTGAGTTAGGGCCCCTTCTTGAAAGGTTTCCATCCACGCACAATATTATGGATATTTGAAGAATGCTTCTTTGTACTTTTACTTATTAAAATGACCTTTCTGACTTGGCTTCCTTTCAGTTTATGCTTCTGGTTGAATTACAGCAGAAAATGTACATCATAACACTAGAAAGACTATTTGTTATCTATCTTGACAGCTGTTGTTCACATACCCTATGTTTGCATTAAGAAAATACGTATCTGATCATGTCATCTGTTAAGTTAACCACTATTGTGAGGGTTCTAGTAAACCAGCCTCAGGCAATTGCTGATATTTGCTCCTATTACAGATCTAGCAGAGTCATGGGTTTAGTGAGGATGTAATTTTTTGTATCACGCCATTCAATTCTGAATTAGTATCAGGAGTTTACAGTCAAATAGTATGTTCTTCAGGACCCAGGGAGGTGGTTGATTCACCTCCCCTAGAGGTGTTTAGGGGACAGGTGGACAAGGTGCTGAGGGGCATGGTTTATTGATTGATAGGAATGGTTGGACTCGATGATCCGGTGGGTCTTTTCCAACCTGGGGATTCTATGATTCTATGACCACTGTAATGTTACTAAATGTAGGGGATTCCCAGATGACAGTAAGTTCACATATGTTACTCACTTTGAGGAAGAAGTGCTACAGTTTGCTAGGTTCTCTGGAGTTAATTATGTCATACGTGGAATCTTAAGTGACATAGTTCATCTCAGTTCTGATTTTTCCATTAATGTTCCCAGTTAAACAAGAAACTAAGCATTTACAACTCATGGTGAACAAGTGCAGAATTTGCATAAGTGAAAGATCAGTCTCCGTTTTATTTTTTCTAGAGCTTTCTCTGCACAGTATTCTGATAAGTGTACTTACCCTCTGCTCCTAGGCACTGTAACATAAAGCAAAGTCAAATGAGCAACTGTAACAGAAGTAAACATTTTCACAGAATCACAGAATAACCTGGTTGGAAGAGACCCACAAGATCATCGAGTCCAACCATTCCCATCAATCACTAACCCATGTCCCTCAGCACCTCATCCACCTGTGCCTTAAACATCTCCAGGGAAGGTGAATCAGCCCCCTCCCTGGGCAGCCTCTGCCAGTGCCCAGTGACACTTTCTGTGAAAATTTTTTTCCTAATGTCCAGCCTAAATCTCCCCTGGCGGAGCTTGAGGCCATTCCCTCTCGTCCTGTCCCCTGTCACTTGGGACAAGAGCCCAGCTCCCTCCTCTCCACAACCTCCTTTCAGGTAGTTATAGAGAGCAATGAGGTCTCCCCTCAGCCTCCTCTTCTCCAGGCTAAACATCCCCAGCTCTCTCAGCTGCTCCATCAGGCCTGTTCTCCAGCCCCTTCACCAGCTTCGTTGCTCTTCTCTGGACTCGCTCCAGAACTGCTCGATCTGAAAATAGGATGCATTTCTCCTCAATCCCAAAAAGCTGCTACTCAAACTGCACAGCTGCTATAATTAAAAAAAAAATAATAATCTTCTGCCATAAATGCAGACCTTACAAAATTATACAAGTCCCACCGGCAAAGCATAAAGTTCAGAGTAACCCAACTGATTTGGGTTAAACCCAGAAGGGACTGAAAATTGAGATAGCTGGAGAGAGGCAAGCTTACAGAAACGAATTTGTCAAACATTCTCAACAACTGTGATTTCCAAGGCTTGTCTGTGCAACTTTCCTACCCTGGCATACTGTTGAGTGAGTGTGGTTTTCACTTGTGGTGTTATTTTCTCTCTACAGCTGGAACAGTTTGGGATAGTCAAGATTTAAGGTTCTCAAATCCGCCTGTCATACCGCCACGCTTATTCAAAATGCAGGGAATGAGTCATTGTAATGCTTACAGTCATCCTGTGATCCCTCATGTGGATGTTTAGGAGTGGCTGTTATATAGCTGACCATCAAGTGTGCTGGCTGAGAAGAAATCTTTCTCTTATCTTTCCTTTCTCTGTTTCCTGACTTCAGTTCTCAAATCCAGCTGAAATAATGTTGTGACACTAAGTGTTGTGTGGAAGACTTTCCAGGCTCCAGTCCTAAACTTGCTGTCAAACCCTGCCCATCATACATAACTGAAAGCATTTTTAACTCTGGAGGCTGAGGAATTCTGGCTTGACAGTCACTTTTTGCAGAGCAATTTCATCACATCTCTTACACAGCAAGATCTGAA
The DNA here is from genome assembly GCA_033459285.1 of Clamator glandarius. NCBI lineage: Eukaryota > Metazoa > Chordata > Aves > Cuculiformes > Cuculidae > Clamator > Clamator glandarius. The sequence continues at coordinate 4,450,717 of JAUNZM010000055.1, read as the reverse complement.
AATAGGGAAGATTGTCTAATTCTGCAGAATAGTAACTAACCTTTCCATTGAGAATGTTTGCTCCATCTAAATATTCCACACAGATTCATATCATTCATGACAAAAGAACTAAAAAGTACATATAGGAGCTAAGAAACTCTCTTGGAGACTAATTTCTACTAACGTATTGCCTGAGCTGCTCCAAGCAAACAGGGCTGGTTCTAGATGCTGAGCAAACTTGCCCAAAACATCAACACTTGCGTTATGTTATTAAAACTCAGACAGAGAAGAGTAACTCTGAATATTTCATTTGGTGTTCACATGTGCTCATTCAGCCACCCTTTGCTTTACTTTGCATCTTCTACTGGCCCTGTCAAGAACATTGTCCTAGCCTTGACAGATCACAGTTCTGGTCCAGAACAGCATTTCTTAAGTTCTCAGAAGAATAAAAAAAACAAGCCTTAGCACAGACTGCTTAGTTAAGAGGTAATATGCCGGCTTCTGTGAGCATTTGAACGGAATGGGATAGACATTCACAGTAGATCAATATGGGCAAGGCAGAAGGAGACTGCATGGCCTGAGGGATGTAGCAGCCCTTGGAAAAGGCTGAAGCCTTCACTGGTTTGATGCAGTATGGTGATGTATGTCCAGTTACTGGTTATGCAGCAACAGAACAGTTTGAGGATGTTTAAAAAAAAATAGAATAAGGAAGTTAACACATGACCCATCTCTTCATTATATGCAAAAAACATGAAGTGCTTCAGGCATAAGGACATTCATTTCTTGAGTTATAATCACAGGTCCGTGCACATGAACCATGTGTGATTACGGGATATTACTGTACTACAGAGGGCAAGGTAAGATACCATTTGATTAAGATCATCTCACTGAAAGATTTATGTAGATTCAAGCATGAAGCTATTGACCCGCGTCAAGTACTTCGATGATATGCTCTCCAGGATGTGTATACATTAGACCATAAATCAACTTGAATTTTGAACAAAAGCATGGGATTCAATGGGCACGAAAAATCCATTGTATTAGCATACAAACTAGATATATTTGGAAGCAAAATGAAGGTATCAGATTTAGCTTTACTTATTCTTTGGTATTTATAGATCTGACCTGCTTAAAGAAGGAAGGGTAATCAATCCTACGTATTAAATTTTAAAAATACAAAGCCACAAATTTGGTTTAAAAACGCTATAGTTTTATAAATAAATAAATGGTGCAGTCCATTCATTACAGCACGAATTGGGCAGTCTTGAAACAAAACTCCAAAACTAAAAACTGAAAGGTTAATGCTGTTACTTAACTACTCACTAAAATAAACAGTTAAGTTCCCAGATAAACATGACTCCAAGCATTACATAACTCATTACATCTTCAAACTGTGGTGTGAACATTGAGTCACTAATCATAAACCATCTTCATTCATAGCTAAAGTGTGAAGATTTTTTATTAATTGACAGACATATGATTTTATCCTTATTTGAACAGATTATCAACTCATTGTGTACACAAATTATTCTGTGCAAATTAGGTCACAGTACTTGCACTTAATGTATGCGATCAAATTGGGAGTTTACTTTTGTTTTTAAATAAAGCCTGTAACATCAAAAGAGGAAGATAAGCCAGGGTTTCAGCACTCAGTAGACAAGCTGATTGTCTGAACCATGTCCCTTCTGTCCTAGTGTAACATAATGCAAAGAGCAGAGTTTCAGAAATTTGTTTCCCCTTAATTCACCAAATTTCCATGTACTATCTAAAATTTCTCCATTATTAGTAATATGAAACACTGAAAGCCATAGAACAAAAAGCTGCAGCTACCTTTGAAAAACAAATACATATGAAATCAAAGTTATCCAGTCCTAAAAGGAGATCAGATTTTTTTTTCTATGCAAGATGTTTTTCTCCTTCCAGTTTTTGCCATGAGTTGACTAGCAGACTCTAAAACACCTAGATATATAAGAAGTGTTCATATGGTTTCTGCGGTTAAGATATGGGACTGAGCCTTACAAAATCCAAAGTCAACTTCCAGTGGTGCCACTGGCTTCCTACAGAAACTAAAAGAAGGCAATTAATTACAGCTTAATTCTCCGTACGTAAAATATAAGAAACACTTGGCTTTTTTCCCCTGCTTTTGGTCTCTTTCAAATTAGATGGCACACTACTTAAAGTGGGAACAGTTTCTCTTTATATGCTACACAGCAAGTGGCACAATCATGCATTATTTCAGATCTAGCCTATAGGTACTTCTCAGACTAGACATCTGTTTGGAGAATCTGAGCCTCAATCTTTTTTTTGTAATCTGTGATAGTTCTTTTATGATGCATGAAAACATCTGAAGAGTTAAGGAGGGAAACAGAAACACCCTTTGTAGAGAGCATACAAGAAGACCTGTAATACTTCTCTGTGTGATGTATGAGATACTGCAACTCTGAAAAAGCCTTTTTTCACTCATACAGCTGGCTTTGATGATTGTGTATGTAAGACCTAAGAATTTCTTAAATAAGATGCAAATGTGTTATTTAGGTATCAACATAAAAATAATTTTTTAAAAATCAATCCTGCATTGTTTGCACAGCATGCAATGTCATCCAGCTTTTAATGCCAGAGTATAGCTGCTGCAGCCAACTTGACTGTGAAGAAAGAAATTGTGCACACGTAACTAGGTTCTTTCTCTTGCAAGTGAGAGGATTCCCAGGAACTAGGGGAAATATAATTATTTAAGACATTCTAGAACTAAAAAATTGTGATTCAACAAGGGATATTAGAAACTGTTAGATTAGAAAACTAATGAAAAGCTTTTCACTGATATGTGATACACTAGCTACTCTAACTCTGATATTCAAGTTTAGATCCAGTCCTTTATGTCTCCCACAGGTTTTGATATTAGCACTGAGTTTAAAAGAATCAACAAGCATCTGGAATATCAGAGAAACAGTGTGCTGGGTCTCTGTAATGTGGGAGTAGAACACACATTTGCACTGTGACGGTCCCTTAGGCTTCTGCATTTCAAAGTTAGATCTTTCAAAGCAATCCTTCTGCTCAGAAGACAATGATTGTAAATCTAGGAGGAAAACACTACCTTTAGTTAATACTCAAGGATGCAGAAGTAACTTTAGGTGCAAAAGAAGTTCATAAAATACCACCAGGTATTTCATATAAAATGACCTCACTCTCATAAATCCAGTCTGGGTTATGATGGTGTATAATCAGTATTTCCACTTCTTGGAGAAAGGCTTAAGAATCTTTTCAGCAACATTCAAACTACCTGCCAACCTAGGATTTAGGAGAAGGAGAGAACTGTAAAACACATTTTTCTCTCCATTACAGGTCTCTATTTCATTTACAGAGCTCTAATATTTGGCTAACTACAAGTCTTCAAACACTGGGAACAGTCAAACCCTGGAAAAGCCTAAAACCAGCCCTCAGCATGAATAGCACGCTTATTAACTGATCTCGTTTAAGTGCCGCAAAAGTAGCATTAAAACATAACTTCACCAAGCTCTCTTTGGAATCCCAAAAAGTAAAGTAAATACTTAAAAGTTTCAGTACCTGAAACACCCAGGCAACCAGCAAAAAGCAGTTTTTGTTAAGCATGCATCGTGTTGAGTAATAGTCAACACAATTCCACACCATTGTCACAAATCTAAACGTGTGCGGTACCACAATTACGCATTGAGAGCAAAACAATCTACATCTAGTGAGACTAGAGCTGTGCAGCCTGCCCAAGTGCACTGTGCTCATTCTCCTCTCCAGAAATGGGGAGATTAATTTTCACATCAGGAAGATGCTGGTGAGGAGCTGCCATGCCTACGAGGTGAATCATGCACCAGGGAGGAGAGCTGCTGGGGTAGGAGGGGATTATCTAATGCAGGACGGAGAAAAAAACAGAGCTTGTGCTTCCAGTAAAGTTGCTCCGCATCACAGGGACTTTGGATACAATTAGATCAGGCCACCAAAGGAATGGGGATTTGATGAGAAAGAAAAGGACCTTCCCCAAAGCCCAATGGCCCATTTGTTAAAGGATAACTAGCACTGCAGTACTTCATAATACGGTCGTGATTTTTCTCGTGCTATGTGATAAAAAGCACTAACTGTACATTCCCACAAATAACATATGTTCTGGGGAGCCTTATAGGCTGAAACTTGGATTCCAGTGTAAAAGGAAATAGGATATTAAGTTGGAATCTAAATTAATACCCTGCACGTCTCTCGCCTCTACTGAGTATTCCCGCATATGCTCTCCATGGTATCTCACAAGGAACTAAATATAAGTGGAACAGAAAGTTTCTGCTGGGAGCCTTTTGGTTGGATTTGAACAGAAACATTGTGACTTTGAGTGAAGGAATTCAAAATATCACAAAGCTTAATATATATGAAAAATAGGGTTGAGTTATACGCTGGACCAAAAGCACTGACTAGCTTATTTAATTTTGTTCATAAACTAATAGTGTTGGGAAAGGATGTAGGAGACCTGGTACACTTTTTGTTTCAGAAGAAATACAACGAAGGGCAAAAAAACTGTTAACACAACAGACTTATTGATACAGGAAAATGAAATGAAACCTTTCTGGTGAAAGAAAAACCCAAACATTTAATAGGTAGCCTGGCTCAAGTGTTGGCATTATATTTGAAAATTTACACAACCGAAGACATAACAGATACGCCTACAAGTCCCTGATTTAAGTTACAGTTATACGAAAGACTGCAAAATGATGAGAGCACCAGCCAATTGATGTGCAGGGCATCGAGAGCATCTTTTTCTGACCTGGCGCTCAGTCTATCAATTTTCTCGCAACTTAAGCACATGTTTTAAGCTAAATTCATGGTTACAAGATTTTTCTGAATCATGGGCCTGGAATGAATAGATTTGAAGCAAAAATGACCAGTGCAGATTCAGAAAGCTGACACCAATCTATCTGCACTCCGACTGTCCTTTCTCTTTGCCTTCCCTTTGTTCCTTTTAAGCATCTGCCACCCAAGCCTTTACCTTTAATGTGCTTTTGAATTTTCAAACATCCCCTGCCAGTAGCTTCTACCATCATACAGTTTAGCAGTGTAGTGTCCTGATGATTAAGAGGGAAGAGCATAGCTTTCCAACTACTAAAAACCCACCTTATTCTAGGCACAATACTCCAACTGGGCAAACTTGTTTTAAGAACAAATATATCAGCAACAAGTGTTTAACTACAATCTTTAGCAGCACAAATCAACACTGAACAGTTATGAGAAATCACTGGTAGGCATATGAAGGGAGTGACACAGGGTAGATTACCGCTTTAAAAAGGAGAAAGAAAAAAAAAAAAGCCCTAGCATAGAGTATTCCCATATTTGATATTTTACTGCATTATGATTTTCCCTAGGGATTACTTAGATGGCTGATGTCCTTATGTTGCCAGTGAGGCTCTCCTGGGTTACAGGTCATCCATCAGTGCAAAGAGAGACACTATAAAAGGAACATAACACTTAAATTCTCATCTTAACATCCTAGAAGAATACCTACAAGAATGCTTCCTCTACAATACTTTTGAATTATAATAACGAGAAAGAGTGATAAAGGAGCTTTAAGTTTTATGCAGCTGTTACCTCCTTGAGTTAATTCAGTGCACAGTGCTGCTGATTACAAATGGTATCGGTAGAAATAAAATGGGAATAAGTATCTGGCAGTGACATAGTTTTACATCTCTAGCACAACTACTGTGAAGTAGCTTTAACTTGTCAGATCTTGAAGAACACCACAGCAAAGAGTGTAGAGGCTGAGAAGCCCCCTTCATCAGTCTTCAACAAGAATGCTAAGAAATTATGCTAACATAGCTGTTAACAACAGCTAACAATACTGCTTGCACCACAAGAGCTCCTTGTCTTTGTACAGATGCTACACTGGAGGAGAAGGAAGATGCGCTGGACCACTGGCAGGGTCCACTGAAGAACTCAGTGGTGCCAATCCTGAAAAAGCATCCTTTAATTACATGGTTCCAGAGAGGAGAAGTAGCAGCACAGAGAGCAAAACAGGCTGGCATAAATGTACATTTATACAAATTAAAACAGATTATCTCAAAATTAAGGGAGGGGGACACAACATTTTCACACATTGTCATGGTTGTCTGTATCTCCTCAAGTAATACAGAGTTTTGACATGTCGTGCTCTTCTACAGTCTGTGGAGCTCTATCTTCTATGACTACAAATCAAATGAGATTGACATCTTTCCTATGCCCTGTGACTGCTGGAAGGATATAATGAGAGCAATATTTTGGTTTCCTGCAACTGTCTCTCAAATAGATGGTGAAGTCAAAATCTGTTCTGAATTTTACATCCATGTCCTCTTTAGACTTTTCTTTCTCTCTTGATCTGGAAAGATGGAGGAGGGTTAAGACAAAAGGGAAAGGAAAATCTAGGACCTCTGGAACTAATGAAATCCCTCTTTGCATTATGTTTTCTTAAGTGACTGCTGTCTGTTGCCATCTAAATCAACTTCCATTACCTTTTAATATTTTAAATTAGAATTTAACTAGTATTTTATCATTTTTAAACTTTCTTAACTGCCTCAAAAAATTCTCCTTGTTATGGCAGGATGTGGTATCCTCTAGAGCAGTCTTTCAGCTTGGAGCTAACCCAGATCTACAATCAATTAAGTTGTGTCTCTATATACAAAATCTGGCACAACTGGATATTCTGGCCTTCTCCCAAACTCAGTGAAAACAAAGAGACTTTGAACAGTCATCTTAATGGCAGCAGGAGAGGACGCTACTGGTTTTAGAACTTTTTCTTATGAGTATTTCCAAATGTAATTTGTGTTAATTGTAATTCTTCTCTTGTGAAACTCATTAAGTCATGGTACGGTAACCAAAATGAAATTCCCTTTCCCAATGACAGCACAGTCTAGAGACAAGCTAGAGATAAGAAAGACATAAGTGGTTTGATGTGTGTTTATCAAATCTGAGACATATTCCTTTTTAAGATTGCCTACTCAGTGTGACAGCGTACTTAAATAAAGATTGAAACATGAAGTCCAGTGTTTGCTGTACTGTAGTAATTAATAATATATTGCTCAGTGGCCATAAAATATTTCACTGAAATCACAGGCTGAAATGCATTATTTTGTCTTAAATGAGAAAATAACTGATTCAGTTGAAACAAAGAAACAGTCATTCATTCTCATTTTTCTTATACTATTTCCAGTAGTCTCTACACTGCCAATAGGAACTATATGCACTATTTAGATGCTGGAGAAAATTATCTGTTTGTCAGTAGAGCCTACACAGATACCAAAGTCCATATTTTCTTCCTAGACCATGACTGTGATGTCTTAATTGATCACTGTGAGAAGCTGCTGTTTATTTAAAGTTGCATATGAAGGCTCTAAATCAGTGAATTTGTATCTCTCCTTTAGAATAAGTGGCTATTAATTGCCTCTAGTCTAGTTTATGGACACCTTGTTTATCTTATTTACTGCAGGAATGTTTAATACAATCATAATGGCACACGTTATTTTTTTAAGCTTTTTACATGTGATAAAATTCACTGTAGTCTGCAAAGATTACATCTGTTATAGTAAATTAAGGTTATAAACGAGCTTTATAATGCTTTGTGAACACTTTGTAAAGAAAAGCACACTAGATAAGAAGCTTTACTGTGAGCCCTGATTGTTCAAGGCTTGGAGTAACTGCAGCTTCTGCTGGCATCAGTCAGGATTCCAAGTGTCCAGAACTCAAAAATCAACAAAAAATCAATATTCAAACCATCAAGGTACTTAGTTATTCCACGATCTGTCTGGAAGAAGAGGAATTCCTCTTAAAAAAAAAACCTCCAAAAAAACAACCAAACCAAACAAACCCAAAACAAAACAAACATTTTTGTTCTCACATGGGAAACTCCCTTTGAGACTTGACCTCAAGCAACAGTTCATAAAAAAAAACTTGCAAATGAAAGCAATAAGAAGGTGAACTAACACTTGCCATCTGCAGTCTGTTCATCCAAAGTTCTTTGAATTTGATGATTACACTACTCAGTATCAGCTAAAAAGGGATTATATGGTCCAGTGATAGAAGATTCTGAACTTGTGCAAGACAGACAGAAAGTCTTGTAACCATGCTGTGTACGGTCAATGCTACTGTTAAGCTGGTGCTTCAATAGACAAAGGAAAAGGAAGCATTGAATCAGAGAATTTCCTTAGGTAAATACATGAAAAGCCATATGCTGCCATCTCTACTTTCTCAGCTATGTCATGGAAATTTCCTGTACAAAGCTAGGCTGAAAAAAAAATATTGTAATTGTATAGGTCAAGGAGAGCAATATGAATTATGTCTTTAAACAAACCCACAACAACACCAGAAAAATCTTTAGAATGTAGGCTGGCTTCCTCTTTTACCACATTTTCTACCTCAATATACTTTCCTACAGCAGACACAGTCAAATGAACTGGTGCAGAATAATCCTTGTCCACATCACGCATTCAAGAAAATACTGCAAAACAAGAACGCGTCTCCACTAGGAATATAGTATCACTCACATGCCATATAAAAGCAGGAATGTTTTTGTAGTGATCCTTCAGTTTTATCTATAGTGTTTTATTGGCTTATTTGTCAGTATAAATTAACCGCATGACTTAAGCGTTAATGAAAATTAACTTAGTTTTTAAAATAACACAGAATCCTACGTGTTCAAACTTACTTCTCTGCATGGTTTGTCTGCGAGCAAGGCTGGGATGTAAACACAAGCTCAATGTGTGTCACTGCACGCCTGAGACTTCCCTTTGACTTAAGAGTCTGTAGATGGTTGGTGTTACAATGATAACAGTATAAATATTCACATAATAAAAAAAGAAGTTAAAACACAACTATGTCATCTAGCATACATAATTCTTACATATATATATAAATATGTAGTATAAATTGTATTTCAGGGTTTTGAGTAGCTGATCGTATGAAATTGCTCATAGTAAGTGATTACCGAATTTAAATAATATTTTACACTACAGTATGTCATTTATGTTCATTTTATTATCATTTTGAAGCAAACAGCCATTCAGTACTCTTTGAAGAACAAATTTAAAACCCAAAAAGCTTACCAAATGTGCTAACTCTCCTATGAACTCTAGCTACCTGGACAAAAGCCACATGTATTTATCACCTTTTGTTTCTCCCCAAGTACTTTATGTGTAACACAACACCATAAAAACCATCTTTTTTAGTGTATTACTATAGCTTCTGCTATGCAATGGGACACTTATCATATCAAGTCTGTATTAGGGGGAAAAACATGCTACTTAGTAGGTAGCTACTAGGTTTTTTTCTCCTTACAAAAGGCATAATAATGTTTAGATCTTTGTCTGTACGTCAGACATGTTGTGTACTTTCTTTGTTGTATATTTCACAAAGGTCAAAATAACTAATTAGCAGAAAATAACACAGAGGAATTAAATCTGAGATTGCATATGTCTTTCTTCCATTAGTCACTTCAGCTTCCAGAATCAAATGGCAGAAACATACATTCCTCTTTCAGTCAAGATTGCCCCTTTGGGAGAGAGTCGAGCAGTTCATGTTAGAAGAGTCCTTTGTTCCCTTTACTTAGGGTATCAGAACAGTTGACATCAGAGATAAATAACGTATTGTTTGACTTAATTTAATTTGTATTTCAGTCCAGAGCAAAGTGCTCAGAATTGCTTGATAAGAAAAATAAACAGACGAACTTAAAATAGTAACAAATACCAATATCCTCTTTGGTTCAGAAGGAAGCAGAATAGCAGGTATATGAAAAGAGCCTGGAATGTTTTATCTACTTACTAATCTCAAAAAAAGCCTGGAACTAAATTTCAATTCAAAATTCCATGCAGGGACTATCTCTTCCAGGCTGACAGCACCTGACCCCAACCCCAAACCCATTTCTAGGTTTAGAATGCAGCATAACGAGCAGCGATGATCAACACCCCATTCATCATCTTTACACTCATCTGGTTACTCCTTTTCTGATAAGGAAACCTCCCAGCTCTTGTATGACCATATATTCAGATAAACTGAGAGTAAACTGACTCTCAGCCTTTGCTTCCAGCTTCTTGCTGTGCCTTTCTGCGCGATCACATCACATCAAAGTGATTCAGTTATCTTTTTTTTTTTTTTTTTTTTCTCAAGGGGTCATCGCTGCTTTGATTCTGAAATTACTGAGTCACAGCCAACAGATATTCAGCGTTATTCCTCAAACAGAAGCATCATCAGCCCCGGTTAAAGAAGACGATAATCTAATGACAATACGCGGTTTATGTCCCAGCGGTTGGACTCTGTCCCCCGGCAGCACCCAATGCGCCTACACTTCATGAGGAGCTTTCGCTTCTCCCTGTTAAGTGAAAATTGCCTTCTCGTGGGGAGAAAGCCTTTAATTATGACTTTGCTTCCCTTGTCTCCATGGAGATCCCACGCAAACAGCTCGCTTTATCAGCCCTTACTCCCCTCCCGCCCCACCAAAGAAATCCAGCAGCTCGGCGTGACCCTCGGTCCCAGCGGCGGCCCCGGGGGAAGCCAGGGGTGGCCTGGGGGCGAGGGGAAGGGGCTCCGGGGCGAGGAGGAGCCCCGGGCCGCCCCCCCCCCCCCCCCCACACACACACACCCGCCGGCTTTGCGGAGGAGATGCGGGAAGAGCCCCCGCAGCATGTGGGCGCTCAGCCCGCCCCTACCTGGGAGCCGCCCGGCGCCGGGTCCCGCGGGGTCGCTGAGGACGCTGGGGTCGCTCTGCGACCTGCCTCGCGGGAGAAAGCAGCCGGTCCCTTCTTCCGAGGCGGCCATGAGGGGGAGGGCGGGCAGCTCAGAGGCGGGGGGAGGCGCTCATGGAGCCGGGGGGACAATGGGGAGCGGGGGCGTCAGCCGGGCAGGACCAGCCGCGGCAGCATCTTTCCCCCGGGAGGCTCTGGGGCTCAGGGAGCGGCGCCGGGCGCCCCACGGGGAGCAGCCATGGGGCCCGCCCGGCCCCCCAACGCCCCTTGCCGGGACGCCCCCCCGAGCGCCGCTCCCGGAGTCGCCTCAAGCCGCCGCGGGGCTGAGCGCATCCGTTGGAAAACATTGGGATTCTCCCATGGTGCCCCGCGAGCGGCCGCGTGACGTCACGGGGGGGGGGGGGGGAGCCGCACCTGCACCGCACAAAGGCGGGGGGGGGGGGGGGGGGCGCGCAGGTGTGCGCGGAGGGCGGACTGGCTCGTTTTTACGGGATTTTCCCGAGATGAAGGGTGACGCCTCCCGGTTTGGCGGCGGGTGCCGGCAGGGGGGTCGCTGGGCTGAACCCGGACTCCCGGCGGGGTCTTCTTGGAGTCGTGACCTGTGAAAACCAGGGATGCTTTTCACATCGCTCTCCTAGTAAAGTCCTGCAGAACGCTCCGTCGGTGCTTGTTGGGACCCTGTGGGTTCTCTTTTCGTGTGTTGCAGCGGGGCAGGGTTGAGGAGCCTGCGTTCGACATCCCTCTTGCCATCGCATGGCACGAGCAGCAAGGGTAGACGCGCCTACAAGCAACTCGGGAGCAGCAGTTATAGGTGATGCTGACCGACTTCCCATCATTTTGATAGGAATGGTTGGGCTCAATGATCCGTTTGGTCTCTTCCAACCTGGTTACTCTGGGATTCTGGGATTCTGCGATTCTGTATAAGTAGGTAAAATTTTAGGGATGAAACACTGTGTCGGAAAATTTTCCATTAACGCAGTCATTCATTTGTTCTTTTTACAGAAATGCATGGGAAACATGTTCCATATCTTATATAAAGCAAATGTGCTTAGCCATTTCTGAGAGCAGAAGCTAATCATAGAATAGTCTGGGTTGGAAGGGACCTTAAAGATCATCCATTTCCAACCCCTGCCACTAGATCAGGCTGCCCAAGGACCATCCGACCTGGCCTTGAACACCTCCAGGGATGGAGCAACCTGTTCCGGTGCCTCACCACTCTCACGGTGAAGAAATTCTTCCTTATGCCTCATCTAAATCTGCCCCTCTCCAGTTTATACTCATTCCTCCTAGCTCTATCACTACCAGCCTTTGTAAAACGACACAGCTCTGTGGGGCTGCATCTTTGCTGTATTTTGGGGGAAGGCAACCCAAAATTCATCACATCTGTCACACTGAGAAGCGTATGCACCTTTTTTTCTTGAAGCAGGGATTTCAAAGCTAACCACCTGCACACATCTCATTTGGAAGTCACCTTTGGGCTATGCATTCCCCGTGGTTTGGTTCCTTCAGTGACCTTTCAAAAATAAGAAGTGTGTGGGACTGTGCTTAGTGTAGGGCTTGGTGAGAAAGTACTTCAGAGACTGTTTGAGCATGGCTCTTCTGAGTCTTAAATGTTTTTTCTCTATAGAGCTTTTCAGTCATGCTAGAAAATGCTGATGGTTTCTAGTGAATTCTTTGAAAGCCTCTTTGTACTAATTGATATCCCTGCTTTCTGCAGTGAAGAATGATACAGATTTCTTGTATAAAACGTATAGTTGAGAAGTTCCATATCAAATTTAAGCGTTTCTACAAGATTAAATGTATTCAAATACTTTGAACCCAAGAAAGAATACCTCCAAGACAGCTTAAGTACCATGTAGAAGCAGACAAGATGAGATTGGTGTGTTTTTAACCGACTCACATATGGATTGCCTCTATAGAGGACACATCAGAGGCTTCCTTTGGATCCTAAAATATTGTCTAATAGAAACCAGCAAAACAAGGCTGGAATCTGCCTTGCTGTTTTAACTTTGTTAAAACATTTCATTTTCTCCCCTTCCTGCCAAACCAAGCATCAAGGGGCTGAGTCTGGGAATAAATCCTAGGTGCCTGCCAGCTGACAGAGCTGCCTTTAGGCCACCTCGCTATTTCCCAATGAACCATCATCATCAGGTTTGGGGAAGGGGATGCCAGAAGAAAAATAATTCTGTTGAATTATTTAGACCTTTGTTGCTAAATAATGTCTCTTGCATAAAAAGTATCATTGCATATCTTGCACTTTCAAGTATAATGAAGATCATAGAATCATAGAATCACCAGGTTGGAAGAGACCCAACGGGTCATCGAGTCCAACCATTCCCATCAATCACTAACCCATGGTGCATCTATTTGCAGTTTTCATTTCGTTGCCTTAAAGCTGGCCCTGCGTTCCTTCAGGGGGCAAAGCTTTTGACAGGGAACATAAATGTGAGGCAAAGCCTTTCCTTCATGTTGAAGGACCAATGCCAAAAGGCATGGAGAATTTTCACAGAAGTAAATAGAAGCTGATGGAGGCAACCAATATATTGCAAATATACTGATTTGTGAATCTCTTTGAAACTGGAATGAAACAAAACCTGGTTCTAGCTTGTGGATACTTAGCACTTAAAAAAATTCCCTTAAGTTCCACTTTATTACTTTATATAATTATCTAAATGTCACAAACAAAAATATTTGCAGGATCAGAATAACTTTTAGTAGAAGCATGTGACTCCTTTTATTTGGTTTATTTTCTCACCATAGCAGTCATGTGGTAAAAAATGTTTGCAAGATTTTTGCAGCAAGAACAATGATCTGATCTGTTTATTTCTTTCTCAGAGGATTTCTAGCCCTTGATATTTATGATAAAAAGTTATGATGAGATTTTTCTAGTCTAGTGGCAAATACTTCTGCAATTGGATTCTATTCAGTTGCAGAAAAATATTGCTTAAAATAAAATATCCACACCAGGAGCACAAAAGAAAAAATGAATTTTATCTAGCTTGATGCATGTTCCACAACCAAAGCAATGCACGTCCATTTGATACGCCTTCCCTTGACAAAAATTTTTAAATGCCATTATATAAGTAGTATACATAATTTGAATAATTTGCTTTCTGTTTGACAGACAGCTGAACTCCCATTTCATGATCTAGTTATAGAAAGAGAAATCCTAACTTTTGTTAAAAAGGAATAATTCTCTGAGGAGGAAGAAAAGAGGTGAGTCATGTCAGTGCTGTTTCTCTTGAATCAGCGGAATATTAAACAACCTCATTTTCATCAATCTGAAGCCTGTATGTGATTTCTGAGCATAACTTGCATCTTTTTTTTTTCTGTGCTGTTATTTGGAAAAATGAGTTCAGGATACGTTTGGATTGACCCTATCAGCTTTCATGTTATAATTGTTTTGAAGACCAAGGGACAAATAGCCTTGCTCACAGGAGTTTTGTTAGCTGCAGTAACAGAAAGCATTTGTTCTTTTGCTTGTGAGTCTTAACCTAGTTTTTTATGGCAGCTTGTTGTAGTTCAGTGTGCTTCCAGTAACAACAAAGATGAGCATTCCCATGCTCAAAATCAGGCTCTTGTCTCTATTTACTTTTTGTATTTTTTTTTTCCCTCGGATGCTTTCTTGGTAAAGAGGACGTAGGGCCTATTTTGAGCCACTTTTTGTCAAGAAGATAAGTACATGTCACTGAGAGGAGATGTAAGTATCATCCAGCAGTCACAACTTTGTAAGTACAGATGCTTGAAAGATGTCTTCGTGAAAGCATGATGACGTAGTTGCTACTCTGGAAGGCTGTTTATTGGTGGCTTCACGTACACATTCACTTCTAACATCTATGATACTCAAGAGCTCTTCTAGGAATCACCCATCTGATTTTCATCTTTCCTTCCTCTCATGGCTCTAGTGCTTACTCTGTCATTTTATAAGTGAAGGAACAGGAAAGATGCTAGAAATTAACACGTCACTTAGCTTCATCCATAGGTGCAGCCTAGTCCTTTCTCGACATACTCCATCTTTTCTATATTATGGAATAAAGAGACTCTTTTTGATGAGTAGATCATATTTGTAGATATGTGTTTCAAGTATTAGTAATCACCACAACACTCCTACGTTTAGTATATTATGCGATTTTTTTATATATCAGCATGTTTCAGTAAGATGAACATATACAGTATTACTGGAATATAGACAGTATGCAAGTTGCAGCAGCTCCTGTGCTTTCCATATATCTCACATCATTGGATCTCAGGTTCCATCTCTCAGAGGGTCAGTCATAGGGGAGTGTAGTGCAAAGGAGACAAGTATATTATAATCATTGCAGTGATGTTTGCGTCCTCCTTGCAAGTAATAAATTGCTTAGAAAGTAAGTAGACTTTTTTAATAACTATTTTGAGCACTTAAATTCCATTAGAAAATAAAATATATAGGAAAAAGAAAAACCTCTGTTTTGTTTATGCTTTGCTGTTGGAAGTGTTTGTATTTTACTTAGCTCACTTTTTCAGGGGTAAGTTTAGATAAATTGTACCCTTATCAGGTATGTCCTTTTTATTATGTGTTGTATTCAGACAGCACATTCTGATTCAGATCTTGTCTTGCTGTTACCAAATCAGGAATAACTTTGATGTATAATTTTTTCAAATTCATTCAAATAGCAAAGATCATTCAGTTGTCAGCAGAAATGGAAAGAGAGAATTTGTGTTCTGTGCTAATTGGATGAGAGCTGAGAAATCTTCGACATAGGACAAAATTTTGATGCAACTCACATTAGGATAAGTTTCAACATTTACTTGAATGGCATTTTTATGTAACCTGTGTATCACTTTCATTTCTTATGTAACACAGGAGTTTGGCTGGTATTTCACACACTGACCATGACACAAGAAATTCTGCAGGTGGAGAGTTAAAATACTTCAGGGGCCAAGGATACATGAGAATAGTGACAGAGCTTCCTTCAGTAGATCAGTTTGCAGTTCTTGGGGACCTGAAATCTAGTGAAGACCATAATAGTCAGGATTTATGAGCTTCTCACAGGAGAGGCAACCTGATGTAATTGGAAGCTACCTTGGGCTGATAGCTAACTTGGGATGAAATAGGAAGTTTAGAGATGATCGGCAGCTGAAGATAGGAGAATGAAATATCAAATTGATCAAAACTCATAATAAGCAAGGACCAGCTTAGCAGCACAGTATCTGTTTTGAGACTGAAGTTGTGTATTGCATGACTCCCCAGAAGTTCCAGTTCTCATACTTAGGGGCTACATAGCGTAACAGAAGAGTTGGTGAAGCTAATTTAATTTAACTTGCTGGTTTAGCTTCCCCATAGAGGAATGCAGTGGCCACTCTGTGGGATGCTTTCTTACTTGTCCAAGTGTTTCCATGCGTTACCTAGTGTTAGATGTGTCTGAGATAGACTAAACCTTGGGATGGTTCCGTCCATTCGATTTCCTGCTCAGTAGTTCCTGAAGCAAGACTGTAAAGGGGAAGCAGAATAGCAACAAAAAAATTCCAGGAATTTTTAGTTTATTTTAAGGAAAAAGAGGACTGAATACCACTCCTATATAGTGAAATTACTTCTTTCTGTGAGATAAAGTAAGGATTTATGTAGTTGTTTGCATCCTAGTTTAGGAAAAATATGGATGTGCAGTAAGATTATTGCCATGGAGGTTGTGTTTCTGCTCCTTTGCAGATGCAGCCTTTCTTCAGCAGAAAAACTGAGCTAATATTTTTTTTTACATTTTAAGAATCTTTTTTTTTTGGACAGTCATGTATATTGCCATGACAGCAAGCAATCTTAAAACAATCTGCTTCTCTTCTGTATTACAGGTTACTGTGCTGTTTCTTAATGGCACAGATGCCACCTTGCTGCAAATTTTGGAAGGACAGGCTTCTTAATTTCAAGACAACATAAGTGATAGTCAGAGATAGTGATTATTTTTCTAGGATCAGTTCTAATAGTAAACTTTTAACCTGAAAAGTTAGCCCAAGACAAATCTAGACAAATCTTCTGTTACGTGAATTTAAAGCTGGAGACTACAACATTATCATAAGCAAAGTCGTAACAATTTAATCACGGAAATTTTTGTAGTGTAAAATACCTTTCGCAAGCCTGGTTTCCAAACAGCAGTAGACTGTAAACAGGTGAGCACTTTCAGAATCTGAAGCTTTGATCTCATGTATTTTAGAAACAGATCCTTTAACATCTTTATTGAACAATAAAATGCAGAATTTGCCTGTCATACTCCTCCGGTGAGGTCAAAATTCAGATTGTTGTTACAAAGCCTCTTTCTAGGCCAAGTGCCACATTGGAAGAAAAGTGCAAGTAGGATTTTGCAAACACTATTTCTGATAAACTTCTTAAAGGCCAAATTCTGAACCAAATTTTATAAGCATGTACAAGTTAATTAATTAGTATTTTAAAGGCTTCTTTCTTCGCTAGGATTACTGCATCTCTTAAAACACAAGAGTATGGGAGTTACATGACATGGTGACTTCAACAGTAACCTGGTCTGAGAAGTTCTACTTTGACTTGCTTGTTCTGCGCATTGTAGTTTGCCATCTCCATCCATTGTGCCAATATAGTCATAGGACTGAGATATAAACTGAACAAATAAAAAGACGGAGGTTACAACCCAGTCCTCTTTCTTTAGTGCTTCTTCTAACCTGGTTTATGTCAGTGATCAGATTTCCTGCATGGTGGGGTTGAAAATTACAAGCTCAGCAGGGGTGTGTTGCGCCAGAATGTTTTATGGGGTTTTGTTGGTATCATGTAATTACACTGAAAGTGATGTTCTGACAAAGCAGTCTCATCACTCACCAGTGAATTCAGGAAACTCTCTGAAATGCTGTAGTGAGGAGCGAATTTAAGGAAGTATTCCCAATGCATTTAAGGGCATTGGATATGGCTTTGAACTTGTACACAGCAAGGACAACAGCCCCAGCTGCTTCCAGTGTTTCTTAGAAATCGTGCTAGTCATGCATAGGTATGTGTATTGGAGGTACTTGTCTATGCAGCTATGAGATTGTATAACCCACAGTATTTATAATTAGGTAATTACACCCTTGCTTAGTGAGCTAGCAAACTTGGGGGAGTGGGGGAGGTCCTGGTTCCCCACCCTCTTGCCCTCAATAAAAATAAAGCAGAAATCAGTCTAATTAGATCAGTCAGAGAAGATGTCAGTGGGCTGGCTTGCTTCAAAAATCATTCAGTAGTCATGAATTCTTTTAATATTTTGTCTTCTCCCTTGGTTTTGTGGCTGTTACAAAAATTGTAACATTTATGCGTTATGAACCAAAGCTGTCAAAATGAATCTTTTTCTCCATTTGTGAAGATGTTATATGTGTGCATCTGAATGATACAGTACGTACTTCTTAAATTTTCCTGTGAGCTTCCTACTGGATTTCCTGAGTAGAAGAGTAGATGACAAGGTAAGAAAGTGTCTGTATTCTGCCCAATGCAAATGTCATGCAAATATTGTTTAGAGAGAGATTTCCAATTCTGTGAAAGATAGTTACTAGGACAAGGTTTGGGTCCATCTTATATTGCTCTTGAGATTTAACCTGCATTTTCCTACCCAGTGCAATAAGAAGCTCTGCTTGAGACCATAAGGACTTCTATTTAATTGTAATTGGCAGCCTGCTATCCTTTGTGCTGTCAAGGAAATCATGGTGCTAATGGATGATACTGCAAACACTCAGTAGCGGTTTTGTGCTCGGCAATTTGTGCTTTATTTGGCTGAATAAATATCTGACAGGGCTGAGGGGATACATTGATGAAGCATTATCATATAGAGGAAATTATTGGTGCGCCTACGAGGGAGCCGTAGGAATTATGTAATTATTTTAAAGGGTAATTTTGCCATTTAGCCCTTATTTATTTATGCATCTAAAGTAATAAATATTGAAGTATCATTTATCTTACTAAGATATTTTACAACAGCAGTGTCAACAGGCCAGTGGTTATGGAAATGTGTCAGTTATTATGGGCAGAGGGTAATAGTCTCCTGTCAGACTCTTGTATACCAGGACTTCAAGAGGTCTTGAGAAAGTCCTCTTAACAGAAGTAATTCTGTTGCATTAATATCCAGGAATTTCCCAGACTATTACAGAGTTATATTGTGATAATGGAGGTTGAGAAGTTCTGGCACATTTAATCACATTTTTACTTTATCTGAGATTCTAAAGACTAGATCTAGTATCTATTTGTGTTGGATTTCACACAACTTTTAATTATATTACAAAGCTTACAATGTAGTAAGAAATAAAGCATAATTTTAAAAAGCTATAGAGAAAAGCTTTCTGAATGGTTAAGAAAATAAAGTTCTATATATTAGGAAGACATCACACTGGATTGTTCCTTGATTTTATTTTTTTCTTGGTCACAAGTTTAAGTTCAACACTGGTGACAGCACAAGTTTTTATGTTTTAGAGTTATACTACTCTAAAAATAATTTGGGGTGGGTTTGGTTGTTGGGGTTTTTTTTGAGTATGTCTCCCTGAACTCCCACTCTGACTTGGTACTGAAATGGAACGTGGGCTGGTTGTCTGGGATGCTTCATATTTCAACACTAAGGAAAAGCATAATTGACTTGGATGCACTATTCTGACCTGTTGTACATCTTGCACTCAAGAAATACACCGTGAAATACTTAGAGACAAGTATTTGGCCATTCAGTTTTGAAAATGTGCCTGGATGTGTTTTTTAAAGGAATCCCTACATAAAGTAAAAAAGCAAGTAAGCCATTTTAACAGTTACTTTTTGTCTTGTTATTAGCAGGGGGTGGTGTGTGCGGGTTCCAGACAGCTGCGTTTGTTGGCTGTGAGCTGAGCCGAACTTCCTAAAGAGGGTCAGCCCCGTGAACCACAACTCTCTAAATGCATCACGTCTGTCTTTAGCCTCACAGAACTCAGGATTTCCCGTGGGCTCTGCATTGTCTTCACATGGAGCGCTTATGTGGAAATCTCAGGGAGAAGGCTGGTGGCCCCAGGCCTGTTTTAGGACTTGTGTCAAGCACAGTAAGATAGTACAATTTTAAAAGCCCCAAATAGGCATGCTTTTTGCAATGTGGTTGGCTCAACTGGGAAGTCTAAACGGAGCAGAGGGGAATGGTTTTCCCCTCACATTGCCATTTATAGGATGGTGAAAAAATCTGCTACAACTGGGTTTGTTAAAGAATTGGAAGGTCTGCTGTTTTAACACCAACTGGGGAGCCTCCTGGTATCATCAAATGTGTTAAATTTTTTATGTATAATCCTAGACATATCGATATTTTCACCTGTGTTATGGAGTTCTTAAGAAAGAACAAGACTTGGGTCAGTGCAGAAGGCTGAAGCAAAACCAAGTGCTTTCTCTCTCCCAGGACTTGATAACTTCTTAACAGATAATTTTACGAACTGTGGCGCCAGCTCTCTTCATATCCACTGACCAGCTCACATTTCTGGACAAGGCAATAAAGTTTGTTGAAACAGCTTCACAACAATTTATTTAACATGCAGGAATGTGGTCACACTCAGCAAGGGAAGAGAGGGGATCTGTTACTCTCGTTTTATTCTGCACTATGTTACCTGAGTCTGTGCCTGAAGTCACTATTTACTCCTCAGTCAGCTGTTCGGGATGTCAGGTCAACGTGCCACATTTATTCTCATTTAAACAGGATTTTTTTAACGTTCTGGTTCACATTCAAAATGTCAGCTCTGATGAATTGTAACGGAAGGCATTCCAAGCCCATTTCTACAAGCTGTTGCAGACAGGGCTACGTGTGTACCAGGTTTGATCCTCCTTGTCAGAAGGGCTCTTCTTTCAGTCAGTTGTGGTTAACTACAGAAGCAGCTGAATACTTTGATTATTTTCCACGTTTTAAAACTGGGATTGCAACCCGTGGAGGTTTTTTTGACTGACAGCCACTAGAGAGCACTATGTGATTATAGCTTCAAAGTAGGGTGTGGTAGCCAAATAGAGAAATAATGTGTGAAGTTAAATATGAAATGCTTTTTTCGCAACATTTGTAAAGAATCCTCTTATGTTTTGCACAAAGTATATTCAGCAAAGATTTTAGCACTTCTAATATTTCATTTTATGCAATTATTACTCTTGGTAGGGACTTCTTACATCAACATTTAACTCTTGCTCAGTAGAGTTGCATGGGGAAAAGATCACTGTAGTAATTAATGTATGGGCTGGTTTTGCCATAAGACAGAATGAGGATACTTTGATATATGCTGTATAAGTAACCCGGGGTGAATCTAATTCCATTTTAGCTTAGTTCTTAGATAAACTTTTACCTCAAATCATTATTACTCAGCAAGCCATGAACTGGGTGGATCAATGTGGCGTTTTAAAGGGAAAATGCTTGCATGAATGAATCTGCTTGTTTCTTTCTGATCCTAGTATTTCATGCTTCCTTATCTGATAGACACTGTATTTTTGTAGATCTCATATGGCTCATTTCTTATATTCCTCCAGAAAAGAAAATTGCATTATTCTTTTCTTTTGAAGTGCCCATGCCTTGAGGTGGGGTTTTTTCCCCTCATTTCATACTGCCTTCCAAAAATAGCTATCACAGACCTTGGCATGTTTATGCATTATTCTTCTAAAGCTCTTCTGCGCTTTTTGAGAGGACTTTCACTTGTAAGTCATTGATGTCTTGCAGCTTGTGGTGTGAGCAGAAAGTGGAAAGGAAAGTGGAAAGGCCGTATCTTAAAACTTGGCAGCGATTGTAGAAGAAAGCATATTTTTCAGAAGACAAGGAACAGCTCAGAAGTCTAAAGTTTTCAGCATCGGGTCCACAATTCTGTTTACAGCAAGCGATTAGTGCAGCTGTGGTCCGCAAAGGGATTGTTGCAGAATGGTGTTTCCTTACTTAATAAATTGGTGCTGAGAGGCAGAGCCACTTATGATACTGAAGGGAAGTTTTACTACTTCTGTCAGCATTATTGAGTCAGAGCAGCTGTACAAGAGTCAACTGGATTCTGAAGAGATTAAATATTAGGGCCAGCTGTGTCATGGAGATGTGGAAGACCATACCCATGATAATGGCATCACATAAAACCTAAACAGACCAGACTGGAAAAAACTAACTTGAGTTGCAGATACCCAACTTAGTTTGCCAGCCTGTTTATACCAGTGTTAAACTTGAAAACTTAACCAGCAGGTTTGGTTTGAAGTACCTGGTGGCAAAGCCCGCATTGCTTCTATGTCAGTTGAACCAACCTATCAAAAAAAAAAAAAAAGTAAAATCACAGGTATTCCTGTGTATTTGTTCTTTATTGTACTTGTTCTTCACCAGCTATGATGAAACTTCATAAGATAGACTACATTTCTATTTACTTTTACAGTACCAGAATGCTTAGCTGGGACATCATTTGGCCATATGGAAAGTGTTACTGGCTGTAAATCACGTCATGAAATGTAAAACTTAAACAATTTGTTTAAGCAAGTTAGAGTAAATAGCATTCAGCTTACAGTCTGAATGACTGAAGAAGTGTGAGCATTTTATTAAAAATCCATAAACTCTCATAGAAGTTAATAAACCTGCAAAGATTTGAGGGTCACGCATTCAGAAGGGACCTTTTATATATTCCCTAGGTGACTGATTTGTACAACTGCATCGATTTGCATGCAAATTAACAAAAATTTGTATTTCTTTTTCTTCTGGATTAGCTTTAGCAGAAAGAAGTCGGTGCCTATACATCTTACGTTGCTCCTTTTTGGTCGAACAATTTTTATGTTCAGAAGTAGCTGAAAATAGCAAAATTGTGATCTGTTTCAGAATTTATAGTCAATGAATCTTTTAGACTCCTAAAATACATAGATGCCATTAATGGAGCTCTTTATTTTTTAAGGTGTGCATCCATTAATGCAGAAAGGTTTAAAAAAACCCTAAAATCTGGCCTTAATTTCCCAAGGAAGTAGCTCTCCGAATGATGTGTAATGGATTTTGTAGGTGACGCTTTACCCCTCACAGAACCAGAATGGAAGAAGTTTCCCATCGTCTGAAAAATGCTGCATTGGGGAAAGAAAGGACTGTCAACTGAAATATTTTTAATTGTGTTTAGATTACTTTCTATGAATTTTCCCACTTGCTTTCTGGAACTTTGCACAGGTACTTTCTAGGAATTTTTCTGACAGTTTTCTGAGAATTTTCCATGATGCCTTCTGGAAGTTTCTGTAACAAGTTTTAGAAATGCTGCCAAGTGCCTTCTAGGAATTCCCCTAGGGAAGTTTCCACTAATTTCCTCAAGACTTTCTAGGATTTTTTTTTTGTTTGCTCTCTGAGAATGTCCTGATGCTCTCTGGGAATTTTTCATGTGCTGTGTAGGAATTTTCCCTGTACTTTTTTGAAATTTCTAGGAGATTATGGAGTTTCATGGGAATTCCCTGGGGCATTCGAAGGACTCTAGTGTTTAATGAATTTCTAGGAATTTCTGCAGCTGCCCTTCTCCTGTGAGTCCCTGTCATTTAGTTGACTTCTCCAGGACATTCTTGGAATTTGGAGAAAGGAGGTGTCTAGAATTTCGCTAAAAAATCCTGCAGCAGGCTAGGGATTTCTTCAGGCATTCTCAGTATTTCAGGTCGAAAAGTGTTATTAGAAATTCTGAGAATTTTGTAAGATTATTCCTATTTTTTTCTAGGAACTCTTGAAGCTTTTTAGGAATTATCCAAGTATTTTTATTTTTTTTTAATTCTGAGGTCTACAAACTTAGTTCACATTTGCTTGGATTTCCCTTTGGATGCACTAAACTTAATTTGTAAGCACATGATATAGTTACTGCTTGAAAGCTGTTTTATTTTGCATTTTTTTAGCATGTGGACTGTGTGATGTTTGTAGATGGCGAGGTTTTGCAGTGGGTTTACTGCAATGAGGAAAGAATTGAAAAGCATTTTCCAGGAGAGGTTTAAAGGGTCTCGTCTTGTGATTAGTGTTCCAAACAAGCTGTTGGATGGGACACACACCAGAGGGGTTGTAACAACACTGAAAAACTCAAGTTTAAATACAAAACCAAGCGGAAAATTTCTTTTTTTGATGCTAGGATATGATGTGGTTGCCGCAGTAAAAGGTGACAAACTTCATGACTAGGTCTTTTCCAGTCCTCTGTGGGGTAAGATCTAGAACACGGAGGTTTAAACAGCTTGGGAAAAACAATTCCAAATAAGCTAGTAGCTGTCACTTGAGTTTTGAGTTTTGTTTCCAATACAATTGCCTGGGCCTAAATTCTGCAGCACAAGTTTTTGCCATGTGAGGTGAAATATATTAAAGTTCACACTTTTCTCATGACCTAAGACAACTTATCATGACTTTGGGCCAAAATAGTCTATAGTGCTTAGCTGTGTGATAAGTGCTAGTATAGACAATTACTCACGTGGCCTTTTTTAAGACTTGATGATGAAGCCGTTTCATTTAAACCTACTTTTTGCAAAGCTAAATTGTTTACTTTAATACTCATCACCCTCCTTCTCCATATTTCCTTCTTCTTGTCTCCATCCAGCTGTTGAAGCTATTGGAAAAGAGATGCAGAAGTTTTTACATCATGTATGTTATTTCCTTTTTATAAGAACCCTACTTATAAATCTTTTTTGGCAGGAAGAAAATAATAGAGATGGGAAGCATCTGATAGCACCCGAACTGAAGGCCTACAAAAATTTTCTGTCCATAACAAATGTTAAGTAAGGCAGATGCTACGTTAACTACATATCTGTCCTGGTGGTGTGTCCAATAAAGTGTCTTCGGCATTTCAGTTTGTAGGTTTATATGGAAAAGACACTTTTAAAAATTATATCTTCATCAGGAATTTCAATTAAGGATCCTCAGGCATTTTCTAAAAAGAGTTATTTCTGATTGCATTAAGATTGATACCACAAAAATTCTCAGTCTTACATGTATGAGCTATACTGACTAAGAATAAAGTGATGGAAGTTTTACTGCCATCAGTTTTTTACACTGAATATTAAAGGTTTTGTATATCATTTGGAGCCCAGTTCTCCAGCTGCTAAAATGCCAGGCTTGCTTGCAAAACTCTACAGGCAAAACATTATGCCAAAGGCAATTAGTATAGCCACATACATCCAGCTAGCTACCTCTTTCTGAGTCTTTATTGATATTTGCTTTATTTATATTCACAGGGAGCAATTGTTGATTTGATGCTGCCATTGAGTGGAATTGCTAGAGAGGAAATTTTAATAAAAAGTGCTAGAAGAAATCATCCCCATTTGTATCAAGGAGAATGAACAGTTAGAATTCATTGCCCTTCAGTGTCAATAGCCTCGAACCTGGCACAGCCCTACAGCCTTTAGGTCTGAGTGATAATAAACAGTAGGACCAGTTGCATGTCTGCATTATTATTTTGCATATGTGTAAGTGTAAGATAAAATGTAAAATAAAATAACATGATAATGTTTGGATACCACCAAAATTTATGGGCTGATTAGCCCCACTAGGATAAAATAATGCATTTAAACTTCTAGCTAGTTATTTGTCTATCACTGTCTGTCTGCTTAGTAAAGGAGGAAAACATGTTTTCAGTGAAGTAGAGCTGTTCATCAGCTCGAATTTCATGTTGTGCCTGACCACTGATTGCTTGGCAAAAGGGGCATGCAGAACATGTCTCAGCCTGCTTAGCTCTTTCAGCTTTCTCCCTCTTCCCTACGTTTTCCAGGGAGAAGAGGGTTATCATAGAATAACCAGGTTGGAAGAGACCCACCGGATCATCGAGTCCAACCATTCCCACCAATCCCTAAATCATGCCCCTAAGCACCTCATCCACCCTCACCTTAAACACCTCCGGGGATGGTGACTCAACCACCTCCCTGGGCAGCCTGTTCCAGTGCCTAACCACCCTCTCCGTGAAGAAATGTTATGTTCCTGAAGAGACCTGTGGAAGAGCCTGGTCAGTGTTCTGTACTGATCCTAACTGGTTATTTTTTGCAGCAGAGAGAAGCCACAAAGCAGAAAATCAGTCAGTGAAAACTTCTAAGGCAGTGCTAAAAGCATAAATATTCCTTAATTGCCTGGCTTTCTTTTAAAGAAATGTAAATTTTCAGTGGTGTAGACT
The DNA here is from genome assembly GCA_033459285.1 of Clamator glandarius. Lineage (NCBI taxonomy): Eukaryota > Metazoa > Chordata > Aves > Cuculiformes > Cuculidae > Clamator > Clamator glandarius. The sequence goes on along the minus strand of JAUNZM010000055.1, from coordinate 4,424,981 downwards.
GATGCAGTTTACCTATGGATCTTACAGAAAACCCAGTTCCTGAAGTTTCTTTCCTCTCCCAGTTTTTTTCATTTATATCCTATGCACAAAGCACATATCCTTCAAGAACATTAAGGGCAAACAGTGGCCTTGTTGTTTGCAGTAGCAAGAAAACAATTTCAGCTGTGCGGGCAAACCTCAATTTCACAGTCTGAAACCTGAGGGCGTAACTAATTACTCCTGGAGGGTGTGGTAGGCTTGGGTAGAGTAAATTATGCTGCTGAAATTAAAAAAAAAAAAAAAAATCCGAAAAAACCCTTCTTTTCTTTCTTTCTCCCTCCTGTCCCCAGTATGATCTGAGCCTTCCCTTAGTGGAACAGGTGGCATCTAAGATAAGAGAAGTGGTACGCGGTCCCTTCCCAAGCCTGCTGTCTTAGGCAGGAGATGTTGTTGCTATCCTGACAGCCCTTCCTGGCAAGAAGATTCTGTGTACGCTGTAAATGGTGAGCAACTGGCAAACCTGTGGCAGAAAAGCAAGTTGGCAGGGAGAGCTTTTGCTTGAGCCTGCCATGGCAAGGTCACTCCGAATTCACCCGGCGGGGAGGGGGAGAACACACAGTTTCTTAACAGAACAGTCTAACAGCAGCGATTCCACACCAAGCTGGAAGCTTTTTGCACTGTAAAGGGTTTGGGGTGATTTTTTTATGAAAACAGAAGTACGAATGCCATCATCTCATCTAAACGCTTCATGAAGAGCCAAAAATTTTGAAATCTTAAATTTAAGACAGGGTTAGAATTATTCGTCGCTGTGATTTTAACTGAAGATCCTACTAGTTTTTTTTAACTCCATCGAGAATGTGACCAGCTGTATTTCTTACTGCAATGGGCTCTCTGATTTGGTTCAAGTAGCACCTGGATCCAGCAATTAAGTAGTCACACCAGAGCCCTGCACACATGATGCAGGCAGAAAGGGAAAACAGGGGGAAGAAATGAAGAAAGTGTCCTGCAAAGTGAAGTTGAAAAGGAATTCTGGACAGAGCTGGCTAAAAGCATAATGCAAGCACGCTAACTGAGAACCTGCATGGCTCTGCTGATGGAAGAGCCTGCATGGAGCAGGGTTTTTCCTAGGATGGCCTGGTGTGCACCATCAAGTGTTCCTTGCAGCAAAGCTTCAGGGTGAGTCTATGCGAGGGCTAACTAAGCTGCACACAAAGCCTGGAAAGGAATTTGTGGTATGGTATTTTTTTTAATATGCTTTAACTTCATTGTGGTTGATGGTTTTGCTCTCATCTTTTGATGATGTGCATGACGAGGCATCTAAATGCTTGCTGTCTTGGGGGGGTGTGTGTTCCATTTTAAGTTTATTTCATGATTGTTTGGGTAAGGTTTCTATTTGGACCAAATGAGAATTAATAATTATATGCTTGTAAATAATTCAGTTAGGATTTAAAACAAAAAAAAAAGGAGGAATTTTCTTTTTGTTTCTAAGTATCCAACTCCTTTAAAAAAACCTTATTTTCGTATCGTATATTCTCAGGACTTTCTTGTAATCTGGAAGATGTAACACGATAAAGCTGGCCGCCTAGAAATGAGCTGATCTGTGCAGAAGCACAATTTGGCAGAATCACTCTTTCCCTGTTATTGGCAAAAGGTGTACTTTTGTGGAAGTGTGAGAATGTGGTAATTTCTGTTATATTTAAAAGAGAAATTGCTTGATTTATGTAGTTTGGTTGTTTGTTTTAATCCAGCTTTATTAGATTCATTTCTGTCTATGTTTTTGAGTCTTTATTGCTATGACTGGAAGAATAAAGGCAATAGAAATCACACCTAAGCCAGATCGCCTTTCTAGGGCAGCTAATAATTAAATTTTTTAATTTTGTGCTTATTGCTTTCCAGAACTTGGCTTTCCTACTTTTTGCATGAACAATGATGCTAGCATATTCGCAACATTTTAAGCTAATAATGTCTATAGAATTTCACGTTTTGTGTTTCTTTCTGCTTTGTAGTCAAGAAATTTGGGTTAGAAAGTGTCGACCTGACTGTAAAAGAAGGGATTTCACTCAAATATTCCAAGGAATCCTGAGCCAGTAACTTATTTTCTTATTTGTTTCCATTGCGGACAACTTCACTGTTTGGCATGTGGGGAGGAGGAGAGGATGCTTTTTGGTATTATATTGGAGAATTTAATTGCAAACTGTGCTGCTCATACACATGAGAAGTAATTATTAGGTTTGAAAGAAATACATTAATTTGTTAAGTGTTTGGAAGTGTCTCAAATATAATGGAGAGATAAGCCAGCAACAGATTATTGTTCTAGTCGACGAAGCCATAGCACTGCAGTTTATTTTGCAAACTCTTTAGGTTAATGTCTGAGGAAGGCTGCTGTTCATAATTTTTAAATTTCATTTTGCCATAAAATAAAATTGGCATTCTAAATTATTTTTTTGTAAATTGCTTTTGGCAAGATTGTGTATTTGGTTACCACGCTTGTCTTAAGTAGAAATATTTTTATATAGTTGTTGATGTTCTTCCTTCCTTTAGTTCCTGTAACTTTTATTCTATCCTCCGACGCCTGTGGAATTTTGTTTCTCCTTATTTTTTTCACTGGAGTCATGTCTTCTGCCTTGTTCCATAACATTTCCGTACTCGACTGGTGGTCTAGTTGTTCACAGTTCTTGTCTGTCCGTATCTGTTCTTAAAACAAAATTCTAGCTGTGAAAATTTTTCTGTTTGAAGTGGGATGGCAGCATTCCTTCTGAATGTCAGTTCTCTCTGTCCCAACATGGCTTGCCTCTGGCTGGAGTTCTTGCATGTCTGCAAGGATCTTACTAATCCACTTTGGAAGAGAATGGAAATTGTTTTATTAAGGTCTTAAATCTTTCAAACTGAATTTGTTCCAAAATTAGTTTCCTTCCAAATTTAAATTCTTCTCTTGAAAGAAAATATTTTTGTTTCTCACTCTTACAGTTTTTTGTTTGTATTTTTTCGTATATCAAGATTGCCAGTTAAATTATTAATTATTTTTTAATGAAACAAGATTACCCCAGTTTGAAAAAGAGAGATGAGAAAAGTCAGTAACGTTTTGTATAGCTAAAATTTAGCAAAATTACAGCAAGCCCTGAATTAATCCATGTGGCTTATCTAACCTTGGTCTGGTTACCTAACTTTTTTTTTTTTTTTCCCATTTATTACCCAGTTATATACTTGGAATGTTATTTGACTTCATTCCAGTGCATTCTAAGCCTACTTTATTGTATCTGTTTTCAAAGCAGACAATTCCTCGCATGTGTTCCAGTATAACTAAAATTTCTAGCCCTTTTCTATTTGATTGAGAAACATACGTTTTTCTGGCTATGAAAGCCTTCTAGATAGGATCTAACCCTGAAGGAAAATATTACAGATACTTCCTCCCAGGTATGCCTGTCACTGGGTCATCTGCTTTATCTTAGAAATAAATGCCTTAGAGGGTAAAAATGCATCAAAATAATTCTTGAGTAGTGAAATGACAGTGATAGGTATTGGCTAACGATCTGTTGCTAAATGTGTTCTATGCCTCTGCCCTTTTCCTTTCACTCTTGAAATATTAAACTGGTTTTATTTTGGGGCAAGTGTTGCACATTCTTCTTATTTAAATGCACGTAAATATCAGTACACTAAGACGTACCTCTTTTTCATAATATCAATAATTCATTTTTCCAGAAGAACGTCCCCCCTTTGCCATTAAGCGGTGGTAGAAATATCTTTATGTACAGTAAGTTGCCGTTCATTGGTCTGAGTTACTTTTTTGAGAATAATTCCCATGAATCACTGAGGTCTAGATTTTGGCAAAGACGAGCCCAGCACACTGCTCAGAGAGCAGAAGCGTTCAGATGGTTTGTGCTTTCTTATTCCTTTCCCTGAACAGGCAGGTCAAAGGGAGGAGGAGTATTACATGCATAAGTTTTGGGGTTTTCTTCGCTATAGTGACTGTATAGGGATTCTCATCATTTGGTACGATACTGGAGTGAATTGTACCTCCGTTATCTCTTCAGCATGAATGAGAGGGAAGTAGAGATTGAGCTGCTGAAAACAGAGCACTGAAAGCCTGACTGTCTTATGGGAACTCCTCGTGTGTTACATAGTGGCACATGGTTCTCCCTAGCTGAGCCCTAATTAAAGATATCTAGGTAATTTAGGCAGCTGAGCCTAAAGGTTAGCTTTGACTCTGCATACTGTATACCCATGATAAATCTGTTGTAATGCTTAAACATTTAGATGTTTGCCAAGAGGTAAATTTGTACTTAATCTCTGGATGAAGTGATGTATTTTACCATTTTACCAGAGTGTCATTGTTTTGTGTTGGTCCTTTGAGAGCAGACTGTAAATAATAAGTATTTTTCTGTGATTCTGTGATTTCTCTTTCATAGAGATGAAAAAGAAATGCAATAGTTTTCAGATAAGGGCATATACTAGGTTATATAAAGGCAGGCTAGGAACACAATGGAAATGTCATATTTGGGAAGCTCTTGCTGAGTTGATGGTGAGCCCTGTGGTTTCAGTCACTTGTTCCTTCAGTTACCATCCAAGAAATACTGTTTGATGCATGTTGACATACTTTATTCTTGTAACCATGGTATGTAGGGAAGAAATAATTTTTTTTTCTTGAACTGTTCACAGACAATTTTAATGTTATTTATATTTGATTTGAATTTATCATCCTATTCTCTTCGGTGGTGACCTTAACACTTGGTATTGTCCGTGTAATATAAACTTATTGAGACTAGCTATAATACACATACAGCAGTAATAGAGCTATGTCACTTCTTAATATTGCCTTGTTTACATTCTATTTCAAAAAGACACAAAGACAGTAACAGCATCATTGTTCTGCTCTTGAATGTGTATTATATAGTACAGAAAGTTAATATTTTATAACAGTGTGAAATTGTATCGTGCAGGTGTCATCAAATGCAATAATTAAACCTCAGCAAAGTAGTTTAAACATGCTGTTACTGGTGTGACTAGTTAGTGCTGTGGATGATGGGGAAGAGAGTTTGATTAGGGAGCCCTTAGGGCAACTAGGGATAAAAGACCAATGTCAGCAGCATCTTAACCAGCTGAGCAAACTCTTTGTGCCCAACATGCTGCTGCTTGTGCTTTAATAACTAGTCATCACCCAGTACTTTTCCTTTTGACAACCAAGCGTGCGTAAAGGTGATAAAAATGTCAACTGTGACCAACAGGCTTCAGCCACAATTCGGGAGTTTTCTTCTTCATGTTTTAGGAGACTGTTTATGCAATAAACACAAGATCACATGAGTTACAGAGGAATAGTATGAACGTCTTGTGCAAGAATTCTGGTTTTATAAGAAATAGTTTGACACACATTCTCCTCTTGTAGTGAGTATCCAAAAACACTTATTCTAGAAAACAAGGCAAAAACCTCAGAAAGTTAAAAAGTCAAAGGGGACAGAACACTCTAAGTGCGAGTTATCCTAAAATCAGTGGTAGCGTAAGTCTGTGTGAAGAGAGTATGTGGAAATACTGGGCATGATTGTGGATTTTTGATACAGGAGATGGACAAAGGTGGTATTTGAACACCTGAAGATTCAAATTGATACTGAATATCAGGGACTTGCCCTAAGAATTTCTCAACCATCGGTCCTTGATATGAACTCGACTCTTTAAAGTCTTATTTAATTTTTATTTTTATTTTGCATGTTATTCCAGAATGACCTGTTAAATCAAGTTATTAATTGTTATAAATTTGGCTAGAGAATGGGGAAAATAGAAATAAGCACCCTCAAAAATAATTCAGAATTAAGTGGCTGCTGGGTAGAGGTTAATATACTGAAAAATGATTGCTTCTAAATTGTCAAAGGAATTTATACATTCTGCCAGGTATTTGTATCTTCTGTCATGAGATCAGTTAAGATCAGTAGTGTAGAAGCTGAGAGCCCTAAGGATGGATTGGAATACGGAGAGCAAGGCAGCTGGGAATTTCAGAGGATTTCTGTTCCACATGGAAGGTGTTGTCTCTAACAGACAATTAAAGACTCACTGATGAGGGAGGTAGCAAAAACAACTAGCAGAACAGGGCATGGTAAATGTACAGAGTAACAAAACATAATCAAGGTGACCACTGCAAAACTCCTCTAAGTCTCAAAAGAAAGCAGCAATTCTGCTGAGGAGATGCCATCAGCTGCTCTATGACGCTAGGAGAAAACTTTATGCATGTAAATAACATTTGGATTTAGATTTGTAATGTGTGACTGCATCAGTGCTGCTTGTTTGGAAAATACCAGTGTCGGTAGAGTTCTTGCTGGAAATCTAGTTTGTTGAAAGCCGATGTGAAACTGTGAAACTATTTCTGCGAAGGAATTGAAAACAAAGATACTTGATACAGCAAAATTGTGATTCTGAGTAGGTAGCCTGGAGATTTTTAAATCAAAAAAGTGGACTTTTATTTGCAAAGCACTGGCTTGGTGAAGAAGAGAAATGTACCTGTTTCAATTTGCTTCCACTAACAGTCAGTTATGTATCTGTCAGAAACTTCCTGGTCACCTTGCAGGGTGCCAAAAATTGTGATTTGTGCATTTGTGACTTGTTGCCCAGAATACTGTAAATATTCCGTAATCCGGATCTCAGAGGTGGAATGGAAGTGCGAATAGCCTCATCTTCAGTGAGAGCGCGTGGGACGTGCTGGTTCCTTGCCACGCGTTTCAAGGACTGGCAAGTTCGATAGGCCTGGCACCTTTGTGTTGGAGCGGGGATGCTGGGATTTTATGCTCTCTGATGGCGCTTGCCCCAACCTTAAGAGGACTTTGTAGAATGTCCTTGTCTTTTTTTTGGAGCATTTGAGGCTATTCTCAGAATTGAGACCAGCACTCCTGTTGCTTGGAGTTAGGGCAATTTGCTGTCTAGTTTTGGGTGGTTTGGTTTTTGGGGTGTGTGTGGTTTTTTGTTTTGTTTTGTTTTAAAAAGGTATTAATAATATCTGCACTTCTTTGGAACTATTTCTCATGGTGGATTTTTTTTACTTGAAAATGGTGTGTGGGATGGGAGCAAGAGGGAGGATTGTCCTTGGGAAGAGATTATGCTGCTAATATCAGATTTCTTTCATAAGAAAGTTACAAATTTAACCAGTGTTCCTGGATACTTCGATAACATTGTGGACCTACAGCTAATGAGGTTTTCTCGGGGCACCAAACAACTAATGCTGCTTTCTAATGCTTCTTATCAAGACAAAAAAAAAGACAAAATTTATAGCCTGTAATAATGTAGGGACAAGTGCAAAAATATTGCTAAATATATCCTAGCAGAACTTGCTTTGTTATGTTATGGTAGTAACCTAGTACGCTACTTATTGTGATTACTAATGCTTCACAAGAGCAGTGTGTGCGTCTACTTATTTTATTATGTTGTTTTCCAGCTGCTGCTTTCAACTTGTTTAAAATCTCTCTTCAATCATCTGCAGCGCTGCTCCTTTTTGTAATGCAGCAAAATGCTATGAGCTATTTTCTTGATTAAATTTAGTCATGGTATATGCATAGCTCACAGGCTAATATCTCATCCCATGATACTTAAACAAACATCTTTTCTTTCCATCAGTTTCTCATAAATCCTATACTTATTTTGTATATCCACAGGAGTCCTTTTGAACTTTGCATTTGTTATTGTTAAATGTAATTGCATGTTTTAATAGGGATGATGATATCTTGGTAAATAATGTTGGCTTAATTAATTTCATCCAACAGTCACGGGATCTAAATATGCGAACAGCCAAGTCTTTTTTGAGTTCAAGTCCCATAGAACTGAAATACAGGAGGGCAAACTTCGTATCGTGAAATTGAGCAACGGTTTTCCATTTGTTGTTGTATGCAACTGAATTTTAGGTTGTTGATTTAATGACCTAGAAAAATAACAGTACAGAAGTCTTTTGGCTTGTGAATTGCTATGCAAATGTAATGTAATTACGTCACTGTAATGCATTGTAGGTTTTTTCCTAGTTGTTTAATTGAATGTCAGTCTGTGTTGTACTTTGGGTTAGGTTACTGGCTTTATATTTTGTCGGTTCGCCCTTTTTATTCCCTGTACAATAATATGTCATTCAGTATCTTCCCACAGTCCGCGTTTCATTTGTGGTGGTTGTTAAGGATAAAATACAATTGTGCAATAAACTAATTGTGACTTGGTAGAGAAATGGTGCTAGGAAAAAAGTACAAACATCTCCTGACCCCTTTAATCTCTCTTCTCTTTTAAGACTATCTAAGACAGAAGGAAAATAAAAAGCCAAGTTGTCCTCGTGCCAGTTGCAATACAAGTTGACAAAATATTTAGACAGCGTGTTCCTAAGCAAATACATATGCTAGACAATCAGATGAACGTTTTGATGGATCTGATAATGAATACAAATTAAGACCACAAATGGCTGAAAGCAGCCAAACAACTGTCCTGCCAAATGAGTTGCAGCACAACTGGAGACAGTGGATTGCCTGGCATCTATTCCCCCAACAGACCTTTCAGCAACTTGGATTGGCTGCAGCCACTTGTTCATTCCCTGTAGGTCAGAGCTTTCTGTGTGTATTTCCTACTGTTCTCACTCACAGCAAAGGAACCCGCCTTGAATCCACCTTAATGTTGCTTTGCCTTTTAGAGCTTTTACAGTTGTCTTAGAAACTGTAAGTGAAGGATGCCTAATGCGTTAATTGTATTTATTCATTTATACCTAGTACAAAAGCAAGTTGGAGGCCTGATTTGTACAATTTAATAGAACAAGTCTGAATTTGAAGAAGTTTAAGTGTTCTAATTCTGCATTAATGACAGGGCTACTTCTTATTTGTCTCAATCCAATGGACAGAAGAATCCATCCCATGGTTGCTTTGCTGCAGCAGAATAGCACAATCCCTTCTGAAATGCCAAGCAGTGTGATGGGCTATAGATGCAGAGGGAAGCATCCTTCTGGTTTTGTTTCTTGTATTTTTTCAATGCGACCTTTTTGGAAGCCTGTTTATTACCTTATCCATTAGGTTTTCAACTAAGTATTGTTTTGGGTTTTTTTTCCGTAAAAGCATTTCTTGTTTTAGTTGAAAAACTGTAATGTTTCAGTTGTAGAAACTTTGGGAACTAGAAATTTTCAAACTTTTTAATCCCTCAAAGTAACTTTTTCTTTTTGAAATATTCTTCCCTTAGGGTAAAATATCAGAGTTCAAAAAGAATGCTTTTTCCTGTGTAATGGCACTTTCTTTAATATCTCTTTAGCTAAAACATGACACAAGTCTCTACTCTTTAGTGAGAGGGATTATGGAGGCAGAAAGGTTAAAATCTGTCAGTTACTATGATAACAGATACACGTGTATGTTTACCACCTTACAAGTTTTAGGAGTTCCTTATGTATTTCAAGTATGGAGTAGGATTTTGTGGTGACTTCTGCTTCTGTTAAATGCTTATTCTCAGTTTCTGTAAATCATAGATTTTTCTGCTTTTTCAGGAACGTTTCTAAACTATTTGGAAGACTGTTCAGTATTGCTATAAATAAATATAATGGTCTTTGCTTGCCACACATTCCTCATGGTCAGTCCAGCCATAACACTTAGTTTTCTTCCACAATTTTTACTTCTTTTTCTTTGGACACTTGAGCAAAACTCACTACATTTCTTTACCTGAAGGCACTAACTGTTCTTTTGTTCAGGGATATTAGTGGTTATTGCAGTTTGCAGAACAATATGTAACTTCCCAACCTGCAGTACAGTTGTATTCTTGTTAATTTTTTTAATGACGTTTACTAAGATGAATGTTATGCATGTTTCTTGTAAATTAAATTAGTTTTGCCGCTTCTTCAAACATAACAAGTAGCAATGCTAAATTGTTTAATTTTTTTCTTGCCCCGTTTTCCTTTTGGAGTTGAATTCTTATTTTCAGTTACTGTTGTGTAACCGTCCAACCTCTGTAGCTATTCAGTTCTCCTGATTTTTTTTTCTTTCATAACATTGCTAATGTTTAGTAACATTTGTATTGATAAGTACTATACAGCTTGTGGCTTTTGCAGTAATAATCTTGCTTGTTCTCTTGCCCCCTGCAGAGTGTAACTTAACTACATTAAAGTTTGGTGCCATCTGCATGCACAGATCTACCCATTTTCTTTAATTTGTAACCTAACCTTAAAAATAGTCAGTCGTGGAAGATCTTCAAACAATTCAAAAGACTGATGCTGTGTAATATATAATTCATATCATTAAATTATAGCTACAGAATCACAGAATAACCAGGTTGGAAGAGACCCACTGGATCGTCGAGTCCAACCATTCCCACCAATCCTTAAATCATGCCCCTAAGTACCTCATCCACCCTCACCTTAAACACCTCCAGGGACGGTGAGTCAACCACCTCCCTGGGCAGACCGTTCCAATGCCCAACCACCCTCTCCGTGAAGAATGATACAACTGAGAGTGAAATTTGGTCCAAGTTTCTTGTTTATTTAATGAATCTTGATAAACTGTTCTGCGCTAGTAAGTACAGACAGCTTACAACATTTTCCACCCCATTGATGGGACTTATCAATTTGGAACTTATAACTTAGCGACTGTTACATGTGGTTCTTGTAGGTGAGATTACAATCCCTCTTTCTGTAGGTTATGTGCTGGAGTCCTTCGAAGACCTCACTGTCCTGTTATATGAAAGCAACAATTAATTCCAATGGAACACCTGAAATGGTAGAAATGTTTTCTGGCACTTGTAGAGTGGCTCTTGCAGCTTCAGTTTGAAGTGGAAGTGTTACTGTTTAGTCCTTCAATAATTTGTTCTCTTCTAACTTTTGCAGTTTAAGGTTTGGTGTTTTTTATCGGATCGGCAGTTTCACTTTCTTGTATATCGCTGCAGGGTGCTTTCAGAGTGATTGGTGCCAGTTTTCATCTCATAGTCCTGTGATTTACGAAGATACTTTCTGACTATTTTTCCTCCTCACATCTATTTTTAAAAAAAGCTAGTTCCTAAATTCATTTAAGTCAGAAGAAACCTTGCTGGCAATCCCAATGCTGACAAGATGTGACCTGTGCCACTGAATGTTGTGTTGGGTTTGTGGGTTTGTTTGTTTTTTGGTTGTTTGGGTTTTTTAAGTAGCAAAAGTACTTTAATTTCTAACATGTAAGATTTTTTTTATGCCTGGGCATAAAGAAGAAAATGTCTTCTAGCCATACTTACCTCTTTCTGGTAAATTAAGTTTGGATGTAACTGATAATGGCTGGAAAAGTCATTTTAACTTTCTTACTCTAGCACATCTTCCATCTTCAGGCTTTGGTTGTGACCTTTTGTTTTCCTTCCTTGCCCATCGCTGATACTTCATACTCAGGAAGTGGAGAAAATAGTGTAATATTACATTTGCACTTGGAATAGACAACTTTACAAGGTAGATTTGTATCCTCTTTCCAATCTCAGTCTAATTGGTCATGAAATGCTGTATTTATGAATAGTTGAAGCTCATTAAAAATGCTTGTTGCTTGTGACATTCACCTTCATGGTTTGCAGCTCCATAACAAAAGCTGTTTCTGCTTATGGGTTCTGGTTTTCTGATATAGCATGAGAACTCTGTGGCATTTTGGGAGCATCTTGCGTTACTGCAGATTCTTAAATCTTCTACTATTTAGCCTTATCTTGATTCAGATGCAAAGTTAATTGGGTTGTATTTTCAGTGTCAAAGTGCAAGAGGGCTGCATTAAACTCTAAAGAAAATGAACTATCTGCCTCTGAAAGCAAGTATTGCTTCACTTCTAGGTCCCTACTAGATGTTGTTTTTTCTGTCTGTTCATTAGTGGGATTCTCCAGGCTAGTTCAGTTGAGCTCAGCTGCTCTTTGTCATTTTAATTACCATAATCAAATGGCTGAACTCCTTGTGTGTTGGAGAAGAAGAAAAGTTTTAATATCCTGTTTAACCTTTCACTGGTTTTAATATTTCCATGAATGGAAGTTAAGGGGAGGCATCTGGTGTTTTTTGTCACAGTAAATAATGAAACTTCTCTCTGACATATTAATTATATTGAAATCATGACTACTATAAAACTTAAACTTGAGATGTGATCTTGGGAACTCAGGTGTGCACAAGTAATATTTCACTCCTTTGGAAATAAACTAAAATTCACAAATGAAGTATCACCTGTTGAGGCAAAAAAGGCAAATATAAGCAAGCCCTGCAGCAGTGTGTTGTTTCTTTTTTCTTTTACAAACAGCACTTAACATCAGGGTGAGTCATACCATGCTGCGCTCAGCATAGAAATCCAGTAAGATCTGCGTAATAATGTTTATGATCGCTCTTCTACAGTATTGTCAAATTCAAAATGATGCTATAATTAATTGAATTTTTCCAGTCAATAAAACTTTTAATGAAGGGGAACAAATACGGTGGTAAATCTGGAGTATTTCTTAGTAGGCTTTGTGTACTGATTCTTTATTTTCACATTTGTAATGGGGCTGAATCAGCTGGCCTGACTGATCTTTGTGATGTCACTTGAATCCTCTTGAGAAAATCTATTTCAAACCATCCTTGTCACTAAAATCTCCTGGAGTAGGGCACTAACTACATCAAGCCATATGTGTCTTAATTCAAAGGGTACAGTCCTGTGAACAGTTATATCCATTCCTTTTTCTGAGAGCTGATACCTTTATAAGAGCATACAGGTTATGGCCCCAAAGGTACTGAGGATATTGGAAGCAAAGTATAAGAGAGTTGGTGATCAGTTTGCAACCCTGTCGGAACCTTAATCTTTTCTTCAGTTTAAATCTTGGCGTTCAAAGCTTTCCAGAATGCTACCAAGCTGAGAGTCAAATTGTGATTTGTTAGGCACGTTTTCCTACATTTTTAAGTACGTTACAATATTAAGGATTCGTATGTATATTTACACTCTTGCAGTGTTTACCAAAGACAACTATCTCTACTATCTGTAATAAAGAGAAAAAGGAAAATTCCAAAGGGGTCTGTGTTAGCTGTAAATCATCAAATGAGGTCCAGCGTTAGTAACTGTGAAACTTCAAAATGTTTTACACATTTATTCCAGAGAATTCTGTAATTTAGATTAAATGGTATTTTGCTCAGGAAATATGGTGCTTGCTGGAACATAGTTGTCAAAAAATGAACTATGCATATACAGTTGAAATATCTATTGTGTGTCCAGAAGATAATACCAGTAAAGAATGACCTTGGCTTACAAAATGCTTGGGTTTACTGCCAAGAAAGATATTGGTGTAAGTAGTTCTAGGGATGCTAGATAAGAACTTGGAAAAGAGTATTGAGCATTTTGACATGTATAAATGCCATATGGAACAGCCCCTAAGTTGCACGTGGTTGAAAGTTGGACTTGGGAGAGGGGATGTCGGTGCTCTTATTCTTCCATATGTGTCCATATTTGGTTACAGCTGGAAACTATTCCAGTCTGAATCAATATGACTGTTCTTATACTCTTAAAAGAGAAACTTCTCCTTAAGAAAAAAACTTTTTTTTAGGAAAAAAGAATCTACTTGAAAATCTACAGTTTACAGGAGAAAAAAAAGTTGGCCTTTACATAAAAGATAAATGTGAGTGACAGTCATGAGGAGTCTGAAACTTTTAGAGGAAACGGTTTCAAAAATAGTTTGTATAGTGCCTGAAACTGCTCTATTTTCAGAATAAGGAGAATGTATTGAATGTATGAAGGACACAAAAGGTAATGTTCAAGACAGACATTTGACTGAGCTATCAAAGATACACATCTCTTAGATGCTTAATATGCTTTATTTCCCAAATTTGAGGGAAGTCATTGATTTAATGTCATAGAGATTGCATTATGAATTCCATCAGTTTGGCTTTACTTTATGCAGGAACACTTTTGGAATCTGGAGGAAATCTGTCTCGAAGTATTGTACGTGGCCTAAAGGCAGTAAATAACATTTCTTACCTGCAGACTGCCAGTTCTGTATTTTATTTACGAAATTGAGTCAGTATCAAGATTTCTACTACAATGAATCAAGAAACAAGTTCAGTCACACACTATCACTTAATAAAAAAGAGCACTATAATGTGGGTGGAGTCTTGATATAGTTACTTTTCACAGTTTTATCACTTCCCAGAACTACTAATATCTTGACTAGCTTGAAAATATTTTAAAGATTATATGTAGGACAAATATATACAACCTTGAGGCAGTATTAGGAGTCCTTGCGGTCATTTGAAGCCATCAAAGCATTTTTTTGATGACAGCTGCTAACTGGTAAAATGCAATTCAGTTTCCTTTGGAGTGAAAAAGATGAACGATAGAAGTGAATCGGAGGAAGCAAGGCCAGGCTGGACGGAGCCTTGGGCAGCCTGATCTAGTGGGAGGTGTCCCTGCCCATGGCAGAGGGGTTGGAACTGGATGATCTTTAAGGTCCCTTCCAACCCAAACGATTCTATGAAGCAGAGATGATGCCAGAATTATCTTGGGCTTAATGCTGTGAGACTGTTGTAAAATGTGAGTTGGCTATTGCGCTCTGTCTAGAACTGAGGACGGAGATCAAAGGAAAGACCCCCTGCATCTACAGAGAAAAGCCCAGAGGGGTTGTAGAGTATTACAGAGGTGATTCCTCTGGGGAGTAATGACATTGGAATTGCTTTAGCCCCAGTTTAAAGGTTAATGTTCTTGTGATGAATGGTATGACAGCATATATGTTGCACTCTGTGCAGTTGTCAGTGTTGGGCTTTTTATTGTCTAAATTGACCGACCACTACTTTTTAAAAATTTGTCTGTTGATGTGATGAAATGCAGAACTGTTTGGATCTCTCTTGTCAATGCTTGGGCCAGGTTATAGTGTGTATTAAAATCAAACCAAAAAAAACCCTACACAACAGAACTGTAACAAAAAGTGAGAAAATACTCATGTCTCTATGAATTTGCAATGGTCTCCTCTTTAAGATTAAAAGAAAACTTTGCTTATAGGATTTTATGATTTTATAGTAAGAGTTTTCTCTGAAGGGTGTGTATCTTCTTCCTGCAGTACAAGTGCTAGAAATTTCAGTCATATCTGTCAATACTGCAGTGTTAAAACCCAAATAATTGTTATTTTAAGTCTTGCTTAACTGAGCCTGCAGAATAGTAGCATCAAGTTTATTTCATTCGTTTATATTTAGACCAACAGTGGCTGGCAATGAGTTCCCTTTATTAAAAGCATCATATCACTGTTGTGGGGTTTGAGTTTAATATAATATTTCATCATCATTATTCCAGTATTCTATCTTCTAGCTCTGATGTTCCTTGCTGTTTTCTCTACTATGATGTGTTTATCTCCTCAACTCACAGAAGGGAACATCCCTGATTTGCTTGGCCTGTCAGGGGGCTCGTGCAAACTGATGAGGTATCTGAGAGGTGACAGCAGCTTTGTGAAATGCCTTTCACTCTTTCCATTATGATCATTGTGAAGTAAGAAAAGAGTCCTGGGAATAAACTGATAGAGATACTAACATTTAGCGTAAATAATCCAAAGAATGAGATGTTTATTCGTGTTTATATATCCTGTAGAACAGTAATCTGGAATTGTTCATTTACAAAGCAAAGCTAAAAGATTTGTATAGGCATTTTTGCTTTGCCTCAGACTTTTGGTTATCTCATATGATGCAGAAAGCTTCCAATAGTGTGTGTGCGCTACACTGTGCTGCTAATTTACTGTTACTTTCATGTCTCAAAATGAAGAAACATTTGTATGAACAGTGATTTTTGGCACAGTAGCCATCCAAATCTTACTAATTTCCTGTTTCATACCAGCAATAACCCTTTGAGTTCTTATTACCTAGCTACAACTACTTACTTCATGCAGAAAAAACACTGTTAGTTTAGGAACCAAAGTGTAATAAAAATAAACCTGTTAAACCTAGGATTTTTCTGTGGACCAGTCTCAGCAAGTCGTTGACCTGGTGAATGTAAACATTTTAAATGGACTGATGATAAAAGGCTTGGCTTTTAGGCAAAGCAAGAATTTCTGTAGCAAACGGCAAACTTGGAAGAAATATTTTATTATTACATGATAATGTGGTGTTATCAGAATGTGAGCTTCGGTAATTTTCAGTTATGAAGAAGCCTGATACACTGATGGCTTCTGCTTACACGTAGCACACTTCTGTACTTGTACACTGTGCCCTTGCGCCCTGAAAACTCATAGGAAAGGGTGGAAAATGGAAATCGATGCTTTGCAGGTTTTCTATATGTCATTTTAATCACGTCACTGCATGTTAGTGCAAAAGAGAAGTGGGAGAGTGAAGCCACAATACAATTTGCATCCCTGGTGTATGCAATAGCTCTGTCATCGTAGTTATCAGAAATTGAATATGCTACTCACTCCATGCTGCAATTATAAATAAACAGCTTGCGTGTGGCCAAGAACCTCTGTGTTTGTGCATCCTGGCAGAATCTGTTGTGCTGAAACGATGTTTTTATCTTTATATGGAACTGCAAGAAAATCTTTCTCTAAAAGACATTAAGCCAGTGCTTTAAAAAAATCAGTTTTCATCGGTTATGTAAAGGAAATGTTTAGAGGACATTAGTTCCTGTCCCTTTGAATCCTCAGTGGGATGCACCCACTCGCTGCTTCATGGGAGGGGAGTTCCCACTCAGCACTCCACTCCACACTTGGACTTTTGATTCAAGTGTAATGCTGCTGAAGGTGACCCACCAAACTCCATCACTTCTAGGGAGTTAGGCAGCCAGGTTGCCAAGCAAGTTCTTAGCTGAATGTCATGATAGTTCTGTGTGTGGTGTTCTGTTTTGGTCTTACCTTATTTAATCCTCAGCACGTTTGGGGTTTTTTTTTTCCCCCTTTGTGTAAATATTAGGCTATCAACAGGATCTACTGGGATGTTCCACCACAAAGAGACAGAATGAAGGCTCAGAGGAAAGGTGCTGTAGCACTACTTTTTCTTAAAATAGTTGAATTCACTCTGTTCCAAAAGAATTTCGGTGATTATTTACCTATAAAGAGGTATGCTTGGGCATTCTAAGTTCACATACAGCAAAGGGCTGTATGTTTTAATTGGCTTTTATTAGTTCTCTGAAATGTAAAAGCAACAGTGTTATGATTGCATTTCAAGGATATCTTGTGTATATATTTAAATCTAATCCGTCTTTAGAAATCACAGAACCCTAGAAACATTTCGGCTGGAAGGGATTTGTGAAGGTTAACCAGGCCTTGAGATCACTGCTCAAAATAGGGCCACTTTCCGAGTTAAATCAGGTTACTCAGGACTCTCTCCAGTCATGTTTTGTAAATCTCTGAGAATGGAGATTCCAGTCTCTCTAAGCAACTTGTTCCAGTGCTTAATCAGTTTCATTCCTTTTTTTCCCCTTTTTTTTCCATGTAACCAATCAAATTTTCCCTTATTTCCCTTTCACCATGCACCTCTAGAAAAAGAGTTTAGCTGCACCTTCTGCCTATCTCACCTGCTTTAGGCAGTAATGACTGCAGTTTGCTCCTTAGCCTACTGTTTACCAGGCTGCCTGAAGCCGCTTCAATCAGCTCCTTTCCATGTCGTGCTCAAGTCCCCTGACTGTGCTAGTGGCCCCTGCTAGATTGTCTGGTTTGTTCATCTCTGTCTTGTAACGAGTGTTCCAAGATTAGGCACGTTATTCCAGATCCAGACTCACATGAGCCAAGTAGAGGGGAACAATCTTTTCCCTTGAGTTATTAGCTATGGGTTTACTTACGCCGTTAGCCTTTCCCACTGCGAGGGTTCCCTGCTGACTCCTGCTCAGCTTGTCTTGCACCAGGACCAAAATATCCCTCTCTGCAGAGTTGCTACTTAGCCAGTCAGTTCCTAGCCTATTCTTAACTTTGTTCTTGCAGTTGAAGCTCCAAAATCCCTTCTCGATTCGTTCTCATCGCTACTGCGTCTCACTTAAATTAGCTCTGTAGTAATGCTAGTCAACTCTTTGAAAAAGGCTCCTTGAAGGATATTACCTGTATGCTAATTAGGGCCAAGTAGCCAGTAATCAAATATTGTCATTGGTGGCAAAGTAGCTAAATCTGCTTACATCACATACAGATTTAGTCTGCTTTGTTCCCTGCTCAGCTAGTGAATCTGGGCTTGCACTGTGGTCTGTCACCTGTGCTTTTTATTTGCATGGCTTTTTCAATTTCAAATCTGATTAATCAAGCTCAATCTCAAGCAGTTTTTCTCTTTCTCAAATGTGGGCAAGGAGGCTGTTTCTGATTTGGTGTGGAGGTTGTGGGGGTTTTTTAGTGCAAAGGACGCACAGATTAGTATGACTTCAAGTGTCTTTTTGTGCTGTACTTTGAGTATGAAAGCACCAGTAGTAATAGTAAAATAAAAGCAAATTTTATTAATATCCTGTTAGTTTTCACAAATGAAAACATAATCCTTTTACTGACAGATGGAGTCTAGACTATGCGCATTAGGTATTTTAAAAGTAGTTCAACATTTGAACAGCAAATTAATCAAAAAAGCACACAAATGAATCATCAAAAAATATGCCAAAAATACACAAAAGAAATGAGGGCTTCAAGAATAATAATCTCAATAGCTTTTCAGTCTGACGGACAGCTAATGTATCTTCAATCCAACCTTACCAAATAATTAAAAGTACCCACCAATTAGGAGATATCTGTCCTGTGTAGGTCTCAGCATTTTATCGTGTTGGCAGATCAACATCTCCATTTTTGCTGGAATAACTGTTGTCTAGCAATGTGCAGTAACTTTCCCGTGGTTATCCAGCAGACTGGTGGCAGAGCAGCTCATTGCAATAGAGCTGGACAATGGAGAGTTTGAGCTTCTGCAGTGCAATTAAATAATCATTCTGAAATGTATAATACTGAAGTATTGTAGTGTAGTTGATGCTAACTAGATTAAATTCATAAGTGTTAATTGCATTCCCTTTTCATCTAATTAAAAATGAACATAAATGAATGTGTCTATAGCAATTACTGTCCTAATGTAAAAACTCTCAAAATGCCATGAAAAATGCTGATTTTAAATAGAAGCCAGCAGAGCTGAAAAAGCTGAAAAGTGGATGAAACCCTCTATCTGTGTTTTTCCCTATTTAGGAAAAAAAAAAAATTCAAACTACACCACAAAACAACCCCGCTCACATATTTCCATCCACTCCCAAACTGCAGATCCAGTTCTCTGGTAAGAAGCTCAATCTTCAGCAAAAAATCCTTTGCTGATTTTGGACTGAGTTTATTTATGTTTTTTTTATGTGTTTATCCTTCGGGTGAGCCCATTGGTAATGAGAATTCCAGGCTTTGTGAAACAAAATGCAAAGGAAGCATTTCATAATGGGAGAAAGCAAAGCCAGGAAGAGAAGGCGCTACTTGCATGCAATTTTGAGCACCCCAGTACACAGACGTTCAAAGCCCTTATGATCTTTAAGGTATTTATCATCTTTAGTGTTAAGCTCTCCATTCTGAGGTCATAAAGATGTGTATAAATGAAACGAGAACAGTGAGTTATTTGGGAGACTTTACCAATATGGGCTTACTACCCAGAAGGAGAAATTAGTTTGTGTACCCATTAGCCAGCATGAAATCCTTTCACTAAAATAATTCTGGTAAACTTTATGTACATATTGTCACTGGCAAATCCTTTAGAATGAAAGATACCAATGAGAGTGAGTGAATAGACTTTATTTTTATATGGAGATCACTATATACTTGCAGATGCCAAGAACATTGTGTTGCAAAATTCCTATACCGCTCGGCATGTAAGCCATTCAATTACTATGTTTGGTGAAGCAGCAGCCTATCTAGAAGAAAAGGGGTGGTATTAAATTTTGGTTTCGTTTTAGGAAGATTAAGTATTTGAAATTATGCAAATTAATTTGTAAGAACTCCATATGCATCTTGCATAACGTTTGATTTTTTTTTTTAAGTCAATATCCAATTTTTTGTTTAAATTGTGAGCAACAGCTCTGCTTTTGTAGCTTGTAGGCATACGCAGTTTCAACAATTTAGTTCTGTTCTCAGTTCTCATTGCAGGCAAACTTTGTGTCCGATGACCATTGCACACAATGATTTAGATCTCAGATGTTGTGGGGCTTTAAAAAATTCCATTTAGGAATGGGGTTAGCAACACTGTAATAAGGAAGAGTGCTGTTAATTTGTGCGTTACTACTGAGGATACGTTGTTGGAGACTTGAAGAGGCTAGCTGAGGTTCTAGATTTCCGTAGTTTCTGTAAGCATTTGCTGCTGCCCATCACTTCCAGCAGAGATGGGAGCCACGAGGGGAAGGGGGTGTAGTTCCTAGTACTGGCACAAGCAGTTGGTTTTACAGCAGGGGAAGAGGCTGTCGAGTGGGGGATGCGCACACCCGTGGGTTTCCTGCGGTTTCTAACAGGGACTATGCCAGTCGTGAGCGACTTCAGAATTACTATCAACAACCTTTGTGTGTTACAGTGATTCATGGAATGGTAAATAATCAGGAAGGACAGGATAGTTTTGCAAGTCTATTAGGTTCCCTAATAAACCTGCATCGAAGAATAAGTTATAAAGGTCACATATGGAGATTGAAGGCTTGTATTCAGAGAAGCATTGTGGAGGAAAACCTTTTGGTCTTAAAGACTGTGAATAAAAGGAAACTCATTAGCAAAGAGTCTTGTCTGCAACATCCATCTTTGCCTTAAGCTTTCAGAAGTCTTTAGTGGGTTATTTTTCAGCATTCTTGGAAACGTGTAGTAAGGATCAGTGGTGATCTTACAGTGAAAAAGTCAGCAATTGCAGTCTGTTAAACAAAGTAGAAAGTAAATCGAAGCCAAAGAGGGTCTATCATTACCTGTTATTATTGGCTTTCAGTTGTTGTAAGCTTAACTGAGAATGCTCAAAATACATCTTGTTCCAGAATGTTTCCATATTAATCCAAACCTCAATAATTAAGATACTGGCTAGGTGAGCAATTTATTATGTTGTTCCTCTTTGCTCTTTACAGTCTGAAGAATATTTCATATTAAAATTTACTTACAGGTCTTTCAATATAAAGAAAGGTGTTTTGCATTTTAAAGTTTGGAAAATACAGCATTGAGGGAGAGCTGAGAATTCAGAAAAGGGGACTAGAGCTCTGAATTATAAAAGTATATATTTCACACTGTTGTCTGTTAGAGTTTATAATTTTGTTTCCCATTCGTTTTGTATTGGCTTAATTCCAGGAAGCTCAGAAAGCTCACTTTTCTCTGTCAATTCTGCCTGGCTGCAGAATGAAAAAATAACTGGGAACCAAATGATACAATAGAAAATCTCTTCTGCATTTATTGGGAGAATCCAGCAAGAATGGGCGTGCTTTTACTACTAGAGCAGTCAACTGTGTCTTGAGAGGCTTTGGTTTAGTTTCAGTTTACGCTCCAATGAAGTAGATCACTTCATCTTTCTGCACCACAGTTCTATATATGCGAAACAAATACTTCCTGTTATTGCCTGTCTCTAGACTGTAGAAAGCAAAGTAGGTCTTATATACATAAAGTATTTCCTGGAATGAAGCGTCAGCCTCATCTGAGATAGCTGAGCAGTGATGGCAAGAAAGGCCAAGTGAACGGTTAGCTTTGCTGGCCCACATCGCATGGATTTGTAGAGGAAAAATTATGGCCTTTCAGTAGAGAGGGCTTAATACTGCTTTTTGTCCGTGCACCCGCTAGGGTTGTCATGCTGACCCGTTATGGTGTGCTTTGTGTGTTAGTCTACATGATAAATATGTCATTTTTTATTAGAATTTTACTATGCCAAAAATACAGCCTAGTCAGAAAACTGTGCATTTCAAATCTGGCTTTGTAATCTTATTTATATTAACTTGTGCTCTGGAGTAATCCCCCTGAAGTCAATGGTATGAATCCAGTCTTAATGAAATTATTTGTTGTTTATTTTGACTCATCTGGTAATTATGTTTTGCTATCCAATTCTTTTGAGACCCTTCAAGCAAAAGACTCAACAGAAACAAAAATTCTTTGCTTCTGCACTGGAGCCAGGTCTAATGAAATGAGAAGTTCTTGCACCCTGTTCTTAAAAGCATCATACAATCTGGCAGAGAGTATTCAGATGGTAGAATGAAGGCTGTGTTTATATTTCAGAGTTTTAAATATAGATGTGACTATGTGTTAAAGCTATTTTTTATGAAAGACAATGTTCTAATATTGTAATGAGTTGCATCTGCCAGTAAGCCTAAGAGAATCTTTGGTAAATCGAGTAATTACACATGCAAAACCACAAAATTATTAGGAAAACTAAGTTGTTATTAATGTCTAGAAATAAATCATGATAACATTTACATACAGTAAACACACTATATAAATATAATATATTTTACTCTTGCTACTCAAGCAATAAAACAACTTTGAAAGAATTTAATCAATAGAAACATATTCAGGAGGGCTGCAAAATCTGCAGGTTTTGAACCATAAGTTTCCTTTTTCTAAAACTGCTGCTTCATATTGTATAAAATTCACCAAGGGTTTAGATTAGGTTTATTTTCTGAGACACTGCAGATTTTAAACTGTTTTCTTTTCCTTTGGGGCAAAGATCAGAAAACATCCATCCATTTTTGCAGACTCTTGACTATTCATACTTATTAGTGCAAAGTAGTCCGTAGAGAACCTTTGACTGAACCAGTAGTTTCTCTGACTTAGAATCATAGAATCACTAGGTTGGAAGAGACCCACCAGATCGTCGAGTCCAACCATTCCCACCAATCCCTAAACCATGTCCCTAAGCACCTCATCCACCCTCACCTTAAACACCTCCAGGGACGGTGACTCAACCACCTCCCTTGGCAGACTGTTCCAATGCCTAACGACCCTTTGCATGAAGAATTTTTTTCCTTATCTCAAACCTAAACCTCCCCTGGCAGAGCTTGAGGCCATTCCCTCTCGTCCTGTCCCCTGTCACTTGGGAGAAGAGCCCAGCTCCCTCCTCTCCACAACCTCCTTTCAGGTAGTTGTAGAGAGCAATGAGGTCTCCTCTCAGCCTCCTCTTCTCCAGGCTAAACATCCCCAGCTCTCTCAGCTGCTCCTCATAAGGCCTGTTCTCCAGCCCCTTCACCAGCTTCGTTGCTCTTCTCTGGACTCGCTCCAGAGCCTCAACATCCTCCTTGTGGGACTTGGACTTGACTTGGACTCTTGGTGGGCATTTAGAATTTTGTGTGGCCTGTAGAAGTAGTATGCTGGCTATAGCTGCTTTTTCTTCTGATATTAAATATTTTACATATGATGGAGTCTGCTGATTAAATGCCTGTCTTGGCTATAATAACGGTTACTTGCCTTGTTTGTTTCTATAATTACACAAGTCATCTTAATCTAAAAATCTCTGTATACCTTCAGAAGAGGAGGAGGGGAAGATGATGAAGTCGAAGGACTAACAGTTTATATAGCATGCTCAGAAATTAAATAAATAGAAACCCTAGATAAATCATTCACAACTATTAATGGAGATATTTTTATAAACCCATTTAAAATCTTTTATCTAATAGACTGTGAATTAATTGTCACAAAGGCACTTAGTTGACAGTGACCATGTGCAAAATAGTTTCTGTGATGAGTTTAATACAAACTATACCCATAATTACTGTTGGCTCAAAACCTACTGATTTCTCCTCCTACTCCTAGTTATTTCACCTTTCAGTGTACATTGGGTCCCACATGATGCAATCCTTCCACCCTCTTGAAGCCTCGAATCAGGGGTATTTTCAGTTTGGTTATCCCCTTTCTGACATGACTCAGAATTTTTCTCTCACTTTTAAGCTGAAATGAAGTTACTGTGCCATTTATGTAACAGGCTGAGTAAAATGTCTGTGCACATTAAAGAGGTTCTAGTGGAAATCTAGTAAAAGTGTGGAGATAAAAGTAGTTTTGGTAACAGCAGCCATCTCCAAGAACAGCCTTAACGACTTCACTGATTTTTAAAATGCCTGATTTCCTGCACAGTGATTCTAGTGGAGAAAATGGAGCTTAAATGTTGTTTTGGTTTGGAGATTTTTTTCTTCCTCTGGAAATTTTGTAACACATTCAACACATGTACTTTTATTCCCATTGGGATACAATAAAAAGGGAACGATTGCTGATTTCCTGTTTTGCTACCAGTAGGGGTTTTGTCCAGAAGCAGGTACTATTAATTATGTATTGTGTTGGGGAATTTTTTTTTTTTTTTGCAGATGGCTAAAAGTATTTTCCTTCCTTAGCTGTTAGATTTGTAGGACTTTTTTTAGATAAATGTGCAGTGAATATCCAAGTAATTAAGCTTCAGCCTGTACTTGGGAAAACCCTCCCTACTCTAGTGGTATTTGGCTTTTTTTTGCAGGAAACTGTTTTCCCTTTCACCTTACTTTTCCCTTTATTTCTATGAAAGGGTCATCTTCTGTTAAGCAAAAAATGATGCAGTCTTGACACAGAATCATAGAATGGTACGGACTGGAATGGACATGAAGGTCATCCAGTCCAACCCCCCTGCAGTGAGCAGCAACATCTTCCACCAGATCAGGTTGTTCAGAGCCCCATCCAGCCTGATCTTGAATGTTTCCAGGGATGGGGCATCTACCACCTCTCTGAGAAACCTGTGCCAGTGTTTCACAACCCTCAGCCAAAAAAAAAACTTTCTTCCTAATGTCCAGGTGTGCACATGTGATCAAAATGAAGCCAAACATTTAATGGAAAGTACCATATGAGAACAAAACAAACCCCAAGTAAACCCTTAGTCTAAATGTAGTGATCTATCTTCAGTATTACTGGTTGCTGATCTACAAGAAATTCTTTTGTTTGGTAACCATATATTTCCAAAAAAGCAAGGCACCACTGGTTAATAATAACTTTCCTGTTACACAGAATCACAGAATAACCAGGTTGGAAGAGACCCACCAGATCGTCGAGTCCAACAATTCCCACTAATCCCTAAATCATGCCCCTAAGCACCTCATCCACCCTCACCTTAAACACCTCCAGGGACGGTGACTCAACCACCTCCCTTGGCAGACTGTTCCAAAGCCTAACCACCCTCTCTGTGAAGAATTTTTTCCTTAACTCAAGCCTAAATCTCCCCTGGTGGAGCTTGAGGCCATTCCCTCTCGTCCTGTCCCCTGCCACTTGGGAGAAGAGCCCAGCTCCCTCCTCTCCACAACCTCCCTTGAGGTAGTTGTAGAGAGCAATGAGGTTTCCCCTCAGCCTCCTCTTCTCCAGGATAAACACCCCCAGCTCTCTCAGCCGCTCCTCATCAGGCCTGTTCTCCAGCCCCTTCCCCAGCTTCGTTGCTCTTCTCTGGACTCGCTCCAGAGCCTCAACATCCTTCTTGTGGTGAGGGGCCCAGAACTGAACACAGGACTCGAGGTGCGGTCTCACCAGTGCCGAGTACAGGGGGAGAAGAACCTCCCTGTTAATCGTGTTTCTATTAATTACATATGATTAGACAGAGAAATGTAGATAGTTTTTGTCAATAGTGACTTCTCTTGCATGGTTTTAAAAACACAGCTGTTTTGTATTGAAATGAATTCATGAAATTTGAAAATTAATTAATTTCAGAAGCGTAAGGTTTTCCACCTTACTAGTCCTTGGTAAGTCTTGTTTCTTGGACAGCATGCGTAACACTACACTAGGCTACAAGGTGATGTCCTTACTGTATGCGTAGAACGTAAGAATTCACCCCAGAGGCAGCGTGCAAAGCGTTGTGTTCTTGTATAACCCTCGCTTCTTTGGCTTCCAAACGGCTTCTGTGGGGATTGCATGCTCTGAAGCTAAAAGTAGGGTTTGTTTATTCAGTGTAATTATCTCATGGAAGGCCCTGCTGCCCGTGCCCTGCCTGTCCCTGTGGGTTTTGCAGCCAGGTGGCGCTGTTGGGCAGGCGGTGGAGCTGGAGGGGGCGTCACTGGGTGTGGGTCAAGAGCTGGGACTGAGGTTTGTGCAGGTTGGTGAGTTGCTTGGATGTAGTTTTCTTTAATAAGTAGGTGGTTTTGGTTTCGTTTTGCCACTCCATTACTGACAGCAGGGAGGAAGGGAAGTCTCTTCTAGATAATAAAAGATCCTTGTAGTGATAGGATGAGGATGGGAGAATGGGTATAAACTGGAGAGGGGCAGATTGAGACTAGTCGTAAGGAGGAATTTCTTCACGATGAGGGTGGTGAGGCGCTGGAACAGGTTGCCCAGGGAAGTTGTGGCTCCTGCATCCCTGGAGGTGTTCAAGGCCAGGGTGAATGGGGGTTTGAGCCCCCTGATCTAGCAGGACATCTCCCTGCCTATAGCAGGGGGTTGGAACTGGATGATCTTTAACGTCCTTTCCAACCCAAACTATTCTATGATTCCATGATGGCATTAGGAAAAAATTTTTCACAGAAAGTGTCATTGGACCCTGGAACAGGCTGCCCAGGGAGGGGTTGAGTCCCCTTCCCTGGAGGGGTTTAAGGGATGGGTGGACAGGCGCTGAGGGACATGGTTTGGTGATTGATGGGAATGGTTGGACTCGATGATCTGGTGGGTCTCTTCCAACCTGGTTATTCAATGATTCTATGTTTTTACTCTTATTGACCGACTTGTTTACTACTCAGCCTAGAACGATCTCAAGTTTTATAAAGAAGTGAGTTGCAAAGTTACATAGCATTGTCTGGATGGTTTCCTGAGGTTCCTCCTGCCCTGTCCATGGCTCAGCCTGGTGCTTGTCTGTCAGCTGCTGCAGTTGGTAATGAGGAACTGGACAAAGCAGTGTGAGAGTTCACATGTTGTAGTAGCTGCAGAGCTCTTATGTTTGTAGTCGTTACACAATACACGAGCTGCCTATGGTACTAATACAATATGTAGAATATTTTGAGACTTCACAAAGAGGAATATTTCAAAGTGGAATATTTTGATTTAAGCTAAAGTACAGTTAAGGTTTTTTGTTGAAGCAGTTGTGGTTTTTTGAAAGTTAGACGGAATGTCCCTCTGATGGCATATTTTCTTTCTCTGATTGTATGTTTTCTTTAAAACAATGTTTTCCAGACACTGTTTGTTCTTTAAAGTTAGTAATGTCTTGTGTTCGGTATGATCTGTGCTGAACAGCTATCTCTTCTGTAATCACCTCTGTTTGCAGTATTTCCTATCTTAAAGCCAAGGCCAAGCAGAGAGCTGGAGCCAGCTCCAAATTAACAGGAGTTTTGAGTGTTGCAAAGTTTCACAACATTAAAAATTAGACCTTGGAAAGTAATAGAATATGCATAAGATTTGTGGGAGAATTTATACATATGTATGTATGTGGGAAATATATTCTGTCGTTAGTCTTTGTCTTGTTGCACATGGTTGATGGAGATTAATCCCGCATGTTGCCTGGGCTTGATAAAGGATGCTTGCTTTCTAAAACTCTAGAATGAGTCTCAGAGTTTATTTGCCAGCATTTTCAGCATCAGTATCTTTTCATTCTTTACTAACATTATAGCCTAGCATGCTTCCAGTTCAGCAAGGTCACCTTAGATGTTTGCTGCAAATGGTGGAACTTCTCCTGTGAAGGCTGAACTTAAACTTTAAAAGCTGTCCTGAAGTGAGATGTAAATCCTGGTCTAAAGTCCTGTGAGTCACACATTGATATAATTGGGTTTGGTCTTGTACCTTAACCTTGTGGCAGCTTTAGGGTGCATGCTTCAAACAAAAAACAAACAAGAAACCACAAAAAAACCTCCTGAAATTCATTGTTTCATTTTACCACCCATGGACATTTCCAGGACTTGCTTCCTATGATTTTTTGCATACTAAAATATAGAGTTGTTGCAGCGTGTTCTCTGATGAAGTTCTATTTCCTTTTTGCATCTCTTGGGTTTTCCTTCTCTTTTCTTTGACCATCTCAACTTTGAGCAATACTCGCGACAATAATAAAAAACTGAGATAAATACTGCTGCAGGTACGTTTATATTTTCAGTCGCACTTGACTTGTGCCTCTGCACCTACTTGGCAAGCAGTAGCTCATTTTCAAGAGACACTGATGGCTTACTACCCTGCTTTGTTTTAGAGCACTGGAGGTAATTGCTTGGTGATAGGCAGAGCTTAACGTGTTTGAACTGCCTAAAGGGATGAGCTGACTCTAAAGAACTGCAAAAATTACAAAACTCCATAAGCAAACAGGGCTGGCCCCAAGCCTGCATTTCAAAGAGACTGTGTGACCTGTGGGCTAGGGCTAGGGAGCAGCGTGGGAATTCCTCTATTACACAAACGGACAAAATTAGGAAGGCATTTTAGCACCCAGGGAGGATACCCAGAGGGCACCGATCTATTACCGATAGTATGTGTAATGTGTCATGAAAACATGGAACAAAACCAACTGGCTGCTCTCCTAGGCACCTGGCAACCAGGTATTGAGAAAAGTGGGCACTCCTTTAATGAATAACGTGCTTGTAACACCCGCAGACTACTACACACGCATCATGTATTTGGTCAATGTCTGTGTCTTGCACACATATGATGTCTGGCCAGACGCATACAATGCACGTGAGGCGAAGTCGCTCACTGCTTGTAGGGGGTTTTTGCTGGTTGCTGCAGGGGCAGCACCTCAGTACTTGGCATGGGGCACCCAGGCTTTGTGAAACAGCCACGTTCATTCCTTGTTGAAGTCCATCAGAGCAAGAATAATAATATTTCAGGAAGGAATGGGGCCTGAAGAAAGCAAGCAAGATGGGTTGTCATTAAAATTAAGGGAGGAGAATTTAAAAATAAACATCAGAATGCTCTGGAAATGCATTTCCCAGAGCAACAGTCTTTGTAAGCCAATGTTTCTGTGAGGCACGCCTAGTCTTCTCTAGGTAAATTTCTTACAGCTATGGATCGCTGAAGGTGTAACAGCAGGAATATTCCCAGCACTGGCATAATTTAGGGCATTTGCTTTCAAAGAAAGTATTTTATTCAAGTGTCAGAAATCTCCTGATCTGAGGGAAAGGAAAAGAGAAGGAAAAGGTTGGGAGGAGTTCAGGCTCATAAGCTGTGAATATGTCATTGGTGATGAAGCACTTTTCTTGAGAGAGGACTTTTTAAATAGAAAAGAGAGAGAAAATCAGAATCTGAACTCAAACAAAGATAATGCAATTAACAGGCTTCCCAAAAGAATTCTGAATTAAAGATTGTAAGCATGTAGAAAGTCCCCTTTCCAGACCTGCACCGCCACAAAAAGAAAAAAAAAAGTGCCAGGTATGAGACCCAGGAATGGAGAAGCAACAGTTATGAGCTGGTTGGAATGATAGCTCATTTTTTCACTTGTATAATTGCTATCCTGACAAAAGATAGAAGCAAAGATGAAAAAACTTAAGGTTGATTTAAGCTTAATGCAACTAAACCAAATTTTCTTTCCCCTATCTACCACTAAATCCTACTGGAGGATTGTTTGGGCAATTTATCCCATTTTATATTCTTAAAACAAAAGGATTTTGTGGATTCTCCAGTTTTTGGATCGTGGTCCAAGTGTTAGAGAAAGTTCTGGTTAATCTTGTATAGATGCTACTACACTTCGGGTTAAGGTGAGGCAAATGTTTCAAGGCTTCTTGGAGATATTGATAAACTAATTGAATTATCTAGCTGTGATTTTGCCTTACTACGGTTTTAATTGAATTTCTCTGGTACATTCTTTCTTCTTGAAACAGTAGGCCAGGTATTAGCCTGCATTGTGCCCGTCATTCATAAATATTCCCACAGCATGAAACAAACCTATTTTGTTTAAGTGTAAATAAGTCACTGCATTTCATTATGTAACAAATTTCATCTCGGGTTATGTGTAGTCTTTGAAAGTGACTGCAATGCATTCCAAGCTTTTAATATTCCTGCCCAGTGTTTCTTTTTATTGTCATACATTTTTTTGTTTGTCTGAAGTGGAAGAGATTATCTGTACTCTACTGTAAGCCTGCAGAATATCCCACTATATAGAGGTTATGGGACTGAGCCCTATTTTTTCCACAGAATAAATAACTCGAGAACAAAAGGCTTCACTATGTTGTTAGTCAGATTCTCTTACTTTCTTTGCACTGCTGTTAAGCTGAAATGGATAACATTACCTTCAGTAGCTGGAGAGAAGGTGGCAGATTGAGAAGTAGCCAAAAGTATCAGTATTAATAAGATGTGTGGAGCTAGCCAAGGAAATTATTTTCTTGTAGCAGTGGAAACAGTAGCTCTTGCAGAGAAACTACTCTCAAATCCTTGTCAAAAAAAAAAAGGATTCTGAAAGCAGTTACAGAGCAGTTTCCAACAGCAATGTGACTCAGGATTCTTGTGAGGATGGAAGGTCTGTTTAAATGTGGTATCATGATAAAAGGGCTTTTTGGTTTTGATCTCCCAATAAATTTAGTGATAAATTTCTTGAGTGTTTGTTGAGGTCCATCTGTAAAATTAATTAAATTGAGATGGAGTCTATATTGCAGCAATCTCTTATCTTGTTCTATTGTAATTTTCTGACCCTAATTTCCTGCTTTCTCAGTGGGTTTGAATTGGACCGGTTCATGAGAAAAGTCTTCCCCATAAGGCATGAATTCTGTGTAGGGGAGAATTCTTTGTATATATTTATTCAGTGAATTGGAATAATAAACTACTGTAACATTGCTGTGGATTTGAAAGCTACTCCAGCCAATGGCAGCCAGTCTGAAACTTATTTCATTATTATTAATTTTTCAGTTAATCCAACTGTGCAATTTGAGATAATCTATTAGATTTACTTCAGTTTTTTTCCTACAGCAAAAGTGCAGACCTCTTCTTTTCCACCACGTGCATGCCCATACTTGGACTTGTGTTACTGACATGTCTCTACTTTAACTGAAGCCCTGACTCAATATTTTTTAATAACACACTATAACTGTTTCTCACAGGGTTCTTTGTAATATCTAAATGTATTTATGATGCAGATTACTCTTTCTTCAGTGATGTGAATTGCGTTATGTCCTTCATGTAAAAGACTCGGTGATTTTGAATTCAACCCAGCCACCCTCCAGTTGCATCCATGCAGGCTGTCACTGATATTGTTGGCTACATATGCTAATGTTCAATAACATTTTATTCTGAAGGTTTGTATTTACTTCTTTTTTCTTTTCTTATCAAGTCAGAGTGTGACTTCTCTAGCACTGAAGTGTGTTCTCTCCATGTCCAAAATTTTAATTTTGTTTACGCTTGTGATAACTTCCTGAAATCCTTTGCACTATTTTAAAAGCTTTTCAGTTTGCAGCTTTGTTAATGTTATGACTAAATAACATCATTTAATCACCTTAAATTGTCTTGCACACAAACCAGTAGTAATTGTGCAGGGCAATACATGTCTATGTTTTTTGACACTCTTGGTCCAATAAGCTGTTTGTTGAGTGAACAGATACTGTATATAGATTTACTTTGAAAAAAAAAAAAACAAAAAACCAAAAACCTAACTTCAGCTGCTCTTGTGGCACAGATTTTTAAGGCTCCCTTCAAAGGTGCTGCTGGGGAACTTCCAGGCACTGACTAATTTACGATGTTAATGTTGTGGTAACATTGGCTTCAGGGGAGGGACCTTTCAAATTTTCTAGCTGCTTAACAGCACAAGGAATTTGTGCTCCCAAGTCCTTCGGCTGCTTTTGAAAAATCACATTGCGTGTATGAACCTAATGGTAAAGGCAGATACTTGCTTGTACCATCATTTGGATTAAGCAGACACTTTTAGTGCAGAAGAGGACAAAACCAGAACATTTCTGGAATTAAATTATAAACCTTTGGCTAAAATCTGCAAATAAATGTGGATCTGGGTGAAGATTGCATATCAAAATAAGTGTAAATCGTTAATAAACTATGAATTTTCTAGAAGAGAATTATTTATTTTCCAGGTTCTGATCTGAAGCCTATTGAAATAAAAGGGACTTTGACTCTGCCAGAGTAGTTTTTGAGAGTCTTCCTTTTGCTGAATGGTACAAGGAGTCTCGGTGAAGTCTGTAAGATTAGTCCCTAGTGCCTCTAGGGATACAGCAAGTGATTAACAGTGGAAAAACATCCTGATGAAGTAAACTAAATAAAATAATAATTGTATCTTGAGTAATTAAGAGAGTATGGTTTGATATAATCTTTTGGATGGTATTTTCTAAAACATTGAGTCTGTGTTCCTGCAAAATTAATCATAGCCAGTCCAAACATTTCAGTACCAAGTACCGGAAAACAATTTATTTTGCATTAATTCACACAAAGAGAGCGTTTGTCATGTTCTTCTGCCTGTTGGTGACCCTCAGATGAAATCAGGTTGTAAATATAAAAGAGTGAGACCTTATACTTTACATATTCAACAACATAACATCATAGAACGGATTGGGTTGGAAGGGACCTTAAAGATCACATAGTTCCAACCCCTGTGCCATGGGTAGGGACACCTCCCACCAGATCAGGCTGACCAAGGCTCCATCCAACTTGGCCTTGAACACCCCCAGGGATGGGGCAGCCACAGCGTCCCTTGGCAATCTTTTCCGGTGTCTCACCACTCTCGTGGTAAAGAAATTCTTCCTAATGTCTCGTCTAAATCTGCCCCTCTCCAGTTTATACCCATTCCCCGTCATCCTGTCACCACAAGCCTTTATGAACAGCCCCTCCCCATCTTTCTTGTAGCCCTGTCAGGTACTAGAAGGTCGCTATAAGGTCTCCTTGGAGCCTTCTCTTCTCCAGGCTGAACAAGCCCAACTCTCTCAGCCTGTCCTCGTATGGAAGATGCTCCAGCCCTCTGGTCATCTTTGTAGCCTCCTCTGGACCTGTTCCAACAAGAGAGGAATAGAGAGGCATAATATTTTCCCTCAACCTACAGGCCACGCTTCTTTTGATGCAGCCCAGGACACAGTTGGCCTTCTGGGCTGTGAACGCACATCACCAGCTCATGACAAGCTTCTCATCAACCTGCACCCCCAAGTCCTTCTCAGCAGGGCTGTTCTCAATCACATCATCCCCCACTGTGTACAGAAAATGGGAATTGCGCCAACCTAGGTGTAGGACCTTGCACTTGGTCTTGTTGAACCTCATGAAGATCATCAGGTATTGGAAAAATAACAAAACTCTTTTTAACAGACTTGTTATATATAATATAAATCCGTGCGCTTTTTTCATCATTACCCTATATTACATCTAATCTTCTCTAAATGTTCTTGCTTATTGCTCTTTTAATGAATGCTTTTCTCAGTTCTGTGTTATGGCTAGTCTTATGGTTTTAGGAGAGGCAGGTATTGTTATAAGCATGATGGTTTTGTTTCATTTCCAAAGCCAAAAATCAACTTAATCAGGTGCTGGCAGCTACATCTCCCATTTTATATATATTTAAATCTAGTTTATGGTAAGAGTGGTTTGTTCTAGATCTAAGGGTGGGAAGTGCACCCAAACCCTGTAACCTAGTCAACCTTTCAGAGTTCACAATGGCAATCAAGTCTTGGAAAGGACATTTTGATAAGAACAAAGCTGCTGAGGAATTCTTCCCGAGTCCTTTTAAAATGATGGCTTGGAACTGATACAGGCCGGTACCAGTGACAAATCTATCAAACTCAGTCTGATTGATGCAGTTAAAATGCTTTGTAGGTTTTTATAAAACTGCTTTTTGGGGACTGTACAGGCAGGTTGTGCAGGGCAGTCTCCAGCCATGCTTTTGCACTGACAGCATGCTGATCACAAGGAGGACGCATGTTCAGAAGAGTTGTTGTACTTTATAGATTTTGAATTGCCAGACTAGCTGTTAGCCTGCTCTACCCTCTGGTGAATGTTGTTCAATAGTGTGATGATTCATAAATAAATTGGCTCACTGACCCTGCTCAGAGGCTCCTTCAGGGCACCCGATTCAAGCTGTCACCTCTCTTGGTATAGAGTTCCATTCCAGTCTGAGGCCTTAGGCTCTAAATCTCTGTTGTTCATTGTGATCTTCTTCAGCAGGTCAGGTCAACACCTGCAGTTCTAATCTCTTCAGCATTATAGTACACATCTTATTTCTGAAAAGCAGTACATTATTTAAAATGAAACAGTTCCGAGAAAGCAATTTTTTAAAAAGCAATGAGTCTGACATGTCTCCACATCCACCTTTCTCAAGTCGATGTTGTCTTTCTGTAAATTTAAAATCCTGTGCCATGTCAGATGTTTCAAACAAAATGAAATCACCCCTTCAGCTCTCCTGACTGGGGGTGAAAGACTGAAAGACCCATCTCTTCTTTTATTGTTAACGCTATGCTTTAAAGTTCTCAAATATCTTCTTTTCCTGGTTTCTTTCTTCAGCTGTTTGGGAAACAAACAAGGGATACAACACATGTTGCTGTAACGTTCATGGAAATTATCATCCCTGAGGGGAGGAATATGGCCTTAAGGTTTTCCTATGCCCTCAAATTTTACCTAATTTTACGCAGATATTGGGAAGATACTTCTTCGAGATGATGATACACTGGTATTTGATGCCGCCCAGAATACCGTTGGCTTTCTGAGCTGCAAATGTACATTGCCAGCTTATGGTGAGTTTCTCATCCGCCAGCATCTTCAAGTCCTTCTCTTCAGGGCTACTCTCCATCCGTTCTCTACCCATCTTGGGATTGCCCCAAGCCAGGTGTAGGACCTTGCACTTGGCCTTGTTGCACATCACGCGGTTAGCCCAGTCGCACCTCTTAAGGCTGTCAAGGTGCCCCTGGACAGCCTCTCCTCCAGCATGTCAACTACGCTGCTCAACTAGGTGTCAACTTACTAAGGGAACACTCAATCCCACTGTTCATGACTGCATCAAAGATGTTAAATGTCACTGGCTCCAATACCAAGCCCCGAGGAATGCCACTCACGCACTTCTACTTCTGCTGGTAAAAAAATCATCTCAAACCTTCAACAGCTGGTTTTGCAAATGTAGGCTTAGATGAATGATTGCGTAACTATGAAATATAGCGTAGAGATGACTGAATTGTTTTGAAACCCCTCAGCTTGGTAGCAGCAGTTTGAGCATTAACACCATGGAAACTAATTCACTTTTCACAGTTTTATCTGTATGTGTGTGCATGGAAGGTAAATTGGCTGACATGGAGTTGCTGTGGCTAAACCACTTTCAGTACCTGAACTAGTTAACTTTAAATTAATTTTAAGGTTAATTCGTATGTCCCTAGGCTGACAAGCAGACAGTGTTGTAAGGAAACTGAGTGCAGAACTTAACACAAACTGCATAATTAAATGTGCACTTGCTGAGTAAAGAGAGTCTGTGAGTCTGCCCTGCTGCTGAGTGTTCAAAGTGATCTCTACCACACATTGAGCAGATGAGGCTGGGGCTGTCTGGATTTTTCTTTGTGTGTTTGCTTAACTTGTTTTAGTTTTTGAACTATTTAATTTATTTTATTTCTATAAAATCATTTGTAGTGATCCTTGGCCTTTCTCATAAATATGCTGTGGTATCTCTTTGCTGCACTCAAGCCCTCCGTGCATGCTTAGTTGATGCTATTATGCTTTCCTGGGAAATTTCTGTGGACAGAACAGAGATGCCATGAGACTTTCTCAAGTTCTTCCCTCAGTTCCAGCTGTCTTTACTGTGGAATATTCTGTAGAGCTGGAGGTGATGGGAGTCCTTCCAGCTTGATAACTGACTCAAGTTCCAGTGCAGTTAATATAGCCTTAATTTCTAGTAAGACTCAGCAACATTGAAAGAGACTGCATGGGATAAGAACAAATTGCCATCACTGTAAATGGATATTTTTTTCCCCTTTTAACAGCTTTTGAGAAGCCTGTTACTTTAAGATCTTCATGTACAGTTTCTTTTTTTTCCTCAGAACGTACATAGAGAGGCTTCTGAAAATAAGCAAACTTCCACTGGCTTTAGAGCAAAAAAAGATTCACAAATATCTCCTTCAGCAGATTACACTTATCAGCTTTTCAATCTCTTTTCAAGATGAAAGGTGAAACAGTCTGACTTGAAACAAAGAAATAAATCCTGTCTTGTCTTTTGAACTGTTTGCCAAGGAAGTAATGGGTTTATGGGGTTTACCTGGGCAATGCTAATTTTGCTGAGAACAGCAGCTTTTAATGAAGCATACAAAAAATATTTGGAATTTAGATATTGGGGGGGGAGTTATTCTGTTAATATCCCAAAGCTGTTTTCTACATATCCGTGTACCTTTATGTACTTCGATTTCAACTGAGCCTTGTATTCTAGAAGTCATTGGTTATGTTTTGATAATAAAAATAATTGTAATAGTGTTAAAATATGGCTTTAATTTCTTCAAAGAGGCCATATGTGGATTTTAGCTTCTTGCTTCTGGGCAGCTTCAATCTTTCAGCATTCATTTTCCAAATACACAGGCTGGTGCATAACTTCGTAAATGAAGTTGATTTCAACAGGATTATTCATACGAGGGAAGTATGTACATGGATCAAAGCACTGTGAAAAACAAACTAGGAAGATAAGTATCCTTACAACTGAGGCTGCCCAGCAGTTCTATGCTGTTGTATTTCTTATGCATTGCATAGAAAGACTTACTAGAAATACATATGTCGAAAGATAAGAGCCCTCAGAAGATTTGAAAGTAAGAACTCATAATAAAAAAATCCAGATTGCTTTGCTGTAGAATCTTCAGCTGTACAGTAAACAAATACCTTTCTGTACTGAATACATATAACAGAGCCATAGATGGACAACATATCAGATTAGATAGACAAACTGACAAGTAGCTTCGTTGTGAAAAGGGAACAATGGAAAATTCCGCTAGGTCTCATACTGAAGGAGAAACATAGGGAAGTGTTTGAAGTAGCTTACAAATATTGGGAGAGGCATTTTTACAGCCACAATCCACAGAGCGAAGTTACTTAACTAAGAATTATGAAAAAAGAGCTTCCTTGTCCCCCTGCTATTTTCCTTCTGTTCTCCTACCTCTACTCAAAAACTGCTATTTAAAAACACTCAGTGCTAACGTTTAAGAAAGCGTTTATACATACTGTAGCAGCCTGCCCGTGTCCATCATAGAGAAAGCCCCAAATACTTATAGTTTGGGTTCTGCTGTGCTTAAACCATCAAACGACCAAAGAGTTTGCAGAACTAGCATGATGCAGCCAGAAATCTGTCTGTACGCTACCAAAAAAAAAAAGCTCTTTTAAGGGGAAAGATGAGCCTCCATATGTGGTGTTTAGGATACTGAAGCTATACTGAGAGCTGCTCTCTCCTGCTCTTCAGTGAGATGCTGATCTTTATCCTTGCAGATGTTCTGCAAACACATCATTATAACATACAGCAGATACCGATGCGTTATTTCAGGTGTTCCATTAGGCACTCTGTTTCTCCATTTCAGTCTTCTACTATCACACTTGAGTCACCCTGCAGACAATGTGAACCAGAAGTCTAGACAAAAGCTTTTTTAATCGAGGCAGTTCTAATTAGTTTTTCAGTTTATTGTCAAATCTGCTTACAAAAGGTAATTTTAGTACTGTATGACTCATTGCTAAGCCACCTTACTTTCTTTTTATGCAAAATTGGGATTTCTCAGGAAATTCTAGTGTCATAAATGCTTGTAGACTAAGCTGCTTTGTGATTAACAAACCCACTGTGATTAGCGATAGTCTGAAATCTTTGTTCCCTTTCCATTTATGAACTCGGAAGCTTTGTGCAAGAGGGCAGCACAACATTATAGATTTCTTCAGTTTCCCTGATACGATTCAGAAGTCTTGCAAATGAAAAACTGTTTTTAATCTCATGAGGTGTGGCAAGCTTTGTAACATATGGTGGCCACATTAGTTTTTTTCAGACCCAGAAGCAGCACAGCACAGAATGAAGCTGCACCAAAAAGACTCCTTCTTAAAGCATCATTGTGATTGTTGTATTCATCCTCCTAAGACTCATCTCTGTTGCTCGCTTGCTTATTGATGTCCAGGTTCATGAGAAAGGAGAAGCCTTGAAATGTGAATAACATTTGTTGTAATTTAAGACCCTGCTAGTAGCCAACATGAAAAACAATTACTGCCTTTCTTTTCAGTAACCTGAATATAGCAAAGACCTCCCCTGATTGTCTTAAGAGTTCCCCTGACTCTTTAAACCAGCATTTCTGTGCCTGTAAACAGTTTGTGAACTAATTGTGTAGAGTTGGGGTTTTTTTAAGGTGTGCATATATTCATATTTATGCAAGCAAAGCAGAGAGGAACAAACAGCATTAATTAAATTTAAATTAATTAAAAATTTAGACTAATTTCTATTTAATTGAAAGTGGAGACTAGTATGGAACACTGTGCAATAAATCCAAGAAATTCTGCATAAGAATTAGTTGATTCTTGGACTGGAAAATGTGGAAAAGCATGAGCAGAACACATTCAAAATTTCACTCTGGCTCTCATAAGGATGTTTGCAAAGGTGTTTGACCATCTTTTGTTTTTCTGGGCTCTTTTACTTGCTGACCATTCTTTTTGGACACAGTATTACATAAAAGGAAGGATTAATTCATGGATCTCTCAAGCACTGCTATTGTCCATGCTTATCAAATCTACAGATGTTGTTTTGGTGATGTTGTCTATCCTAAGTTCAGTTTGTGTCCAGGTACAGTCCCAGACTCTCCACTGTAGTATGCCAACACACCTAATTCTATCCTACATTATGAAGTGGTAGCAACGCATAGAGCTGTAGAAATCCCTTCTGTCTCTTCCACAGTGCTTTAATGTCCCTGTGGAGAAATCTACCTCCTTTTGGAGAAGCAGGATTTGTGGTAAAGTGAAGACCGATGGTTCATTTTGACACATTTTGATCAAAGTCGTTATAAAGTACTTTTTTGCTTTGATGCATCTTGGTTTGAGTTTAATGTATTCATGTAGATAACCCCTAGGGCATGCAGGGTTTGGCCCTAGTGAGGATTTGAATGAGCACTGGGTAAAGTCAGGAAAGATTCTGTTATTTTTCAGTAAGTTTTTAATCAAGTCTCAGTGGAAACTTATGCTCTAAACGTCCATATGCATCTGAATTTTACTGCTCCCTCATTTCTGTCAATGTAATTGAAGGCTTTCTGCATGCAGAAAGTTGCCACAGGGCCAAGGAAATAGTTATTCTTCTGTATTTGACACTTGTGAGTTCATGTTTGAGCCCTTGTGTAAGATCCCAAGCTCGAGAAAGATATTGATGAAGTCCTACAGACAGGCAGCTACTACTTGGGGACCAAAAGCACTATAATTAATATACAAGCTGAGCCTGAGAGAGCTTGGTTTGTTCAGGCTGAGGCTGCAGGGCCTGTCTTAGTGACCTCATGGTGTTTATGCAGAAAACAGATTGTAATTCTTCTTGGAGGCACAGAGATGATCAGCAACAGACGCAGGTTACAACAGGGAAAATTCTGACTAGATAGAAAGGGAGGTGAGACTATTCAGTCACTGGAATAGAGCCTGAGAAAAGCTGTGGAAGATTGGAGACCTTCAAAATTCAACTGAATGAGATCCTGAACAATTGGTCTAAAATTGACGTTTTCTCTGACTTTGAAGCTAGCTGTGAAACTGGACCAGATGATCTTCAGAGTTTTTCTCTAAAGTATATATTATTTTATAATTCTAATGTAAGCAATGCATGACAAAGCCTCTTTAGAAAGATTTTCCATTTGCCATGGTGGCTCACCCTGTGGTCCCACAAATGGCTGCATAAGCACAGCTGTAGGGGCAATAAACCGTGGAAAAAAAAGTCAGGATGAGAAAGGAGAGAAGTCAAAGGGAGCCTTCTGGACAGGTTCTGGTGCCGGACACATCAAAAGTGGGAGCGTGTCACCAGGCACTGCCAGTGTTTGTCATCGACCTCTGTTTTATGCCAAGAGCATAAAACCCCACCGAGAACAGTTTGTGGATCACTTTCTTAATGGAGACCATATGGGAACAAGAGATCATACTGTGCAGTGCTAATTGCTTATATCTGAATAGAATCCGGGGCTGAGAAGTCTACCTGGAAAGTAAAGAATGGCATGATAGATCGGTGCCATGAGCAGAGGCCAAGTTGATCAGCATCAAGAGTCTATGTCTCAGCTTTGGTACAAAAAAAATATACCAAAATCTTAACCTTGGCCTCTGATAAATGTTTCCGTTTTGTGATTTATCAATTGCATCAGTACCTACATCTTAATTAAAAGTGCAGCCATGTGTAATTCTATAGCTCTGTATTTGAAAGACAGAAAGAGAAAAAAATATTGCAGTAATCACATTTAAGAAGGGGAGAAAACACATATGGAATGCACATGTAGGTAAGTATGTGGGGAGGCTTATTGAGCTTCTTGCCAATATAATGAAATAACTAAAAAAAACCTGTTGTAAGTACTAAAAGCTAACAATTCCCAATATGAATCTTAATTATGGTGTTGTTTTTTTAAAAGGAATAAATCAAAGGCTGTCTGTTCAGCCTTTAAGTAATTCTTAGGCTTTAATAAGCTAGGGTTCAAAGCAGGACATATGGAGTCTTCTTTTAAGTAACAATAGGACTCCCTAAAAGCTTAGACCATGACTCAAAATCATAATTTCTAAACTATGATATTCCAGATGTCTTTACTGGTTTACCCATGAACACAGTCTGCAATAAACCAATGCTGGGACACTTTATGCCTGTGCTTTTGTCTGTTATGGTAACAAATGTTTACATCTGGACAAAAGTCTGTTCTGCTGCTGCACCTTATGGAGGAAAGCAGAATTTCTCCGAGTGTGTGTTCTTACTTGGGAGAACTTACTTGAGATGAATAAAAAGAGAAGCTATGTTGATGTGGGGTTCTCATGGAGATGAAATATTAGAATTGTTGAGAGTTTTTGCAACGAAATGCAGTGAGGTGAATGCCATCTTCAGGAGTCGCTCTGGTGACTGTTTTTCTCAGTATAGGAGTGTATTTGTTTTAGAAGTTTGCACGAATCCAAGCTCAAATATCAGTTTTGCAGCAGTGAAATTGTATTCAACTTCACACCCCTCCAAATTCCCCAACAGGAGCCTGTGCTACTGCAAGAGTTGAGTGGCATAGTACAATTAAGCCTTGGGTATGTTTCTCAGCCTCTTTTGCCAGTACTAATGTGAAATAGAGCTCCCTTCCTGTTTACTATTGTGTTTTCTTTCTAAAGCTTCTGTCCAAGACTGATTGCCGTTTTGTTAACGTTCGCTATTTATTCTGAGCTGCTCGGTCATCCCAATCCATGTGGAAGTGCTGTGGGTGCAGTACTACTCTAGCTGCATGTCTGAGAAACATTTGCAGGCATAATGTTCTTCTCTGGAAGCTAACAAAACTGTTCAGGACAGCTGCTTCCCTTTGCTTCTGTGCTCCGCTTTTGCAGATGAGTGATTACAAGCTATTGTTTATTCTTCCGAAAACACACTTCTCAAGAGGAGCATTTTTCCCATGCTTTGGTAGTATTTGCGGAGCATGCGCTCTTCTCACTGCCTGCAAGAGGGGCTATACAAATACAGAAGTATTTGTAAAGTGAGCAAGATATTATATAACCAAAGAATAGAAAGTTTAATCTGATCCCAGGAACATGGGGATAGCTTCATGGATAGTAAGGTGAACAGAGTTTCATGTGCAAAAGGGTTTTTACTGCTGA
This sequence comes from Clamator glandarius, assembly GCA_033459285.1. NCBI lineage: Eukaryota > Metazoa > Chordata > Aves > Cuculiformes > Cuculidae > Clamator > Clamator glandarius. The sequence continues at coordinate 4,383,602 of JAUNZM010000055.1, read as the reverse complement.
TTGGTAAATTTGGGGAAGGTCTTGCCTGTTCTACAGCCTCAGTTTGTTGTTGAAACAGAAATAAACATACTGACCCCTGTGAATTGCTTTAAGAGCAGTGGATTATGGCGTGTAAGAATGGGGTAGTATTGCTCTCCTGTCTTGTAGGGTAGAATCTCTGCAGTCCTCAAGGCAGCTGAATAGGTTCTCTTCTGGTGAGATGTCAAAACTAAACAGCCATTTCTGCTTTCTTTTGTCTATCTTTGGAAAAGACACTCTAAGAGCCAGAGTAGTGCCGTTGTTTCCAATGGATGTTACGATAATGCTGAGTATTTTGAGGACAAGGCGTGTTACAAAAACTAATGAGTGAAGCCTTAAGTGTTGGAAAGGCTATACAGCTGTAGGTGAAGGTAATTGTCCTTAATAAAAAATTTATTACAGTCATCATCTTTGTTCTACAGTCTAGTCTCAAATAGACCAAAACCTAAAATGTTGATAAAAACATTTTAATTAAATATCAATCACAAAGTTCAGTATTTAACATCCCCTTCTCACTCTTCAAATTTGCATTTAGAACTTCAAGAATTGCTGCAAAACTTGGATTTGCAAAAAAAAAAAAAAAAAAATTTCACACACTTTAATTTTCTTAGATGACAAAGATATAGATGTGGAAGGCAATGCAGCTAGTAACTTTGGCATCCCAGAACTTTGTTATAGAAAATCAAGCCTTTAAAGTACTGAGAAGCTGACATTGCCAGACAACCACAGCCTGTGACCTGCCTAGCTCAAGTATTAGTGTCTTCAGTCTAACTGTATTTTTATTAACTTTAGTGCTTTTTCTGGGGATTTTTTTTGCATTAAAAAAAAATGTAACAATGTGTGAAGTGGTATGTAACAACATGTGAAATTAGCTCTCATGAGTATTTGGATAGTTGAGTAGATTCTCTTGGACTACTTTCCAAATCAATGAAGTCCAGATCAGATCGTTCATGACCACAAATCATTCCCATATGAGGTCTTCTCCTTGAGCACAATAAATAAATCTCCATAATGAAAACCAGAACTGCCACTAGCCTGCGGTGGTGGTGTCAGAAAAAAACAGGGACAATGGAGTGCAGAAATGAAACCGTATTCACTTGAATTGTTCTTTCAAATGAAACACTTTGGAACAGCAAAGGCAACCTGAAACATTTCTGCTGTTGCTGACACATGGAGGAAAGTTTGTTGTCAACGAGACTCTCTCACAGGAGCTTCATTTAACTGTCATGTGGGGCTTTGCCTGTCTTGCGATAAGGAAAATGCCAGAGTGTAGATACTTTATGTGTAAGAAGGTGTACAGTGAATATGCCAAGACTTAGGTAGTCAAACAATCAAAGTGGCACATCATGTTTATGAGCAACTACAAGAGTGAGGGCTCTGAGTAACTGCTGCTTAAATACCATCACAGAAAAAAACGTCTATCCTGGGGTTTTTTTGAGAGTGTCTCTCAACTATTAACTTTCTCCTTTATGTTGATTGAGCTGCCATCTTCCATGAAATCTTAACTCAAATTAAAAATTTGTTTTATTATAGTTTTGAGATGAACTTATTATTTTGTAGGTCAAAGCAGCTATGTAAAAAGCTGTTTAGTTAGGTAATATGTTATACTTTTATTTTCTACATATTTATATTGGGCACAATGCTGAAGTGCCAAGCATTTTAGCTTATTTACTGTAGAAAGTAAATTTTTACCTTTCAGTTGAGAGTTGTTGAACCTTACAAACTTTCTGCTGCTTACAACTACTTTTGGCAGATAGCTAGATGAATTAATCAGCTTGGCCTGTATTTGAACAAGATCTCTCTTTGCATATATAGAAGAGGGCATGACACGATAGTAGACAACTAGCAGAATTGCTTGCATTTGTATAGTTTAGAAAAGAATATATTGTATTTGAGAAACGGAAACAATAACTGGTTTGTAACACCATGCATATGATGCTGGAACAGAAAATGTGAATAAATAATATGAATAGCATCTTTGTAATGGGTCTGCATCTCCAATAGATGATTATTTAAAAGTACAACTTACCAAGGGAGGTTTCTCGGTAAGGTAATTGTTTAATCATGAGGGACTGAGCTAGTACGTGTGCTGTATGAAATACAAAGCACTGTGAGGTGGATAGTAAGGGTCTTTACATTAGAAACAAGATTTTGGGAGGCATCTTTAGTGGATGCTAATCTGTGGATTTACTAATCTGAGCACATCTGATAAAGAAATGAAAAATTTCTAGAGGAGTTCTTTAAGAAAGTGACATGATGGTTTATACAACATAAAATGTTCCCGTGTCTTTTAAGTGAAAACTGAACTTGATAAATGTCCTAAGGCTGTTTTCTATAAATGAAGTCTGCAAACAGTGAGATCTCCAGTAGGAGAAACAGATGAAGCACACAAAGTAGTGTGAGAACTATTTTGTGAACCAAGAGAAGAACACTTGAAAAATAGAAGTTGACTCACATAGGAGCATTGGTTAATGTTCTAATATGTACATGTGTACTGTCAGGCAATCCCTTATAAAAGTGTTATTAAAGACCCTTTCAAAAAAAAAAAAAAAAGTCATATCTTATTCAGGCCAGATGAGAAAAAAACACAGTTATCAAAAATGTTGGCAGTTGTGCAAAAAGAAAGTTGTTGAAAGATTGTACTGAGCTTTCTCTTGCTGCAGCAGATGCTGGAGCACTTTCTGTTCCAGATACTGTAGCTGTGCCATATTCTTTCTGTACCAGCATTTCTTGAAAATTAGAAAAGGGGAGTTTGGAACTTATGTTTTTTCCAATAGACTGTGTTAGTTTTGAGACTGATATTTTTTGCAGTGAGGCAGGCACGGTAGAAGCAGTTTGGGAAACAGGCACTGCCCTTTGGAAAAAAAAAAAATCACAGATAGTGCGGCTTATGTGGAAATAAAGGCTGTGAGAACTCTTTATGAGGACAATGCACATGACTAGCAAAACATATTTTCTCAGTTTGCTCAGTGATATCTGGGAGAACACATTTGTAACATCAATGAAATAAATAATCATTGCAGTAAATTGCCCTCCTTGGGAATCCTTTGTTTGGGTGGCATTGTTCTGTATCTCAAGACAGAGGGCCCAGTGCCCACCTTGTCTCCTCTGGCAAACACACGATGGAACAATGTGTTCCTGATGCTGCTCTTAAGAACACGTGCAAGATCATACACGAAGTAGTACCTCCGGGGCTGGATGAGGGTAACTAGGATGTCTGTTTTAATATTAATGGTACTAGTAAGAGATGTTGCAATATTGAGACACTTCTGAGCATGCGAGGTGCATTAGTTTGCTTTCTGGGACTGTTTTTCCCCAAGATTTTTGCATGGAATACACATTGCCAATGAAATGCTAATCAAGTACCTCATGCCCCTTGCTCAGTTTTCTTCAGGTTTCTACCTAATACTACAGTTCCTCAATTTAAATAATGGCCACAACATGTCATCTTTCCTTTAAAAATTAAAAATATTTCTAACCCTTCTGGTTGAAAGCATGCAGGAGGACTGGAACCAACCACCCAAAGCAATTCCAGCATTGTTTCAGAACAACCAATAAATACCGGAACACACAGGCACCCAAAGGAAACAGCTATTCAGACCTTCTATACAGCTTAGCTCTGCTCTGAATCACCACCAGAACCAAACACTTAGTTTTTTATGTGCGTGTTGCTCTTGGTGTTTTGTAGACTTTGACCCTTCACGTGTTCTCTAACGTGGCCGCAGTACTTATAGGTAAATTTGTTATTTGGAGAGAAACTTGGCCTTTGGTCTATAATGCAGGTATTCCTCTTCTTAAACTTTATTTTCCTTCTGTGCTCCTCCAAATTCTGAGTTAAAATTATCCAGCTTATTTGGAACTCTGCTTAAAGAATGTTAATCGAAGACAAACCTCAGGATCTGGCACAGGTGTCTTGAATGTTTTAATTCATGATCAGATTCGTATAAAGAAAGGTTTTGCATTTAAGAATTCAAATGCCTAGGTTCAACTTGGTCCTTAATTAAGTGTCTTATAAACACTGAAACAGTGACCCTTAGCTGACCTATGACTATCCAAATTGACACCAGAAGGAGCTGTAAACTGGCTTCATTTTAAAATTAATGGAATTCTCTTCTGTGATAGATATAGGGAAACAAAGTACAGGTTTAAAAAAACATCTATTTTTGGGAACTGCATCTTAATGGTCTCAGAACTGCATAAATGGATGCATAGGTCCAGGAATCTTTTAAAAGAACCTCTGGGCTTTGATTTTTATATCTGGTCACGTAGTTCACTAGCCATTCAATATGTACTTTATGTTGCTGCAACAGTTCACGCACCTATTTTTTAACAACAAAAGGCTCCAACCCTCTTCAAATCTACACAGAAAGTATTTGCATAGCTAAGGGCTCACACTGGTAAGCGAAGGCAGCTCACCTCTTGAGCAATCTAGAGTGCCGCACCTGGAACGCTGAAGAGAAACAGTGAGACACTGAAGCACTTCCAAATTGTTCAGTCAATTCTTAGGGGAAGTGAGGGGAGTAATCATAAAAATAAGATAGCTAAAAAAATGGACTATGAAAATAAAAATTATAATTGTCTAACTGATTGCAACAGAAAAAAAAAATAATTCCTGGACAAATACAGCACAACTGCCATTCACTAAATTCATAAACACTCACTAACTTAAGGGAGAGCTGGTTCACACTCTGAGAAACAGCTTTAACAGAAATGTTTAGTTAAGACATGTGATTTGTTGTCTAATGGAATATCCATTATAACCAGTAAAAAGGAAATTCTCATCTTCTCTAAAATCATTTAATTGTTTAACACACTGGCCCTTTAGTATCCAAATGATCTTATCAATTTAAGATTTTTAAATATTTATAAGAAAAATGGAGTTTGAATGTCAAAGGCTTCTAAACAACTTCTTGTTAAGAGGCTAGAACTCGAGCTCTTGCAAGTGGATACAATTCCATTCATGTTGACAGAGACAACTGCAGGAAGCTTGAGTCAAGGTATCCATTTACTGATGACTGAATGATAGCACATGGTAAAGATGTTTAGATGTCTAAAGAAACAGAGGTGCTGGTGTTTTTAGACAGGCTTGCGTATCTACCTTATTTTTAAAAGTGCATGCAGGAAATGACTACCCATGCTGCCTGTTATTAAAAGGATAAGGATCATATTGAAATAAAATGACAGAACTAAGCTAGGAGTGGGCAGGGGTGTTCAATATGGACACTGGTGTGACTCTAATCTAAAACCCACTAAGAGCCAAAGGATTCAATGTGACGTTTTCCACAGCAGAACAGGAGCTGAGATTTGTCATCCCAGACCTCAGCTGAAACCCAGCTGTGCTATCACCATGGGTCACTCAGCTACAGAGATGCATTTGGAGAGCAAATCAAAGCATGCCTGTCTTCCAAAGTACTTCTGAAAATCTTGGAATTCAAAATAGTTTTTAAAATGTGCTTTTAAACAAAGTTTGGCAAGATATTACTTCACAGAATCACAGAATAACCAGTTTGGAAGAGACCCACCAGATCGTCGAGTCCAACAATTCCCACCAATCCCTAAAATCATGCCCCTAAGCACCTCATCCACCCTCACCTTAAACACCTCCAGGGACGGTGACTCAGCCACCTCCCTGGGCAGACTGTTCCAATGCCTAACCACCCTCTCCATGAAGAATTTTTTCCTTATCTCAAGCCTAAATCTCTCCTGGTGGAGCTTGAGGCCATTCCCTCTCATCCTGTCCCCTGTCACTTGGGAGAAGAGGCCAGCTCCCTCCTCTCCACAACCTCCTTTCAGGTAGTTGTAGAGAGTAATAAGGTCTCCCCTCAGCCTCCTCTTCTCCAGGCTGAACACCCCCAGCTCTCTCAGTCGCTCCTCGTAAGATTTGTTCTCCAGCCCCTTCACCAGCTGTGTTGCTCTTCTCTGGACTCGCTCCAGAGCCACAGAAAGTTCAATATGCTTTAACTTGCTTAATATATTTTAAGTCTCTCGATCCTGACATTTCTTTGTAGCATAAAGCTCTCCAAATCGGGTTATAAGCATATCTTCTCTATTGTAAAACTCTAGTAGCAAAACCAGACGTTGCGTCTAATCTCATCTGTTCACAATTTTGCTTGATTGCTATTCTGATAGATTTCCAGCTGTGGATTTAAAGACTTAATACTCATGGCTAAAACTTGTTCCCTTTTTAATAACTTTTAGCTACATTATTCAGTCTTGCATATGTTAGCCTGCATTTTATTTTTATCAAGACACAGATCTGTCTTCTGAAACCACCTTGGTCACGATTTTCCTCAGCAATCTTTCATATCAGAGTTACTTTTGCCTAGATGTTCTGAAAACCTAAAAGCAACATCTTGAATATACATGAAAGATGACAGATGCTGCTGATGGGAACAGCTTTCAGGCTCGAGTGCTAAGTATCTAAAAGTATTCAGGGTGAATCTGGTAAGAACACATCCCAGAACTGTGGCCACCATCTCTTTTGGTCATTATATAAACTATTATAGTGCATGTAATACTTGCATTCTTCTCTAGCGAGAGAAATTCCTACAAGTCTTTTTTGCTCAGCTGTGTTTTGCGTGTGTGAGAGAGAGAGACTTGGACATCAAACTCTGGAATTTTAAAACCATCAAAAGCATTTCATTCAGTCTCTGCTGTTATATCATGCCAGCAGTTTCACGTTTTATTATGCACAGAAAACAGTTCAGTTCAGCTGCATTTAATAAATAGATGGAGGATATGGTAAATAGTATTTTGCACATTCTTAAAGCAGATGAAGAATGATTTAAGTTATCACAGTTCAGCCAGGAGAAAATTACTTCTCCCTGTATGATGTAATAACTCTAAAAATTACCTTCTCCCACCTGGGTATCCAGTAGCCATCAGTGAGTTACAAAGAACCCTCAGTAAGGGTGAGGATAATTAAATTAATAAATTAAGGGTCTGGTTTTTGTGTAAGTTTATTTAAAAAAAAACCACATTTCCTGATGAAGTCATCTAAAAATCTGAGTTTTTCCTCCTATATGCCTTATTTTGTCATCCCTATATTGGGATAACAGAAGGATCTACAGAAGAATTTGACTCCCAGGTTTTACAAGCATTTTATAATATACGGGAAGAATTAGAAGCATAATAATGGTATCTCCAAAAGCCAGTACAGAGAGCAAGGAGCCATTTGTTCTAACGTACAGGAAATGAGACATGAGCTCTGCTCAGGGAATAGTCACCTAACTCCATGGGAAGATGTAGGTATCCCCTTTCACACTCACAGCTTTGCCCTCTCGGACTCTGAGAGCAGAGCCTGTGCCTTTCCCAGGGCACAGCCAAGGAGTTAAGAGGTGGAGGTGGTGATGGACACCATTGTCTTCATGGCACTTCTCCTTTCATTCCAAGGTGTTTACCTCAATGGCTTTGCTGTAACGTAAACCCTCTACTTCTTGTATTTCCTTCTGGGAACACAACGAAATGCTGCTTTCCTCTGTCACTACCCTTTGCATTTGACAACCCCTCTCTTCATCCTCCTTTGCAGGCTGAAAAACTGAAATCCTTCTAAACCTTCTTTCTACATTGTTTCTAGATATTTGATCATTTATTGTTCTTGTTGCTATTAACATGCAAAAACTTAACTTTTATTAGTGGGAACACCAAGAGCAATGCAACGCAGGCAGAATTAGAGCAGGGTTATATATAAATGGTTTTACATAGAATAGAGTAAGAACTACTAATTTGTTACAAAAGCAAACACAAACATCCTCAAAATAATATCCCAGACCAAGAACAATTTGGTAGTATTCTTAAATATTCTTTCAATGTGTAACATTAGCATAGTTACTTCTAAGTTCTGCAAATAGTCATTTCATGATCAATCACATTTTAACATGTTTTTTTCTTAGCTAAAAATGTTCATTAGTTGTATACAATTTTTGAAGAATGGGATTTCAATTTAGCTTACTATCTTCTAGTTACAAATTAAAAATAGATAAACTGAATCCCAAAGAGGATATTAATGTTGACATTTCTATAAACATATGAAATTACGTAAGAACAATCTTGTAGCCATTAACTGTTCTCAGACGTAATAAGGGTAGTTCAACACCAGAACCCAGAAGATGTAATTTTCAGGTACATGCTGTGGCTTATAGATTTATTTGGAGATACCTGAAGTAAACTGTAGTTTTTCCTTCTTCTGGGTTTGATCTAGCAGTTATTTTCTTTCTTTTGCTGCGTTCATGACAGATTGATTTTTACGTTGACAGCACAGCTACTGTGCAGAGTACCAAAACCAAACTACCTGCAAGGGGAATTCACATTGGAAAAAAAGCTAGATATCTCTTTTTTGAGGAAGAGGCACAACAATAATACCCCACAGCCCTCTACTCAAGGGCTAAATCTACCTGCGAGCCAAAGAAAGAACTCAATTTGATTTTTTTTTTTCTTTCTTTTCTGTGGCCGTTTAAAATAGAGTGAAAGCATGTGGGATTGAGGAAGGTGTGAATCCATCTTCAAATGCAAACATTTTGTTTGTCCCAGAATACAAATTAGGACAGATGAGGGTTACACTTATAGCAAAAGGGACGCAAAATTGAAATGCAGCTTTTATGCAGAGTTATTATCAAATACATTTTTATTATGTTTTCATATTCAATTCTGAAACTGTTAGGAGAGCTATCAGTCTCTTGAAGAAGGCACATTTTTGTATGAACTGGGCATATGCACTTGGCGCTGGGGGGAATGCCAGTTGGCAGCTGGCTTGAACATCAAGCATTCTCATAACAAAGTTCCATAATTTTTTTAAAACCCAAAAACTATACAGTGTCTTTTAAAAATTATGGGAAAATAGTACGTGAAGTGTTTTTATACAATAAATAATCTATTTTCTATAAATGTACAAAATCATTTGGACAGCAAGTAAGAAACTAATACAAATGCAATAACTGAAAGATATATTTACTTTTATAACTATAATAATTTATTTATGAAATATATCCACATATATATAAAATATATCATATATATTTTGGCAAAGACCTCCCTTTCTTCTTTCAAACAAAGTCTGTTACCACTGGTTTAAGCCTATGTAACCATTTTTACTGTTAATTTCATTTTTCTTTTGGTCTCCATCTTTCTTCTGATAGAATGTAATTTAATGTCATTGGGTTGCAGTTTAAGATATATACGCCGGGGAAAGTCTGCATGAAGATCAGTCAAACAAAAAAAATATCTGTAATGTCACAAGTAAGGGATTTCCTCTCTTTCTTGTTAAATAATATAGTAACTTTCACAAATCCTATTCTCTTTTTTTTTTTTTTTCCTAGCTTACTGCTGCGTGCTCCTATCCAAAAAAGTCTCTTCCCTTTCTGAAGAAATCATTTACACTGCGAAATGTCAAGGGCTGGATATAATCCTGATTGTCAGTCCAAGTTATTTAGTGACAATGTTTCAATGAAGAGATAGAAACGTGATTTATAGCACTAGCAAACAGATGGTGGTGGATGATAACTTGTGTAGAATAGCAAATGGGTTTAGAATAGCGAATGGTCTAGTACAGTAAATTATCCTGATTGTGTGACGTTTCATTTGGAGTTCCACAGTCCTACCCTTTCATCTTTAGGAAATCCATTTTGATGAATAACTGGAGTTCTGTTCATCAACTACAGTGCATCCCTAAATAATCACCATAAATCTTTTAGAATGGAACTTAGAGGTGCGGGAATAATTTGTGCCTAAATTAGGTAATCTGTGGAATACTCGATGTGTACTCTTAACTTGCTGTAGTTAATAAGAATATTTATACTCGCCACTCATTTTTGTTCTGCATAGATAGTGTCATTTAAACGTTTGCCACCAAGTTACAATATGATGATTCAGGCTTGCATACATTGACAGGAGAAATGTTTTGTATCTGTTTATTCTTAATGGGAACTCATGTACAAGCAATCTCTCTCTAACTTGTCACATTCTCCAATTATAGTTGCCTGCATAAAGCTGGACTCCTCAGATGTACAGCAAGCAGTAAGTGGAACAGTATGTTTCTATTGTACTTTCTTAAATCATGTAGATAAATGTTTCCCAAAACTTTGTATTGCTCAAGATTAGATCTGCCTTTGAACAGTTCTTCAGTAGTGATACATTCCTGGCAGGTTACGTGATAAAAGTTATCCTTTACTGAGACTCTCGGAAGGGGCTCGTTGGAGAAAGCTTCTTCATACGGGTTCACACGCCCTCAAAGTGGCATTGTTGAAATGAGCGTTGCCAACTGCTGAATTCTCCACTGGCATCAGACTGAAGCATCCAGTTTGTCCATCTCAAGGGAGAGTTGTAGTTTAAGTTCTTCCTTCTGAGCTTCAGCAGAAAAACATTGAAGTTTAAAAAAAAGAACCACCACAACCCACATCATTCCTCCGATTTAACTCTCTATTTTCTGATGGAACTGTGGTTCATCTCCTTGATTATGTGTCCACAGAGTGAGTGGTACCAGTTGTCCAATTAGCTCTGATCAAATAATCACAGCAATTAATTCAGCTTGGAGACTTCTAATCCAAGTGCTTCCTTTCATAATGAAAAATCTCAGGTAATGCTGTGGATTTGGAGTTTTTTTATTTTTTAATTTTTCTAGTTCTAACGGCTGCTTAATTTTACCCAGAAATACAAGTATTTACTTATCCTGACATCATTTTGCTTTTCATATATAGCAATAATATTAAAGGTAGATTTGAAACTGGCTACTAGGTCACAGTAACCTCTTTCTATCTGACATCTAAAATAGGTTATTTTTCCCTCCTAATACTTTTTTTCCACAAAATTTGTTGTTTTTCTCTACCTCGACAATTTAAGTTTTACTGGAGCACTGCACTGGGACGTGCAGCTTAAACTGGTACATGTTGCAGTGCTAAATGAGGAAAAAGAAGATAGACAGGAACAGCCCTTGCCCAAAAATAAAAAAAAAAGGAGGGGGGTGGAAACTGTTGTCAAAATATGTTTTGGCTTATAGCCAAAGAATCCAACTTTTGAAGGATCACTATCAGCAGGAGGAAGGCTGTAGCAGTTCTATATTTTTTTTTTTAAATAAATTGAAAAAAAACAAACAACTCCTTAGCCAAATTCTGCCCTTATTTAGCAGGAATTGATAATAATCAATTGGAAGAATTTAGAGTTCAGCAAATAACAAATACAAAGAAAAATTTTTTTAAATTAACATCAAATATCTGTAGCATACCTTACAGCTCAGAATCCTCCAAACCGTGTGCTACTGAATTAAAGTGTGTTCCTCTTCCATGCGCTGGTCCTTCTCCTCTGTCTTTTTCATTGATCCATGATTTCTGGGGAAGGGAGATTTGTCTAAGTGTGTTACTGTGTTCTCATCAGTTTCCCTTACAGATCCATTCATAAAATGACAATGTCATAGTCTCCACTAGACTAGACAAAACTAAAACAGTGCAATTGTAAGTATGCCCCTAACTTGATAGATCTGCTATTTCAAAAATAGGACATCATAAAAAGAAAATTCAAACAGTATTGTACTGAGTCTGCCCTCCTTCTTCACCTATTAACCTCTCTCGATTGTTGCACATGAGTTTTCTTGCTCTTGTTCTTCCTATTCACTCCTCCATCCCCCTTACACGTACTGTGTAAGGGCCTGGCTGCTGGCCAGGGTTAACCCACCACAACTGGAGATGAGAATTTTATTAAAAATCAGTATATTTATTACTCGGTTTCATTTGATATGTGCAACTTGATTAATTTATCCCCAAGCAATAATCAAATCATGCAGACAGCTTGTAGTATTAAAAGATGCTCACCTTCTTCTGTCTTGCGTTCTTCTGCAAAACTGCAAACACTGTTTGTCATGGGCATCCGAACAAGAACAACGAAATGAAGACCGGGAAGTACTTTGAATTTGGCCTGTAGACCTTTTGCCTCGAAAACTGCCTCTGTAGTTAGACAGACCATATGGCACAGTCCTCCTGTTGTAAGAATCACAAATATTGTATATTTTAGGAGCCAACTGAAATGATATTCCATATATTTTCTATTTTAGAAAATAGCTTTACTGATTCAAAGCAAAAAATAGCGGCACAATAATCAAACCCAATGCTGATGTAAGAAGTCCTCCCTATAACAGATCACAACGTTGCCTCAATCAACTCAGGATTTCATGAAGTTACAAAGTAGCAGACAATTGGCTCAACAGGCAGAATTAATTAGCAACTACATTGGCTATCTAAAAAAAAAAATTATTACGTTACAGTTGATACAAATACATCCCCAGGTTATTTCTTATGTTACTGCTTATGCCTCTGTTGTGCTGGTTACCCCCAATAAACGCACAAGATTGGTTATGTTCAGTGCTGATATGAAGTGACAAAGGACCTAGGCTGATTTCCACTCATCTTCCTAATTTACAGCCAGATTTGCCGTTAATTTTACCACCAAGAAATGGAGAAAATTGTCAGCACAATTCTTTTACTGCATCATGTTTGGGACACGACCCGTGGAGTTATAAATGTGAGAAACAGCTAGATAATCTTCCTCATAAGTACCTACTAGTACTTTTCTATGAGAGATCACATTCTGTACTGCAGCACACTAAGAAATACTTAGTTCTCTATTTCTGCGAAGTCCGGCATCATAGTCAATATTATTATTATTGTCAGAAAAGAATGTGCTTTTTCACTGCCTGCTAACATCCCCAAAAAGCACTGGACAGTTTAGACTGATGTAATAAATAACTCTACTGCAAGTTGTTAAAGACTCTCAATAGACAGCAGGTGTACACCACATGAAACTTCTGGAGACCTATAAAAGTTTCTGTGTACTTGAGGGATGGCCTAAGCAACCCACAAATCCACAAACGCTAAAAATCTGAAAAGAAACTTGTGTTCAAAAGTGAGAAAAAGGAGTGAAGGGGAGGAAAAAAAAAAAAAAAAAAAAAAAAGCAGGAGAGAGGAAGCATGAGCAGATCTAGAAGGGTTACAAAACAGTTACAGAACAAAGCCTGAATAATCAGTCTGGAATCACATAAATGTACTTCGCATAGCTGTACTTTCATTTGCTTTCATAAAAACATCATTAGGCTATTAATTGGAAAGCTGCAAATTTTCCAGTTTCCCACACTCGTGGTGGCCTGGAAGGTTCAGATACATTATTTTCCTCATCTCTGCAAATATTTTTTGATGTAAGATGAGTACAGTTGATGCCAAATCATTTATTCAAACTAACGCGCTTATAGCACATGACGTGCGCTGTTAGAAGCTCATCATCCACCGCCTGAGCCAGAGCACACCTATCATATATTGCTTTATCATAACATCATACTGAAAGAGATAAAATCACTAGCAGCAGTTCTGTGTTTAAGAAACCATGAGATGATCTTTCAGCAGCAGATGCTGCTCTGCCTCACCCATATGCAGAAACTGTTGCGTGTTTTCACTACTTCCTTCACTCTGTGCCTCTGTCTAGATGCTGGGAGAGACCAAGAATATGCACATTAGTCTTAAAAGACTTTAGGACTTTATTTTGCTCCCTGCCTCCTGCCATTTAAAAAGCATTTCACTGTCTTCAGGATTAGGGGTGAGTCCCATTTCATGATTGAGGAGTATTAATAATTCTGTTTTAGAATAATGACTCATAAATGGCTAATGTAGATAACTTCTGACAAAAATAATTGCTGTATGCTCATACTATTTGATACATTCATGTTTTTCTATGAAGTAGTGCTGGTATTTAGAGACAGGAACAGGAGGAAGTTCCTCTATTTTTAAGATTGCTGAACCCGCTGTGAAAACTGTTCAGTAAAATTCTGTCATTCAGCTTCCTGCTCAGATTTAGGCTGAAATGAAAAGATGAATTTTGCTTGGTCTGTCCAAACACGAAACCCCTATTTCATGGCAGATAGCTTGCCAGAGGATAAAGCAGCCTTTTACAGCTTTTGGAGATGTCATCCTTAATTGTGCTAACAAGTCATAAAATACTGTAGTATGTTATTCTCATTATTTAAAGTGGTTCCTTCTTTTAAAAAGTCCACTTTTCAAAAATAGGAAACTTTTTTTCTTACTCTAATTCTCTAAATCAGAGTCTATGTAGGACTGAGTTTGATCTGTCTCAGATGTTCTGCCTGAATAGCAAGAGATGAAGAAGGGCGCGTGTTTTATTCCTTAGTTGCCAGAGTTTGCAAATTAATGGACTGATTAGAACTGTCATCAACTTCAATTTTATCTTAATATAACAGCATGGGAACAACAGTGATTGAGGAACGGGTCCATTACCCACCTGCTGTCCTTCCTAAGACACAGTAAATTCCAGGAAATAGGCAGGGGTGGAGAATATGGTATAATCACAAGTGATAACAACCATGAATCACAGCCCTAAGTGAAGGAGGAGTTTGGTGTTTTAGATATTGCTTCTGATCTTTCTAATGACGTTCCTTATGTTCTATGAAACTACTTACAAAAGTCTGCTCCGTAGCTTGGAAAATGTATTCAAAATCACCTTTGCTCTTAGAGGTACAGAAATACGTGCCGATGTAATGACATTTTCAAGTGGAGGAATTTTAACTAGAATGCCCAAGCAGAAGATTTTATGCAAGCTGAACTGCTTGCTCTCTGCCAATCAGAGATTGAAACAGAATAATTTTCCCAATAAGCCTGGCTTTGATTTCAAAACAAGAAATTCAAACTCAAACCAGATTAACTTCAACAGCAACCAAGAATCTTTCCAAGAACGTTCAGAAAGAGTGAAAAAATAAAGCAGGTGTTTTCTTGCCTGTCAGTTCTCTGATGCAACTCATAAATGACAGCATTCAAGTAAATGTTAATGTGTGTATAGTTATCCTTCCAGCGGCTGAAAAAAAGTTACTATTTCAAGTTAGTTCATGTCTCTTTCTCAGCACTTCAGAAATGAGAGATGCTGAAAAGATTCAGCTGAACAAGTATCAGAAGCATTTGCCCAGCAGCATGCTTAATCTTAGATTGGTACGAGATTAACAAATGTTGCTTTATATTATTTTTATAATTTTTCATGGTGCTGCAACGCTCAGGTTCAAAATGAGGTAAGTGGAATAACAAACTCTACCTGCTGAATGGAAATTATTGTCAACATAAAATTGTCATCGGGCATTTGTGTCACTAAGAAGTCTCTTGCTTTCCATTTCAGGTAAGGTATCGGTTTTCTTTAGTCGAAGCTTGCTGTCTTTAGTATATGCCAGGCAGTTTGTGTCTCCACAGTGAAAAGATGAAGAACAACTGAACCAGGCAGTGACAGATTTTTTGGCTTGCCATCTGCTGGGTTTCTAGGGATCCTGAACAACCAGCTCCCTCACACTATATTCCTTGTGGTTATGACGGGGTCCCTGGACACAGTACCACCTGACAGCCACTGACCAACTTTTTGGAAATTTCTATGCAAAATGTACAGATTTTATACATTTTTGAACGTTTCTATTTCACAACAAGTTTGTTAATTTCTGATCTTTAACTCGGCATGCATAATTTCTTCCTCTAGGAGAACAAAACTCTCCTGAAGCAGTGAAATAGGTTTCCACGTATTTAAGAGCTAATGTGTACCACGCATCCTTTGTGCCCTCTTCTCTATGAAGTGAAGAACAAGCTGACCTATGTGCTTCTAGATTAGCCTTTCCAAGGCACTACTTTAAACTAGTATTCGAGTGGTAACAAACAAACCTGAGATTTATGTGAAGGTGACCCTCTTTTGTAGAGTTCAGTTACCAGTATGATTGCTGCAGTCAGGGAGTGGGTGCATAAAAGTCTGCATGCTCAGTTTTAAAGAACTTTCTAAATTACAGGAGGCCTGATCTTAAGGAAATCATTTCTTCTCCAGTATAAGCTCTTTATTCTGTATGCAAAAAAAAGATGCTATACATCCCTCCAGTACCAGGAATTATTGCATATCATGAAATTACGATTAGTCAATGCAACAGATCTGTTAATTGAAGATAATTCCATGTATGATATAGAGTAGCATAAAGCTAAGCAAAAGGCACAGTGTGCTCTGATCACTTAAAACACACTTTTGACTTCTGCAATACAAGGAACACCCAGCAATCTTAGAACTGTAAAATAAAAAATACAGATCTTCAGATTGGATACTCAGATGCTGAAATTACCTAGATTACTTCTGTATTTTGTGTCCACAGAACAATCATAAAAGCTTTCCCCCAAAGCTGGCTCTTGAATTAAGTTTTCGCCATTAAAGAAATACTGCATAATAGTGAAACAGCCATTCTGAACCAGTGAAAATTTCCCACAATAAAAAAAAACCTGCCCATTGAATGACTACCACCTTTAAGTCTAATTGGGAAATACGACTTGCCCAAGTCCTGCTGTCTCTCATTTGTATTAGTGAATGTTCAGAATTTAGGCAGACAAATCCAATTGGTTTATTTTAATTTTTATAACATGTGGCTGAATTTCTCATGCTATGTTATAATTGACCTATGAGCTGCTATTATTTCCTACTTTCCCAGCCACTTAAACACAGCAGATACCTCCAGGGCACTTGAGAGTTTCAGCCAAAACTAAGGGATGAGGGAGTTGCAGCAATCATCTTAGATGCTGTGATTTCAGTGTTCAGTAATATATTTTCTGGCATGCAACCAGGCCAGCAAGGCTCCCAACAGTCTCCAGTGTTTTCAGACAACCTTAAAACGTATGAGATCCCTGTAAGGACCATTGAGAACAAAGAACATGAAAAGGAAGCAAAATTTAACAGCCTCCAAGTGAAACAAAATGTCTCCAAAATGAAAAATGCTTGGGGTAATAACATACTTTCATGTAAAGCTGCTGCAGTAATATTGTGTAGCTCTGGAGGTGAAGACATCATTAGCTGCTCTGAAAGTTGGTTCCAACTCTTTATGTAACAGGTAAATTTTTTTAACAAGTAGATCGCAATAGGTTGTGTTCTCCATGTTATCCCTTCCTTTTCATCACCATCATCATCATTTAAGAAGGAAAACTGCCTTCTTCAACAAAGTGCCTGACCTGTTGGTCTTCTGTCATCCTAACCACATACACCATTCACAGAAGCGATACTTTCTGAGTAGGTTTTTGCAGTTAAAAATTTTCAGAGAACACAAACTTTTATTGTTTATAGTAACAGCTTTATTTTCCACATCCTCAATTGAGTAGTAGCCAGCATTCCTAGATCGCTAAGGCCACTTATTCAAAAATATGTACCTCCACACTCTTGCTAGATTTGGTTTAACCTCCTTTTTTTTTTCCCCCCACTTCTGTTCTTTCAGTAATACTTGCTAATTTGTGAGGACCCCAAATCAGTTATAGTCCATTAGTTATAACTAACGTAGGTAGCAAGCTAAAGATTACACACATCTGCTTCATCATCCAGTTTCAGAACTACATGAGATGTTTGATTTCCCTCCCATAGCGACTTCGCTACCCAAGCTAAGTACTGTGAGAGAATCTGGAAGCTCGTCATCCTGTGGCTGTCAAACAGATGTTACATGTTTTCCGTTTCAAATATGATCAGAAAAGTAGTTGAGTGAAAAGCTGGGTTATGTTTCTTGAGGTAAATGATATGAGGCAGGAGGGGAAGTATTTTCCATTAACACCCCAAATGCCCAGAGAGGTTGGGTAGAGCTCACCTGACATAATAAACTGAGACCTTGTTTCACAGAAATACCTCTCTCTAAATAACGCTGCTTGTATCCTTTGGTACTTTGTACCACTCACACTGCTCCCAGTTTTGTGGCAAGATAAATGATTGTTTAGTTTCAATAAACAAATAAAATCCCACGCAGCTTTATCTCAAATTCCCATTACTCTTTTTTTCTTCCTCTGATTGGCAGGGAGTATCATTAGTAAGTGTGCCGGTTCTAAAGCAAATATTCTGAGGTAAATCCCAAAAGGCATCTGGAAAACAGGGATGAAAGGAATCCAGTTAAGTGTCAAATGGTAGCTTTTTCAAACTAAAATTCAGAGTACTTATAGCTAGCTTCTGAAGCCACCGTACTGGTGCACAGAGAACATACACTAATGCATGTTTCTATCAATCTCCGTAATGTGTATAGTTCAAAATCCACTGCTGGTTTAAAAACAAACGAAACAAAAACCTGGGGGAAAATAAACACATAGTGTGAAAATTTGAGACTGTGGTTTGACAGCCCTCAAGACTGTTTATTCTTAGAATTAGACCAATAGGAGCAGCGTAGTGAAATTTCAAGGCTCTAGCTGTTAGTGTGTCTCATCTCTTACCCCATCTTCTGCAGGGCCAGCTCCTGCAGTGACGTGGGATTTTAGTCTGCAGAGTCAAATAACTTCAAATCTTTGTGAGGATACTGCTCTTAAAACATCAGTATTGTAAGTACGGTAAGTAACTTTTACAGGAAGACTAAGAGGATATATTCTATTGGACTATGGGGATCAAACAAGCTGTGAACTCTTCAGACGATAAGACGCTGAAAGTGTCAAGTCAGTACACAATTTAAATGTACAAGAATAAAAACTGGCTTTTTTGAAACAGGCCTAAAAATCCAATCAGTCTGTCCATGATAAAACTTATTAATAACAGCAGAAGCCTGATACTATGTTCAATAGATCTGTGCAGCTTTTTACTGTCAATAATCCTCCAGTTTTTAGGATGAGAGATATTTGCATGGAGATAAGGAAGACTATGTGTTTTGTACTTGGCATTTTTTCCTACCAGTCAGTATGACCATAGGTTCCATAGCTTTAGCTATTTCAAGTGTTATTAGCTTGTTAAGACTTTTCTTTTTGTCTTTCAGCATTCAGGCTATGTTAGGACATACGTTGTATATGAAGAGTCTAATCTTGGTAGCATCCACGCATGTAAGACAAATAGATTTCAGTGAACACGTGGATAACGAGGTCTGCAAAATGCGGGGCAGACTTCATCCAGAAAAATAAAATCAACAGATGAATCACTTCACTCTTGGCGCTTGGTAGTGATGGTTAACCATGAGTGCTGTTTAACCAACAGACCAGTTTCCTTATTTGAACCACTTGGCTTGCAGCCACTGTTTTATCATCATGCCTTTGGCTAACAGGTATTTTCAATCTGATCTATTAAGATTATAAACTCATGCTTAATTGTTTTGCTGAACAAGAGATCTTTAGCTGTGTACTTTTATTTCCAATAACATACAGAACATCATCTATACTTATCTAATGATGAAAATCATTCTCCTAAGATGGGGTAATACTTTATAATACCACTTAATATCCACAAGGATGAAAAGTATTTTAATTACAATATGTGGGCTTTCATTAAAGAAAATTTGATCTGTGAGATTCAGGAAACAAAAAAGATGTTATGAAGGAAAAATTAGCAAGCAGAGCATCCAGATAGAACAAGAGTATCCAGCTGGTGGTAAAAAGTCTTCTCTTTTGTAACAACATCCCAAGACATTACGTCCTGTCTGTATGAGCAAAACTATGAGTGAAGCCACAATAGAGTACAAGTTGTTTCTGTTTTAAGATCGCTTTCTGATGGTGACCTAAGCTAATACTGAGCAAAGATCATTAACTTACAACTGTTGAAGCACTGATTGTGTGTGACATCAGCTGCTGTTGTCTGTTTAGTTTCTGATAGGGCCCTGGACCCCTAACAAACTCATTTGTCACCTCTTTCAGGAAAGGGCAAAAAACTGAAAGTGTATGAAAAACCCTTCATACACCGTTCAAACCCCAACAGCTGGTCACATTAGGTCAAGAAACCAAATTCCAACAGGGGAACTATCTGGAGTCACCCTAGCACTACATGTTGATGGCCACTTAGGAATATCTGACTCGTACGTGTAACGGAAACAAATTACTTCTTTATTGAAGTGACAAACCCCATCACATTCTTGTGCTGTCACCATGTAACCACGCACCATGAAGCACCCTCCGTATCCTCTACCGATACATCCCACAGACCAAAGCCACGGAGTACAAGTCAGTGCATGCCTTTGTCTTTCCACTGCGGAAACAGAACGTGGAAGTACATTGGATAAGCACCACAAAGATGTTATATCAAATTCTTCCTTTCACTTTGTCATCCAATTCTACTGATTCAGAAGTTAATGTAGAAGGCAGACAGAACTCGTAGACCGTCACGTAAGATGGTCTTTATATAATGTGGTCACAGAATTTCATTCAGTTATTCCTCTTTTGGGCGTAACAGTAAATACTGAAATAAGACAAGTCATCAAGAAAAAAGCACTTTTGCTTTGGTTTAGACATTTCAAGAAAAGCTTTGCATAGCAACATTAATATCACTAATTAAACCACATTTTGCTGTCAGATGCCCAAACTCAGTTCATATTGAAATACAGGACCCCTCTGAAAAATTGCAGATCTAAAAGAAGTCCTGCCTATATTTTCTTCTTTAACCTACAGAATTAAGTATCAAGTTGGGGCTGTAGGTATCAGTAGGCACTGTTTAAAAAGAAAAATCATTAATTCTTCTTTAAAATGTGTCTTTAGCTGTAGGTTAAGATAAGCATAATTAACGACTTGACAAAAAAATATATTACAAACTATTTCCTGAGTAATCAATCTTATCAGTGAGAATAATTTACCAGCTTTTAATTATCTTTGTTACGCAACCTTTGTCTACACCACATAATTGGGTTATTCTTTTCTGACTTACCTGACTTGCTTTAGGTGGTCGTCTTTTCCACTTAAGGCTCTCCCTGTTCACAGCATAAAAGACTCACTGTGTCAAAACAACAGTGATGAGCTTAGTGGACGGGACTAACAGCAGAGGTTCACGGGCAAGTACAAACTCAAATGTGCAGAGATCATTTCTCCTTGAACTGGCAATAGCTGCAGCGAGTCACGAGGCTGCATATTCTGCAATTCTGTGCTTTCTACAGTTGTCACCAGGCTGATATAAGTGGTTTCTCAGCAAAGATAGGAACAGACCCTCTAACACCATTCTGCCTCTTCCAGTTTCAATAAAAACTTTAGGTGCTTTTCCAGAAAAGTAATGGAGGCCATGACTAAGATTTGGTTTGAATATATTACAACAATTCTTAACAGGAATCTAGGAAGGAACTAGAGAAGAAGTAAAGTTTGTCTTTGAAGTATGGAGGAGAGAGTAACCTGGAAAAAGAAAATACTAAAGAATTTGTGACGGGAATAAGAAATGATGAAGCGAAGGACTTAAGTCAGGGGAAATAAGAAAGGAAAGAAGTTATAAGTAAATAAGCATAAAAAAAGATAAGACTCAACAGATGTCAGGAGAACTTCTCCAATCTTTAACACCATCTTCCTGGCCTCCCATTGGTCCCTAAAATTGCATTTGAGCCAAATTTTTAGTAAATACTAAAACTTTCAAGAACATGCATACAACAGCAACAGAAAAGCCCCGCTTACAACCAACCGGTCCATACAGATCCAGTAGTTACTTCTATTTTTAAAAAGTAGCCTAACTGTCTTGGGAAATTAAATTACACAAGCAGGCCTGGTTTATCTCGTTCACATCCAAAAGTACCTTTTGACTTATTGTCCTAGGTAGGACACCAGGCCAAAATCCTAGGGTTTTTGAAAACTAAGTCTGCACTCTTTCATCTTAGAGGGAGATCTGTACATCCACCTCACCTGTAAACAGAGCTGCTTCTTTCTTTGCTCACCTGCTGGCTCAGACCAGGCAAGCTCAAGAAACAGCCAGAGGAGCAGGAGGGCAAAGCAGCCCCATTCAGACACCCTGTTCTTCCAGCCGACGTACACCACACTCCATACACCGCCGCCAGCCAACTTTGAAAGGACCTCATTTCTCAACTTCCAATGGGCACTTACAGACTCAAGAAAATTCAGTTCCTCCTGGACTAATTCCCCTACTTCCCACCGTTATGTGCTCACTAGTTATCAACACCATACGCATACTTCATTGCTAATGCTGTAGGTATCATGACAATGTTATATACAATTCTCTATTGTTTGTTCTTTCTTTGGTGATTGCATAACGCTTTCAGGTAGGAAGAAACCTCTCCACATCATTGAATTAATGTACACCATTAATGCATGCTAAGTACTTTTCACTGAAAAAGATTAATTCTGTAGACAGGATATCCTAAAAAAAAAAGAAAGGTGTGTTTAAAATTAGCCAAATTCTATTTATTCAGTGTGTAGAGGAAAAGGAATGTCATTCCTCCCTTTTCACTGTTTTGAGCTCTGACTTAAATATACTGAGTCATAAATATTTGCCTAAAATAATTCCAAGTAATTCTGGAGTGGATTAGTGCAGGTATGAAACTCAAGGATTGAATGACTTGTGTGAATACATTATACTTGCAGGTTAGCAGAAGTTCAAAAGACTTGTCATCCATGAGACATGGCCTCTAGCCAGGACACAGACGTGAATTTACAGATTAAGTGCCCTGAACCCCATTTGACCCAACCTATGTTATTGCTACTTTCTGTTTTCTATTCCTTTCGTTATTTTAATCTGATTAAGAGTTGGGATCGATTCAGAGGTGTATCCCAGTGATTTGGGAACAAATGTTCCCAAACTGTAGTCAATGGAAGACTTGATGTATATCATTCAGTCATACAGTTCCAAGACCTTCACGTTCATCAAAAGAAACTGGGTTTAGATTCACCTCATTCCCTGGTTATTTTCTTAATGAACAGATTGCTCTGGTTGCTACAGGACCGAAACCTATCAGTCTATGAAAATCTTTACAAATCCTTAAGACTGTTTTAGTTACTTGTTGAGACAGGATATATACAATGGTCAAGGAAAGGAGGCCTCTGACCTTTAGGATGTAGGCAAAGCGTCATTCTTCCCGGATGATTTCTTTTCATTAAGTACTGTTAGTACAGACCCTGCTTTTCTGCGTACGTGCTCCAGCCCCACTGACCTGAGGGAAACTCAGAATTCCCAATTCACAGGAGATGTTATGTTTTCAAAAACTGTTTTTATTACAAGTTGAAGCAAAAACTTGCGTTTGCCATTCCCATAAAACATGACTGTGAAAGATGTGCTTTTGTAACATCTTAATCTGGTATACTGAGTTTTTCAACAATTATTATTTTAATATCAAAGTATTTTTCCACATGAATTTTTATCAAAACCAGTACAGTCGTGGGCACACGCTTTTCTTCCTTTCCCAACAAGTGCTTTATTAGAAACAGATTTCTCCTATGAAATCATAGAATGGTTTGGGTTGGAAGGGACCTCAAAGCCCATCCAGTCCCACCCCTGCCATGGGCAGGGACACCTCCCGCTGGACCAGGGGCTCCAAGCTCCATCCACCTTGGCCTTGAACCCCTCCAGGGCTGGGGCAGCCACCCCTGCTCTGGGCAACCTGCTCCAGTGCCTCTCAGGGAAACATTTCTTCCGAAGACCTCACCTCACTCTCCCCTCTTCCAGTTGAAAACCATTTCCCTTCCTCGTACTCCTGCCCTCCCTCCCTCGGAGCCCCCCCCCAGCTCTCCTGCAACCCCTATAACGCCGCCTTCCCCCTGCGATGTGCACCGGGCGGGGGTCACCGCGGGGCTCCGGGGGCAGCGTCCCCCCATTCCGGGGCTCCAGGGACAGCATCCCCCCATTCCAGGGCTCCGGGGGCAGAGTCCCCCATTCCGGGGCTCCCGGCTCAGCATCCCCCCCATTCCGGGGCTCCCGGCTCAGCATCCCCCCATTCCGGGGCTCCGGGGGCAGAGTCCCCCATTCCGGGGCTCCCGGCTCAGCATCCCCCATTCCGGGGCTCCAGGGGCAGCATCCCCCCATTCCGGGGCTCCAGGGGCAGCATCCCCCCATTCCAGGGCTCCGGGGGCAGAGTCCCCCATTCCGGGGCTCCCGGCTCAGCATCCCCCCATTCCGGGGCTCCGGGGGCAGAGTCCCCCATTCCGGGGCTCCAGGGGCAGCATCCCCCCATTCCGGGGCTCCAGGGGCAGAGTCCCCCATTCCGGGGCTCCCGGCGCAGCATCCCCCAGCCCGGGGCTCCCCGTTACTGCCCCCTCACCCCGTCCCGTCACCTCCCCCTGCGCATCCCGACCCGCGCATCCCCCCCGCTCCCGGTCACTCACTCGGGGGTGTTGATCCAGATGATGTCGAGGTGGCAGTAGTAGACGCACTCCTTGTCCTTGTAGGTGTAGCAAGTGCAGCGGCGGGTTCTGCGCCGGGGCGCCCCGCCGTCCCCCCGGCCCCGGGGCAGCGCGGCCGCTCCGCGATCCCCCCGCTCCTGCGGAGCCGCCGGCAGCGGCGGAGACCGAGCCCGGGGCAGCGCCGACCCTGCAAAGAGCAGCTCTCAGCACCCCCGGCCCCTCGAAGCGCCTCTCCCCTCGGGGGGTGCCCCGTGGGGAGGAGGCAGCGCTAAGTGCCTTTGGCGCAAACCTACGCGCAACCAAAACACGCGGTGGGTTTGGTGCCTGTTCCCCACGCTCCGGAGAGGCTGTCGCTTACAGCCTTGGGGAAGGAGAAAAAAAAATAAAATAAAAAATAAAATAAAAAAATAAAATAAAAAAATAAATAAAATAAAAATAAAATAATAAAATAAAATAAAATAAATAAAATAAAATCCCACCAAACCACCCAGCCTTTCTTTGTGTGCACGCGTGGAAGTGGCAGAAGAAAGAAAGAAATCCGCGTTACCTGCTGCCGACGTAATTGTAAGTCCAAAGAGGAACAATAAGCCCAGCTCCATGAAACCCCAGTTGCACGCTGGTTGACTGCAGGCAAAGGGGAAGCGCGGGGCCGTTCCAGGAGCGGTGGCTGCAGGTTGGAGGCAGGGAATATCCCGGGGCTGGCGGCGCACGCTGCTCCCCGGCGTTCGTTCCCACACGGAGGTGCGATTAGTGGTTCTCCCTCGCAGTTATTTTCCTCCAGTGCAGACTCGGTCCTGAAGGGGAGAGTGTTGGCAAAAGAAGGGAAGATCCATCGCTTGGCTTTTCCCACGCACACCTCCCACCCCACCCCCAAAAGCCGAGCAGAAACCGGAGCTGCTGTTTTCCAGCTGCAGACGCCTCCCACCCGCAGGCAGCCTCCCAGCGGCCGGCAGCCCTCACCCCCCCCACCCCCGAGCATCCCCCCTGCTCCCCTCCCACCCCCGAGCATCCCCCCTTGCTCCCCTCCCACCCCCGAGCATCCCCCCGCTCCCCTCCCACCCCCGAGCATCCCCCCCTGCTCCCCTCCCACCCCCGAGCATCCCCCCGCTCCCCTCCCACCCTCGAGCATCCCCCCTTGCTCCCCTCCTACCCCCGAGCATCCCCCCCTGCTCCCCTCCCACCCCCGAGCATCCCCCCTTGCTCCCCTCCCACCCCCGAGCATCCCCCCTTGCTCCCCTCCTACCCCCGAGCATCCCCCCTTGCTCCCCTCCCACCCTCGAGCATCCCCCCTTGCTCCCCTCCTACCCCCGAGCATCCCCCCTTGCTCCCCTCCCACCCCCGAGCATCCCCCCTTGCTCCCCTCCTACCCCCGAGCATCCCCCCCTGCTCCCCTCCTACCCCCGAGCATCCCCCCTTGCTCCCCTCCCACCCTCGAGCATCCCCCCTGCTCCCCTCCCACCCCCGAGCATCCCCCCGCTCCCCTCCCACCCCCGAGCATCCCCCCCTTGCTCCCCTCCCACCCTCGAGCATCCCCCCTGCTCCCCTCCCACCCCCGAGCACCCCCCCTGCTCCCCTCCCACCCCCGAGCATCCCCCCTGCTCCCCTCCCACCCCCGAGCACCCCCCCTGCTCCCCTCCCACCCCCGAGCATCCCCCTTGCTCCCCTCCCACCCCCGAGCATCCCCCTTGCTCCCCTCCCACCCCCGAGCACCCCCCCTGCTCCCCTCCCACCCCCGAGCATCCCCCCTTGCTCCCCTCCCACCCCCGAGCACCCCCCCTGCTCCCCTCCCACCCCCGAGCATCCCCCTTGCAGGTACAGGGCAGGGGAGCCACAGCCCTTTTGTTACTGCAAGGCTGACCCTCAGCTGATCAGTTCTAAATGCTCTGGTCCCGTTGTTGTGTGTTTAATTCCAGGAGGACAGAGAGTTGCTTCTGCAACTAAATCGCGAAGCTTTGACTTGGAGCTGGGCTCCGGATTTGGGACTGTCTGAGGATTCTTTTTTCTAGGACTCTGCCAGTTATTTTCCAGGTGAAATTAAGTCACCAATTTATCAGTACTTGCTTTACCCCGGGTTAAGTGGGATTTGCAGACAAATCAATCCAGAGTGCAAAACGGGAGGTAAAAGCGGATTTCGTATTGTGTGAAATACCTGACACTTGTTCCTAGCAAAACAGTCCTGCCTGTGGTTCCATTTGCTATCATCGTATTAGCTGTTCAGTGGTAATAGGTAAGGAGTTAAGGGAATTGGCTGCATCTTTTCTTACAGTAGTATGCATAACGTGCCCTGTTATAGGAAACATGTGTTGTAAATAGCACGTGGAGGAAGGTTAGCAAATTTAATTGTGGCTATTTTAAATCAAACCATGATGTATTTAAGATTTTTTTTCAGTACTAACAGAAAGCACTGCAGCTAAAACTGCATTTATGTACTGTGCCAATTTGATAACACTAACATCTGTTTTGTGAGTAGAAAACTAGTTGCAGGATCACTCGGGTTATGCAATCCAAAAGAGGAACGTTGGTCTCTACCATGTCACATTCTTCTCCAGCCCTGCCCCCAATTCCAGCTTCTGGTGTGGACTGTTCTGTAACACTTCCAAAAAAAAAAAAAAATCTCATTAAGATGTCATGTTTTGTCAGTTTGTCAAACCTTGCCTTTTGTCAGTGTCTAAAGATTGAGAGAGTTGTGGGAGAACTTTAGCTGCCCTATTCCCAGCTAAATAACAAAAGCACGGTGGTCATCGAAGACAAGAGCAAGAGCCAGAAGGTTCCTTTTTCTCAGGCTTTGCTGAGACCATGGCTCTATGTGGAAACTTAAATTGCTTCTCTTCCATAGAGTCTGTGCAAATGACAAGACTCTGCAATATAGAACAGCAGAAGCATTAATCATGCCCTATCTTGTACCAACTGCAGTGAGTGCGGTTCGTGAGGACGTAGCTGCAAGGAGTTTGCTCAGGTATTGACAACATTCGTGCACTTAAGCCTTAAATACCTTGTTGATTTTAGTTGTGCTAATTTTACATAGTTTCCTTGTAGTCACTAATATTCTCATAACTAATACGGGGAGGGGAGGAAATCAATCCCGTGTAAATTACTGGATTTAGCTTTATATCAAAGTTCACGCTTGCTATGGGAGAGTAAGTTCTTGCTCACGTTTAAGGATCAAGTAATCAGTGACCTCATGAGTGTTTATGTGGTTTGCTTTGCTGGATTGTGGGTCACGATCTCCGAGCAGCGAGAGAGTTACAGTTAGGCTTCGTGGTTGTATAGCTGCTGCTGTTTTGAAAAATACGGTTTTGAAGTTATTTCCATTGCTTATATAACTAGAAAAATTAATCGCTTCAAATCAGGAAGTTCTAGATATCGTACTGTGATACTGTTGGATACAGGCTTGATTTTGACAACAGCTTATGATTGCAATTAACTTATCAGAAAAAGGAAAACAACCTGAGATTTATTGCGCAGTTACTGTTCAACAGAACTCTTCACTGAAATGGGTAACAGGTATTGGTTATATGTTGCTGGTGCGATGAGTAACAAGGACACAAGTACAAATTCTGAGTCATGAACTTCATTTTCTTTATTGCAACATTTTTTTAAAGGATGATGTAAAGTTATCATGGTAGCAACACTTGTAACTGTATCATAGGTATAGGTTTGTTATGGCAAAAAGGGTCACGTGTTGTGTTGTGAATTGATTTAACCACTTTTTCCTAAAACATATTGTTCTATTTCTTTAAATGATATTTCGAAGGTCTCTTCTACATTGCTTTACTTTATTTTCCCATGTGCTGTTTAATCTCTGAAAAGCCGGGGAGGCCATATCAGCACTGATAGTGGGTGCTGTGTAAACAGAAGAAGTAATAAAACATATTCTGAAATTAGCTATCAGGGTTCAGAAATTAAGAAGGGCAAGGTTTTGGTCAAATAACCTTATATAGGCTTTAAAATAAGATAAGACATAGACTACAGGAAGAAAGAGACACATCGAAAGAATCGATACTTTTGGACCCTGTGAACCTGATTCTCAATTACATTGATTATCAAATTATTTGTGTGACATTTACCTGATGACTCCAGACTTTTTTGTTTAATAGATACGGCAGTCACAGAACAAGAATGCTGGTTAAGCAACAAATATATTTTAAAAATCCAGGGTCCATTTTGAGTCCAGGTAGTAACAAATGATGTCAGAATATCAGCGTCAGTGACGTTAATGTGTGATGCAAAATGGTTTTGTAAATCTATTATAAGATTATATTTTTGTTTGGTTAAATAAGTAGCAGCTATTGAGGTAGGTGGCATCGATTGGGAGCCAAGAAATCCAATGCGTATTATTTTACAGCTTTTCTTTTACAGTTGTTTAAACTTCGTAGGTTCCTTTTTCTATTTCAATGTCAAGATCTTTAGGGTGGATGGGTACTTCACAAAAACTCTGCGAGCTCTGGACAAAATATATGGAATTAATCCTTCTCTTCACACCTTCTAATCTTCCCACCTCCATCATTCTCCTCGCTGCCCTCGTGCAGGACGCGGTAGGAGCCAGCCCCACTCTCCACACACAATGGGAATTCCCCTGTGCTAGGACGCTTCCTCATTCCTAGGGCCACCCAAGCAGCTGAAGGAAGACAATCAGCAGATCTACCCTGTCGCTGGGTGTAAATATTGTATATTTGAGAACTTCTAAGTGACTGAAGGGAGAATATATCTTAGAGATGAGGTCAAGGCTGAAGGAGTCCTGGAATGTGGAGCAGCTGAAACAGATGATGTTAAGAAAAGTAAGCTCAGATTCCAGATTTTATATTTAAAACCCCTGGGCTGCCATTTCAATTAGGAACATAATCTTGGTTTTGTTTGGTACTTCTCTGCCCCGTGAATCCCTAGTTTATAAATACACCCATGCAATTTTGAAGCAATCGGAGACCCTAGCAGTAATTCCACAGCATTTAACCTTCATCATATAGGTGACTACACAAAATAGTTGTGAGCTAAAAGTTAAATTCCAGGTGTATTTAAATAAGGTTGGTTACTGAAAGAAACCACTTTAAAAGCTAACCTTCTAGGATATATTTACATTAGTAATAAAACCTATAATTGAAAGGTACGGTAAGGTTTCAGCAGCAGTGGAGAGTTTTTTGGCACTGATATCTATTCGTACAGCTTCATAGCAGGCAGAAAGCAAAGTCTAATCAATACATATATGATACTAAGACAACCAATATATTTATTACATTTATAAACAATTGGTATCTCTTTTCCAACTCCCTTGTTTCCTTCTTAATCACAATGTTCTTTAGTGTTATTGAAAGAAAAGATCATATTACACTGCAAACACTGTGTTTAATAGCACAGTGTATCGCTCACAAAGCAAGCAGCTTGAATAGATGGTAGCTGATGTTTGAAAAAATGTGCTGAAATCAGTAGGTCCTCAAGAAAACCTTCTCTTATTATTATTATGTTTTACTTTTTGCTTGGTTTGTACAGCCAGAAAGCTGAAGTTAATCTTGTCTCTCCCCATTGCAGACAGTTCTATTCAGAGCCCTTTGATGTCAATGCAAAGAATCTCATTTCTAGTGGCCTTTGAACCAGATGTGGTAAAAGGGCAACTGAGCATTTTGTAGGGGTTGCAACTGGGTAGCTTGCTTAAAGGGGGAGAGTTCTGTTACCTATTTCTGTTTTTCCATTCTTTTTATTATTTTTAAAATTTATATATCATTAAAAGTAACATAGGTACTTGGTAACCAGTGAAGAGGTCAAACGCCTCTGCTCTGACCGTAGTACAATTTGTAGATAAAAGCAAAGTCAAGAAGGAGCTGTATGGCTGTTTTTCAGCCTTCGTAGCAGCAGAGCAATAGCACACAGATTTAATGATTCCTGCTTGTTTCAGCGATTGTGAAATTTAGGAAGGAGTTTGCATAAGATAACAAATCCTGCTGTTGTAATATGCTGGAGACAGGGCTCGGCTCTCTGGGTAAGAAATGCTGCAAAAATCCAAAGTGTTATTATCACTACCCACCACTCTCCCCAGGATCTGAACCTGACCTCACTTCCTGGACCCAAACAATCTCTGTCTTTGAGAAAATAACAGGATTTTACAGGAAGAGAATTTTCTATAATTATCACGTGAAACAGTTCTTTTCCTCGACATGTATTCAGGTTTGGGCGTGTTACTGAACAAAGAGAATTCCATATCAAAATATGATCTATCTGAACACTTCTTGTGTTTGTAAAGAATGGGACGGAGAGCTGCCAGCAAATAAGCTGCAGGAGGAAAACTGAGGTGGCTGGCTTGCCAGAAGAACTTGGTCCCTTTGAAAATGAGTAAGGCAGAGAGGCAGCTCACTTGGGAGGGACAGCTTGTTTCTGTAGAGGCACTGGCAGGAGGAAGCAAACGTGAGTGCTAAAGCAAATTGGTTTGGGCAGAAGCCACTGTGGAGGGTGATGAGAAGAAGGAGGGAGGGGTATGCACATATAAGGATTTGGGTTCTGGCCTGGTTTTACGTCCTCAGTGCCCTGGTATGAAACTTGTGGTCAGTTATTTGTAGTGTGAGTGACTGGGGAAGTCTGTAGTCCTGGGAGGGAAGTGAGGTGTAAATATAAGCTGGAGGAAGGTGGCTAGAGACTAGGGATGGTCTGAGGACCATGGCTGGCCCTCAGGCTTTTATACAAAACCCCAAATTCACTCGCTTCTCTGACAGCATTTTCTTGAGAACTCGCCTTCTTGGAGCACGCTGAGCTGAATTCTGCCTGGACACCTTTGAAGAGGGCGTTTTTCGCCTTCGTGGAAAGGCAAAGGACCAAACCCACTGCATCGACTGTCCTGTCTGGAGCAGAATCTGCAACAAGGGACACGCTGTACCCCTGGAGAGGTGAGCGTTCACCACTGCTGTGCTCCTAGGAGCCGGATGGGAAGTGGACTGGGGTGCTGCAATGATGCTGCTTTTTACAGCGTCCTTTGTTTGGAGATGTAGCAGATTGGGTGGAATAAAAGCCTAAAGCTTGCGTTGCAAATTATGTGGTTCATAGCCCATCTGGCTGTGAAGGGAGCTTTACAACATCTGCTGGATTTGAATTGAGAGCATGGATGTTGCAGAAGTGGATGGCTTCTTCTTCGTGTGGTAACAGTTCCTGTTTGCCTAGTTAAGCAGTTTTGGGGATTTTTTTTGCTTAGAGTGGCTTCATGATGTGATGTGCAGGTGATTGCAGAAGTTTAAAAAAAACCTGCATTGGACCACTGAATGCAGGAACATGTTTTTACAAATCTGTAGATGAGATGGGTGTCGTCTTGCAGGCAATCATGTTACACAGAAGCTTACTGAAATGTATGTCACTTGTTACAAAGCTCACTAAAATGTATATTAGCAAAAAATATGCACATCTATAACAAAATCCTAATATTTTGTATAAAGTGCCCAGGTGTACAGGACTGTTAATGTACTTGCAGCAATCAGTATACAGTGTGATAACAATTTACCCACCCATACGAAAATCAAACAAGCTGGTTATAACTATCTATAGTCTGTGGCAAATCTCCTCTTCAAATTTATACCTAAGAACATTGGTAAGAGATTAACATTTCTGGTGCTGTCTTGTAGGGTAGTATAAATAAAGGTTCTGCCGCAGTTACCAGCTACTACTGAAGTTAGTGTCTCTTTATTGCAACTTCTTGGTAAATCCAATTTCAAATACAAGTCTAGGTCTGACCATTCATTTCTTTTTCTGGAGGATCCACAGCTGAGACTCATCAGTCTAGCAACAACTTTGACACCATGTTTGAATATATAACCTTTCCTCTCCCCAAGTAACTTATCTCTCACTAAGAAAAGACTTTCAGGGAGAAATAAACAAGTGTCTGCATGTCTGAACTAGTAAAGGGAAAATAAAATGAAAAATGAACCTGTATTATTTAAACAGTGTGACATGACAAACTGCAAGTGCTGCTCACACCTAGCCCTCCGAGAGCAGCTTTCTTTGTGATAAGTTTTGATTGAACCTGAACCTTTAGTTTCTGAACCTAGCTTTGTGAATACGTTACATTTTGCAATGACACGATATTATAATCCAGATTTTCTTCAGACAGTTTGTTGGGATGAAACCATGCAGATGTCGGAACAGAAAGAGAAGGCCACGTTGGCCATCAGTGCTGTGAATTATTTGACTCTCAGTGCTCTGCGAGGATTAAACTTCTGTGCCGAGGCTGAGCAGTTCCTAGAAAGACGGTGTCTATGGGGATGAGGGTGCTGTAGCATGGAATCTGGGGTAAGAGATGTGCAGGTTGTGTCACCCAGGGGTGGTGCAGGCTTAGCTAAATTAGATTAAGGAAGCCTGGGCATTGCCAAAGTGTGTGTGCGATGCTCTGACCCATTCTGCGGCGCACAGTTATTTGTGTGCATTCTAAAAACCCACTTAGATGTGCTTTACAGGCCTAGGACATTTTATGGCAAAGAGATAATTGCCATTCAGATCCAGATTACCATGTTGTTTACTGCTCGAGATGATGTTGGTAAATAGCAGATGGCACAGATATCCAAGGTAGTTGTATTTATCAAATGAAGTAACAGTATTTTGTGGGGAAATAGGAAAGCTAATGGGGAGGAGGAAGGAAAAGTAAAAGAGAAAGTCAAGTAACTCCCTTTTCACAGAGGTATCTTCCCTATATGAAGACAATAAAAGGAAAAAGGAGAAGAAATAAACAAAAATGGAAAAAATACAATAAGAGACTTAATGGGGGAAGTAGAGACAAGGAATAAAGAAACAGGGTAGGAGGGGGAAAAATGAGATGCCCATCTCTTTCCGAGGGTCAAGTATATCCATCTAACAGCACAGCTAGACTTGTCCTTCTGTTTTTTACCTTCAAGTGCTTCTTTAAAGCAAATAGCTAACCAGATGCCAGGCTGTTTAGATTAGTTGATTGTCATTTGAGCTTCCTAGGTATTATGCTATTTCCCTGGTGAAAATTCTTCAGCTGCAAACGTTTTCAGGCCACGGTTGTGTTGTTAAGGGCATGGAGAGAAGAGGCAGTCTGAGATAATTTCTTAGTATAACATTACTTTTTATATATTTTAGAAGATGCGTTGTGGTAAGCATTGAAAATGACATTGAGGCGAATTAGAACAAAAGGCAAGTTCAAAAAGCTATTTTATTGATTGAAGGACTTGATGAGGGAGGGAATGCAGAAGGACTGGAATTTGTACAACTCTGTTAACAGTGTGGCTGCATTCCTGTGTCAGTATTTTTATTGACTTTCACTTCCAAAGAAACAATGATGCTTCATACTGTTTTCTGAAGTCTGGGTATACCTTGCTGAACTAATGAGACAGAATCGCAGCTGTTCGCAAGGATGGTATGTGTATACACACGTTTGTACTGAAAGAACAAAAGAGTTGCGATCATACATTTCTCACTCTGAAGCGCAATTGTTTCCATGCCTTTTGAGTTTTGAATAACAGTGCTTCATGCATTAGAAAGGCCATAAGGAAATTTATTACCCCCGGCTCTGAAATAATTTATTGTTGTTTTGACATTTTTCTCTTTTACTGGCTTACCTTTTCTCAGACTAGAAATAGAGGGCTAAGAGTCAGACTTTCTGCTTTTGAGAGTTGCAGTTTTGCTAGCAAAGACTGACCTAATGTCTCTACCAATTAAAGTTACACGCCTAGTGACTCTCTGTCTTAACAATACACTGAAGAGGACACAGGACTTGTATCCATTTTGTGATGAATCAGAATCTAGGGGCAAGGATTTTATGTCCATTGCTGTCATAAGGGTGGTCAAATAGTGATGGCTGGAAATTCACTGTCTTGCTATAAGTTAGCTGCAAAAACGATGATCAGGATTATTATAGGCTCCAGTTAAACAGTATAAAATTTAACTTGAGCGAAGACTCAATTTTTCACTGAATCTAAGGGGTGTCTGATCAGGTAGAGATTCATTCAGATAGCTCCATTTGCTTTTACTCAATGAAAAGGTGTGTGAGTTATTAATGAATTGTGACTAAACATTGCTTTAATGTATTTGCTTCAAACAGTTTATATTTGGGGTTCTGAAAATGCACCAGGAACTTAAATTTGCAGAGTATAATGAAAATGCTAAAAAGGGTTGGCATCGAGAATACGGAAATGTGAGCCAGTAAAGATAGTCAGACAACTGGAAACACGCCTCCCAAGAAGATCTGGCAGAGAAAGTGAAGTATTAATAGCACTGTTAATCTACTGAGTTTTACTGCCAGTAAAATAAGTAGAGAAAGCAAGATCAGGAAGGAGAAGTTATGACGCATAACACAATGTGACAAATTTACAGTGGTCCGAGGTACGATCTTTGTGATTCCTGTTATCAAACTGTGAGTGGAGCGACAGCAGCTCTGCCAAATGTCCAGATATTGTGGTTTGCTGTGGGATCAAGGCCATAACCCTGTTTAAACTCAGTATGCTTTTCATATGTAGCAAACCCCCCATGACTGTTTATTACAACAATCAGAAACTATTTTCTTGTGGGGTTGGATGAGGGGTTTGCATGCTAAGTTAAATGAGTCTGCTTCTCCTGCTTTTACTCTGCAGAGTTCCCATAGTGCTTTTATTACTTCTTGTGTATTTTTCCAAAAATTCAAAGTTGTTTTCCTGATATTCTGAATAGGGTGGGGTTTGGGTTTTTTTCAGACAAGCAGTTCCTGTAATTTCAGAATTTCTCAACCCGTTGAGACTGTCATTCATGGGAAGTTTGGTCACAGTTCAAATTGTTTCTAAAAACCCACTTCATTCCAACCCAGCACCACTGAAGGCAATGCCACATCAGATGCTGGAAATCTCCGTTGGACTTTGTGCATGTATTTGCATCAATGCTTTGGTAGAAACATGCTAAGCTTTAATTAAGGGGTATATTTTAGTTCCAATGCATAAAGAAAATTCTGCTCTAAGCCTGTGGTTTTCTATTAAAGTTCAGATTTAATTGCCAGTTTTCAGTGAACACTTTTTTTCGCTATTTTATTTTATTGCACTTGCTTTCCTCACACTCACCATGAATTCACAGCTAAATAATGATTAGTATAAATTTTTCAGTGTATGCTTTTCAGAGTTAAAGCACAGACTGTAAGCGTACTTGGCAACACAGACCTCCCTAAATATGACATGAAGCTATTTTTTTATTTTATTTTAATGTCAACTTAAAGGACCAAAAAATAAAGTTTTTCCAGGGTACAACCCAGGATATCCCACATTACATGGTTTAAATGAGGAGGGAGAAAAAGACTAACGCATTGGTGATTTTAGATCCTACTGTAGATCCATTAGGGCTCTCATAGACTAATAAATGGGTTAAGAAAGGATGCAGATTCCAGGGAAAAGGTTTAAGTAAATACAGTATCTGGGACACTAACTTCAACGCAGAGGATTGTAATAAAAAACTCATGTCTGTGGGGGAAAAAAAGTATATATTATAAATAAACGTATTAGACCTACCAACAAAGTCATATGGAGCTTATAGCTATAATTTCCTAGAAATATGAAAAGCAGAATCAGAAAAAATTGTTTGGAAAAAGAGAATAAAAACAGATAAGCAGGAAAATTGTAACTTCTTACATTAGTTGTCAGGGAACCATTGCTCACTTTTTGATTTTTCAGAAGCAGAGAAAGACACAGTGCTATGCTCTGTTTCTTCATCTTCTTTCCTCTTAGGAAAAATCTGTTGTTTAGTTTGAAAATTCACATCTGTTTTATACAAACTGCATAAGTATTTTAAACTTCAACTATAAATGCTGTTAAGACATCATTTGCTGCTCACAGTATGGTTTATAATTGGGATCACGTACTCCCTTTTTGAATCAGGAACTGAAGCCAGAGTCCCCTATCTCAATGATTATCTCAGAAATCAGTGACAAACGGCCTCATCATCTGTGAGTTGGGCTCTTTCAAGGGTAAACAGACTGCTGGGTGCTCCAGTTACCACTTCAGCTCAGAAGAAGGAGAAATGTGCTGGGAACCCAGAGGTGCCAGCTTGGAGAGAGAGGGGGGGCTTTGGCATAACAGATTTTATCTTGTTTTAACTTGTCTGTTTGTTAGTAATTTGTTTGTTTTCAAAATCATCCTTATTCCCCTTTCCCCAAACTAAGTTAAACACAAGCAAGCATCCTGTTTAAAAGTAAATAAATAAACAAAAAATTTAGCTATGTAATCAAATCTCAAGTATGTTGCTTATGCAAGTGATCTGCTCTAGGTCAGCAGAGTTCTGGTATTTCGTTCCCTTAAGATCTAGGTTTTAGGTTTAAAAAGATCTTTTTTTGTTATTTATTTTAGACACCTCTGAAAAAACATTGGCATTACAGGTATGGTGTATTTTGAGGTTTATTTTCTAACATTCCTTTAGTAGTGCAGCCTCATTCTGTCTTTGGGGTGTATATCCAGCCATTTGCTTTTGCCTCTTTCTTTCTGTTCCTCAGGATTGCTCGTAGTCTTTTGGGTCTATAAAGCATGTCCAAGTTGCTTTACCATTCAAAACCTGAAGATATAGCAATATTGGAAGCTGTATATAAGAACCTTTTAGGTTTAATTCCCATAGAAATCTTCCATTATGATTTAGGAAGCCACCATCTCTTTCTGGTAGTATCTTACGAGCTGAGCAAGTGGTGTTCTTCAAGCCTGCCTGATTTAGGTTATAAGCCATTTGAGGCAAATTCTCCTTGTCTTTTGTGTGAATGCTACCCCGGCGTTAGCGGTTTGACTCTAAGTATATGTGAAATATAATATATATAACGCTAAGTCCCTCTAAGTGAGCTCCTGCTTTGATTCATAACTGCCACTGAAGACATGATCTCATTCCCAATCCTGAAGAAGTGTGTCTTCAGTAAGCCGAAAGCTGCATCTTGCCTAAGCGTTAGTATTCTGTCTCAGCGATATTTTGAAACCTGTTCTGTTTGAGATGGACATTTGGAAATAAAATTCAGCGTTCTGACAGAATAAACGTTCTATATTTGGGGCGTTTGAAATCTGTGGCTGATTTTATTTTCCTCTTAGTTTTTGTGTGCTGGCTGTATTTACATTTTATGCCCAGATGGTTTTCTTTAACGTCTTAGTATAACTTACGTGTAACATCTTGCACCACTGTTTTTTTCTTGATTTATGCCTCTGTGTTTGAATAGTTTGAAAACTTTGTTAGGGCACCTAATGGGGAAACAGTTTTTTTAACACTGTGGATGGCTGTTCTCTGTCACCAGAAAACTCGAAACTTGTGGTCTGTGTGTGACTTGTCGGACAGTATTACAGTTACGTCTTGCTGGGGTTTTTTCATTCTGTCCTTTAAAAAAGCCTGAACCCTTTACCTCCAGTTGAAGGAGCGTTATTTCTTAGCACATTAATAACTCTGGAATTAAAGAGTAAGTAATTAATTTATATTTTGTATAAGGGATCATATTCTTCCCTTGTAATAAAATGCCACAGGAGATGCTAAGGCCTGTATGACTAAGATAAAGATGAAAACTAAGAGTTGATACATGTGATGTCAACTATTCATGGAAAGAAAATCCAGCTTTAGTTAGAATTATAAATGCTCATTGAGTAGACAAAAAGCTTGCAAATACTGTTGGCTATAACCATTCTCTTAGATGAAAGAATGCTTATAGAAAGGCAACGGCAGCCTAAAAAAAAAAAGAGGTGTATAAATCCCTAACGTGTTAAATTGAAGTAGCAATTGGGGTTGTTCTCAGAACAAAATAACACAGGCTTCCTTCTTTCTGCATCTGGGGAGGGCCTGAGGGCTTTTGAGATTACTTATAAGATTAAGTGTAATTATGAATGAAATTATGCAGCTGGCACAAGGAATTGATTTCTTATCAATTTTGACTTGGTGGGTTAAAAAATGGTTTAGCTGCAGTGACTACTAAGTATTTCTGTTCCACTGTTTGAACAAAATGCACTAGTACTTTTCATGAACAACGGAGTTTACGTTTGCTCTTGAAATGTGTCGTTGCTAGAGTTCCAATTTTTTCCCATTTTGGGCGAAAGAAGAGTAGAAAAGCATCTTTTTTTTTTTTTTAATGGGACTGTAAAAGAAATAGGGCAGAGTATATAAATTTTACTGTCAGCGTGCCACTTAGACTGGTGAAGCCTAAGTTACATTGGTAAAGTGAAGATATTAGCTGCTTACACCTTGCCAACACATTGAGATCTTTTCAGGGAGGCAGGACTTCTGCGCAGTCCCAAAGAGATGAGATCTATTAAAGTAGTTATTGGTTACACAGAAAAATGTCTACTTCCTATCTGCAAATCTTTCCAAGTTTGTTCACATCTTGTACCCCGTTCAAACTGTGTTTAGAGGAAAATGTTATGCTGAATTCACTATGTTGACAAATGTAATTAGAAAACTTGAAAACAGCGGTTTCCACCAAATAATTGTTTGGGAGTAAAATTCAGTTTTGTAAGCCTGCCCACTGTCTATGTTCAGACTCCCTTTCATCTAAAACATATCAGAACATATCAACTCTACAGAGAACCTGAAGCATGATCAGATTTGTAACTTTGAGTGGAAGAACATGTCTTATTTTCATTGACTACAACATGTATGCTTGCCAGAGTCATACAATGCTGCAGACCATAACTGATAAAGTACAATTTTTTTCTGAATTAGTCTTATGGCTTGATTGATTTAGTGGAAGATTTTAAATCCTTTTAGTCTTATAAAGGACTATTGTGATTTCCTTGCTTTTAGGACTTATTTATATTTCTGATTTTTTTTTTTTTTCCAAAATAGCTAGTGTTCTCTCACAAAAAGAGGAAAAAAAAATACATGTAGGCTTAGGTATCCTGGGAGCAATTAACTGGTTTCTGTTGGGTTTTTTGAGTTCAGTGTGTTTAATGCAGGCTTGTGGTCTGTTTTAAGTTGTGCTATTCTATGATGCCTTTTTCTTCCAAATGATGTTAATTCTCCCTGCATTGCATAATTTTGATTTCTCACTTAGAAGAGGAAGGGAAAGTACCTGTGAATACATTTCAGGTCTTTAAGGTTTCTCTTAGGTGCCGCGTGCAAATGACCACTAATACCAGCAACTCAGTTTTCTGTAAGACAGAGTGAAGTCTTATGTTGTTGGTTTGATATTGCTGTGGTGCTCTGAGCCTCCTCCTGATACTGCTTGTACTGCCACTGGGAGGGAGGCTTAACGAACCTACACTTTTCCATGCGTCTGGGCAACGTTCTTCCTCATTCAGGTTCATGCTGTTCCTTTATTTGTTGCTGATCTTGCTCCCACGCTCTTTTTTCAGGCTGTTATCTCTGTTGGTTTCAGCACTTGCTCATTAGCTAATCCCCCCAAGCCTGTGCTCACAGCAAGGGGAAAAAACGTAGCTAAAAGTGTAGCTCTTTAGCATTGAGTCCTTAGACTATATCCATGGCTGAATAAGTTTTTCTATCTGAACTTTGCTTTGCAGCTACATCCAGTCTCCCTTCAGCATCCATTCTCCTGCTTCATGTCCTGTACTGAATTCTGGTACTTCAAAGTGGTGCTTCCTCTCTTCGATTGCTTAACTGAGTTGCCTTTTGGCAGACAGCTAGTGCTATCCTTCCTCAAGTATTTTCTCCACAATGACCCACAGCCTAGGCATTTTCCTCCTCAGCCAATTGAATTTGGAAATAAAGAAGCAACAGATGAATTAAAGCTCTACCTGACTGAGTGCCCCTGTGCCCTTGCTGCTCTTTTGTCACTTCTCTCTAGTATGTTAACTTGGCAAGTGAAGATGGACTTGGTGAACTAGAGATTTTGTGAGTAGACTGGAAATGTACTCAGGCCTGAAATGTTGCACTGAAACTAGTCATCAAGGGTATGTTGGAAGTAGACTGATGATGCAGCTCTTCATTAAATGCTTTAAAATTCTTTTTTCTTATAATCAAGTGTGGACAGGGCTTATTGGATTTTGTGCAGCTGCCCATGAGCATGACTTGATTCTGAATTGGTTTACTTCAAGCTAACTTGGCATGTCTGTTCTGATCTTCCATGTTTACATGTTAGCATGTTTCCAAGTTAAGAGGGTTTCAGCAGAGCCAGGGTAGTTCTTCCTGAACCCAAAAAGCATGTAGGCATGTCCATGCAGCATGTAAATGGAGCCAAGGGAAGTGAAAACAATGGAAAGTTTGAAAAGTGGAAATACATATGGTAGTGAGACATATTCCTGAAAAGTTCTCCCAGAAGGTGCAGTACTTACTGTGAACAGACTAATGTGAAAAACGTGTTAATTTTTATGTTTGGTTTTGGTAATGAATGTTTTGGCTGTCTCCAATGAATCGACTGCAGATTTTAGAGTAGTAGAATGCACAGAGTGAGACAAAAGAAGAGCAAGCAATAAACATGTTCTGCTACTGGTGTACGTATATTAAAAAGACTTATTTTTTCTAAAAGCAAAAATCATAGGCAATTGTTTAAATAACTATTGCGTATAGCTGCTGTCTTCGCTTTCTTTTCAGATGTTTGAAAAAAGTCATGGAGCTTGCTACAGTTATCATTTATGTAGATTATGGGAACTAACTGAAAGGTCCATTCATGTGCGATTTAAACTTTATTTTTTTTCAGCAAAATTAAATGACATGCTTAAAAACATAGAATTCAGGATCCAAGTTAACACTGTCATAGCACTAGCCCTGAGTCTTCCTGGAAGAACGTAGGATTCATTTAACTTTTGAAGGGGCAAAGATATTTAAAGCAATACAAGCTATGTCAAGAGCTTAGGGATAGCCAACTAAATAGTTTTCTGTTGACTCAAGCACTCTTTTTATTACTGTCACGCAGCGTGGGATCAAGGGTAGTGGAAATACGCATGTGAGGAAGCGTGAAGAAATGACTGTCTCTCTTTGTATATCTTAGTGGGTTTTTTAGACTTGGCCTTACTGCCACATAGTTACTGTTGCTACAGTCCAATCTGGAAACTTTCCATCAGAAATGCTATTTTGAGTACTGACTTCTAAATGTTTCATAGCTGGTGCTCCTGAAATTTGTCACATCTAGAACCTGGAATAGGAATTAAATCCCATTTGAATTTAGATGGATCCTTTGCTATGCTAAAAACATGACTTGGTTTTGTTACCTTCTTGGCTTGAGAGCTCTATGAATTTCTGAAGCCAGAAGCATTATAGAGTTGCAGAGGTGGATGGTGCAGTTTGAATGGCTCAAGTAATTTGGCACGGGATGTTCGTCTGCGGTACACTAAGACATGTATTTTTTTAAAAAAAAAAATATTTGATATTAGTCTAACTTTGTTTCAGCTGAGTTGAATTAGAAGTACAATGACCACAGTGCTTCTGGAATTCCTGTTCATGTAATATGGATGCTTCTACATAGATACCATCAACCTAGCCTGCATTTCTGTTGTTCCACTTAAACAACAGCAGATCTACAAGGGAGAGTGATCAGTGAGGTGAAGCTGAGGCAGTGTGTCTTGCCTTGATATTTCCATGGAGAAGTGAAGATGTCTTTGGGTTTGAACGCCAGCATGCCAAGAGCTCTGAAGCAGTTACCAACCAGACTCTTTACTGAGTTGCTTGCTGGGAGAACAAGACACAACAGTCATAAGTTGAACCAGGAGGTTACAGCTGCATATTAAAGGAAGAGAAAAAATCTTTCTGAGGATAATTATGCATTGGAACAAGTTGCTCAGAGAAATTCTTGAATGTCCATTCATAAAGCTATTCCAAATCTGAGTGGACGAAGCCCTTGGGTGCCTTCCAACCTGAGTGATTGTATGAAGTAATATCTAAGCAAATAAAAGTAATTGAGTCCACTTGTCTCCTCATGGAAGGCTTTAGTCTGCCTACAGAAACTACCAGCAGAATGTGGATCTACAATGTTCCTCCACTAAGAAATATAGTGAGACGGTTGCGTTTGTTTTGCAAGTTTCTTAACTCTAGTGTAGATTTGACATAGTCACTCTGTCTAAGAGCTGTTATTTCTACACAGAGATTTTCATTGTAAGACTGGAGGAAATAATCTTACGGGGAAGACCTGGAAGTTGGAAGAGAAGAAATACAGTCATGAACATAGTCACGCATCTGAAATATGACTGTCTGATTTCAGAGACTGGCAGACACTTTCAATCATGAACAATGGGTTTAAGTAATTGCTGCCAGGGTACTTTTAACAATGAGGCTAAACTTCCGATTGTTAACCCTGAACATGATTGTAATATGAATGTTTGCAAACATTTCTTTGCTAGAGTTCATGTGCTCTGAATCTTTTTTTCCAGTGGTTAGTAAATTAAAATATTGGTAAGCATTGTTGTTGCTTCCAAAAACAAAATGCAAACAAATATGTTTAATTACAGATCTATCTTAGAAACTCTCTCTTGATCACGCTATCCAGGAGACACACAAGGATAAATGGTAAGGTTGCTCTCTTTCTGGGCCCATTTTTTTGGTCATTGTAATTGACACAAGAATGGTGATAAATTATTTTTTTCTTAGCTCTTTTTAAACAGTGTGTTCTTGATAAATACAAAGTGGAACATCTGGTAGACTTAGCACATAAAGGCAATGTAATTACATTTTAGTAACTGATCCAGCTTGGATAAATTATAAATTATCATAATGTGTTAGTCACTACTATGTGAATTAAGGTGGAGATAAATAGTGTATGTAGGCATAGAAACAATGTGTGTAGACTTTATGTCTGATTCTATGAATGGCAGGGATATCTAAGAGAACTGCTGGATCACTTTCCCTAGGACCTCCTGTGTATAATTATTTTGAACACTGAGTGGCTGTGTCCTACTTTCATGTTAAATATCCCAGACGAGGTATTTAGTAGAAGTAACTGCAGTGGAACATTCTTTAGCTATATTTTCCTTCTTTTTAGTTTTAATCTTATCACATGACCTGTTGTTTCCCTAAAATATTTTACCAATTCCTTTCCTTCCTAAAGGGAATTCTTCCTCTGAACATATCTAAGTTAATTCTTCATATAATATGTTTTAGTCAAGTTTTTCTCCTTGTTACATTGGTACATTGATGCTGAATTGAATTGGACCACAACAGTGTAATTGAGAGTGGAGGATTGATTCCTTTAATCTTCCTGCATAAGCATACTATTTCCCCAATCGGTTTTTTCTTCCTGCTTGGAATTTGTTCAAATTTGTCAACATCTTCAGGGGAAGGAGGTTCTCCCTTTTCTAATAGCACCTGAATTCTTTTTGATGCACAGAACATGTTTCCGCAGGCATGTTATTAATTATGGATATTTCCCTAATTCCACTTCTCTGACTATTGTCCAACAGTTCACATCTGCCTATCCACATCTGGTACAAATGAAAAACAGTTTTTGTGTTTTTCATATCAAACATGTAAGAATGACCATATTGCTTTTGTTCTTATTTTTAAATCAAAGTTTGTAAATCCTTTTTATGTAATCTCTTAAGCTGCAAAATATTGCACAGGATGAGGCAGATTTTTGTGCTTTACTTAGCTATATTAACTTTCTTGCTTCTGGACAGCTAGTGACTTGAGGCCTGAGACCTTGTATCATTTCCCTTTTGAGTAATTGCTCCATTTAGAACTAGCATGTCACATAGCTAAGATCAAAAAAAGTTGTGCAAAACTTCTTTATAAGAGAGATGAGTTGGAATAAAAACCGTTCGTGAGCTGCAGAGGCTGTGACAACGTGGTTTATGCCCATATTGCCTTCCATTTGAGGAGCTCAGTGCAACTTACTCTCTGTAAGCAATGGGAATATTAAGAGGTATTGTAGAGGTAATGGCCAAATAACTTTTTAAGAGGTGTAGTTTTCCCTGCTCTTCTTCCAGCTAACACACATAAACATGTATGTGCATGCAGCAATCTAAATTGCTAGTTGTGCCAATCTTGTAATTGCATTTGTACGTACAGGTTTTGAGATTTTGAGATTATAGCCCTGGCAGTGCTTCCCAGAAAAGTATTCCTCTTCTTAGACTGTGCTTTCCTAACATAGGTAGGAACTACCCTGGCTCCCTTTCCCCCATTTAGTTGCTATCCTAGGTTGCTGCCACAGCATGCTATGGGAATAAATTTCATTCTTTTCTTTTTCCATTGACCATCTTGATGGAGGGGGGAAGTTTCTGTAGTGGCTGCTTTTTACAGAGGAAAGAACAACAGCAGCTCATCTGAATGACCCTGTCATACTCCCAGCTGCATATTTGAGACAAAATGTTATATTTGGGAATGCACAATGAAATGAGAAGGATGTTTCAAGAAAGTCTCAACACGATATGTATAATTAGGAATGATAAATCGTAGGAATATTTTTAGATGTAAACACTGACTGTATCACAGACTATCAGTGTAAAAAGAGTTGGGAGGGCTGTTGTGACCTTAAT
This sequence comes from Clamator glandarius, assembly GCA_033459285.1. Taxonomy (NCBI): domain Eukaryota; kingdom Metazoa; phylum Chordata; class Aves; order Cuculiformes; family Cuculidae; genus Clamator; species Clamator glandarius. The sequence continues at coordinate 4,339,249 of JAUNZM010000055.1, read as the reverse complement.
TTTTTCTCCGTGAATGCCTCTGTAATGTGTAAGAAGCTTTGCTTTGCAGAGGTTAAGTGTAATTCAGAGAGATACATAGAAGCCTGTCTCCATACAGGCGTAGCTTTCTGTGTCTGGCTATAATGACTGACTTCATCAGCAGTACTACTGAACCTAAGTAGCATTCAAGGACATCTGAAAAACAAGACCACAGTAGGTTATGAAACACAGCTCCCATGGCTTTCATCCAATTGCTCATTTTGTTAATGGCACAAGAATCTTTGAAAAGTATCCACTTAATATATCTGAACTGGCTCACTGTGAAACACTTCGAGTCATTGCTGTATTAAGTACATGCTCCTAAGATTGTATCCAGTGTTGTGCTTAGAATTGCTTGTTTTGTCAGTCAATGAAACAAAAACATGCTACAAATGCATGCGCAGAGATCTTGTGGTGCTTAATAAACTGGCTTATGGATTAAGTATTTGACTGTATTAGAATCACCTTGTTTTCCTTTGTTTTTTAAACCGTAACAATCATTAGGGACTGATACTGAGGATTATAGAGTGTTTTTTTTAAAAACCAAGATAGTCTATATCCCCATGGCACAAGAATACTTCTTGACTGCTTTGCAAAGCCCACACAAATGTGTTCCAATGAGTTCATCCCCCTTAGAGTGGCTCTTGAAGTTCTTCTAAACGCAAGCATTACATAAATACAGTGTGTGTTTAGGCATTTGTTGAGAGTATTCAATATATACATTGACTTTGACTGTGAGAAAGAAAAATGCTTTCTTGTATTAAGTACTGCTTAAACTTAAGAGAATGGCTTATAATCAAACTGTGACGACATTACAGTTCCCTGGAAGACACAACTTTTAAGTGCGTCTACGTGACATTTATCTAGTTCCACTTTAAATGTGCTGCTGAAGTCTCACAGATCATTAAAAATAAATATTGGCCTTTTTATCCATATGACTTTTGTGGAATGCTGATGAATGAAAATATGATGAGAAATGAAAAATACAACTCAGGAGGCTTAATCTGCAGCCATAATTCTACACAAATCCTTAAGGTAAAATTAATGGTTTAACAAAGCTGCTTAACTACATGGAAAGGATTATAATGTAAACACTCATGAATGGGAATGAATTTGGCTGTGTAAATAAAGCACAGGCAACATACAAAACCCGATATACATTGACAGTAATGAAAAAGGATTTGTTTAGATACCATTCTCTGCATGTATCAGTAGTGCATATACAGCCTCAGAAGCACTAATATTTTAAGCATTGAGTTTTGGGGAAGCTATTGACAAACAAGAATTTATGAATGAAATATAGGGCTGGAAAGAAAGTCTGCTTCTGCCCCAAATAACATAATATCTATAATGGGAAATGCTTGCCTTGATTGTTACTGAAGTTCCCAAGTGATGAAGGGTCTGTAATCCCCCTGGGATTATTTGTTAGACGCTTAGCTGCTCCTCAGATAGGAAGCTTTTCTTAATATCTAGTTTATATGCTGCAAACCAAGTCCAGCATTTCATATCCTGGAATGGAGGTGGAACACAAATGACTGTAACAGTTTTCCCACATTCTAAGACTGAACTTTTCTGTGCATATTCCCTTAATTTTCTCTTCTGATAATCAGCCAGCTCTCGTTATCTTTTCTCATAATTTATATATTCAAGGCATATCTTTATATCTGGGCTTGCCCTGGTTGGTTCACATCTCTCTCCTCCACCCTTGTGTATGAGTTGGGGTTTGCCAGGCAGATCCGAGGAGTATCACTAAGATAAAAGTTAACAAAAGATAATATAGAAGGTTGAAACAATAAGAAATAGTTTGTTCACATCTAAAGAGCAAAATCTGAAACATCCACATATTTACAGTCTATTTGGGTATATTTAGGTGTTGAATATAGAACTTATCAGTGATCAGCATTCTGTATTTATTTACTTCCATTGATAGAAGGAGGAAAAACTTGATGAGATATATTCACATGCAAAGGAATTTCAGATTTGCTTGTAGCAAAGCAATCATCTATCAGAACTGCTGCTGACTTTGAGGGACAAGGAAAAAGATTTTTCTCTGTGCTGGTGCCCTCGTGTGGCTTTGATATTCAGCTTCTTGTGAATTTATTAAATACAGCACCACATGGCTGACACTTTCACTGTGTAAAAGGTAGAGAATAATTTGCCAGTATAGCCTTGTATGTTCTTCTGTGAATACAGCAACTTCTGGAAAGCCAAAATATGCTTTTAGCCATATGGCCAGCTGGATTTGGATATGGAAACTCTTCAGCATTTTTTCTCTATTAGCTGTTTTGGCATCTTTTTGCATAGATACATTTACTTTTCTCATGTAGAATACTAGATTTCTTCATATGATCTATACAAGGTTACCCGTGCGTGCTTAAAGTAAAAGCAATTCTAAATATCCTGCGTAGGCTAATCCATAAAGCCCTATGTATGATTCACAATAGAAGAAGGGTAGAAGTTTAAGTATAGGATTTGACTATAATGTAGAAGTTGAACGTTTTTAGTGTTTATCTGTTTACTCAAGCAAGTGAATACACTTAGTCCAATTAAAATATCTAAATATTTATTCACATAGAAACCAGTAAATTTTATGGTTCTTAGCACAAAACTGTTTGTTAAAAAAAGAAAACAAGCTATGCCTTATAGCTTCTTTACTGTCAATAGAATAGCATCATTGCAGTTAAACTTAACAATAAAAATGAAACATTCCAGATTATATCGGCTGGAGCACAATATGATGACTATAATGAGAAAATCCTTGTCAGAAGTTTTACTACAAGGAAATATAAATAGCTAACACTCATATTCTCCAACTAGAAATCAAGAATATTTGAGTAGATCTTGGCATAAAAGGCACAAAACACAAAGCAAAGCATGCTTGTGTCCTTTGTCACAAAGAAGCATTGACATTTGTGCGACATGGAAAAAGATCAGCATTTTTCCAGACTCGATACCTAGGGAACACGTCTTCCCCTTAATGCCAATGTAGCACTCCCAGTACAGATGGAAGCGACAACCAGGAGCCAGGAGACTATAGAAGAGAATATATCCATAACCTTCCAGGAAATCTTAGCTCATAGACTGAGGAAGCTGCTGCCACGGTCTTGTTAGTAGCAGATAAATGTACTGCAGCCTGTTAGTAATACAACCACTGGTATCTAGCACTTGTGGCAATTATATACGACTGGTGAGAATGTTAACAGTGCCGGAAACCCCTCAAAAACACAGGTTTACTGCTTGCATTTATATGTGTGATGCCAGCTCCCTCTCTGCTTCAAATGAGCTTTTTTTAAAAAAGTTTGAATCCTTGAAATAAAGGACTCTCCTGTCTTCAGGAGAGAATGCTGCCTCTTGCGTAGAGGAATGGCTTTTCTGACTTTAAGGTGCTTCAGAAATACAGATCAAACATCCGTGGTATTTCCTTCTGTAAAGGGCCATCATACAAATATCTGGTTCGCAGCCCATTTGCTATATTTCTATAACAAGCCTGTCTTCATCATCACTGCTAGTGTCATCATACTCAACTCTGGTTTGCTTCTTCATCATCTCTAAACCTCTCTTTTTGTATGTCTTGGAAGATGTTGCAGAGTAAGTCTTGAACTCGGGGGACCTGAGAGTAACTGGGAGCTTTTTAAAGGCAGTAATAGCTGTTTCGTGTGACCTTCCATAGACGTGTGACTGCAGGTGAGCTCCATTCCTGTCTGCACTTCCATGTAGGTCAAGGAGTTTTTGAGAAAAGTTTGCTTGCTCCGTGTATTCTGTACTGGGTAATTTAGCCCTTGTGACTGATGGAGGAAGAGAATCTGCTTGTGATCCTAATAACCGTGAACATCTGGGCTGGGAACTGGGAGTTGAGTTGTCATTTGGAGACGAAGATGTGTTTTCTTCAGTTGGAGATTTCTCTCTTTCTGCGGTCTGGATCACAGGGTCTAAAGTACCAAATCTTTGATTCTCTGACTCTACATTTAATATGTTTTCCTGGCTTGCTTCTACATGTGAGGAAAGAGGACCAGTTGTCTCTGAGTTTGTGCTATCAAGTTGGTCACTCGTGCCTGTATTTGTAAAATGAAAAGGGCAAGACCAACAGGAAGATGCCATCAAGTCACTCTGAAGGTTTGGCTGGGACTCTGCTGGGACTGACCGCTGAAACACAAGTGGTTGTGCAACTGAACAGCAGATTTCCACATCGCTGCTCACTTGCCGCATGGTTGTATTAACTGTGGATGAAAAGGGCTGCACTGTCATAGATATTTCCAGAGGAGCTGTAACATTCTCAAAAGAGGAGTTTGTTCTTGTGTGTTCCCTCACTTGCCCAGAAATGTCCTGCAGGAATTAGGGAGGGGAAAGAAGTTCACAGTTAAAATTTTCAATCCATGCAACTCCATCCTTTATAAACGCGCAATGATAACCAAGTTCACTATATCAGTAGAAAACATTTACCTCTGCTGTAAATCAGATCAACTGAGTAACTAACCATAACGTCAGCCTTTATTTATACAACTGTGATTATATTTGCACTCTTTTTATTTTCATTGCTGCAGACCAAGTTACTCATCCCTCTCTTGATAAGAAACCTTTTTTTCTCCCAGTGTGTGTGGGAAGCGTAGGAAAGGGTGTATTTTTTTCCGCAGGTGGTCTTTTTTTTTTTTCTTGGCTAAGTGAGAGATAATACTAATAATTTATAGAGTATATGGATTAGGGGTTTCAAGCTGCGTTCTTATGTACTGTCCAGAATGATGTTCTGTTCATTAAGATATTTTAACATAAAACATTAATTGCTTTTTTCACAGAATCACAGAATGGTCTGGATTGGAGGGGAATTTAGGAGATCACCTAGTCCCGACCCCCCTGCTAGAGCAGATTCACCTAAAGAACCAAATCAGCTTTAAATAATCTAATTCTAACTTTTGTAAGTTTTTAAACAAAATCTGTCATGCAAAGTAGTCTCAACTTGAACTTTAAAACAGCTGAATATAATTCAAGTTTTGGTTACCAATATATATTTTCTTTTAATATAAAGCAATACATGAATTAAGGTACAATACCTACTTGTTTATCGATTTTGACTTTTTGTTTAACATGGTTTAGATTTTCAGTATAGGAAGATATTCCTGAGGTATTCTTAACATCTTTTTTCCTTCTGCCAAGTGGGTTGTCTGAGGTGGAACAAGATGTGTCCTTTTGCTGGTGTAGGTAATTTTCTACTGAAAAGAGATTGAAGAAACTTTTACTTTGATTTTTATTCCCCCACAGGCTAGAACTTACTAAATTCCTCATCATGTCACTGAACTAACTGCTGTGTTTTTACTGTTTTCTATAAATTTTTATTCTAAGCCTGATACATTTTCTCATTTACTGTATATGTGATTGGTTTAGGTTTTTTCTTTTATTAGGCATTACTGTTCTGCAAAGTAACATCTATTCATAGCTGCTTCCAAGATGGTTGAGGCATACACATCATTTGCATTAATACAGCTAATTAAATGGGGGGGGGAATCATTCAAACACAGAAATCAAGTCAATACATCAAACTCATTTCACTCTGCAAACGTACAGTCTTATTTCAGAAACTGATAAACAGCCATCTTAAAATTGTTTAGGCTCCTAGTGCAAGGTTATTTCGAACTATTTATTTTTTAAATGCCCTCCTAATTGTCAGATTCACGTATGTGAGTATGTGTAAGGAAATCACTGTGTGTTCAGCTCTGAACATGGGTGCAATGTTTATATTTTTACTCACAGAACATACCAAAGGGCAACAGTGGGTTTGCGGTTCCATGTGGAACAGGTGCACGTCACAGATGCTACTAACATCCATTTTCTAAAAAAAATGAACATTTAGTACTTTAAAAAATATTCAAAATACTTACCTTGTACCTTTGATTGAGGAGAATGGCACTTCTTATTAAACGTACAAGGTTGTGATGAGTAGCCCTTTTTCCAAGCATCCAGTGTTACTTTTGGAAAACAGTGTCGCTTGCTTAGTCGGTTCATTTTCAGCTGAGCACATCCAGGTACGTACCTCCCTCTGTACCTGCATTGCCAAGGGCATTGAGAGAGCAAACAAATATGAGCTATAAAAGCTGCCAGAGTAGAACAATACAGCATCATTAAGTAAATTTACATCTAGCAGCAATTTTACTGTTGTGAAGGAGATGTTCATTTATGTCAATTAAAAAAAAAAATCGAGATTTTAGGCAAAAGATCCACAATTCTTTCATTAAGTTCAGTAAATATTTGGTTGGCTAAAAGAAAAGAATTCAGGAATACCAAACACTTTTTCCTACATCTGGAATTTTAAAAATAACATACTTCATAAAGACTTGAAGTTGCACAGGAATCACTAGAGACTGCATAGTTTCTAGCTTTTTTTACTCTTCATTTCACTTCTCATGTGCTGCCTGTTCATCATGACTAATGAACGTAAGTACTTCAGTTATCTAGGAAACTCGCACTGTCTTCTGCTTTGTTTTCTACTCTAGCTAGATCTTTCAGCAACTCAGCGATTGAGGCTAACGTACATTGGAACGTCCTATTCCTACACCAATAGAATGAGTCGCTATACACAGAGTAATAAGTGAATCTAAAATGGTGTGCTTATTAAGGTTTTTTGGTGTGTTAGAAAAATATATTACACTTTATGATTAACAGTTTGGCCAGTTAGCTACTAATATGTAAGACCTGAGCTATTAGAACCCTATACTTAATTGCATCCCTCTACTTATTTAAGATAGCCAAATAAATAAATTCTGAGACCAGCAGAAACACAAAAAAAAGCGCTCAAAAAAAAAAACGAACCAGGAAAAAATCCTAGAAGAATGTCACTAGACTGGATAACATAGACCTGAGACCTGCTCTTTGTTCTTAAGATCCTTCAAAATCGCAGTGCTGTTTGTCAAACTAGACACAGTGATTGAGTTACGACACTGGTTTGTCCACAAGGGAGTCGCTCTGTCTGATTTTAGTCATTAAATAAAACAAGAGGGATGTATGCACTCAATATGTGTTCCTTATTGAAGCAATTCATCAGACTTTCTGCTGCCCCACAATCTTGAAAGTCTAGAGGCTAAATCTTACACTGATATGAGCTCCCATTAAATTGGGAGAAACTGTGCTGAGATAGTTTGATACTCAAATTCTTCCTACTTTTTATTTAAACCAAATGATCCTTTAAACTACAGATGGCTTTGCTAGTATGTTGGAACTTGATATTTATTCTTCTGCACTCTCTAGTGAATACAGGTTCAGGATACAGATCTTCTGAGAAGAAAAGGGTCTCGCACACTGCTTTTAGCTGTAACAGGATTAAAAACTGAAGTGTTTTGGTTCCCCTACACAGAAGTAAATGCTGACAATTCTGACAGATAAGAATAATTTCTTAAGCATAGTGAGAGTCACCATCTTTCTTTGGTGTATGTCTGTTTTGCTTAAAGACGTCTGTTCCTGATAGTAAACATACTGGTATTTTTTATAATTTACCTTTGTGGAATTGCTGCGATGTGGCGATGGCTCTGTCTGAGAGATTCATTTTTCCTGCTGATTTTGACAAGGTTGAATTTTGGCAATGACTATTTCCTATGGACTCTCTACACTCATTTAGCAAAATTATGTCTGTACCTAGGGAAACTGAAAACCATATTTCTTACCATTTTGGGGCGACCTTAATCTTTTTCTGTTTGTGGCTCCTCCTGAGATTATTCATTAAGAGTTTTTCCTTTTTGCAAACTACTGTTTTCTTCTTTTGCTCTGAAACATTTTTGAAAGAACCACCAGGAGCTGCTGAGTTTAACTGTTGATAACAGTGGGAAAAAAATGAAATAAATGAAAACTGTGAATTGCATCAACTGAGAGACTGAACACTTATGGTCTTTTTAAATAGCACTGAATAGCACAGTAGTGAAACAGCACAACTCTGGGTTTTTTCCTAGAATTTGTGTTGGGTTTTTTTCTAATCACTTTGTACATCTACTTTTATAAAATACAATTAAAGCAACTCACTGCTTTTATGGATCTAAACAGGATTACTGTATGTTCTTTTGTATTCTTTTTCCATATAAAAAAACTAGCTTAGCCTTACAGACCTGTTTTAGGATCTGTACAGATAGGGTAGTCTGCCTTCACTTACCTAAAAAAGAAAAGCTTTCAAGCCATAAACACAGACAGGACATTAGTGCAGTTTGGTTTTGCTGACATTTCAATGTATCTAAATGATAAGAGATCTAGTACACAGTCTTTCTTTGGCTGCAAGTATCTTCAAGTATAGTAAAGTCTTGATATTAACGGTTTACTTAAGTCCTACTCTAATTGGAATATTCATTTCAAATGAAAGCAATGAAATACGTACGCTGTTACAGAAGAATGTAAAATATAGTCATAAGAGGGAAAAGAAAGAAATAGAAATACACTCTTCTCACTAGACAGTGCTCCTACTGAAATTCCTAAGTGAAAGAAATATTCACACATATGCATTTTTCACGCATCAAATGAATATGTATCTTATCTTAAGATAAATTGTAAATTCCATATTGACAAATGCCTGTAGATATCCATAAATATACATCTGATACTTCTTCCACTTTTCTAGCATGGGAGGAGGTGGGTGGGGGATGTCAGCCAATTACACCCTCTTGTGAAAGGAAATAGGATTATTAATATTACCTCCTGCATCTGTTGTCCTTTAGAAAAGGCTGAAAACAGTGTTTTTAAACTCCTGTTTGTTAAGCCATATGCCACAGTCTTGCTAATATTTTTCATTTTGAACACAGAAATATCATATTTTGACAGTTTGCACTCGTTGCTAGATTCCTTGTCGCAAGCGTGTATGGAGGAATAAGCAGAGTCTGCATTCCCTTTCTGCTCAGCAGGCAGAGGAAGGCTTCTTGTTAGACAACACCAAGTTAATTGAGGTTCAGCACTTAGTGATGGGAAGGTGCTCTTCGTGCTTGATACTGTTAAATTTCCAGAGCAGTCAGTCGGATTATTCTGGGGTAGAGCTGGGAGTCCTTTACAGTGAGTGGTGAGGGTGTGGCAATAGAAAGTGCCAAAAGAATGGCAAAAATAAATGGCATTTTCTGTTGAGTTCTGAGAGTGCTGCGTATCCTGCAGTGCTGGTGAAGTGCCCTTCAGTATGCATGGGCTTCCAGCTCCATCCCATCCCGTGACTGTTGGCTCTGCACCCTTGCTAGAAGCAGATGTCATTATCACAGAGTCACTACCCGAGCAAAGATGATGTAAAACCTTCCTCTCTTCTTTGTTGTCAGCTGATGCAAAAAAGCCACTTGTGTACATAGAAGTAAAGCATATTTTCTTCTTTGGAGTCTGTGTACTGGGAGTAGTTATCCTCATACACTTCTCTTCTGTTTGCCTTTGATAATTTAATTTATTTTTATTCTCTTTGTTTTTCCATGCATTTCTTACAATATCCTGTTGCCTGAAGTTTGGGTTATAGAAGGTGTTATCTGCTGTAGTTAAGATTTTTATTGTTTCTGAATTGACTGGTGAACAAAAGGCTGGAGTTTTCCAGTTTGCATCTACATCCCATCGGAGCTCTCCTTTGCTGGCCTTTTGTCTCACTTCAGATTTTAAAGGGGAACAAATTGCATCATTAGAATGAGAACAGATTAAGCCACTGCTGGAAAAGCAGGGAGGGTGGATTAAGGTGTCTGTCACGGATGTGCAAGGTATAGTCTTCTGTTCTGATCTAAGCAAAAGTGACAAATTTGAGGTCCTCTTATCTTGTGGCAATTTAAGGATATATTTTGGAGAAAAGGCATTTTGTTGTGGGACTGGACTTAAAAGACCAGATTGCACATGATGGATTTTGGAAGACACTTCAACAGCACTGTCATTGAAAAGTGGTACTTTTGCTCCTGTTTTCACAAGACATGTTTTGACATCTTTATCTGTTGCACTGTGCAAGGCAAAAGAATTGCAGTCGCTTCCACTTAATTCAGGACCTAAAAATCCCACGCGTGAAGCTTTTGTGATACCTGCTGAATGTGAAAGGAGGTTAACATTACTATAATTAAGAGCTTCTGTGGGGAGTTTGATTGTTTTCATATACTCCAAATATTCGGTACCTCCAGTGGATTCATTAATTCCTGTGTTTACTTTCTGCTCCTCTGCTTTACTGGAGAATTTCACCGGCGCTGTGGAAAGGCACGGAGAGCTAGTGCAGCAGACTCCCTCTGCTTCATTTACAGCATTGTTTCCACTCCTGGTACTAGGACAGGAATTTGAAGTAATGTTTTGTGTCTTCTCTGCTTCAAATTTCAGCTTTTTTCTTTCTGATGGTAAATTCTGGGATTTCCCTGCGGCTTCTCCACTGCTGCATTGGACCCACGGGGGTGTCAGGGCATGCCGGCCAGTTTCCTTATTCCTGCTATGGTTTCCATAATTGTTTGAAGTGCTTTTACTACCCAATTCAAATGTATCAGATTCCTTCCTAGGGCTTGTTTTTCCCCATTGGCTACTCTGCACTGGCAAGCTCTCATCATTCCTTCTGTTACTGTTCAGCTGACACTGAGAGTTTTGAAGCCTGAGCTCACAACTGCTTGGAGCAAGTAATGTGTTGTTGCCAGCTGTGCATTTATCTGTGTCACTGCCACTGAGATCTCTGGAAGTTTTGCTCATTACAGTATGTGTACTAGTGTTGACTGAATGTGATGTTTCCATTGTGTAGGTTAAGCTGCCTGCAGTTTCCTTGGAGGACGCATTCTGTAGGATATGATTACCAGCAGTACAGGTTTCTGATTTTCCAGTGTTTAAACCTGTTGACACAAGGGAGGAACGACTGCTGCTTACAGAGCTCCTGCCATCTCGATCCTCAGTAATTTCAGTACTACTGACTGATTCATTTGAATCAGGAGTGAAGCTTGTAATATCTGTAATCTTATTCCCCTTTTGTTTAATTTTCTTGGCATTTTGACTGCTTTTCATTTTTTGGTAGATTTTCTTAAATGTTTCATCTCCATACATTTGCCATTTTTCTTGAGAGAACATCTTTAACTTCCTTTGATTGTGTTTCTTACTTTTAGCACTGATTACTTCTCCAGCCCCAAGCTTTTTACTCCCTTGCAACTCCTCTGAGAGAAGAGGGTGATCAACTACATTACTTAGTGGCAAATCATCCACTGCTGTTTGTCTGACTAGAGCTCGGGGATGGCTATTAGGAAAATCCACGGAATTTGCAGCGAGACTGTTGCTAGGCAGCAAGCTAGCAGAGCCTGTATTTACAGACTGCTTAGTAAGAGAAAGTGGTTTTGAGCAACCTGCTTTGTCATGGACCATTCTTGTGCCCTCCACAAATGGCAAAGAGTTGCTTCGTGTCACAGGCACGGCGTCTATTGTTGTGGAGAACTGGGTGGGGACTGAATGAAACAGCACCGGCTTGCATTTTTCTAGGGGTGCAAAGGTAGATTTTGCTGAACAGAGAGCAAGATTCTTTTTCCTATTTACATCACCGGTTCTGATGTCAAAATGGAACGAGTCTTTGTACGTATAAGGCATCGGCAGATCAATGCTTCCCTGTTTCGAAAGGACGGTTTTTCTGGGCCTAACGTTGTCTAACTGGGTATCATCCACCACGCTTTTGTTATGAGAAATAAGTTTTGAAATGTGTTCTTCCAGCCTCTTTTTCTCTAGCATCAAGGCTGTAGCTTTCTCAGCTGCATCCAGCTTTGCAGTGGTCCTGGAGGGACACCTCGGGCTGCTGACAGCAGTTTCATTTTCTAGTTCCGTGCTGTGTTCGTAGAGACTGTGCAAGGGGCTGGATGATGTCACCTGCTGTTCTGTGCTGTCAGAGCGTGACAGGTACCCTGAGTCAGTGCTCTCACACTTCTTTAGCTTGCAGTCAAACGGCTTGTAATCCCACTGCTTTTCTGAAGAAGTTGCTTGCTGCCTTTGCAACTGAATATGCTTATTGGCAGTTGGAGTTCTTTGCTCATGTATCTTCTTTCTGTGGCACTGACTATTTGGCAAAGCTCCTGGAGATGATAAACTCTGAGGTTCTCTTTCGGGAACGCCCTGATTAGCCTTTGAACTGCAGCACTGATGGGTTGTTTCTTGTTTTTCTGAAGATGATGAATTGCTTTTTGCTGGCAGCGAAAGGTCATTAAGTTTCTTAGCGTCTCTTACAGCACTGGTCTCTGAACTTGCTTGTTTCATCTCTATCCCCTTGTCTTCACAGGTCCTACTAAGTAGTTTGCTGCCTCGGTGTGAGGTGGTGCTCTCTGTTGATTTCTCATTTTGCTCCAAATTGCCACCGTTGTCCGAGTCTGAGGGCTGTCTGGTATTGTTGACGTGTGTTTGAGTTCGTCTGTGCTTATACAAGTTGCTTTGAGTTTTAAATGCGATGCCACAGGCGGTGCACGGAAAGGGCCTCTCTCCTGTGTGAGAGCGAATATGTTTCTCAAGGACACTTGGCTTCAAACAATCCCGTCCACAGTGTTTGCAGATATATTTCCCAGCTTTTTTGGATTTTCCTGGGCTTCCAATAGATGCATTTACACAAGAATTTGGTGACGATAAAACTGGTAAAGTACTCACTATGTTCAATGTTAGAGTTTGCCCAAGTTGTTTCTGAAAAACAGACTGAGGCTGATCTGTGGCTTCTGAAGGGACGAGTGGGTTCAGGATTAGAGGTACGTTACTGCTGTCCAGGTTTACACAGCTCCTGCCACTCATTAACTGACTGTTTGGCTGGAAGCATCCTGCCTGCACGGGCTGATACAGCGGTATGGTGAGGGCTTTGAGATACACGGGCTGGGACAGTGCTTGCTCCTGCTGGAGCATCAAACCGCCTCGGCTGAGAGCTGGGGAACCCTGTGCAGGCTGAACAGAAGAGGTGGGAACCGATGGGTCTGCTGGCACAGCTGTAAAACCAGGCTGCTTCTGAGCCTCCATTGCAGAGGTTATCTGCCATATGCTCGTGGACCTGTAAGGGGAGGGAAACAAAACACACAGGAATCTTTGGATAGCAAAATGAAAATACACTCTCAACTGGTGGACCGAAAAAATTAGCAAGTAAGAATACTGCAAATTTTATATACAAGGGACTGCACAGACAATAATTACTTCATTTTCCAATTAAATTGGTTCATCTTTCATTCCTTATCTAGGAATTCAAGTTTGGTACAGTGTAAAGAACATGGAACTTAAAACCTATAATAAGAACCCAAAATATTGGAAACAAATCTGAATGTCACATTTGAAAAAACGGAAGTTCTCAGCACCCCAGAAATAACACAACTTTTATTTTTGGGAACCATATTCCTATTACATAGTTGTACCACGGTATTGTATTTAAGAATTTGTATTAATAACTGTTACTAGAGGCGCAGAACAATTAAGGTTAGAAGGGACCTCAGGAGGTCTCTTGTCCAAACATCTGCTCCAAGCAGAGATAGCGCTGAGGTCAGGTGAGGTTGCTCAGGGCCTTATTCAGTCTGGTTTTTAAAACCTCTGAGGATAAAAACTGCACAGCTTCTTTGAGCAACGTGTTCCAAACACAGGACGTTAAACACGGCTGCGTATTATCAGTGTTTACCCGATGAAGGTGAGCTAAGGCTAAAAACATTGCAAGAAGTGATACAAAATGAAAATGCAAGCAAAACGAAACATGTTGGTTTACAAGTGAGATTTATATAAATATGTACAAAGTATAAAAGGTGATATCATAGGAAAAGATGGGATTCATTAAAGCTGTCTTTTGTGCAGCCCAAATTAATTTTGTCTAATTAAACCTGGTACTATGGTACACTGATTATTTTTAGATGCTTTCAACGCCAGATGAAAACATTTTGTAGCAAGAGGTTTTGAAATATTGAACCTCATCTTATGAAATCTCTCTGAATATATTCAGGGTTGGCGCTGGACCAGACTACTTGTTATTTTAACAAAAATATGTCTTGTCTTTTTTCTTTATTGGAAACAAACTGGGAAACTAGCAAAATAAGCTACGTGAAAATTATCTTTGGAAGAGCTGACAGAGGCATCAGTGTAACCACTTGTACTTATAGTATGGGAGCAAATTAAAAGGTGATCTGTGATTATAAGCACCATTATAATAATCTTGGAATATACAAACAGAAGATTTTTGTCTTCTGCATGGCACACATAAGTGCACTGTCACCTGACCATCGTTATTAATAAAATCATTAAATAAACATGTAATTACTTATTTCCTGCACTGCTGTGTAATTGCTTGACACACCATTGCAAGGAGCATCATGGTCTTGAAGCAGATACAGTGCTCAATCCTCTGGCTTGGTTTACAGATATAATCTGTAAACATGATAGAGTTTATTTTTGAAACCACGCAGAAGCAGCTTTTCAACATTCAGAATACAAATAATGTACTACATTATACCAGAATTCTTTTGCCTTTAAAAAAAAATCTTTCGGTGATCCCTACCTTAAATACAACACCAGAGAGCATACAGATGTGGAATCCTTTTAGTTTGTAAGTAATTTTAACTTACATACCTTTTATTGAGCCAGGCATTTCAGCAAAAGGAGTCTCATTTCTTTCAACACTTGATGCAAGCAGAGAGAAACGAGGGCAAAGACTTGAAAGAGATTAGAAGTAGGAAGTTGGGTTTTTTCTTTTTTTTTTTTTTTTTACATTGGTGTCACAGTAACAACCTTCAGAAAACAGGAAGAGATGAAACAGAAGAAAATGAAGCAGTATTTCAATCTCTTCGTATCCTTTATCATTATTAATGTAGAAACCTATAAACAGAACCAGCTGTCTTTGAAATGTAGGCATTTTGTACACTGCATTCGTCGTGTCATTCAATGAAATACACAGTAGTAATTTTTTTATTGTTATTATAAAGGTGATTTTCTTATAACTTTACAGTAAAAATCTCTCTTAAAATGTGTTGGGGCCAGATGTTCCTTATGCAAACAATCAGTTAAAATACTGACTGGAATGGCTACCTCCTAGGGAGCAGACTAAGTAAATCCCAAGCTGGAATATGCATTCCCTGCAACATTACAAAATCAGCATATCTGGCCTTTAAAAATATCTTGGGAGCACTGTAATTTGGAAGATGTGGCTTTGAATCTGGCTGTAACTCACTACAGTGATTCAGATGGCTGCAGCCCATACCTTGCAAACTGGATAGCATCAAAGCTGCATTGTTGTGGTTGTTTGTCCAATAGCCACTTCAGTGGAATCTCTTGCTTTTAGTGATTCAGATGATAGACTAGTAGTGGAGGCGTCAATGGGTTTTCATTCTGCGCAGCTGTATCGATCTTGGATATTATCTTTCTTTTAGTAATTCAGATGGTAGACGAGTGATGGACGTGTCGATGGGGTTTCATTCTGCAGAGCTTTATTGATCTTGCGTAGCCTTCCCTGTTGTTTGGATTGCTTTCAGTTTGTCTCTGGACCCTAATTTTAGTAGGCCACTAATTTTGGAGGTGGAAAAATATTACTCTCTCATTCATCCTGCCTTTCTTGCCCGACATTTAATTATTCAGGGGGCAAAAAAAGCTTTAAAAGAACCTAGTGTTATTGTTTAAAATCCTTCTAGTTTCTGTTATGCCCTGAATTGCTCCCAGTAACTGGTAATAGCGCTGCACAGATTTCACATCAGTCAATCTAGAAAACTACTTGACATCATGAATTGCTTTGCAATGACTCATGTTGCTGATCTACAGACTCATTCTGTCCATATGGCTAAAGATACATGCAGCAGTTGGTTTTAGCTCTACTGAAGAGATATTTGTAAAGGAATGGATTCTCACTTATAAGTGAGATCTTCAGAAGGATCGTTGGATGCTACAGTCAACAAAGTAGCAGAGAAAATAAGGATGCACTTCTTAGAATAGAATACTGGCATGAATCAAATCGTACAAACAGATTATTATGGGCATTTTACATAACCATTCAAAATTAGTTTCTCTTCAGTTTTATCACACATCTGAAGTCTGTTATATTTTATTCCACTTTGAGACTGATTATTATTATTTTAAGGTGAACTTACCTAAGAGGGACAGTTACTTTAAACAGTACTAATAATTCCAGTAGTATGCTGGAACTAGCAACAACTCTAAAACATAAATAAGCATTTAAAATTTAGAACACTCA
This sequence comes from Clamator glandarius, assembly GCA_033459285.1. Classification (NCBI taxonomy): domain Eukaryota; kingdom Metazoa; phylum Chordata; class Aves; order Cuculiformes; family Cuculidae; genus Clamator; species Clamator glandarius. The sequence continues at coordinate 4,323,135 of JAUNZM010000055.1, read as the reverse complement.
GTAGCACAACAAATTCTAAGTGCTAAAACTGCAAATCTCTTATCCTGAGAGGCTTAAAGAAGTGATAATTAAAGAAAGCAAGTTATAACTAAAGTGACTGCAAGGACATCTGCCACTATCACACACGTTTTGGGGCTTAGCAGAATCTTTTGAAGCTTGATCTAAAATCTCTGAATCTTGAATAAGTGACTCTGGAATCAGACTGGCTCCACAGCATCCTATGATTCTTTCCATTTATATGGATGTACAGGTTGCTCTAACGGCTAGAAGTAATTTGTACTGTACACTTAAAACAGAGGACCAGTATTACACTGCACTAGTTCTATTTCAAATTAAGTTATTTTTGTTTTTCTACCCAATCTATTTTAGGGTGTCAGCTGGAATCTCAATGCAAGAATACTTATATTCATTTAAATTCAAAATGTTATCCTGCTCAGAGAAACCCAGTTAACTTCAGTTGTCTCAATATACAGTAAAAATATCTATTTTAAGTATGTGATAAACTGGCTGTCAGGTACTACACAGCAGGGATTATGTGGTGCTATACTGCACTTCACTCTCGAGTCATGTCTTAATCAAGACTATAGGAGGTAAATCCCCACACCCTTGGCTTGCATTTCTAGGTTTCAAAAATCTGTGAAAAGGGCTCCTTCCCAGGTGCCTAAAAACTCCATCTCCTTCAAGGACACCTACAGGGTTTTAATCAGAGATGTGATCAAGTGAAAGTAGCAAGAAGCTTGCTTCCTGTACTAATAAAGTAGATTTCAAAGATCAAATCAAGTACATGTTTTAAAGTACTTTACAAATTTAAATGAAAAGACACTATCTGATAGGACTGTTAATTATTAATTTTCCTTATGTAAAAAAAATTATGTTCTCAGTGATGATGCTGAGAGCAGCACCCAATTCCTCGCTGTCAGCAGAAGATTGATACTGGAATTGCCATTTCCAGGGGCTAGTCCAGCAGCAATGTGGCAACGTTTATGAGGAATTCCTTTAATTGACGAACTTCTACTTAAATATTAGCATAATAAGTAATTGTGGACCATAGGGTCTGAAATAAATGTTGTGCAGGTACTTCAAACACTACTTGTGTTTAAAGAGAAGTTTGTGAGTGCACCCTAATGCTGGCGCTTCCTAGGTCCCAATTCAAACTAGCAACGTAGAGCAGATACATTTCCTGACTAGTGCAGAAATTACTGTTAATATCGTTTTACTTAAAAACTATTTCTGCCTTTGCTCTTTTCTCAGTTTGACTTCATACCCTGAAATGTCTCATAACAGAAGTACTGATTTCACCTTTTCTCTTGCTCTTAAGGGGCTGTATCTGACCTTACAGGATTGCAGGTTCCACCAGCAGCATGCAGGCTGCTTATAACCTTATTAACAAAGTTGAGAGCCTCGGTCCCCTGCAGAAGTAGGATGTAATTTCCTAATCTTCTGAAACCTTCATTATCTTTCAAGGATAACATTTATTGCCCAAATTGTGACTTTGGGAAATCTTGCTACTTCTTAAGAAGTCATTGCTCCTGAAGTTTTGCCCTGCTTCATATGTTATAGAAGTACAAAGCAATTAGAAAGCACATTGATTGAACTTTGAAATTCTTGTACTATATCCCGACGACAAATATTTTTGACACTGTACTTCCACAATTATGTGATATCAGAAAAATTGGTTTTCTTATTATTTTTGTCAACACTGCAGTCTTAAAACCTTTAAAGAAGAATGTGATCTGTAATACCTTTCCTTCTAGAATAGCATCATTTTGATCATAATTACCATTTTCTGTTTTTTAATTCTCCTCTTCTTGAATATCCATAAATGAAACATTCAAAAGGCTTATATCAATAAGAACATAGTTAGCTGAAATATAGCTTGCATTTAAGTAAATATTGTGTTGCTGCTTTTGATCTCTTCATGCAATTTGTATCAGAGAATATTTCCTATTCTACTTCATATGCCACTACTTTTCTCAGCTCCAGTCATAAGAAATGCATTCTAGTTTATTATATGTCTTTATTTTGAATCTGTACCACACACATATCTAACACATCTGTTGGTTTTTTAACACTGTTGGTGGCTTCACAAAAAGAAAAACAGGATTGCTAGTGCTTAAAAAAATCTAAAAGATTTCCATTCTTTTGTTCTTTTATCAAATTTGCTCCTGTGCCTTTATTAGGAAAGAGTTAACAACCTCCAGCCAGCAGTCTATAATCAACAGGTTGCTCTAACAGAAAAATAATAACTCTAATCCTCTTTTAAAGTTCAGGAGGTTGGACTAAATGAGGAAAAAATACTGATTAAAGCCCTCTTACAAGCAGAAGTGGGACCAGTGCTAAAATGCTTTGTAATTTAGGAAAAAATCTTCCTCGCTGCTAAGTGAAGGAACCATCACATTATTAAAATTCTAACTTTAAATTTTCTGTCTTACCATCTAGAACGTACTTATATCTCTGTCTATGAATAAAATGATAACAAAACACTTGCTAACCTTTAGGTGGCCAATTCACAGGCAGGTGGAGAGGTTCAGGTCTCTGGAATAGCGTTGAAACAAAAGAAGCATCCTGTTTCCTTTTTTCAGTGTCTTTCCCTTCTCTTTTTTTTTAAGCATTTGAAAATTGAAGGGTGGGTGGTGGGGTGTGTGCAAAGAGAGGAGGGGGCGAAGTCAGCCCACGCTTGGTGTAGGAAGAGTTTTAATGGCCGATGCTGGTAATACAGTTTTCCTGCTACAGTGTCTGCTACTGCAGCTCTGTGTGTGGGCGTAAAGAAATGACACGACTGGGTTTCAAACCATTACACTGAAGATTTGCAAACAGTTAAAAAAAAAAAAAAAAAACAACACAACCCCATCAGGCACAAATGAAAAATTATTTTGTTTTTTCTTTTATCTTTCTCTAAGGTTTCTTTGTTGGGTTTTTTTTAACTTAAAAAATGTCATCCAGTCAAGTTTCTTCCTCAGCCTCTAAATTAAAGATGGTAAATTAAATATTGAGAAAAGTTTCTGGTTTTGCATAGTGTGAGCATTTTGTTAAGATTTTTGCTGCTATTTTTTTAAACTAACCTACAAGAGCTTGTATTTCAAAATGCATCCAGATCGCCACAGTAAACGTCTTCAAAGGACAGCTCTATTTCTGCTTTTGAACATGCTAAATAGGTACCAAATCTTGATAGCACCAAGTAGCATGGTACGATAGACGTAGCAACCACTCCACAACCAGCCAAGGTAGAAAATCTTAACCCATGATGAGTCCTTTGAATATTCCACAATACTCAGCCAAGCTAAAACAGGGCATCCTGGCAGCACGTTTCTGTTCAGCAGCCTAGCAATGCATCAGATCTTACTGATCCCCATCAGACAGAAGACAGGCTTGAATATTGTTTATAACTACTGGGTCTAAAGGAGACCAACAGGAGGGAGACAAAGGGGCCGTTCTCTATGATATCATGGGGAATGACAGGAAAATGCCATTGAAGCTAAAACATAATTGCTGGCACAAGAGAAGGTGAAAATAAATGGTTATGAATACACTGTTTTTGAGAGGGTCAACAGTGCTGGTAGTTTTTTATGAGACGTGCGAGAAAGCTTCTCAAACATGTTTTTGACCCCAAAGAGGCTCAAAGAGAGGGGAGACCTCATTGCTCTCTCCAACTACCTGAAAGGAGGTTGTGAAGAGGAGGGAGCTGGGCTCTTCTCCCAAGTGACAGGGGACAGGACGAGAGGGAATGGCCTCAAGCTCCGCCAGGGGAGGTTTAGGCTGGACATCAGGAAAAAAAAATTCACAGAAAGGGTCATTGGGCACTAGCAGAGGCTGCCCAGGGAGGGGGTTGATTCACCTTCCCTGGAGGGGTTTAAGGCACAGGTGGATGAGGTGCTGAGGGACATGGTTTAGTGTTTGATAGGAATGGTTGGACTTGATGATCCTGTGGGTCTCTTTCAGCCTGGTTATTCTATGATTCTAAATGGGCCCCAAATCAAAAAGGATTTCTATTGCATCTGGCATAAAATACTAAAAAGCAGGGCAACTGGATACCTAGGCAAAGGGAGATGGGAAAGAGAGGAGACACTTTAAAATGTCCAGGTATTTAGTACATATTATCGCCTGCTGTTCTTCGCCCCATCTCCTGGCCACGATGTGAAGTGAGAGCTCCCAGTGCAGAGGATCCAGAGCCAAACGCTAAATTAGCAGAATTCAATGTGTGAGTAAAAATAGCAAGACTGGACTTGAGGACTTCAGACTACTGATCCCAACCTTTCACAAAGAATCTGATAGAGGTAGTTAAACAATGAATCACGATTCAGTGAATGAAAGACAATTTTCAGTTCTGGGTCTATCTGAGAGCTATTACCACTAATACAGAGAAGTACAGGCTGACTTGGTATTAAGTGGGGGTCTTATTTCTTCTGTCATGTACAAACTAGCAGCTGAGGTCAGCTCCAGGAAAATACTGCCTGAGAAATGTCTGTGGCCTCAGCTGATACAGAAAAGCGTGTGCTTAGAGAGAAATATGGCTCCCAGCAGGGTCACATTCATGCAGACTGAGTGCAATTGTACAACATGATGGAGATTGCAAACTGAAATTGCTTAAATCAGTTCAGTAAAAACAGTAATTTTCTTAGCATTGTAATTTTTGTGTGTGTGTGTGTATAGAAGTAGATGGGTCTTTTCCAACCTGGTGATTCTATGATTCTATGATCTTTACCTTTTTACTTTATTACTTTGTATTTCTCTAAATTCTTAATTAATCTGCATACTATCTGCTCAATGAAGATACTTTTTAGTCCAAACACTGTGCATCATTGAGTAGTATCATTTGAATCTTATACTGTAACCGGAATTTAAAAAAAAAAAATTTATTACCATTTTTCTGACCCAGTTTGGAAAGTGTAATTAAAAAAAAAAAAAAGTAGCCTGAAGCAATAACTCTGAAAGGCATATGTTACCCATTTTTGTCTCAGTATGTCATGGACAACTATTTCTAATGACTCTGTCGCAGTCGTCATTCCAAGTCACTGCAACATTCATCATTGTTGCCATGATATTGGCGATTTTGCTGCAGATAAAGTAACATCTGGAACGTCTAAACACACCTAATTTTCCTCTGAGGACTAATCCCCATGAATAATCATTGATTAATATTGGTTATCACAAATAGCAATGTTTATCTTATAGATGTGAACTTTTAAGTTTGAGTGAACAGCAGTCATGGTTTCCTGCACAATTAATATTTCACAAAAGCCCCATTTCCACTATCGTATTTAACATGATTTTTTCTCTCCCAAAGATCACAGCTCTGTAAATCGTTTAAATCAAGTATTAAAAATCTGAAGAAAAAAATTATTATAAAAACATATTAAAAGGAGGAGGAATTAAAGCATTCTAGGAAACTGGACAGTCAACTATTACCTTCATTTCAATACTGCATAACAATTATGAAGTTTCATATGGCATTTTTGTCTATTTGTTGAGACAGCAAGAACCACCACCCCAAAAAGGAGAGTAACCCTCACATATTGGTCAGGTCACAAGAAAAAGAATAAAGCCCAAGAGAAAAGAACTTAAAGACAAAAATGTGCTTCAACAGCAAAAGACACAGAGCTTCATTAGAAGCAAACACAAGTCTACATGCCAAATAAAAGCCACTACAAGGGAAAAAACCTAAACACAAGGCAAAAGTAATGGATCCCATAGGGAAAAGACTCAAGGGCTGCTGAGAAACTGCTAAGGCAATCACTAAATTGAAAAGATTCAGCTGGTCGTGCACACAACCCAAGTGTCTCGCTAAGAATTGGATTTCTATAAAGTGTTTGGGTTACTTTCACACCCCAGGAGCTGGACTCGACCTGTAGACACTCACCTAGCTAGCCTCAAACTGCCTTCCATTAAAGTCCCACAGACTTTTTTTTCCAAATTTAGATTTAATGTGGTTTAGGTAAGGCTCTAACTGCTGAATCATCACACAGGGTTGATTCTGGGGTTTATTTGGTTTGGTTTGGGTTTTCAGTATTAATTCATCATAAGCAGGGCTGGTAAAGGACTGTCACATGGACTAATTCACAAGGATAGCCTACAACCCAAGAAAAAACTCAGACATCTGAAAGAAAAGGTAGATGCATTAGTTTAGCTTTGCTTCTAAAGTACCAGGTGATAACGTGTTAATGGAGAGCGCTCCCATTACTCCTCCTTGCTCGAGTCATTCTTTTGCTGACAATTAAAAGGTTAAAAAGTGGAGTACATTATGATACCTCAGCAGGAGGAATATAAGGGGTCTTTCCAGGTCTTTTAGATTGCTGGAGCAATGTGTTTTCAGGCATATCGCATTATAAATACAAGTAATTACAGTTATGATGCACTTCAAGTGATGTAGCTTTCAGAGGAACAGTTGCTTCCACTCAAAAAGTCAGCAAGGTTAGCTGTTTTTTCCCACATGCACAAACCAGAGTACAATCATACTGATTTTTCCATCTGTTTCTTATTTGTCACAGAAAAACAGATAACTTCAGGAGTTCTGATAGTATTCAGAAATGTTCTAAAAACCACCAGCTTCGCTAACTCAAATGTTAACTTTACAGAAAATGGGGCTAGAATTTGACAGGGTCATTGATCATTCGAACCAACTTTCAGATCAATGTCAAAAACAGTAAAAGGAAGCATCAATAACCAAAACTGCAGAAACCCAACTTTCCCATCCCCGTGACCAGTTCCAGTCACTCAGGTAAACCCCTGGGCCACACCATCCAGCCAGCTTAACAATGGGGTTTTTATATTTTCTCCATAAGCTTTTTTTTTTCCTCAACATGTTGTCAAGGAAACTCTACATTCTTGCAGCCTAGTATCCAGCTCTTAATTGCTATAGACAGAAAACTATTAAGGATTTTGAAACAATTGATAATACTTTCCTCTCCACTATGAAGGGATGTTCTTAGTACCACAAGCTGGATAGAGTTAAAGGAAGGCCTTTTATTGAAAATTCAGGCCTTCAGGAATGCCTATGGGAAATTTGCAAATTATGTCTTCTATTTATTGGTTTATTAAATTATTTTATTTATCAATATTGTATTATGCTGTATGCTATCTACAGGACGACAGCCCTGTAATCTTACTGGTGTCCTTATATTTACATCTATCACAATTCCTCTCATATTTTATTGTCTTTGAACAACACCAAGTTCCTCTGACAAAACCACTTCTGGATTGTGAAAGAGCAGCCAGTTAAACTTCAAGTGATAAGAATTAAGTTAAAGTTGCGCATTGCTTGTATCTTTTTCAGTGATATAATCTTACCTAATATTTACGTAGTCTTTCACTGGAAAAGGAGGTACTATATGTAGACGTACACAGAATTTATGATGCACTCCAAGGAACAACTGCTCTTCAACACCTGAGTGTGAAGCAGTAGCATCCACTGTGCCCATGGTTGGCTTTCTGTAGAGCTCACTTGTCACACCCACACTGCAAAACACTAGGCGAGTCTCTGGGTCGACACTTTCTGTTTACATCTCATGTTCATTGTCCAAAAAGTTCTTTCAGCATGCTAGACAGTACACTCATCTGCTCCATGCATGCCACAAAAGCGTTCCAGTTCTTATCACAGGCTTTAACATGCCATTTGAATTCTTACCCTCATGCAGATGACCAATGAAACATACAGAATTCCTCGTGCTACTGGATTACTTCAATATAAAGATGGGAAGTGGTCGTTTGAAAAGAGCACTTGTAGCTTCCTGGCAGAGTGAAGTACATTATTGCACTGGACTTGTATTTCAGTTGTACATCATGGTAAAAGGTATTTCTGTCACTCTCTTCTTTGGGTTTCATGGAGCTATGCTTTTATCTGTTGTCAAGGAAACACCAGGTTTTTTCCCCTCTTGCTCATTAATGTCTGCATTTTTGTTTCCATAGCTACAAAGCAACCTTAGTGTTTTAAAATAGCAGTAATTGGATTACCATGGCTTTTTGTAATTTATTGACACCATTAATGCCTCAGATTTTCAAAAGCAGACACTGAAACTGTATCAGCAGTTTTTCAGCTATTATCATTTGTTATCTCGCTGTCCTAAAATACTGGGTACATGCGAGAAGTCTTCAGTATCCAAATACGCACTGCACTCAGACTCAGAGATGGTAATCTACAGTCATTGAGTTCTTAACTGGAATCTGCTGTTATATTTAAATGTGGTTTTCTGTCCATGCTCTTAAGGTATATGCAAAACTCTGGAGATTTAGCCCGTTTGTTCTTCTTTTGCTAAAGGTCCCTTAAATAACCACAATGAAATGTGACAGTTAACTTTTAATTGGAAGTTTCCCTGACCATGTCTGTACTGAAAGAGCATCTATTTGGCAAAAGCTAAATTTCCAAACACCTGTCCCAAAATGCCTTCAGCCTGGCACAAAATATGAATTGAAATTACTGAAAATAGTCTGGTTTTCAGTTGTATTAGTTTTAATTTCTGATGGGTACCTGCAAAGAAGTGCAGAGGTTCTGTTGTGAATTTGCTAGGTATTAACCTAGGTTGGATATTAGGAAAAGGATCTTCACTCAAAGGGTGGTGGAGCACTGGAACAGTTCCCCAAGGAAGCAGTCACGGCAACATTCAAGGAGCATTTGGAAAACGCCTTCAAACACATGGTGTGAATTCTGGGTTTGTTCTATGCAGGCACAGGAGTTGGACTCGGTGATCCTTGTGGGTCCCTTCCAGCTCAGGACTTTCTGTGATTTTATCATTCTCTAATCCCACCATTTAACCAATTACCAATCATCTTCTAACACTTCAGATTTAAGTTACAATTTACTCACCTATTTCAAGTGTCTGCAAAGCCCCATAAATGCATATTATATACCCTTACCCTTCCTTTCTGTTATCTCCGTTTCCTCCTGTCCTCAGACAGCTTATCTCACACCCCTGATGAGGTGGCATGTCCAGGTGTGGCTGCCTGGCCACACAGCAGGTCAAATAGAAAGCAACTGAATTCACCATTTGGACTTCCCAACAGTGGTGTCCCCTCTCTGGGTTTCTCCATTCTGAGTACCAGTCAGTAGACACATACCAGTCCCACAGTCTATTAAACAGTTGTAAAAGGAGGACAGACAGAATGACAAGATATCACCTATTTCCTTAGAAAAGCAAACTGAAGAGAGTCACCAATCCAAAAAAAATTACAACCTAGGTGTATGGAAAAGGTGGCAACAAGTGGCTAGGCACAGATAACGGTAAACAAGGAAGTCCTTTTAATCTAGAATATTAGTTCCTACTTTTCATAGTGGATTTCTGTGCATCCTTGAGGCTAAGACATTCTATTACCATAGAAACAGTATCCTGTGTCATTGTGGACCTTACTGTAGACATGTGCTGTTATGGAAACAGTCATCTTAACAGCTGTCCTCACGTTATACATTTCAGTTACTGTGTTTGTAAAGAACAGAAGAAGTGTTTAATAATTTAATAAACACCTCGAGGCTGCTGCAAATTAAAATACAGCATTAGAACAAAAGGTATATTAAAATTATGGTGCTCTTTGATTAATTACCTATCTTTCCAAATCTCTAGCATCTGCAAAGGTTTGGGGAAAAAGATGGTCTGTCCACCGCAACAATCATCAGTAAAACTAAAATGTTTAAGTATCTTTAAGTCAAGTGAAAAGAAACATTAGGACAAGCAAGTAATCAGTACTTTCACATTCTTCCTTTGGAAAATGAATTTAAAAAAAAAATACTGATAAAAGTATACTTTTCTTGAAATTTTCTTTAACTGTTTAGATTCTGCAAGCTTTGTTGTTTGGGATATGTGAACTAAATTTATTTTTTTCTTTTATTTACAGCTGACAAAGAGAAAAGTCTGTTAGCCAGATTGTTACCTGTGAAAGCCTCCATCTCCACAATGCCGGTATTCCCTGTTGGCTCTAGTAAGTAGTCACTATGAACTGTCAGAGCTCTCAGCACTCCCTGATATTATTTCTGAAAAGACAGAATAAATTGATGTGCTCAATTTAGCTAACAAAGCTGACAGGTACAATCCCATTTTGCTTGTCTTCCAAAAACTGTGGTTTAGCGAGGCTAATAGTTGTCTTCCTTTTCTCCCTTTATACATATTCTCTGATATTCCTTTTTTAGTACTGCAGGTTTTGGAACGCATGCCCATGCTGACTAGATTCTCTAAGAAGCAACAACAAAATATAGTAATTAAAAAACAGACCATATACCATATTCTCAATATAGGCCTCAAAAAAAGTCAGCAAGGAGATGAGGTAGGAATTGCTTTTTGAGGAAAGGCTTTTCTAAGTGAGCACAGAAGAGATTCAACATCTGAGGTTTGCCCAGCTCCTAATTCTGCAGACGTTTTTTTCATGGGTTTGGTCCTCACAATTATTTAAATAATCAGATGAATAATTCTTGAACTAAAACTAATATTCACCATCAGTTTTCTAAAGAAGGGTCTTTCTTTGAGGTAGCTGTAGTTAACTTTTGTTTAAATCTGTGCAGATCCCTTGTGTGTGTTCAGATGGTTTTGAAAGTACCCCTTTAATTTTAAGTGTATTAGCAAGGATTAAGGTATCTATGACGCACTGAAATGCCAAATAAGTTTTAGTTGCTTCTGAGACAGGGTCATCTCCAAGTTCCGTGTTTAATGAAGCTCTGTAGAGGTTTTTTTATTAAAATCATAGTTTTACTTTGAACTGTCCTTGCCTGCTGCTTTCATTGCTAATTTATCTGGCAGCACCAGTCCCTGCTAGAGTCCATGTGCCCAGGGGACTGTTCAGCAGCTCAGACAGTATTTGTTTGTTCTGTTCCTATGATACTCATACCACTGTACGTTTCGGAGCCCCTTACATAAAAGATACACAGCATGCATATCTTGATGAAAAAGAAAAGCTAGCTGCTATACTCTTCATCTTACCCTTTCATAGACCCTGATTTATAATAATTATTGATTTACAATATTTTATGTATTTCAGAGCACCTCTACATGGTCAAAATTTGTCACCAGTAGAAAGTGTATGTAAAACTATTCTTACTTCTGAGCATGAAAACCATACATTGACACTAACCAAGAAGGTCAAACTCCGATTTTGTCATCTTATTAGTCATGAACCTGCTGGAAAACCATGCATATCCTATTGACTTAGTGCCTTGTTCCCAAAAGGAGAAGGGCCATTTTCTGGTGCAGTTTTTGACTTTCAGCTGTTTCTCTGTGGATTGTCAGTTCCATCAAAACACTAGAATATCATCTCAGCTTAGAGTAGGGAATTCCCGCTGTCAAGCAGGAATCCCAGTTGAGAAGGTTGGGATTGAGCCTTAAATTGCTGTTACTATTAAAGGTCCAGGAATTGTAATCTCAGAGATGAGGTCTTGTGCTTTTGATTGCTGAGACTGGATCCTCCCCTCCGAAAGAGGTGGCAAATATAATCCCAGTACCAAGGAAAGTATAAACAGACTTAAATCCAGGATCCACCTGTTCTCTGGCCCACAAAACTTCAAACAAAAATTGTTTAATGGCTTGTCTTCATCACAGTTCTGTGGTCAGCCACTTCCAGATGTGAGCTAGAGATGCCTCACAACTGATATATAATTAATTCAATAATTGTCTCTGTGATAGTTAAGAAGTCAGCACTGATGACTGAGTAGCCACCTTGATGCACTAGTTTGGGTATGAAGAATCCTCAGCTTCTATTTCCAGGCTGAAGTTTCTTTAAACCATGGCAAAAGAAAGCTGAGTGCAACAAGATTTCTGGAGCAAAGCTTTATATAACTTCTGGATACAGGAGCAAGGTTTGAAGACCATGAGTTATGTTTGTGATTTGACATGTAATATGTTATGACCAGTAGCTGTCATCGCTAGTTCTTCAAGTTTTGGCATTAGAAAGTTGCATTCAACAAATGTTTGATAGCACACTGTGTTTTTATAAGAAATGTTGTCATCTTTAGAATCAAACAAGTATCAGATGTAGGGGAGAAGCATGAATATTTCCAAACAACACAAAATCATCAGCAATTTCAAAATACTTTAAAATATGTGGGTTTGCCTTTAATTGTGTTGTTACTGTGCTTGCTCATGAGTTGTGGATAATAACACGTGATTATCATCTGCCTACTTGATCACGTACGCATTTGTGATGCTTGCAAGAAAAAAAACATTATCTGGCTGGTGGCTGTCACATTATGCAGAGTTTCAGAGACTGTTTCCCAGACAACAGAACAGTCCTAGTGCATCCATGAACTGTACTCCATCATCTACATGCACTTAAGTCACCTATTGGCAGCTGCTGCTCCCACTTATCCCACAGAAAAGATGGAACTGTTTGCATAGCCATAATCCAAGCCCCCGAACCATGGAAGCTGAGGAAATCGAACAATTTAAAAAATAAAGAAAATGTCAAAATTCGTGGTTATAATAAGTCCTGCAGCACATACCTTTCTTGTTACAAATTTTGAGTCAGATTTTAAATTGAAACCATATCATTCACTAGCCAAAAGCCATTTAAGGGCCACGTGCTGCCTTTTGAAGACCTCTGCTGCAACACATAAATACAAGTGCTCCTGTTTCATGTGGCACCTCATTCCATTGTGGCAATTTGACTGTGTTAACACAAAGCACTACAGATAGCAGGTGGAAGACCTAACCCGACGAGTAGCCAGGATGCTAACGATGAGGCAGTGAGGTGGTCGGCTGTGTGTGTGCTTGTGAATACGTTTATTTGTTACATGTTGTATGTTGTCAAGTGGGGGAGGAAGCTGATAAGGAAAACAATCATTTGCGTTCAACTTGTATAAACAGTATTAGAGCCCAGTTATTGTAGACAGTGTTAGTATGTATGATCACAGTAGATGTGTCACATGCTTGATAAGGAAAGTATGGGCTTGCCTGCTTTTTAGCAACGGATGCGGTCAGCCTCATCCTAAACAAAGTCGAATATGATTTTAACTTTATAATTACAAAGAACAGAAAGATTATATGACAGCAGGGAAATAGCTGCATTAATCAACTGTGATTACAAACTTAATCAATAAGATGCTCTGAATGCATTTTTGCATGGATAATGTAAAAACCATTGACGCTGCTCATTCACTGAAATAATTTCAACTTTCTGCCTCATTAGATTTTCAAAAGGCTTTTTGAAGTACTGCTATGTTAGCAGTTACTCAAAAGTTCCTTCTTCCTTGTAGCTACATACGTACCACATACGCTTTCACAGCTAGATATCTTAAACTATTTGTTTAAAATTGCCCAACTGTTGATTTTTAGGAATTTATTAGATATTTGTCACAGCAGTTCGTGTCACAGAAATTTGCATAAATAAACAGCTGTGAGTTCACTAAATAATGAGGTAATTTTTACCTCTTCTAGGTTTCTTGATGCAAACTTACTGACATAGACAGTGAAGTCCTGTGATTTGTGTATGCAGCTCTGTGTAAAGCAGTGAGCAGAGCAAACGTGTTTGTGTGTAAAAACTGAGGAAAGAAAGTGCACATGACTTACTTGTAAACTCAGCCTCTTCTGCAGAGAAGGTACCTATCCGAAACACAGCCGGTCTTTGTAGATGATAACAAGTTGACAGAGACATCTGCAGCCTTGTGAGAGAAGGATGCGCTGTTGTTCTCTTCATTTGCTGACACCCTTGCAGAGGGATTCGTCAACTCTCAGCAAAATGTGACTTAACCACATTCACTGTAATTGTCCAGTGTTGAAGTAGTTTATGTAACCTGGTAAAAATGTTTGATGAGTTAGTAATTTGACTGCTTTATTGAGTAAGTGGAAACACTGGTATGGACACAACCTTCTCACAAATGGTTTTCATATGTTATTTTAGAGCTTAGAAATAATTCTGGGATTCAAGCTGTTTTAAATATGTCTGAGAGGGAAATGGGCATAATTTTGAAACAGGAAATAAGTTTGCAATAGTATTGTTAAGAAATTACATCCTTTTTTTTTTTTAGCTCCCTGTATCACCATGCTAGAGAACAGCAGCTTTATTTTTTGACTACAGCCTACTGTACAACAGCGTATGAAACATTTAAGCAGTACTAAAATACTACATATCAAGAAACTTAAGGAAGAACCCTTCTTTGCAATCAATACTGGAAAATAATTTCTGAATCTGCATATCAATCTGTGGAAAAGAGTTAGTACCTCATTGTTTTTAGTCATAAAAAGGAAGAAAGTAGATCTCCCCTTTTTATGATACAGGAAATAGAATACAGCATCTGAGAATGAATAATTCTCATTTTACACTCTGCCTTCTGTGTCATCTTTTTCCCAAGAAAAAGACAAGAAAAGCTGTCTGAGACAAACTTCCATGTTATGGTTTGCACTCACTGCATTTCATTTCTGCAATGAGACATATACAGGAGTAATAGTACTAGAATAAAATGTTATTAGCCTGGATTACCCTGTGAGTAATTCATTTTTTCTGTTCTTTATTTCCATTCCATAGGTTTACATGCGATTTCAATTCCTGGCATAAAATAGTGGTTTGGAAACTTCCTGGACAGGTAACCAGATGTTCTGAATCCTTTGAATCTCACAGGATTCCTGCTGCGTATATGTCACTCGTCCTTGTGATGAAGGCAAATGTTGAAGGTGAGCACTCAAAGATGCAAGAAATTTGTTATTTATAAACATGTTATCTGAAAACCTCTGGGTTTTTTCAGTCCTTTTGGGGAGGCACTGTCAGAAGCAATGGATTCGGGGATTGCCAGTTGTAGTCCCTTTGATCCTTTCACTGAAGAAGATGAATACAGATCACAAGCTTGTCAGAGGGGTTAATGCTTCCCTGTGGTGTAAGACGCTGCGGTGCATACGTGCAGAACCACTTCAGCTTTGCCTTCAGAAATTATGTAAACTGGTCTAAAGTCATGCTGTTGTCTAAAGTTTGTACGTTCCTGTCTCCTCTGTTTCTCTGCTGTGGAAGTCACACACATGAGCATCCAGTAACAGCGGTAAACTGGTGCAGCACTAAGATCTTTACTGTAGGTTGAAGTTTCTGCCAAGTTAACCAGACTTAAATTTTATTTGGGGATGGTTCCTTGTTTTGATGTTGAATTTTCATTAATATTTCTGAAGTACTGAAAAGGGCCTGAATGTATCCTTCTAATTTGTTTCCAGCAAGGAATTTCTGTCTAGATCACATTTTAACATGGAAGCGGGGGAACAATATATTTGTGCTTAAAATTATGCCCTGGATTTAGGGGTGGGCAGTGCTTTGAGAGTGGTTGTTGCTGGGATGCAGAATCAGGGTAGGGCTCTTGTTGTGTTTCGCATGGCAATGCTTAGAGATGTGGATACTTGGAGGTGAGTTTGCTTGTAAGACTGCAAATACTGATCCTTCCATTCAGATGGAATAACTAGGTCTTCAGGTGGAGACCCTCATGGAAATCTAGCCCCCTCTTGTGGTTTTCCCACACAGGAGGCATGAATCGATTCACCCATTTGTCTGCATAATTAAACTGACCTCAGATGGCATCGGTTCCAGCCCGCTTAATAAGCTCTGACAGAAATTGAGAAACCAGTTGTACAGAGCGTAGTCTGCCAGTGCAGCTACCTTGATGAGACAGGGAGCTTTGAGACACTACGGAGCTCAGTGGTCGGTAGTGCTGTTTGCTGCGTTCCTGACCCTTCCTTCTGCCCTGGGCCAAATGACAAGCCCAGACCTCAGCTGTGACAAAGAATTTGCGACTACATCGTTTATGGAGAATGAAGGTGAAAGGTTTTGGAGTGGTAGAGCAGCTTGTTGAAGCAGTGGGAAGCAGCTCTTCGGACTCAGCATCAGCAGTGGAACTGCTAATGCCATGCAGGGAAAACAATGATAAAGAATGCTTGTTATTTTGATAAAACAGTATTTTCAGTATTGAAAAGGCAATCTTTTTGTTCCATCTATGTTTAATTGAATAGAGAAAGAGATGCACCAAAGCATCTTAATGCCTATCCATGATACAGTTTAAGCTCTGTCCTGACCTAGTACATGTACCAACATGTGGATTCATTTGCAATTAACACCATATTGTCAGGATGAAATATGTTGTGTAGTGGTGGCATTTCCCCATTAGAGTCTCCTTTTGATACTGATTAGAAATCTGGAAGGATCAAAATTACTTGAACAAAACTATAAACAAAATCTAGAGGAGTTGGTACCATCCTACACTGAGATATTGCTGTGCTTTCCTTCTGAAAAGAAGGGTGTTTGCTTATTAAAAGTAAAATTGGAGGTGGCCTTTTCATAAAGAGATGTAGAATGACTTGCAAGGCATTAAAAACTGGCTCTGGAAGCACCGAAAAGAGAGTTTTGCTACCTAACTAAGCTTTTTTAAGTACATACAGGAAAATACGGCCAAAAGCTAACAGCCTGAGATACTGAATTGACTGCTGATGGTGAAAGAGTGTTTGTAGATTGGGTAGTCACTAAGAATTGTATAATGAAAGTCATTGAAGAGGTATGTCCGGAAAAGAAAACATCGGTAATATCATTTTTCTGCCAGTACAACTGCCAGACTGACAAAGGGAGTGGGAACTTGTTTTTACAGCTCAAGAAAAGAGCAAGACCTTCAAATGGTTTTCATTAATACAGAGTGTGAATACTCATATTTCAAACACATCAAAACTTTTGATTTCAGATCAAGGACCTGGTGCAGTATTATTGTAGTGTTTGCTGTGTTTCAGAATATCAGGGGAAAAAGCACTACCAAATATATTTTTCTTAAGTGCAAGAAAAAGTAAACTTGCCTCTGTTGTAATCTGAAAACTGTGAAGTGTTGTGATACAGGGGAAGCAACCAGAGCTCTTATCCTGCCTACTGCAAAGAAGTGAAGCAGTAAATACAAAACACTCCACTAGATATGGCATCTGCAGTCTTAGCACAGTAAAATTTGGCTGTGGTGATCCATCCTGAATGCCACTTCTGACCTGCATTCATTTAATCCAGAAGTACAGCTTAAATCACTGCATTTGTCACCAAAACCTTTTAGGTTTAGAATTTAGTGACCTCTTACACTGCAGAGTGGTCTGGTTGATCTCTGAGATTAGAGCTTTGAGACAGGATGGTGTTGACTTTTCTAAGCCTAATAAAATACCTGTATTTTCCTGACAGAACTCCAGGTGCCTAAACCTGAGCGGGTTTGGCAGTCAGTGGGTTTAGTAGCCATTATGGAGTGTGTGAATGATCTAATTGATGGAGATAAAGTGACTTTTGGTTTCTGGGCTATTTCCTGACATTTGTGCTTTTTAGTCAAAATCATGGATATTTTATGAGGCTGCTCAAAAGGGGATACCTCACACTTCCCTGCTGGCAAAGATGGGTCTGAAATTACAAAATCATAATGCTGTATTCTGTAAATCAATTGATTTGGACCTTACGAGTGCTTTCATACAGAATTCCAAGAGCAATTTCAAGTCTTCCTTGGTCATGTCAAGGAAATTACTCTGCTAAAATCCATATGAAGTATGTATCACAAGGCCCATTTCATGCAACAGTTGCATGTAGTAGTCATAAGCAAATAGCCCATGAAAAGTACATACAATATAAGTAATCTCACCACAGGCTTCCACAGATCTTTATATTCTTTTGCAGATATCCATTATCGTCCTTAGTGATCATCTTGGCAGGACCTGGGACTGGGACTCAATTGAAAGGACGTTTACTTTGAATTCTTCACGGAAAGGGTCGTTAGGCATTGGAACAGGCTACCCAGGGAGGTGGCTGACTCGCCTTCCCTGGAGGTGTTTAAGGTGAGGGTGGATGAGGTACTTACGGGCATGATTTAGGGATTGGTGGGAATGGTTGGACTCGATGATCCAGTGGGTCTCTTCCGACCCAGTGATTCTATGATTCTATGAATTCAATTATTAGACAGATACTGTCAAGACATAGGGGAAAAGTTACCTAATTTTATGATGTTAAATTCTTGGTCATAAAAATGGACACAGTATTCTCAAGGTGCAACATCACCAGGGTAAAGAATTCTAGCACTTAGGCTGCGCAACTTTTTCCTCTGCAGTTACCAATGAGCACTGTATTTTCCTAAAGTCTGGCTTTGTAATTTTATTATTCCTTTAACAGTCAGTTTTCTAAGTAATCCAGCCTTTGATAACACTCAAATACAGAAACTTACATGAACGAAAATCCTGTAAAAATTAATTGAAGTTTATACAAGCAAGAGCTGTTGCAACCTAGCTCCTAATCTGTACCATATGTTGCCACGCTTCCTTCTTGAAAGTGTCATTTTGCTCTGCTTCCATTAGTTAATATTAGTTTTACAGAAGAATCTGAGGAGAAGCCATAGATAGGACAGCTAACGGATAGGAGACAGTATCTGCTGAATGGCCAATGTGTGTGTTAAGGGTCACCACTTTCTGCGCCCATGCACTGCGTTCTGAGACTTCTCAAAATGCGTAGCGTTTTTAACAGCCTTTACAAAATTCTCCAGTTGCAGAAATCACTCAGTGGGTATTAAGACTACAACGGAATTGGAATGGACTTGCAATCTTCCAGAAATATCTTAGTACACTACGATAGATCACTAGCACGTTAACAATTTTTTGTAGTCCCATGAGGTGGAAGAGTTAGAAACAATAAGATCAAGACAGGTCTTCCCAGCAGAAATGTATTCTCTTAGCAACTCTCACTTTAGTGTTTGCTACTGACTGAATCTGGTGGTTTATCATTGAACAGTAACTTCTCTGTGTACTGGCTTCCACATTAGGTGTTCAGGGCAAACAAGAACACATGGGAATATTCACTGAATCGGTTCTTCCCTTGACAGACTAGGATTTCTGGCACTGCAGAAAGACGAGAGAAATTTCACTATGTCAAGTAACCTGTTTCTGGGAAATTTCTCTCAGATTTTTCCAGAGAGGCCATTACTGTACAGTCATGAGCATATAACACTCACTCACTGGCTGAGAGTCGTGTCTATGAAATGCTTTCCTGCTGTCTCCCTAACTGGAAAAATATACAATTTCTGCACTTCCAACATCATCATCTTGAGCATTTTACAAGAAAACACTTGAAGTTGTGCCACAAAACGCATGAGGTTTTGTTTGTCATTATAACCCCTTTCTTACTGCTTTAAATCACTTATGTTTTATTCCAAGGGTAAGAGACACAGTCCGGGACGGTCGGTTGGCAGCCGTCCGTGCTGGAACAGCCGGCCTGTTACAAAAGGTGTTTCTCCCCACGGGACTCGGCGCGGGGCTGTTTTGTAACGGCGGGTTATACAAGGCCTCGCCGGCGGCGCGCTTACAAAACGCGCTGGCTCCGGGCGGGCGGGAGCGGCCTGGGCGGGGCAGCGCCCTCCACCCCTCCCGCACCGCTTAAATAACGCCCCGTCCCTCGGGCCGGCCCCGCGGGATCCCGGCGCCCTCTGCTGACCGGCACCGCCCGGCCCCAGCGTTAACCGGCTCGGCCGACGGAGGCAGCCGGTTCCGTTTATCGCAGAAACGCCGTCGGAGGAAACGGCTGCTCAGTTCCCGGTCGCCATGGGCCCCTCACCGACGGGGGCGCTCGGGACGAGGTGGCACCTGCCGCGGCAACGCGTGAACCGCCGCCCCGCGCTGCCAAGGGCGCCGCCCCCGGAAGCGGAAGCGCTGGGGCGCGGCGCACGTGACACTCCCACCCACCCACGCGGCACGGCGGCGTGACGTCATCGCGGCGCCGAGAGGCCATTGGAGGCGCCGGCGGGCCCGGAGCCGCCTGGCAAAGCCCGAACCGCGGAGCGGCCCCAACCCGGCCCCAACCCCAACCCCGGTCACACCATGAGGATCTGGACCTCGGAGCACGTGTTCGAGTAAGCGGTGGCGCCGCCGGCCTCCCCTGACCTTCCCCGCGCCGCCTTGGCCCGGGTCACCCCCTGGGCCGGCAGGGGTCGGGGATGAGGGGGAGAGGAGAGAGGAGGGAGAGGGGCCGGGGAGGAGGGGGAAGAGGAAGAGGAGGAGGCAGTGGGGGGGCGAGAAGGAGGAGGAGAAGGAGGAGGAGGAGGTAGGAGGCAGGAGGCAGTGGGGTCCGAGGAGGAGGAGGTAGGAGGCGGTGGAGGCCGAGGAGGAGGAGGTAGGAGGCGGTGGAGGCCGAGGAGGAGGAAGAGGTAGGAAGCAGGGGGGCCGAGGAGGAAGAGAAGGCAGTGAGGGCCGAGGAGGAGGAGGCACGGGGTGTTAGGGCTGCAGCAGCCGTACCTGCGGGGTGCGGGCCCTCTCTCACAGGGCAGCTTCATGCTGTCTCTGGGCATAGGGCTGAGAAAGTGGCCTGAGTGGCTTGGGGACTCCAGTGCTCCAACACCTCTGCTGGAAAATAGTCCAAAAGACGTACTTATTAGAGAAAAGTAATTTACTCTAGGTTTATTGAAGAAATCACAGTCTTTCAGGATTACGTCATGCCTTTATCAATTAGTAGCCAAAGGTGACTGGACTGAGGAGTCCTGATGAGTCAGGTGTACGGTATGTGAACTTGCCTGTACCATTGTCCAATCCAGAAAACTGATGTTTTCCTTTAGGGAAGGATATTTTTAGGGTTGAGAATTGAAAACTGAACAGCTTTAAAAATAAAAATCGATGGTTGTGTTATGTTTTAATAGCACTCCTGCTAAAAATGGTAGGTGAACAACTCTGATTCTGTTTTGGCAGTCACCCCTGGGAAACAGTAACGACGGCTGCCATGCAGAAATACCCCAATCCCATGAACCCCAGTGTGGTTGGTGTTGACGTCCTGGACAGACATGTGGACCCCAGTGGGAAGCTGCACAGCCACAGGCTCCTCAGTACCGAATGGGGAATACCTTCCATTGTGAAATCTGTATGTATGGTATTGCAGAGCTTGGAAAGGATGACAGAAAGAAAGGGGAAGCTTATGTACCAGATGTTGTAACAGAAGTGTATTGTTTCATAACTTTAATGGTTTAAAAGTACAAACATTTCTGTATCAGGAAAGCTCTACAACAGTACACAAAGTGACTCCCTAGCAGGGAGTCACTTCTGTCTTGAAAGTGAGATCTACCTCAACTGAAAAAGTTTAGCTTAAAATAAAACTAAATTCTGTTGCTTCGGCGTCTGTTCAATACAATAGCCACTCCTTATGCTTTAACAACATAGAAACATTGTGGTTGGTTTGCATAATTAATTCCATATATGTTTGCCTGTCTTCTAGCTCATTGGCACATGTAGAACAAAGACATACGTTCAGGAGCACTCTGTTGTTGACCCAGTGAAAAAAACAATGGAGCTTAAATCCTGTAATGTAAGTAGCTGTGTCTGTGCAATTGAAATAGATTACAGATTATAATACCTTGTGAACTTGAGAAAGAAAATAATCTTGAAAATTACCTGAAAATTGCATTAGAACAATACAAGTTAAATCTTTAAGTGATGTGTTTATAGTTGACCAGCTCTGTTTTTCAGAAGGGAGCTACTAGGCTTTTGAAACTTGCCAGGACTGAAGCATCTGAACACTCTGATGAGCAAGACAGGAGTAGTTTAGGGGCAGCAGGGTTCTTAAGAAAAAACATTTTTCAAAGCCATATGGTGTACTCTGTCACAGTTTCCTAATCATGTAATGTTTTGCTCTTTGTACTATTCCATCTGTCTTATCTCACTGTTGAAATGTTCTTATTAATATGGGAGCATATATTGATAAGTGATCCAAAAGAAGTAAGGAAAGCAAACTAGATCTGCAAATGCTGAACTTGGAGATTTCTCTGCCTTGTTTTACAAGCTGAATACTTGCAGGAAAAGCATAATGTTTAAGTCAGATTTAAGCGTTAGTATTCAATGTAGCTTTATTTACTGCGCTCCTTTAATGTTTTTATCAAGGGGTAATTTTGTCTTGTATTCAACAGATTTCATTTACAAACTTAGTATCGGTAGATGAGAGGCTTGTCTACAAACCACATCCTCATGAACGAAACAAGTGAGTACTACCTAGTTCTGAGATTGCCCCAGAGTAGTACAGACTGGCTTTGAAAATTTCCATGGTTCCCTTTGAATAAAAGCTGAGGTTTGCATCACCTTTGTTATAGCAACTTGTCTAAAAAAGGATTAAAGGAACTATCATTTTCTCTAGTGGCACTGCTCCCGCAGAGCACCCCTGGGAAGCGTAATGTCATGCTATGATGGAGACCTATTCAGATGGGCTTTTCCAGGAGTTGGGCTGTGTCCCATCCGTAGGTGCACCTGCAGCCCAAATCATCTGGTTCCACCCTTAACTTCCCCTTGCTAAAGAGGGAAATAGTTGAGTGCCACAATGGGAGATTTGGATTTAGTGAGGTGTCTTGGTTTTATTTTGTGAGTAGAAGCATAAAGCAGCTAGGCACCGCGGAAGTGGGTTGTATTCATGGGGCAAGAATTTCTGTTGGCAAAGCTGATGAGGGAATGTACTTGTTGGGGAGGAGTCAGTTTTTTTCAGCAATGCATTCCATTTTAATCTACTCAGGCTAATGCAGTACCTGCTCTCTGTTTCAGAACCATATTGACACAAGAAGCAATAATATCTGTAAAAGGTGTCAGTCTCAGCAGTTACCTAGAAGGGCTGATGGCGAACACTATTTCATCCAATGCTAATAAAGTAAGTATGACTTGTGTTAAATGTGTGATCACTGGCTAAATGAGAAAGGGAATAAAAATTCGTTGTTTTACTTTTTGGCTTTGTCAGCAGTCATGGGAAGAGTCCAAGTAGTTCTACTGCCTTTACTGTAGAGACTGAATGCTCATCTTGCTGAGTGTCCTCTTTTTTTCCTCTTATGAGTGGAGATAACAATTTATTATTGGTAAACCTCTGTGAATCTTCACTAGAAAAACATCTCCACTCAATGAAGAGTCCAGTGCTGAGACTCTTTTGCTGCCCTTTTAATGCCATGTAGTAGTTTTTGCTATTGAAAAAGGATATGCATCCAGACAGATCTGAAGTAGTTATGTGGGAGTAATGAAGTGGTGTTTTAGTTGAGAATCTATCCTCTGGGAATCCAAAGATGTTTTGAGTGCAGCCTCAAGAATGATAGACTAATCTGCATAAAAAACCTTTTCTAGTGTAAGCAGTGTTGACATAAGGAATTCTTCCATTAAATCTAAGGCAGCACATGTTCCTGTGGTACTCTGGTTACTGAAGAAAAAAAATGCCAGAGGCGTGTATTTCTGTACCTTTTCTTCTTTTTTGAACTATTCTATCTTTAGTCATTTTCAGTAAGATGGGGTGTAGCCTGTTTACTTATTTACTAAGGTTTATATGCTGATAAACTTTTCTTCAACTGCAGGGCCGTGAAGCATTGGAATGGGTAATTAATAGATTGAATGCTGAAATTGAAGAGTTTGCGGCTTCAGCAAGAGGAACCATGAGGAACTCAATGGCAGCAGCAGCATTTGTAGAGAAATGATAGTAAATTTATCTGTATTACTAACAAAGTTTAACAGTCTGAAGCTTCTCTCCAAACCTAAACACAAGTATCCTTTGTTTTTAAAGGCATACCTGTGGATTAGGCATGTTTCAAAATTATTTTTGAGAAAAGTTGAGCTCTTACTAATGAGGCTGATGCACAAAGCCTAGTTAATACATTGGTTCAACAGGACCGAATTCAGTAATGGATGAAATAATTCTCAAGTATAGTTCCTGTATTTATATGAACACTAACTTATAATGTTCAGGTATGAAATCCCCTCATTTAGCAATGAGGCTGCATTTGATAAAGGAGACTGGCATGTTAGGTTAACTTCCATGGATTTTTTTATTTTTGTGTGACTGAAGGACTACCTCTTTTGGGACCAAGCCCAAAATTAAGCAGAATGGTTTTTTCCAGCATTGTTCTGTTTATTAATTTTTGATAGTTGTGTGATACAACTTGGTTTAATAGAAAGTTTATTACTTGACGTTTGAAGTACAAAAGAATGTACAAAATACTTTTTGATAAGCTTTTTAACTTCTTTGGTTGAGCTAGCATGGTACTCAAAGTTTTTTTCAGTCAATACAGATAAAACACACAAAGCGTCTCTTATGTACCGAAGCCTAAATTCTGTTCCTAAATGTGACATTGATGAGCTGGGCATGCAGTAACTTAGAATTCTATCTTAAACGTCTAGAATAAGTATCTCCATTTCTAAAAGCCCATAAAATAAAGGGGTACGATAAGCATAGAGCAGCAGTACACTCATTAACTTGCTCATTCTCCAAAAATAACCTGTTAGATCAACTGAATATTGCTTTGTCCTTTAATTTAAACATAGTGTTCTAAGTCCAGAAGTCCCTTTACCTTTTCAACTAATTTGCTCATAATACAAGGCTTTTTAAATGAACCCTTTGAGAGTTAATGGCTTTCTACAGTTTGTGTTTATTTCTAGGTGCTCGCTGTAGATTCTTGGTACTGTCACCAGTTGTTAGCTGCAGGAAGTTAAAGGTCAGGCCTTGACTCACATATACCAGGCTGCTGGTAGCCCTGTTGGCTTCAGCAGGGCTCTCGCTCCCACGGGGCTCCTTCAGTGTGAAGGAAAAACGGAAAGACACAGCCCTGAATTAGCTAATGCTTGTTATTTTTCAGAGGCTTTTCCTGGAATTTTGATTCTTCCAAGTAATTTCAAGACTTTCTATTAGCCTTCAAGGGCTGTAATGTCACCTGTCCCAGCACATTTTACGTTGCATGCCATGTCTGTTCTATCAGAATTGCCTATTGAATAGTGTCTGCTATACAGAGAACCTGAGCTTATTTTAAATGGTAAATACACGGGAACACAATCTTATGTAAGATTTGTGTAGGGGTGGGAAGCAGGGGTGTATATATAATAACTTTTAAAAATTTAACTATTCTAAATATTTTTCTAAAAAGAAATGGTTTGAGACTACCTTAATAACTTGAAATCACTTATTTGCCACGCTTTTACAGGACATTGTGACAACCAAAATAGCATTTCAATTTAAAAAGTGTACGTAAAACTTCTGTAAAACCGTCCCATCATTTCTGATAAAAATGCAATGCTTGAAACTTATCTTCAATGTTTGTTCACTCATCAGCATCGCTTGGCATTTTAAAATCAATTTTTTCTTTTCCTATTTTTTTTCTGCATTAAGGACAGCATAGTAAGAACTCACAGTTTGCCCTTGCACTGAAAAAACCTTACAGTTTAAATTTTGCCAGCTTTCAACACCTTTTTGATAGATAGTGATTTTCTTTGTTCTATTTTATTTATAAGCTTGCATTCTCATTCTGTCAGGGAGGATGACTTTCTGTACGTGGCACTTTTTAAATAAAATTTTATCTGAGTTCTGTCTCATTCCTGAAACTTTGTCGTCCATTTGGATTTTTAACTGCTGGGTGAGTAACCTAAAATGAGGGGTGGGGAAAGGAGTTAATTTATTCTTTTATTGAAATGCATATCCTAAAACGCACACTGACAGCTGCTATTGCCTTTTTTTTTTTTTTTTTTTTTTTTTTTTTTTACTTCTTAACTGCTTTTCTGCAAATCTGATACACAAATGGAGAAGAGGAGGCTGAGGGGAGACCTCATTGCTCTCTCCAACTACCTCAAAGGAGGTTGTGGAGAGGAGGGAGCTGGGCTCTTCTCCCAAGTGACAGGGGACAGGACGAGAGGGAATGGCCTCAAGCTCTGCCAGGGGAGGTTCAGGCTGAACATTAGGAAAAAATTTTTCACAGAAAGAGTCATTGGGCACTGGAACAGGCTGCCCAGGGAGGAGGTGGACAAGGTGCAGAGGGACATGGTTTAGTGTTTGATAGGAATCGTTGGACTCGATGATCCAGTGGGTCTCCTCCAACCTGGTTATTCTATGATTCTAAATAGTGACCAGATTTCATGGTTTGCTAGGTCTGTGGAAAGATTTTCAGTACACTTGGACTGAGTGTTGCATGTGCTAGTTCTCTGTTAAGGAATGTGTTATCTGCAGGTGGTATCTAATGCTTACTGTTGTTAAGAGCAGAAAGAACAAAATATTGGGGTCTGTACAGTCATGTAACAGCCTGTTTAGCCCCAGTTCTCACAACAGGACACTGCACCTAAAGCAGCCCTGCTTGAAGGGGAGCGGAGGCTGCCTGTGCAGCAATCCCTGTGCTGTCCCACTGCGGAAGGAAGCAGGTACCTGCCTGGTGCTCAGCATGCACAAATAATTAGATGATTTCTTCACCAGCTACTTGAGCAAGTCCCGTGTTCCCTGTGGCTCAGCTTCATAGTGCAAAGTGCACTGTGGGGCTGTGTCACGGCTGGCCCTGCCAGTAAAAGTCACCCAAATAACCTTGCTGAGAAACATAACAGAAGTGAGTAAGCTTTAGAGGCAGAGCTCAAGGGCCTGAATAGCATTTAAGATAGCACTGTTAAAATCCTTATTTACTTGTATGGTAGCTGCTTGGGTTCATCTAGATTTAAACATATAGCATCTGCAAGAAAATTAGTAGGTATGTTGTGAAATTGGGAGTGAGGAAGCTTCTATCAGAACTAGAGTGGAATTTGCTTATATTTTATAGTCATGTCATATTCTAAATTATCTACCTGAAGTGCTAGAAGCATTTAACTTTCTTAACCGGATGCCCTCCCCCCAGTTTTATTTTCTCTATTTATTATTTCCAGTGTTGAAGGGTATTCAGCAAGCTACACAATTCCCCTGCTTTTCCTGTGAAAGCCTAGAACAAACAGAAGCAGGGTCCTACCACACAGATGATGTTATTTCCCTGTCTGCAGAGTGAGATGCAATAATGGCCCTTATTTACCCAGGATCCTAAATCTCTCTTGTCTTTCAAAGAAGCGTAAGCACCTCTGAGACTTCAAAATGTCTGAAAAGAGGCTCCAACCACTGATGTCACCTAGGTGTTATTACAACATCGATTCAATATTATGAACTGTGGACAGAATGTTTTACATTATCATACTATTTTATCATAACATTTAAAAAGTAACATAGCTAACAAAATTTGTACCTGAATTCTGCTCTGCAGATCCTGGGTCCCTCCAGGAACTATTTATGTCAGATTTTGTAGACGGGCAGCCGAGAACTTGGATGACATTGCAAAATTGTTTTTACTTGGAATCCAGGTGTGCAAAAGTGAAAAATCAATCTTCATCTGCTTCATCAACTACCCTTCAAAATGTTCTCCTGTAAGAGGAAGAAGCACAGAACTGCAACTTTAAGATCAGAGCTGATTTCAGAGCATGTTTTCTGCTGGTGTCCCGTGCAGAGTGCTGTACTTAAACAAGAGGAGATTTAATAGGAGATGACCTGTATTGTCATCAGTACAGCGTGACTTCCATTCGCTGGGGAACAGATTAGGGTCACCGGCAGAGAGAACAGCAGAGCTTTACCAGCACAGCCCAGTATGGCTTACACAGGCAAAGAAAGGAGATAAATCCACAGCTATCAAAGGTAGGAAGCATTATTACTGACCTGTACATTTTATACAATGGTGGCCATAATTCTGTGTTTCTTGACAATGTTTTCATAGGAAAATGTGCAATAACTTTGCCATTTTAAATTAAGGTAGAAGGAACACAGTGAAGGGATGATGGAATTAACAGTCTGTTGGAAATCACATTGGCACTGGCTTTTTATTGTATTCTAGTTTGCCTTTTACATAATCATTTGCTTTCCCCTGAACAATACACTGGAGAATCTTTTCAGAAAAATAAAGTCAGTCATAAAAATGATAGTGTTGTTAGATAGCAAGGGGTTTTTTGTAAGGGATTTTTTAAAATAAGAATATAGGTTGGCAAGAAAATTTGTAATTGCATCACAAATAATGCATGTTAAGAATAATTAATTTATTTTGCCTTTGATCTATAGACATTGTATTCTTGATAGAATTAAAGTCGTGTTGCATGAGCTCTAAAATTACAGATGCATTACGAATAAATACTAAGTGTATTCGAGAACTACTTTTAGGTCTCATCATTGGTACATAAGCAATTTTCATTCTGGTCAAAGTTTTTTGTTGTGCTTAAGGCCCACAATTTTAATATTTGCATAGTAGACATCCTTTCTGTCAACTTCAGTCCATGTTCAGCAGACACCTGCTTCTGTTAAGAGCTGACCTCAGTGGGAGTTCCACCCATGGTGATTATGTTAAATCCATTATACATGCATCTGGCCATCAGTTGTGTAATAACATGATAGAAGCTTGGGGGTATTCACCTGAGAAGCTGCAGCCTCTTGTATGCATGCATCTCTCATGTTCTTGGACTGTAAAATACTTTAGTGATGACTCTGCAAAAAACTTTATGTGCATTCTTGTGCCTACGTGTGGAAAGAGCTGGTTTGCAGCACAGGCTTGAGACGAGAGAAGGCAGCTGTGGATCAGCCTCTTGAGCTACTCTAACTATAATTAGATGCACCTTTATGAACTGAAATATAAGCTGTTCTGTTCCCTTTTTAGTTAGATGTCTGCCTTCTATCAGAACTTCTCTGTAGGATACTTTTATTAAACAATTCAAACTAATCACAAATTAAAAATTACCATTATACAGCACAGGTTTTACATCCAGAAGTACAAAATAAAAGTAAGTAAATAAGACCTCTTTTTACCTGAAATACAAGAAGAACTGATATTGCTTAAATGTGTATTTCTTAGTCACAGATCAGTTTAGCATACTGCTAGCTTCCAAATGTAAATCCTGCACATGCTGCAGAGAGAGATACTGTTTTCCTTGCTGATTTTTGTTAGCAGGAAGATCCACATTTTACAGGTAGATGTTATGACTCAAAAGGAAATAATCCTTCATACCTTTAGAGTCAAAGCCCCGGTCTCATTTGTTGTCTTTTACATCTGTGTATTTTTAAAAATCCCTCTCCATAACCAGTAAGCAGACCAGTATCTGACTATTCTATGGTCTCTGGAAAAGAAGAACAAAATCATTTTAATTTTCATTTTGTTACACAACGATTATTTTATTCCAGACCTTCAGGGCAGGGAGATGGCATTTGGCAGGAGGGTATTCTTTGTTAGGCTATCATAGATGCTAAAATCTGGTTGAACAAGGAGAGACATGCCAGAACAGAAGAATGTCTGCTAATGTACGTATTACCCTGTACTCGTCTTTCTGTTCTGGTCCTCTGGGAAGACACAATATTCTAAATAAGTTTGTGAGCACCTATTACTACAGTTTTTCTGCACCAAAAGAAAAAGAAACTTAGAACCATAGAATCACTAGGTTGGAAAAGACCCACAGGGTCATCGAGTCCAACCATTCCTGTCAATCACTAAACCATGCAAACTAAACTTCTAAGAGATATAAAGACTAAAATTGAATGCTTAGTTGTTTTCAGAAGTAATATTATTTGGGTTCAATATGTTTTGGCATGTTATTAGAGAACTTTAGTTTAAAATACTTCTGATTTAACACCGGTCATGTTGTGGATTTATTTGGTTTTTCAGTGTCATCTGTTCAATCTACCTGGACCTACTTGGTCTCACTTTTTTGGCCTCCCTGGACCCCTCCAGTGTCAAGACTTCAGCCTCCTTGGAACTCTTTAAAATCCCCTTTTCAGACTCTTTGGATTTATCCAGTCTGAGCTCTTCATCCTCTGTGGACTTCTCCAGTCTCACTTCTTCATCTTCTCTGGACCTTTCAAGTCTCGCATCTTCAGCCTCTTCAGACTTCTCCAGTACCTCCTCTTCAATCTCCTTAGAGCTCTCCAGTCTCACCTCTTCAGATTCCTGGGAGCGCTCCAGTTTCACCTCTTCAATTTCACTGGACCTATCAAGTCTCACTTCATCAGGCTCCCTGGATCTCTCTGGCGACAGTTCTTCAATCTCCTTAGATCTCTCAAGTCTCGGCTCGACACCCTCCCCAGATTTCTCCAGTCCTGCCTCTTCGCCCTCTCTAGACCTCTCCAGTATCACTTCCTCATCCTCCCTAGATGTTTCTAGTCACACCTCCTCAGCTTCCTTAGACTTTTCCTGTACAATTCCTCCATCCTCACTTGGTGACTCAGAGCAGACCTCCTCAACCTCTTCAGAATCACTAGATCTCACAGATTTTAACTATGTCATGTTTCAGGGCTCCTCTGAATTATCCTCATCGACCTCTGAGGATGTTTCTAATTTCATCTCTACACGCTTTCCGGATGTCTCCAATCTCACCTTTCAGGATGCTGCTTCTCTCTCTTCCTTGGTTTCTTTGGACATTTCTAATCTCACATCTTTAGTTCCTGCAGACCTCTCCACTCTCACATTTTTGGATGTTGCTAACCGCGCTGCTTCAGCTTCTCTTGATCTCTGCATCTAACCCTCTTAATACCCTTAACAACCTCTCTCTGCACCATCTCTGGATCTTTCTAAACTTTTCTCCTCTATGTGCTCTTCCTAAGTTCTCTCTCTGAAAGTTCTCAATATATCCTAGCATCTAAACAGAACCAGGCATGAAATCAGGTCATACAAATCTATAATGGTGCCTTGTTTATAGCTACATAAACATCAATATATATTCTTGAATTTTTATAGAGCATAATATGTCACTAATGTAATTACCATTCTGTCTCAGCACGGTACCTCTCCCAAAGGTTTAGCTTCCTAAATTCATTCTGAATTTTCATCTATCAGGATCAACGAAGAGTAGACACAACTAGATGTACAGATAATTGCATCCAAGTTTTACACCTCCCTTACAGATTTAAATCTTGAGTGTATTGGTCAGAATTGCAGGCAGAGGCATTGCACGTGGAGGTACAGAGAAAGAAGATGTGGTGGGAGAAGAAAATTGAGGGGGAAAAAAGAGCAGGTAAGAGATAGGGTGTAGGCAGAGGAATCAGAGAATGTGTGGGTGGGAAAAGAGGGGCACGAAGCCAGAGGAAAGATGTCCAACTCTGCTAGCATCACTTTTTTCTGCCAAGCCATATTTGTGCCCTGGGCTGCCCATGAGGCTTAAAATAACCTTATTGATAACTATTTACTGATCAAACAATCAGATGTTACCATTAAAACAGCATTTTCATATGACAGCCCTTTATCAACATATGTAAGTAGTGCAGCTAATAGCGTTGCATAGGTAGCTGAGAGGAGCTTCCTTAAATCTTTGGTGCTTTCTTGTATCTTTTCATTATTATTGTTTTAGCAGGATTTAAGAAAACTAGTGTTTTATTTCATTATCATATCACCGCACCCTGTCTGTTAAAACTGCTACCACAGCAAATATTTTTTTCATTGATTTAATTTTTACAAGTTGGAAAGCTTTGCTCCAATACGCCATATCTGTCTCAAAAGTAGGATGAAAATGGCTTGCACAAGGAAATAAATAAGGAAATAAATGCATGAAATAAGAACTGTTTTCTGCCTCATTTATACTAGTTCTTTCTTTAAAATTAAGTAGGAAAGATTATAATAGATGGATTTTTAGAAATCACCACGAGACTTCCAGGGATACTAAAATGGGCGAAGAGGAACAAAGTCACCAGCACTTCCCCAAGACCTCTACAGGATTCTAGAGGATTCTTACATATTTTGTGATGTGGTTTGGCTCTGGATGGAAGGAATAGAGGGAAGAAGTATTTATACTTAAGTGCAAGGATTTAATAAAAACCCAATCCATAATCTCCTTAAGTTCTTAGTCCTAATTATTTAAATGAACATTAGGTTAGGACCAAATTGATTCCTTGTCAAACATGGTTCAAGTCTTCCCATAACCTTTGTTTATTATATACGGAAAATATACTACTTTTCCATCAAGTGCTGATAGATGATGATAGCTTCTAGTTTGCTATGTTGTCTTTTATGCCTTTGTTTAGAGTGAATGACTGAATCACTTCAGGTATCGGCATCAAAGGTCTTGCATCCCCAAGAATCCCACGCCAAGGCATCCCTTCTGATGGGATAAAACTCTGAATATGGCACAGCTGTGTCACACACAGATTAAAACACAGAATCCCAAAACTCCTTTGTGGCTTTTCAGTACTTAAAAGGGACTTTTAAAAAAGATGGGGGAAACTTTTTGGCGGGGCCTTTAGCAACAGGACAAGGATAATGGTTTTAAACTAAAAGAGGTTTTAAACTAAAAAAGGCATTTACACTAGATTTAAGGAAGACCTTTTTTACACTGAGGGTGGTGAAACACTGGCACATGCAGCCTTGAGAGGTGATAGAGGCCCCATCCCTGGGCACATTCAAGGTCAGGTTGGATGGGGTGCTGAGAAACCTGACCTGGTTGAAGAAGTCCCTGCTCACTGCAGGGCAGTTGGACTGGTTGACCTTCACAGTCTCTTCTAACTCAAAGCATTCCATGAATTAAAGACAGCCTGTTTATTAAAATCATTGGCCCCAGGTGCTTGTAAGCCATATCCCTCTTTATAGTCTTATCTAGAAAAAACTAAGAATTGCTGGCAGAGAGGGGTAATGACAACTGATTTAGCTGGAAAACAAAACAAAACAAAACAAAACAAAACATGCTTTCAACACCTTGCTTGGACATGGAGCTGTTGGAACGAGTCCAGAGGAGCCTATAAATATAATCAGAGGGCTGGAGCACCTCCCATATGATGACAGGCCGAGAGAGCTGGGGTTGTTCAGCCTGGAGAAGGCTCGGAGAAGACCTTATAGAGACCTTGCAGTATCTGAAAGGGCTACAAGAAAGCCAGGGAGGGGCTGTTCACAAAGGCTTGTGGCGATAGGGATGATGGGCAATGGGTATGAACTGGAGAGGGGCAGATTTAGACTAGACATAAGGAGAAACTTCTTCACTACGAGAGCGGTGAGGTGCTGGAACAGGTCGCTCAGGGTGGCTGCGGCTGCCCCATGCTGGAGGCATTCAGGGCCAGGTCGGATGGGCCTTGGCCAGCCCGGTGCAGCGGGAGGTGTCCCTGCCCGTGACAGAGGGTGGAACCCGAACCGTTCTGTAATTCCCCAGCGCGCCTTTCCCGCCACTTCCGGTGCCGGGGGCGGGACTCGCGCTCACTCGGGCCTCTGATTGGCCGCCGCGCGCCTTCCCTCGGCCAGCGGCCCCGCGCTCCCATTGGCGGAGGGTCCGCCCTGTTTGCTGACCGGCCGGCGCTCGGCGCCCCGCGGTTCCGGTTCCGGCGCGCGCTGACCTTGCCCCGCGCGGAGCCGTAGCCATGGTGGCGTACTGGCGGCAGGCCGGGCTCAGGTACCGCCGCGCGGGGAGGGACCGCGGGGCCCTGGGGAGGAAAGCGAGCTGGGGAGGGGGCTGGAGAACACGGGGGAGCGGCTGAGGGACCGGGGCCCTGGAGAAAAGGAGGCTGAGGGGAGACCTCATCGCTCTCTGCAACACCTGAAGGGAGGTTGTAGCGAGGCGGGTGTTGGTCTGTTCTCCCAAGTGACCGGTGATGGGACAGGAGGGAATGGCCTCAAGTTTAAAGAATCATAGAATAGTTTGTGTTGGAAGGGACCTTAAAGCCCATCTAGTTCCAGCCCCTGCAGTGGGCAGGGACACCTCCCACTGGGTCAGGCTGCCCAGGGCCCATCCAACCTGGCCTTGAACATCTCTAGGGATGGGGCAACCTATGCCAATGCCTCACCACTCTCACAGTGAAGAAATTCTGCCTTATGTCTAGTGAAAGTCTGCCCCTCTCCAGTTTATACCATTATCTCTCATCCTCTCACCACAAGCCTTTTTAACCAGTCCCTCCCCAGCTTTCCTGTAGCCCTTTTAGGTATTGGAAGGTCGCTATAAGGTCTCCTCAGAGCCTTCTCTTCTCCCAGCTAAATAGCCCCAACTTTCTCAGCCTGTCCTCATACGGGAGTTTGGAAAACACCTTTGAGGCCATCAAGTCCAACTGTCCCTGTCTGCTACTAAACCAGGGATTTGGTAGATGGGCAGATGAAGTGCTTAGGGATATAGTTTAGTAGTGGACAGGTATAGTTGGGCTTGGTGGTCTCAAAAATCTTTTCCAGCCTAATGAATCTATGATCTTTGGGGCAGGCTTGGTTCTTACCCACGTTCTCTTTCCACTTTCCTCCCGTCTGCAGTTACATCCGGTACTCACAGATCTGTGCGCAGGTTGTGAGAGCAGCGATGAAGCCTCAGTACAAGGCAGAGGCAGAGAGGGCCGCCATGGCCACGGTGAAAACGGTGAAACCCAAGAAGGAGTAAAAGGTGAGTGAGTGGAGGGTCTGGGCTGCACTGTCGTTGCTGTCGCATCAGGAGCGCTGATTTCCCCACCGTGAGTCGCAAGGATCCCAGCCTGTAGCTGCTTGGCTTATTACATTCTGCACACAGAACATCAAATGATTCTGTGGCTATTAGGATGACAAAAAATGGCCTCAAGTTGCACCAGGGGAAGTTCAGATTAGATATCAGGAAATATTTCTTCACTGATAGGGTTCTTGGGCACTGGAAGTGTCTGCCCAGGGGGGTGGTTGAGTCATCATCCCTGTCGATATTTAAAAGATTTGTAGGCAAGTTGCTCAAGGATATGGTTTAGTGGTGGACAGGTATGGTTGGACTTGATGACCTCAAAGATCTTTTCCAACTGAATGAATCTATGATTCTATCAGTGCTGATCTTCATGTGTGCAGCTGGAGTGGATTGCTGGCTGCGGATGTGTCCGCGTGCTGGTGACATGGGGATAGGAAACCGCATAAACGAGATGTTCTCTGTCAGGCCCTACTCTGAATGGTCTGGGGTTGGTCAGAGTTGGGATGTATGTATGTAAAAACAGCCACATTTCTGTAGTGGTGTTCAGAGGCTTCTTGTCTCTTCCTTTACTGAGCTAAGAGAGAGCCTCTCTGAATCACTCTTTCCCCTCATCTGCAGACTTATCTGTGAAAGAGAGATCCTACTCATACCTTCATTTGTCACACTGCGTACATCACGAGCAACTGAAATCTCTTCTAAGTAGAACAGCTTCTATTCCTGATCTGAGATTAACTGTTAGTACTTTTTGTTTGAAGCTTGCTTTGTACAGATTGTTTACTCAAGTAACTTGTATCTTAAATCTCTTGTAGGAACTGATCTTAACAGCAAATAGCAAAGCTGGAGGCAAGCTCAAGACCCTGCAGTACAATGTCATCACATTAACTTTAAAACTTGCCTATGTATGTAAATCAGCATGGTAATAAATGTAACTTCTGTTAAACAAATGAATGTGTAGAAAGTGTTGTTCCTCTTGAAGCAAAGTACCCTGTTTTGCAGAGATACCTTTCACTTGTTTGAAGATAGAAAACTGCTTTGATCACAGTCTACTTTTCAGTAGCAACATATATTTTATCTTTAATGCAAGTCTCTTGTTGGGTTTCATGCTAATATTTCAGGTGCATCGAAGGGAGAGATTTAATTGGTTTCTGCCTACTTTGTTTCAGTGATTATTGATGACTTTGGAAAAAAGTTTTCTTCACTAAAACCGATGTTGACTGAGACTACAGGTGTATAATTTTCATAATTAAAAATCCCTCTGACAGTTCTCTCTGCTGGAAGTCATGTGCTGCTGACTTTAAAATTCTCTGTCATCATGGTGTTCATCTTCTATGTGTGCTTAGAACAGAACTGAGTCAGTGAAAATCATTTTGAGGCTTAGCATTGATTAAACCTAAGAAGCAGGATACTTTGCTGTGGATGTGCTGCACAGGGTCTAATCTCCACAGCTGTGCTGCTTTATATTCAAAGCAAGCGTGACACTCTCCCACCGCACAGGAAGGATCGTTGTACAGGATCGGCTTCAGGTTTGTGTTCACCTGGGAACTTCTGCCGTTCACTCAAACACGAGGCCTTAGTTTCTTCTGAGTACAATAAACTGTCTTCTAAGAGTATAATGAAACAACCTCACTTTTCCCATGTATTTTAAAGTTAGTCCTTATAAGAACAAATCATGATTTTTGTCTCTCAAACGTTTCAAGTACTGAAGTATTTTATAGAACGGTATATACTTTTTATTTTAAAGAATGTCAAAAATACAATCTTAAGTAGATGGCTGGGAATGACACCGAATGTCTTTTCCTGAAGTCAAGATATGTTTTTGATTTAGCGATTGTCTAACTAGCTGCAAACCATTCTATCCATTTTGTACTGAACAAAAGGAAGAAAATAATACAATAGTTAGTACATGAGGAAAACTACTTTTACACGGTGCTCATAACTTTGCATGCCAATATACCTCAGTCTATAGTTTGAAATGGAAGCAAACCACACAGTCACGAAAACAAGCTCTGCATTAATACA
The DNA here is from genome assembly GCA_033459285.1 of Clamator glandarius. Lineage (NCBI taxonomy): Eukaryota > Metazoa > Chordata > Aves > Cuculiformes > Cuculidae > Clamator > Clamator glandarius. The sequence goes on along the minus strand of JAUNZM010000055.1, from coordinate 4,287,079 downwards.
AGCCAGCGAGGTGATAGAACTACTAAAGTACTTTAAAAAAAGGTAAGAATGTGCATATTTTGCCCCATGTTTCCCCTCCCCTGCAGTTTTAAGGACCTGAACTTGTCTCAGATGGACTGTGTCAAAAAATTGATGCTGCCTTTACAGGCCTTACAGATGTACACGTGCTCCTAAAACAGTGACAAGTTCACAAATAAAACACAGACTGTTTACCTGAAAATAAATAAATTTGATGAGTTAATAGCATATTTTGCTGTTGCTTATGATCCTGATATATACACACACATGCTGTATGTTACATTCAGTGTCTGGCAATATTACTATAAAAGCGAATACATTTACAAGAAAGGCTGTTATAAGACAACTTGTGTTCGTAGTGGCTCTTTTTTTGAGAGCGATTGAGTGTCAGCAGTTGTTTAGGAGAGTAAAGCATAGCTGCCATTAATCTCAAAAGCATTGTACTGTAATATTGGATGAATTTTGGCCAGATGAAGAGAAAAAAAATCTTGAGGTGTTATTTTCAGTTCTGTGGATGATGGCTAGTGCTTTTTCTTTGGTAAGCATCAACAGGTTCATTTGGAGACTATTTTGGTACTGCCACTGGTTTTATGCTGCTTCCTTTTCTGGGCTGACTTCCACTTCTACCTCTTCGTATTCCTCAACATCCGCAGTGGCGTCCTGGTACTGCTGGTACTCGGACACAAGGTCATTAGTGTTGCCTTCTGCTTCAGAAAACTCCATCTCATCCATACCTTCCCCAGTATACCAATGGAGAAATGCTTTTCTTCTGAACATAGCAGAGAACTGTTCCGAAACCCTGATGAAGAGTTCCTGAATGGCTGTGTTATTGCCGATGAAGGTAGCTGCCATCTTCAGTCCTCGTGGTGGTATGTCACACACGGCCACTTTCACATTATTAGGGATCCACTCCACAAAGTAGGAACTATTCTTGGTCTGAACAGCCAGCAACTGTTCATCCACCTCTCTGGTAGACATTCGGCCTCTGAAGATGCATGCCACGGTCAAGTACCGGCCACGACGAGGGTCGCAGGCTGCCATCATGTTGCGTGCATCAAACATTTGTTGAGTAAGCTCTGGCACTGAGAGGGCTCTGTACTGCTGGCTACCTCGAGCTGTCAGCGGAGCAAAGCCGGGCATAAAGAAATGCAGGCGAGGAAAGGGCACCATGTTAACAGCCAGCTTCCTCAGATCTGCATTCAGCTGGCCAGGAAAACGGAGTGAGGTTGTGACACCACTCATTGTTAGGGACACTAAGTGATTGAGGTCACCGTAGGTGGGATTGGTGAGCTTCAAAGTTCTAAAACATATATCATATAGAGCCTCATTGTCAATGCAAAAGGTTTCATCTGTATTCTCTATTAGCTGATGGATGGAGAGGATGGCATTATATGGCTCTACGACTGTGTCGGATACTTTAGGAGAAGGCACAACACTGAAAGTGTTCATAATCCTGTCAGGATATTCTTCTCTGATTTTGTTGATGAGAAGCGTGCCCATACCTGAGCCTGTACCACCACCAAGCGAATGGATGAGCTGGAACCCCTGAAGGCAGTCACAGCTCTCACACTCATTCCTGACCACATCCATGACGTTTTCAATCAGTTCCGCGCCTTCTGTGTAATGGCCCTTAGCCCAGTTGTTCCCAGCACCTGAATTACCTGTAAACAGAATTACAGAAAGAACAGACACAAAGTTAACGAGAAGTTTTAAAGACTATGGAAGTGAGAATTAAAAAGCAATTTGAGACAGTTAGTGTGCAGACAGCATGCTGTACATACCATGAATAAAATTGTCAGGTCGAAAGAGTGGGCCTATTTTGCTAGACCGTACACTATCCATTGTACCAGGTTCCAGGTCCACCAAGATAGAGCGGGGCACAAATTTATGGGCTAGAAAAAAAGAAAATGATTGTGAACAGCAATTACTGTTAGAAGACAAAGAGACAGGCTCTTAATTTACTTTGAAAATTCCAACCCACCTACAGTGATTTAGGGATAATTTTTTTCTAAATTACTTATTTTAACTTTCATGTTGGCTCTGCACATCGCTCTGCCAACACCCTAGCAGTGCTGAGCACTTACAGTAAGCCTCATTGAAGTACACGTTAATTCGCTCAAGCTGCAGTGATGCATCCCCATGGTAGTTTCCAGCAATGTCAATCCCGTGTTCATCACTTATCACCTCCCAGAACTGTAAAAGGAAAGAGGTTCAATATACATACAAAGATTTATCTCTTTTCAGTGCAATGTGTTCAGCGTCAGCAGGACTGTGGCACGACAAAGCTGCCTCTGACAAATTTGTATGTGAGCAATGGTTTCCACAAACAGATGTTGGCTCTAAATGTCCTATCTTGACACTCATATGGATGTCTTGTACTGGGGCTCTTATCTAGGCAGCAGCCACAGCAGTGTTCTTGTAGGCACACCCACCCACTGCAATGACCACGCTATTCTAATTTTAAAGGTCTTCTGGTTTAGCACCCAGTCTCATTTTGAGTGTATAAATACACCATTGCCAACATGTGCATGGTGGTTTTTTGTGTGTGTGCGTGTGCATGAGCTTTTCTACAGGTCTTATTAGACACAAGCAGTTTCCAGATCAAAGCCAACAGAAAAGAAAAAAAAAAAACCCAAACAACTAAACCTTTCAGCTACTACACTGGCTGCATTCAAACCATCTGGGTTTAACACAACATTCCCTGGCCATCCACAGCTTCATGTTCCAATAAAAGGCATCAAGGTGATACTTGTGGGAGCAAAAATTGGATCAAGAACACAACAGAACGATCCTTCAGCTTTCATGTCTCTTCAAAGACCTCCAAATTAACACAGATACTTCCTTTTTTGTCAACTTCCTACTAATAAATTAAAAATAATTTTAAAAAGACAGATATCACAGCAAAAAGCAATGGTGTTTGGGTTTTCTTTATCTCTTAGCACACAAAGGCACCAATGAGCAACTTCTCTCTAAGTAACATCATGGCAACATTGAACTCCACAAAAATACTCCACATGACATGACTACCTGTCACAGGAAGGCAGGAATCCTCAGCTGCACCTTGTGCTACTTAGAAAATCTAACCAGTCACTGACAGCACAAGTCACTGTTGAAGAAGTCCTGTGGTAATGATCACAGTGTGGCAGAGTTACTGCTGTATAGCTGAACTAAAGCTCTGTCATCCCAACTTTGCAGCCCTGGAACTACTGGCTACTTCACATGCCCGGATATTTTTCAGACTAGATCAGAGTCCCTGAAAATGTGAGTCCCAGCAGGAATGCACTGGAGCACTTATAATCATTGACCCACAGGTCTTTGATAGTTTTATTCCTTGATAGTCTTAACATCAACCTTTGCATGAAGAGCAAGACCATCTTATGACATTACAATACTCATATTCATTTGCATGAGGAGCATATGCAATACTCATATTCATTTCCATGAAGAGCAAGACCATCTTATGACATTACAATACTCATATTCATTGCTAACATGCCATGCATCCGACCATTGAGTTGATAAATTGCTCCCTGCAAAAGTTGCCATGTGTTAACAACATTTGACCTGGTACCCCAGCAACACTACTAGTGACCAATACTGAATAGAGACCTTACCTTCGCTCCAATTTGGTTCCCACACTGGCCAATCTGAAGATGCACAATTTCACGCATTTCTGTATAGCTTAGACTAGGTGGTAGCTACACCCTAACCCAGGTTTTCTAGTTGCAGTCCCCAGAACAAGCCCTCTTCCTGCAGCTGTATCAGCTACACCCAGCACAGTCCACCCAGGGGGCCCTTTTATACCGCTGGGACTGACACTGGGGCAGGGAGGGGAGTAGTCAGCTCCTCAGGCTGCTCAGCAAAGCATTTCCCAAGGAGGCAAAGTGCCTACTCACCACCTGGTATGGGGTACAAGAGCACAGGTACATCACTGAGTGGCTCAGGAAAGAAAATTGTCTCATGCACCCCCCCTTACCGTCGATTCCAGTTCTCTGTTCAGCCAGCAGTCTGATTCATGAATAGCTGTGCACATTATATTTGTGTATCATGATTATAAAATACATTAAATGTATACAAATAAACACAAATATTTAGAGATTACAACCAAACATAAGTGATCTTAATTTAGGTACATGTACTTCTGCCACATACTTTAAATTTTAACATCGTATGAGTCATACAGAACAACATCCATAATAAAAACAATAATAACTTCTAAGCAGCAGCCTCCTTTACTCACAACATTCAACTTATTGCCAGGCAAACTTGCTGTTCACTAATAACCATAATTCTCAGCATCTAAGTGACGGATCATTCTCAGTGTCTAAGTGCATGAAGGAAGTGGGACAGAATCAATAAGAAACCACTTTGTAAAACCTAAATACAACACTGCACTCTCAGTGATACATATTCCTTAAACATTTAATAATAATCCATCCATTTCAGCCAATCTGAATCGACTTGTGCCTAGCATGCACAGATGCTCACTCTCTCTTCCTTTCCTGCCATTAAAAAAATACAGTATTTCTTGTATTTCTGATTTTCTTATATCTGAGATGCAGTAGTTCAGAACTTGCCAGGAAAATATTAGAGGTGAAAATCCAGTTCCACTGAAGTTAAGTATAATGTTCACTATACAAAATGTGTCGCTGCATTAAAGGAAATGGTACAAGGCTGAGCAAAACATGACACAGCCTTGTTGCCTGCTGATAAACAGGACTAATATCACTGAGCAACAGAAACCCAGCTTACAGTAGGTTTTTTTTTTACATGTCACGCGACTGTCAGTGCTTTGCAACTGTTCCTTTTAAGGATAGGAAAAGGAAACGAAATTAGGAAAGCACCTTGAATTATTTTGTATAAAAGGATGACAGTGGAAGAACTTGACTCATTGAAAGCAACTACTTTACCACTCTATGGGTTGCTACAGATAAGGCATCTCTGAGCTTCCACATAGTTCCAAAAGAAAAATCAGCTTATTCCAGACTTCCCCATCAGAGATAACTTCCACTTCTTCCACCAGCCAATAGAGGAACAGACAACTGCTCCTCAGACAAAGTTTTGTGACAGAAGTGCATTGCAATAAAAGTAGCCAGCAAACATTCTGTCATACCCAACCAAGCCACGAGCTGTCCTCAGTAGGGAGCAATAATAGCGAGACTTTAAGTTCAGCTAGATTTTTTTTTTCCTTAAAGCACAATTAGTTTTATAATTTTCAAAAAAATTAAGTGTTCTCTAAACAGTTTAGTCTGCAAGACAACATAACAGTTAAGGTCCATTGCCACACTGTAGACATTTTCTACAATGGCAATGGTTAACTTCTACAATTTATCAAGACAAAATTCTGGAAAGGTTATTTGGACATTTAGTTTAAAAGCAAATATCATTTTATTCATGGACATTTCATACTTTTTTCTAAGCACAGGTGGAAAAAACAAACAACAGTGGAGTTCTGAGTTGTGTACTCAGTGGCTGCATTCCAAATGAGAGACGCACTGACATGACGTGTCAGAGAGCTACTGACACTCCTTACTACTTAAAATGAGCAATGCTTTAATCTACAATAGCCACAACTCCTTGGAATCACACATCTCCATTGAAGAAGCAGTTCCTAACAGAGTCTTAAACATTATGGCACATGACACGAAGTACCTGAGGTGCTTTATGGAGATGGGTTTGTGCCTCTTATCCTCTCTCTTCCCCAAACTGCATTTCTGTGAACCCTAAGTCTGTCTTTAGACCAAACTCAGTAAACGAGAAGCCTGTTTTTCCATAGGTTTTGTTTGCAGGCCTGTCACTGCTGAGCCCTGAGAAACCTCAAGGCTGTTAACTGCCCAAGCGCAGTGTCCAGGCAGAGCTGCTGAACATGTGCTGATGCAGATTAGCGGCTGGACCATGAGCAGAGAAAGAGGAGATGGGGGCGGAAGGGTTGGCTTTGAGGGACTTCTGGCACTGTGGAGATTAGGAGCAGCCTGGCACTGGGCACGGCTACTACCAGCCTGCCCTGCAGCGCCTGTTATCAGGCTGCCCGCTGTTTCCATTGCCTTTAGAATGGGTCCCAGATACCATAGCCCCGGTGATGGCCTAAACTAAGACCATTTGGTTACTGGGGTTTTGTTTGTTTTAATGCCATTCTGGGATATTTACTTACATTTTTAATATGGTTTGTTTGAGAGGAACCGGATTTTTGCACTAGCAGAGAAGATTATTGAGAAGAAAGTATTCAAGTTGAGATAAACCTGGCTACCAGATAAGTTTAGAGGAGACACCAGATGAGCTGACACCAGTGTCAACTAACCTAGGCTATGTCAGGAATGCTATCAAAATGATGTCACATTCAGCAGGCAATGCATATTTTCACTTAGTAAGAAAAACTATTTTAAAGACAGGTGGCCCAAGGGGAAGAAGGCAGGACTGCCCACTGAAAGTTATCCTTAGCACAATGAGACCATATTTTAGACAAACAGCTTTTGTCACAATTAGTGTGGACAAAAAGCAGTTTGTTACCTTCTCCCCCACTCCCAAACCCACAGCTTTATGACCTGGCAAAAACAGGGCTTGCAGCATGCGAATTCATCTGGCAGGCAGCACCCTTACCTGGGCTCCACTGCCACAACTGTGCTTACTGCTGGATTTGGATCATTAGGTGATCAAAAAAAGGTCAACTGCATGCAGCCAGGCTCAGTTCGTACCCTGCTGTTGGTTTGTTTGCATTGGCTTCTCCGTGCATCATGTGGAGCTAATAAAATTTACGCCTTATCTAAACAGGCACTGAGAGCTACAGAAGCCAAGCTATGAGGGAAGAACTGGTTGTGGTTTAATAAACCTGTTCATCAAACATGAAAGCTGCAGCCAACATATGGAAAAGAAACATAAGCAGTCCACCCACACTGATATTTAAACCTTCTGCAGGAAAATTAGAATGCTATTTTTACAATTGACTAAATCTTGTAGCTGGTAATAAAGAACCTTCAAACGTCCTGAACCCTAAAGAAAGGCCTAAAAGAAGTGGATGCAGGTCTGTATTCCTTTGTAAATTGTAGCATAAAAGGGCTTGGAAAATTCAAAACCCGGAACTAGCAAAAAAACCCAACAAAACAAAACCCCCAGTCTCTTGTGCCATGTAATCCCTGTCGCCGAGTGCAGTCTGACACAACGCTGCTGTGTTGGGCCAAAGGTAAAGGAGCCGACAGCCTGTGCCTGTCCCAGCGTGACAGCAGCAGTGTACATTGAACCATAGTAATGCTTTAACAGCTTTTTCTTTTCCTTCTTTTCTGGGGGGGTTGTGTGTGATCTAAACAAAATTCCTTTCCTGTTGAGCAGAAGCCAAACTGAGCTGAGTCCAGCCCAGCCAAACTCAGAATCACAGAATGACCAGGTTGGAAAAGATCCACTGGATCATCGAGTCTAACCATTCCTATCAATCACTAACCCATGTCCCTCAGCACCTTGTCCACCTGTGCCTTAAACCCCTCCAGGGAAGGTGAATCAATCCCCTCCCTGGGCAGCCTCTGCCAGTGCCCAATGACCCTTTCTGTGAAAATTTTTTCCTGATGTCCAGCCTGAACCTCCCCTGGTGGAGCTTGAGGCCATTTCCCCTTGTCCAGTCCCCTGTGCCTTGGGAGAAGAGCCCAGCTCCCTCCTCTCCACAACCTCCCTTCAGGTAGTTATAGAGAGCAATGAGGTCTCCCCTCAGCCTCCTCTTCTCCAGCTTAAACACCCCCAGCTCTCTCAGCCGCTCCCCTTCTTCTCCAGCCCCTTCCCCAGCTTCCTCGCTCTTTTCTGGACTCGCTCAGAGCCTCAACAACCTCCTTGAGGCGAGGGGCCCAGACCTGAGGGCGGCATTCGAGGTGCGGTCTCCCTCGAGCGGAGCCCGAGCCCAGCCCGCTGTAAGGCCCCGCCCCGCCCCGTTAAATCCCGGCCGGAGCGGCCGCCGGCCCTGCCCGCTATGGCCTCGCTGCCCCCGTTCCCTGTGCTGCTTCTCCTGCTCTTCGGGGGCTGCTTCTGCCCTCCCGCCCGCGCCGGGCTCCATTTCAGGGAAGGGCAGCGCTGCTACAGGCCGGCCCCGCGCAAGGCTCCGGGGCTGAGGTGAGCGGGGAGGCCGGGGCTGGGGGGGATCCCGGGGCTCTCTCAGACCCCCGGGGGCTCTCTCAGACCCCCGGGGGCTCTCGAGGGAGAATCCCTCTTCCTCCCGGGAGGCTGAGCCTGCCCTGGGGAGCCCCGAGAGCCCCCAAGGGGCTCTCGGGGCTCCCCAGGGCAGGCTCAGCCTCCGCTCCCCCTCCCGCCATGAGGCCCTCAGGGTCGACCCCTTCGCACCCCGGGGGTCTCTCACTCCTCTCTCTACATCCCTTTCTCCCTCAGGACCTACCCCCGGCCCCACGAGTACCTGGACGCCTCGGTGCTACCCGAGAGCTGGGACTGGAGGAACGTGAAGGGCGTGAATTACGCCAGCGCCACTCGGAACCAGCACATCCCCCAGTACTGCGGGTCCTGCTGGGCCCACGGCAGCACCAGCGCCTTGGCAGGTAGGCTGATGGCCTCCCCGGTTTGGAAGAAGCAAAAGGAGCCTGTTTTCTGCATAGCAGCCGGTATAAAGCACAAGGTGCCAATTATTGCAGCGAATAATGCAGGAAAAACCGAGGGAATACGCCTGAGCTGAAGGCAAGGAGGTTTGGTCTCTGTAGAGAAATAATCAGGGTGAGGCTGTCTTAGAATCATAGAATAGTTTGGTTGGAAGGCAGCTTAAAGATTCTGCTACATCAGGGGGTTCAAAGCCCCATCCACCCTGCCCCTGAACACCTCCAGGATGGGGCAAGCCACAACCTCCCTGGGCAACCTGTGCCAGCACCTCACTGCTCTCATAGTTGAGAAATTCCTCCTCATGTCTAGTCTAAATCTGCCCTGCTCCAGTTTATCCCCATTGCCCCTCTTTCTATCACTACCACAGTCCCTCCCCAGCTTTCTTGTAGCCCTATCAGGTACTGGAAAGTTGCTGTAAGAGGTCTTCACCCTCTCAAAAACTCTGCAATGGAGGGGCACGGGTATGGTTTAAAAGCTGTTTGCAGGAGGGATGCATTCATAGCTCCTGCCAAACTGCTGCTATTTAAGGCCAGGAGTAAGAAGTGGGTTTTATGCCCCTCTTCTTGAAGGTGTGGCGATGGCAGCAGCTGATGCCAAGGCAGTGATTGTATTTCCTTCCCTTTTCTGGCACCTCAGCCTGCTGCACTGCACCTACAGCTGCACAGGGCTGCTCTAGCGATGCCTGGATAGAAGGAAGGTGGTTGCCCGTCATGGGAACAAGCCACAGGGTATTAGCTTCAAGAGTTGCCATTCAAATGAACATACTAGCCCACCATACAGGAAAATCTAGTTTCAGCAGGTATCTTTCCATCAGCCTGTTTCTGGGGGAAAAGGAAGTGGGTGTTTGCTTCAGTTAAAAGTATTTTCTGAAGAGAGAACTGGTGATTTGCATGCAACAGTAACAGACTGCAGGAGTTCTGTTCGTAAGGGGAGGCTGTAAGAGGTTTAACTGTGAAGGAGAAGTAGAGGGAACTGGGCAGAAATGGTAATAACACATGAGTGTGTGAGCAGACAGCAGGAATCATGAAGGCCCTGTTCATTCTAAAGCAATACAAGAATACAGACACATATGAAACCTGAAACCTGTGATGATGTACTGAAGTACTCTGATAGATAAAATATAGCAACCTCTTAATTGTATAACTTCAGTTGAAACTTATTTGTGTAAGTAGGTATGGCAGTACGCATGTCTTTATAAGTATAAAAATTGATATTCTAATGGAAACCTGCAGTAACTCCTCAGCCTGTCAGTCTGAGTTAGGTCACACTGTGTGCCTGACTGTCAGCAGCAGAGGCATCTCCGAGCACAAGTACCTTTGCCTGCAAACTGTTACAGGTTTGGGGAAGGAAAGACAGTTTTATACATGTATTCCACTAATGAAAACCAATTTCTTATCCTTACAGATAGAATCAACATAAAGAGAAAAGGAGCATGGCCTTCTGCCTACCTCTCTGTTCAGAATGTGATTGATTGTGCCAACGCAGGATCCTGTGAAGGGGGAGACCACGCAGGGGTCTGGATGTATGCCCATGACCATGGCATTCCGGATGAGACCTGCAACAACTACCAAGCTAAGGATCAAAGTATGATGCCCATTTGCTTTGCTGTGAGGCTTCATTGCAGGTTTAGCAGATCTTAATATAGAAAAAAAAAAGATAGCTTTTTGGTTTTCAGTGTAGTGGTTCCTGCCTTTCAGTGCGCTACCTGCTGCTGGACTAACAGAACAGGTTTTCCTTACAGGCCTGCGTGTGTCTTCTTACTCCAGCCAGACAGCATAGCATTGTGTCATGCCCAGACAAGTCTGCACAGTTAAATTGTTGAAACTTAATCTCTTAAATCTGTGATATACAATCTGTAATGTAACAAAATATTTAAAACTGTCACCTCCAGCTAAACAAAGAAGAAATGTAACCTTTGTCTGGTTATGTGTGACTGGAATAGTTTCTGTATCTATAAGAGAAGCACATTTATAACATTTCTTCATCAAAGCATTTATGCCTGTGAAGTAATGAATAGTAACTAGCAATTGTTAAGCCTTTAAATGTGCTTTCCAGAAAGTAATTTAGTTCACTACAGGGATTATATATTAGTAATTAACATCTGCCTCAAGTAAGCTAAGAGGGGAAAAAAAAAAAAGCTTAGTGTGGTATCTTTAATTCACTTGAAGAACAGCATTCTTTTGCAGTGGTGGCCTTGCTTTTGTTTTGTAGAGTGTAAGAAATTTAACCAGTGTGGAACTTGTGTCACTTTTGGAGAATGCCATGTGATAAAGAACTACACTCTCTGGAAAGTTGCTGATTATGGGTCTGTCAGTGGAAGAGAGAAAATGATGGCAGAAATCTACGCTAATGGTCCAATTAGGTAAAAAAAATAATCTTGAACTGTAAAAAGGAAAATGTTTATTTACTTGTAATATGGGGATTGCAATACCTGACACTCAGTCTAACACCTGAAGTGTTTCTCTCCACTCTAGCATACGTTAGCAGCTCTGCACTAAGAGCAGACTTTTGTTTGTAGATAAATTGAGCTCTGAAACGAAATGGAAGAAAACTTAACTGTGATTTAGCAAGGCCACTGACCGTACCCCTTGTGTAAAAATGCTCTGTGTTATTACAGCTGTGGCATCATGGCTACTGAAAAGCTCGATGCTTACACTGGAGGACTTTACATGGAGTACAACTCCTCGCCTGTAGTGAATCACATTGTGTCTGTGGCTGGCTGGGGCATAGAAAATGGAACAGAATACTGGATCGTTCGTAACTCATGGGGTGAACCCTGGGTAAGGAAACATGGGAACAAGTTTGCAGAATGGCTTTAGAGGAAAGGTGGGGATTTTTCACAGGGAAAGCTAGTCTGTGGGCAGGAGAAGTAAAACCTTCCTTGAACTAGGCTAGCAATTAAACAGTGAAACCTAACTAGACTGAAGACAGCCAAAGTTACTTAAGCAATGTCAACTGAATCCCCAATGCCTCCCTTCCATGGACATACAGCTCCTGTTATGGGCACCTCTAAATTACTGTTAGTTGTAGGCAAAAATCAAGTTACATACCTGGAACGGATGAGGGGGAGGTGGGGTAGATTCACCAAAGCAGATGGCCCCTTTGGATGAGGTTACATTTTCTAATTCACGTGAATTCTTTACAGGGTGAAAGAGGGTGGCTGAGAATTGTGACAAGCGCATACAAGGGTGGAAAAGGAGCGGACTACAATCTTGCTCTTGAAGAGGACTGTGCATATGGAGATCCTATACTTCCTTGATTCTATATTGTACATCTTTCTGTTTAGGAAATACTTTGTTTGGAAGTTTCCCAGCACAACCTTTTTGTGTTTAAGGAATAGCAATCTAAAACTCCTCACAGTTCAACTCCACTAGGCAGTTCTGCACAGTTAGCCCAGACAGCAACACAACGTTAAAGCAAAAGAAATACAAAGCTGCCTTTTAAAGTGGTAAATAACTATCTAAAAAGTAACTTACCCATGAAAAAGTTGTCTGCCTTGATGCACTGTATTTTAATAACATTGACTTAATCACAGAAACTGCATATGTAAGCCTATTTTTTTAAATACAATTATGTAGACATGCTGGGAAGGAAAAAGTATACTCAATATTTGGGTTTAGAGCTTATATTCTCTGGCAGTATCGAGCAACTATCTCACAATTATGCAGATGAAAACACAAAGCTAAGTCTGGCCATGATACATTAAAAAAAATAATTCCGTTATTTCCTTGGACTCTGGGCAAAGCTGTTGTTCTAAGTCTCTTATTAATGCAATTGCTTTTATCCAACCAAAACTATACAACAGGAATTACTCTGATCAAAAGACAAGGTCTAAACACTTCGTAGTCTTTTCTTTGTTCAATTCCCTTGCTTTAATATGTGATTGGCTGTGCCATTTTTAATCCTTAAATTGCGATGTATAAGTTGCCACAAGCCACAACTCTTTACTGATTTGAAGAAAGAATTCTCTTCCTTAAAACTGAGCCAGTTACTAAGTGGCAAATCAGTGCCATATCAGGTGTTACTAACTGGCAGTGTTAATTACATTTAATAAACAAGATTTCTTTTCTCTTACGTGACTGTGTATTATGCGAGCTTCTTAATACATGCTTTGAGTTGTCACCTGTTGTACATAACAAGCTGTCTGCTGTGGCAGCCTGGCTGCTCAAAGCCTACCCAGGATCGTACTGCATTTAGTGGACCTTTTCTTGCGAAAGGGCTGGTCAACACCGGTCTATACAGCAACTGTGATAGTTTAAACAATTCCAAGTTCAATTACAATACCTCTACCCACACCAGAGATTAAGATATAAGAAAGCATCCAACTTGAAGCAAGGGAGAGAAGAGACCTTCAGATACTGTAGAACACCATTTTCAAATGCCAGTTTCTAAAACCTACTATAAAAAAACAACCTCTGACTCAAACCTTTTTAGTGGTGCAGATGAGGAAAAAGTCTTTTCAGAAACTATCGTTTGCAAACTCCCAAGCGTAGTTCCTGCAACTTACCACAAGCATAGGACTGCAAGTGTCTAGGATGAAGTTGAGGTGGTTGTGCTATTTTGATGATGCAGGTTTCAAACAACAGTGTTCGAGATGTGAGGTTAGGGCACAGGCCAGTAGCCTGAGACTTCAAAGACTGGCTTTGGCTTCCTACATGTAAAAATATGGGCCTGACTTTGGCTTTCTATATGTAAAAATCATTAGGTGTTTCTAAAGCATGAAAGACAATAATACGCATTTTGGTCTAGGCAAAAGACAGAATTCTGCCAAGCACCGTGCCTGCTCTAAGTTAAGTTCCACGGAGAGATGAATATGGGAGGATGACAGCATCATACAAGTTTTTACTAGTTAAAAATCATCTACATGGGTAAGCAGATTAAACACTCAAGTGTTTAGAAGTGATACCAAGCTTGAACATACAAGGAAAGCAAAAGTACACCTTGTTTAAACACTTTGCAAATCTGCAGCAGATGCAGGAATGAACTGCTCTGGATTATCACTAAAAGATGACACAGGTTCTGCAGAAGCAAGTTTTGCCTTTTAGACTGCTTTAAGTTGATTAGACAGACAAATAGTCTAAGTGTTATTGTGGTAAGCTCAGTCCGTGTGGGGTAGGTGTGAGGGACCAGCCAAGGAAAGGGAAGATGATCCGAGTTAATACAGCTGGCTGCTGTCTCAGGAATTATCATGGTAGCTTAGAGTTCCCATTCATGAATCACTAACAACAGAGAAGAACAAAGTGATTTCTTTTTTTAAATTTACATCTAGTTGGACTTAAAACGTCTGTCTTTTAGAAAGCAGGTTCTTCAGAAAACAAATGAGATAGAGAAGCCCATTGTGCTTTCCCAATACCCTTCACTTTTAAATAAACAGTATTTGCTGTGTACACAGAGAAATCCAGCCCAATAGAACAGAAGGAAACAGCAGTCTTAATGAAACTTTAAAAGAAATATGTGGAAAAGAAAAAACACAACCACTTTATTTGAAGGTAAATTATAATCTTGGGCGCATCCCCCACTGTTTGGCATCAACCAGGACAGAGTAGAGATAAGTATAAAAACCAAGCCACAACAAGCAGTAATGAAATTTCTGCACACGTTCATATTTTGGGACAGCAGTAAAATTCTGACATGGTAATTAAACTTACCCATAATATCTGATGCATCTATTTAACAAAAAATAGATTCTGCAAGATAGCACACTGACATAGGATTCATCTATTAATACAAAACTAACCTAGATTGTTAAGAGTCTAGTTGTGTTATACAAAATGGATTTTTTCACACCAGTAAGTATGTAGGATGTTTAGAATTCTACTATAATGCTCAAGTGAGAAAGAGGCATTATGGCTTCTCTGCAGCAAAGAGCTAATCACAAATTCCTTTTTTACAACTCAACATAAAAAAACTAGACATTCAAGATTTAGTCTTCAGACAACTATCTGCAAAGTGTTTTAGCAGGAACTACCTTCCCCATTCTTCACCTTTTCTGTGTTATACAAAGAATCGGTGACAAATTCTGCAAGTAACCAAAATACCATTCTTTGAAATAAATCTGTCTCTCCTGCATTCCCCTTCAGAGTATTCAGACTTACACCAATCTATGTAACTACAGAAAAATCTTTCACTATTATTCTGTTTTGGAAAACACATTAACAATCCTCTGAGATGAAACCAAGGTCACCATCAAGGTCACCATGCAAGTCAATCAAACACCCTTCAGCCCCTTCTTCCTTGTTTTGCATTTGTTTTCCATGGATTTTTTTTCCTGCTGTGTTGCTCCATTTTACAACCTTTCCAGTGGAGAGCATGGCAAATTAGTGATTCCATGTTCTGCACTCTTGGTATTTTCCACTACTTAGTTCACCATAATAAAGTTAGATTTGCAGTGAGCTTAAAAGAAAAGAAAAAAATGAAAGAAATTGTTTAGTACATTAATTTTTCCCTTTGCATATGGATGTCTGCATTATGTAAATACTTAGGATTTTAGGGTCTGGACAGATGTTTTCATTTTAGGATAGGAGTGTAGTATGACAGACTATCCTTTCCTTACTACAGTGCTAGTTCTCAACAAGCAGTATTTGCCTCCAAGTTCCTTATTAATACACAAAGAGGTTCTTGACTAAAGGAAAATTGCTAAACATAGGCCCCTAAAAGGGAAGTTATCTGTGAAAATATCTGATAGGCATTCTTATTTTTAGCAATGCTCCCAAACATTATTTGCAAATTATAACAAATACAAAAGGAAGCAGCTATACTATGAATAAACGTGACTTACCTATAAACTCAGTGACAGGATCATGTTCACCTTCTGTTTTAATAGTACCTGCAATACTCTCATTCTCCAAGATTGGAAGAAAAAGTTGTACAAAGTCTGAGGTATATGGAGGAGCAATCACATCTAGCACCTGAAACAGCAAACATGAATTGTTCTTCCAGTTAGAAGGGCAGTAGGGACAACATTAGTCTTGAAAACATACAAGCAGTGGCACTTAAGATCTCTTGTTCTCCAAACAAGTAATTAATTCATGGGTAGAGTACCATAATACTTTCAGAAGCTGGGAGTCTGTAGAACTAACTGACATCTTAGTGAATACTATTACATACATTGCTCAAAATCTTAAAGTAATTTAAAATATTTTTGAATTTGAGGCAAGCTGATTTAATATCCAAATGCACAGAACTGATACCAAAGTTTCTTTTCTATATATCAGTAAACAGATTTTTTTTTTACCTCTGTAACAAAATATCTGATGAGAGAGATATCTGTATCGAGCTTCTCCAGGCATTTGCGGATGTAGCTGACAACTGGTAGGACATATCCTCGACTTAGTAAGTGCACCATTCGATCCAAGAGGGTCTTCTTCAATTCCAGCTGATGGTGAGGGTCAGAGGGTGGAGGGAGAGGAGAAGAAACCAACAGATTAGAACTTCCTCTCCAAAGCGTGATATTTTTATTGTTCATTCTTATTCATTCAATATCTGCTACGCTACTTTTTAACCATGACCATATTCCTAAATTAAAGTCTTTAAAACTCCTGTTGTTTTAAGGGTGGTATCTTGAATAACTAACTAATACGAAGGAACACAAATACCAAATCTTTTCAGAATCACCTGCTCCATAACGTCAAGCTGCGAATGTTCTGTTTCAAAGAGCTTGACAAGAAGCTGTAGAACTTGGGGATGAAGCAGCTGATGGCAGGTACTGATCTGCAAACAAGACAAGGAAGTTAGATCCTCAGAACTTCAATTTAAAAAACAATGCACCAGTCTTTAATAAACAAGTTTACAGTGATGTTCAGTGCCACATGTAAATTCTTTCAGAAAAGTATTCCACCGTTTCCTTCTTCAATGCCTAAGGTTTCCTAACCAAATAATTAACTCTCAAGAGAAACAGATTAACTCTGTATATTTACTGACTAACTTCAAATTATAGGCATGCAGAGAATTGGAGGTACTTCCAGTTACAAGTATCAAAGGTGTTCTTACTCTCCAGCAAGGCTTTACATACAATTTTACCTCATCCAATAATGCCAGATGAACCGGAGTGTGATCAGTCTGCAGCTGAAAGTACCGTGGTTCTGACACTGTCCAATCCACCCACTTTAACACACCCATTGCCACCACCGGGAACCTACAGAAGAGATCAGTTTAGCACAGGAGTATAAAAGCAAAAACAAAACCCAAAAGGCTAAAACAACCCAACCCAAACCTAAATCCTTCCAGTAAATTTAAAAAAGAAAGAAAATCATGTTTCATTATTCAGTTTAACTTACAGCAGAATTAATAAAGCTCAAGAAGTTGTTTGAAAAGTTGCCCAAACGTCAAGAAAAAATAGGCTGGACGAAAAAAAAAATCTTTCTACAAAGACACTCCTGGTCCAGCACAAATTGCAAAAAATAACGCAACAAAATTCATACACACACCAAGTTTGTTCCAGTTTAACCAATTTCTGTTATTTTGTACTTTTAAGAGGAGAAGAAAGGACACATCAATTGCTAGGAAAGCTTTATTAGGAAAATCAATCTATCATCTTTTTCCAGTGCCAGAGAAAAACATGTTCTGTGACACAAGAAGGATAAACTGTTAGTGAAAGCCAGAACTATGTCCTCATGAGAGAGATTCCAAAGCATCAGATGTGCAATTTTGAAAGCTGCTTTCAGATTACATCTTGTATTCAACAATAAGGATGTTCTCACTGGGCAGACCACAGAGGCATTTCCCTTGAGCAGTACTGCCTCTCCTACATAATACTTCTCTTCCAACAGCTGAATATTGGGACCAGTCTCTCTCTGCTCACCTGATGCACTGATAAAGAGTGCTCAGCTCTGCAACCAACTCTGATGCTCCTTTGTTCTCATTGCAACACAGATTGTGAACAGTTTCAATGGCTTTGGAAGTTGACTTGAGTTCATCCTTATTTATGCTGACTCTCTTGTTCTGAAAAATGCAAAGTTTGAATATACAGGATGTCTTGGTTATTTAAGGAAACCTGTAATAAGCTTAAGATTACACCATGTTTCTCTAAATTTAGACTCAAATGCAAGTTTCAGAAGACATTATCAAGGAGTTAAGTACAAGGACATTTGCTTTATTTAATTGCCTACAAATAACTTTATCCACTTCATAGAATTAAATTGCTCTTCCTCTTAAAGAGCACATAGGGCACTGTTAGCACAGAACTGCTGCTGTTAACCTTTGGGGGGTGGGGGAAGACAGCAAAACCACCCAGTGCACAGACTTCTATAGTACTATTTGATCATCAGGGATCTTCAGAATCTACAATTTTTTGACATTTCACCTGAAGCCAGAAATATTTCAAATTAAAATAAGTTAATCAAGCTGAATACATTCTTTTAAACCGGCTAACTTCATAACCATGTTTTTGCTTCAGCACAGTCAGGCCACTGTATGTAAAAATAATGTTGCTCACAGAACTAAACATTACCTTTTTCCACATCTCTACAACACTAGCTGCGTATGCCAGTATGTGAATATATTTATGTTTGTGGTCCTGATTGATCTTAGCACCTGGCTTAAACAATGACTGCATGAAGAGATCCAGAAAGGCAGGTACTCGAATCTGTGAAGAAAATGAATTGCTTATTAGAGCCCGAGAATTGAGAGATAGCTAAAAAGTTTTTTTCCATCTGATATACCTTGCATAGAATGAGCTATAATATGTTCCCCCTTAAAGGCAGGTTAGATAGTGGCACATTTCAGATTTATCGCTGCCTCATTCTAATATGGGTTCTGGTAACAAATGGTGACATTTAGATACTTTAGCAGGTTAGTCTAACTCCATTTTCAGTGTTTGTGGGTTTCTTGTGTGTGTGCCAAAAGTCTGGTTCTCTTCAGAAAACTTACTGCTTACAACAAATTGCAAAACTGGGTTTAAATTATCTTTTATTAAAAGAATTTAATTAATTCCTTGCAATATTTATCCCCTATTGAGAAGTTCTTTAATTAATTTAATCAGATGTAAAAAGACAACTTGGAATAATTAAAAAAAGAAATCAACCCACAAGCTAATGCAAAATATAAGCAGTAATTTCACATTTAGCCGTTACTTTAAAAATATAAAAAGATAAGTGCAAGCGCTGCCTTCTATTTTGTAGTAATACAACACTTAAAATATGGAGTTTTGTTGTGCTGAGTGCCACTCTAATAGAATAAAGTTTCAGGGTTATAAAAGACAACTACTGACCAGTTCTACTGGAGGTGGGTCCATGCTTGTAAACATTTTGAACAGGACAGTGATATCTGCTGGATTCAGAGCTCCTTTGGACAACATCGCACCAAGCGCCTGACAGGCTCGAGGATAGGAGGCTGCAGTACCCAGTGCGAGAGTGATCTGACTGGCATCATGGCCTCTAGATGAACAGCAAACATACACAACAACTTATTTTCTTTAAAGTTTTACACTCAGAGTTAACAGGGCACATCCTACACAATGTTTAGGGCAGAACGCCTTATTCTGAGTAACTCTAGAAATAGGCCTGTATTTCCCTTGTTTGTTTCCAAAATGTTTGTAGAATAATACAAATGTATATAAATTTTAATAGACAGAAACTTCCAATTCTTTGCTTTCCTTATTTCAGGTTTCCTAGTACAGGACATTGAACTTTTCTGTCGTTCTACAAATTAAAGTTTGCTGCAAAAACTGTTCTGTGGCAGCTAAAAATTCTCATTTGCTGGTAGAAGGTAACTAAGCCGAGCAAAAGACAATTTCTGATGACTTCGATCTAATAACTTAAATCTAATAACACGATTCCCACTTACTTCTCATGAGCGTATCGCTGAACCTCCTGAGCAATCCGCCTGACAGCTGAGCCTCCTTGCTCTTCTTGAGCTAATATGGACATCATGGATTGAGCAAAGAGATAAGTGTGTTCTCCATGGCACACCATCTTCTGTGAAAGCACACATCAAAAATCCTACCAGTCAACAAGTAACACGCAAGTACGCTTCTGGATTTGCCATAGTAGAAAAGATTTCACTGAAATCTATTAATTGAAAGGAAACCCTCCCCCCTAGACTAACAACTAAATGAAACAAACAAACAAACAAAAAAAACCAGCCAAGAAGAAAGTACAGAAAAGCACAGTATCCCTATGCCTTGATACCATGCAACAAGAAATGATGAAACTGAGAGCTTCATCTCTTAAATGCCAAAACTGAGAGGAAATTCTACCCTATGTACATTTAGTACTTTCTTTGCAATATTTTAGAAGTAAGGTAAGTACAAAGACATCCAAAAGTCATTATGCTATTTGACAACACAGAACATAGGCTGGGTTGAGTCAGGTGGCAACTTTCACACTGATGTGAATGGTAAAGGAATTATTTTATTTTGCCAGAGTAGACTGATCTTGCATTAAGTGTGAAAGACAACAGTTCTACCTTCACCTTTTTACAATCCATGTCATAAATATAAGAAGTGTCATGTAAATATCTGAGGAATTCTTGGTCAAAGAATGACCAAAAAGCATACATTTCTACTTTTGAATTCAGATATACCTTCACCTCATAAGATTTTGTAAGATTTGATGTCAAGATTGTCTACAATCCTGCAATGATTTATATATCCCAGCCAGGAAGGAAAACACTATTTTTGTTCCACATACCAAGACAAAAAACTTACAGCAAACTCAGGTAGGTTTTTTTCTAGGTTTTCTTCTCCACCATCTAAAATTGTTGCCAGAGATGTACGTAGGACTCTGGAAAATACTTCTAGTTGCTGACATGCTGTTGAAACACTAGTTATTTCTCCTTGATATCCAGCATCAGATATAAGCTATAAAAACAAAAACAGCACAGAAAACCTGTCCTATTTACATTTATAGTTCAGATATCCTAATAAGTCCAGAAGAACACACAGAATGTAAGATTTGTCTCTGTATACACCCTCCAGAATTCAGGTTCATCTTTCAGAGTACAGAAAAGGAAACCAATAAAGATGTAGCAAAAAGAAAGTAAACCATAGTGGTACAAGTATACTTCAGAGCACACCAAGATACATCCAAACATCTTTTCCCTGTCACAGAAACACACAAAACTGACTGAAATGTTCCACTGCACCAGAAATCCACAATTTTCAAATCTAGATCAAAGAAATAAGCCCCACAACAAAACAAAAAAAATCAAGAAACAAGAAACTCAAAAAGCAGTATTTCAAACTGGGAAACTAGAGTTATTACTTCCAACCCTGTAACACAATTCCTCCCACCAATATCTAATGGTATTGTTCTGGAATTTGAAAAAATAGTATTATGGAGGAATAAAAGACAGAGGTAACACCACAGTCAGTATTTGATTCCAGAACAATTAGCCCTTTGGGGATATTCTCATTTATCAGACTTGTGTATACTACCTTCACAGTAAAATTGAGCATTAAACAGTCGGGATGTGCTTCAGCCAACTTGTAAAAGAGATCTCTCCATGTGGTATGTGCTATCATTTGCTCAAGCCAGGCTGGAGTCTGAAAAAATCAGAGCAATAAAGAGAAATTAAGAATATCTAGTTTGCAAGATCATTAGAAGTCAGTCTTTTACCTCTCAGGACTCCTGCAAGTTGTTATACAGGACTTTATTACAAAGTAGGATGCAATTCTAACTTCTCTAAGTCTCTGAGGACACCAGTGAAATACAGTTAGTTTTCTAAAAACAGCTGTTTCTTAACAAAAAACCTCTGAAGATATAACTTCCCTTTCCCCACCATCTACATCCCCATCAGATGAAGGCATCTATGCAAGATCCACTCATGTAATGACAGCAACACAGATTCCATGCACACCTCTCCTTCCTCTGTAAAGATGGAATCGGCTTTCCGAGGGTCGAAATGCTTGATAAGTAAGCTCTTTAAATGGTTTTCTACAGTCTCCTGAACTTGCACTGGCTCAACTCCTGTACAGAAGGAATAAAAAACTTGGGAGACACAATCTTATCAAACATTGGAGCGACATCTTAAATTCTTCAATGAGAACAGCAATTACTCAGAAATTTATCCACACAAAGATGAGCAGAGACCCGCCTGTTCTACTATCAGGCCACTCTGATACAGATGGGTTTACAGATTCTCCATCTTTTTTCCACAATTCATACTGTTTAAGGTGACAGGCAGGTCACACCAGTCCTTGCTCCATTCATCAATCATGCAAACAGCAATGACAGTCATCTCACAAAACTGTTACAATGCACAATACCAAAATGCACATATCTTAAATACAAAAAGAGATTACCAGGCTGGTGTACAAACACACTTAATTACAGATGAAAGCCTATCCTCCTAATACTGGCTATCAGCAGCTTTGATAGCACAATACAAAATAAAACACAAAGTAGTAATGAGCAGTTCTACATTTCTGAGATCAGAGTATAATTCTGATGATTTGTAAACAAAAAATTACACCAGCTATCGGACAAAGATACCACAAGGTAACACTGAACGTGTCTTGTAAGAGGCTGCTGAAGAATTCATGTACAGATTGGCAAAACAGAACTCTTGTCTCAGAAAACACAGCCATGAGAATCTTCCATCTAACCACTGATCCACTGAAAGGGAATAGTAACAAGTAATAAAGTAATTGTTTTTACAATATTAATTTCACACTACTATTACAAATCATCAAATATTGCTGACACCATCTACGTAACAGGACCCTTGCCCTTGTGTGTTGAAAACAAAAAAAACTATAGTTTAGGCAGTTGGTTCAACTCTATTATCCTTTATAATACAGTTTGTGGGCATTTCAAAACATTCATCAACAGATCACATTCTCGGAGTGGAGTAAACATTATTATTATTATTACTATCATAAAGAATTTAGTCACATACGCACACAGGATGACAACTCTATTATGATCCACTTCTTGAGGATGATAATATTTGCCACTAATTCAGATATTTCTGGCAATATATAGGCTACAGACCCAAATAATACTGTATCATTTATCATACCTGTCTGAATGAGCCACTCTGCTAGCAAATTTACAGTCTGGGCCACTGCAGTGTAGTTTTCAGAGAGGAGTTGGATAACATTCTCTGGAGAACCTCCTGCTTGGAAATACCTGAGGAAAGGATTACAGAAGAACTATTTGAAACTCTAATAAAAAAACAAAACCAAGTGAACTCACTTACACATTTTCAGACACACTTTATGCAAAGTGACAACACTGCACCTGTAGCCACACAACACGCAGCGTAGCACACATTAGGTCACACTCACCTCTTTAATGTGTTAAAAATAGATGGCTCCATTATATAGTCTGGGGTTGAAAACTTCTTCAGACATTCTTGCTGGACTTCAGCATCATCTTCTCCCTCTCCATCCTCATCATCTTGCTGTTTGCAAGCACAGCCAAGTCAGACACCTCTCTTGTCCTGTCCCTCCATATTCAGGCTATTTTTGCCCACAGAAACTTGCAAACCTCAGTTCACCTCAGCAAGCAACAGGCTGGAGAGGGTCCAGAGAAGAGCCACTAATATGATCAGAGGTCTGGGAAACCTTCCATACAAAGTAAAGGCTGAAAGAACTGGGTTTGTTCAGCCTTGAGGGAGAGAAGGTTTAGGGGAGACCTTATTACCACGTACCAGTACATAAAGGGTGTCTACCAAGAGGATGGGGGGCTCCCTCTTTAGGAAGACCCACGTGAAATAGAGATGGGGTAATGGGTATAAGTTGCTCATGGGAAGACTTTAGATTCGAGGAGAACATTTTTCACTGCGAGAACAGTTAAACGTTGCAATAATCTCCCCAGGGGAGTGGTGGATTCCTCTACAGTGGATACTTTCACAGCTCAGCTTGACAGGGAGCTGGATCATCTCTTTTAAACTACAGATCACCTAAAAGGCCGGACTAGATGATCCTCGAGGTCCTTTCCAGCCTGGCATCCCGTGATTCTGGGCAACACGACCTACAGAGAATCACAGAATGGCTTGGGTTGGAAGGGACCTTAAAGATCATGCAGTCCCACCGCCTGCCATGGGCAGGGAGCCTTTCTGCTAGATCAGGGGGCTCAAAACCCCATCCCCACTGCCCTCGGACACCTCCAGGATGGGGCAGCCACAGCTCCCTCGGGCAACCTGGGCCAGGGCCTCCTCGCCCTCTTAGGGAAGAAATTCTCCCTTAAGCCCGGTCTAGATCTGCCCCTCCCCAGTTTAAAGCCGCCCTGCCCATTCGCAGCCCCATTCCCGGCCCCCCGTGCCGCCGCTCACCGCGGTCCCGTCCGCCTCGCCCCCCCACTCCGCCGCGCTCCCCTCAAAGTACTCGGCGTCCTCCATGGCGGCTCCGCCCCGCGCCGGGGCCGCCGGGACAGGGCGGGGCCGAGGGGCGTGGGCCGATGGGCGGGGCCGGGGGCCGATGGGCGTGGGCCGATGGGCGGGGCCATTGGGCCGATGGGCGGGGCCGAGGGCCGGGCTGCGCGGGTCAGAGGGAGCGGGCTGGGCCGTGGCCCTGAGCGCCTTGGGAGGCCTCGTATATACCTGCCCTGGGCCGAGGGGCAGGGCCGAGGGGCCGAGGGGCCGAGGGGCGGGGCCGAGGGGCTGACGGGCGGAGCCGAGGGGCCGAGGGGCCGAGGGGCCGATGGGCGGGGCCGATGGGCCGATGGGCGGAGCCGAGGGGCCGAGGGGCCGAGGGGCGGGGCCGAGGGGCGGGCCGCGCGGGTCAGGGGGAGCGGGCTGGGCCGTGGCCCTGAGCTCCTCGGGAGGCCTCGTAAATACCTGCCCTGGGCAGCCCGAAAGACCCTTCAGAGGAGTTTTCTCCTGATGTCTCATCTGACCCTTATACAGACTGATTTCTAGTGTCTGATCAGACTCGATGAAGAACAGAATCACAGAATCATTAGGTTGGAAAAGACCCCCTGGATCATGGAGTCCAACCATTCCCATCAATCACTAACCCACGTCCCTCAGCGCCTCATCCACCCGTCTTTAAACCCAGGGATGGTGACTCAACCCCCTCCCTGGGCAGCCTCTGCCAGTGCCCAGTGACCCTTTCCCTGAAAAATTTTTTCCTGATGTCTAATCTGACCCTTTCTGTGAAACATTCTTGATGTCTAACGTGATACTTCGGTGAAGAACAATTCCTGATGTCTAATCTGATCCTTCCAGTGGACCAAGTTTTTCCTGATGTCCTATGTGACCTTTCCAGTGAAAAAAAAACTTCTCCTGATATCCAATCTGAACCTCCCTTCCCTCAGAGGAGACAGAAAGGCTTCAAGTTGCAGTAGGGAAGGTTCGGAATGGACGTTACAAAACATTTCTTCACCAGAAGGGTTCTCAGGCACTGGAACGGCTGTGGAGGCGGTGGAGTCCCCATCCCTGGAGGGGTTTAACAGACGGGCAGATGAGGTTAAGGAGGAGGAGCTGGTTTAATAGTGGACAGGGACAGTTGGACTTGATGGTCTCAAAGGTCTTTTCCAACCTTCCGTACAAGGCTGAGAGAGTTGGGGCTGAGCAACCTGGAGAAGAGAAGGCTGTGAGGAGACCTTATAGCGACTTTCCAGTACATGAAGGGGCTACCAGAAAGCTGGGGAGGGGCTCTTCACAAAGGCTTCTGGTGACAGGACGAGAGGCAATGGGTATGAACCGGAGAGGGGCAGATTTAGACTAGACATAAGGAAGAATTTCTTCACTGTGAGAGTGGTGAGTCCCTGGCCCAGGCTCCCCATCCCTGGAGGTGTTGTAGGCCAGGTTGGATGGGCCTTGGGCAGCCTGACCCAGTGGGAGGTGTCTGTGCCCGTGATTCTGTGATACAAACGGGATGTGCTGCACTTGTGGCTGCAGTCGAGTATGAGTGGTTTCCTCACAGTTTATGAAGCCTGGAGAGTGTGGAAAACCAGCAACTAGTTGGTAATAATGATCAAATGTTATGGCAGAATTAAAAAATCAACTTGAAAAAAAAGAGTTAAAGGATAGAGAAGACAACTTTTGTGGATGGATATGATAAGATTTTTAGGACTCGGTTTTAGTGGTACAGTTTTAGGGCCAGCGTTTATGTAACTCTGTACTCAAAACTTGCCGAAGAATAATGTTAAATAACATTTCCGGCTTTTCTCATCACAAACAATTTTTTTTTGCGGATTACTTTCAGATTAAGACAAAAATCCTGAAGTCTGTGGTCTAAAAAATCTTGATAAACCAAGTGTAGTCCCTCTAAGTGACACTATTGGCATTATGGTTGTTAGCAGTTTCATTTCTGGGCAGGAGAGGGCTATGCTGCATGAGCCACATTCCCTGTTTCTGAGGCCCTTGGGCTGCCTATGACCACACAGGGCAGCCTGCGACATGGGATTTGTTCCCTGCTATGTGGAGCTGGATCCCAAAGCAGTGGTTGTGCTCCCCTCTGGACCTCAGTATAGTCCTTCTTCAGGGTGCTGAGATAGAGGGTGCAAAAGGAGCGAGGCTGAGCTGGGGTGCTGACTGAGGCCAAGAGGGCTCCCGGCGACAGGAGGGACTAGGAAGGTACAGACGAATGAAGAGGGTAAGTCATAAATGAAAACAGATCATGCAGTCTGGCCTTAAGCAAGGAGATAGGCATTACTGAAATGGAGACCGTGTGAGAGAAACAGAGTCCCTTTGTCTCTCTTCAGATCGACTCCGTTCTTCAGTTGCGTAAGAGTGTAACTGAGAGAAAGTGGAGGGTGAGGGTGTGTTCTGGATTTGGGGGGCAGCCAAGAGCATTGCTGATTAATTATTTAAAAGGTCTTTTATCCTCATTCAGTTTCTAACTGAAAAGTAGTATAAAGAAATCTCTTGGAAGAAAAGGCAAAAAAAAAAAACCCAGTTCAAAAGTAAGTTGTTTTAGGAACTTCAAGAGACACAGCCATTGTTAAGTGTGGTCACTACTAGTTAAAGGGCTTACTGCACTTCAAATTTCAGTGTAGAAAATACACACCGCCACCTGAACTGCAGCACAGCATTGAACTCTGCAGTCATATATTGCCCTACAGCAGTGAAGCAATCCCTCCTGAAATATTTCTTCAATGTTTTTTTTTTTGAGCCCAGGATAATATCCTTTTTGCTCTGTCAACAGAAAGAAAAAGAAAATGGATTGAAGCGGAGGCACAACGGACACATTCTCTACCTGTGCTAGATGATTGCTGGATTGCCTGCAGCCAGGAAGACAGTAAGGTAACATTTCAACACTTATGGGAACACTGGCCATTTTTTATGAGGAAAGAACGGAGAGTGAAGTGACAGGCTGAGGCTCGAGGCCAATGGGAATATCCTTGAGAAAATGTTTTTGGCATATCTCCATTTAGTTAGCAGGCAATTTCCATCTCGTAGATGTGAGAAAATAATAGCATACTCTGAGAAGACAGTGTGATTAACCAGTCAGAACTCCTAAGAAAATTTCAGATCTGAATTTAATCTTTCCAAAATCAAGAAAGAAAAAGTATTTTTTGAGAGTTTCCTAAGAAACATCTATACACTTCCTGTGCTTCATCAGCTTTTTGTTGGCTTGTAATGATGTACAGTGTTGTAAGATGTAGGGCAAGTTCTGTGAAGGCAATTTCAGAATAACTGTTCAATTACCGTAACAGAAGGTTCAGAGAATTTAAAATGAGAGAAAAAAAGTGAGTCTAGAACATAACTAATGTTCCAAGAAAACCAGATAGGAAAACCACAAAGCTGAGACTTTGTGAAGCTTAGGAGGAGATCCTAGTTCTTTACAGAAGGCTCAAATAAATACTCTTTGTATGACAAGATCTCTTTATGTATGTAGAAGAGGCTTCTTTCCCATGCCTGAAATCGGCTGTGCATCCCCTAGGTAGGATATCTGGATCAGCAGCCTGGAGAATTTCATTGTGCCTGGAGCTTATGGCCTGAAATAGTACATCTTAGCTTAAGTAAAGCATTTTCAGAGCAGGTAAAGGTTGCATCTAGTGACTAGAGTTGGACGTGTAGGACTTCAATGGTCATTATGCTACAGAACTTACTGCTTAGTTGAGCAGAAAAAAGAAGCATTCAACAGCATCAACTGCCAGTGAGAGACGTAAGGGTATTAGACATTAATGGTACTAGTAATTTCAGTGTCTGAATCTGAAAACTAGAAGTTCTTTTTTCTTTATAGATCTCTTTATTTTGATTGCAGTAACAGAAAATGAACTTTTAAAAATATATAAAGAATGAACAATACTTGAAGCATTTACTTTCAGCTTTCCTTGAGGAGAAAACTAGGGACCTCTAACAGCTAGACATTTGCTGAATAGCCCTTTGCAGAAGAACTGCAATATCCAAGCGTTCCCCACTTCAGGTCGATAGACAAGAAGCAAAGTCAGATCAAACCCAACAGATTTGAGGTATCATTTAAACTGTGATGAAAAGCTACATGTACCAGAAACTGATTTTGCAAACTAGGCTTTTACAACTTTGACTGGAAACAATGTTCATTGTCTTCTTGGATTTAACTGTGTTCTCCCAGATGGATTTTTATTTTACAAAGCTTCAGTGAAATGCTCATAAATAAAAGCACTTAGATTTACCTGAATGTCCCTGAAAGATTTTATTATGTAATAAATTTTTCCATCAATGCATATTTTTCTGTATTTTGTGTGTAAAATATTCTTAGGTCACAGTTCCCATCTCATGAGCTTTTGATTAGGCGGCAAGCGTATTAAAGATAGAATTTTTAGCCCAGCAAATACACTGTGAAGCCCAGCCTCTGAGTCTCTGCCACATGCTTTGAAGAAGCAGTAAAGGCATCCTGGAAAGCAGATGCATTTGAAGAAGAGTGAGACAGATCTAGAGAAATGGGAGAACCCTTTTTTTTTTTTTTATGAGTAAAAAAGAACAACCAAACCCAAACAAGAAGAGAAGATTTGTTTCATAAAAGTTGGGAATGACTCTTGTAAGTGAGTAAAGAATAAACCAAGTATCAAATGCTTAAGTTTCAATTCCATCCAGCTATCAAAATGTGTTGATTTTTAAGTGAATTACTTAAAAACTATGCTTCAAGATTTCCTACCTAAGGAAGGGCTGACTATAATAAAGCTGAAAAATGATCCAGCTTCCTTAGGTTCTTTCTAGAACAAAAGAAAAAAACCCAAACAGAAGAGCTGACTTCCAACAAAACCATTTGCCTTTTATTCAAATGTTTTTTAAAAATACCCACCCCGGCATTCTCTGGGTGCTGATTACCTCTGATCCTCACCCACTACAAGTTCCTTTAGCATAAAGTTGTATTTTGTTGTTGTTAGCCCTTTACGTATCAGCCTATACATTCAACTAGAGATAAGGCAGCAACTTTTAAACTGAGTAGGGAACAACAGCAGCATCGAGTTAGACTAATGAGCTTTAGTGAAGGAATTCTTCCTTCTCAAGCAGAATCTCCACATTAAGCAGTTCTGTTTGTACCTCGAGATTCACAATTACTGATAGCAGGGTTATTCCAGACATTGAACACTATGACACTTTGCTAGCAACTGAGAAGCATTTTGAGACAATCAAGGTGGTTTTTAGGTTGCCAGCATCATGTCGTTATGGTCTCCTACAAACAATTAAAAAAAGCTGGAACTGTATCTGTATCCTGTGGATTGCTCAAAATCGCAGCCTCACAATGCCGTGTTTTTCAAGATGAGACTATAGTGGAAACATTTTCTTGCTTCAAAGCAAGTTCCAGTTGATTTGCATACTCATCATTAAACTGACGCTTCACTGAAGTATCTCTCACTTCTATCACATTTGTAGAAAATGCTTTTGTAGTTCCTTTGGTGGAGACATCCTGGCCTTTTAGATAAATCAATCTCTGACTGTGACAATTTGTAGAAGGATCCCAGAAGGGGTCACTTACCTGGGGAATGAAGAATTTCCCCCATAAATGTATTTTGCAGTATCCAAGGTGATAAATTTAGGAGACTTGTTTATTTCAGCTTCCTTACTTCCTCTGAACTCTCAGTGAGGGCGTCTCCTCACTTTCTTTCACAGTCACTCTATTCTCTCTAACCAACCACACGTGTGTGTGTGTGAGGGCAGGGGAAAGCAGCTGAATCCAAAGGTCTCTGGGCCCTGATGTTGGATGGAACCACTGATTCTAAGGTCCCCAGTTTTAAATCACAAATAGGTTAACAAGAGCCATTGCTTGTGGCAGCATAAAGGCTTACGACTACCCCACACAGATGAACCTTCGTAGCCCAGCAGAGTTTTGCCCTGTGGGAAACAGAACTCAAGGTTAGCACCAAAACTTCAAGCAAATCCATTAGTTCATTTTGGATGTTGTGCCTTCAGACTAAAAGATAATGGAGATGGAAAATATGGAGATACATATGAATCTTCACACAGTCTTCAGGAGAGACACGCCATCTCCTGTGGTTTAAAATACCTTTCATTAATACTTCCACAGACACATATTTGTTTCTATCACCCAGCCCCTTCATTTAGCTTTTTACGGAAGCTCTTCTGATCCTGCCAACAGAAAACTGATAATGATGTGGAAAAGGACTGGGATGCCCCCCTTTTCCAAGCAGCCTTCCAGTCACAAGCCTGATGCAGTTAATTCCTACCCCTTCTATAGTACCTCCTGCCTCTGCTGGCACGCTACTATTTTAGTATGATACAATTCTGGTAATATCAAATACCTTAAAATTACAAATAGAAACAATATACTTCACTATTAATAATTCACAGCCTAAGAGCATTTGTTTGCCTAACAAAAGTGAGAGAATTCCCAACATTACTACCTCTGTCCTAGACTTAAAATCAACTGTTTAACAGAGCAACTGGGAGATACTTTTCACATTTTAATTTTGAATTTGCTTACATTTGTCTACTGGTTCCCCAGCCTTAGAGAACAAGTTACAGCACAGAAACAAACCTCGTGTCTCCATCTTCTCCCTCAAAAATGTATCATTCTGTCTGTACTTGGGACAATGTTTAAAAGCTTTATTTTGTTCCGTCATTAGAAAGAAGACTTTTGAGGCGGTATTTCCAAGTGAAAAAATTAGGAAACCCTGTAAATTCTGGTTTGGTGGGGTTTGGGTCTTTTTTGTAAAAAGATTATCTGTTACATATCTGCTCATGTGCCCCTTGTTTCAAAGGTGTCGGTGAGCTTGCTGCTGTTATCAATCTAGAGCAGAACTCCCTATCTTTCCCCAGAACCAGGCTAAGTTTATAGGTCCCAGGAGTTAGAAAAAAACCCTACCTTATTCTATTTGTTTTATGCAGTGAGAGGTTAGTTTGCCTCCCCACCTCATCCCCAAGCTGCTTTTCCAAGCTGACTTGTGCTTTAAACTACACCCATTTTGCTCAGCTCAAGAACGTAAGACCTAGACAGGATAAAAAGTTTTAACGAGATGAGAATCAGGGTTGAAAACAGAGAATTACGATGCCAGTGCTCACAGCTGAAATTTTAGCAATCCCAGCAATACAGAAAAACACAGTTTACCCACCTCGTAACTGAAACACATCCACCCACAGTGTGTGAACTCACTGGCTGTGAGCAGAATTAAACTCAGTTCACTCTTGGATTTCTAGCTGGCCAGTCACTAGACTTTTCCATTAATGGTTTTCATCAGCAGAGGTTCAGAAATTCTCTTTGTAGCTTATTTTAGTTACAGACAACTCAAAGTCTGGCAGAAAACAGGAAGACTCTTTCCCCAACAAATGAATTTCCAGAGATACCAAGCTGAGGCAGAAAGGTAGTTTTGTTTCGGGACTGCAAACAGATCTTTTAAATACTTTTGCTTTACACAAATTCAAAATGCACTTTAGAGGTGAAGACCTGTTCTGTATTATTTCCACAGATAGTTACCTATGGCCCCGATCCCACTTCTTAGTTAAGTAGGAATTCCATCTTCTCCTTCCATGGAAAGGGCGTTATGGGTGCCAGCATTATCAGAAATATCCACAGCGTATCGGATACACTCGGGGAAAGAAGAGAACTTACTCTCTTCCAAAAGTCACATAATTTTATAACATGTAAGGACTGTATCCATCTCAGAGACTTGTGTAGCACCAACCACCAAGGCTATTATCACTAAGGCACTGGACTGGTACTCGGATAGCGTGGGGTCAGTCTCCATATCTGTGGGCAATTTCCTGTGGAATCACATTTAGACCTTTTTTTTAACCCAGTACATTAACTTTCAGCATTGGAAAAATAGGATATAATACAAAACATCCTACATCATTTACAGGACTATTACACCATGACTAATTACAAGATGCTCCGGTTCTGAAGTGATGAACGTTAATGTTTCTGTGCATAGATTTACTGGTAAAAGAAAATGTTCCTGCACAATTCAATTATATGCAACACACTGGAAGAGAATTAGCTTCAGTTCCTCTGCAGTTAGTGACATTCTCTAAGGTAAATTCTGTCCCCGATGCTGTGATTCAAAATAGTTTTGAGATAAATGAAGGTAAACCCTCAGGGCTCCTGTCTATGGCAACTGATCCAGCAAGCCTTTGTATGCTTTTGCATCAAAGTCTGCTCCTAACAACTTGCAGAGCTCCAGTTTCAGCCTCTAAGAGAGCAGGTTTTGATGCTTTCAGAAGCAGCTGAATCTTTTTTTAGTCCGCAGTGGGTTTACCTTTCCATATTAGTAAAACGACAACCCTTCAGAAGTCATCACTGCTCTGCTGCATCACAGGGGCTGCTGATCATGCGTACTGATGTACCAGTTACTAAAAGTTCTGGGGTTGAAATAAGTTACTGCAAATGCACAGCAGCTGATTTTGAAACCACAACATCTCTACGATTTATTATTATTTTTACAAAATACCCAAAGTGATCAGACCATATTGTAGGTTACTGGCTTGCCAAAGGTTATGTTTTAAAATCAAAACCATTTCTGAGTTACAGAAGTGCCAAAAACAATCTTGAACAAGGTTTGTTTGTTGTTTGGTTTTTTTTTTTTCTTTTTCTAAACCAACCCCCATCCAACAAAACAGTTGTATAACTTAAAACAGAAACAAGAGTTTGTGTTGGAAACGGTTTAAAAACCAACCCACCAAATCAAGCTCGAACAGAAGCCTCGTACGGCAAAGATTCAGCTTAGGGCAATTTAGTGCCAAGATATAGACCCTCCATGGGTTTATAATGGAAATACTGACACAACCTCAACTATAGTGATGCAAACGTGCCCTAAAACACTGTATTTGCTTTTATTAGTAAAAGTGGTAGTGTTTACACTTGCAGGTATCTTACACTTCAGCATCACGATGAATACTGAGTAGAATGAATTAAGTTTTGGCTGTAAGGTCAGAAGTTTCCTAACAGATGAAGGAGACAGAAGTGAAAGTCCTTGATCATGAAAACAAGAAGTTCAAATAAATAAATAAAACAAAACTAGGAAATACGGGTAAGCATTAGGTTGGAATGGTTCAATTAACTGCAAATTATGGCCACTAAATTAGAGACAGAAGAAAACACAGTTACTTATTAAATAGCAAGCATTAAAGCTTTATGGTTTTGTATTTTTAAAAAAAGAAAGCTGTTAAAAATAAGACTTGCGTTTACCAGGCCACCGAACTGCATGGACTAACAGACTAACAAAGGCAATACTGAGACATAAGACACACACATACTCCACACTTGTGCAACTCGGCCATATCCAAAACAATCGCCTTTTTTCTCACTCAAGAAGAAGAAGAAAAAAGCATCCCCCAAACACTTCTGTTCATATAAAGCTTTAGGTTTCTTAAACTGTTGCTGTCTTACATAGCTCGTTGATACGATGCACCCTTCTCATTATCACAGGAAGAAGCTTATTTGCTTTGTAATTTTTTTTTAACGGAGGTGCTTTGTTTCTCTCCGATGAGAGGTTACATTCCTCACATCACTACAGGTTTTCTCCACTATAAACTTGGTGTTTACACCAACTCCTCCTAGGCTTAAAAGACAAGGGTTGGCACAGAAGTAAAAATTTTGGCTCCTGTAACTAAAATTAAGGCTCACAACGGATTTCCTTTCCACTATGTCCCACTTTTTACCTAGTGGAAACATCAGCCCTTAACCTCCAGGCACTGGATACATTCTTAAATCACAAGGGGCTGTTTTCAGTCACCTTCTCCTATAGTTCTACAAAGTTCAGGTGGCAACTTTCTAAAGCTGTGCACAGGAAAGACAACGTTTCAAAAATGAGTAGCAACCACTGCAAAAAATTGTAGGTGATTTAGTGTCTTCTGAAAGATCACTTGTAATTTTGAATTGAGAGATGGGACAGTAACTCCAACCAGTCCTTGCTCTTTACATGAAAATGGACTCGGCGATTCATTTCCATTTAAAACTTTAGCCACAAAAAGCAATGAAATCTCACAATTCTGAACAGTTGCAGTTCTTGGTATCAAACAGGCATCCGATACCCGAAGCAAATCTAGCTGCACAGACATCACTGACCACACCCTAGGTTTAATTTAAGCTGGACCTCTTCCCAAAAAAGAAAGTTAACACAGTCTTGAGTGGAGGGAAGCTACTGCGAAAGGCAGAGAATAATTTGCTGTTCTTTTTTTTTGTTTTGCTTCTTTTGTTTTCCTTTTTAAGCCACTGCAGTAAGATCCAGATCAGTTCAGGGGTGTAAATGAAGGGAGAACAGGGGTGTTTGAGTAATATAGGCTAACACTGTTCTAGATGTGTTATTACAGCTGTAATTTCTGACTCTGTACAAATTGTACACGTAGGTTTAGACACATGAAAAAGTAACACACTCACAGAGACATAAAACACCTAGGTATAAAATATAAAGCAGTGTAGTACTTACTAAAATTACATGCTCTCTTATTGCTACAGTGATTTTTGCTCTTTTTCTTTTTTACTGTACCACATGTTGTTCTAAGCATATAATTTGCATAAATTATTCAAGTTTAAGAAAAATCCACACATCTTCACTTTAAGCTACTTATATAGTTAATATAAAACAAAAAAAGGTTCTAAAGTATCTCTTTATTAAAAGAGAAATAAAAATGTCATTTGAAACTGGAATTCAGTGGCCAAATCCAAGGGCAGCGCACACCTTGTCATTCCGGTTGTCGTTTGCCCACGCAGCGAGTGGAGGTTGGTGGGTATTTGGCCCAGTCTAGAGATGGTCACCAGACCTGCATGATGCCCTACGCGTCTTGTTATTGTTCTGGTTTTGTCTTCAGCAAAAAAAGGACTATGAATGACCAAAGACTAACATTTATAATTTGTAGCAAAATTTGGTTTATGTAGAAACAAGCCATGTTTTGCATTTGGATAGAGATTTAAATGAATTAAAGCTAAAAATTAAAAAGCATGATGCTGCAACATCTGGTCACTTGTTGAAGACCTCACTTTTAAAGTGGTTAAGTTTGCACAATTTGTACTTTTTTCTTTTTTTTTTTTCTTTTTTCTTTTTTTTTTTTTTTTACTAAACAGTATTTTTCCTTCTTTTATAAACCAGAAAAACTAAACTACAGATAAATTTTCCCTACCTTGAGCTAATGCTGCAGATAGGGTTGACAAAGCTGTACAGCGCAATCAAACATACTTACATCTTAGCTCATTGTACAGGTACAGCCATAATCAAGGCACAAAGATCTTCTACAAGTTATTTTTTTTCAATAAAGTTGTACAAAATAATACATTTTACAGTCTGTACAAGAATAATAATCCAGCAGTAAAATAAAAAATGAGGGGAGGGAAGAAGAAAAAGAAGGGAAAGACTGTGAGGACTACAGTCCGGATAATGATTTTTATAGCAGACGGGATCATCAGTGGACAAACTGAAAACAGTGTGTGGTTAACTCTTTCTGCAATCACAGGCCATACGCAGTTCAATTCATGGATGTCCATGGTTGTCTTTAGACCACCAAGACTGGTTTTAAAAATACCCTTCTGAAAGGTAGCAGTTGGTTTTTGCACTGTCTAGGTCTGTTGTAGAATTGTCAGTATTTCCGTTCAAAGCCACATTACAGTCAGAGAACCAAACTCAAGTGTCTGTCTTCACACTCGGGCTGTGACTTGGCACCTTCTTTAGTCTGATGCAGTGAGTGATACAAAGTGGAGATCACGGGTTAAAGGGTTACGCCCACATCAGTGCTAAATTACCTAAAGCTTTCTCTCTCCCCGTTTTTGTTTTATGTTTTAATTTTTGTATCCCGAATTCTTTCAGGTGCTCCACATTCAGGGCTTTTAATTAATTAGGTTTTATTTCCTTTTTTTTTTTTTTTTTCCTCTTTTTTTGTTAATAACAGTGTTAGGGAATCCTCATGGAAACGGCCTTTTAAATGTTAGCGGCCATCTCAAACTGTCCGAGGGGTACAGAAGCAAGCTTAGAAGTGCTGCTATTGTCCAGCAAGGAGAAAAAATTGAGGGGTGCAAATCAATGGGAGATTCAAACAGTTCTCTTCCACCCTATGTGGGCAAGGGTGTGTTTTTTTTCTTTTTTAATAAGGAATAAGGAGTCCAAAACACAGAAAAAAGTGCTCTCCATCACAACAACTCGTATTGGCGAAGGTGCATGCGCTGAATAATGTCCCGACAGTCATTGAAAACCCTCCGGATGTTCTCTGTATCCACTGCACACGTGAAGTGAGGATAGCAATAGTGCCTTCCATCTCCACTCGCTGTGCTGATTCTCTGTTAAAAGTAAGACAGAGATACTGGGTTAAAAGAAAACTGACTGGGGAAAAGCCCTCACATTCTTAAAACTCAGATGAATGAAGGTTAAGACACGTATGTGTGAGCTGTGCTTTCAGAGGGTGTAACGATGAGGCAAAATGCCCCAAATTTTTCATTCCCTCACCTAAAAAATGATATTTAAAATGATCACAATTATACGGTGTGAAGGTCACTGCATGTTGCGGGATTTCAGAGCCGAACCAAAACTCAGAATGCTAGTTATATGCAGCTTTGGTGAATTTAACCACACAACTTCTAGTCAATTCGTCAGTGAAGAAAGTGGGATTTTGCTTCCTCGTACAAGGCTTTTATCCCTGCTTTGCACTTATTGAAAGCCTCCCATAAAACTGAATTTTGCTCCATTTTAAAATGAGTCCACAATTTGATTGCCATGCTCACGATTACAAGTAATTGTAACAATATTTTTAAAGATTTGCGTCTATTATAGCTTCAGCTGAGCTCTGATGGGAAAGATAATACGAAAAGAGCATGAATATTTTACAAATTATGCATCTCTTGATTAATCTTTATCTTTAGAAATAATGCATGGAATAAAAACCTGGACTGATTAATAACAGCAGGACTTCATTCATCATTCTGTTTATAGTTTCTTAATTCTCACTGATTCTTATTCTATTTAATTACGTACTGTGTCAGCAAACAAATATACGAAGACCAGCTAACAAAGAGCAGTAAAGCTCTTATGTGTTAACAGTGTTTTATGGAGTGTGGATGTTAAATATAAACACATGAGAAGTGAGAGCATTTTGCGACAGCAGAAGCTGTGCAAGAGCTTATATTTGAGAAGAATCACGCAAGAAATACTGAAAGAAAGGAAATACTTACAAGAAATTCATCTCTAATAAAATACTTGGCCCTTGTAACTCTGGGATCCTCACCAGGCTCTGGTGTTGCTGATTGATAATAAAATAAGTATCTCATTAAAACAGACGGTTTTTGGTGATAGCACCTAAAAATTGTAACTTGTTCTGTTTTCTGCTCACATATGATAAAAACACACTGCAAAACTGACTACGAGATAAGACAAACCAGAACTCCATAATTCTATGATTCTATAACACTATTTGAAACAACAAGATTTCAGGAGAGCAAAGGAATATTACAGTGGCCATAGTGCCAGGCCTGCGGCAGGTTAGAGAAATGACCACAGAGATGCTAAAGGGTGAGTCCAGAGGACAGGTTTGTGACTGCCGAGTCTCACGCTGCAATTGCTGTTCCCCAGCACCAGTGAGGTTACAGAGACACTACTGCGATAAATGGGAATGTTTATAACTTTTACTGCCAGTCTGTTCATTCATAGATGTATTAATTTGTACAGTTCCGTGAGGAAGACACTCCGTTACAGACTTTGCTTTACAAAAGGATTGACTTTTGGCAACTACCTGCGACTAAAGGATCATAGCAGGCAACTAACTACCTGTGACAGGCACCGACAGAACCAACTGTGACTCTTGTGTCTCAAAGACTACAGCTGCACCTCTGCAGTACAAGCTGTACTGTGCCCTGCACCAGCACTGTAACAGGATTTTGGCATGATGGAATTGTTAATATTAAATGTATAAAAGATGGGATTCTCTCATTCCTAGTACCTGAAGTGCAACATTACAGTTTGGCTGAAAGACAATGAAGATCACAACTACCTAAGGGTTTTCAAGTCTTATCTGAAATAACCAAAAACATTACCAATGTGATTAACAAGAAAATTATTAACTGCTAATAAATCTTACAAATCTTACCATCATCTGGCGTAGTGTAGCGAGCAAATTCTGGAAAGTAGTCTTCAATTTTAGATTTCCCTGCCAAAACTTTCTCTGCTAGTAAATCTTGTTTATTCAGGAAAAGGATTACTGAAATGGTCCGTAGCCACCTGCAGAAAATGGAAGCCAAATGCTCTGAGAAGGCATAGCTGGGAGCATGCAGCAAAACCAAAACATAATCTGGCTCTGGAGTGAACAGTCATTGACATGCAAGGATAATTTTGACAGGTTCCTTTGATACCCGAGTCCAGTTTGGGTGTTCACACCCTGAGTTCAGTTTGTGTGCTTCTAATCGGGGCAAGGAAAAGCTGCCCACTCTCTGCTGTTAATCCAAATACACCCAATAGGCGAGTGTATCCACTTCTTAGTGTGCTACTCCACCCCTGCTTTAATAGCTTCAGCCTCAATAAAGCAACTACCAACTTAGGTATTCATATGAGACACTGATGTAACAGGCAGGCGGTTCTGATCAGACTGGCTTGGCCTGCGCTGTGAGAAGCAAAACCACAGGCTACGCTGCCCTTGTGGGTCAACCCTGGAGGGCAGCGAAGCACCACACAGCTGCTTGCTCACCTCCCCCTCAGTGGGAGAGGGGCAGGGGAAAGGAAGAACAAAAGCAAGAAAATCTAGGGGTCAAGATAAAAAAAAATCTAAAGAGTAAATGTTTAGTAAGTAAAGGAAGGGAGACAAAAGCAAAACAAAAGGAGTGATGCAAAGGCAATCAGTCACCTCGTCCTGTGGGCAGACACAATACCCAGCAAGACAACAAACCCTCCTGACGCCCCCTCCTTTGCCATTTCAGGGCGTTCCATGGCATGGAAACACCTCTTGGTTAGTTTGGGTCATCTGCCCGCTGCGTCCCTCCTGGCCTATTGGGTCACGGGGGAGGCAGAGTGAGAACAGAGAAGGCCTGGATGCTCTGCAAACACTGATCAGCAACAGCTACAAGAGGAGTGTGTTATCAGGATTGTTTTGGTCAAAATCTGAACTGGCACAGTATGACCTGCTACAAAGAAAATTAACTCTCTCCTAGCCAGGCTCAGGACACACGTCTGGACTTTACTATAAGACAGGATTAGTAATGTATGTGATACAAAAAATGAAACTTAAATTCACAGACCTGTTGTTCCAGATACTCTTGAAGAGGTTTAGTGCTTCTTGAAGCCGATTGGTCTGATTGTCCTCTCGTATAACCATGTTGTAGCTACTGCTCGCCACCACAAATATGATAGCAGTCACATCTAAATCAAGAAATACCCATCAGTTAATACTGAACTTCAGAAGACAAGACATATCCAGGAATCCCAAAATTCAATAAAAGCTGCCAGACTTCCAGCTTCATGAAGGGAACAGGCTGGAACGTCACTGCTGAGAGCTTTCTCAGTACCAGAAAAAAAAAAAAAAGGAAGTGAAGAAACAATCAAAGATAGGAAAGGCCACAGAGTAGAAGCTGACAGAATGACAGAAAATGTAGAAAAGAAAGGAACAGAAGCAAGAGAGAAACTGAAGAAATCTAAGAGGAGATTTAAAAGCTTAAAGCAATTTAGAAAGCAACTCTGAGCTATCAGGAAGGACAGGGAGGCCCTTGGGGGAAGCCCTCAGGAAAAACGGCATTTTTCATCTGCATGAATAGTAATAATAAAAACAGTAGATTGCTGTGAATTCATGGTTAATTGCTCTGGTTCTCTTATAGAGCACTATTCTGCTCCAAGGCCCCTGTCTCTTTCCTGGGAGACATTCACAAGATCACAGAATCCAGATGTCTGTGACTGTGTGGCTGCGCTGCTCCAGACCCCTTACACTGACTTCACACTCCCTACCCTCAGACAGCAGAAGAGATGAGTCAGATCATGAGGCAACAGGAAGAGGAAGGAGAAGAGGCAAAACCCAAACAAGTCTGCTATTAATAGCACAGAAGAAAATATTGCACAGCAGTTCCGCACATATATTAAGTGCTCAGGTGATACTCTGTGACAGTAACTGTAGCAAAATACGACAAATTCTAAGTTGCATTCTACTTTATTCCTTAGGATCTCATTAGTACTTTTCCACAGAAAGACTTGCATAGCCGTCCAACAACAAAGAAAAAGACAGAAGTGTTTTCATCACCTCTTGCTCATAAAAAGGTTTCACGTCTAAACACAGCTACGGAATAAAATAAACAGCTGTAGTGAAGGTACATGCAACACCTGAGAATCATAGAATGGTTTGGGTTGGAAGGACCTTACAGCCCATCCAGTTCCACCCCTGCCCTGGGCAAAGACGCCTCCCCCTGGATCAGGCTGCTCAAAGCCTCATCGAGGCTGGCCTTGAACACCTTCACGAACAAGTCCTTCTCTGGCCAACCGTGGCTACTGAGACACATCTCTCCTGCTATCTCACACTGCACTGGCGGGTTGGTGCTGGTTTGGAAAGAAGCACCCATTGACATCACAGTGCGGCTGCTATTACACGCAAAAATACAACATTTGATGGATATATTAATTATCCTGTAAATGTATATTTTGTGTAGGCACAAACATACGTAAAACTTCATTTAGAAGAGAGAATATAGCTTGGAATTTAACATTCACATAAGCTGGCAAATAATGTACAAACACACCACCAAACAAAACTAATTAAATGAAGAGAGGGAAGCCAATGAAAATAAACAAGATAGCTTAAGTTATCAAACTTGAATTCCTTTCCACATACATTCTCCCTAAAGATACAAACTTCTGTAACTGCATAGAATATGTCAAGAAAAATTCCATCCAGTGTGACTGTTCAGATAATTCAATATCAAGCTACACAGAAAAGAACATGGCTTTCACACAGCGAGAAAATAAAGACTGGGCATTAAAATTTTGCAGAGAACAATTTTATACACCAAACAGAAGTTCTACTCATACCATTAAAACACTGGATCCATTTTCGGCGTTCATCTCGTTGCCCTCCAACATCAAACATACTAAGGAAAAAAACATAAATTGAGTCAGAGCACATTTTGTGTTTGTTTTTTTTTTCCAAATGCAAACAGAAAACACAGAAAATTTTAGGACTTTCATGTAATAAAATCTAAAAGGAATCAAGGATTATGAGAACCTGAACAGGCAACAGTCCACTGACATACACTAGCAGAGCTTTCATCACAAAAGAGAGACAGGAAAAGAAAAAGCGAAGATACTTACTGAAAATTTACTTTGTCCACCTGAAACTTGGTTTCAAAAATTCCTGATGTCAAAACTCTGCATCTGAGAAGATCCTAGGAAAAAAAATGGAAAAGCCACGGATTAAACACAGACACTTCATAATTCTTTGTATCTCCACCCAGAGAAATAAAAGCCCATTACTCAGTGCTGAAAGTGTTTGTTGCTTTGCAGAATCAGGGCACAGAGAGTTATAAATGATATCAGAAGTTGTGAGCTACAAACGATTGAAATTGTTGTAAGCGTTTCAAAACCCTATTAAAGGCAAACTGCATTGGCTTGTATTTACTGTGCATTGCAAAGCTGTGACAGTCCCCAGTGCATAACTGATCTAGAAGATCCTGATTTGCACAGGCTCCACACAGACTGCACTGTCCAAATTTAACTTTGAATTCAGGATCAAAAGTTTTCGTTTTCTTCATTATGGGTCTAAATAGCAAATAAATAGTAACTTTCGCAGCAGACAAGATCACTTAAGTGAACAGACTGTAAAAAAAAAAAAAATTATACGCACAATAAAAGCTCTGTTCTTACTACACGGGTACCAAACTGGTTAGTCAAAACCACACAAAATCCAAAGGTTAGAAAGCACTGTTCAATCATTAAACAAAATGGCTACATTTTAACATCAGTTTTCTGATAGTAAATTATTGTCATCTAGCTATTTTAAGACTCGTATTGAAAGGTGTCTGTATTTAAATGTTGTTCTAACTTGTGTCTTACACAGTTTGAAAATTCAAATTCAGAAAACTGGACTTTCTGGAGCTCTGTATCCCCAGAAATCAATATAAGTGCGTTAAAAGAAAACAAAAAAAGCACTCACCCACCTCAGGGGAAAAAGGAAAGAAGTGATTTGTTTATTACACTCTTAGGAGAAACACGTCATGTCGCAGAGGACAATCCAAATGGCCTGTGTTACAGGGCACTCTGGGGGTTTCAATGCAGTCAATGGGCCCAAACAAGCACCGTAAGCATTTGCGCTTGCTTACAGAAGTAAACATGTAATTATTTTACTTAAGTAACCACTTAAATACTCATCTTATGTAACTAATTACTGGAAGTAAATTGTAAATACTTCACTTTGTACTATACACTCCATGTAAAGTCAATACAAGTTAAACTCTTGACACCTTAGCCTCCAATCCGAAGCTGACACTTGTATTTAAATGTCACATCTGAAGATTAGTGGCTTCAAATTTCCAATAAAGTAACCTGCATTTTGAATATTTTGTTTCTTGAAAATAGATTTCAGAGATAAGAAAGTGTTATTTATAAAAAAACTCAGACTTTTAAAAGGATGAATGATTAATTTATTCTTGAACAACTTTAAAGTATACAAACTGCTCTCTCCTCAACAATGTTGTCTGTGAAATTTTTGGAACACTAGTAAGTTTTTTGGTTGTTTATCCCATAAAAAAAGTTGCATTATTTATGGGTAGAAAGTTAGGAATATACGAGTGATTTTGGATTAGAGATTTGGCCCTAAAGAGATCCTCAGATTACCTGTAAGAAAATGAAAACTATAATGCTTATTCTGATAAAAAAAAATTCTGATAAAATAACCTTGTCATCTGACAAGGTTATTATTACAGAACCCGGTTTATAGTGGGAGCCAGCAGAGCTAAGAAGACACCAACCAACTTTGTGTCAAAAGAAGCAAGCACATGATGGCTACCAGCAAGGAGGGCAAACCATCATGAACTAATTCAAATGGATAACTGAGGTTTAGCATCACAGAATACAACGTAAGTCTTAAACCCAGGCAGATTTTCATTTCACAGTGCCTTTACATGCATAAACATAATCTCGATCTAAATTACAAAGTAATTTTTACTGGAATACTAAATACATACAGTGCATGGTAATACCTGTGCCAATAAATTAAACATTAATGAGATCGTTACACTCAAAGACAGAAGGAGCAGACTAGTTGTGCAAGATCTTAATGAGACTTCCCTTACCTGGTCGGATGGCGTGTACTCATTTTGTTTGACTATGTCAATCTTGTCTAGAAAACTAGGAAGAGAACAGAAAAAGATTAACTTTTTTTAATCCAAAGGAAAAGTTTTTATTCAGTGCGCAGAGGATGACAAATAAGTACCACAATCATGAATTCCAGCTAATAGGAGCCTTTCCACATTACATTCTCTCCTAAGATCGCTGATCAGAATCATGTAGCAATGTTACAAGTTGGCTGATGCTTGAAAAATGTTCCGAACACAACAGGTTCATAAAGATACAAAGCTGATCACTACAGCGACCCAGCCTTTCTGTACTGAATTTATCTAAGCCTAGAGATGGATTTTTTGGTTTGGGTTTTGTTTTGTTATTAAACACTCCACTAATCAGCTTACTGGGTTTTGGAAACTGACAATTAGAAAACAACACCAAGATATTGCTAAAACCTGGAACTGAAAGTACAAACCTCTTACTGTTGTTTATGCAGACTATTTTTAGGCCTATGATTTCCTTGAAAAACATCAGCCACATAGGAGCAGCAGTACTGTACTTGAGATGAATTCCAACAGGTTCATGCCAGGTAAAACAAGTTGGAATGGAACAAACATTTCTTCTTTCCCCCTCAAAACAAGTTCCAACATTCAGTAACATCTGCCACTTCTAACAATACTCATTCAAGAAGGAAATCTTTCACGGCGTGATAGTTACCAGCAAACCTACCCTGTTGCCACTGGCACTTCAGGGAAAACAGAGCAAGGCAATATGTTAAACAAAGATTTCTTCCTGTGCATGTGCCTTCTCATACAAGTCTGCTCCAGCAACTTTAGAAAGGACTAAAGACATTAAAAACCGGTTTGATTTTTTGCTCAAACATAAAGGGGATCGTTCTTTCAGTTGATCAACTGAAAAATAAACTTGTCTGTAAGGAGAACAGAGTAGCAGAAATTCAATCCAGTCTGATAAATCTAAAATAAGGAGCAACAGTGGGAGCGTGAGAGTTCATAAGAGATCAATGCGTTATGTTCAGGAACTTCCAAGTCAATGTCATTCAAAACCGAATAATTTATCCACTAAATTAAACTTTTAATCAAGTCAGATGAGAACAAAGTCTAATCAAAAATAAATTCACCATCATTAATTTCTATTTTTTATTCTTGTTATGCTTTACCCCAAACACAAGTGAGGCCATTTCAGTGCTACCTTGTGTGCTGAATTCACTGCTGATACAAATTGTTCTATGACAACCAGAGATAAGGCCATCTACTATGCCAGCAATGAATTTCACAGGGAGAAATAAAAATGACCTTGGTGAAATAATTCAAATAAA
Organism: Clamator glandarius; assembly: GCA_033459285.1. Classification (NCBI taxonomy): domain Eukaryota; kingdom Metazoa; phylum Chordata; class Aves; order Cuculiformes; family Cuculidae; genus Clamator; species Clamator glandarius. The sequence goes on along the minus strand of JAUNZM010000055.1, from coordinate 4,242,649 downwards.
ACTGTTAAACCACAGAACCCAATTTTACACTGCGATCATCTCTTGTACCAAGTTAAAAAGTCAGGTTCTTTCTTCTGCAAAATTCTCCTGGAGATTATATGGGAAAGTCATTTTGTGGAAAGCAAAAAATTCATTCAGCATTGCTGCTGGTTCTCACTTAGGGCTAGAGTCTGGACACAACTAAATAAGAGCATCAGTTACTGCCCTGCAAAACACTGTCACTTAGTGTAAGGCACGTTTTGCTTGCGTTATAAAACACAGATACTGCTATAACACGTTATAAAAACAAGACTGTAGGTCATTAGTAGTCAGCAACACTGCAGAATCAGCATCTCTGGGACAGCAGCAGATGTGCCCCATGGATATTAAAATGAAAATTATTAATAAAAAATTAATGTGAAATAAAACATGCGTCTTATTTTGTGTCTCTCTTTTCAGGAAGGAAGGAAAGAAAAACACGTGTGAAATGTTTTGAACGAGTCTTTGTGTGGAATCAAGTTTTAATTGTAAAGGGTGCACTTAGGAAGCCGACTTCACACAGAACCTGTCCTTAGCTCCTATGTGACAATGAAATTAAGTTACATATGTGTCCTCAATTTTTACCAAATTTTTAATAAGCCCATTTTGTCAAAACCACGTCCCAGCTTTCTGATCAAGATATATGCCTTATTCTGGAGTATTTTTCATATAGAGTTGTTCATCCCTATATCGAAGGGAATTTCCTGAAAGCACAATGCTGCAGCCAAGCCTCAGAGCTGCAGCCTGTGCTCACTTTTCCCCACTGAGAACGTGCGTGACATTAAATCCTCTACCTCAAGAAACAACACAACTTCACCATTTTGGGAAGAACAGGGATGGGGAAAACAAGGCTGCTTTTCCTTCAGCGTTTCCTGACAGCCTCGTCAATAAACAGTAACTTGAAATTTCACTCTCTGTCATCTGATTAAATGGTTGACAGGCAAGGGTTTTTTTTTTCCCCTCTGTGAAGAGGAGCTTTTGTTTTCAGTCTAGAATAATACTGGAAAGGTCTCTTCGAACTGACAACACGCCTAGATTTGAAGAGCTTTATTTCCATCAGATATCTTTTCTGTCAAGTTGTAACCTGAATTTGTATACAAAATGTCTCTCTTAAAAGATGTATTAAGATCTCATCTTTAGTGTCAGCGAGACACTAAAGATCATGAATTCAAAATTAAATTCAATTCAAAATTTCAGCCCCAACTAAACACAACATTTGTTCATAATTTGTAACCCTGAACAGCTGTACTGGAGCCCCAATTTTGTGAAGTTCCTGCTTCTGAAAGCCTGAAAGTTATTTTACAGAGAGTAAAATCAACTCCTGCCTGCCTTCACCATGCTGCATTTCCTGCCTCTGCCATCACATCTTCAAACGCACACCTTACATTAACCTTATTTTAAAGTTAGGGAAAAATCAAGGCACACAGGGAGCAAGTTAATTGCTCAGAGTCCCCTGAGTCAGTGGAAATGGAATTTTCACTTCCTGTGAGTCATGTATTTTTATCAAGATATTACTAAGAATTAACCAGAATATTACTAAGCATTATCAAGATTTTACTAAGAATTGAAGTCGTATTTACCCAGATCACCTCTAAAACAGTCTTCACAATTCAGGTTTGTATGTCTGAAAAGTAATTAATATTCATTTACTGATCTTCCTAAAGATCAAATTGTTCAAATGCCTGGCAGATTTTTAGTTCCTTATCTGCACCCTAACAGGGCTACAAAACCCCAAAGTAGTTTTAAGTGGAAACTTAACATTAATAGAGTTTAAAAACAAAAGTCTATTTTTTATTTCTCAGAACAGAACATGCTTTACACTTCTACTTTACTCCCTTTTCAGTCCTTATCATAAACCTTTATGTTTTTCAGCAGTGGCTGTCTAAAAGCAAAAGAGTTAACTATTTAATTATTTCTTCAGCTATTTTGTCTCTGCCGAAGCTGGAATCGCAGGCTTAGTACCAAACACCATGCTCTTTTTAAAAGAGTATTTAAGTGGATAAATATAACATGTATATACTGTGACTATAACAGTTTAAAAACGTGTTAATACATCAGAGTTTCCCAAACCCTGAAGAGCCAGGTCTGTTACAGCTTCAAACAGGGCTTCCCATGCAGGCACAGCCCGACAGCAACTCCAGGGCACAGGAATTACTTTAAGGTGCAAGCAGGATACCAAGGTGAGGGAATCCTACTCCTTACACTGGTGATAAAGATTTCTTTTACATTTCAGCCAGTTTATTTTGCAAGAGAAGCAGGAAAAGTTACAAGAACGATGGAAATAAAAAAGCAAATATTCAGGCTGCCTAGTATTTACGGTATCCTGCAAATATGGATCGAACTTGCCATGTTTCTCCTCAAAATGAAGTTAAAAATTAAAATTGGGACATTAGTAGACTTTTGTTTTGTTTCTAAAGATCTACTAATATATTGTATGATTTGTAGAGGTGGGGTTTTTCCTGCTAAGGTGGTCACAGAAGACGGACCACAAACACGTCACTGGACTTTATAAAAATACTCATAAAGCCATGGCTCTTTTTTCCCCCTAAACAAAACTTTATCCCCTAGAAAAGATAAAGGGAGGAGAAAAAAAAAAAATCCATCAAACCCTTTGCAATTACTTGAACTACTTCACAAAAAAAGTTAAAAAAAACAAACCCAGCCCTTTGGAGGCAGGCAGGTAGAGATAGCACTGCAACAAATATGACTGGTGTAGTTACGAGAGCTCCACGCTGCACGTAAAAACATCTCGCATCGATGTTCTTGTAACAAAATTCTGCGTGTCAGTTCTCAGACACAGGGACTCCATTCAAAGCCAGATTTATACTGGAAATGAACTTCAAAAATGTAGTGTAAGGCTGGAACAGAAGCAAACCAAAAGACAACTCTGTAGAGAACTTCCTCAAGGAGCTACAAACATTTTTTTTTATTTCCAATTTCAAGTCAACTAGTTATTATGATCTCCTTATCAAAGCAGCAGTCACACAAAAAGATTTAAAACCACTCTAGAACTCAGAATTTAATTATAGATAGTATTAATGCGTGCATATCCCAGAAAAGTGATTTTGCGGGCGGCCCCAGCTGTAATTACAGCAGAACCTCGCAGCATTCCAGCCACTTGGAGGCGGAGGGGCACCATGGGTCTAATTTTGAAGCAAATAATGAGAAAGCTGAAAAGCATGACTCCATATATTTGGAATCATCTTGTGGTAATCAAGGTTACAGTTCCTTATATGGCGTGGAGAACATGAGGCACACACAAAAAATAGAATATTAAAACTGTGGGGTTCAAAGAACTGCAACCATTGCCAAAACCCCAGCAGCGGCCGTAAGGCCCCCATATTTTTCTGTTTTCGTGAAATACAAACCTTGCCCTAAAAACAAGGCCGGTTACGCACCCTGCTTCCTAAACGGCGTAATTAAGGCAGCGTAGTCTGCCGGGAGGCATGAATGAATTTTCGACAAACCCAGCAGAAGGCAAACCACCCCTCTCCACAAACTGCTAGCGGCTGCAAAGAGAAACGGGGCGAAGTCAGGAGAAAGAGAAAAATCTATTTAAAGAGGTTGTAGTTGCCTCTTTTTTCTTTCCCCCTTCTGCCTGTCTAAAGTTAGTCTGGCTTAGAGGATGCACTAACTTTCCCAATCAGTTTTACATTACAGCACAAGTCCAGAAATAGCTCCCAGCCGCCTTGGCCTCTAGCACGGTTGCCATGACAATGGAACCACAGTGCTATAAATAGCTCATCAGCACCAAATCTTGTGAGACACATCTGGAATGGGGCCAGCCCAGCCCCGGCCTGACAAATAAAAATAGGCACAGGCCGTTTCAAAGGCTGGAAAGGTACAATGCGGCTCGGCTGGTGCAGAGCAGCAGCAGAGAAACGGCTTTGATTGCTCGTTAGCGTGAGATTTATTTGATAGGAGATGGGGAGAAGTATGAAAGTTATTTCATTGCACGCTAAACAGTCAGTCTTTCTCTACGGTCTATTCTCCTTTCTCTGCCCCTCGGCTGCAGCGAAACCGTACCGCTCCTGAAACTGCAACAATGCAGGCCCAGGAGACCATTAAAACAAGGAAAAACAGAAAAAAAAAAAAGAGAGATCTTCAGAACTTCCCCTCTAACTATTTCTGTACATTTTTGGCTCCAGGGCAGTTAAGTGCTCCTGCGAGTCTGACCGGCGTCCCGGATGGAATCCTGCAGGGGCTGGAGCGCTTTGCTCCAGTCCAAACCCTTCCCAGGCTGCCGAGGGCCCCCAGCAGGACGAGGCTCAGGGCTGCTCCCCTCCTCACCCCCAGTCGCCCTGGACCCTCACCAGGGACACAGCTACGGCCCCCGCCGGGGTTACAAACCGGCTGCAGAGGTGGGAGCCAGAACCAGTAGTCGCGGCACAAGCCAGCCCACTTCCCAACGGCTCCGCTTGACAAAACCGCCTTTTGAGCAAGCATTTTCTTTCGCTTAGTGGGTGAGAAAATGTCGTATTTTTAGCACAGACTCTTGATCAACCCATTCAATTACATCCAAATTATCTGTGTGGGAACAGAATGTTATGTCAAAAATGTTATTCAGAATATTTGTCAATATTACCCAACAGAAGGCATTTGTCTAATCGGGAGATTCAATATTTTCTACAGCCTCTGAAATCAACAGTGCAGGAGTCAGACCGAAGTTTAAGTTTTTGATGTTTCACACACACGGCAAATAGTCAGCATGATATAATACAGCAAACACCGTTCTCAAAATGTAAAATCGTCGCTGTATCAAAAAACAATAGAGACTCTAGATGGTAACCAAAAATCTGCAACTCTTAACAAACATTTAAGCCACAGTAAAGTATCTTCCGTCTGCCACAAAGGCACCGTCCCGCGCTCCACAAACTGCACCATCAGCCCACAGGATTCCTTTAGGTCCCTACATGGATATCTTCATTTCTAAAAGTTGTAGATTAACTCCCATCCAGGCTGAAAACTGTATGTAAACTTCCCATTCCTCTTCCTTTTCCCACATCCAGGTTGCTCATTTACTGTCTGCACAATGAATGCTTCAGAAAAGAGCACTTTTACACAAGTATTTTGGAAAACGTACTTTATCACATGCAATGTGGTGCAGTACAGGATTTATTGTTTTTTATAAAGATACGGCAAGTTAGTTAAAGAGCCTATATTCAACTACAAGTTTCAATTTACATTATATAAAATAGAACTATACATAATTTTTTTTCTTCCTTAAGAAAGCAACTAATGAATTTTTATAAGACAGCCCTTTCTGGCTCATATAATGGACAAACTTTCCAGCTTTGTCTGGGAGGAAGATGAGTGGGAGAGGGCAGTAAGGCAGAAACCCCACTAGGTAACCCAAACCTGGCCAACCCTCTCCGCCTTCTGGAAAGGCTCCGTGGGGCACCTGCCAGGTCCCCTCTGCTGTGAACTCTTCTCCTTGACCTGTTGTGGCTTCTGGATCCCTCCACCTCCAGTGACAGCATTGGAGGATGCCTCCTCCAGGGAGATCGTTTGAGCTTCTTTACGCTTCCTAATGACCAGGGGGACATTTTACCCTGACCCTTACAGCCATCGGCCTCTGACCATACTCGATCACCGGTCTCCAAATGAAATCCATCCCGCACAGCTTCCTCCTACTGACAACCGACACAACCTCCAAACAGTTGAGGCTGCTCCAGCTGCCTTCACTCTGACTTTGCAAACTTGTACAAATGTATTTTCACACTCTCACAACCACCAAAACAGAGCGATTAACACCGACGCACCACTGCGTGCCTGCGAGGCTCCGCAGTACAAGACTGTATACATCAAAGAACTTCACAAAGGCCCCTCACCCCGCCCCAGAAAAATACTTTGCCATGCCAGGAAGAAACGTAAGCTGATCTATGGCCAAGGTTGGGTATAGAAATTAAAGGTAACGGTATGGATGAGATCACTACGTTGTGATGTGACTCTAGGGGAAGCCTGGGGCAGGAACACGGTGTGAGTGAGTGGGGAGGACATGGCGCAATCCCCATTAACTCTCTCTTTCTTTTTTGTAAGCAGACTGCAAAGACAAAAGTCATGGGAAAAGGAGAAGCAACTAAACATTCATGTAACAAAATTTCTCACTTCGTTTTGCTTTCTGCCCCTCTTCTTTAACCTTTCTGGCAGAGTTTTGGTAGGTCAAACGTAACAGAGACTCAGATCTAGCCAGTGATCATGTCTATTCCAAAATACTATCAAATCCACTCTTTGGATATGGGAGATTATGTCATCTCTGAAATTTAAAACTATTTTGTTTGCCTGCTTTCATTTTTACTTATCCCTATGAATGAATCAGTGTTTAAAAGAAGCAAAATAATCAGAAATCAAAATATCAGCCACGTCTAAACAATTCACGTGTTATTGGAAGGAGAATGAAAGGCAAGTGGCATGCTGGGCCAGGAGAGTCCCCAGGGAAACCAAACCCCAGAGCACAAGGTGGGACTTGGGCATGGCAAACAGGGGAGCTGATGTGACAGGCTGTGCTCCGGGGCTGTTCCGTGCCTTACCTGCTGCGATTTCTGTCTTTCCCGACAGCGGGAAATGGTTTTAACCTCCCATGACTCTCAAAGACTGTTATCCCGAACAATCAAACTCCTAGGTACTCCATCAAGTTCGGTGTCTTTTTCAGTTATTTCAGCAAGAGCTCTGCACACTAAAGACTACAATTTTTTATTTTACACCAGCAATGAAAGCTTAAGCCTAATACTTAAGATTAAGAAAACAAGCAATTGTTTCTGTGGTCTTTGCTATCTATAAGGCTGTTGAGCTGGATGAGCAAGAACTCGAGCACGGCTGATTGGGAACTTCTTTCCCATCCTGCTGCCCTCCAAATATTCATGTTCTTAATATATGTTTTTTGTCATGCCTATTTTATTGAAGGCAGAGAAAGGTCTTTATCTACACATAAGACCAGGGGGGGTTCTGTTGTAATCTGAAGTCACAGATCTTGTATATGGCAGGAAGAACCAGCAACACTGACTGCATCACTCCTGTGCTCTGTGGGGGCTGAACTTGAAAGGAATCTTTGAGTATTTTCTTCAAAACCTATTTAAATTAATCAGGTGAAATAGGGATCTTAGGTTTATGAATATTTTCTGCTAACTTAGACCAAGAGTCTGAGAATGTTTAAGTGAAGGCAGAAATCAATATGAATAATTTTAGTTTAATTAAAGAGTGCCTCTACAGAATATAAATTTGTCTGGATCCCCTCAACATCGTTAAACTCAAATCAGCAAACGAATGCTTGCTAAGATTTCAGACGTATTTTTTCAATATGGGAACAACCTATGAATCTCATAACTATACATGCCCTACCGTAGGCTACCCTAAGCAATTAAAACAGGTGAACCTAATGGGATATCCTCTCATTGTGTTTCAACAAAGTATTTATATGAAACTTGTCCTCATGGTCTTTAGCTCCCTCCAGTGCCATCAAATCAGTAGAATTGCTTTCCATTGACAGGGACCAGCACGTACAGATCATTTAAAAACTGGGCTAGTCTGACAAAATTAGTGACATCGCTAATAAATAACATTAAAATTAAGTTAAGAATTTAAAATGTTAATCAAAGTGTATTCTTTAAGCAACTGGGACCCAAAAACAGTCAGAAAGAGAAAACTGAAGACCTAGATCTGATGCAGGAACAGAACTACGCTGACAGGCAAAAAATGCTTTATAAATATTTTTTACTGGTATTTGCACCATGCCTTCGGGATGATAAAAGAATCAATAAACTAATATTTCATACTAGTTTCCATCATTTGAAGAAACAGCTGCAAAAATGGACAAACCAAAGGTTCAGGCAATGCCCACCTTTTCCAGCTGGTGGGTGGCTTGCATAACCGAACCCCAAGAATGCAGAACCAGGCAGTTCCCCAACTACTACCTGAGAAATAAGCAACATCGTTCTTAACAGGAACTTGAGAGATAGGAGGAGCTGACACAGTCCCACGTGACAGAAATGGAATTTTGACCCCAGGATTGAGCTTCTGCAGGAACCAGGGAAGCAGTGATAGCTCAGGGAAGGAATGGAGCCCCAGAGAAGCCCAAAACAATGGGAAGACAAAGTGCTGCGGGGTACTGAGCAGGATCTAGGGAGGACTTCACTGCCTTATTTAAATACACTTGTACAAAGGTCTTCAGAGAAATAATTCACATATATTTAACATGCAAGAACATAAATCCAACACTGGAATTTTGCCTACTTGGGCATCATCCCAATGGAGAGATTTTTGTTCAGTATTTTAGGAAGTTAGGTTCCTTTGCAGAAATGCAGTAATTTTGGCTGTTATGCTGCCCACAGGGCACTTGGGTCTTTCATTCCTTTTATGCCAGCATCACACATGATGCTTGCCGCAGGCACTCGGGGCTGGGCAGCCCCTGCCTTCACAGAAGTACCTGTCAATACCTGCCCAGGAGCCGGCAGTTCAAACAGCTCGCAGCACCTCACATTTGAGTTTTTGCTTTTCTCAGAGCCGTGCTCCGCCACCTCCCCTTCTATTTAAAAAAACAGTCTTTTCCCAACTTGGGAAAAGCAGCTCCAGGCCTCTGTAAAAGGAGGCACATAACCTGGCATCTAGTATTAAAGGCATTTTTAAAGAACACAACTTGCCTTTTAAAATGAGTGATAATATGAGATTATTTTTCTTTTTTTCTTTAAAACATTTGCTTGGTTATGAAATCTAGTATCAGACATACTTAAAAAAATCATTTTCAAACAAGAAAGTTTTATGGAGCTACAACAGCCACTTTATATAATCAATTTTGAGGAGCACAGTGACATTAATCTTCAGCTTCTGTGAAAAACCGCCTGCAAATTCCAGTTTCTGTATTCTTTTGCTATACAATGACATGAAGAAGTTAAATTTAAGTGCTTGTCTCGCTGGTACATATTACATTCAGGCAGATAAAAGGAGCAAGAAATCAAGCTTGAAGCCAAACAATAAAGGTGAACATGCTGCTACTGTGGGAAAGCCATTCACAGGGAGTGACCGTGTTTCTGGAAAAGCATCGGCCTCTTTTATTCTCATAGAAATTTAACACATCAAACAAAAAGAACCATCACTCATTCAGTTCCATGAGTTCACTCTTTGTGTGATTTTCACTGTTCTTAAAAGGAAAATCTAGTATTGACCCTCTATTTTTGCTTACTCTTGTTGTTTGTGATAACACCGATATTTCCCTAAACTGCACTTGCTTATTTAACGCTTTTAAGCTTACAATTAAAATGGACACCTCACAGAATACTGTGCCTTTACAAATGCTCACCAACAGCACTAATTTAGCTTGTGACAAGATAGGCCATTTTAGAATCTTTTAAACAAAATATCATGGCACTTCCCTCCCTCTTCCCACTGACCTGCTAACCTGACCCAACTTATCCTGAAACAGAATTTACATCATTATAAAAAGAAGAACTCCCCTAAATCTCATCTCTCAAAACTGGGGACTGGCTATAAAAGACACCCAAAAGAGCCTTAAAAGCTCTAATCATTCAAATGGTTGCAAACCAGATGGCAGAGTATCTTTTACATTTGTAAAACTTACTTTAACATTGGCAAAACGTATTTTTAATGTGCACTTTTCTAAGCTGCACGCTTTTCAGACTAAGGTAACGGAAGAGTTAACGTGTGCACAGGAAAAGTAAAATCCCTGACACGGCACAACCTTGGCCTGTTTCCTCTCTCAGCCGAGTCATGTCTGCTGGTTTCGACACAGAGAGGTTTTCTATCCCAGTTCCCTGACTCACCGACGAGCAGCCAGGTGCTGCAAACCATGGAACTGAGACAGGACTGAAGGAAGCGTTTAGAGACACAGGCAGGGGATGGATGTGCACATGCGAGAAAGGACTGCTGGGTGAGTGCACAGCAAAAAGGAGGCAGGGGGAAAGTTTGGATGAGGCTTTTAAAATCCCTTATTCTCTAGCTAACTAAAGACAATGTGACAATGAGGAAACGACAGAGCAGCTGCTGAAGGCAAAATTATTGACTATTTATTAGATACATTAAAGTCTTGTAGAACATCATTATTTCAATATTGTAACTTTAAAAACCACCACAACAGATAGCTTTCTCTCGTAAGAGAACCGTACACTGAGGACAACATTAAGCTTTGGGAGGTGCTAAACATGACAAAGAGGCATCGCCCTTGCAGTCTCAGCATCCTCAATGGCCTCTTTGATGGCACTTTACAGAGAGACCAAGGACTGAGAAAGCCTGGTCAGGGAGTCTTCTCCCACAGCCCCATCCTCCTCTTCTGACGTGGGTCTCTGTGCTCCCAGGCAGCGCCAGAGCCTTGACCACGAACCACGCTTCTACCAAGGCTGAAGAGAACCTCTGCGCTGAGAGACACCGCACAGAACTCTGCTGTACTTAAATTATTGCTACCTTCATTGGAAAGCTTGTCTTTAGCCCTGCTTTCCTCAAGCAATGGGGCAAGGAGAAAGGAGAAGAAAAGATTCTAGCCATCATGGTTGTGAAACAAGTACCAAATAGGGCGGTGAGCTCTACCTATGCAGGTGGTGTGAAACAGCGAGAGCTGGAACAGAACTTCATCGCATCAGGCATTAATTCTGAAACTCCAGTGATGCTAGTTCATGCTTTTCTAAAAGTAACATAAAGCTATGAATAGTAAATCATTTTTGCCCCATGAGTGGGTAGACTCCACGCCCCTCCACATTCTCTCACAACTGGGCAGCAGGGAATCCAAGGGAAAGAGAAGCCACTCTGTAGAGCCCAAGGGGTGCATTTAAGTTCCAGAAAATTTCCAGATTCCACTGGATGAATAAAAGTCTTAAGATTCCAGTAGAGGACACGTACATCTTGACCATCTGTCTGCAGAGGGCAGTGTCTCATGTTTGCATTTATATGGCTGAAACTGTAAACCTAAATAATTTATTAACTGATTAACAATTTCCTCTTCTACATGAAAGGAACATTTAAACATTCTCAGGAGAAGAACCAAACTAAAACAGCCATTAAAAAGATGGGTAGAACTGCTGCAGTGGGAAAGATAAGAGGGGGGTCTAGGAAGGTATTTCTCTTCCCGAAACACAGTGCCCATTCCCACATGGACACACATTAAGGGTTATGAACCTGGCTGGGGCTTCAGCTGCCTTTACAAAGCTGTGCCAATATCCATGTCTACTGCTTTGCACAAAGACATAAACCCAGCACACTTCTTACTATGTCTTAGTGCAGAGAAGTGCTAATGGGATGTACAGCACCCTTCAGTGTTGCAACCTTGGTTGAAATACATGCCTAAAACTCAGCAGGCATCTCTGACATTCACAGCCCACAGATCTGGTAATAAACGTGCAGCTCAAAGCTGTGCAAGGAACCAGAGGCATGAGCAGCTCCAGAAGAACAACTGAGACCCAGTTGCAGCCAGGGCTGGCTCACCTAGTGCTCTGATACCTGTACCTAGAAACTATGTCTTTTAAGAGTGTGGGAGACAATTTCCATTTGTCTGCATTACTATAATTAGAGATTCTGGATCGTGGTTCACACTAAGAAGAGCAGCAAGGACTGCAAGGTGGAAAAGACTCAGATCAGATGGGTCAGACACGGAGAAAGTCTGGAGAGAAAGCTCAATGGTTCTGCACATTGTTATGTTATTTACACCATACCAGGTTCTTACATATCCACAGTCTACAAACATTATAACCACGCGTGAAACAGCTTTCATGACACTATAGCATTCTAACTCCACTTCCTCTACTCAGCAGCAAATTATTAGATTTACCACAAAAAAGGGTGCCTAAACGCAGTAACTGATATATTGCACAGAAGTTAATAACATGCAACTACTAAACACAGCCATTCCCTAAGTTCTGTTAAATTTTCCAGCCTATGACATTCTTGTGTACCTTGAACACACTGGCTGCCCTGTATCAATGTGATGCTCAGCACCAGTGACGGGTTCAGAGCTCTCAATATGGCACTTTCCTCCCTCACCCCATCCTACCCACGTTTCAATCCTACAGCATCAGCTTGTAAAACTATAGTTATCTGCTTTGTATAAATGCACACGCATAGGAAGCCCAAGGAACAGTCTGCCAACAAGCAGATGAGAACATTAAAAAAGATCTGAGACACTCATCTAAATACTGGTTTTAAAGGAACACCAGTAGAGTATTTCTGCAGAAAAGCTTATCTTTCATTTTAATTAAAAAGGAAAAATTCCCTCCTTTGAATGAAGCAACTTCCATTTGAGACCTGTGTTGTATTAATACCTCTTACGGTTTTCTGTTTCTTTGCTTAAGGACAATAGAATGGTGAAGTTAAAAAAGAAGGCTGATATAATTTACATTCGGGTCACTGACTTTCTTGATTGTGGCTCCACATACCAAGCCTTTACAAAGGTAAAACCCAGCCACCCAATCCCCACACTGCCCTGCACCAGAGCTTCCCTCTGCTACCTACGCTCATATTTATCAGTGTAAGCTGCATGTATTTAGCAAGGTTACAGTCAAAAGGTGTCCCAAGGAAGAAAAAATAAAAAATCTTCAACTAACAGCACAACTGAAAAATACAGCTTTTCTAATGTAGGACTAGTTTCATGGGGAAACGCCATCCATTTACAGAGAAATATACCTGTCTAACTCTGTAGAGTGTAAGTCTGATTCAGCTTTCTGCATGTATAGCATTAATCCAGTATGATACTTTGTGTTATCAGTGTTAGGAATAAACGCGGAAGAATTCAGAATTTAAAAGATACACTATTTCAACATGGATACTACAGCCCAATTCACCCTGTAATCCACGTATGTATAAAAGCAGCATAGACTTGTACAGATTCTGGTAATTAGAGAGTTTTGTTTCAAAACCCCATGATGTTTCATACAATGCAAACACTGTAATTGTCACTATCTCACAATCTACACTGTGATTTCAATTATGCACAACAAAGGGACTGCTCATGAGAACTGAAGTGAGAGGGTAAATCGCACCCCTTATAATAGTAGTAACAAACCTGTGTTCATTAGTGAGCATGTTTGTTTTTAAATGGTGTTTGTTGAATTATTACAAACATCTCTTACAGACTGGTGAAAAAAACAAAAATGCACTGGGTGCGGCACTAATCTTTCATTTGTACGACTTGTCTTGAGGGAAATCAGTTTCATATTCTCCACGGCCACGTGACTTTATCAGAAAACCACAGCATACAATTTTGGCATAATTAGCAGGACATTCTTAAATACAGTCCCGAAGAAAGCTCTGAGGGAAACAAACACATTTCACATCATTAGGGCAAGTCAGAGCTGTCACAGAGGTGCCAGCCTCTGCACACACCAGCAGCAACCCCACCTATTTTTAGTTCACAATTCCAATTCGAAAACAGCTGGAGTCTAATGAAAATATCTTGGTGACAAATTTAATGGACTGAACACTGAAGTTACTATTTTTAAATAAAGTTCCTAATTATCTTTCAAAACAAGGAGCAATTAAGCAGCAGCGGAGCTACAGCTTCCCAAGTGTCTGCTAAGGCTTGGCTCTAATCAGACTGAAACTGGGAAACGGCTCAACACCTTTCTGATCCTAAAAACTGGTTGAGGGCCAGATCTGGGGTTTGGTGGGTTTTTTATTTTTTCAGTCTAATGAGCGTAGTTCTGCTTTGACCTGTCCAGTCCTGCCTTGCCCCGTTTTTCCCTGCCCGATTCCCAGTCATCTTCCTCATAAGCACGGAACGTCTCTGCGCAGCCGCACGATCCGCAATCTGCCTGCACGAGAAGGTGGAAAGGAAAACAGAAACACAGCCCATCAGGTCTGAAGAAAGTTGGTGAAACCAAGAAATGGTAACAAACAGCTTTGATATCAGAGTAGTCCAGCTTCATGAGGGAGAGGTGGACAGTGAGGTGCTCCAGCAGAACTGGGGAAGGGTCAAGGACCTTGCCTAGCAAAGAGCTCTGAAAGATCACAGGGTAATTCAAAACAGGGAGCAAATCAATATTTGCAAATTTACTGAACAAGTCACATAAATCACAACAAAGTGAGTTATAATCTGACATGTTCTTTTCTGAATAGCTCTATAACAGACATTTTAATTAATGGTTCCCTTGAAAACACACTGTGACAATAATGAGTATTTTATTCTTGCAATCGTTTGTAAGACTATTCCACACTTCTACTGCACGCCTTATTTCTGAAACTAACTTTTAACAACAGAGGTAGAGAATTAAAGCTAGCACTGATGCACAGAGAGCATATTAATAGCTATATTTTAATGTGACATAGCAGGATCCTAGAGCATGGAAAGCCAATTTGGGGCATTTATTATCTATGCTGATAAGACAGGAGGAGATGTCTAAATTCACCCTCTTGGCCCTTCTACAAAATCAATTAATCGCGTCACGATTCTTGATGTCACTGCAATACTTCTTAGCATTAGTACCATGAAAGATTGAACAATAACATCCTTCACTCATCTGATTTCATTTAAAACCTCACATTATCCAAAATCACCCAAGAGTTTTTGCAGATGTGAGCTTTTACATTCTTCTTGAAGAAAAGGCCTATCACAACACCAATTTACAAACGGTGAAATTCAGTTTCACCCAAGTCTGGCCTTTGATAACTAAATAGGGTGGATCCTAAAGCAGTTCTGCTCCATGGAAAAGGTGAAAAGCGAAGTCCTCCAGCAGAAATAGTGAACAGAAGCCTTTTGGGCTGAACCAAGGAAAGAATGGAGACTGTCCACCTTAACTACAAAATCTGTTCTTCATGTTATGCATACTGATAGGCAAAGCTAATGAAAAGACCAAGATAAAATAATGATCATTAGAATGGAATAAGATTGGTTCTCTCTCGAGACTCAGTTTGATGAAAGAATATCCATAAAGAAAGTGGCTGTCCTCAGAAGCTACGCAAGAAGCCTGCCTGCCAACACGTGAAGCTTCAAGACGTCTAACTTTTCCACTTTGTCTCTAATTTTATAACCTCCTACATGAGTAATTAAAACCCAACTTAATAGCAAAAGCAGTAGACGGTGTGCTGCAGACCTGGTCTTCAGCAGCATTGCAGGTACTACCAACACTGGCAACGTGTGAAGAAAAATGGCAAATCAACACACTTCACAGGGATTTTTGCAAGTATATTACTATTTTCATTTATTTATAAAAATTACTTAGGCTTCTGAAGGTGTTTGGTTTTGGTTTTATTGTAAAAACACGAATTTCTTGGTAAAGACCGTGAAGCTCTACCAGGCAACGTGAACTGGGCTAATGGAGCTCCCATCAGCACACCCTCCTCTGGCAGACCCTCCCCTGGGATCCAAGGCTCTTTTCCCTCCCCCAGCTGCAACAGCCTGGCTAAAAATATCCCTTGCTAGCCTTTACTCGGCTGCAGTTTACGTAAGCCCTTCGGGGGGGAAGGGGAACCTCGCAAAGTACCCGAGGTACTTCACAGCCTTCGCAGAAAACGACTGGGCAGCCAACATGTTTCAAGTGTAAATTAGCATCCAGACACTGAAACCCTCACTTGCATAATGAACATACTACAATCAGAGCCTTACTTGGGGATATCCTTCTTCGAGACCTGATTAGTGAACCACAATACAAACAGAGTTAACGTAGACTTATATTTAACTCATTTTTTGTTTCGTTTCAGCCAGAAAATCAATATTAATAAACTACAGAGTAATCAGTTAAAAATGGGGTTTCAAATCTCAAAACCTATCAAGGACATCCTGCCTAGAGAATTATTCTCAATCACATATACCATTAGCTAGCAATTTCTTTGAGTTTATTTAGGGCTCGGTCACATACTATAAAACATATTTAAACAATATTAAGTTCAGCTTCAGTTTGATAAACTCATTCACCTAATATGAGCTGAATCTATTTATTAATTTTCAGTCTGCCCTTTCTGAAGTCTGGATCTTATGACCGTGTTCTCTGCATGTAAGCACACAGTTTCAATAAACCTTGGAGCCTGCTGTTAAATTTACACCAAACGTACCTTGTTCATCTCTGTCAGGGATCTCTCAAATATGACAAATTCAGCAACATGTGTGAATACGCAAGCAAGCACCCAGACAGAAGTAGTTTAAAAGTCCCCAGTGAAGGTATTAGGTTAGGTGTATTATCGAACATTGGAGTTCACAGAAGAGGAAAAGGAGAGAGAGCTGCTCCATCGAGTGCTCCATCTTCCTGGGACCAGCAGTGATGGATTTGCAGTATTTCAGCCCAGGGAATAATTGGGAATCGAACCTGGAGTTTTCACATTGTACCAGCAAGTGTACTGGCCTCGTTTCATCCACGTATCAGAAATCTTCTGTTGTCTCCTATCTTTTGGAACTCTGTTGCTTTTAATTCCTTTTTTTGAAGCAAGTTTCTAATGAGGTTTTACAATATCTTCTCAGGTCTTAGTGTGATAAAAGTATTCTAATTGTCATATCCTAATCTTGAAACGTTCCTTTTCTACAGCAATACAGCAGGAGCGATAAGAGCTCTCATAAAAAAAAAAAAAAACAACTATCCGTGCTTCAAAAGCTGTGGTGCTTGCTGCCGGCAAACATCACAAACAGCAAAACCCAAGGTCAGGCAAAAAGCTCCAGCAGTTCCTCATCCATCAAGGCAAGTAAACTGCAGAGTCCTAAACCCACCAGTCACACCTGGCTCCCTTCTGGCTGCTGTCGCACGCCCGGAGAATCACACCACACCGTTTCAGCAAGTTATTTCCTGCTGGAGCAGCATTTTCTGCGCTTCCAGAGCGGCCGCCAGTCCCAGGGGTGCCCCTCGCAGTCGCTCTCCCAGCACTTCATCCACTCAGGGAATGCAAAAATTATGCGAATGACACCACGCTGTCTAACTTCCTCAAACATTTATTTATACCTTGCCCTGTATATTGTGCCTGCAGACCTTCCTCCTGTGTGAGGATCCCTACTGAAGCTCCAAGCCCATATGCAAGTCTTTTCTTCTGCTTATTTCTCTCCATATGGAATTGTTTGTCCAAATCTCAGCTCAAAATAAACCCCTTTCTATTTGCACAAAGGAAGGTTGAAAAAGCATGGGAGGAAAGGATGAATTAAAATTAATTCTCTAGAGATAATAATGTAAGTTTTAAGTCGCTGTGATTCTCACCGCTGACTACAATGGCCTTTACACCACTAGAGTAATCCAATACAACTATTTCATTAAGTCCAATACTAACAAATCAAGATGTTGTTTGCTCTGATTTTTAATAAAGTTGTGGGAATTTTACAGCAAAATTGAATATAGTTTTTAAATTAACAAGTAACACGTCAATCAATACAAACCCCCTGTATGGCTTGGGTACCTGACAGCCTTACAGAGTTTACACAAACACAACTCCTCCTCTTAATTTAACTTCTTGTCCCTAGTAATTCACTTAACATACAGACCGACCACTGTCTTCACAAAACAGTGAGGTTTTAAGGATTACTGCGTACACAAACATCTACTGTTTTACTGGTTCACATTTACTCAAAGTATATGTGCTTTTTGAGAACTCAGATTAGAGGGGAGTTTCACCTGCAGCAAATAAAAGGTATTTTTGGATGAATTTGTTGCACTTCCTTACCCTAAAAGAAGAGAAAAAAGGGCAATGCCGTCTGCTCACATGCAACGAAGGCAAAGAGTTGTGAGCTTTCGGCAGGCACGTAGCTCCGCCAATTGCCTGATTTTCTGTACTTGCCAAACGTTGGTTTGTCACGCAGTAAATTTACCAATCGTGTGTTTACCAGCTTTGCACCAGCAAACCCAGACTGTGTTTACCACAACAATGAGATCCCCTCACTCCAGGAATGTGTGGCAGTGCTTAAAGGATGAAAGGCTGTTCAGCAGAGTATCAAGGAATCCATGTAATCAGTGATATCTGTGATGCCTGTTGCTAATGAATTAGCTCAGGGTAGGAAAAACTCCATCTAATTTAACACAGTTCCTTTAAGAATGATTTTTCTTAATTTTTATGATCATTAAAGAAAACCAAAACTGTGTAGTAATGCTATGTTAGATGCTAGTAGCTGCATTTAATGACCTTCTGTAACAATGCAACATCCTGATTTCTTGAACACATATTTTGTGTCAAGTCTCTAACAACACTGATTAATTGCTCAAAATGGATTGCGCACCAAGGCAGGGCTTTGAATGCATGCACTAAAACTTGTTTACTTGTTACTTGAAAAAGACTGGTCATTTTAATTACATGGAAAATTACTTGTGAAGTCCCAAAACTTAAACAATCAACAAAAATAATCAATGCTACACATTAAAACAACTGATCTGACCCTATTCTCAAAACATGTCTTTGAATTAATGACCATATGGAAACAATTCCAAAGTCTACCTCAATCAAAAGATGGAAACACAACTTTTCAAGGTAGCAGCTCTTATTTAACTTTAGATATATGCATGTGTACAAACCATAGTTGTCTGCAGAACAACCCCCTTGCCAGTGGAATTCACCAATTCTCATTCTATCACAAACTAGCACCTAGGAAAAGACCGATAACATTCACAGCATCTCTTCCAAAAGCCTCAGCATTCAAGAGATCATTTTTCATGTACGCCTAGTGTATTCTCTCACACTATTAACTACTGCCACAACAAAATCTTTCTGTCCTGCAGAAAAAGGAAAGAGTGGGAAGGAATGGGGAATTGCTGCCACTAAAATGCAGAAATCAGTAAAGTGTAATTAAGAGAAGGTTTTGGCTTATATTCCATCTCCTGCTGTACTGCATTTCCACTCTTCCCCTTCACCCACAAAAAAATTCCACTACATTTGAATCTGTACATTTGCAGAGAACAGTGCTACAAAAACCAAAGCAGAAGCATGGAGAGGTATCAGAAATACACTGACTAAGAAATCCAGATACTACTGAACCAAACAGACTTGGAAGCAATTAAAAGAACACGCATCAGACATTTGCTTTAAGAAGCTCAATATTATTCTGTTTTCTGTTTTTCAACAGGTCTTATGCACATTTTGTAATTCATTTATTCCATTGTTCAAAACCATTTTCTGATGCAAGTATAAAATGCTTTATCACAAAGCACATTTTGTCATTTTTACCACTACTAACAAGGAGTCTGTTATATTTTTAACTCTGTGTTAATTAACTCTACGGGTATGGGCAAATCATCAAAAAACTGGGCTACAGAACAGCTTTGCAGAATTCTAAGCTGCAGCCAAGTTCTTTTAGTACAGAATTATCTTATGAAGCTGCATCACTCTGAGGTTTATGCAGTAGTAATTACTCATACATTCACACTCTTTGGTAACAACTTTGGATTCAAGGCAGACTATTAAAGTAAAACATTAGCTACGAGAGACAAACTACCAGCTGGACTCAACACAGCTTCTCCACTGCTAACTGAAATTACAATACTCGTTATTTAGTCCTGCCTTCACAACCCTGTCTTGACATGCTTTCGCCATTCAAAATGAAACTTATCTGTCAGGGGAAAACAGCAACCTATGGAACAAACCACACGGACGCCTACTAACAATCACAGAGGAAAGTTTCTATTTTATGGACAATTTTTAAAAAAAAATAAAATGTTAACATTCATGCCAAGGTTTCAGGAATACTCTTGAGCAAGCCTGTGCCCAACCTGCGCACATTTTGTGTGTGTGAATTTGCTACTGAAAGAAAGAAGTAGCTGTTGTATGAGCAAACGCTTCATTTGCGGGTGAAAGCAAATGTAATAAACTAAGAAATGAACTCCTGTTTCCACTACATCAGGCACTCACGAACACTTGCACCAGGGCTCATCCTTCACTCTTGGAGGCATCAGCAAGCGATACACTTAAACTAAAAGACAAAACAAAACTACCGGGATGCAGGACTAGGTCAAGAAATGGGAGAAGTTATTTCAACCCAGCTTTTTTATGCTCTTTAGATCAGGTCAGCCTTGCTTCCAGCTGAAGGTGAATCCCTAATATTTACAACTAGTCACAGAAAGGAAGTCGCATCTGCAGCCAAAGGCCAGAAAGGAACTGACACATTAACAGATGTGTGGAACAAAGGAGAAATAACAGCAGCAAATGAATGAAGGTGATGGCTGCTGGGGGGTTACAAGTGGTAGAGTGAGTGAAAGCGGAAGCAGAAATCGGATTCCAGGAGCAAACAGTTAAACCCTTTCACAATAATTCAGAATGACATGGTGAGCATCACACAGACCTCACAAGTCTGGGTTTAGACTTCTTAAATTATTCACATTTTGGACTTGTAAAGGTCTTTTTGCCATTACGGCTCATCACCTTTAATATTTTTACTTACTGATGCTCCTGATTCTTAAGAAACAAGCAAGCTATTTCAGGATACCTTTTGTTTTATCTTGCTTCATACCAGAATGCAATTTATTTTGAACACAAAGAAGTTTATCTGGGGTTGAGTGTACCTTGCAATGATGAATTTATGATTAGCTGTGACAACAGTGGGAACATGTGTTGGATTCCTAATCCACTTATTGGCTAAATTTAGGTAATCTGGTTTTCCCAGCACTTGCAGCAGGCACATCCCTGCAATCGACAGTCAGCCAGAAAGGGCACACACATGGAGTAGTTTGGGATAATTCAGCTACTTATATATTTGGACTTATTTTGTTGGTAGTGACTTCGCTGAAGTAATGCCAATGCAGGAGTTACCGTGCTTCCCATCACCTACAGCAACCTGTTTCTGCCCCACTGGATTGCACAGAAAATATACCCAGAGCTGTATTATTTTATTTTAAATTGAAATTTAGTCTCATTTAAAACATGATCCTCTATTCCCTCAGACTGAAGAAGAGTAGGGACAAGACCCTAATTCAGTTATCTCTAAGTGCTCTGGAATAAAGTAAGGTGGGTTTTATAATCAAGACCAGGGATTAGAAGTTAGATGATCCGGGTCTATTCCTTGGCTTACCAAAGTATTCACACAGCACTAGGCAAGCTCATCAGTTTTAGATCAGTGAAAGGGGACATGAATATTATTCTTCCTCACGGGAATGTTTAACAGTATAATTCTTGAAGTCCATAAGAAGCTCATGCATACCAGGAATATAGGCCAGGGAAATTCCTGCCCTGTCGAATGTGAGTGCACAGACACAGCAGAGCTGGAGGAGAGAAGAGCAACTACACTGAGTGGAAAGAAAGTAAAAAGAAAAAGTAATAAATAATACGAATAAGAAAGAAACTACACTAACAGTAGTACCACCAATCAGCTACTATTTTAAAAGGTGAGACTTTCAGCAAAAGCACTTTATTACACATTCCATGAAGGGAACTTTGTCATGAAGTGAAATCAACATGCAAGAAAATCATTAAGTGCTCAGATCGCGGCTCTTAATTGCTCTCTACAAGTCAGCAAATCCAGAAATAAAACACACCATAAATCTTAATAAGACTATACAGAATTTACAACCCACAACAAATTGGAAATTAAAAAACCCAGCGCGTCCACATCTGCTGATCCTCTAGCAGTCCTGCACAGCAGTCGGCAAATAGCTGCACTCCCCCCTTTCTTTGATAAGTATTTTAAAAACAAACATCTTAAAAAATACTTCTCATAAAACTCTTGTGGAGCAGCCTGGCACAGTTTCAAGCTATCAGAGTGGCTCTGCTGGTGCTGAAGTCCAAGAAATGCAACTCTGCACCTCAAGCAGCCACCTCCCCGGGCTTTATCCTTCCCTGAAATGGCAGGCGGCAAGAGAAAAGTCGTGGTGGCCGGCAGCAGGAAATAGCGTGAGAATGGGCTCCCTCGTGCTACTTCCAGCCCTTCCTGATACTGGAGGGTGTGAAATGGGCTGCAAAGACTCTCTCTCATATTATTTCCTTTTCCACCCCAGCCAAAACCAGGAAGTGTGCAGCTTAGGGATACGCAGAGAAAACCTAGCGTAAAACGAAGGACAAAATCAAACCTGTCGCCAAGGAACCTCACTAAGCCAAAGCTGACTGAAGCGAAAATCCAAGTACCTGTGGGCATAGCCTAGTATTAGCAAGTCTAGGAAAAGCACTAGGATGCTTGCGTATGCCTAAATTTTGCTTTTGATTTACTACATAGCCACTTAAAGGCTACTGACAAGCAAGGCAATTTTCTTCAGAACATCCACTGACTTTGGATCAAACCTGGGAGGACCACACTTGAATCCTTCATGCCCTCACACCACAAACAGATTTGTATGTATTTCTGAGGCTTCAAGAAAAGAGCTCTTCAAATGATAACCGAGGTAGCAGTATTAACAACAAAAGCACTTCAGAGATCATGTTTGTTTATATCTGGCAGAAGGCATATATCTGACAAACCTGTCTTGGCACATCACCGTGGAAATGGCTCCTATATTCTTAATATTAAGTAATATATTCTGAACAAAATGCAATCCTGTGCCTTCAGGGAATAAATAAGAAGATATAAATAATTTATTTATCACTGTTGGGGGTTTTCTGTATTCTATACACCTGCGTTCTTCTGTTTATTATTAGCCAAGAGTGGTATCACATTGCAGCTTCAGTACAAACATTCATTCTCCTCCGCATACATCCCCACAAGATGCAAGAGCAATAAAATCTGGTCCTCTCTCAGTTGCTCCCTCCTCAAACCTAAAACACATTCTTCTCAGAGAGAAATTGGTGACAGTCTCACAGACCACGTTATTCTCTCAGAGAGAAACTGGTGACAGTCTCACAGACCACGTTATTCTAAAAGCAGAATTGAAACTAATTAGTTAGTAAGCGCAGTTAAGAAAAGGGAAACAGCCTTTTTTCCCTTTTCTGCCTCTCAAGGCTGTAAAATGTGCCTGGGCAGGAAGTACAGTAAAGCTCATGGTGAGCAGTGGCAGCTACTCTATCAAAGTGAACAGGGTTCCTCCAAAGTGGCATTTTCACTTAGTCAGTGAGCTTGAGGATAAAGGGTAGGGTATCAGAAGGGCTTTCCGGCAGATGAGGTTACTGGCCAGGCCTCTGAGCTTCACACCTCCAAAGACCACACTTCAGTTGAATGGAAAGCCTGGATGGTACTTGCAGCTTTTGGTGAAATCACCTTTTCTGAGCCAAAGCAACCAAGAACTTGGTGGAACAATGATAATAGTGGATAATATTAGCTTCTTACCGGAAGACACTGAAAAATTGCAGCGTGTTAGCAGGAAGCACTGAAGTATTTAAAGTTACTGCCCAGAAGCAGATGAAAATACCATTTCCAGACTCTAAACACCTCCATTCGAGTTAGGTAAATGCAACACATTAGACTGAGAATAATATTTGTTTCCACTTTCCCAGGAAAGAATAAGCAGCAAAAAGTGACTCCTGACTCACGAGCTGGTTCCCTCCTCTCTGCAACGGTTTAAGCCTCCATCTCCCAACATCTTTCTCTGTAAAATGCTCCAGCATCCTGCAGCTCTGCCACACTTTAGAACGTCCTTCTCTCTGAAAGGCCCTTCTGTGGGACTACAGCTAAGCTGCCTACACCGAGAACAAGGATTAACCACGAAAAGCATAACTGCAAATCCAGCAATGTCAAGCAGAAGGGAACTCGCTAAGTCCTCATGGCCTCCCAGAGCCTCACTGTCACCACCACAAAAGATGGAAGTAAGAGGAGGGAAAGGACTTGTGGCAGTTCTTCAGGGAGGCGTGTGGGTGCTGCAGAGTGCCTGCTCCTCGGGGCCCGCGGCACCGTCAGCAGTCTAACAATTAGAAAGTTCCTCCTCTTGAAAATAGTATCGTATACTTTACTAGAAAATTATATAAATATTGGAATTATGAAGTATTTTTAGAAGGAGATAGCAATGGTATCTTAGGAAAAAAATACCCTGTAATCTGTTAGCAATGTATAGGGTTAATTTTGGCTCAATAGCCCACAATGTAGAATTAAGTGTTCCACTAGATGGAGCAGGATGGTAAAACCATCATGAAGGCCACCTCCTCGCTGACCCATGAAAAAGTCAATGTCCAGCAATAAGGGCTAAGAATTTTAGTTTTCTTCTCTGCATTCAGAGCAGAACAAAATTTGTTCCTCTTCCAAAAAAGGGCAACACAAAACCCTCTCGCTGCTTAATAATATTTACTTCTTCCCATCCTAGAAGTTGACTATTAACAAACACTAACCAGAAACAGATAACCAAACACTATCAGAAACAAAACTAACTTTTCCCCATTTCTATCAGCTTTACAGTAGAAAGACAAAACTTACTGTAGAGTTGACAGAAAATGAAAATCTTGTAGTATTTATTTTATAGCAACTGAACTTTCAAAAAGATCCACGCCAAGTGATCAAACATTAGTCACCTAATGCAAAAGACATCGCTACACATCAAACATTCACACTAGAAACAATGGCAAAACTTCAAAGAAGCTCCTAAAGACTCGGAGCTGTGCAAGTCACGGCAAAATTATCTCCCTGCTCTCTTTTCAAAGAAAGCTAATTGTTGATTTACCTTTAAGTCTACCTAAGCAAACAAACCAAAAAAAAGGCAACTTTACAGGTTTTATTTCAGCAAACGTTCTTTAAGAGATGAAGACGTGGACAAACTGCAGTTGTCCATCATCACATGAAATGAGACACTTGCATTTCCTTGACCGTTAAACCTTATTTCAGTTTCCTGAAAAGGAGCAGAGGGTATAAACTCACAAAGAACAGTTTTAACATTCTAAATACAAGTCCTGAAATACTTGTGTATCCACAACAAAAATAAAAGGAATGGTCAAAATTATCACAAACGTCTTGCCATAAAAAAATTCTGACCCATGCTATATTGCTGTCTGTGATAAATAACTGCACACATGCAGAAGTCTCTCATGACAATAATAATTATTACAGTGGTATAAATAGCAGATGAGAATGAATCATTCTCTGACATGTGCATGAAGGCACATAAGCAGAAGTTCTGGTGACTGACCACAGGCTGCTGCCCATGATTGTTGCTGCCATCTCTTTGTTTACAGATAAATAAACTGCACTAAAACCAAAAGCTACAAATATGGGCATGTTTCACACCAACATACTTTCCAACTTACTCAAACTTGCTGCAGTACGTGAAGCTATCATTTGGAAAGGAACTGGTCTAAGTGGAAGAAGCCAGAAATCTGCTCCTTGAGACAACGCAACTGCCCACTGCATTAAGGTGTCAGCTTTTATTAAGACCACGTGAAAGCACCTGCAAGGTTTTCAATATAGCTGTTATTCTCGAACTGAACAGTAGTTTTTCTTACCCCTCAGAACAGCTGATTAACAGGAATTCACTACGTAGCATGCACTTCTTTTCAAGGTAAGAAAAAGCAAGCATCAGGACCATCTAAATCACTGTCGTTAATAATCAATTAAAAACCTCTATTTCGACTGCACTCAATACACAGCAGAGTAGAACAATACTTACTACTGCGCACAGTCAATCAGCTGATATTCATTAGATCTCTCATAGCAGGCTTTCACACCTTCGTCTTGCCAAAGTGTTTTCGTATGTTCATAAAACTCCTGGAAAAGTAAAAACAGTATTAGCGAAATGGCTTATACATGAAGAGAACTGGCAAATGGTAACGTATCGTTACCACTGTAATAAACAGTAAATGGGAGCATATTTAATAAAAAACTTAAAACACTTAAACACTTAAAACCTGAACATAAATTCAGTTGGCTTTCTCAGCTGTCTTCACTTGAACATTTTCTAACACTTAAAACTGCTTCTCCATCGTTTTGATGGAGTCCAACCAGATACTGCAATATTGAAAGAAATCATAATGAAAAGTTAACGCAATTTTGCTGGCATTTTTAATAACCAATCCTGTTTGTTAATATTTGTTCTTTAACTCATGATTCCACTGCATGATCTATTTATGTGGCTGTCAAGATGGGTTTTTCTTCTTCAGTGAAACATTGCTTCTCAGTAATTCTTAAATAAAGGTCACAAATGATGAGTAGGTTTTTCTTGACTTTTCAAGTTAGTAAGATTTTCGTGGACGACAGAGACATCTGTATCTTACTGAACTCAGTATCACTTAGAGTATTTGCAGAATTTATTCTTTCGCAGTGTAAAAGGACATAAAACTGCATAAGAAAAACAATGACCTAAAGCTAGATTGTGTTTTGATCATGTCAACCTTAAGAATTCTAAGCTAAGATACAAAAGCAGACAGCCAAAACCACAATGCTGCAGTTTTGTTGATCCTGTAATATAAGTGTAAAGCAGAACCAGAAGCCCATTCTTTTTTTACATATAAAAGATGCACTTTAGCTCCAGCCAGGGTGTGTGCAATATGCATTGCTGCCTATGTTACAACTCTGAATAGACTTCGAAAGCGCAGCAGCAACCTAGTGACCTAGATACGCACATCACTGTGGGCATCCCTTTCATCAACGACCATGCACTTCTTTTCACTATCTTGTAAACTGATTTGGGTTCAATGCTTTTTTACCAAGTGGCTCAGGTAACTTGTTCTAAACTAGCTTTTTTTTTTTTTTCATCTTATGATGCAAAAATAGTTGTTATATGTATGACCTTTAAAATAGTTGTTGTATGTATTCTATTTCTCCTCCCACCGCCTTTCTTTGCAGCAGAAATATCTCCAAGAAAAAGAACATATTATTTTAAGTAGCCATTTTACTGCTTCAAGGTTCCTCCATTAACTTAGCTTTGGAATCACTCTCTCTCTTGAGGTTATCAGTCTCCTGCATTCTTTTACTATCAGTGCAGTACAAAGGAAGGCACATCCAAATGTGCCTTCCAAGGTTTCACTTGTAAATCCCTTTTTAAAAAATTCATTTTCCTACCAAAATGTTAACACCTGAACTGTATCAGAACAGTAGATACTTTAAATGGCATCTTAAGGATATGCAATGGCATCATAAAGTAAATTCATTGATGTAAATTTTCAAACTCTCCTCTTTTGGCAGGTATAGGATATATATGTGTTTGTGTGATGTTACAATTGTGAATGCCAATGATGGAAATGGCCTAGCAAATGTAAATCTGCTCTTGCTTTTATTGAATATTCACCAGCTGCACATAAATACAAACAAAATTAAACACACACTACATATCTAAACTCTCCACGGTAAAATTCTGTTCCACTGTCTTTTAAAGAGATTATCAAGTTTATATATAGTATTAGATGTAACTTTTCAGTTTGTTCCCTGCTTCTTACAAACTGTTAATGAACAAAAAGAACAGTTAAATTTCTTTTGTGAGTAGATAAAACGATTTCACTTTATTTATAGATTGTACAACTACTTGCTGTTCGAGGAAGCAAAACGTGAATTAGAATTGCAATTCCAGCTCTCAGTTTTCTTCCTTCTGTTGCTGGAATTATGTTCATTGGCTGCTTTCATTTTGAAGGTTTCCAATTTTTTGGCAGTTGGCGACTGGCAGTTACCTTCAGTCTTAACTGTATCACAGCATAATGAGGAAAATATCTTTCCAAAGCAAAAAGGAGCAGGAAGAGAAAGTAAAGAGAACTATCTGGGATCTCAATGTATTTGAACCAAACCCATTTTGGGGTGGCTTTATTAATTTATTTTTTAAAGTAACAATAGTCTAATAGAACATCTTGTGACTCTCTGGACTTATTATTACACAGCTGAAAAATTGAAAAAAAAGAATTACTAATTGTATGAGATTTTTTTTTCTGAAAAAGCAGCTGACTGACATGGAAATATGTCAATTAAATTTCCCGTCTAATCAAGGTAACTTACACCAGATTTCATACAGTTAATTGAACTATTTGATAGAGAAACTGTTCTAAAATAGACATCTACTTCAAACTGTGGTCATCATCTGCCAAGCCAGTTATCTCCAATTATAGGCCCCAAATACTCACTTCATCCTGCATTACAGCAAGTAAACAATTAGGCAAAAGTAAGTTTACAGAAAATACAATAAAACATAAAACTCCTTAATCACCTACATTTGAAGTGAAAAGAGGCAACGTCTCAGTGAATAGAAAGTCACATCACAGTAAAGCTCTGCCATTAAAATCCAGCACAAAACTCCTTCCTCACTACTGCTCACCCCTTTTCTACTACAGTTATGACATTCTGGTGGAGAAATCACAGAATCACAGAATAACCAGGTGGGAAGAGACCCACTGGATCGTCGAGTCCAACCATTCCCACCAATCCCTAAATCATACTCCTATGATATAAAGCTCCATGATATAAAGCAACAGTTTCCAAAAATTTATGATCTCAATCATACCTTGTGGAAAAGCATTTGGAACAGTTTCTGCAATCAGACTCTTAGAATCCCAGAATCATAGAATAACCAGGTTGGATGAGACCCACCAGATCATCGAGTCCAACCATTCCTATCAAACACTAAACCATGTCCCTCAGGGCCTCATCCACCCGTGCCTTAAACAGGGAAGGTGACTCAACCCCCTCCCTGGGCAGCCTCTGCCAGTGACCAATGACCCTTTCTGTGAAAAATTTTTTCCTAATGTCCAGCCTAAATCTCCCCTGGTGGAGCTTGAGGCCATTCCCTCTTGTCCTGTCCCCTGTCACTTGGGAGAAGTAAATCCAGTTCCTGGCCCTAGCATAAACACATCGATAATAAAAAGCCTAGGATTTAGTTTAACAGAACTGTTACATATAGTTCAGAAGAGTCCTCCCTGTGTTCTAAGGGTAGTTCTTAACTTCCAAGAAAAGATGTGGATTACAATAACAGGATAATGATCAGTGTTTGTGCCTTGTTAGGCCAAATTAGCAATAAAATACTTAATATTGCCTTTATGTCTGTCCTGCTAATCTGAACTATGACCAGGGATACCTGAACAGTGTTTTCAGTATGGTTATTAACTGTCCGTGTGGGATGGAAAAAGAATTTAAGTCCACATTCTTTGAACTTTTTATTGGCATTTCCAAATCAGGAGCTACAGGGAGCAAGGAGTAATAGATTACTATGCTAAGACACAGTGGGATTTTGGTGCGTGTTTCTTTTTTTTTGTTTCTTTTTTTTTGTTTTTGTTTTTGTTTGGTTGGTTTTGCTTCATTTTTGAAACTGAAATACACGACTTGTGATAGCCAAGCATGAAGGCCTTTTATTAATAAGCAACCATTTGTCTTTAGGTCACAGCAAACATCTCCACACATCTGGGGACTGATGCTGACCCAGCTTACACAACTGTAAACTAGGAAGGTGTTCACCAGCGAAAAGCTGAAACCAGGCTTATCAAGTTCCATTCTAGCTTTGTTAGAAGCCTATTTACACTAGAGACTGATTGTGAAATTAAGACATAGCAGCTAGTTGCGAAAAGCCAGATTCTCCCTCTCCCCAATACACCTACACTAACCGCAATTCTGAAATAATATTTAAGAAAAAGAATAACACAAGAAATCCTCAGCATCCCATTTGAATCATGGAGCGCAGCCTGGGGCTACTCTGGGGGAAGGCAAGTAAAACCACAGGATTTGTTACGTATTTAGGTAAAACAGAGACATCAGAAGCCATTAAAAATCAAGTCAGCAACAGAGGGGCTTTTTTTGAGTTAAACAGGTCTAATTTGTATGAGATCTCTAAAAATAATGAGTTAGGAAACAAATTAACCAAAAGTACCAGGCAGATTTCCTGAAAAGAAATAGCCAGCAAACTAGTCCTTACATGTCTGGTTCTTGTTGCCATAACACTGATTCATTTGCTGGCACATTCTAACATAACAGGCTCTAGAGCAGCATCAACACAGATTTCTCTTGCACTATAAAATGCAACTCCTAACAAAATAGCTAAAATAAACAAACGATACTAAATAACAATTTGGTTTGAGATGACATCCCACAATAAACAGGATTTAAATATTAAGTTCCAAACGATCCGTTATATTTACAAAGTATAGTCATATTACCCATTCTTGACCTATGCAAACTTGCCACTGAAAAAAAAAAGTCAAGTTATGTCACTTTCCATTCAAAAAAAATGCTGCAGTTACACAAAACACACCCAAAATCCTGTTTAAACTACAGCTGAAGCTGTGTGAGGCAACAGAAGCCAACAGGAGTGATGACAGCACAGCATCACCAAGGAAGGTGAGAAATGAATTCTTCCTAAGAATTATGTCAAGGTTGTAGCATTTATTTACCACCAGGCCAGACTTCACGCTTTTCAAAGCGCTAACACAACCCTAATGAGGAAGCAATCCTTGTGTAGAACACTTGGGGAAAACAATGTCGACAACACAAATCTGAACAGAACAGAGCTTGATTTTGAATGTGCTCAGGCCGGGCAGGGGCACAGTATGAATTCTAGGCACCATCCCTAACTAACAAGCTAAACTTTAAAACTCTAAGAAGCACTGACTGGGTAAACCTTCTCTGGTCTTACTTAGATAACTGAAGTATCATAACCTGCTGGTAGTGAGGAAGCCTAATCTCTCACCATAACATAACACCACAATATTGACAGAGTCGTATTTATGTGAAAAGAAACATATTTCAGTATTAATGTTTTGTTTATTGTAAGACACTCTCTCCACCTGCTGAAAGTCTCCCAACACAATGAATCAATAGGCAACATGTGTAAATTTCCTGTATTCACCTACAGAAATCTGTGCAGACCTCTAGAGAAAAAAATCAGCAGATCTCATCAGGTAAAAGACACTTGGAAAACAGTACTTTGTTCCAGGAAGATACTTACTGACATAATTCTGGATTAGAAAAGGGGCAAAGCAGAGTCTAATCAAGGTAAAAATCTACTATACTGGAAAAATTTGACAAACTGAATTAATGGCAGCAGGTAAACCGTGGTTTTATTAAAATTCAAACCTGAGAAAGTGTTGAAAAACTTGGAGGTTGAGCATTTTGGTTATTAAAAAAAAAAAAAAATTCTCAAGAGACAAACTCCAGGCCTGGGAAAAGTTAAGGAACCACGACTGGCTTCTGAGAGGCATTCTAAAAGGAGAAAATATTAGTAGAAAATGAAAAACCAGACATACCATCCACAAGGTTTTGTCCCCTCCCGATATAAAAATACTCAAAAGACTTTTAAAAAAATGTTTATGAAACAATTTTTTATCAGCATTGGGACGCTGTCGGGGAGGAACATCGGCACAGTTCTTGCCACTGTGACACCACGTTCACATAAAAACCTCAGCAGAGCTGTTCAACATTACCTCTTCTTTGAGGAATATAACGTAGGGTGGATCTGTCATTGCAACAGCTTATTTACTAATTCCAGCAAAAGTCAATGCCATTCAAAAAAGCCCTTACCTACTAGAAGGTGTGTACGACCGTTACACAATGTTGTGGTTAAAACTGGGATTCAATTCCTGGGCAAAGTTCACTGTCCCATGGAGTTGCACATTTCACGATAAGAGTTTTATATAGGTCATCCACTTACAAACCTGATGACTAAAGGTCAAATCAAACCAGCTTGCAACTGTAAAACTGTATTTCAGAGGATGTTTGCTTCCGGATGTGTTCAGCTTTTAAAAATAACAACTGACCATTGGTTTCAAACACTTTTACAAGCCTACTCTGCAGGACAACGTCAGGGGACAGCAGGGCAGCCCAATGCACCCCAAGACAAACGAGACTAACCGATTTTTTCCTTCCACGATAGGTAAATATATGACAAATTGATTTATTTTTCACTGCTCATATCTGAAATCAAGTGATTGCTACTAACTGTAAGTGAAGGAAACTTAACAGTATTTCGTCATCCTCCCTGTGTTTGGGCAGGGGTACTAGAATGTGTTAGAATATGTCAAATCAGACAGTTTAATAAGCTGCTTACTTGAACAGGGAAACATCTGCATTCCTCATGGTGTGAACAAGTGTTAATTATTGCTTGCTATTTTAGGGAAAATATGCTGATGGTATCACAAAGGAAACGCATACCTACAAATAGTTGAAGATAGTCTCCAGTTACTGGCACGTGTCCAAAGCTGAACACAAAACTCATTGGGAGAGACTGGAGTATTCAGCACTTTCAATATCTCAACTAGAAATACTTTCAGCAAGGATTCAATCTCATTATCAATAGTTTATCATGCTTAGAAAAGAAGGAAAGATGCTGAAATATCTCGTGTGTCTGCTTGCAGTATCTTCATATTTCTAGTAGCACAAATTAAACTGGAAAGGAACTTCTTTTAGGCAGGGCTTTGGCTAAGAAGGAAGGTTTAATAAAACTGTGAGAAATTTCCTCTGAGCCTTAAATTAGGGTTTGGAAAATATATCTGATACTATGTCATTTTGTTACTTTTTGTGTAATGAATATATAATGAACTTAAGACAAACGGTCAAATTAAATGACCTGTTACCTTACCCAGTACAAAGAACAAACACTGTTTTAAACAATGGGTTGAACCCAGACCAGACTGCAATTTTGCTGCCCCCTTTCAGGTTGGAAACTAAACCCCTAATTTTGCCGGTAGTTTCCACCAAGAGAAAAAGGTGAAAGATAAAACAGTTTCTCTTCATTCTAAATTCTGACAGATCCCAAGGACGGATCACTAATCACCTTACAATCTTTCCGAAGAAGCAGAATCTGTATTCACAGACTCCTAATAAGAAGAGATGCTTGCCTTGAGCAAACACGATCCCCTTAACAGCCTTGGGAGGCTATGGGCACAACAGGTCTGTGGCAGGACCACAGCTCCGAGTCAAATGCAGCAAACACAAGCAAATATCTGTTCACGCACACAACAAGCTCTCACCAACTGCCACTCGAGTTTGATAAAGGGACAAGTCATAAAAGAAGAACTTCATAAGCTAACAGCACACTCCTTGTGGCTCTGCTCCATGTAAAAGTAGGAATTCAGAGATGTTCATCCTTCACTCTTCTGACATGCTGTAAATTAAATTAAAATACCAAAGCCATTATGTTTTTTAGAAGCGTGTTTACCACCACATTTCCAAGTCTCTGTACGTTACAGAATTTTTATGCCCAAAGGCATGTTTTATTGTACACCCAAAAAGCATGTTCACAGGGCAACCTGCACATTCACGTGTCTCTCAGTCTCAATACAGACTCTCACAGAAACTCTTCTCAAGCCGCTGCAATGCCAGGCAGGTAAAACTGTATTACATCTCTGTGTACACCATTTTGTGATAGTCTCTTACTGTAATTAAAACCAGAAATGCTTAAGAATTTCTATATTAAATTTATGCCTATTTCCTGTTTAATTCAGCTGACAGCTCTTCTATTTCAACAGAAATTGAATTAATCTGTTCTTGTTCTTTAAGACTGCTCTAAGAAAAAAAAAAGACATATCAAGAGAAATTAAGTCATGACTTCTTCACATGAATTTTTAAACGTGAACTTACAAACCTGTAAATATGGGATGGTGGGAATTTATAGGATCAAAATACAAATGCAGAATAAAGCATAAGCGTTTACTTCAAATGCTAATCAACTAAATTAATAACAAGACAAAATATAGGGTGGGGATTTTTTGTACTATAAAAACAACTGCACTACAGAAAAGATGTGCAGATAATGCCATTGTGTAAATCCTGGAGTACAGATTACCCAATTTAAGGAAATACTTCACAGGATTTCAAATGAACTACGCGAACACTTCAGTGAAAGCACTGCAGAATTCAAAGGGTACATTCCTTTAATTATCTAGCCAAAAGTATTTCCACTTCATGCACAGAATACGTTTTATTTCACTGCGTGCAACAAACTTAAGTGTAAGAAGTAACAGCAACCCCATTTTCACTGCAGTTAGAGACTGTTACTGGCAATAAAATCTAGATCACCAGAAGGTGAGACAAGAGTTGTTGCTGCAGATGCTGCCACATTTAAGCACCAAATCAGTGTTTAAACCACAGCAGCAAACAAATCAAGAGATTAATCACTGTATGGAGAAGCAATGCTGATTAGTAAAGCTGCTTAGCTCTTACATTTCATCTCATTTCTGTTCACAGAAGTGAGATGGGGACTTTTTTCTCTTTTTTTTTTTTTAAATACATGTGCAGTCATTATTTAGGCTGTATTGAAAGTCAAGGTACTGTAATATTACTGTTCTTCTGGAAGATTGGCCTAAATATGTAACATTATTTAATACAAGCTTCACAATTTCTAAAATTCTTCCTACTGAGATGCTCCCAAGTGATAGTTTTCTACTCCCTTCAGAAAAACAGATTCTCAAGATTTTTCCTACAATTGAAAACTCAGGAAGAAAAAAACCTCTAAACGAAGACAGAAACCAGGAGACTTAACATGTATTTGAGGAAAATAAATTTTTCATTACTAGAAAGCAGGATAAATAAAATGTTACATTAAAATATGAACTGCTGACTTAAATTATCAAACCTACTATGCAGAATATTTAAATTGCTATTTCTCAAAGCTTCATGCTCATTAGTGGGCATCCACAGTCAGTGTGTGTTTCTTTGGCTAAACAGATCAATAAGCTGTAAGTGGATGCAAGCAATTTGATAATTCTACATGTTTTTAAATGATTTTTTACATTCTTTATTTCATCACCAGCCAGGCAGTGCCACTTTCTTATCGTTACATTTTCTTTTTCTCTATGAGTTTTGTTTTAGATGGAGAACAAAGTTCTATGTTAATGAACCAAACCAGTACACTAACTTTATTTATTTAATAAGTAATTCTAGCTGGATGCATGAAGTATAGTAAAATAAAACTTCCAAAAATACATTTTTTTAAAGAAGCTTTTTTTAACACATTTGGTAAATTAAGTAATTGTTTCCAGTCACCACTGCACTCTGCTCTGAGGAGGCAATGAGTTCATACTGTTCAACTA
Organism: Clamator glandarius; assembly: GCA_033459285.1. Lineage (NCBI taxonomy): Eukaryota > Metazoa > Chordata > Aves > Cuculiformes > Cuculidae > Clamator > Clamator glandarius. The sequence goes on along the minus strand of JAUNZM010000055.1, from coordinate 4,207,972 downwards.
TATTTTCTCTTTTTTTTTTTCCAGTTTTAATCTGAAACTAACTTATATTTACTGTCTGACATCAAATTACTAAATGGTATAGCAAACTAAATCAACTAGAGTGATTAGTTTTTCTACAGTATGCTACAAATGGTTTATTCATTAAAAAAAATCCCAAGGTGCTTTGATTTCTGGAAAACTTCAGCAGTCAAAACATACACAGCACAAATAGTTTTTACTTAATTTAAACAGCTTTAGCCTTAGATGTAAAAAGAAAGAACTTCCCATATTAAAGTTTATCTACTATATATGCACATGCTGTTTCTATTTATACATTTTTCTAAATAATTACTTTGGAGAAAATCATGTTCTCTGTAAATAAAAAAGGCTTTGCATAACTCATGCCTGCTCCCACAGAAATCCCAAAGACTTTAGTGTTTCGCGGACCAAAATTAAAAAGGACTGGTAAAATGGATGGTACTAAAAGCTGCACTGAATTCACCTACCAGCTGCTCACAGCCACACACATCCCAGAGTGGGAGAGTCTTTTGCAATCCGTTTGTAAGAATAAAACATTCAGATATCCATCCATTTTGTGGACAAAACCCAGAGATTTCAGCAGATTAATTTGCTAATAATTACTAGTTATACATCTTTTAATTATGAGAAACAGAAATGAAGCCAAGCAGCTGTCTACCTCAGTCCCTTTACTAAAAGGTGGCTTCAAAAGAACTCTCTACTTAACCTGTATTCAAGAATTTATTTCTACTATTAAGGGTTAGGGAAAGCAGCTTTATTTAAGTCCTGTTAAACTCCGATCAGGTAAACTCAACTGGATTATCTAGAAGTCCATTTAGATGGAGCTACTCTGCATAGATACGATAATGGAGATTTAAAAAAAGAGTAAGTAAAGATTATTTCAGAGGAGGTACTATCACATCACTCTGCTGATACTGTTTGCAATGCTCCTCCCATTCCTTTCTGTTAACTGTATTAACATTCTTGAGTTAAAAATACTTCACATATCCACATTTTCTACCAATTTTGCACCTCAAGATGCATATCCAAGATGTAGATTTATTGCTATTTTACAGATAACAAGATATACAGGGCATTAAAAAAAAAAAAAGTATAAAAGACATTGGGTGACTTGTCCAAAACCATAAAGAGAGTCTGGACAAGAAAGAGCAAGAGCCTGAAATTTCTTGCTGTGACAGCTACCCAAATTCATACAATATTACCCAGACGTCCAAAAGGCTTTGTCTCCCAGATTCCCACAGGTCCCCACCAAAGACAATGTTTTGCTACCTCCATACCCCCAAATCTGTGACATTCGAGAGAGCCTCCTGGGAAATGACCTCCCCTTAGAGTGAATGTCACTGCATTATAAAGCTAGCGATGCTGTCAAACCAGAACAGCTTTCCCCTTCATCCATGATGTATTTAGACAGGAATAATAATATATCATTATACACATCAGGGTGATTATCTACAGGGACAGAAAATTTTCTTCCATTGCCTACATAATTAAGTGCAGTGAAGAGACCCTAGTTCACATCTTTTCTTACCAAGACTACATCATCTTGTTATTTTCTTGAAGATTTTGGTGTTAAAACCATTTAAGGACTCCTACCTGCACCTCTGACCCTGCCACGCATTAACATACTATACAATTCGCAGCACGCTGCCTACGGGCCATGTTGTAAACCAGCCCTCAAAACTGATCCCTGTTAAAAATAACCTCCCCAAAATAGAAGAGAGAAGGAGTAAGGGTTACCAGGGTTATTTTCAACCTGGACCGGTTCAATGGTCTGATTTACGCTGGGGACCTAGTGGAGGTTTTTTTGGCACATCATGGTGTGGAGGAGCGGGAAGGGATGGCTGTGGGCAGAGGGGATGCTAAGCTGGCTTTGAGGCTGAAGCCAGCATGCGGTAAAGCTCGGCCTCAAAGACACCACTCAGAAACCATAATAAAACCATTCAGTAGCACTGGCAGTGGGACATTCAAAATAACTACAATGGAGCAGTGTAATAAAAAATAAACCAGGACCAAAAAACCTGCAGACAATTTCACCAACACCCTAAAATCCATCCCTTCTCTTCTAAGCGTGTCTTTTCCTACATCTAGGGAGCTACTGGCTGGAATGATTCCCCAATTATTTTGCATTTCAATAGCTAATATTACAATTGTACAGTTTTTTGAATACAATCTTTCTGAAGTTATGGTATTTTCTAGAGACACCTTTCTCAGCTGAATCCAGATCAATTAATAATAGGCAACTGTAAATACTGCTATTTTGAATACTTCATTAAAATCAGAGAACTACATAGGGACTGTGACCCAAAATAAATAGAAATTATCTGGCAGCTTGGTTCAAATTGGTTGATCATGGAAAGAGAAATGTTGATAGAACGTGAACACTTCCTTTCCTCTTTTGAAAGTAAGAGCAAAAAGAAAGGGATGAGAAAACAGCCACTATTATAGTTGGTACTAGGGATGGAGAAAATATCACAACCACTGCCTGGTGTGCAGACCAGGAATAAAGATCCCCTCTGTAACTCCTCTGGGTTCTACCCAATGTCACATACAGTATGGTGAAACAACACGGAAGGGCTACAGAGCAACTGGACATTTGATCTGCTGATCACCAGCATGATTACATGGACAGAATTCCTTTCAGTAAGTGCTACCCTCTTCCTTTCACCATATGCTACTATTTGTTTCAAGAAATCTAATTGCTTAATACCAAGTGTGCTCAATTAACATCTCCAACATACTAATTTTTCAGTTGTAAAGGGAATGTGTAACCTAGAATTCCACTGTAGCAGCCTTATTTTTAACTTGATTTTTTTGCTTTTTTAACTCAATACAATATGCTTTACACAAATGACACACATCTCCTGTAAGTCAGAAACTGCAAAGCAAACAGATGGAGAGGCAAACTAAGAAAAGAATTAGAGCATCAGAATACAAAAGTTTCTCTTTGCATCCTAGACACATACAGCCAGACCCCTATATTATCATCACACTGTAGAGGTTCTGTGTTCTTCTCTTTACTTTCTTCTGCCTTTCACATTACATAACCTTGCTGTTAGGAAACTTGAATGCTAGCTCCATCTGTTCAACAGGTAATGATAAACACAGATTTTCATTTTCATTTAAACTACTACTTCTTATACAGAAGAGGGATGAGGCCTCACGTTCTAAAGATCTCCTACAGCTGGAGAAGAAATTACACAATCCTGGTGCTAAATTGGTGTCTGTAGATCATACTCTGGAGATCTGGCTAAATTAATGCTTAGGAAAAGATGAATATATAGAGGTACTGAAGAATCGCGTATTTTTGATGTGATGCTCTGGGAGTTAGCATCTAGGAATATCCTAGCTCTTAACTGGATTTGAAACATGCAATTAACATGCAGGTTGTTTTTCAGGTATCAACAGGACTATAACCTACATTCAGACAAACTCAGAAATCAGATAAGACATTACCTCATATAATCACTGGGAGCAGAGGGAGCCAACAATACTCCTTCGAAATTAGTGGCTAATGTACATCCAGTTCAAAACCTCAACCCTAAAAACATTTACATGTGAAATAGTTAATCACGCCACTGAAGCTACCCCCTATTCAGTGTTATGCATACACCTAAACCTCTGTAGACTTGGGGCTTAAAAATACAATGCGCTTGCTCAGAAGAGAAAAACTAGTTTTAGTTAAGCTCTGAAGTTGCCATTCAACACATTGAAGACTCTTAATTGAACTTGAAATTATTTACGGACCTGCTAAGTATATTTCTACAGCTTTAGACATGAAGGGCTTGCTACCATGTATCCTACCAGAGGTAATATATGTTGAATATTAATTTTTATATAAAGACCAGTAAAAGTAACGCACACACCCCTGACTTATTCTCTTCCTGCTACACAATAACTCCTTATTTTGGGGGGGGGGAGAAAAAAAACCCCAAATTACTGCATTCCAATTGAATGGAAGAAAAAAGCCTTCCTAGGTAGAACAGACAAGGAAAATCAAGTCTTTCCATGAGAAGTAGGTCACAGGAACTTGTTACAGCATTGTCACAGATAACAACCTGAACCATCACAAAACAATGGGCAACAAGAAAGCTGCCGGCTCCCATCCAGTTCAAGAGTACACAGGGTGGAGGAAGAAGCTGCTGTCTTTTCTCTCGAGTATTCTAAAACTATCTTCAAAGCATGATATTTTTTTGCTTGCCATTCCCCTCCTCCCCAGCAGGAGAGATCGTCCCTGAAGTGATGAAATATTCCTATGAATAACACCGACAAGTATCAAAATTAAAGAGATGCCAAGTAAAACATCTCAAAGTCTCTAATTTATGCAAAATTCTTTACAACACATGACTAATGTTACCTTTTACGTGCTACAAAAGAATCCTACACCCATCAGCATAACCTGCCTATGCCTGCTCCACTTAGAAAATCACTGGGTTTTGAGATGATAACGTCAGTATTTCCAAAAAACTGCCAGTAGCATATGACTTTTGCCATGTACACAAAGTATGTGTTCTTGGTTGGTTGTTTTTTTCTCTTAATAAAGGCTGATTGGAGCAGAGAAATTTCCAGAAGCAGCAACAGTTGCACAAGGTAACTCTCATTGGCTCCACAGACTAAGTTATTCTATAATGCCTATAAATCAAGAGTTAAAAAAACCTTGCTGTGATGGCAACTATCCCACATCTTGCTACTATTTGCACTTGCACTTTTCTCTCATGCACCCGGGACTGACCACTGCTGGGAACAAAATTGATGTAAGTCAATCATGATCTTGATTCCTCATCATAATTCCTATCCTCAGCCCTCTGGAATGCTGCACAGAATACAAGCTTCAAACCCTTTCAGTGTTACTGCAAGCACGATGTGCTTTACAATAATTAATATCAATACCTTCTCAGTGTTTTAAGAATCCAGTGTTTGCAAAGTGTATTTTCATTGTCTTCTGCTACCAGCCTGGTTGAGATATGGCAGAAATTAATCACAGCGAGTGGGCACAATGTTGTAGCATCAACCAAATAATTACACTTCCTGCATCTACTCTAGGACTGCTGGTATTTTGAATGATTAACCAGGACTGGGAGGGCTGGGGCAAGGACGTGGAGTGTGGAGCCTTCGCAGAACACCTGGCTGACACCGCTGTTGGAGAACATGTCTGAGTCAGCAAGAAAACTCTACTATTCCTCCAAAAGAGAGAAATACACTGTCACTGAATGCCAGCTGATCATCGACAGACTGCCACACGTACTCCAGGGCAATTCCCAACAACATGCAAATACTACTGCCAGCATTGTCCATCTTAACTCTGTGGCTGATTATTTCAGTTGAGGACAAGAAAAGGAACACGAGTCTCCCTGTTCAGAAACGATCAGCTTGAATATTTTTGCTGTGTTGCTATATGCTTTTTTAGCACTGACCCAAGACACCTACTGCAGTAATTCCCAAAAGAACAGTTCGCTGGTTTGTCCAACTTTTAACAACAGTGCAGTGAAATATAACCGTTTGCAAATAAGCACGACTGCAGCCAATTCGAATTACTTACTTACCGGGGGGAAATCAAAGTCTATCTGGTTAGCTAAATTTAAGATGTAGTCGATTCGAAACTGGTTCTCTGGATTGGCTAGTTCAACTGGAGGCGCCAAATTGCCCATTGCTGTCACTATTGTCTGCAAAGAAAAAAAACCCAAAATATTGCAGTGCCTGAAAAGCTAGATTTTAGTAGTTAAGAACAATAGCTCGTAAGCTTACCTCTATAGCTTCTTTAATATTGTTTTTAATATCCTGAATTTTCATTTTCTTCTCCCTGTAATAAAAACCACATGATTAAATTTATAAGCCATAAAAGCAGAACATACTTTTGAAACAGAATGTGAACTTGAAAAGTGTGCTATCAAGATGGCATTGCTAATATTGGATAAAGTGCTCTCGGCCACAAACACTTCTGCAGATAGACTTGATTAAATACCTCATAACTTTCCTACTTGAACAGTAAACATCTCTTTGTATTCCAAAGTCAATATCCAATTATGCTTAAATAAAAACTTACTGCAGTCTTAGACTGGGACTAAGACATTCTGAAAAATCAAACAGATCTTGATCCATTTGAATGCATAATACTAGATATACACGGATGTTGTTTACAAAAGCATGAACTGGAAACAAATACAGTAGAAAATGGATATGTTGTTAAAAGTAAAGACAAATGAAAGGAGACTAAAGAACTCCATAGTACAACAACAAAAAACCCAAACAAACCTAAAGCACAAACCCAATGTAACAGCAGAAAAAGATAGAGCACATTATTCAGCCTGGGAGAGACATCCAAACTAGCACTTCAGACATAAAATCTAAAATAAATAACAAAGGGCTAATACAAATATGTAAAATTACCTTCAAACTACAAGTTGAGGAGTAGGCTAGACAACTGTAACTACTTGGAATGTTGCATACGAGCACTATCATTTGGGATTAAATGCAGCCAAATTAAAAAGTATAACAGGCTCAAGCAAGCCAGAGCATAAACCACTGCCTCCACTCTAGCTGTACTGTATTTTCTGTCAAACTTGACAACAGGCATTTTCAATGCTAAATAGAGCGATCACATGAAATGCATGATCAAACGTTCGGTGTAACCAGGAATTAACACCCTGAAGGTATTACTAGTATTGAGCCTGAACTGTAACTTAATTGTAATGCACTATGACAGAATTTTTACATTATTAAAATGCCTTGCTAAACACAATATAAAACTATTACTTAGAGGTAAATCAAGCTAGCCATGTAATTATAAAAAACCCTCACCTGAATTGCCTAAATGGCTTTTTAATCTTCAAACTGTTTTTAAAGAACATTTGCCTTACTTGAACATTCATATAAACTATTTTTAGTATTTTTTGATTTGAAAACTAACATTTTCCAGCACAGTATCCCAGAGACTTGAAACTATCAACAGAACAGTTTCTTTTTTTACCCTTTAAAAGGCAGTGCTCATGCTTTCAGTTTACAGTCTACAGCTTGAAAGCCTCAATTTGCTGTGTTAATTAAGTACTCGTATTGCAAATGTTTTTTATCACTTTTTGCTTTCAATAATTATTCACAACCAACAATGAAAACGAAACCGAAAGCCCGGTCACCAATCAAGAATGCAGAAGAACAGCAGGGAAAAAAAAAAGTACTGCTTAAATAACAAGGCAGACACAGACGTCCAAAAGTGATGGAAATTAGAGTTATCAAACGCAAGATAAACGCAAGTTTTGTAAAAGACAGAGACAAGGCAAACCACTGCGCCAGCCACACATTGCGCTGCCTTCCTGATAGAGACGTAGAGGATCTTACTGTACATTCGCCAGTTGTGAACACGTGACTGCAATTCAGATGCTGCTTTTACAGATGGAAAGCAAACAGCAGCACCAAGTCATATTTGGGATGACTTAGCTGTGTGCAGGACATGGCTGAATCAGCAGTTGAACTCTACCTAATACCCAATTATCCCTGAACACCAGCTCCTCCTCACTGACTACCATAGGTATTCTAAGAAGTGGGGGCAGCGTGAGGAAGGGCAGCGAAACCTCATGGAAAACGAAAATCATCAATAAGCTGATGTCAATTCTTGGATGCTGCAGACTTCTTGACCTAGCTACAGATCACCTTATTCCTGAAGACTACCTGTTTTTTGCTTTACGGATCTGGCACCGCTGATGGGAACAAGGCAGTGAGCCAGGAAAGGCCAAAAATACTGAACTAAGGGAAATAAATAAGACGGGAAGAGAGGAAAGACTGAGGCCTTTCACCCTCTTCCTTCCAATCCTCAGTGCTTTCGATTGCCACGGGTCTTAAGACACTCTCCATTCCACGACCCAAAACGTACGGTAGGCATATAGTCAGTGTACATACAGTTGCAAAAACATCACTCGCTTTCTGTTTTTTAAACATGATTATTTACTAGAAAGTGTAAACAATGGTCTGAAAGCAGGAAACGTTTATCAATGCAGTGTGAGCAATTCGTCTGGCTTGATTTTGTCTCCAACTTTCAGCTGGGTCTTGAAGGTAACAAACATATCTAGATTCCACCCCACTGATAACAAAAGGGCAAGTGATAGGCTGAAAGTCAAGGGAGATACCAGTATTTTTAAAGGATTAAGCAAAGACATAAGCTTCAGTCATTCTGCTTTGTTTTGGAACGTCATTAGAAAGACAGAGGTCTAGAAAGGCATCAGTGTTGTTTTGGGAAGTTGGGTGTTTGGTTTTATTTAAAGCAAACTGCAGTCCTGTTCTCTTCCCTGGACACTTGCAGGTGGGTGTCTCGAAGCATCAGCTAAGTGTACATTTACCTGACTCTTCCACAACATTACAATAAACCATATTATTTCTATCATAGGCTTTGGTCAAGCTTTCACATTTACACCTCTTCACTGATCCTCACGCCACCAGTAGCACAGCAAAGTGATAATGAACACGGAGGCATGTAAAACTCCAGTAATTAACAAACTGCTTGCTAACCATCATCATCTTTACAACTAGAACACTCATAGTTCCTATTTCTGGTTTTGTTGCCATGGCCCTATAGCATGCCCAGTAAACAAGGAATCCTGTTACACAGCAATGAATGTATCAAGTCATTTTGTGTTTTGTAATGTTTACTAAGCATGAGTTTTCCATGACAATTAGATGCTTTATTCTTCTGGAACTCAACATGTTCATCGCTCACTCATCCAACAGCTTCTAGCTCCTCTTCAAAAACAGAAAGGTGAAACTCACTTTATCCAGGGACTAACAAAGTGCAGTAAACAAAAGCTAAGCCCCACCTCTGCTGTCCCTTCCCTCTGCCAGAATTGTCTGTGAGAAATCCCAGCCACGTTGCACCTCGATTTCCAAAAGTAATTGAACTTCATTTTCCCAACCACAAAGACTGAATATTCAACTTGGAAACAGACTCTTCCTTTTTTTCTTCCTTATTCCTAGGTGCTGGCATGATTGGCAAAACTACAAAAGAAAAAAAAAAGCTGAGCTTCCAAACTGTTTTCCTTCGGAACAGACTGAGCAGACTGGGAACGGCACCGTGCGATCCCGGTTAATGAACGACGGATGTCTCTGCGGGGCTGTGCTGTATCTTTAGATGCCATGGGTTAATAAGGTCATATTTTTAATCTTGTTTAAAACTTCTGCTTAGGCTGTGCAGGGTAGGCCAAACAAAGCATTACACTCTATTAGTTGAGGATTATAAGAAAAATCTCAAATCCTGCTGTTTTCAATATTTAAATGGGCCAAAGCAAAGCTTTCAGGAAAACTAATAAAGTCTATTTTAAGTCCTATAAAAAAAGATGACATTTCAATTCAAATAACATGAAATTAGAATGGCATCAAAGGTCAGGAAAATCAAATATTCCTTGAAAACAAACCTAATGAGTCTATAGTAGGGAACTTCTCCACCTGCGGCTGAGGTTTACTATTAAAATGGCAACATTTTTACTCAGATTTTATCCAAACGTGTTGAATGAATATTTAAACAAACAGATCATCAGAAAGCAAACTAATTTACTTTAATGTTCATTTCTGGTTTGTCTTCCAGAAAATATTATTTGAAACTTGGAAAAAATTAATTTAAAGTTCAAAAAGAATGTTCTGGAGGACTGAGGATACAGCTAACTTAGTATAAACATCTCACAAGTATAAAAAATACAGTGCCGAAATGAATGGTAAAATCAAAACATGTTAAAGAATTTAAATTGAAAAAAGAAGTAATAAATCCTGCAAGCCCTTTATGCCACTAACCTAAATTAAAGAAAGCAAAGAAATTTGAATTTCTTGGTCACTACTGACAGGTTAAGAAGCCACAGGTCCCACTGCAAAGTTCTGTCCAACAGACAGAGTCCAGACAGGTCCTAAGAGAAAAATACAAAGAACCACCTAGCTTTAAATAAGAACATAGCATATTATTTCTCTTTTTTTCCAGAAGAAAACAAAATAGATTTTATGAACATAAACGAAACGATACATTTCTTAAAACCGTACAAATTCATTGTAAGATAGCTAAAATAAAATATCTGAATAATGCAGAGTGCAAAGCAACAACAGCAACAAATATTGTCTTCTTTTAGAAGGAAAGATACCCACGATGACATTGCACTATCATTTTAACATATGTCAATTATCTAAGTTAGGGGGAAACCCTCCCCACATCTCCTCCAAATCCCTGATTCTACATGAAACATCACGCTTTAAATAAAGGAATATTTTAGGAGCCAGACATTATACATGTCATGAAGAGCACTGTGAAGAGGTGAATTTAATGTCACGGGATGCATCATTTCAGTAGAAGTAAAAATATGCAACAGAAAAAGGCTTCTAATGAAGCTAAGTTATGATTACCAATTAATCCCACTATGAAAAAGGAACATATCCTGGAACATGAATCTTAAAGTGTGAACACAAAATATTGGAACAAACTACGCATATTGAGGATGTAAATGGTACCTTTCATTTTCTAAAAGTGTCAGTTTCTTTCCCAAACTGTCTTAACACACAACTTGCTACATACTGCCTTGGCATAATAAATAATGCCACAAAATGGTTTGCAATTTAATAGGGTGTCCACATGATTTCACCACAAGCGGCCCTGCCCAGAATCCTGACGGGTATGTAACATCACGTGGCACAACGACTCCAGCTGAAACCGTCTGGCTTTGTATATATAATAACCCCCCAAAACAGGTTTAAATGTTCTTTATAAATTACGTTCCCTTTTGTCTTTAGTTCTCAGGGTGCTGCCGCAAATAAAACAAGGGAGAAAGTATCCTTTAAGCTTGCATTGCAAAACGTACATGCCTGGAGAGTATACGGAGACCATTTTAACAGGGCATATTAAAACATAATCCTACAATGGTAATACAGAGCATTAGCCTTTGTGTTCTTTACAAGATTGTGAACAGCTTGCCTTCAGGAAGGCAGCGCGATGTGTGGCTGGCGCAGTGGTTTGCCTTGACTCTTGTCTTTTACAAAACTTGCATTTGGTGATTGGTGTAAAGCATAAATTACTTTTATTTCTGAAGCACTGTCAAACGTCACTCGCTCTTGAGCTCGCTAACGTAACAACCTTCTCTAGTATAAAGCTTCCCCTGCCTCTGAGCAGCACTGCCAGTTGAGGGAATCAATTTGCACATGTAAGAGCCAGATAAAAATTTTACTGAACAATTTCCCTCTTGTTTTTTAAAGAACACAACGTTGGTGTGTTCCACCACAGGGGCATCTTGGTTTACTGTCAGGTATCACCAACAAATGTGAACGCACAGGGCGGTAGCAATGGGCTGTCCCCTTCCTGCTCACCCTCTAAAGCCCATTTCAATTACACGCTGAACACAAACGAAAAGTTAAAGCACCGATTTAATTTTGAAACACATGCACTTGACAGGCACGTGGGTTCTAAACACAGCCGTTCATCCACAGATGATGTCTTTGACGCAGTAAAACATGCTCATGGAGTTCATAAACATTCCATAAAATCTGCATTAAAATTTGTTTACTGCACCCTATGGGAGTTAACAGGAACACAAACAGCACTACCTGCCAATCCACCGCATAAAAACGGAGCAGCGCAGTCAACATCTTCAGACACAAGACCACAAGCAAGGAAATTCAATTAAGATTTTGCTACCAATCCACATTACAAAAATTCTGTGGTACTTTACGATTCAACAATAAGATAAATTTGGTTTAGCAGCCTGGGTTATTTCTAACAGAACAACATGGCAATTATCTCTAAATATAACAGCTAGGATGGCAAACAGGGCAGAGGCCAAGTAAGGGGCACTGGGAAACAGGGGGGAAATGAAATAATTCACCTCAGACCTATGACAAAGTGCCAGTTTGCAGATAAAACGGCTAAAATGCAATAGCTAAACCCACTGAATATCTTTTGCGAATCAAACTCTTCATTTATGTCACATCAGCAATCCTGCTAACCTCAAAGAGATTTTCTATTCTGCGCTACTGAAGAACAAAAAGGAGGAGCAGAGGCGGTACCAGGGGGTAGGAGCCACCACTCCACGGCTGCGCAGCAGGAACTCTGCACAGCTTTCAAGCAGGAAATCAGATTTAGCTGGGTCCTCGCTTGCAGCGGAATTGAAAGAGGTTTCCTAATCACGTTAACACTATTCTTGATCACTCTGTCACCTTGTAAGATGAAACAAAGTCACCCAAAGGCAGAGCTGGCTGACCAGATGTAATCTAAAGCGCTCTACACAGCCAGTGCCACACGGTAACGCCGACCATGGACATAGCAGGCATCTCACTGACCTTGCTGCTGCTGGATGCAGAAACATACTTTCCCCTTCCTACTGCCATGCTCTTCCTCTTACACCATCTTTCCCTCCCAAGACCTACTTCACTTTGAAGACACCTGGTTTTACTTCTTTAAGATTCTGGGCAACAACACATTGCACCATCCAGCTACCAAAGATGATTTACTGTGAGAGGAAATAATATCCGATAGACTATTCACTTACTCTGTGAACAGCACCTTTTGGAAAAAGAAAAAACCAACAGGTTGAATAATTTTGTCATTATATACTTTGATTTAAAGACAGAGTTAAAAATTATGTTGCACACATGTAATTGTGACCTAAATGGTTCGGGAGAACCTAGTTTGCAAAATCAGGCACACACAAAATGCAATATACAGAATATACAATTAATACAGGTCTTCCACAAGTTCCCTTTAAACGCTACAAAGAGCACTATGAATTGCTCTACCACCTAACTGGTGATTTCCATCACACAAGTTATTAAAATCCAGATTTCAACAGAAAGCTAGGGTTTTTGTTTGTGAAAAACCTCACATATGTCAATGTGTCCATGTGAACAACCAGCACAACATTCCCACTGAAAGCCTCAGAAAAAAAAAAATCTTGTGAAAGTACTGTTAGATTTCAAAAGCTGTAGTTGTGTATTTATGCTTCTAGAAAGTATATGAACCTATTAGGTCTGTGCATGTAAATTGCATTTTTAGAACATAAGAGTAACTACATATTGGACTGAGCACACCTGAAAATCTGTCCCTTTGGTGTCCAGGCTAGTGCACTGAGAGGCAGGTGTAACACAGCACATAAAGCAAGGTGCTGACAACTTTGGCTCTAATCCATCAAAGCACTTAAGCACATGTTTAATTTTAAGCACATGAGTAATTCTATCAACTTTAATAGGGCTACTCATGGTTTAAGTACTGTGATGGATGGGGGCCAGAATGCACAGAACCTTTAAGAATGCTGCATGGCCTATACTATATGAAGAAAAACCAGCAATTTTCCACTGGACAATCAAGTTACAAAAACTTTGGAAGCAAAATTTACCCTAAGTTGAACACAGCTCTGCTTATGTAAACACACAGACACAGGTTATTGCACGGTCTTTGAAGATAAAAGATGATGCATGTTCTCATGTGCAAGATGTCCACATACCTTTAGTCTGCCCTTCTTTTTCTCTAACAGCTGTGTTAGGGCTGCATGTCACCTATTCCCATTGCACTCTGCTTTGAAACTGGAGGGATCTCAGGTAAGCAGTCTTAGGCAGAAAAGACCAAAACTTAGTTATGAGTTATAGTTCTTGAATAATATGCTACCAGATGCAGTTTGAAGACAGCAGTACTATAGCCTTTCGAACGCAGGCTTGCCTGTATAGACACCAGTGTAATACAGCTTCAACCAGAACTGGCTTAATAGTTCAGTAACATCAATTATTCTAGATAGTCAAAGTTGTACACATGCCTCACTCTTACACATACACTGTGTGGCAAATTCAGATAGTTTTAAGTAAACACAGGATTTCTTCAAAATATCTTATACAGTCAGCATTAAGGATCTTAAAAAAAACAATACCCGCACTGCAAATTTCTAGCTTAGAAGAGCCTCTGTAAATCAGAGGTGACTTACACGATGTCTAAACCATTCACTAGGAAATTCTGGAACTTGTTTTACCTGAATACGGCTCCCCAAACTGTTACCAAGTCTTAACAGTTTTCTAAAAAAGGAAGAGAACGGAACAATTTGAAAAATCCTTTGCAGGCACTTTCCAGGAGATCAGATCAGTCTCACTAAACAACACCACACCAGAGTCATCCAGCATGATCCTCGCACTCCAGAAACATTTCAGTGATACAGCCACATCGTCCCAAATGTACACTAATTTTTACAGCTTCTAATATAATATCAAGTAAAATCTGCTCTGAAACAAACAATGGAGAAGTCAAAGTCAATTAAATGATCCCTGCACCCAGGGACCAACTAACCCCGATACCAAAGGCAACGTTATTTCTGTCTGCTTACTGCCAAATCCCCAACCAGTAACAAACACGGGAGGGAAACGTATGGCAAACCGGGAAACAGATCTCTTCTGCAAATATTTCAAGAATCCCAAACTTTTTCCTCACTTCAGAGTGGAGTAAGATTGAAGCCAAGTATTATCTTTCCTTCCCCATGGTATCACATGAGAATCCCATAGGCTATAAACCCAAAGGTGCTAGGTAACCTGCTCTACTTTTCTTGCGTTGCAAGTCAGGGGCACTCAAAACTTCTTTTGAAGAGCAGGGAAAATGAAGACCACGCAAGACCAGCAGTTGTGGGTCTGTCTTGGTTCTAATGCCTCCTCAGACCTTTAAACTAAAATTTATTCCCTTCCTGATTGCTACTACTCGGAATTTGGTGCAGTATAGGTTTTGCTCTGACTGTTCCTAATAGAACCTAAAACACAGCTCTTCCACTCCTTGATTTGTCAACAAGAACAACTGAGAATAAATGTGTGGTTAGCCTTGGGGTTTGCTATTCCCACTTCCCTGCCTTCTTCTTGTTACTTCTTTTTTCTCAATTTTTTTACTTGTTGGTGAACACTCAGCAAAAAGAACACAAAAATAAAGAGCTTCAGTGTGGATCATGTTTTCTCAGTTATCTTCAGCAAGGGAATTATACACTACTACTTATTACATGGAATTTACAGAAAATTAAGTACACTACTAGGGGGCTTTAAAATTCCCTTAAATACAATTCAAAAAGAGAATGCTTGGATCTGTCACTGCAGAGCCCCTAATTTTTGCCAGAATTCTCAGCTTATTAAAACAGTGTGTCTAGTGTGGACATCAACACATTTTGTAGAGCTACTACTAGCAACAGTTTTAATAATGATTTTGACAATTTCTAACTTAAAAAGCTTTTTAGGTAATCACAGCAGTTTTTATTGTACAACGAATGAGTTTATCTGTCTTCTAGTACTTCTACCTCACTGCGTACATCCGTCACAGCAGCGCTGCGTGAGAGCACAAACTTATTATCCCTGTAGATAACAGAATGGAGGCAAAGTGACTGTGTTTCCAAAAGGCAATTCAGAGTAGCTATGACAGAAGGAATCTTTTCTCCAAAAACACTCAGGGGATCAACACATCATATTAGGCTCCAGAAACAAAAGCAAAGCAAACTAAGAAAACACGACACACCACGCCTCCAAAAAACCTACACGGATTTAATCTTCTCAGAGCAAATTCCTCAGCATCACACACAACTCCCAAAGAAGGTCATCTTTATTTCACGTTAATACGTCCAATGCTCTTACCACATTCCCCCATCTTTAAAACAAGAAATGTACTTTCACCTTCTGAAATCCACTCAGCCCTTACAGTTTCCAGCAACATACTGGTTCAAGGATCTGTTACTCACACACTCTGCTTCTGTTCCAAATTGGAGTTCAGAACAGTTTCTTCTACTGTGAGGACTGAGAACTGAACAAGACTCAAAACAGTACTGAGCAGAGAGCAGGGAAATTCTTGCACAGTCCTATCATCATTTTAAAAGGAATTTCAGCAGCAAAAAAGCTTGTTGGCCTAAACCAACACCTGCTTTTCCTTAAGGTATCCTCTCCTTCACTGTGTGACATTCAGCCCTCTGCACAGTGACTGCAACTCCAAAGCTGTTCTAACACCTCCTGTAACCCCACCTGAGCAATGCTTTCCTCTTGAACAGAAAACTTCATCTTCTAGATTAGCATGTTCCAATCCTAAATCTCTGAGTACAGTAACGCTGGCTCAGTTAGGGCAGGTCATTCATATCAAGTTAAGGCTGCCCCAGCATAAAAGAAAAAGGTATAGTTTATATCTGCAAAGTGAACAACCAGAGTATTCACGTCTCCCATACAGCTCATGGGAAACTTTTGTCATTGCTAGTCTTGATTGAGTCAAGGAAGCCGACTCTCCTGATACAAAAGTATAAGCATTAAAATCTCATTTCTGGTATTTTAAACCTCCTATTGTTGCAACCAACACCTGTCTCCTGAAACTGTAAAACTACAGGAGGAAAGGTTTCCCTTTCACATTACTTGTGCAACTGCCAGAGGATCTGGACAACCAATTTGACATTCTGCAGAAGTTCTCTGTTTCAGTCCCTCATAAAGTAACAGGAATAAAAAAATCACTTAAAGAACTTGTGATCTTAAGAAAGGCAGTCTCCAAGTACAGCCAAATTAAACTTTAAACTTAGTCTAAACTGAATTAAAACTGTAGCTATTACCAGGGTTTCCTCATATGCTCAGTAAAGCTCAAGGTATTTACACACAGATGCCTTGATACACTTCTGTAAGCGAAGCCATTCTCTTAACAGCCCAAGAACTAACACAGAAATTATTCAATTATAATCAAGTTTGCATGCAAAAAAGATCAACCATGCCAAATTTCAATGCCAGCACTGCAGAGAGTAAGCGTAAGGCAAAAGTGCAAATAACCAATTTTGTGCATTAAAGAATTCTCCCAAAGCAAAACTAAACTGATCTCAAAAGGCCACACCAGACAGGTACCAAGCCTGAACTCCGATCTTTCACTACTATTTACCTCTGATAGCCTGGATTTTTAGCCCTGCAGAGTCTATGTAAGTGCTTTTATAAACCATTTCCCATGTCCGTGCTTTAAGAAAAAAAAAATCGCAATACTTATTCATGTATGCAATTGCAATCAGAACAGAAGAGGACAGCAAACCCATGCAGAACCACCACTGTGCCCATGCTGGTTCAGCTGAAGAAGTCTAGAAACTGCATGGCAGAGCATAGTACCCTGTGTTAATGCTGTTACCACTGCTGTCTGCAACCACCTGTACAAACAGTACACTTTAACAGGGTAAAACAACACTTCAGCGGGGTTTAATTGTTGCCCTGCACTCCTCCCCTCCCACCAGATGGGAGAGGAGCTGCCAGGTGCTGCCAGCATGAGGGACACTCACACATCTGGACAAGAACTGCTTTGCTGGTAGGAAGAAAACTCATCCCATGAAATACCACCCCCAACTTATAATCAGTTTAAAAAGCCAGACAAACCCTGGTCTCCCACTGCAGCTTGCAAGATTACGTTCTATTTTTTACCTAGACTGGAAGGAAATGTAGAAAAGTGAATAAAAGTCAAAAACGCAAAGAGCTCCCAACAGTAACACAAAGGTTTTTCTGAAAGCAGTCTGACAAGAAGTATTGCCCAGAGTTCAACATATATTAGGCAACAGCTGCCTTCGAAGTATCACACTGATTTCTATAATTATACTTAATACGATATGAAATCTTCTCATTTCTTTCCAGTTATTACAAGATTTGCACTACCAGAAATGAAGATGATATAAGAAAAATATTTGGAAATAAACATCAAATATTACCAGGCAACAACAACAGAATACCCTGACTTCCTTCCAAGCACAGATAGAGTCATCATCACATTAAACTCATCAGTGAGATTCTTCAGCCAGCATCAGGGAGCACTGTTTCAGGCTACACGTCCCACCTACCTGCCCTTCTTGCTGACTTGACTTTAGAAGACACTGTCAACTGAAGCACATCAAAAACACTTGTTTTCCTTCCAGTCATCTAGGGTGCTCTTCACTGAAAAGTCAGTTTACAGAAAGAAGCGCAAATTTCTGTACTGCTGCTTCCGAAACTATTACTCTCTACAACTACCTGAAGGGAGGTTGTGGAGAGGAGGGAGCTGGGCTCTTCTCCCAAGTGACAGGGGACAGGACGAGAGGGAATGGCCTCAAGCTCCGCCGGGGGAGATTTAGGCTTGAGATTAGGAAAAAATTCTTCACGGAGAGGGTGGTTAGGCATTGGAACGGTCTGCCCACGGAGGTGGTTGAGTCACCGTCTCTGGAGGTGTTTAAGGTTAGGGTAAACGAGGTGCTTAGGGGCATGATTTAGGGATTGGTGGGAATGGTTGGACTCGACGATCCAGTGGGTCTCTTCCAACCTGGTTGGTTATTCTGTGAAATAATGCTGCTCTGGATTAAGTCAATCTACATTAAACTGTATGACAAGTTAACTGGCAAAATGGTTTAGTAAACAAATCCCATATATTTAATAGAAAAAAAAAATCTTCCTTCAGTAGAGAGGAGCTGTAGAAACAAGTCTGAAAACACAATACGCGTTTCCCTTACCTGAGTATTCTATTTCCCCTTGTGCCCATTCATTTAAGCTGTGTAGTAAGAGAACAATAGTTTCACAGTTCCATTTTACAGCCCCTTCGCTGTGCTGCAGCGAGCTATTTTTAGTTACAGAAGCTGATGTGAATACAGTACACAAGGATGGGCTTTAGGTATCCAGCTAGGACGGACTCCTGAACTCCCGCAAAGGCAGCCCTGAACAGACGAGTAGATACCGAAAAAAATTCTCTTCTCAGCATCTTGCCTCGTGTGCCTTACAAAACCTGCTGCTGTGCCAGGCAGCCGAATCCGACGAGACAGCCCTTTCTAAGCATTTACTTAAAGCTGGCAGGGTAGTATTTCCACACGAGTTTCCTCTTATGCAGATTACCTCCCAACAAACACCAAGAGGCTGAAGCCTTTGCTCCTTGTGAAGTTATTTATATACAAACTAATCACAAAGTAGACGCAGAGCCTCTGTAACTTGGTTCGTCACCTCCTTAGCTCCCGTTAGTGCAAACCTGAGCCCGAGTGTGTGAAGTATAAAAGAGAAGATCTCAACAACTACTCAAGGTAACAGACAGGTTGTTGAAAAGAAACATCACCAAAATTAAAAGTTTTTGCCATTTAAAATAACAATATGAAATCCCAAACATATCAGGGAAAACACAAAAACATACTTTTTTTTTTTTTTTTAAATCTGCTTAGGAAATGCTGTTTCTAGAAGGAAGGAACGTTTCCCACAGGCCACAACCTGCCACGATCCAGGATTTCCAGGGAATCCTGTTTTTAGCACCAGGGAGGGTTCATTTAACCAGGAAAGTACCATTTAGAAGCAGGAAGGTTTGCTGATAT
Organism: Clamator glandarius; assembly: GCA_033459285.1. Classification (NCBI taxonomy): domain Eukaryota; kingdom Metazoa; phylum Chordata; class Aves; order Cuculiformes; family Cuculidae; genus Clamator; species Clamator glandarius. The sequence goes on along the minus strand of JAUNZM010000055.1, from coordinate 4,188,686 downwards.
TTTGGACAAATGTTCTGCTTCCAGTTTAGCACCTTCTCCAATGTAACATAAATTAACTGGAAAAATGCCAAACAGGCCTAGTTGAGAAGTCTGCAGGTCAAAATGGATACAGTGAAGAAACTTTCAATTTACTACACTCAACATCTACATATCTTTGGACCCAACCAGTAAAAAGAATGACCTTTTATGGAGCTTAAAATTGGAAATTAATTATACCTGAATAAGCACATTTATTATCATTTCTCCGGATAAAAGGGAAGTTATACTGCTGTAATTTAAGTCAAACTGTGACAATGGCACAATTATCATGTCCTGGCCCTGACCTGACATTTTTAAATAGTAACAGAAAAGAAGACACAGTTCATACTGACAGTATATAATAAATTAGAATATTATGCCAAAAGACTCAAGTGAGAAATAATTTGCTGATACCTAGTACATCAGCTAGAATATGTAGCACTCCACTATAATTGTCCTATTACTTTCACAGCACATGGTCTTTTAAATATTAATAATATTGTTTAAATGAGAAACTTATACACAGCTGAAGAAAATAATCTCAGGAGAGTGTTTATATTGCTAGAAGCTATAACACTTCAAATTACTTAAACAGTGTTGCTCGGGCACAATTATTGATCTAACCAGCCGCTACCTCGGATGCAACAAATGCATAGCAAAAGCATCAAGAATCAGGAGATAACGTGGCTCCATCTGAACCTGATGAACCTCAGCAGCACTCCAGCAAATGTGGAGCTATTAACCAGGCAGCACCACTGTTCTGTGAGATTTGCATTCTATTCATGGACAATAAAATGAAAAAAAAAAAGGAAACCAAGAAACTTCAAAGGAGAAAGAGGACTTATGGGATTATTCAAGTACCAGTCTTCTTAAGAAGCAGCAACACATATGGAATGTGATTTAACTTCAAAACTTGTTATGAATCTCACTACTTGGGAGTTCCTAAACTGCCGGTGGCAGAATCTGGCAAGAGACCTGAAGACAAATCACTGCAAATCTCTCTCTTACACTTTTCTCCTGATTCTCTGCAAGTGCCACTTCTGAGATGGTACTGCTCTACACAGGCCAAGACGGCTTTGCCAGTAGGTTGAATTGAAAAAAAAAAATATATATATATAAAGAACTTCGGCGAATCATCAGTATCTGTAAAATTCTAAAATATATTATTTATAATATATATATAAAACGGACTAGTGAAACACACGTGGGCTGTAGCAGCTAGGACCACCCCGCCAGGGCCAGTGGATCCCGCTGTCTCGTGGCCCTGCAAGCTGCACTCCTGCCAGGCACCTCCCCAGCTACTGGGAGGAGAAAGGGAAGGCTGTACCCCACTTTAGTAATCACTAACATGAAGCAAGAAAGACAAGGCTTTCCTCAGAAATGCTTAACACACAGAATTACAAAATCTCCTTCTCCACAGGGAATTTAAGAGAAATAGAAGCCAAGTCCATTCTCACAAGGTACAAGAGTGTATTTTCAACACATGCAAACAAAAAATCCAACCAAACTACTACCTGGAAATCAGATAACAAGGCTGATCCACCTACAGCTTAACGATATTCACTGCTATCTCCTCCCGTATTTCCATGCAGGAATCATGCAAGACTTTTCAGGAGTCCAGACCTCCCAGACAACACAACGTAACCAACTGCATATTCCATGTATCCCACATACATTTATAAAATGTTTAAGTCATGTATTTTAGTAGGTTATTACTAGTCGGTGTTGGCAGAGAAAAGTTATGTTTCTCTAAAAATGTAAATCAAGTAAACCTAGTCATAAACATTTTTATGAGCAGGTTTTTATAAGGCACTGTACTGACATTAGCTACTCAATCCTCAATCCTTCCTAAGGGGTAAAGTAAGTATTAAAGTACATCCAAGGAGTGGCACCATCTCGGTTTACCCTTAGTGGCAGTTACATTCACACAATTAGAGCAAATTATCAGTTTCATCATTTGAAAACAGAAGCCTATGACAAGGCTGAATTTTACCCAGTGATTCTGGGGGAAAAAAATCCCAGCAGACAACTTACAGCCTGAGTAAAAAAAAAAAAAAAAAAATTAAAAGCACCATTTTCACACTAAACAGTAATTATGAAATCCACAAGGCATGAAGGTAGTGAAAGCACTGTCTCAAGCACTGTGCTTCTGAGAATACTTCAATTACTTGTCTGACCTAACAACACATTTATCATTTCTGCACTGGCAATCAATAAAAAAAAAAAGAGGGGAGAGAATATGCAACTGGGTAATAATTTCACCTCGGGTAATCAACATCCATATCCAGCGTTAATATTCAGGAAATGCCCCAAGTCTCAATCATTAATGATTAAGTATCACCACACCCTGGAATATTTTACTACATATCTGTATTGACATCATGAGATCCAAACTTCAAACGTAATTGCTTGCCATTTTAAAGACCTTCTCAGAATTAGGGAATGCTGGGTACAAGCACATATATAAACTCCACCTCTGTGACAAGGCAACAAAAGACTGAATTTAAGGTCTCACTCCCAATTCCCCAACAGCCTGAATACATACTAGGACACTGTTAACTAGAAACAATGCCCCTCTGGAAGGCTGAACTTAAAAAATTTAAACATGTTAGACTAAGAGGGACTCCTTGTATTTCATGAGAAGCAATCCTTTATCATTTCACCTCCCTTCATCATACATCCACTACACAGCTTTCCGAAATATTTACAGCCGCAGTCCTGAGCTTACACAAGCCAGGTTTTAGCGGACATTAAGCACGTGCAATTTGTTCTAGGAATCAAACACAGCCCTTGACACCCAGCATCACACAGGAGTCCCATGTTACACCTCCTTGACAACTGCTTCAGCAGGTCCCAGCACACATAAGCAATCCTCCACGCCCTGAGCTAGGGAAGAATGGGCATGTAACCCGTTCTTAAAGCAGGGACAGAAGCATACGATGGGGGACGATGCACTGTAGCCACCAAGCCCCTCCATCGCACCAACTGCATGGCATCCTACTACCAAATCTTAATAAAATTCAGTTTCTTCAACAGAATTAACAGACAATTCAGAAGTCCAGCAACATTCAGATACAATTCCATTGTAATCGCTTTTATAATACATTGAAATGAAGCTTCTTAAAAAAAATCCAATCCAAGAAGTAGAGACTTCAGTGTTTAAATGTCTACCACCTTTTGCAGGGGTATTATTTTTTTAAGGATACTGAAGAAACATTGGAAATAGGTCATGTCTTTGCTTTCATTTTGCAAAAAGGACATTTATTTTTTGCAATAAAGCCGCTCTCCACAAAGTAACGGGGTGTCCTTTTTCGTTGAAACAAAGGCTAGACAAAAAGAGAAAAATAACAGGCAAATGAAATGCTATCATATTAGAGCAGACATTTGCTTGAAAACCTAAACTTTATGGCACCGCAGTCACTGAGTACCATTCCACACACAACTACTGTACAAAGGGTTAAGGTACAATATGTAGCAGTTAATTGTCACAGATAACAATAGTTAGAGTTCAACAAATAGCTAGAAGGATTATAGTGCAGTTTTATTACTACCTCCAACACTTTTCCTGACGTGCTTATTACTTTTTTTATAGCTTACTGCTCTTGAGCAACCAGTTTATAATATTTACCCTTTTAAAACTAGATATACAGAAAATACATATATATATAAATAAGGACACCTAAGTTTACATGGTAGAACTGGTGCGGCAGCTCCACATCACATATATATAGTAATTACACATATCTTGCGCGGACAAATCTACTTATAAGCCTAGAGGCAAAAGACAGCAGCCAAAATCCACACACTTTATGCATTATAAAAAAGCATGAAGTAGGACTGGACTTTTTCTCTTAAAAGAGGATAAAAATACCACCACTACAAACAATTTTTGTACACACATCGCACACAGAGACTACTTTTCTGTTTCTAAATTACCTCTATCAGCTGCAGCATGTCAGAGGAAATTCTAGTCCAACATAAATAAACCTTAGATGTTGAATGTGGTGAAAGTACTACATAACACCGGGATGTTTTTTTCATTATGATTTACCCATTTCCAAGTGTATTTCTCTTGTATGCCTTCATGAACTCATTTTATCCTTAAATCTAGGATTATCTAGTATTGTTTTTAGCCCTCACATTAAAAGTAACAAGTAACCTACCACCAACTGACTTAAATTCACTGCAGCTGGTGAATAATGTATCACCCCTCTTGCACGCATGGCAAGAACCAGCTCTTCTCAGGCTCCTTTGGGTTTGTGATGCAGACAATGAACACAGACTGCAGTTCAAAACATGTATGTTCTCTTAGTAACAGCCTGAAGTACCATGCTGCCTTTTAAATGCCTTGCACCCTTGTGGAAGCAGGATAGCACAAAGTCACCCTGAAATGATAATCTGTGAATTTGCACACTGAGTGTTCATGTTTTCTGTTCATCTGTACCACACAGAAAATGACTCCTACATCATACTGCTTCTTCTTGTTCATTTTATCCTAAACAATGGCAGAACAGAAGCCTCTCGACAAAAAATACCTATGTGGACATCCAATGTAAACACAGACAGCACAAAACACCCCGCATATAAAAGCTTCACCGTGCCTGAAGCGTGTCTGGTGCAGGTGTGCATCTTCCACAGACACTGAACCTGTAATTCAGAACACATCCCGGCTTGTGTGTAAATAGATCCGGGGACTTGACATGCCCCCCATTTCTGACACACAAGCACTACAGCTTTTTTTTTTTACTACTCTCACACAGAAGTGGAACAAGCATATTTCTAAGAGAATAAGTATATTTCTAAGACCACCGCCCTCAATTAAAAAAAAAAAAGAGTGGGAAAGAAAGCATTAAATTGTGACTGGCACCAACAGCCCTCCAGAACAGAACTTGTGGGGTAGTTTAACTCACTGATAGCTTAACGGCCCACAACTTGGTAATTCCAGACAGGCTGTGACTGAGGGAAGGTGAATGTTCACAATATCAGAAACTGCTTTAAACAAATACAGCAGAGCTACAGGGTGCTTTTTAGGAGTTAGTTACAGAACTTAAAGTTACCTCCACACCTAGGCAGTCCCTGGCAACTATGTCCTAAAATAAAATGAACTGGAATAAAGGCAGTTTTAATTCAGATACTTTCTAACTTATTTATGTTCTCAATAATGTCGCTTTAGTCAGTCTATGTGCAATATGTAGTCTTATTTTTGAACTGAAATGAAGCCAGCATAGTAACTTCAAAATCTAAAACCAGAATAACATTCCTAAATCCAATTTCATTTTCATTGTGATATTCTCTGCTATGGTACTTTGTTTGCTGCTCAGATTGTATTTCACACAGGTGATAATTTAAAACCAAGCTCTATTTTTTGTATTACAGCATCATCAAGCAATAAAGACCTACCGACTATCTATCATACTTCTAGTTTGGAAGGCCTTCCAAGTGATCAATATTTTAATGTAACTCAACACACTGCAGGTGCATCAGCGTGAAGCGAATACCTAGTAATGGCTGTGTATCAGCAAACACACCAACAGAAATCTTCCAAAATCTTCCAGTGAATCTGCAGTCCAACTAGAAACACAGAAAGCAAATAAAGGTCAGAGAAAGAAATACATACACCAAACTAACTCCTGCCCTCCTGGGACTAAAACCTGCCCTCTGGTCAGAGAGGTGTAAGCTTCACTCACTGGAAGGAAAAAAAAATAGTCATTATTAAATAATCTTATGATTGCTCGATTAGTGCTTGGAAAATAAAAACCACGATGAAAGTCATAAATATTATTAGCTTTTCCAAAACATCAGCTCCAAACTTGCCACACCCCATTTTCTTTTCTTGCAACTCTCATTCATGTCATCAGAAGGCATCTTATTTTCAGCAACAACTACTCACTTTTTTTAAAATGCTGCTGGATGTGCAGAACTACTGTTGAGGTTGCTTGGCAACTAGTGAAACGTATCAGAAAGAGATAAGGTACAGAATGAATGGAATTGAAGAGAACTATATTTGGTTTCATTAAGAGATACTAATGCACTCAAACCATATCAATTTGAATTCTCCACACTCAGGTGAAATTTTGCTATTTCTTTCAAAACACAGACGCCCATAATCACAGAATCCCACTAAATCCATTAAGCCACCTCCTCAGGCACATATGTGTCTGCCTATACAGAACAGAGTTCAGAAGCAGGACTTTTTACTCGGCTTAGCAAGCAGAAATCAGGTAATACAAACACTTAGTAGGTATTTTGAAGAACTTTAGGCCAGAGAGGATAATAGAATGCTTCAGTCTGCCTTTCAATGTACCATAAGCCACTATGCTTGTCTATATACTTCAGCATCAAGCTGAAATTTTAAATGAAAGCATTTTTCCTGAAGATTGCAATCTGAAATGAGATGAGGTTGAGCACCTCAGACTGACTACAAAAAGTCTGCCCTAATAATTCAAGCAGCTCAAAAAAGCCTTATGCAGCAGAAAACAGAAACACACCCAACAGTTCCTAGTAAAAGAGTTTCTTATCTCAAGCTCTTCAACTAACTTTATCTGAACCACGTGAGGAATAATCAACCACTCTGGCACAAAAAAGGATCTTCTAACATCACCTGCCCAGTCTCTGATGCTCCAGAAGGAAGTGAAAACAGTGACAAAACACAACTAGGAAGCTATCTGAGGGAAAAACCAAAACCAAAAGTCAACTCCTACGTTCCTCCACCTCCCTGATGACTACAGACAAACACAGGGTTAAGTTTTCAAGGCTTCAAATACCAACACAGAACTGCACATCCCATAATGACGTTAAGGGCAGTAAAAGCAAAAGTAGAAGCCCACAGATGCAAAGGCACTGGGCAATTTACAGTATGTGAAGCAAGATTTGTGCTTCCCCAGGCCCAGGTGGCCACCAAGAGCATGTACAATAGCATGAGGAAAGCTGTATCTCCAGGAGCTGGACTGAAATATAGTTTAAAAATAAACCTGTCCCTCCCTCAGAGAGCTCAAATGAGGCTTCCTCACCCCCCCCCCCCAAATTATTTCACTTGAAGTAACTCTAACACTAAGGAAGCGAATCTCATGACTGCCTTCATTTTTACCTGTCTGCCTTAGACAGCAGTACCACCTGGCAATGAAATCCTGTTTGGACACCCTGCTCCCAAACCTGGTACAACTTCTGCATTTCTTTTAAATTCCTCTCAGTAATTCCACATCCTTCAAAAAGTGAAGACACTCGCGTGAGATATATTATTTTAATAACACTCTTATCAGTGCTGGAAGCCCACTTTATTACTTATGTTTCACTTTCCCTTTTTTTTAAGGCATCCAAGCCTGCATTTGTCTTTTTGCCACAAAAAAAAAGCATACTAAGGTAATTAACTGACTGACTTCCAAGTCTTTTTCCAGCTTCACAGATACAATCTACACTCTGACTCCTGTGAGACTGTCTAGCGTTCAGCTGTATTAAAACAAGGTTATAAAGTACAACTTTTAAACAAGTTATTCAGATTACCCTGAGAATAACCTGACCTCCCCAGTATCATCTCCATGGCCAACGTGCAGAGAGGGGTTTTAGATCGAATCCAGACGTCAATCTAAGGAGTGATTTTTACATTTGACCATTAGTTTTCTGGAGGCTTCCCAAGGAGTGGTTCAACTCACTGCTCTATTAAAATGAAGACTGCCCAAGTAAGTGAATGCAAAACACAGAGGCACGGAGGATCCTCAGTTCCCAGTGGTTTGGTGAAATTACCAGTCCAGTGACCCGGCCTCGTCTTATTTTCAATTCAAAAAACCCTAAAGGACAAAACAGTTAGATTTGCAATTTTTGAGTGTCTTACATGTAAGCTATGGAAAGTATTTTTATCTACAATGTTCAGCTTAAGCAGAATATGTTCCTATGAGTAACTATTTTGAAACAACATTAATAATTTTTACATACCAAAAGTAAGTTTGCACCTAATTTACAGGCATCTATTTGAATATGCCTCAAAGCTCAATACCGATAATTCAATAACTCTACCGAAATTTAACAACAAAATCCCCTAGATAACCCCCCAAAGCAAATCTTCTGGGAAGATGCGCAACATGCCTCCTATCAGAAACATTTAACTTAAAATTCTCACTGACACTGACTTCTGCATCTGTTTTGTCAAATATTTGCAAGTGTAAAAGGTGTAGGTCAGGAGAGGAGAACTGGAGCTGCTCTTTCCTGACCTGCAGATGGACTTGAGGCTTGTATAGTGGGTACCCTAAATACCTGACTGAGCTTTTCTCCTTTCAGTATTCTCATTTGTTTAAGCATAAAAAGACATTTCCTAAGCTTTGCATTGCATTTATAGGGTTTTTTTCCCATGAATAAGGCAGTGCTACAATTACACTGTCATTTCAGAAAACAAAAAATGTAAATAGGATATATTTAACCTTTTCAACAAATGGCCCTGTCCTTGTGATTATCTTTTGCTTATTTAAAAAAGTTATTACAACTGTAAGTCTTCATCTTAAATAGTCTTAAAACTGTTACAACTGACACAAAACACGTGAAGCCATGCCAATTACTGTTATGCAATAAAATTAAAATTCATGAAACCAATTAGTTTAATTTTTCCACAGTAAGGCCGCATTAAATTAAATTTAGCTAGCATATTTATTTTAAGGTTACTTAAATTATCAAGGTTAAAACAGGTGTTACATAGCTTTCTGAACTTTACTATGCTAAGCGTTCCATTACACGTTTTTATCTATTAAAAAAAAATAATCAAGCCAGATGCGAGCAAGTAATTCTTCCTCATTGCAAACTTAAGGAAGAAACCTACTTCACTGACACAGACTTCCTTCCAACATTTTCTAATTAGTACGAACATCTGTATCATATGACAGTTGTATTGGCCAAATAAAATAAAAATGCCTTAACTTGAAGGAAATAAAACATGCAGGCAGACCTACAGGCAGATCGCAGTTATTAAGAAGGTAACAGCAAATCCCTCAGCTGGCTGTGAAGTTGCTGTTCAAGGCTAAATGTAACGCCCTCTGGGATCACACCAAACCTCAGAAGGAAACGCTGCACACCTCTGCCTGCTCCTTTAGCTCAGCCACCACTCCTGGGAGGATACGCAGGTGCAGCTGGGAGAGATGATTATTTTCTGGTGCCTTAACTCAAAAGACAAGTGAACACAATGACTTATTAATGGCTCTTGAGAGAATACAGCCAGCAACAGGTAGCTAACAGGGTAGGTCACAGCCTTCTCGGTTTTTGTAACAGCAAACGCCTTAAATCAAAACGTCAGGATATTGCACTGCTACATTCCTGAAAAAGTGGATAGTTTTGCCCCTTAGCTGTCAAAAACACACCTCAATGTATTGCTGTTTCTAAGTATGCACGCTCAGTTGTAAAGAAGTAATTCTAATTAACCGCATGTTTAGAGTACAGTTGTAGAAATAACGACTAAGGGCTGGTGCAGCTACAATTGCACTGTATTCTAAATACTCTTGTATTTACTAGGAACTCAAGATGTAATTGTCAAAGTAAAATAGAGGCATATTATTTTCAACATCGGGATTCAAGTTACATTTAAAAAAAACTACCCTCACCAGTGGGAATTCCTTCACTTCAACTTGAGAGCAACTTGACCAAGATTAGGCTGAACAATTTCTGTATCTCAGCTCTTCATCAGAAATGGGACTTGGGCAACCCTAATATACAAATGCATGATCTAGCTAAAAATAAAGATAGAGATAAATTTGCCTGCTGGATTACACTTCAAAGCATTAGCTATGCCTGCCTTGATCTAGGAGGACGCTCGGGAAGGAGGCTTACAAAAGTGGAACAAGAGTAGTTTTCGTTTGGGTTTTTTTTTCACATCTTAAAAAACTCTCCGAACCCCACAAACCAGCTCCCCCAGCACAAAAGAAGTGACAGGACACATCTTCGCTCTTACGGAACCTATCCCACAGAGACCAAAACAACGCAGGAAGCCCAGCAACGCAAGAAACAGAACGAGAAACAACACTCACATCTACATTGCTAGAAGGAGCTGAGAAAAGCTCAGGCATTTATTAATAATAAGTTATATCTTGTGGGACAAACACATCAGGTTTTAACATAACGAATCTGAAAATGTTTCCCCAGCTGGAATCATGTGCAACAGATAAAACGTAGCTGTGTAATGAACTGAAGGGATTCTTCAGGGATTGCAGTCATGCAAAGATATTGTTTTAATACCAAAGAAGTCACCTTGCATGAGCTTGAGAAGGTTCATATGTAAGTAAGGCAAGCATCCATCTGGATGAATTAGTAAAATAATTTTTTACTGGGAAAATCTGCATATTCCCCAGTCTGCCCATCCAAGATACATGGAACAAGAAGGAATCTCACAAGATACTACAGGAGAAAATTCTTCACATAGCACTGTAACTTTGGCTAGGGAAAAAGTAACTTGGTCTAATTCTTGAGAAAAGGCGGAGAACACCCAATAAGCTGATTTTTTTTCAGAAAGGACACTGAAGTGTCGAATACAGATGTATGGTTAATATTCTCCATAAAGACTTATATTTTTGAAGTTACCTAAACTTTTTTGGTTACTTAATAAAGTTTGGGATTTTTAAAGCAACACGTTAAACAGAACGTGGTACACTGGCTTATATTTGGAGATGTTTGCTTAAGATAAGAAAATGGAGAAAAACACCACTTCCACATTAACTCATGAATGTGCAAAGAAAAAATGTTTTCAAAAAATATTCAAGTGGACAGAGGAAGAGTAGGACTTTTTTCATCTGTTTTCTCTCAGTCTCACGCTCTCTCAGATACTGCTGTCTGACTTCAACCGAACTTGCAGGAGAGTCACTGTAACAGAGATTAATTTCTAGAAATGAAAATCAGAGGCTGGGCAGAAGAGACGCTAAAATTACTGCTCCAATGAGGAAAAGCAGGAAGAATCCATGTGGATCTACACCAGCCACAACACACATGCTGGCTTTTGCCCACGTAGTAAGAAAAGCAGAAAAAAAGAAGATAAAGGACAGGACAATCCAGGAGTATTTAGGGGTCAGAAGATGCCTGGAAAGCTAGAGTTACCGTGGGGAGGAACTGCAGATGCCACAGGGGACTAGGAGGGACTATTGCAGAAAAGATTTGGGAGACAGACAAAGCTACAGAAATCGGACTTCACCAGCACAACTACTGACAGAAGAGTTTATTTTCTGTTCTGAGAAGGTAAAAGGAAATCTGCAAATTAGGTAAAACAGGGTTTATTTTGATTTGTTTTCACCAAAACTAATGGGTAAAATCTACATCTACTATCAAAATCCTCCCAGACCCATTGACAATGTTTTCCACACAGTTAAGTATTAAATTCTCTTCTGTCTCTCTCGTCTGCTTCTCTGATTACATCCCTCATGCTTATTCCACTATTGACAGTTACTGCCCTAAAGCTCTCTACAACTCTAACTATGAGGCTTTCTTTCTACTAGGCAGATAGATGCCTATGCATACTTTAAAAGCTTTTGTGAAATCTAAACCTCAAAACAAATAGAACAAGTGCCATATTTTTGGCCAGTCCCATTTTATTCCAAATCATGTCTGCAACATATGCAAATTTAGCGTAAGGGGTAAGTTTACTACTGAGTTTTTGTTGTTTGGGTTTTGGTTTTTTTTAAATATTAAAAAAAAAAATCAGAAAAATGAAATATTTAACTGAAAGCACAAATACTGAGTTGCAAGGCCAGGAACAGTTATTCAGAGGACAGAGAGACCTCAGCGTGCAACAACATGGAACTGGCAGTTTAAATACTGCTTTGCTAGGAGAATTTAACATTTCCCACCAACCAGTAAATAGAGGTAAGATGCATGCTCTGCTACAAGCAACACCTTGTTTCTCATGAATTATAATAACGAAGAAAATTTATGTTTAATTCTTACTTTCCTTCTTTTACCCAAGTAAGAAAGTTTCTTGAAATAGACACACACAAAACCAGCAGTTGAAAATAAAGCATAACGTTGAAATGAAAGTCTCTGGTTTTTTTCAATACTTTGTTGTCACCTCTCTACTTGTGGTTAGCCTGAGCCTGCTATGAGCATCTAAAGACAGAGAGAACCTATCAGCTTTTAAAACTTATAGATTCCTTCATGCATCGCTTTTCTGTAATACTTTTAGGAACGTAAATAACATAATTTTGCACCCTACAAAACAATATTCACTTGTACTAGAAGTACAGAATGCCCCTGAGCAGGGTGTGGGAGTTGTTCCACTATTCAACATCACAGTAACACATTAACAACTCTCTGCCAAGTAAGACCTAGTGTAGGTATTCTAAATTATCAGAATTTACTGAAACTCATCTTACTGTATTTAAAACCACACCTGAGCAGGAGATTTAAATGCAAAACACCAGCACCTGTTCCTCATGGAGAATGTCTCCTATCCTAGGGCAAGATATCGCAACAAACTCAAAAACTGATAATTTTTTTTCCTGTTTCCTTTACAACATAACGAACTATTAATACTGCTTCATTAAGGTTTATATTTTTACAGAACAGAAATAAAATGTCAACCACATAAACACATTAAACATGCTAACAATCCAAGAATATCTGTTTTGCTTAGGTTGTTTAACATCACTAGGTATCACCTCCCATTTCTTTCAAGTTGATGGAAGACAGTTATATTTAAATCGCATAAATATTTTGCATAAACTTTTACAAGCTATATGCAGCATTCAGTTCTTAATCATAGTATTTATTCACTGCTGGTATAGCCTTGTCTTTTGACAAAACTCAACTACAAAACTGTACAGTTCTCGGGACAAGACCTAAAATAGACTGAAACACATACCCTCCTCTCCTCTCCGCCCACACCTCCACCTCATGTTCTTACAGCACCAACTTCGATCAAAATCCGTAACTAGTTGTTCAACTGAAACGAAACTTTTCATAGTTCTGAACAGACATATACACACAACTTTTCCAGCACAGTAACACCTCGTCTATGTCCTGGAACTGGAGCTGAGGTAAAAAAAACCCACACGCTCTCTGACTCAAATCTGCAGAAACCTCCCAATATACACTGGGATGTAAAGAAAAAGAAAGAAGCGGTAGGGGAGAAGGAATCACTCCCACCCCCAACAATCTTCAATGTTACTCAAACATCAGGGAAAAAAATAATTTCTTTGCCAGTACACAAATCTAAAGGAACTGTAAAAACAGAGCAATGCTGTTTGTGTATACAAACTGGTATGAGCCATTAGGAGAGAATTCATTATTTTTAAAGACTCATAACTTCCATAAAATCACACACACAAGAAGAACAATGTTAGAAAACAAGACACTGTGTCAGACAGCAGAAGAGTAAAGTTACAGAGACAGATGTCATTTCAGTCACAAAAGAGGCTGACACTGACCAGTGTGTCCAGAAAACATAATTTACTGGTTTATGTGAAATCACGGTGGCAATGCAGTCCAGCTTGTGGATGAAAGCACCAATGACTACTTTTTCTTCGCTACAAAGTACTAAGCCTAGGTGACGTACAAGTTCCAAACCTTTAAGAGGTCAACTTGGCTTTCTGAACTTCCGCACTTAGAGAAAATCATTTTTAAAAGTACAAGAGAAAGGCCAATATTTTTGTCATCTAAGCCTTGAAAAATAAAGCTATTCAGTTCTGCTTCTGTCATCACCATTAACAGATTTGATAAATACACCAATACCTATTCTACACATCAGTTTAAGAAATAGTCATCATTATAAAACATCATTTGGGAAACTGAGGCTGAGAGGTTTTATCCGAAATTTCCTAAAGCTCAAAACTTCCCGAGTCATAAACACTATCCAAACTTACTAATCACAAAGGCACACTCCCCTTATTTGTCAATCTTTGTAGTGGATTTTGTAAGTTGCGTTTCAACAATTTATTTCTACCTAAATATTTCTGCTTCTCCCAGTTTTTCCCATGACACTTCAAAACTGTCTATCGCCGCCCTTGCCCATTTCCCACTTTCTAAAATCGTGCATGATACTGACCCTCTCCTTTGAGTCTGCCAGCCAAACCCACAGTGATCACAGAGGGGAAGGATGACTAAAAAAAGGCAGTGAAAGGCCATAATCTTGGAAGCAAAGAACCCCAGCCTCACGATAACAGAGGAGAGAGGGTTTTTCCTCTTCAGCCTGAACTATACATACGCATTGATTCTTCCAACTACTGCTACTCCTCCTCCTCTTGTCCTCCCTTTGCCATTTTTAATCCTTTCTCAATCACAAAGATTGACAACTGAACATGAATGCTTTAACTCCACTTTGTCAGCAGATGTCACAAAATGCAGAGTGCATCAGCGGAGACCTGCTCCTCTGGAACCGCCTCATGAAAAGAGAGTTGAAGTGTTGAGGAGGGGGGGAAGGAAAGGAAGGGAAGTCACAGGCTTCCTGCTATTACAAGCCAAATTTAAACCCTTTCTACATCACAAGGGGCTCTGCTGTTGGCAGTATGGCACAGAGTAGAAAATTTGTTTGATATGGAGTCTTTGTTATGCTTAAAACAGCTCTTCCATGTTAAATATGAGGCACATTGGAAGAATACTGTGAGGAAACAACACTCCCATTACTTATGAAATAGCTGTAGGAAGACCTCAGTTGATAGCATGGCCAACTGAAGCCAATCTGCAAAGATGGAAGCAAGCTAAGCCCTTCCAAAATCGCCATCCAGAAAAAACTGTGCTGCAGACCATGCCTTGCTTCTCCAATGTTCCACACTGCTTACCAGTGCCACAGGTCTGTTACTTCTCACACGTCACCTTGTTCTGGTTTGAGGTGAAGCAGAATCAGTTTTCTGAAGGTGACATACCTTCAGAAGTAAAGAAAAATATTTCTGCCTCTAATTCAGCTACAGATTATAAAAAGAACACTGAAATCTTTTTCAACAGTCTTTACTGTAGTTAACTTGGCTAGAACTTTAACCACCTTCAAACTCACCTTAGCATTGTTAACTATTAAGCATATTAATTACCTGCAACACTTGATTCCATACAGTTCCTCCAATAATTAATTAGCTAAAGCGACCAAGGACAGGAGTCCCAGAGGAAGTTCTTCTGTTTTGTAGAACTACGTAGATTTCACCTTGTTAAATGCTACAACTCTAAGCGGGCCAATTCACCTAAACACACAACTGTCCCTTCATCTGTTTAGGGGCAGCATCCTAAAACCAAACCAAACAAACAAACAAATAAAAGCCACACTCCCTGAAGGAAACTGCACATTTAGCACTGGATATCCTGTTTAGTCACCAGAAATTGAGAAGAGTATTGGAGCAGCACTGAAGAAAAACTTTTGATTCCCTTGCTCGTAGCACAACTGACATCTTCTGTAACAGTTACCCTCTATCTGCTTCAAACGTCAATTATCACAGGGTAACCAAACAAGTTTTAGACAGGACTTTGAAATGGATTCATTTCAAGATTCATGAATAAGCTGCATCAACAGAAATAACACAAAACTACAGTTATGTATGTGGACACTAACGTTATAAAAAGTCTCTTGAACACACCAGTTTTCACAACCACTCTGCTGTTATTCATCACATCGGCTGTGCTGTACGCAAACAAGTTTATGTTCTAGAACAACTGATAAGAACATTAAATGTAATGCCTTTCCTACTCTTCAAAAAAAACCTTCATGCTATCAATCTCATTAGCTGACTCCCACATAAGGTAAGCAGGGCAGAAAAACAATGAATCCAGCAAAATGGACAGCAAGAAAAGCAGGACAGGGTAGGGAGCTGTTAGTTACTTTGAAAAAAACGCAAGTTACTTAAGGACTAACGTGTAACTTACAAGAACTTCAAAACACTGAAAACCAGCCTTCTCGCCTATTTAAAGTGTATATTAGGATCTACTGATTATCTTCAGCAACAAAACCCTAAGGCTACATCCATTATAATTCATTTCTTGTATATTTTATATACACCGGGTTTTAATTTGATTTTTATGCCATGGAGTGGACAAAATCTTGTTCCCGAGCTGCAGGCAGCTCCCCAGCAATCCAAATGTGGCTCCCACACTGCAACACACTATGTGATTGGCAGCAGGGCTGTGCTGGCATAGGGCTGCCCGGTAATCTAAATCCCTTGCAAGAGGGCAGAAGCCAGCAGAGGCTCCCGAGGCCAAATCTGCCATGTTGCCCTGGAATCCAGCTGCATGCTCAGCTCAGCCTGAACCTACCACACAGAAGTGAGATACTCCAGGAACGCACCACTGCTGCAAAGCCCAGAGCACGTTCCAGTCCCTCCTCAGCTCTGCAGCCTTTGTATAACAGGTCTCTGCACTCCCAGGATGCCACAAACTTGGGTAAGCAGCTTGGGAGGCTGAGATTATCAACCCAGGTGTCAGACCATTCATTACACAGCAGCATCTCTCAAGAGCTTAGAAAACTTAGAACAACTGCGTTAGTTAAATGCACTGATACTACTTCTAAAGGTGCCAGGGATCCTTGACTTCTACTGACAAAACTCTTAGCACCTAATGTTGAGAACTGCCACATTAAAGTCAACTTATGCAAATCTTTTAAGTCACACAAGTCTTTAAGGGGTCTGTAGTAACAAGAGCAACCAAAATAATGGAGACAACACAGCAGTAACACAATGCAGGACTGGGCACTTTTATGAAAGAGTGTCGTCTTGAATAAAGAAAATATTCCCTATAAAAAAGAGCTAGCTAATAACACGTAGCACAGAAAGTAATTTATTATAAAAAAGTCTGAACTTCTTCCGAAAGACTGTGTACCTTATCCTGAACTAGTATTTGGGGATTAGGGGCAAGTATTGTCCAGGCTCTTTGGCTAAACTTTTAGCTCGGGCATTCTTACTAATAAATTAGCTACTGAAAGACTAGTGAAAGCATCACCTTCTCAGAAACCAGGGTTCACAAAATATATGATACCATTCAAAGCTAGGGGACACCAATACAAAAATATTATGTTTAATCACAGAATCACAGAATAACCAGGTTGGAAGAGACCCACTGGATTGTCGAGTCCAACCATTTAGAAACAAGAAAGACAAAACCAGTAATATAATCAAAAGAAATTAAACACAGAGAACAAGCTCTGAAACTTCAACATCTTAATTCATTTAGAATTAATTTAGCAGGTTTTGGTATACATGTGCGTGCACACACAGACACTTGCAAGCGTTACTAACGTGCAAAAGAATCTCTTCCTACTCCTTAACAAAGTTAGATGAAAAGTTAGCAAACACAAATCTTTCTCACACAAAGTAACAGATTTCCATTTTCCTTATCCTAACGCCACTCCCCTCCTCACAACTATCAAATAACTGAACAGGTTTTAACTGTAAACAAGAAGAACTTTTAGAAATGTGACTTAACACAAACATCTGGACAAACAAACACAACAGGAGACAGAAGAAAATCTGACCCATTACCCCCCAAATTCACAGAACATTCTCATTTTGTGAGGAGACAGAAACAAAAGCCTTACATGCTCTAAATAAAGAAAACTGCATTCATTTTGTACACTAACAGGAGGCACGTTTACAGCAGTTTGAATCAATGTGCTATAGCAGAGGTAAATCAGTGTCAGCCATGTTGTGAAAGAAACTGCAGTTAGAAGAAAACAAACCCACAAAACTTAAGCCTTAATCAAATCAGCTATACTGAACCTTTATATAAACCATTATAGACCGTTAGCTCTTACTTATTACTGGTGCGTGACTCCTTCAAGTTCACGTCTATTAATCTCATCTAAAAATACATATCCAAATTCTGGAGACATGAAACAACAGCAGAAAGAAAATATACCAAGACACAAAAACCCAGCAATGTGTGGCGCGTTGACTTAAGGTAGGCTGTAAAGTGAAAAAACAAATGCACTTACTCAGCATTAAATCCATTGACATGCAAGATCCTCATCTGCTTGACTATTGTGCTTTTACCGGATTCACCAGCACCTAGAAAATGAAAGTAAATCAATTTCAGAAGGAAGCATGAGTGATGAAGTGACACACCAGAATTTTTTCTTCAGGGTAAAATTGAGAAAGTTGGTTTTCTCAGTGCAAGAGTGAAAAGTGAAAGAAAAAGAAGTAATTGCCACTGGAAACTTCAGTCATAGCTAAAAATAAATGCCCAGCTCAAGTCATGTGTCAGATCTGAATCTTGGATCATTTCACTGTCCATTTTTCCAGTGTCAACGTTAAAAGCAGACTGCAGGGTTTGGAAGGAAAAAGGACAATTTCAACATTTTCTAGACAACAAGATATGAACGGCAAAATCCGCTTGCCTTGTCACTACTATCCAATGGAAAGAAAGACTGACTGAAGTCCATACTAAACCAAAGCACTTTTGTTAGATTATTAAAACATTTTGAGTTTGGCTGCGGTTATCATCACCCAGTCAAAAGACTGTAACTTAAATCACAAGCAATAAATTACGTGGATATACACATCTGAAAAAGGAAGGCATCCCCTTTAAGCCTCCACCCACAAAGCTACAGAAACCTCCTTCTCTAATTTGTGTCTTGTAAGCAACCTCCCACCCTCTCTACACGTTCCAAATCAATCACAGACGCAACGAGACTCAAAGACCACCTTTCGTGGCTGCATGCTCCAAAGAGAACCCCCGCAGCTCTCCTCTGATTCCCTTTTATACCTGCAGTACAAAAAAAGCCCACTCCGCTTTACTCTCGCTTCTGTCAGTAGACGTATGCTATTTCTGCTGTGCTGCACCGATGCCAACGCGCAGGGCAACCCATCTGCCTACAGCGCCCGTTTTTCCATGCACGCTAAAAGGACTCGCACGGCGGCATTGAATCGAGCTGCTCCCCACGGCTGGATTGGTAGCTTTCTATATATAAAGCGAACATATATTTTTGCCAGGGTAGTATCTCAACCTGGCAAAATTTACAAAGATTTCCCTTCACATCTCCTGGCTAATCATTTATTCCTCTCATCAGCCCGTGTCTCAACAACGGAGAACGTACGCCTGTGGCAGAACGGGCACAGAGGTACAGTTTGTATTTATAGGATGCCAGGCCTCCGCTAGCACACACTGACAGCACAAGCCTCCATTTTGAGCCTCACATTCAAAACTGTATTTTACCAGTTATATTTCAAAGTTAATGTTCTGACAGATGCATTCCTCTCTGCTTTCTCTCTTCCTTTCCTTCTCCCTCACGAATACCTAATAGTCCTGCTCTTCTCTCCAGAAATCGTGCTCGCACGTTTTGCCACCTTAACACCAGAGCCTTTCTCCGTTTATCCTCTCCTTGCTCACTGATGTTTTGTAAGCAATTAGAGAGCAGGTTTTACCTACAGCTCTTCAAGCAAGCACCGTTCCTCTCTTAAACTACTATTTTATAACGTACACACTCTGCCTCTTCAGGCATAATGCACCGTGCAATAAAGACAGGCAGCAAAACTGATCAAGAAGAAGTATCCTGGGTTAAGATAAGAGACTGGATACTTCCTCTTCACAACTAAGGAATGGCAGTATGTGCTACAGTCGCGTTTCCATTCAGAATAACTAATAACGTCTCAGCTGTAACTCTAAATCACATCTTGTAATTATACGCACCAGGAGCCAAAAATCTTCACCTCGCTCGGGCCAAGAAAGGGGGAGATAGTTGTTGCTTTTGCTATAAATACATACAGCTCGGTATCGACATCCCCGGGGCTCTCTGGATGAGACCAGTGAACCGAAACGACGCACTACATCTAAATTTCTGAATAGGGCTATTTCTGCATTTTGTCACTCATTAAGGCCCTATTCCTACCAAGAATTAGGCGCACGCTTAATTTCGCCAGCGAGGAGAGTGCCATTAATTTCAGTGAGGCTGCTCGCGGGGGCAAGCACGTGTACAGCAGCGGGGCCTACAAAGCACGTTTAGCAGCTTGAACGCGATGTGAAAACGCTACGACAACTTTAAAAGCCCTTGGTTTTTTATTTCCCGTGTCTCCTAAGGGTAACGCAGCGACAGGGACGCGAGCTGTTTTATTTTGCACCAGCGAGTTTGCGTTACAGACTGTCCGGGATTCACAATTACTATTAGAAACTGCACCAGCCGAGCGATCGCTTTAGGACACATGCACGCAGACGGCCTTCCAGCCACCGCTAAAGAACCACAGATTTTTTATTGACAAGCACCTCAACTGTTTTCCAGCCTCCAAACCCCAGTGAAAACAGAAAGAACATCCAGGTCAGCCCGTCGTGTTTCTCTTTCCTGAAATCCCGTCTCTTGGGAGAGCAACCCACCTGACGGCAAACGGCTTCTACCTTCTCTAGGTAACGTTCAGCCCCAAATCTGTAAGCGCAAGACGTTCCCCCAGAGCTTGGAGTCCAAATTATCCCCTTAGAGGATCCTGCTGGCGCCCCGGCGGGCTCCTCAGCGCTGCAGGTGCTGCTGTAGCGCTGGGCTCTCCATTTACGCTTAGCCTCTCCCTTCAAACCAGTATTGGAAAGGTTTTTACCGGTAAGGGGACTCATAACCTTCAAAAACCGCTGTATTTCCCTACAGCCGGGGGCGAGGCAGCTCGCCGAGGCCTGGCCGCTCGCTCCCACCCCGAGAACGAGCGGCGCGGAGCAGCCGAGCCCTTCCCTCTGAATTTAAAACACCGCTTCGAAACCGCGACCCCGGCAAACGCTTTCTTGCTGATTTTTCAGACCTCCCCCCCCCCCTTCCACTTTCCTCGGAGCCATAACCCGCGTTTCTCAGCTCCATCCCCCCCCCCCCCCCGCCCCCGAAAAACACGACACGCGCAGGTCCCCCCGGGGGCGGGTGCGACAGCGCCGAGCTCCCCCCCGACATCCTCCCTCCGCGCTTCCCCCGAGCGATTCCCCGACTTCCTCGCTTCCTCTTCCTCCTCCTCCTCCTCCTCCCGGCGCCCCAGCCAGGCCCCGAGCAGCGCCCTGCCCTGTTTTCTCCCCCCCAACCCCCGGCGTCCCCCTTACCCAGCAGGAGGAGCCGATGCGTGGCCCTATAGACCTGCTTGTCCTTCTGCAGCTGCTTCTCGATCTTCTTGTTGGCCTCCCGCTGCGCCTTCTCCTCGTTGCGCTGATCCTCCGTCTTGCTGTTCCCCAAACAGCCCATCTTGGGGGGCGAGGAGGGGACGGGAGGCGGCCGGGGCGAGGCAAGGAGGTTTCCCTTCTTCTTCCTCCTCCTCGTCCTCGTCCTCCTCCTCGTCCTCCTCCCCTACTCGCTGCTGCGGCGGCCGCTGCCCAAAGCCAGAGGCATGGAGAGAGCGGAGCGGAGCGGGGCGGGGGGGCCGACGGCGATGACTTTGCTGCCGCTCCGGGCCTCCTCCCCGGCAGCTGCGGCTGCCTCTGCTGCGCTCCCCGCCCCCCCGGCTCAGCCCCGCGCCGGTCCCGCACCTTCCCCGGGGGGTGGCGGCAGGGCGCGATCCGCGGGGAGCTCCGCGGCTGCTCTCGAGCGAACGCAGACGCCTCCTCCTCCCCCCGGATCCAGCTTCGGTGCCACCTCCCCACCCCCCCACCCCCCCCCCCCTCCCTCCCTTCTTCGACACACACACGCCAAAAAAAAAAAAAAAATTAAAAAAAAAATTAATAATCCTTTTTAGATCCAAAAGGCGCCGAAACCTCCCCAAATCCGCGGCGGGGAGGATGGGGAAACGTCTGTGCCGAGCCCCCCGCCAGCCGCGCTCGGGGCCGTTCTCGCCGCTCCTCGCCGCCGGGGGGTGTCCGAGACAAGCCCCCCCTCCTTTTTTTTTTTTTTCTTTCTTTCCTTTTTTTTTTTTCCCTTTCCTTTTTTTTTTTCCTTTCCTTTTTTTTTTTTTTCTCCCCCCCTCGCTTCTTTTTCACATCGGGTTTCCAGGCGGCTGAATCCTCGCGGCTTCTCCGGGGAGGCAAAAAAAACCCCAAAAACCACACAGAAAAAAATCCCGTTTGGTCTCTCCCCCCGTGCAAAACCTGCCCCTCACGGGAGGATTTTTCCTCGTCTTATTTTTCCGTCTCTCTCCCGCATTTCTTTTTTTTTTTCCTTTTTCTTTTTTCTTTTTTTTTTTTTCTTTTTTTTTTTTTTTTTTTTTCCTCCGCCCCCCCCTTCCCCGCCGGAGCCGCTCGGAGCGCGGGGTGGGGCGAGACCCACACTGAACGCTGGGAGCGGGGCCGCTCACATGACGGAGCGCGTCACCCGCGCCCGCTTCGAACCGCGGCCCCGCGGCTCCAGCCGCCCCTCCGCCCCGCTTCCAGCGGCCCCGCTGCTTCCAGCGGCCCCGCGGCTCCAGCCGCCCCTCCGCCCCGCTGCTTCCAACGGCCCCGCTGCTTCCAGCCGCCCCTCCGCCCCGCTTCCAGCGGCCCCGCTGCTTCCAGCCGCCCCTCCGCCCCGCTGCTTCCAACGGCCCCGCTGCTTCCAGCCGCCCCTCCGCCCCGCTTCCAGCGGCCCCGCTGCTTCCAGCCGCCCCTCCGCCCCGCTGCTTCCAACGGCCCCGCTGCTTCCAGCTGCCCCGCTGCTTCCAGCCGCCCCTCCGCCCCGCTTCCAGCGGCCCCGCTGCTTCCAACGGCCCCGCTGCTTCCAGCCGCCCCGCTGCTTCCAGCTGCCCCTCCGCCCCGCTTCCAACGGCCCCGCTGCTCCCACTTCTAATGATCCCGCTTCTTCCAGCAGCCCCACTGCTCCCACTTCCAATGGCCCCGTTTCTTCCAACGGCCCCTCTGCTCCATTTCCAATGATCCTGCTTCTTCCAACGGCCCCGCTTCTTCCAGCAGCCCCACTGCTCCCACTTCCAATGATCCTGCTTCTTCCAGCAGCCCCACTGCTCCCACTTCCAATGATCCCGCTTCTTCCAATGATCCCACTTCTTCCAGCAGCCCCACTGCTCCCACTTCCAATGATCCCGCTTCTTCCAGCGGCCCTCCGCTCCACTTCCAATGATTGCGCTTCTTCCAATGATCCTGCTTCTTCCAACAGCCCCGCTTCTTCCAGCAGCCCCACTGCTCCCACTTCCAATGATCCCGCTTCTTCTAGCGGCCCCTCCGCTCCTGCTTCCAATGGCCTCGCTTCTTCCAACAGCCCCACTTCTTCCAGTGACCCCACTTCTTCCAGGAGCCCCACTGCTCCCACTTCAAATGATCCTGCTTCTTCCTACACGCCTGTTGCTCCCGCTTCCAGCAGCCCCGCATCTTCAAACAACCCTGCTGCTTCCAACAGCCCTGCAGCTTTGAATGACCCCTCTTCTCCCACTTCCAATGGTCCCACTTCTTCCAATAGCCCCACCACTCCTGCTTCTTCCAACAGCTCCATCGCTCCCACTTCCAATGATCCTACATCTTCCAACAGCCCTGCTTCTACCAATGTCCCCACTTCTTCCAACAACCCTGCTGCTCGCACTTCAAATGATCCTGCTTCTTCCAACACGCCTGCTGCTCCCTCTTCCAGCTGCCCGGCATCTTCTAACAGCTCCGCTGCTTCCAACAGCCCCAAATGCTCCTGCTTCCCATGGCCCTGCAGCTTCGAATGACCCCACATCTCCCACTTCCTATGGTCCTGCTTCTTCCGACAGCTCCACCGCTCCCACTTCCAATGATCCCACATCTTCCAACAGCCCCTCTTCTTCCAACGGCCCCACCGCTCCCACTTCCAATGATCCCACATCTTCCAACAGCCCCGCTTCTTCCAGCGGCCCCGCCGCTCCCACTTCCAATGATCCCACATCTTCCAACAGCCCCGCTTCTTCCAACGGCCCCACCGCTCCCACTTCCAATGATCCCACTTCTTCCAACAGCCCCGCTTCTTCCAACGGCCCCACCGCTCCCACTTCCAATGATCCCACTTCTTCCAACAGCCCCGCTTCTTCCAACGGCCCCACCGCTCCCACTTCCAATGATCCCACTTCTTCCAACAGCCCCGCTTCTTCCAACGGCCTCAACACTCCCACTTCCAATGACCCCGCTGCTTCCAATGGCCCCGCTTCTTCCAAGAACCCTGCTGCTCCCACTTCCAACAGCCTTTGCTTCTTCCAACAGCCCCACCACCCCCATTTCCAACAGCTCCACTGCTTCCAACGGCCCCGCTGCTCCCGCTTCGGGGCAGAAGCTGGATGTGAGCTGGCAACATGCGCTCGCAGTCCAGAAAGCCAACGGTATCCCGGGCTGCATCAAAGGAGCGTTGTCAGCTTCGAGGGAGGCGGTTCTGCCCCCTCTACTCGGGTGACACCCCACCTGGAGCCCTGTGTCCACCTCTGGAGCCCTCAGCACAGGAAGGACATGGACCTGTGGGAGTGGGTCCAGAGGGAGGCCACGGAGATGATCGAACGCCTGGAGTGCCTCTGCTATGAAGAGAGGCTGAAAGAGTTGGGGTTGTTCAGCTTGGAGAAGACTCCAAGGAGACCTTATTGCAGCCTTCCAGCACTTAAATGGTGCTTATAAGCCCTGCAGGGCTCCATGGCTAAGTGACCCTTCGGATGGGTGGCACTCTTTTGGAAGGGCTTCTTGGGAGGAAGCCGAGAAAATGTTTGCACGAGTTGGGGGGTTAATTCATAGAATTCTGAGTAAGTTTTAATGGAGGTGTGCCCCTGGGCACAGAGGAGCCCACGCATG
Organism: Clamator glandarius; assembly: GCA_033459285.1. Classification (NCBI taxonomy): domain Eukaryota; kingdom Metazoa; phylum Chordata; class Aves; order Cuculiformes; family Cuculidae; genus Clamator; species Clamator glandarius. The sequence goes on along the minus strand of JAUNZM010000055.1, from coordinate 4,164,140 downwards.
CCCCGGATAGGGCTAGGACAGAGGCAAACAGGCTACTGAGTCTTGTGGGTGGACCACGGAGGACAACTTGATGCATGCAGTTGCTTCTCTGTGTGCTTTGCCAGCTATCTGGCTCCATTTTGTTCTCCAAAATATTTTTGAAACCTCGTTATATAAATTACACAGTAGTTTTCATGCACAAGCTTATCAGCTACATCTGGAAAACAAAGACTGGTGCTTTGCTCTCCGTAAAGCCCGGTTCCCTAAAATACGCAGGTAGTTTTCCTCTGCCTCCCTGAGATTAGCGAGATGGCCTTTACTATACATAAATTATTTATCTGCATTTACAAAATTCAATTATGTACAACACTACTCCCACGAACACACCTTCTTACGTCATCCAGTTACTATATTTAGAACCACCTACAGTAAAATAATTATGTGAATAGAGCAAACAACCAGGAGGTCATAGTCAGTGTCATCAGATACATCTGTTTAGCTGCCCTTGCTGGAAGAGGGTTGGACCTCACGAGAAATGGAACACCACCACCACCAAATCTTGGGCTTTGAGGAGTTATTGTCACTTTCAGTCTGTTCTTAAGCACCACAACTTCATGTTGCACAGAGACTAAGAGCCTTGGAGTCGGTGAAGAGGCTCTTACTGACTTCTCGAGGTGGTGTTTTAGGCCAAGGCAGTTATAAAACATCTCAGAGACACTTGGCTCAGCGCTGCCCAGATTCATCTGAAGCAAAGATGATAATAATTCCTTGTTTCTTCTATAGGTCCTTTATTTATATTGTTTCCACATAATACACCATATTCAAAAACATTATAACTGTGGCATTTACAAGGTATAAAGGACTCAATAAAGCAGAAAATTATAAAACCTCGCAGCTTTTTTATGGTCACAGGTATGAAGAGAATGCAGTAATGCCAGTATCTGCCATCTCATGCAGCAGGGAAATCTGCCCCAGCCTCCAGGCTTTGCTTTCCTCCAGGTTGCAGCTTGGGGGGAAGGGAGCCTATCTCAGGCTCCAAACACAAAGGAGTACACAAGATAAAAACTATTGCTGGAGACATACAGAAGGCTAAAATCTTGGTGAGCAATGTTAGGGTAGGGACGGGGATCAGGAAATATGCCAAAGCACGTGCTGACAAGGGAATTGTTGCTTTTGGAAAAGCCGTTGTCCAGCAGCGCCCGTGCATCCCTGTCCCAAACGCAAACCAGGACGGGCTCTGTGAGGCGAACCATTAACTGCTGTCCGCTACCGCGCTGGGGTGCAGGAATTGCTGCCCTCATGGTATATCCACCCTGTGCCTCTGCCTCTGTCATCCCTGAAAAGGGATGACACGATCAGCTAATTCACAAAACTCCCAGGTACCTACAACAGAATTAAGAATCAGCTCTTTGTACTGCAAGTGTTATCAAAGTGAGAAAGTGTCAAAAGCTACAGAAAACCAAAAGAAAACTCCCAAATTGTTAAACCCATTAGCAATTACAGCCTTGTTTGTTTGTTTGTTTTTCTGAAATAGACACGACACTAGATAGAAGGCACCAAACCTACTGAACTGCCATGGTTTTTTGTTCTGGCGCTGTCCTGATTAGGAAAGCATCATTTGCAGAGCAAGCATACCGATACATAGGCTGTTCTACCTCTTTTTCATTTGTTTAAATAGCACAAAGCTGCTGGCATATCTTTAGAGTAAACCTTGTTTCTTACTGAAACCATTAGCTTCCATCTTGTAGAAGTCCATGAACTTGAGTTTCACGAAACTGCTGCCATCAGAAGGGTAAGTGCAGGCAGAATCTGACCCAACTCACCATAAAATTACTCACTTCTGAAGAACCTGCAGCCCTAGGAACAAATAAACACAAAGATGAACTAACTATTGTCTCTGATAACCATCTGTTTGAAAGTTGAAAATAGTCAGAATAGGATGTTAAAGGACACTTAGGCATAAATATCTTTCAAAAATACAAGGCAACACGAGTGTAAAAGTGGCTGTAAGAGACATTGGAAGACTTGTGTCTATTGACTCCATTCTGCACACTACAATTAACGGGAGCTAAGAGTTTACACACAGCAGACTGTGAGTGTTGCACACTTACAGATTGAATACACTTTCAGTGATATTCGTTCTGTGTCTGAATTCTGTGGCAATTTTGATTTAGTCTAAAGTAAGCACTGAGACATTAACATGTACCTTAGCTTAAGGATTTCACGGAAGAACAGGAGGAGTGGCAGTGTGAAACAGTATTCCTCTCTTTCACTTCTCAAACCAGAAAAGGTCTCACGAGGAGATGCAGCAGGATAATTCAGAGTGAATAATATTTCAATGGAATATTTATGAGGGACGTGTATAGTAAAATTTCATACATCTATAATCCCATTTCATTTCACTTGATAACTTTAGTTAACGTGGTTTTAGTTTCATTGGTCTATTATATTCTAATGAAAATCATTAGGTCTCTTAATCTTTTTGAAAGAGAAATTTCATTGCTATTCTTTCCTCCGTTCTCCATTCTCCCCCCACAGCTTTTTCCCCCAAAACAAGTTTGGTGTCTGAGACTGAAGACAATGGAAGACAATGACCTGATCCTGTAAATAAACATATACTCTACTCAGTTGAGTAATGCATTTTCCTTGCAGTAGACTCCCTAAATCACACTTGTAAGGGTAGGAGACAAGGAAATACTGTTCTAACACACACAATTTTTACAATAGGCTGGAAAATGAAAATGCAAGACTTGTTCTTGGAGTTATTACTTTCTTCACGGAGTAGATTTTGAGCCTGTTGATAAAATACATCTCAAAAGCATTTTGTGACTTTCCATTCTTTTCTTTTTCTAACAAAATGGGTAAAACTTTCTGCTTACAGTTCTGATGTTGCATCAGTTTTGCTCTCAAGTGATCAGACTCAGGCTCTGAATTCACTCGAGTTACTCTTTTTAAAGGTGACATCCAGATCAGGATGTCTATCTTACACCACAGATACTTTCCAAATCCTCCAGTGGCAAACACCCTTATTTCCTACTGCAAACAAGTCACATTTGTTAGGAAGTTGAAGGTACTGAGTGCTTTGGAAGCCCCAGCCTCCAGAAAAAAAAAAAAAAAGAGACGGCTAATTAGTTTTCAGATAGGACAGTTGCACAGTTCCTTATGGGCTCACGCTATCCACAGTGAACATGACCTCAGAAACTTTTGGCTGTGAACTGTGGGGGTGGATTGTGACCAGACCAATGTGCTCATTTGGAAGGAAAGATACAGACAACATCACGCTTGAGCATCCCCTAGCAACCAGACTGAAATGGCACTGCAACTTTTGAGGAGGTTGTCAGCCTTTCTTGCCGCTGGAATAGCCTGTGTTTCAGTTCCTGCCATGGCTAAGGAGAAAAGGCAGAGAAGGCAAAATTTGTAGCTCAAAAAGTAAAAGTGACAGTGGTGATCTAACTGTACCATTTCCTTTGTTTCTGTTTATAGGAAATAGCCTATTTTCAGCAGACTTTTTAATGAAAGGATACAGAGCTCAATTAATCTGAGGAACACATGAAACAAATGGTTCTTAGAGCAACACCTTTATCTCTGATTTACTTTAGACTCTTTCCACTTGAAAACCAAGACTGTAAACTTTGTCATGTTCCTCTCTATGGCATCAGGATGAACCCAAAGAGAGCTAAGCTTGCACGTATGGGAAAAAACAAACAAACAAACTAGAATAGGAAAATACTCTCTGATTTGAAGCTGTCAAGAAGTGGATCAGTGCATGACAAACTATGGCCTAAAAATGCAGCTACAGCTGTGCACCTCAGTTATCTCCTCTTCCTAGTCTTCACCCTGTAAGATTATTCCAAGAGTCTGGGTCAGAGCTGCTGATTGTGATAAGGGGAAGCCTCAAGGGGAAGACAGTTTAATCTTTTTTCACTTAGAATCTGCAGCCCCATCATTCCCTACACAGCTGAACATACACAACTGCAGGATAATATCTACACCTTGATTTGGTTTTTTTTTTTTTTAAATCTATTCATTCTTCTCCATGACGTGCTTAATTTGAAATTTATTATTTTTGTATATCTTTGTAAGAAATGACGATTCTTGAGGTGTTGGGGTTTTCTTCCTAATGTTTTCAAGGGATTCAAACTACTGGGACAAAATAAACAGTGAGTGAATTTATATTAGAAAGGTGCATAAATTCCTCCTGTGCATAGCACCTTTGAGGATTAAAATCTTTGCAGAAATAAGAAGCAGCTGTGAGTGTTTGTTAAGGAGCCTACATTGCCCAGCACTTTGTTTTGCTGTCCTACAAATTCAGGGTGCCAGGGCTGAGCAGTTTGAGCAGACTTTCCTCTTTCAAAAGCAGGGATTATCTCGGGGACAGATTGACTCTTTCAGTTAAAGGACTTTTTTTTTAATAGCACACATTATGTATTTTTGTGTATTGATACCTCTCTGGTTTGAAGTCTGTTAAAATTTTCAGCCTTAGCAATAGAAGCACCTCCATCCTGGGCCACAGAAATGACTGGTAGAGAGGCAGAGCTATCCATCTCCACCTATTTAACCCCCAGTAAACTTAGTCTTTTAGTTAGTTATATGTGTGGATTAATTAAGGTTCTGATTTAGACTTAGATCTGTGTTTTTTTTTCATCTGCTTTGAACATTGAGGTGACTCCCGTGGCCTCTTGCAATGACTCAGGTCTGCTGCTCACGCTTTCCTTAGATGGAGGCATCCTCCACGAGCTATCGTCCTGCAAAATCCTTTGGACTCTTGGAAGAACGAAACTTGGTGATAAAAAGGGAGATGGTTTCAAAGTCTCCAAGTTACCCTTTGACCTGCTGAGCAAGAAACCCTTGAGTAATCCCAATCCCGTTTAAAGGAGAAACAAACAAATTAAAGCCAAACAATAATCTAAAAAGGAAGAATAAAGTAAATTGGAGCAAGAATCCAATGTGGGGTGGGGTTTTTTCAGTTGTTTCCTTTGTGGTGGCCAGAACAACAATCACTTAAAAAAAACATTAAAAGGTAAACAAGGTAGGAAATTAAGCTATTATGAATCAAAGGGGGTGTGGGGGTGCGTGTGGGGTATGCAAAGCAGTGGCATCAAGTAAAACGAAGTTTGTCATATGGGAAAGGGTGAGCCTCCCCAAATGGAAGGAACATTGTCAGAAGAAATTGATGCACTATTAATGTATTCAATAAAGAACAAACACAAAACACTTAAGTACAGATACTCCAAAACAAACGGAATGAAAAAGAGGTACTTCCGTCTCTGGCACAGAAGTAGTATTTTTCCATACAGAAATTCTAAACTTGAGAGCCATTTTTGTTTTGTTTTTAAATAAAAACAAGCCCAAATAATTAACCAAGAGCTTCCTTTAAAGCAAAAGGAAAAAAAATCTTGCCTCCCTCCTTTCAGTTTGAGGCTTTTCCTCAGAAACATTAAGAGACTTTAAGGAACTCATGGGATTATGGAAATAAAACACTGAGTAAGAGCTTTTCACCTAGTAGCTTTTCTTATTTCCTTACAGGATTTTTTTTCCCCCCGATACCCCTTCTCACTGCTCCTGCATTCTGCACGGCACTTTATTAAAAAAAAACCTCTTATGTAACCAAAGTGCAAGCACATCCCAGCTCTCCGCATAACACATATGGAATGCCGATTACAAAAAAACCCCACAAAACTGGAACGCGCCTTTTCTCAGATTCAGTTTCAATATTTGTCAACATGCACTCCAGACCTACTCCCCACTGCAAACTTTTTAATAAAGAATTGTTCTGCCTGTTACGTTCGGGTCGCAAACCCCACCGAGGCAGGAGGAGCAGAGGCTGTGTTGTTTTAACTCCCAGGTTATAGTTAGCTCCAGCAAAGAAGCACGGAATTCCCAAGCCTTTCTCTTGCCTAGAGGGTCAGCAGAGGAGAAGAGGCTCCTGGCTTCACCTCCCCAGCACTCAAGGCAGCCCCGCAGCCCGCGGTTCCCACCGGAGCAGGGTGACAGCGGCACGGTGAGCTACCCCTCCATGCTGCTATTATTTATTACTGGCACGGCATTCTCATTTTATGGTGCATAACAGGAAAGGGAATATAAGAGGATTGTTAAAATAGTTCTTGCTAAGTTGCCACACAGGTTTTAACGTGCTGTAAACCTGCCTCTCCTTCTTTTACATTTTTTTTTTAAATAGAACGATGTTCAGGCTTTCACGCTCAAAATAACTTTGCATTTCAGTGCTAGCAAACCACAATACTTTCAATACCAGGAGCCATTATTAGAGATGATCTGCAAGGAAAACAGAACTGTCATTTTGCTCCTCTGTCTCTGCACTGTTAAAGGCCTGAAAGCATTCCCTCTTAGAAAGGATATTTTCTCCCATCTTTTTCTTTAGATGGGAAAACGTTAAGCCTAGATCCTAAAATTACATACAGACACAATTATAGAACAGGGGTCTTTTGTACCCTGTTCTTCCTGGAAGAATCCATCTGTCTGGCAAACCAGCAGCATCGTTATATCTTAAGTGCCTTGATGTTAAATGAGAGTGCCCTACACACCCTAGGGCAGTTGCAGAATTTAGACCCTTTCCCAGACTTCCAAATAAGTCTTTCTAGTGGTTGGGTTGTTTTTCTCTGTTTTTTTTGGTGGTTTTTGTTTTTGGTGGGTTTTGTTTTGGTTTCTTCTATGTGTGTCTTAGTTTTTAGAAATGTATATAAAACATTGGATCATCTCTAAGTCCTTAGGTGTGCGACGGAAGGTTTCACTTGCTGCTTTATATCAGACAAAGCAGGTAAGACGTCCATGGCCAGGGCTGGGGGAAACTACCTGGGGTCTGGACCCAGCTCCTGCCCCAAGCTGGGTGAGAGCCGGTGGTCAAGCACTGTGATTTTGCCTCTGCCACGTTAAAACCATCAGAGGTGAAGGATTATCCTCTCCCGTGGCCTCACCCCAGGGGGGAATGCGTGGTCTGTTCGAATGCTCACAAAATATCAATGGAAAAGAGACGAGCGTGGGTATCAAACAGAGAAACAGGATCCAAGAAACCTGATATGAGATGGTTCGATCCAGTACAGCCACCAATCCCTGTGTGACCTTGGACAAGCCACTTCCCCTTTCTGTGCCTCTTTTTCCAACTATCCTTTATCTGCCTCTCTCATATAGGTTGTAAGCTGTTTACTTCCGACATGTCTGCACAGTATCGAGAACCAAGGGGCCCTGATCTCACTGGTGACCTTTAAGCCCTTCGCTACACGTTTCATCACACAATAATTAATCAAAAAGGAAGCAATTTTTTTTAATAGTCTGTCTTCCTTTTCTTAACACCTCTTTCACTCTGACATTCTCAACAACGTTGGATGAAAAAATAGGGTCTGCTCAAAATCTTAACGCTGTTTTACTTAAATGAAAATGCTGCAAAAGCTGATAGTATTCTGTGGAGTCCTTCTCCCACAGGCCCTCCAGCAAAACCAGGGAAAGCTAGAATCAGCATGCTTGCTATATTCTAAGAACCAGGCAAAGATACTTTCTATTTTGAAAATAGAAAAAAAAAAAAGTGCCTGCATGCTTCTCAGTCCTTCTTTGTACGCAATAAAGCACCAAACACCCAGCGCTGTGTTCTTTTGCAGGTTACCTCCAGGTTTGCTTTATGCTCTGGTGTTACAATAACGAATTTGTTTTTCCATTGCTCTGTGCATGCTCTCTTGTCTGGCTAAGTGTGACCTATTCGCTTCTGAAGCAATCGGCGTTTTACAGCTTCGTCTACGCTGTGTAAACAGAGAGCGAGCCGCGCGCTTGAGCTCCTGGTCCTTGGAGGTGAGGAGCACGCTCCACGCCTGGGACCTCAACCAACCTGGGACCTCAACCAGCCTGGAGGCTGCTACTTGCTTTCTGGGTGCCAACCCCAAGCGGCTGGGCTCCCTGCTAGCCTGGCATGAGCAAAGGCTGCACCACTCCACATGGAGAGCCCTCTCCCCCTTGCTCAGGGGGCTAATAGTGGTGTCAGCATAGAATCATAGAATAACCAGGTTGGAAGAGACCCACCGGATCATCGAGTCCAACCATTCCCATCAGTCACTAACCCATGACCCTCAGCGCCTCGTCCACCCGTGCCTTAAACCCCTCCAGGGAAGGTGATTCAGCCCCCTCCCTGGGCAGCCTCTGACAGTGCCCGATCACCCTTTCTATGAAAGTTTTTTTCCTAATGTCCAGAAGGGCTTCAATGCTGCAAGGGGCAGGGGATCCAGTGGCTCTTACCCACAGCCACCACCGCTGCCTCCTTCAAGCTGTGGTTCCTCTGCCAGCCCATAAACAAGAAGAGTGACCGGTAACCCAGCCAGCAGCCCTAGGGTGACAGCATGGGGACACACGAGTTCCCCTGTTCCTGCCCCGTGCTCTGGGGCTTTTGGAAGATGCCGAGTCCCTCCTGGCACCGGCAATCCCTGGCTGAAGGCAGGGCCCTCCTGCACGGCTGCACTTCACACCCTATATATAAAATACACAGCCGCACATTTGTTCCGAAAAATTCTTTCTATAAATTGGTGTTACTGAAAGACATAAATACTAACTCTATACATCTCAGAGTTAAGGAAGATTTGTCCAAGGAACTACTTCCAGAGGAAGTGCTGGGCAGCCACATTATTTGTTTTGTTTAAAATGATTTCAGGCTCGATAATGTCTCTTTACCAAAACTGCACATGTGCTGAGCATGCACAGTGCTGCGTGTTGTGAGCCAGGCAGGCAGGGGTGGATTTAATTTATTTCTTTATTATGAATGTCATGGTGTTGTAAGGAGAATCCTGGCCGACAGCGTGAAATAATGCCAAACTTTCAGAGGATAATTTGGGGACTGAAGTTCCTGTGCTGCCTTTTCAAATTCAGTCTTAAATTCCTTATTCCTAATCCTCTGTTCTGTCTGGACCATCTCATGAATGGACATGTGTATTCTTACAGAGCTCATAACATCTGCCATTAATATTCATTTGAAAGAAAAATGGAGTTTAAGCTTCCTGGTTCTGTTTTGCTTAAGTGAAGAAACTAGCGGGGAGTTTATAAATTCACAATCATGGCAGGCAAAAAGGACCAAGGCGATTGTGACACACCAAAAATAGTTCTCCATCAAAACGATTACCCCATTTTACTTTGCGAACATCATCTTGGCCGTAGGGTTTGCTTACATTTACTTGGTATCATATCCTCCGTGGTGGATCAAAGCATTTCACGTTACCGAACAACAAATGCCATAAAGCAGAAACAGAGCCACTGTGATCTACCAGCATGGAACATCTCCCAACTTTCAGTCAAGAAATAGGAAGAATTAATTTTTCTCCACTCTCAAAGCTGGCTTGGAGAGAAGAAAGGAGACTAGAAAGAATAGACTTCATGAAAGGGACTGCACCAGCCCACACTTGACAAGGTAGTCAGAGGGAAAGCATGAAAAGCTGATGAATATAGGGGTAGTCACGCAATCCAAGACACAGGAGCTACAAGATCAAACTGTGCATTAAAGACTCGCAAGAACGCTATTTTTCAACCATCTGTGTATGCTTAGTAGTGTTTAAGAGTAAATTTAAAAAGGCAAAGAAATTCCTTGTTTAAGAATGAACTCCCACTACCAGAGAGTTGAAGGTAAGAATGGGAAGTGCTGAAGCGGAGCTTTCACTGGCTACGAAAATGGACAGCAGGACCTCATTGTGTCCCCAAAAGTGTCTTACAGGAGATCTCCTGGAGAAGCATCAATGTGAAGCCACTAAGCAGGAACAAATGACCTAGGTGAGAGATGGTCGAAGCGCATAGATCCACTAGCAGGATCCAAACACTCCAAACTGGTTTGCACACAGAGAAGAAGATGGGACAAGACATGACAGTAATAATCTACCATGACTGGGACCTCCTGCTCTAGTAACAATTATGTAATTGTTACCTTCTCTTAATATCTGAGTAAGAAACCTTTTTAATGCATGAAGTTCTCATGTCCAGACAGATACACATCATGAATGAATCATTACTGATTAGTACTGAAGATCCGAGCTGAGGAGCACTCCATGGTGTAAGCCACTATCTGGACACATCAACATTTTTGGAACTATTTTCTGGAGACAGTTTTTTTCAGTGCATTACCCTAGGGTATATCAGCTGTGAGAAACTCAGTTTTCCAGTGGTGACCTTAAAGGACTATGACAGAAAGCAACATAGGCTTAGCAAAGGAGCCTCACAATCATAGAAACCTAAGTCCTAAAAAACCCCTACCCCCCAAAAAACCCAATATGAAAACACAAGGAACAAATACAAATGAAAAAAAAAAAAAAAACAAGCAGGCTTGAATTCACCTCTTGGCCTGATTATGCCATTTCTAGCACCAATGAGTCTGCTTCTGCTCTCTCTAGAAAGCTTTGCTTCTTTGTGAGACGGCGTCCCTTTCCTAAATAATTTGAATCCCTCTTCTTCCCCGTAGCGTTGGTTTCAAATGTTCTTTGTTTTGTTCCTTTCCCAAACTGCTAATCAGCTTCTCTGCAAGATGGTTGCTGTCTTAGGGAATTATGTTCCTCCCTTATTCTGAACGACTCCCAGCTTTCTCATTTCTCCTCTTGGAGGTGCTCCTCTCCTCAGCAAGGATATAGGGTATCTCCAGTTTTAATTCAGCACAGGCATTACAGCACAGGGTGAAGGATTTGGTGAAGCTTAAGGTGTTCTCAAAGACTGTGTTCTCAAAACCACAGTTTGACTCACGTATGCCCCATACAATCATACATTAGCAATTATAATGATCCTTAATTAAAAAAAAAGAAATATGTTGCTGTTCTTACAGATAAGAATCTATAGAAATACTTGTATAGGTGCCATGAATGTCTGTTTTTTTCAAACTACATTTCAATGAGGGCATATTTAACTACCTTACCTATGTTACTTGAATCCTACTCTAAAATGAACCTCTTTGAATTTTTCTTACTAAAAAAAATACTTCAAAAATTAAGCAGTTTGAATTATTTTTCTATGAACCATATAAGCTTCTTAAGTAGTAAAAAAAGCTAAATTCAGTTCAAGTCATTCCACTTGAAAAAAAGGCGAAGATAAAAGCAGCAGATTCATGCATCTCACCCTGTATTTTCTCTAAATGTAACATGTAACCCCTGATTGTTATAATTTTCCATGGTAAAGATTTCTGAGTGTTTATAGCCAACAGACTGGCTTTTATACAGTAAAGTCTGTTATATAAATGTCACTCGCTTATATTCTCAGTTATAGAGTGATTAATGCAGCTGATTCCTAAGAAAACTTATATTCTAGCAACTTGTCCTAGCTCTGGTACCGCATAATGAAAAAATGTCTAATGCAGAGCATAAGAAAATTACACCTTGGAGATGCTACATTTTGTTAAACTAAGGGCAGAAGCTCAATTTGCACCATTATTTTTGGTATGAGTATCAGTTGTCAGAGCGCTATATTTTATTTCCACAGAGCTGTGATCCCCAAACTACATTTTGTAGCTGTACACAAATTATTTTGTAGAGCATAGTTATCAAATGTTTGGTACAGACGCACTGAAGACGTGACGCTGGGTTGCGCCTTCGATCCTAAGGTTCCAGAAGACAAGAAGTTGGGTTTGGATGCGGATGCCACAACACTAAAATTACTCTTCAGAGATTCCATCGCTGTTGAAACCAGAACCCCCCAAAAAATCCTGCTCAAACCCAAATATTGGAAGCAGGTTAAGATCTATGAACCAACAGATCTGGCCTCTTGCCACGTGCAGAATTAAGATGCCATATTTAGCCCCTCATTCCCTAATACTCAGGCATTTAACCAGTTCACTCCAGCCCTTTCTTCCACTCCAGTATCCTATAACCAACATGGCTTTCACCCTCCTTTTTCCTTCTGCCATTTGTTAGCTCTTTTACATACAATTAGTGCTGCTCTTCCATGGCACTGGGAAAAGTGACTGTTACCTTGTGCTCCCTCTGCTGTCTGATGGGCTCTGCAGCAACACAGCAACATCTCGTTAGGAAACCACAACTACCTCTTGGCAGAAAGGTCTATAGTGTGAAAACTTACTTTGTTCCACTTATGAAAATGCATACTTGGAATAGTAAGGTCTTCAACGTAGAGCTCTTTCACTCGCACATCGCTTATCCAGAACTACCTAAATTAGGGACATTTTGTGTTGCCCTCCTGGCACTGCCCAGTGAGAAATGAGGGAGCCTCATGAAGCAACTTGGATAAAATACTTCAGAACAGCCAAGGAGCCACCACTCCCATCAAAATCACTGTAAGCCACAAATACTTAGGTTCCTCCCTCCCTTAAAAGGCCAGGCCTTTTCAGTTTTGATTACTAGACCAGACAAGTCCTCGATAAGAGAACAGGAGGCTGAGTTCCAAATTCTGACCCAGAGATTGATGCTGTGCTTAGTTAGACCCACGGCTTTTGCTTGACAGGGCCCCTCACTCCTTATTTGTCGTGGAAAAAGCATCTTCATGTTTGACGCTGGCAGTGAGCGTCCGCAACGTGGGGAGAGGAGGAAGAACAGGAAAAGACCTGGTGACCCTCCTGCAATTCCTTTTCATGAGCGTGGTGGACGTTTCCCTCTGCTTTTTGCAAGACAGACGAAAGTGGAAAAGACAACCTTAAATTACAATGAGAAGCTCCTATCGAGGATTACGAAGCGCGGAATGGAGAATGAGCCCTGGAGTCAGCATGGTCCACCGATCGAAGAGTGAAGCACCACAGCTACTTACTGCTGGAGAGCTTCATCTGTGTTTTGATGTGGCTCACGTTGATGGAGACCATCGAGCACAGCGAGGAGCATCAACTGAACAAACGATACCGTACACTTGTGGGTTATTTAGATATCACCTGAACAAAGGGCCACTGTGGATGTGCAGAACAAAGAGCGTGCACAAATACCGCTGGTCTGCTCGTCCAGCCCCCGAGATGGGAAGGTTGTCTATGCCAAATGGATGTTGATACCTGAGGGTATCGGATTCATCGTGCGTATGGTACATGAAGACTTCCTTTACATTTACATGCAACGCCATAACGAGATCTGTGGAAAAAAAATTGAAACAAACCCCAAAACCACAAAGCAGCAAACCCTCCATATTCTTGAAGGATCTCTTGTGTGACTCGCACATAAAGCGGGGTGGTGAGGGACTGGTGCCAGAGTCCCTGGAGAGGTGTAGGGAAGTCTGTTGGCAGGGAGGAAAGAACACAAATGGATGGGACAGCCGAACAACGCTATCCAGCTTTGATTTCTGGCCATTCCTCATGGAAAGTGAGCTAGTCAGTTTTTAAAGATTAGTGGCAATTTGCCTGCTGATGGTCCTTGGCTCTGCTACTGAACCTGCTGGCTCTGGGAAGAAGCCTGTTGCAGAACTCCTGGGGCAAGCAGGTTAGTTTCCAGAGGTTTAAGGGTGTGTCTCTTCACTTCTGTTGAGGAGGATATTTTCAGGGCTAAGAATATGGAGGAGGGCAGCCAAATACCTAAACAATTCTCTTGAATCCTTAAGGGCGTGGAGCACTTTGTCCCTCTACCTTACGGAGCGCACAGTGCCCACAGTCCAGGTGCTGTATTTATATTTCCCATGGGTGATTCAACAGCAAATACTATGTACTGTTATCTGGCAATGCAGTGGTCTACAGACTTGGCTTATGACTCAACAGAGAATTTATTGGGTGCAGAACTATTAAAGAAATGATCAATGAATTATGCCATGCAATAAAAAATAAGGGAATATTTTATTACTTTTAAGAGACAAGCATGTGAGAATAAAACTGATAAAGTGGAAGATACTTCGTGCTGCTTTTAGAAATGAAAATTTCGGTAGATTACTTTTGGAAATACTTAATTAATATTTAGGATATTATGGATTAAGTGAAAAGTTTACACTGGATTCTGTCTGAAATGTCTAAAAAACAAGCCTTTAAGTCTTTGTTTACATTGGCAAGTAACCTGGCTGAGTATAAAAGCCGAAAGTATGACTGACTACCTCACATATTTTACAACTGTTCACTAAATAGGTATTTCAGAATTTATATCCTTACAGAAGAATCTTTAAATAGACTTTCTTGTGGGGCTTAAAACAAACATACTTTAGGACATATTTCCTGTTTTGTTACTGTATTTAACTACACGCTAAGAATTAAATCTATTTTTCCTTAAACAAAGATCCAAAAATTTAACTTCACGAGTATGGAGATCACAGAAGTCTGTCCTGTTGTTTGTAATGCATTCAAATAGTTTAATGAATATCCACACATCTTTATAAAAATCAAAGCAGCAAACACTTATTAACATATTAGTAGTATGAGTATATTTATCCCTTAGACACAAAAGGCATAGTGCCCAGAATGGAAAACTTCTGCAAGCAGATTTCAAACAACAACTAAATCCCCCATCATTGATTAGTTGTGCCTGTTGCTTTATTGTGCCTGCTTTTAGGTACTGAAAAATGTGATTAATTTTCTTCTACCTACTCTGTGTGAGGCAAATTCACAGTGCAAATTCACAAAAAAGCAAGCAAACTGATTGGTTTTTTTTTTTTGTAGCACTTAATATTCATCACAAACTTTCAGCGTTCAGCACCAGCTTTCATGCTACCTGTTGTTAGAACTGCACATCAAACCTGACACAGTGAAAACCTTGAAGATAAAACAAGTGAGATAACTTTTAATGAAACTCTTAGGGGCTCCCATACCTGGGTTTCCTGAATTTCTGGGTGAACTGTTCTACCACTGCTGGCAATTCCCTTTTATTTTCAGCATCGTTGCCAGTTGATAACACACACCAGTTACAAATTTTCTTCATCCCTCACAGAAGCTTTGCAACAGCTTTATCACTTTCTTATTGTTTCTTGGTAGGAACATCGATGTTTGTCCTCTTCTCTCCTAACTGCTCAGCTGCACGTTCGCTTTACAGATAGAAAAATAGAGCCTGTTTCTATAGTGAAGAAAAAGAGGATCAGTCTCGTAAGTACCTGGCAGTGAAAGGAATCTCCCCCCAACACTTTATATAAAGAGCTGAGGCTCTGTTATTGCAAAACTGGTTGGAGCTAGAGAAGCTGGTGGCATCCTGCAGGAGCCCACTTCTACAGCAAACTGAAGAACTGTATTTTAATCGGAAGCCAGTCATGGCTTCTGCTTTAATTTGATACACTTAAAGGTACTTACAATTCTGGGAACCAAATCCAGCTTGTTAAATAAACCTTTTTTCTACACATTTTTTCGGTAAAGTGTGATATGAATTCTTCACACAAAAGTATTGGGAAGGAAGCAGATTAAGTTGATACTCAGGATGGCTGGGACGGTGAAATCTGTTGGGGAATAGTTTTCAAAAGCACCTGAGGACCAGATTTCAAAAGGTACCTTTGTATCTGTAAAGACTGGGGTCGACTTCCAAAAGGGCTTCCCAGCTGGATCTATTTGTCATACCTAACACAGTATTTGAAGAAGAATCCCACAGGGAACTACTATATTTTCTGGCAACTAAGTGCCTCCAAATACTCCATAATGCATGACTTAGAATCTAGATTTTATTTTCAAAAGATGGTGCGTAAGGCTACAGTTGCAGCAGTTGTTGCAGGAGTCCCCGTTCCTGCTCTTTGTGCCGCAGTGCCCACCCTGGCACGGATTCTGGAGTTACCCTTCAGGCTTTCAAGCTCTTTGCATGGATTTAAAGAGGGGAGGCTGACTGTTTGTGATTGCGTATTTCCAAAAAGCACCCACAAAGGATACTTGGGAAGATATTTAATTGGGAAGCTTACATGCTCTGCGTGCATAATAATGAACAGCAAATGCTAACGCTCTATATTTCGTATATCTAAACAGAAAAGCAAGCACAGAAATCTCTACATTGTTTCAGAGTACTTCACTGATTACAGTTAGTATTCCACTGGTTATTCAGCTTTTCACTTCCTTTTTCTGTACCTAGAACCAACATTTTAATTGAACCCTTCTCAAATATAAGCTCTGCCTTCCTTTCCTCAATCACTACAAATCTTCCAACTAACGTAGTGCAAACTAATGATGCGTGGATGTTTTTTAATATCCCAGGGCACAATTCTAACAAGAATCATATATATATTTATTATATCTGAGCTTGAAATAAGGATTCAGCCACAACTGCAAGCACAC
Organism: Clamator glandarius; assembly: GCA_033459285.1. Classification (NCBI taxonomy): domain Eukaryota; kingdom Metazoa; phylum Chordata; class Aves; order Cuculiformes; family Cuculidae; genus Clamator; species Clamator glandarius. Next base: position 4,148,053 of record JAUNZM010000055.1, on the reverse strand, counting down.
AAGAGTGCATCTGGAGGGGATTCCGTGTCCTCCTCAAGCATCCAGGGAACACACAGCAACGTTCACACCCCGGCCAGGCGTGTGTACAGAATTCCACAGAAATCTGCTTTGATCACAAGTATTCTTAAGCTGTAGCATCTCCTATGAAAATGTCCTGTGTCCCTCATCATTTTCAGAATAAAGAATCCAAAATTAGCCGCAGGACCTGCGAGCGTTCACTGTAAATCAACGAAGTTTATGTACAAATTTAGCCTATAGAGCATCCAGCCAAAATCCCACAAACTGCTCTGAACTTTCTTTTTCTTTCTTTCTTTTTTTTCTCTTTGCCAGCTATCTCTTGCAAAGCTGCCATCTTCTGCTTTCTTGCAAATTCATGGTTTTCAGGGGGTTCTTGTTTCTGCTGCCTTCTCAGATTACAATTTCTTTTGTGTTAATTAAGCTGAAAAATTGAAAGAATGTCGCTGACTCTACAAAGAACACAAAACAGGCTTGCTTGAAAAGCTAAAAATAGATTGTTCTGTTTGGAAGACAGACGACTCAGTCTTCAAACTATTTGTACAATGCGGATTAATTGCAGATGGCCAATTCATTTATTTAGACCTCTGTGACAGAAATGAAAGTGCTACTGCGACTGATGAGGTGCATAAAGCTCCCTTCAGGTAGTTGGGTTTAGTCAAAAAAAGGAGGTAGCGAATTGCTATTTTCTGAGAGGCAATTTGTCAGAAGTTTTTTGATTTGATTTTCTCTCTCCAGGCTCCCAGTTTCTCTCCCAACAGCTCCGATTTATGACGTGAGACTGATGTGCACAAACTAAAAGTTGCAATGTCCCACTCACATTTACTTCTAGCACTGGCATTATATGCTGTAAATCAGTTACATTTCTGTGTTTAAAAATACATTTTATAATGATGTAAATGTTGTAATAAACCCCACCCAGATTATTGAACTTAATTGAAATGAATGGCATTTTTCTTTTTCACACCTCAGTATTTGTTTTAAATAGTATTTTAACTTTTCCTTTTTAGTCTCTCCCCTTAAAAGTCTAAGAAAGTTTAATTTAAAAAAAAAAATAATGTCATTGATTTAATGGGAGAGAATTCAGGAAACTCTAAATGGAAGCTCATATTCCATCCTGGCTTTTATTGTTAGATAAACGGGAGGTTTCCAAAAATACCATCCATTAGCCTAAGGTCTATAAACTGTAGCTGTGAAATAAAAATATCATTGAACTGGATAAATTGTTTGGGATACAGAATGATCTGTACTAGAACTTTACAGCAGATCCTGAACAGCATGAGGCCTCCTTTGTGCTAGAAAACTAGAAACGTTGTCATTTGGGAGTCTAAATAATGCCAAGAAAAAGAAACTAAATATCAGAGTCCCTTTTCTCCAACTCCAGTGTCTCTTCCTTGCAATTTTACTGCTTTGCAGTCTCTAAATCCTTGTTTGCAGACTTGAAAAATGTGCAAAAGTTGATCCACACAGGGCCCGAGTGAACAGGGCAGTAAGAAAACCTCCCAAGAAGTTTCAGGTGCTATGGTGTGATATGATTCTCTGATTTCTGGCATGCTGATCCTATCAGATATTACATTTTTCTGTTACTTTATTTAAATAGTACAATACTGCTATCTGCATTTCCAACTATTTATATTACATCTTAAAGCCTTTAAATCAACTGGTGTTTTTAAAAGGCATTAAGGCTTATAAGCCAAAAATACAGCTTGATGCAAACCCAAATTTTCTGCCGAGACAAATGATCATAATCTATTAAAATTAAAATACCAGTCCTCACCACAGTTAAGGTTCCTTATGAAATATTTCTTATGAAGCTATTTAAGCTTATAGGTTATCACAGATTTAAAAGGGTGCAGACATCCTCTACCCTATATTTTAAGCTATATTCCTTTGCTCCGACTCCTACCAAGGTCAAGGAAAACAATTTGTTTTCAAGCAATATAAAACAGGCTAATGCAGTTAGGCTGCAGCTGTAAATGCATCTTCCTTCTACTTCTATGGACTTCAAAGTAAGTTTAAATAGATCTACAAGCTTCCCCCAAAGAAAAAAATCCTTTCCCAAGGAAAGAAACTTTAGACGATGCCTCTCAAAGATGACCTCTGTCCCGCATACATTTTCATTTTTTCCCCTGGAAATATAGGTAGCACTGAGGTGGAGCAAAAGACAATAAAGGTACTAAATAACAAAGGTCACCTGCCATCAACCATGTCTATAAAAAAAGTTGAGATAGCCCGTCAGTTGAATCCAGGGAGACATTTAGTGAGTCTAAGGCAATGGGGACACTCACAGCACTGTTACGCACAACCCACCCCTGCTCGTGTAATGAAGTTACACGTGACCCCACGTAATTTTTGTGGAAAACTGAAATTCTTTGGCTACACATATAGAGGAGGAATCCGCCGTTGTCCTTTGAGACATACAGTACAGAAAATGCTATTGAGGAAACACCGTCAGGCAGCAGCCAGCACACGCTAACAGTGTCGTACTGACGAGACGCTGGAAAAGGAAGAAAAACAAAGCTCCTGATTATTTTTTTTTATTATTTTCCACTATGGCTTTCTTTTTATTTATACTTTGTGGTAGGGTAGAGTCCATAGGGATCATGTCCTTACACAGGCACATCTACCTCCTCTCAAAAGAGAAACATCTTTGTTTACTTAAACTATTTTTGATAGACCTAGATTTTGCTGGTTCTAAAGAGTTTTGCCTTGCTTGTAAAGTAAACACCAACACCTTTGACAGAAGCACCACCTCCGAGTGCCCATGCAGTGTCTTGGTAGACCTCGTAAGGGTGACTTAAGGATATATATATATATATATATATATACACACACACACACATATATGTATAAATGTGTTCACTGCTTGCTGAGATGAATCATTTCAGCCCAGGTCTTTCTAATAAATAAAATGCTCTCACAGTATTATCTATTGAAGACAGAGGACAACAGGAGCAACAGAAAAAGAGTAAGGTCTGGGGCTATGATCAAGCAGTGCAGTCAAGGGCTGGGTCTCCTCTCAGTGCTTGCTACCCCCAGCAGGATTTGCAAAACCTCCAGCATAACAGGCACAGCAACCCATGCAGAACTGGAAGAGTATTTTTTGCAGATGCCGACAGAGCCTGACATTAACATAAATAACCATAACATCGTCCTGTAGGGTGCATGTGCTCCATGGAGGAGTAGGTTAAGGGGCTTGAAACTTCAATACAAGGCACAAAATGCAGGGAATCCCATGTGGAGTAACCCACACCTAGACACAAACTGTCTTCCCTGCAAATAAATGCCCAAGAGGTGAACCACTCCACCCCTACCGTGGTAAGAGAAGAGCAAAAAAAGCAAGGAAAGTTAATGAATATTTGGAATGATTCTCTATAAGTTATCACGTGAGCATATTTCTCCATTTACAAAGGCTGCTATGCACTTGTAATGGGAAGATGAGTGGTTAAGTGATCATAATTTATTAGTTACTTGCCGGGACAACCACAAGGAGGTAAGGCTTGCCTCTAAAGTGACAGCTCAGAAGAGGGCACATCAACTCACTTTTGAGCAGGGACATCTTTGTTACAAAGCCAGAAAGTGAATTTTTGTTGAAGTAGCATTTAACGGGCAAAGATGAAAATTCAGCGTTTAATTCAGATGAAAATTCTGTGTTCTCATTCTGATGCTGTAGGGGTGGGGGCACAGAGAGAGCGTGCAAGCCAGCAAGCCAGAGTGTCCTTAAGTAGTGTTTCAGCATTTTTTTCCAAATTGATAAGATCTGGGGCTAGCAGAAATTTCAGTACATCCTCTCTCTAGCACTTTGACTTTTTTCATAAAAGCAATTTTTAAATTTGAAGGAGTGCTAGAACTTAGTATCTGTCCAGTAGAGAGCACAAATAGAAGAAATGTCAACCCAACACCTCTTCTATGACCAGATTTGCCCCTTCTCCAGGGCCTTGCATTGGCTTATTGCAGCATCTCTGAGACTCTTAAAGGAGAATGAAGTTGGAGAGTTTGCCCTAGCTCTCGTGTATTGACAGCCCCTGTCCCTTTCCCTCTGGAAATATAGTTAGAGCTCATGGAATAGCCTGTCTTTTAAACCAAGATGACAGAAAACAGGTTCTGCTCTTCAAAAAAAAAAACCCCAAAACCCCACATCAAAAACAAGAAAAAATTTTGTACAGACTGCAAGATTTCTCAGCTATTGAAAAGCAAGATACCTCACTATTATTCAGGACTAAGAAACTGCAGCATGCATGTTTTCAAAGGTTGCTATCTCATTTTTATTTATTTTATATCAAGTCGTACGTAAGGAACACTTTCTTTCATTCTGCTGAAAATCCAAATCATCAAATAAATATCAACATGGTTCAAATAAAATAAATCCACCATCCAGTAAAATTTTAAATAAATCATTATACCATTATGCTTTGAAATGGAAGAAGACAAAATTCCTCCTGCCCCCCTCCCAATTAAAAAACAGCCTTAACCAAGTACTTCAAATTTTCCCCAGACGAGACACATCTCCTTTGCTTCAATGTTTCACATGAGAACTTCCAAGCCAAAGAGAGCTTCTTCCACAGATGAAATTGGAAATGAGAGATTAAAATCACCCTAATGATAGGTACTGGGTTATACCTTTCAACTATGGATCCATGCCCGTATCTTTATAATTGTGACAATATTTTTCCAAGCAGAGTATCATGTTGTATGTAACACTGAAACTTCCTGGTCTCTACCGCTTCTCTGCTGCATGGTTACCATCTTATTTTTATAAGCATTCCATTCTGGGGCTGGCCCTCCAGCTTTGGCAGATCCAGGCAGCTTCTGCTTTAAAGCGGCTATTTTGCAACTAGCTGCTGCTTGCTGCATCTCTCTCTTTTCCAGCCAGCAAGTACCTGTCATGTTTTCCTCTCCAGCTCCTGAGAAAATAGCACAATTCTCACAGGTGCTGCCCCAAAACAAGGCACGTTGTGGGAATAACCAGCGGTGACCCGGACCAAGCAAGAAACTGTCAGGGTGGATTTAATTTCTGGTTTTGTTTTATGTATTTTTTTTTTTTTTGGAAGGGCTCATTTCAAGCAAGTTCATACCAAAATTTAATAGATTCACATCCTGCTCATGCTGGCACTTCTCTTGCTGGACTCGCCAGGCGTGCATCAAAGGGAAGTTTTCATTACCACCCCAAATTAATGAATAAACATCAGGGGAGCCACAAACAGGACCACGGGGCACTTCTGAACACTTGCTGGCTCCAAAATAGTGGTCAACAGAGCAACGGCAGCAAACTTTGCTTAGCATTTAAGCAAGCCAAGTAACTTCTGGATGATTTAACTTTACTTGGGCCCTTCTGCAGTGAGAATCTAGCCCTTCACAAATAATAATTAGTGTTCTATTTTTTCCCCTAAAAGCAAACAAACAAAAAAACCCAAATGAGTGGATGTAGAACACCCAAAATGCTAAGCAGTGCCTGGCGGGGGGAGCTCTGCCTGTCCAGGGCTACCAGGGCAGGAGCTTTTCCATACCAACTATTTGCCCATAGGACAAAGCAGCCACCTTGACCTAGAGGTAGATATGGTTGTTTCTTTCCCATTTCCCTCATCCTTTTAATTGCTGTAGTTAAGCATCGCACTCCAAAGCGCTAACCAAGAGAAAAATTCCACCCTGGTCAAGCACCAGAGGCATCTCAGCCCCCTGATATGCCCGAGAGCCCTCAGGATATTTGCAGCCGATCTTTACTCCAGATCAGACATCTGCATCCAGGCAGTACGTGATGGATTTCCAGCAGAAGCTCCTCACTGCTCAGGCAGACGGTAATTAGATTACGAGAATTACAGAATGACAGGCTGGTTGTCTACTGACTGTGTGGGCATCCTGCAACGGCTCGGAGGAGAGTAAAGCATTCAGATTAGTATAGGGATGAGCTCCGTATAAATCCATATAATACCAAAATAATACATATTAATAAGTAATGCCTCTGAACGAGCACATTTACTGCTTCCTTATCCTTTACTGGCTATCTCACCGAACTACCAGTGCCAAACACTCTGTGTATGGGGCCCTCTAGTCACTTGATTTTCAGCAAGTGAACATCCAACATCCCTGCTTCGAAGATCTATAGGAAAATCCTAACTAGGTAGGAAAACCCTGGGATCCTGCCTGCATAAAGGCTGCAAGCATACCTTGCAACGACAGCATTCCAGATACCGGCATACGAATGAGCATAACAAGCATTCAGCTTTGCTTAAAAAATTCCCATATTCAGCACTGCCACCACACGTAGCTTGAAAAATTAGAGCAGGGTTTTCCCATATATGGGAAAGTTGACCTGCCACTGGTGCACCAGCGCCGGCTGCTCCGCGGGCAGCGCACACAAGAGGGGCTGGAGCCTTACAAACCCTGCCTGCCGCTTCGACTGCGCTCAGTAGAAGGTTTGGCTACTCCCTTGGGTGGTCTGGGTGGCACCGCTTGGCAAGCAGCCACATTATCTTTGTGCTGGGTTCACTTGCCAGCTTCACTGAACCCGTAACAATAAGGCCAGCACGTTTTTCCAGTCCTTCTGTCTGCAGTTGCATTTGTACGTGCATCACTTCAGTGCCTACAGCAGGGCTAAGCAGCTGCACGCTCCTCTGGGCTTAGGCTTCGCTCCCTTTGGAGGCTCCTCAGGCTCAAGAGCTCCACACAAGACCCCTGCGTCAGGTCATGGGACCCTGTTGGACCAAGTTTTAATGCTCATGTGGAATGCATGAAACCCCAAGAGTGGCTGTTCGTAGGACGAGCACTAAAATACGTCTCCCTGGGGCTGCGTGAAAGCACTGGAGCAAGCCAGTTGCTGGAGCTGATGGCTGCGGAGCCCCTGATGGAGGGTGAAGGAGCCTGTGCAGAGCTCCCTCTGGACCACTGGCAGCAGCTGTCAGTGTTTTTTGGGAATATTCCATTATTTTGGATGTATAGAAAGTGCAGGGAAAGCAGTGCCAGGGACTGCGGCGGAGCAGCCAGGGCCACTGCTAGCAGCTGGAGAGTTTTCACTGGGAACCGTTTCTTCCACGGGGTTCGGAAACGCACGTTGCAGTTAGTACTTTTGACTCAATCCGACAGCCTATCTTCTCACAAAACCATAAAACCAGGTAACTGTACGAGCCGCAGCGTGTGTTTATGAACTCCTTACAGAAAAGCAGGATGAGCAGGGGCTGGGAGCATCCAGCTGCAGCTCTGGTCGTGCCAGACAGCTGCTCTGTCAGAACTGCTGGGAGAAACCCCATTTCTGCGCAGGGGATGCCCTGTGATGCCCGGCAGGAGTCTGGTTTGGCAGCTACGTGCCGCCTAAGGGAGAGATCTTTGAGAGGTGATTTAAAAAAACACGAGTGGTATGTGTTGGATACCTGGCTACGTACGTCTGACTGCAGGAGATCTGCAGGATGGGGGCGTGGGGGGGTGGAAATTCTGGGTAAGCGCTATTAGTCGATACAGAGACTGCAACAATCACAACGGGCTCCCCAGTGCAGTGACAGAACAGCACAACCTGACGGAAGAAATTACAGCTGTGGTCTGCTAATCTCTCTCAGTTTTGTTATTAACATGGAAACAAACTATTTAGGTAACTGAAAGCCTCGCATCACTTTAGGAAATGTTAATTACACCAGTGGTTTTACTGTAATAGGTTTATTTTTCCTTTCCAGTTTTCTAAAGCCTTAGGAATATTTCAAAGGGAATCCTTCCCAAATATGCAAGAGCAAAACTCTGAGTTTTTTTGCCAAGCCTCCTCTTCCCTACTTCTCTCACTCAAGAAAATGATTAAAATACACTCAATTAAATAGAAAGGGACCGTGGGTCTGGAGTTTAGCAGGTCTAGTATTGCCAAATAGATATAGAGAACAATAATCATCGCTAACGAGTCATACATTTACTCATCGATGGTAACATGCTCCCTCGTAATAAGAAGTAATTTCAACGTCTGCTCCTGCTGTTGCACACAGGGAGGAGAAGTGCAGAGTTGGGACGTGAGAGCAGATCTCCAGCAAGCTCCGTTCCAAAGCGTTCCGCGTCTGCTGGGCTGAGACACTCACTGAAGTTTTACTATGTGACTCGTGTCAAGAATAAACTGGGTTCCTGTTCTCCCAAAGGCCCTCAGCCTTGTTTCCTTGTTTAAATGAAATAACTTTCCATGGAGAGAAAAAAAAAAATACTAAAGATCAATCACAAATGTTCTCATTAGTATCTCACTTTCCCTTCTTTTATTTAGAAATGACACGCTACAGCTTCTCAGAATATTAGTTTTCCTTGCGCTTTTTAGTATCTAGGGAAAAAAAAAAAAAGCTAAAAATCTATTTTCACCAGGATTGAAGAATTATTTTTTTTAGAATTAAAACCAAATTATTCGGTATCACTTTTCCCTCATCATTTAAGATTTCTATATTTTTAATCATGGTTGCTGCTATCAAATTCCCCCCTTTTTCTTTAAATACAGATGTTGCAATTGCATGTTAAATGCTATGGTTACTCTTAAATTAATTTTAAAAGCTACATAAAAATTATGAAAACCATTAACTATGTCTATCTTATTAATCTTTAAATAAATTTGTAACTATAATAAAAGGAAGGAACATAATATCCAATAATTTAAATTAACAAATTTTCATTTATGGCATCTTGAACTCAGTGTGTTAAAAATAAGGAGAGGGAGGCAGGTTGCAAGGAAAAATGCGAGTATCAAAAATGTTGATTCAGAACTCCTCCCACTGCTTTATGTCCTTACTGTGATAACATGCAACAGGAAAAGTTTATCAGGAAAAAAGGTAATGATATTTTTTTTCTTTCTTTTTTTTTTTTTAAGAGAGATTTTTGGCTTTGCAGTTACCACCTTATTTTTCTCTAAAAAAATGTAATTCTTCTCTTAAGATTTTAGAGAACAGTATTGAATTCCCTACCACGCATCCAAAAATGCTACCTGTAAAAATCATTGTGAACAAACCAAGAATGCAGGACCCCAGCTGTGACCTTCCAGAGATAGAACACCTTACACTGTCAAAAAATGACTAATATTTTATATGTTCTCAAAACTCTCTAATATATTCTCTATATAAAATAAATACATTTTATCTGACATTTTAATAGTATAAGTTAGCTTACCATTCTATTTGAAAAGAAAGATTGCTGCATTCTAGATTATGACACTTATATATTATTTTAGAGGGTGCTAACGTGTACGACTATCAGTGTTTAAGTGCTTACTGTGTATGTTTGCACCCTATGAACAACATCCTCACCACCACTGGCTGGAAGGGGGGAAAATTTATTGCTTACAAGCAGTAATCATAGGATTGATTCCTCTGAAAAAATGCAACTGTGGAATTCTGTTATCTAAGAGAATCCTAAGAGTTAATGTGGGCTAGTTGTTATCAATTACCAGCATGAAGGGACACGCCACCTGCATTCTCCAAGTTGGGAAAACATGACAAAATGTTAAAGCAGTTCGGAACAGGAGGAAAATAACACCAAAGGCAACGCTAACTATCTACCGACTAACAAGTTAGCAGAGCCACATGTAGAAATACAGGAATTTCTATGCTCGAGGCAGACACGTTTATGCTACAGTAGTGAGAAATTGTATTCACTTTTTCCACGTTCCCTCCTGCCCCACCAATCAATCTGGAATTAGGCACACGTAATTCCGCACTCCATTAACACAACCCAAACCAATAAAGGACTAACCAATGCATCCCTCTCTCTGAGAATCAAAATCTTTTTTACCTGTGCTAGACAGTAAAATAATACACTTCTAAAATAACTCAAACTCCTTCATAAGACTTATCATCTCAGTTTAATTTCTTTGCAGACTCCCAAGGGATTAATTTCAGATGTTTTTATTCGAGCTGTTTTCTCCTAGTTCTGCCTTCATAAGTTCTGCAGGGCAACAAACGTTAAGTATGTAAAAAGGTAACAATTTAAAAATGACAATTCCTGGAAAAAAGCCTCTTTAAGTGTTAAATTCCCTAAAGAATAGAAACAGGCAAGATGTGTTTCAGACATCTGACTATTAGTCAACTATTGTTAAAGTGATACAATTATTAAATAGTCAAGAATTATTTATTTTAATTTTATAAACTATCCCTCTTTGCTAGGTCTGGAATAAATTAACACATCCACATGTTTCTTTATTTATTATGCCAAAAAGAATGACTAATATTTTTCTATAATAATATTTTGATAAGAAAATGAATGTTTAGATTAGATCCATAACAGGAGTTTCTGCATCATTTTTATGTGCTGAATCAAATATGAAATGATCAATTTAGAAGGATATGAACAACCTAATTTGAAAAACAGCTTTGCTCAAATACAGAAAGTATTTTTTCAGCTACTCTATCAAATGAAAGCATATTTGTGCTTTCAAAAATCTACTGGTTAAAGAATTTAGACAGGCTTCATATGAAGTATATTTAAACATCAAAACTAATTTAAAATGATCTAGAGAAACAAGCTGTGGAATGTCCAATTCTTAAAGGAAAAAAAAAAGTAATTAAATGCTAAGGGCTTAGCTTGCTAAATACAATTAAGGACATTCGCCTCCTTTCTCCCTTTGCCAGATGAAATGCCCTCCCCTCCCCTTCACCTCCAGCCATGGTAGAAGCGCTTGAACTCCTTGGATGAAAGCAGAACTGAAAAAAAAGGGGGAGACATCACCCTGCATTTTAAGGCCAATGATTTCCAGATGCATCAGTAAGGTCCCAATACAGAAACTCACATAGTCTCATTTACAGTGTTTGTTTCTCGCGTTTATTAGCCGAGGAGCACACAATAGGAGTTCCATGGGCAGGGCAGGGGATGCTGGGCAGCTCTGCCGAGGGCGCAGAGGCAGCTGGGCACCGTCCACCAGGCTCTGCTGGGTCCAGCCAAAGCCAACCAAGGTAACTAACCCAAGAGGAGACGTTAAACTTGCACCCCTCACACCCCCCGCCTAGAACCTGGCCAACAGAGAGACGGTGGAAATGGTCAACTGCTTAGTTTAACAACGACGACAACAAAAATAGGATTGAAGCTGTAATTCGTACGCTCGTAGAAAGGATTAACTGCCCCTAAACTAAAGGACCTTCTGTTTCTCCCTGTCCTGTGGTGGGGCAGCTTCAGGAACCAGGGCCGCCTGCCTGTCACAACAACTGTTTCTGCTTCAGTTGCCCAGTTCAGCCTAAACCAGCCAGGTTCACAGCCAGAGCTGCTAGAAGACCTCTAAGGAGATTTCTGCAAACCCTCCCTCCCGAGCATCAACCCCGCACCCCATCCCAGCCGCCCCTCCTCTTCCCTGACCCCCACATCCTCAGCCCCACTGAGAGAAGGGACCAGCCAACCCTTTGCTCCACAGAACAAGCTCCTCAAGGGCTCCCCATCTTTTCCTATTGCCTAGTTCGCTGCTCCCTCCCTTTGCCATCCCTGGAGAAAAGCCAGCACCTTCTCCTCTGCCGGGAGCCCCGGTGCTCCCCGACACCCCAGAACCCTGCTCGGCTTGGGGGGCTCCATCGTCTGCCAGGGCTGGGGAGGGATGCCAAGGCTGAACTCCTGGAAGCGACAAGAGAGTCTGATAAACCAAAGCAAGAACATCGCCAGAGAAAAACAACAAAACAATCACCCCCCCAAAAAAAAGAAAAAAAAGTCAGAAAGGACCCGAGGGACCTTCTCACTGGTCCATCCCAGGACTGTGCGGGAGGCTCAGCGCAAGAAGAATCTGTCCCCCTCCTCTAGCACAAAGCTTCAGCAAACAAACAAACAAAAGAAATCCATAAAACCGTCAAAAACTAACCAAGGCTCATCCTCTGCAGCGGGCAGGGTGCTGCTTTAATGTTTTCAATCTGCACAGGGGTTTTGCTTTGGGATTTCTTGCTGGAGAAGGCACGGGGAGCAGGGCAGAAGCGGATCAGAAGGGAAAAGTTCCCAAGAGGGTTTCAGAAGTCACAGCACATTTGTTTCACCAGATGCTATTTTTAACCCCGCTGTTACTATTTTTACCCGTGTCAGTGTTTTCCATTTGCTGAACTCTGTCCCCATGCAGGCAGGGGCTCTGCTCCTCCCCATCACCCCCTGCTCCCCCCCATTCTCCCCTCTCCTCCCTGCTCCCCCCCCATCACCCCCTGCTCCCCCCTCTCCTCCCTGCTCCCCCCATCACCCCCTGCTCCCCCCCATTCTCCCCTCTCCTCCCTGCTCCCCCCCCATCACCCCCTGCTCCCCCCTCTCCTCCCTGCTCCCCCCATCACCCCCTGCTCCCCCCCATTCTCCCCTCTCCTCCCTGCTCCCCCCCCATCACCCCCTGCTCCCCCCCATTACCCCCTGCTCCCCCCCATTCTCCCCTCTCCTCCCTGCTCCCCCCATCACCCCCTGCTCCCCCCCATTCTCCCCTCTCCTCCCTGCTCCCCCCCATCACCCCCTGCTCCCCCCTCTCCTCCCTGCTCCCCCCATCACCCCCTGCTCCCCCCCATTCTCCCCTCTCCTCCCTGCTCCCCCCATCACCCCCTGCTCCCCCCTCTCCTCCCTGCTCCCCCCATCACCCCCTGCTCCCCCCCATTCTCCCCTCTCCTCCCTGCTCCCCCCCATCACCCCCTGCTCCCCCCTCTCCTCCCTGCTCCCCCCATCACCCCCTGCTCCCCCCTCTCCTCCCTGCTCCCCCCATCACCCCTCGCTCCCCCCTCTCCTCCCTGCTCCCCCCATCACCCCTCGCTCCCCCCCTCTCCTCCCTGCTCCCCCCATCACCCCCTGCTCCCTCCTCTCCTCCCTGCTCCCCCATCACCCCCTGCTCCCCCCTCTCCTCCCTGGTCCCCCCATCACCCCCTGCTCCCCCCTCTCCTCCCTGGTCCCCCCATCACCCCCCGCTCCCCCCATCCCCCCCCGCTCCCCCCTCTCCTCCCTGGTCCCCCCATCACCCCCCGCTCCCCCCATCCCCCCCCGCTCCCCCATCTCCTCCCCGCTCCCCCTCATCACCCTCTGCTCCCCCCTCTCCTCCCTCCAGCTCCTGCATTTCAGTGCAGCTGCACTCTGGGATTCTCTTTAAACTCTTCAAACAGCATCAGAAGAGCCTCTGGCTCCCCTCCTCCTGCCCCCTCCTTTGCACGCAGAGATATATGGAGATATATATATATATATAAAAAAAAAAAGTTGCATGCAGTGCAAAGTCCAAAAGCAATCACCCAGCAAATCTCCTGCCTTAACTTCATTCCTCTCCAAACACATTCCTGCCAACGGGGAGGGGGGGGGGGGGGGGGGGGGGGGGAAGAAAAAAAAAAAAGAGAGAGAGAAAAAAGAAAAAGCAAACAAACGCCACTGTTGCTAAGTTTTGCACTTTATACCCTTTTATATTTACAATCCTCTCCTGGCTAAAAATAGCACCACATGATCCATTTATAACTGGCCGGAGGTGCCCCGGAGCCGCCGGGGCCCTGGCTGATGAAAGGAGCTCTCTGCGTTCCTTCTACCTGAGCTCATCTCCCCCTTAAAGGGCTCAGACAGCTCTGCTCCCACAAAGCACACATTGAAACGGCTGCTGCTTGCAGGGGAGAGAGGGAGAAGGGGCTGGGAGAAGAAGGGAAAAGAGAAGAAAAAGGCAGCAACCCATGCGGCTTGCCCCGTGCCTCCCTTGGCACGCTCCGAAGCTCCGAAGCCGCAGGGCGCGGGGAAGCTGGGGGGCTGGCACAGAGCCCCAGCAGGGCAGGACCTCGCCTGGCACACAGCAACGGGGGCTCCGCGGGCACCTCCGGGCTGGCTCCATGCGGGATCCACACGTTAATTGGCTCTAGAGGAGAGGTTGGAGCCACCGCAGGTCTGAAGGTTGCTCTGGAGGCGACTTCAGAGCTGAACGCAGAGGCGGGCGCTGGAAATTACTCTAGACCCTGGTTTCAGAGGTGGCTCTAGAAACGATGCTTGGAACAGCTCCTGGTTTGACTCCTGACAGCTCTAGATGTGGTTCTTGGGTTTGGGACTGAAGGGGGACTGGAACTGGCTCAAGGGCGAAGTTAGAATCAGCTTCAGAAGTTGGTCTAGAAGTGGTACCGCAAGTGGCAAAGACATAAATGCACAGTGTTAGCAGTAATAATTAATCACAGAATCACTAGGTTGGAAAAGACATACTGGATCATCGAGTCCAACCATTCCCATCAATCACTAAACCATGTGTCTCAGCTCCTCATCTGCCGTCTTTTAAACCCCTCCAGGGAAGGTGACTCAACCCCCTCCCTGGGCAGCCTCTGCCAGTGCCCAATGACCCTTTCCATGAAATATTTTTCCTGAGGTCAAGCCTGAACCTCTCCTGGCAGAGCTTGAGGCCATTCCCTCTCGTCCTGTCCCCTGTCCCTTGGGAGAAGAGTCCAGCTCCCTCCTCTCCACACCCTCCCTTCAGGTAGTTATAAGAGAGCAATAAGGTCTCCCCTCAGCCTCCTCTTCCCCAGGCTAAACACCCCCAGTTCTCTCAGCCACTCCTCGTAAGACTTGTTCTCCAGCCCCTTCACCAGCTTCATTCACACGCTGGGATTTATTCTTTGACAGTTACTAATGCCTCTGAATTAGATGTCAAAAATTTCCATTACCACCTGTGCAGGACTCGCAAAGCACACGCGCAGCAGAAAGAGCTGTGGGACCAAACTGAAGTCCCAAGGGCACAGCAAAGCCCTCCGTTCAGGTAAGTCACACCTTCCCGCTTGGAGGAACCAGGTGCCACACTAACACCACCTCCCATCTAAATCCGATGCGCTCTGGTGTTTTAAAATTTCCTCTCTTGGCAGCTCAGGCTTCCTCATTGTCTTGTTACTGAGACAAAGAAATCCAGTTCAGAGGGAGGATGGCAATTTATGCATCACCGAGCAGCAGGAGCAAAAGCAGCCACCACCAGCAAACAACAGCGCGGTTAATCACAAATGTGCAAATCCCTGACACTTAGAAGTAAGGGATCAAACTCTCCAAAAGTTATGAAACTTTAAAGGAAAATATACCTTCCAGTTATGAGTCTTTGGGTGCACTTCAAACATTTCTCAGCACTCTTAAGAGCTAGAGAATGTGGTTTGTTTGGACTGACAGCAGAAGTTCAGTGCCAGTACTTCATGGAGTGTAGCTGAGGAAAAGAGTAATAACCATGGTTGGACCCAGAGAAAAAAAATTATTGTAACAGTTGGCAGCATCCTTGCCTACATTTAATCCTAATAGCTTGGTTTCAATTGCTTTTCTGATATTCTCGATCTTGTCTTCTCAGTGGGAAATCCCATCACCTCATGTCTTGTTTGCACAAGAGTTTTCAGGCTGTTTCCCCTCCGTAGCTCTACCACGTATGCACTCACATCACTCTGTTTACACAGGAACAAAAAGTGTCTATGTGTACCAGTGCCTTTCCAAAATTTCACATATCACCAAACCAGACGTGTAGCAAACTGGTCAGGCCTTTTTTGGAGCTCTGCTCGTTGTATGCATTATAAAAATCTATTACAATATACAGATTTCTACTGATTTCCAGTAGCTTTTAGATGCCGGGTACAGGCAGAGGTTCACACTAACCACCTCCCATGAACCAACATTAGCAATCAAGGGCCATTTTCAAGCTGCTTTCAGAAAGTCTAGAAGCAAAAAGATTTATAGTCATGATCCTGAAAGTCACTAATAGGAGGAGAACGCAGAAGTGGTTCTGCAAATGCTTTTCTGGGAGGAGATGCTTTAAGCAGGGAAGTGTAAACTTCACTGCCACGTTGCTATCAGTGTTGTAGCCATCTCTGTTTGCCAGAAAACCAGATTATCCTTTCTTTCTGTCTTTGCTGAGTTGCTGTAGAACAGCGCTCAAGCATGCATTCAGGAGGCGCACTGAGATGAGGGCATCCCTGGAAAACCTGCCATGAGAAACCTGCCCTGTAGTGGCTGCTTTGTAAAATATGTTTCTGAGCAAGAGAGTTCGGCCCAAGGGCTGGGAGTATTTTCTAGCCATACAGAGAGTGGAAATCTCTACCAAAGGCTTGAATTTGCCACAGCAGTTTCAAAAGCAAAAGTAAGACAAAAAAGTTCAGCTTTACCCAAGCTATGAATAAATGCCTGTGCAGTAATGTTACAGCAATTGATATTATTTTAAGGCAAAGTATAACTTGAGGAATTTTTTTTGTTTGTTTTCCCAACTGAGTTGCAAACCATAACCCATTGCAGATGTAGAAACTGGAGTGAAAACTGTAGCCAGAGGACAGTGGCAGCTGTACCCCAGCATCCCTGGGCAGGCTGCTGGCTTCCATGGCCTCGCACACATGGAATATGCTGTTTGGGAGATGCTCGCCCTACCTCCCCACAGACCCAGGCGTTTAACCCGAAGTATCCCGCTGGGTTGAGCCGCTACACAATGCACCAAGCTTTTCTAGTACTGACATCTTCCTTATGAACGTGTCTCTAAAGCATTATTTTGCTGCGGAGCACCCTGAGACAGGAGGTTCTCATGGCAGCTGGTGCAGGTTCTTAGATCAGAGCCTCCCTGCTGCTCCTGCCCTACACACTGTGCCAAGCCAGCTGCCTGCCTTGTCCTCTCCAAACTCTTGCTCCCAGCCCTCTCCTTGGACTGTGCCTTAAGCAGATCTCCATTTTCAACTGTTTCCTGGCCACACAAGATTGCAGCCCCCCTGGGTGCTTTTCTCTGCTCCTTCACTTCCCTGGCTCCTTCCCATTCTCACTTTCTTAACCTGAAACCCACCCTCAGTCCTTGCAGCTTTGGCCCCCTCTTCTGTCAGCAAAAACAAACTCCCTGGTCCTGTTCCTCTTGGACATCTGCCACGTATTCAGCAAGTGGAAACGCCACTTTCCACAAACCCCCTCCTCTTTTTTGGAGGCAACAGTAGAGAAGTAAAGTTGTATGTAGATCCGCCCTCTACACTGAAAAAAAATACATTATACTGGGGGAAGGGGGACAACTAAGAGACAACAGCTTTCCCATCTTTTATGCCTGCCTACAGACATGTAACATGCAGTATTCCACACATTGCTCTTGTCTTGTGTTCTAAAACACCTAGGGAGACTGCTGGGTGTCTCACCTGGAGAGGGAGTACCTCTAATAATTAGGAGCATCATCCTCCAGCCAGTACCAGGGAGCAGTAAAGCAGCTGTAACGGACTCAATCCGTCAACCAGCACTTCACAGCACCGATCCAGAGTGATAAAACTTCCAGAAAAAGAAACGCAGTCATTTTTTCCTTTTGTGCAAATCCAAACCAGCCCGAGGTCACCCAACGAAGGGGTTGTGTGAAACTCTTCATGTGCACTTGGACCAAAGGGTTTTAAACTTCCTTGTTTAAAAGGCCAAAAACAGCCAAAGTCATCCTGGGCTACTGGATCTCCAGATGGCCACTGACCTTTATATTTGTTTCTTTTAAAGATGTGTCACTATTATTTTTCTCACAAGTCAAACAATTGAATGATTTCTAAATTCTCTTCCCCCTGACCTTTTATTTTCTTCCTGTTTTAGTCTATAAATACTCATTCAAGACTCAAATATTACGAGTGGGTATGGCCCACTGTTGCAATTCTTCATTCCATACATTGCTATCACTATTGCAATTGCTATTCCCGCTGGATCCCTACAAACCCCCACGAAAGGACATTATAAAACACACATTTGAGTAGTATAAGCAAGGCATATAAAATAGAGACTTTGAAGCATCTTTATAAAAATACTCTTTAAGAATTCGGAGGAAAGGGAGTTATTTTTACACGGGGTGTGTTGTAAGCGATGCCATCTGCTCTCAGCAATGCCTCAAGTGTTCATTTTGTGGATGTAGTTTAATTATTAGGTGCTATGATTGCATTACTCCATGGAATCCTTCTCTCGGGCTGAATTCACTTTTCCAGACATACTGGTATCGCTCCTCAATTCTGCATTTGAACAAAGATGACTTGACACACTTTGATCATAGCACTAGGAGACGAGGTGGAGAGCTTAACATTCTAGAGAACGGAGGAAATCACAGAGACAGCTTTGTCAGGCAGCTAAAATAGGTGCCTTGCAACCAGGGCTCCCTCGAGGAGAGCTGGAATTCTCCTGGCAAAAGTGCAGTCCAGGGCTTACAGGCTCTTTGCACAACCATAACGATGCCGGTACGATTAGGATGGTGTAACCCCTCTAGTAGATCACAGAGGGTTTATACTACTGTATACTACAGTTTATACCATTACAAATAGTGTGCTGGTTAAAAGTCCACCAGACCAAATTATTGCAGTAGCAAATGAACTGGCACTGAGCATCCCTAATGAGAGATCAGCATCCTGCAGGATCTTACCCATCACTGAGCTCCCTGCTCAGGTTTCCTTCTACCATCACTTCCAACTTGGTCCTAAGAACACCTTCCGTACCACAGGACAATTAAAAAAGAAACTCCAAAATCAGCACACTTCGTGCTGTTAGCAATTTAAATAGTCTCACAAATCTGTGAGAGCACATAAAACCACATCAAAATAATGTATATGCTCTTGCTGGGCTGAGCATGCTTTAGAACCAAGTCACAACAAATAAGCCCCAGTGTCCAGTAAGAAAGACCATCAGACCTTTCAAGTGACACAGCACTTGAGGGCGCTGCTGTGATAAATTTAACTCACTCTAAACACCTCTACTTCGTTTTATTATGAACCAATCTTCTGCTAAAGTCCCAGTGCCCCGTGTTGACACCCACACTGCTGCTGTTACACAGTGGCCCTACTATTTTGGTAAACACTGAGCAGAAGCTAGTGTTTAACATCCAAGGCCAGCACCTAGTTATCCTGTCAAATATTTGCACAAATGATAAAGTAGAAGGAGGACAAGGAAACAGTTTAATTCAGATTTTTTTTTTGGCAGTATAATTTGCTCTACGTGAAATGGGAAGGCAGGAGAAAACATGTATGTTCATGGAATTAAAAAAATAAAAATGGTGTGAAGATGCAAACACACATTTCTCTTAAGGGAGATACATGAGTTGCTGTAGTCCTTTGTGGGCAGAAGTATTACACTGTTTTGCTTCATTTTCCTTTGCCTGTACTAGCATTCTCCCTGCAAAGGCTTCTTGGCCATCACAAAGAAACCTATATCCCTCCTGCACCTTCCACCTGCTACATCCTCCGCTGCATCCCTCCCACTCTCCTTCCTGCAGGAGCAGGTCCTGTAGATGCTGATGTGCAGCTTGGGATGCTCAGTGCCAGGTCGGAGATCCACCCGTACCAATGATCTTTTTATTCAGATTCCACCTCAAGTGCACATCTGCCTCTAGTGTCAGGTCATGGATACCTGTGTTTTCCATGGGTTGTGGTAAAGTTTTAGTTTTTTCCAAATTCAAGTAGCTAGTCCGATTTTTAACTGCTCCGATATGAAACAGGCTGGATGAAAAACAATCTTTTGACTGAAGTTACAAGTTGCCAGTCCGAGAAAACTCTCTGTTCAGAAGTTCTGCCAATGCGACATTGCATTGATAACATCTCTGTTTTTACCACAGAGCTTCCATACGTTGCTCTCTTTCTCAAATTTGGGCAGTCTGCTCAAAACTTTTCCTTGCAGTAGTTTCCTAATTATCAGGTTGTCTAAAAAAAAAAAAATATTGGGAAGGTTGAAAATTACAGTTGACCTTCCAATTAACACTGACAGTTTAACAGAGAGTGAAGGGAAACAATGAGAAGTTACATTAAAATATATCCACAACTAACTTCTAAAGTACTTATTAAGCAAGTAAGAGCTTTCTGTTTTATCCTATGAATCCGCTTTTTGCGGACAAGCTCTTAAAGGAAACCTGACAAAGCAACCTACATAGCATTGTCTGCCTGATCCGCAGAGAGATACAGGGAACAGTTGGAGAAAAAAACCCCGAACACTTCAGTAACTTTTGTATTGAGAATTATTCTTACCCACTGCTTATAAGATCATTAGACCCTTGATCAGACCGTATCTAAGAAGCAGAGACAAAGGCAGGAGCTACCAGCAGCGAGAAGTTCTGTCTCCGTTGACACAAGGGCTGCTGTTATTAGAGCCACAACCCACTGAAGTGTCAACAAACAAATTCTTAATCAAAGGGCAGGAGGGGAAAATACATTGGGAGGTCTCAGAGGTCCAAGAACGTCACTCCCACTTGAGAAATGGAAAGGTCCAGCTTGGAAATAGGGCCAGTCAGCACTTGTCTCTCCTATACTAACTAAAACTAATTAAGTGGTTGGCTGTTACTTGAGTTAACCCAAGGAAAATCCCTCTTCGCCCAACACTAGCCTCACTGCCACGATCAGCTCCTGTATGTGAGGGTCTCCCAGAACACACTTTGCTGAGACACTTTGCTTTCCACACTCACCTTGGTCAGATGTGACAGAATCTCTTTCTAGAGGGAATTTTAGGAAGCGCTGCCTTTAGGAAAACTGCTGCCTCCCAAGTGACAGAAGCAGTGTTCTCTTTATGCACAGTGGGATGCAGGTGGAGAACAAAAAGGAAATAGGGATCTCATCTAATAATACAGCATGGAAAAATTCCTAATGACCAAGACGAGCATTCTTCTTGTGGCATCTTCACAGGACAACTCAACTGAACCAAACTGCACCACAGATGTAAGAAATTTGTACACTCGCAGCTCTGTTCCCATGGGGAGTTGGCAGGAATCTCTCCCACCCCACAGGCACAGCACTTCAGCTACACAAAAATACCACTTTTTCTCCTGAAACACAATAGCTCCAATGGCATCTCACAGGCCTCCAGCATTCAAGGATGAGCCATTTCTGTACTCCAGCACAAAATGTGCTTGACTCCGAGTGCACAAACACAAAGAGCTATTCTTGCTCATAATCAGGTCTTGCCCAGCGCCTTTTCCAGCCATCACTCTCAGTCTGGAGCACGCAACCCCGTACCAGGCTACTGACCCAAACGCAGCGTGTGAATCACGCACCGGGCGGTAGCTGCTCATCCTTGAAAACAGATGTTGTGATGCTGCAGGGCAAGACTTGACGTTAGTTCAGGGCCTTTCACTTGATGCAACTGTGAAAAATTGGAAGAGTTCTTCTGTTTTAAAAAATTGTTAAAAATGGTAGGCTTCAGGAGTATATGGAACTATGCAACTTGTCTTTACCAAAGTTCTTTGATTGCTTGCTTGTTTTTTTATAAAAACAATCAACCAACCAGTTTATAACAAAAAAACCCTAACCCAATAAACACTCCCCAAAAAAGCAACACCAGAAGTCCCCAGAGTTGCTTGTTCTCAGCTTTTCCATCTGGCCCTCTCTCTCATTTCAGCTACCAGCCTCCCTGCTACTGCCAGAGGTCAAAGCCCATTCCCTTGATTGCTTCCCCAGCCATTCTTGGAAACTCTGATTTTCAAGACTTCCTGGGTTATTTTTCTTTTTGCCCACAGAGCTTTACATTTCTAAGTGGTGCCTGTGATTCGAGGGCTTGTAGCCTATCTTGATGGATTTTTTTCCTGATTCACTGCATCTTCCACACTTGTCTGTGACAAAGGAGAACTGAAACAAATGGCCCTGAGACTCCACTCACGTCTCGCTAACCACCACCGAGGACTTCGCTTGCTAGCCCGCAGCACAGCTCGTTAGTGTAAGAGTCCTAGTCACCCCTGCAAAGAAATGTCAAGTGAATAAATGAATCGGTTGGACTTGGAAGCAAGCCGCCCAGATTAAAACTGCATTCTTAAATTATTTTAAAACGACAAAAACTTCATCGGTCTGAGCTTACGAGTGTAGTAAGAGAACGGGGCTTTCCACTCTTGATGCAATTAAATGTTTCAATTGTTTCAAAACATACTTAGAATCATAGAATCACCAGGTTGGAAGAGACCCACCAGATCATCGAGTCCAACCATTCCCATCAATCACTAACCCATGTCCCTCAGCACCTCGTCCACCCGTGCCTTAAACATCTCCAGGGAAGGTGACTCAACCTCCCTGGGCAGCCTCTGCCAGTGCCCAATGAACCCTTCTGTGAAAAATTTTTTTGCACAGTTTAAGCCTCACATCAATGTCATTAAGCCTGTATGAAAATTCTATTCTGCAATAAAAATATAGTATAGAAAATTAATGTTTTCAGTTAGTTTCTAAAGATGCAGCTTCAAAACGCAAATGCAGCAGGCGAGCAGCCTTGTTTCGGTTGTGCAAATAGATTTTAAAAAAGCTGTTTCTGGAGGCCCAGCAAACCTCTCAGTGGAATTAAATTTTCGTTCTAGCAATACCACATATTTTGGAAACCACAGAAAATATCTATTAAGACAGTTGCTAATTTAGAGAAAAAATGACCCCATCTGGAAGAGCGTCTGTAGTGCTGCTCATTGCACCACGAGAAAAATATTCGTGTGCTGCAGCACGTGAAGCTTTGTAACAAAGATGACGCCAGGTCAAAAGAATCTAACTTACAAAGAAAGGTTGAAGCTAAGGTCTTGCTTTTACTGTAAAAGATTAAGTCCAAAAGGAAGTTTAACACGAAGGAAAGGGGTGGTAAAAAGTTGAACTGAAATGATAGTTAACACAAACCTTTTACCCCCTGTGAACAATAAAGACTTCCAACTCTAAGAAGATGTTTTCCAATAAAAACAAATAGAGGCAAGTAAATGAAGAACCCTTAGAAAGCATCATATTGCACATAAAGAAATAAAAGCATAACAACATTATCATCAGCACAGATTGCTTAAGTAAGGCTTAAGTACAGAGAACTTAGGGGAAAATACATCCCATCCATCCCTAGGATAGAGACTTCAGTGCCTTAAACAGTGCATTCTCAATTCCAATTTCGGATGCAATTACTGCATCTTACTGTTCCTAAGGAAGAGGTGATCTGTACTGGGCGAGATCAGTGGGAAATGAAAATACTAAGTATTTGAACACCACATCAAGCCTTTTGTTGAGTAAGCCAGATTTCAGCTGAATTAAATGGCGTGTGGTTATACAGGACTACAAACATCTGTTTTCAAGAGGTGTCCAGATCATTAGCAGCTAATTCTACATCTCTGTTACATTCTCTGCCATATGCCGAGGGATAATCTCAGCAAGCAACAGGGATTTTCATCTCAAATCCTAACAAATCTGCTCTGCAAGGCTTCATATTTTTTTCTTATGTCACTTATTGGATAATACCTCTCAGCTGCTCCTCTCTGCTCTTTCCATGCCTTGCATCTCTTCTTTGACAGCACCTGAACACTCCTGCAACCCATCTAGTAACGACTATTTCTTCATGCCATCCTAAAAAAACTCCCTCCTTTGTTATCCATGATGGGGTTTCTGACAGGCCCCCCAGTCGCTTCATCCCAAGGGGCATCTCCTGAATGCTGGCTGGGAAAAGGAGCAGCTGTCTGCCAGACCTGCCGGTTTTTCCACCCCACACATCCCGACCTCCAGAGGAATGATGGAAGTGGACTTAAAACAATCTTGAATGAACTGTGGCAGACCGGCCTCAGGGTGGGGAAAGCTGTGAGGATTTAGTGACCCTGTCTCCTGCCAGCCCTCCGAGAAGCAAGCAGCGTGATGAGAAGTTCCTGCAATCCCACAGCTTCTCCCAAAGCCAGGAGTGGTGTTGCTGCTGGCGAGGATGGACATGCGGACAGGATATTTTTATCTCCTCTTCATTCCCAACTCCGTCAATCCAAAACAAACTTCATCTAGTTAGAGGTGGGAAAGATGGTTCACGATGAGAAAAGGATTCCCTGGCTGGATTCGTGTGTCACCGCTGGATATGTGGATACGTGCCACTGCGGTGGCACAGCTGCAGCAGCCCTGGCCTCCCAGCTTCCAGCAACCTTTCCAGACTAAAATAGCAAACCTACTGCTTGATTTTTTAGCAGCTGAAGAGCAGCAGTAAACCACATAAGTATTATGTAAAATGATCTTTTTCTAAGCGTATGTTTATTGTGCACAGAAGAAGTGGATTTAATTACAAACAACTGGAAGTTTTTAACAGTCTGGATGGCCCCCTACCCCCTTTCTAAAAACTAAGGTTTGGCAGCAGTTTTTGGGTTTCATTGCAAGTCTTCTAAGTATTTCCTTGGAAAGACTTTACACTTGGTCCCAGGCAAGAAGTCAAAATCAACATTTAAAAAGCATGCCCTGCATAATTTCCAGGATTCAGCAGCATTAAGGTATACTTATGGAGGCCAGGAGGAGAACTGCTTTTTGTGCTTTTTAACTTTGTTCATAAAGCTGGTCTTCAGACAAGGAAGTTTATATTCCAAATATTTTTAACTACATGCAGTCAAGTATATAACTTATCAAGTCTTTCCTCGTCCCCCTCCCAAAATAAGCCTGAATGGCAAATCTCTCTGCAGTATCTAGTTTTTGCTTAGACCTCTACTAGGAGCAACAGATTCTCAAACCTAATCCAGAATTATTTGACGAAAAGTTTCAAATTAATATTTTCTTAAAGCTTCTTTATTCAGTAAAACTTCGGTTTGGGCCCGATAGCGATACTCGGGCTAACCTGGCTGGCTCTGTAAAGAAGCAGATTAAGCACGATTTCATGGTGTGTCACCGTTCCTTTGGGGGATGGAGTCCTGTCCCCTTGCACATGGGACATCAGACACAGGTGACTCGCTGGTACCATGGGCTCTGGGAGGGGACGCTGGCTCTGCCCTCACTCATGTGAATAATCCCACTGAAATCACCAGGACAGCTGTGGATCCAATGGCCAAGAATGAAATTTCACCCATTTTGTCTACATGCTTAATCATATAGACCTAATATATATCTATAGATATACACTAATCATATCGGCGTATCTGAATTCCTTCCAACTTTCCAACAGCAGCACACATCACACTTTAGGACACAAGGATATATGCACGTTTTATCCACTCAAATTTTACCTCAATTTTTGGTTTGTGATGAAAGCAGACAAGAAGGAATATTTTCCTTGTTAATATCCTTCTGAAACATCTGCAAATCAAATCCTGTAACATTTGCCATTTAAACCCACGAAATGCTACAAACGAGATAAAATTTCACAGAAGCTGAGAGATGTGAGAGGACAGGTAGTAGTAAGGAATCAGGCTTAGCAGTGAAAATATCCTTCAGCTTTTAAAGTCTGAAAGGTATTTGTTATGGGGTTTTTTAATCACC
This sequence comes from Clamator glandarius, assembly GCA_033459285.1. Lineage (NCBI taxonomy): Eukaryota > Metazoa > Chordata > Aves > Cuculiformes > Cuculidae > Clamator > Clamator glandarius. The sequence goes on along the minus strand of JAUNZM010000055.1, from coordinate 4,123,019 downwards.
AGAGAAAAATGGGGTCTATCAAATTGTGAATTCCCTGTGAGAGTGTTCTTATGCAGTATTTTTTTTTTCCAAGCAGTTTTAACTGGTATTTATAAACAACAAAATCCAAATGCAGATTTCCAGCTCACAATAGCACACCCTTCTCCTTAGCGTCTCCGTTTCCACCCCTTGTAAAGTTGTAGTCCCACAAATCCCCTAGTGCTCTAGAAAACCTCCTGGCTAAGCAGCAATCTTGAGATTTCAGCATAAAAGAACGACCATGAAAAATGAAAAACCAAACAAACGCAGCCCACAAACTAAAAAGTTTGTTTAGTAGGTGGTGGGGAGGGGAAGAGGAAGAAGTTGTGGTGTAATGGATGGTAAGGGTGTCACCAAGAAAGAACACTAAACCCCCCAAAGCCCATTTTTTCTCATTTCTGCAGCATCCCTGTCACTGCTGCTGACCAGGTGCAGCCTGGTCACCCTAAGCTCCACACCCTAAGCAGCCTGGGAGACCGGAGCCACTCGCCAAGCACTGCCACGGGGCAGTCACGCTCTCTGATAGCTCAGGGACAGACACACAAAACAACTGCCGGATTCCACCATGGGCTCTTTGTGCTCTAGGCTACGTGAGCTCAAACCACTGTTCTCTACCAAGAAGTCAGCAGAGCTCGTGAATTCTGAGAAAGTGAAGCAATGGGATTGCACTGTTGCTGGCATCAGCTGCCATAAAGCACAGCTAGAAAGGGAGAAAGGAATGAAGTGGTCATCTTGCTTTGATGCTCAAAATTGTCCCTTACAGTGCAAGGCAACATGAGGAGCTCAGAGTAACGCTAAGCACATCTTCTTTGGTGATGGCACCTGAGTGGATGTAGCACAGGCATCAGTTAGGGCACTCACCCATACACTGAAATTAAACTTGTAGCTACCACTCACTTACTTAGAATCACAGAATAGTTTGGGTTGGAAGGCACCTTAAAGATCATCCAGTTCCAACCCCTCTGCCGTGGGCAGGGACACCTCCAACCGGACCAGACTGCTCCGCACCCCATCCAACCTGGCCTTGAACACCTCCCTCCAGGGTTGGGGCAGCCACAGCTTCCCTGGGCAACTGATTTGGGGATAGTGTTCCTGTAATTTAATGCTGAGGAAGTCTGTAATAGGTGCAGATGCAATAACTGATAGGGATGCAGGGGTGGGATTGCATCAGAAAGCCCAGGGCAGGAGGATCCATCAAGAGCTCAGAAAGCTCTCTGGTCACATCTGAAATTGTGCTTGAAAACAAAAGCCTCTTCCGTGAAAAGCCACATAAACCCACTTTTTCCAGTCATACTGTCACCTTACAGATAAATCACCTTGGACTGACCAGGGAAGCTGCCGGGGACAATTTGATGAGCAGCTCCCATAGCTCTTTTCCCCTGGTGCTGTGATAAATGCCGTCCTCGCACAGGGATGGGCGAGGGGTTGGGTCCTCCATTCGTTTGTTTTTCCACTGAACCCGATACGTTTCCTTGAGGTCAAAGTCACAAAGTCGTGGCAGCATTGCTATGCACAAACCAACCTGCGTGAAGCCGCTGGGGCAGAAACATGTGGCTTTGGTTGCTGAAAATAGTGCTAAATGCACTGACAGCCTGGTGCCAAGCTCAGCTTTCTGGGATGGAGCCAGAGCAGGGTACGTATCAGGCTTGTCTGGTTGGTTCGTTGCCTGTGATTTTAATATACAAATCCCTCCCTGCAAGGAGATTTAATTGTGCTGAGGATGAGGAAAAGGCAAAGGGATAGCCTTTCAGTTGAAGGACCCCCCGCTACACCTCTTCCTCCAATTTGAATCAGAATTTATCTGAGTTTTCCCAGGAATTCCAGCACTCTCCCACTCAACACACAGCAGTAGAGACTAAAGTGGCTAAATGGAGCAAGACTGTAGATTTTAAAACAGCATCTTAGTCCTTGGTAGGAACTGACCCATCCTCGTCAGCATCCACTTCTTTTAGCAGATAAAAATAAACAGTAGTGGCTTTCTGACATCTGTTTAACACCCTCTGCCCCCCACCCACCCCACGTTCTTCCATACAGAGAATATTAATCTTTTTTTTTTTTTTTTCCCTTTTAGCAACATGCAAATCTCCTAAAACACTGCTGAGATACTAAGAATTTTCTTTGCAGAAGGAACACGTAAGAGGAAGTAAAGAAAACTTCAGCTGAGCTATTTATAAAGCATACAGTGGCTTGTTCCTCAAATGCTGCATTTACTACAGAAACAATGAGAAGAAGCTATGGAGTTCAAATTCCCTTGAGACACATGCTTCAGGTCCAACTATCTAGTATTATGGATTTACATGCCTGGTAACGTGGGCTTCCACATGACAAATATCTGAGTTGCCCTCGCTCCAGGGAGTTGCCAAGCTTTTTTTTCCTTGCCTTTTCCTCAATTATAGCAATTAGAAGGAAACAGAATGAACTCATGCATATTTGTGAGCAAGTACACTTCCAAATTGAAGGGAGTCAGGGAAGAATTGGAGTCAAGGTTGGATGGCATTTTACATCTCTTTTCTGAGTCTCACCCCTCCTTCCCAAGGAAGCTATATGAAAACAACAGTTAATAGGGAATTATTAGATTCTTCTAATAGAAAGAAATAGTGGGAACACATCGGGTACGAAAAACAGAGTGGTTATAGCTGGAAGCTACTTCCCTAAGCCTGACTGCAGTGTCTTCACCAAACTCAAGGAAGGAAGACAAAATTCCTCTATAGTCCAGATACTCGACCTTCGGCCACCCACCAGTACTGCCCTAGGCACCTACTTGAGGCAGCACACAGCAACACAAACACAGCTCAACCCGTACATTGGGGATAAATGCTGAGAAACAGGAGAGAATTTGAACCATATTTTTGCAGGCAGCTCCAAAAACTTCACAAGTGCCTCGTGACTAGCACAGAAGGAGTTTGCTTCTACTTTATTACAGTAGTAAACTTGGTACTATAAATAACATTAAGGCACTTCATCTCCTCTCTCTTCTTTTCCTGTTCTTTTTTAAAATTTTATTTATTTCTGAAGTGTTTTTTGGTTTTTTTTTTTTTTAAGCAGCACCAGGTCAGGCTCAGACCTTCCCTCCCCTTTCTTCGCTGCTGGTCCTTTCCATACGTCGTACCCAACCACGACACTGCTGGGTCCAGAGATGGTTCCATTTAAGATGTCCCAGTGCAGAGAGGAGCTGGCAGTTGCACAGAGGCAATCAAGACATTTTGTGTGCTCTGGAAACAGATGGTGCTGACTGAGCAACAGCGTGACAAGCTTCTGTTCCACCTAAACCACAGCAGTTAGAGCCCACTGTGCCAGCCACTAGTTACAAATATAACAGCACACACGAATCTTAAGTGCTGCCATGGAACTGATATTGTACTCAGCAGGTAAACCCTTTGTAGCCAGAGGCTATAAATAGATTTGGACAAGTTTGACTGTTCCTTTCAAGCCAGGCCACCCATTCACACCTGAAAACCCTCTTCCTCATCCTCTTCCCATTCCTGAATTCAAACTTCATAGGACTCAGCTGCTCTAATAATCAATTTCTGACTCCAGTCAACTTGCTTGCCAGGTGAGTCTCAACTTCTTTCAGGTGAGAAACAAGGTGGCTTCACTCACTACTTGAGATGCCAGTAGGTGCCACAGCTCTCCTTTCTACAGGAGGAAAGGAAAAGCTGCTACCTTCCTTCAGAATAACAGAGATGGAATAAACAGCAAAAAAGCAACAGTCAAAAACAGCACCGTATGTCTTTTATGCAATCTTCTAATTAAGTATCATACACTTTTTTTCCCCTCTTCTAGGTCACAATACATGAGGCACAAAAAAATGAATCTTTTGTAAGTGAATGAGACTATTGTCAAGGACAAGCTCCTACAAGATGGAATTTCATCAAATGACATGCCTCTCTCTAACTGGGTGTCTTCCCCTCCCCACCCACCCCGTCCTCTAGAGAAGCAGAGTCAGGATAACCACCTCACTGTAAGCAAGCAAGACAGGGAATCAGCTCAAGAGAAAGGATATTTTGTGGGATGAAGTGCTGCCCTGGAGAACCAGCCCAGCCTCACCCTGCTCCAGAGCCGCTATGGCCAACTGAGCTTCCACCTCTACTTCTCACTCCCCGAGTTGCGCTTCAGAGCACCAAAAGCTCGCCTTGAAAAAGCACCGAGTGTTCACAACCAGAGGGTCCACACTCTGAACACATTAAGTGTTATAAAAAAAAAAGAAAGCTGAGCACTATGGAGAAAAATTAGCGTTTGGCAAAGACCAGGCATTTAAAATCAGTAGTAGCTTTGGCCAACGTTAGCTTTCTTCTTGCTATGGTAGAATTTCCCTCTTCAGCAGCCACAAAAAGGGTACCACCTCTTTTCACAGCAGTGCCGTGCACTGACATTTATGAAGCATTCAGCCCCTGCAGTGATCATTACTCCAGAAAAGCCCATGAGCAGTTCAACGGTTCTTTATTCAGTGCAGGGTATGGATGGTGTGTTGTAAATAGGGCACAGGGTGACACATTGTATGGGGAGGATAAGAATATTGAATAGCTGCTCATTCACTGCACAACATCCTTCTTGTGCCCCTGAATGGAGTACAAGCCCTGTGAAAAAAAAATACAATGTAAACCATACAAGACAGTCTTTAATTATATGGCATGGAGGGGCTTACCACGCAGCATACACACAGAGAGGGTAACTGTGGTTAGTCTTCACGCTGATATTTCCTAGCTTTTTAAAATATGTTTTTCTTCCTACGTAATATAGTCCCCCTATAAAAACTTCAAATTTGCAAGCCCTACACTCGCATTTGTACCAATATAAATATTTCTGTTAGAAACATTTTTACTTTTGCACTGAAGTAGGTAAGATTCCGAATGGCCATTATTTACTATATTGTAGTTTAATATAAATACGCAAGATAAGCGCTTACACCTATACTGGTACATTGATCTCCACATTTCTTTTTCGATATGGGAATAAGCAACAAGTACTGTTTACACAGGTAAGAGCTGAGCCTGAGAGAGTGAAAGCACTAAGTACAAAGACTAGTGAAGACTTTAAAGTCTTAAAAAAAAAAAAAAAAAAAAAAAAAAAAAAAAAAGACAGAAGACCCACATTGCTCTCATCAATGACAGGGCAAATGCAGAATGGAACTGTCCTATGGAAAAGTTTAAAATCCTTTTCCCGATAAGCACAAACTTTCAATTTTAGAGCCAGGGTTGTTCTCGAACCAAAAACCAACCCCCTCACACAGAAAATCACCCAGTGGTAACCCTGAGCTCACTGCAGTGCCAACAAAACAATGACTGTAATCTTGATGTTGTGACTTGTACCATACACTAAACAAAACCCAGTGAGATTACACCTGATTGTCCATTTTCCTTCCATAAAAAGCCAAAGCAAAAAGATCGTCTCCTACAAGTACAAAATCAGATTATTTCTTCAAAAATAGAGCACATGGAAGATCTTTGCTCTACTGAAATTAAGAGGAGTTTCAGGAATCAGGAATTTAGCTTCTACAACTGTGGTGATGAAAAAGGATTGAAAAAAAAATATTAAAAAAAAATGTAAAAATTAAGTAACAGGCTATACGAATGTCCACTGAGTAACTGCACCCGTGCACACCAATAAAGAGAAATGCAACATGGGAACATAAGCATCAGTCGCTTAAGACACTAATACTCTGGATAACACTAAGTGACAGACTTGAGCTGCATGGTAGATTACACACACTACAACATCAAAACACACTCAGGCACAGACACCTGTGACTTTGTGCACTTCATGCAGCCGAGCACGTGATAGGAGGAAAGTTCATGTGCTAATGCATAACTTCATGTAGCCTTGGGGACAGAGCAGGCTCGAAACATCAGGGTAGTTTTCAGTTAGTTCTGTTACTTTCAAAGGAAGAGCAACCACCTGCAGCGTCCTGTACCGTCCAGGTCAGTGATATTCTCCCACAGGAGCACATCAGCCTAAGAAGTTGGGAGCACAAGAAAGAAACCGTGAGTGCCTATTGCAGCGTTTGCCATTGAGCTTCAGTCCCAGGTGAGGGGACATCTCTGGCTCTGCACTTCAGTCTTTTCTACCCAACTCCAGCCCTTGGAGGAAGGCTTGGCTGCAGCTTTAAATCCCAGATCACCCAATATTACTGTCCCTCATTATTTGCACATGCAACCCATAAGCATCTAGGCAAAGTCTCAGCACGGAGACACTCAGCTGTCGCAGCGATACCTGCAGATGTACACAAAGTACAACCAAATATATCCAAACGTCTTAACTCTAGTTTAGAAACAGAAAATTCACAAAGTACCAGCGAGAACGGGACGCAGAGGAGAAGCAGCAAGGGAAGGAAGCTAACTGGAAAACTGACAGTCCCTGTGCGACAAGCAGGGAAATGGGTCTCTTCGGCATCCCAAGATTTACAAGAGGACCAAAAAGTGACTTCCTGCTATTCAAGTCCAGGCTGAAATATAATACACGACTGCCAGCACCAACACTGACTCATATCCATCAGATTTATAAATCAGTACTTTGACAAAGAATGTCTCCTCTGTTGGCTTCACTGGAGACACTTTTAAACTGCTATGATACATTGTTTAATCCACTTCATGTTTAAAGTCATTTCTGAAAAAAAAAAAAAAACAAAAAAACAAAACCAAACCAGTTCTGTGGCACAACGTAGTAGAGGCAAGATTAAAAACCAGGCAACTGAAATCTTGCCTGCTGCAAATACAGAAGCCTATCAGATAGCCTGTAGGACTTAAATGATTGCAGTGTAACATCAATTAGCCCATCTGCGGGGTTTTTCCTAGTTAATCTACAAAGAAAAAACAATTCTCACTGCACTTTTTCACTACAGCACAAAGCCAAAATGCATTAAAAAACCAAGCCACCAAACTGTAAAATACCTACTGCATGGCCTGTGCTCGAAAGGAAACCCATGTTGGTTCAGGGTGTGATTTCTTACACTACAGCCACAGCATCCAAGCTTTCGTTGTCACAGGAGCATTGCTCAACCCCCTTCTCATGAGAAGAAAGCACATCTTTAGGACCAGGCTTACCAGCAGAGCTACAACCACATCAAAAGAAGCTGTACTTCGAGAATAAAAACTTCTACCACTAAGACTCGGAAAACCGTGTCCAATATTGTTTTCTAAAGCTCCTTAAAATTCAGATCCTCTGTTAGCGGCTACAGGCGCGTATCAAAAAGATCGGGGCCATTTAGCACGCACAGTACTGCACCTGCCTCAGGAGTTAGGAAGGCTCTTAAGTTATTTGCAGATATTTGAAAACACACTCTATTATTCCAAGATGACCAGAGTTCACCAACACACTTGCCCGAGGTAACCTGAGCTCCACCTGCAGCGTGCTGGGAGAAGGAGGAGCAGGAGCATCTCCAAACCGCTCAGGCTCACCTAGAGGGCAATAAAGATTTTTCTATCACCCTTTGGGTTAGGGTCACGTAACAGACAAGCTCGAGCATCACCCAACACACGCAGGTAAAGCGCAGGTGCCTTTCCAGAGGGCAGGGAGCCCAGTGCCAGGGCTGCCACCTGCTCGGGGGATGCTGCCGTCAGAAGGCTGGTGCCCGAGCCCGGAGGGACCAAACCAGCCTCAGCCTGGCAGACCGAGCTGGTGAGAAGCGACAGCCGAGAACTAACGCACACGCGGACGGGAAAACCGCGGCAGCTTCAAGAACCTCTCCTTGCGCTGCGGAGGCAGAGCCAGCAGCCAGCGGAGCGTCGTTAAGGGCAGCGAGCAGGGATGCCGCATCCCTCGGGCCGGCTGCGAGCTCCTGCCAACGCCACAGCCGCACCGGCAGCCCGGCCCCGCTGCGAGAGCCGAGCACAGCCCCCCGCGGCGGTACCGGTCCCACCGAGCGCATCCTCCACCCCCGGGTACCGGCCGAGCCCCAGTACCCCAAGAGCATCCTTCGCCCCGGGTTCCCCCAGCGCATCCTCCCGCAGTGGAACCGGTCCCACCGAGCGCCCCCTGCATCCCCGCTACCAGCCGAGCCCCGGTACCCCGAGCGCATCCTCCACCCCCGGGTACCGGCCGAGCCCGGGTACCCCAAAAGCATCCTCCACCCCCGGGTACCGGCCGAGTCCCGGTACCCCGAGCGCATCCTCCAGTCCAGGTACCCTGAGCGCATCCTCCACCCCCAGGTACCGGCCGAGCCCGGGTACCCCAAGAGCATCCTCCACCCCAGGTACCCCGAGCGCATCCTCCACCCCCAGGTACCGGCCGAGCCCGGGTACCCCAAGAGCATCCTCCACCCCAGGTACCCCGAGCGCATCCTCCACCCCCAGGTACCGGCCGAGCCCGGGTACCCCAAGAGCATCCTCCACCCCAGGTACCCTGAGCGCATCCTCCACCCCCAGGTACCGGCCGAGCCCGGGTACCCCAAGAGCATCCTCCACCCCAGGTACCCCGAGCGCATCCTCCACCCCCGGGTACCGGCCGAGCCCGGGTACCCCAAGAGCATCCTCCACCCCAGGTACCCCGAGCGCATCCTCCACCCCCAGGTACCGGCCGAGCCCGGGTACCCCAAGAGCATCCTCCACCCCAGGTACCCCGAGCGCATCCTCCACCCCCAGGTACCGGCCGAGCCCGGGTACCCCAAGAGCATCCTCCACCCCCGGGTACCGGCCGAGCCCGGGTACCCCAAGAGCATCCTCCACCCCCGGGTACCCCGAGCGCATCCTCCACCCCAGGTATCCCGAGCGCATCCTCCACCCCCGGGTACCAGCCGAGTCCCGGTACCCCGACCGCATCCTCCCGCGCTGGCACCGGCTCCACCGCCCCCCCCCAAGCCGGCACCGGCCGCTCCCACGTGCGCGGCCCCCGGCCCTGCCCCCCCCCCCCCCCCCGCGGCCGCCGCCGCCCCTCCCCGGGCCCCGCCGCTCACCGAGCAGCAGCAGCCGGTGCGTCTGCTTGTACTCGCGCTTCTCCGCCTTCAGCGTCTTGTCGATGCTCTTGCTGCGCTTCTTGTCGGCGCGCTCCTTGGCCAGCAGGTCCTGCCGCAGCCGGTGCCGCACCTGCGGGTCCCCGTGCTCCGCCGCGCCGCCGTCCCCCTCGGCTCCGTAGGGGTTTGCGGCGGCCAGGCGGGAGCGCAGGCTGTAGCACAGCCCCATGGTGCCGGAGCCCCCCGCTAGGGCGACGCGGGCATCCCCGGGCCGTGCCGGGCGAGGCGGCGGCGCCCGCCGGGCTCTTAAAGCGCCGCCGCTGCTCCGGGGCTGCGGGCCCGGCCCGCCCCTCCCCGCCCGGACCCGCGCCCGCCCGCACGTGATGCGGACACGGTACCGTATTCTCTGGAAAGCGGCGCCCCGAGCGCGGCTCCTCCCGGTTCTAGCCCCGACCCAACCCCCGCCCCGAACCAGAGCGGGTATCGCCGGTTCGATGTCGCATCCCGGCCTCGATGAGGCTCTCAAGCCCACGGGGCAAAGGGTTCGGTGTCCCCGCTGCGCCCCTGCCCCGTGGGGAGGTCACCGGGCAGCGCATCCCTGCGGGCACGGCACGGGCCGGGGCCGGGAGAGATGCCGGGTGGCTCTTCCCAGTTGTCACCCCTCTAAACCAGCAGGAGTATAACTGGTTTGATGTCTCACCCTGGCCTCGATGAGGCTCTCCCCTCACAAGGCAAAGGGTTCTGTGTCCCCGCTGCGCCCCTGCCCCGTGGGGAGGTCACCGGGCAGCGCATCCCTGCGGGCACAGCACGGGCCGGGGCCAGGAGAGGTGCCAGTCAGCATCATTCCCAGTTCCATCCCGCTAAACCGGCCTGGGTTGCGCTGGTTTGATGTAGCCCCCTGGCCTCGGTGAGGGTCTCACCCCGGCCAGAGGCGCAGGCTGGGAGCTGGGGTGGCATCTGAGCCTCTGGGATGTGGGGATGCTGCAGTGGGCAGAAAGAGCTCAGGTCCGTTTGGAACATTGCAGCTGAGCTCCTCCACCGCCACACCTCATCCCACTGGAAATAAGGATTTGACACTGAGACTTGCTCCATTTTCATACTCCAATTCTTCTTCACCTTCTGCCACACACACTCGTATCTGTTAGTGGCCTCATTATTTTCTATCAACACCATCATCCAGTGGAGAAGTTACTGATGGAGCTTGCTCTCTCACCCTCCCTCTCTTCTGCGGGCACCACAGCTGCTTCTTCACAACACATTTTGCCTCTTCGGTTACTGTCAATTTACTGGGCTTAAGTGATGATGCCAGCTGGGGTAACATCCCCTCTCTGGCATCGTGCTCCAGGCAAAGTGCTGCCAACTTTGTCATACTGTATTTTATACTCATCTCCGGCCAGCTCTGAACATTCACTTATGACTAATCCTCTCTGGGGCCCAGCCACACATCCTGCACTCCGGAGTCAGAGCTTTCCAACCAGCTCTCTGTGCCATAGCCAATCTTCTGCAAAATAGCCTGCGCGGTTCTCACTGAAATCTCAGTTTCTCCTTTCACTGCTTGCTCACAAGTTGGATGCCTTCTTGATGCAAATTTCTTTTTTGAAATCTTCTGCGAGTCTGTGTCAGTAGAAGGACAGATCTGTGAAGAGGGGTCAGTGGCCCTCTCTTCCCTCTTTAATAACGCCTTTCAGAAGGCTGAGCAAGTCAAATCCTATATGACACCTTTGAGTATTTCTCTTGCTTAATCAGGACAGCTTTGATGGGATAGTAGCTGCCCTGCAGGAATGGCAGAGCTGCCCATGGAGGTCTCTGCTAACCAGGTGAGCTGACCAGTTCTTTATTGTACCTTTTTTTTATCCTAGTCTTGGGACCTGGCCTTAAATCAACCAGTTTGGCTTTGTGCTGGAACAGAACTGGAGTTGTGCGCCTGCCAGGCAGTGTTGGCATTTTGGTGGGGCTCCCCCTGAACCCTGTCTTGAAGGAGAGGGCTCACACTTCTTTGCAAACTGGCTCCTTGGCATCCTGTTCTCAGAGTGATTCCAGGAACAATCAGCAATGCCAGAACAAAGTTCAGGAAATGTGTTTAAATGGTCTGTGATTTTGGGCTCCGTTAGAGACATGAGCAAATGCTTCACAGTGGGAACACGCCTGGAAAGACTTGCAACCATTCTGTAAGGAGACACTGTGTGTGTGTCCCTCCTATGAAGGATGTTAGTTATTTCAACAACTATTTCTGTTTGACTTGCTTTCTGCTAACTGATGGCCTGATTCCTGCCTTTTCACTTCTGCAAGTTACGTGGTGGAAAGTCAGTGAGTCTCTTCCTGGAGAAAGACATCACCTGAGCAAAGGGAGAGAACTTCTTCTTCCCATTTATTGTGTTGCCTATGCACCAATCAAGGTACCTAATCAATACCCTGCTGCCTGGCTGTTACAGTCATTAGTAAGTGTACAAATGAAATCATTATGCAGCCAGCAAGTTCCCTTTACACATCGCTATGAGCCCAAGCTTCAGCTACAGTAGCTGTGTGTTGCAGGAATTAATCCTTTTTACATCAGGCTCAAGATGCCCACAACTCACTCTGCCTCCACTGCTGCAATGCCTTTTCCTCTGGGACTGAGAGTTCGTCCTTCTGATGAACACACCCTTGCAAACGTAATGCACCAAGAAAATTTAAAGGTCAGCCTAGAGGTTTATTAATAGCAGTTTTCTTCCTGTGCTTTTTGGAGAGGCACTGGAACAAGGGGAAGGTTATACTTGGAGACAGCACAGTTTGGTGAAGGATGCTGTGTTGTGGGGCTCTGTCGATGTACCACCTGCAAAGGGAAAGCCAACTCTTACAGGCTGTGAACTGAAGAGAAAAAATCCCAACCAAAAGGTAAAATGTGAAACTAGAAAGCAGCATCCAGCCTTTGAATTTGTTCCTCTGTCTCTGCAGGCAGGCAGACAGAGTTTTCCTGTTTGTGCAGTCTATAGCAAGACAAGTTTAAGATCAATCTGCCTTGCTTTGGTTACTTGGAAAACCTTTCCAGCGCAGGTGACAAGTTCTTCAAAGCACACCCTGCCTGTTTTCACTGTAATAGCCATCCTCTCCCAGGTATGATCTGAAGCAGAAATCTGAAAAAGAAGTAGGATTGCAAAGGGGAAGACAAGCTTTCCCTCATTATTCTAAACCCCTAGAATAACTCATAAAACTTACTGATTACTTCTTTCAGGAAATGAAAAAATTCACGTCTTGGTATAGCCCGGCTGTGACCCTGCCTATAGTTACAGTATGGACGTAGTTGCTCAGATTCCAGCTGTTAACAATGTAAGAAGCACAGTTTGTCAGCTTCCCAGCTTACATGAGTTTCAGTTGGTGGCAAGAAGTGACAGCAAGGGTAGGGTCACATATTTCATCTGAGCAAGGAGCGCGTGACACAGATGAACAGCTTTTTGAAATTACACACAGTTTCAGCGACAGCAGAGGAAATTACCTGGAGGAGCAAACCGTCTTCTGCTGTATATGAATACTCTTCACCCACACTGTACTTGGAGCATTTATATTGCGGGACAGGCTTAGGCTTAAAAAAGCACAGATTGCTTCACAAAATGCAGTTAAAGGATATGTTTCCAGAGGGTGTTGGTCACGTCCACAGACACAGGCTACAGATCTTCCCCACTGCCTGTGCACAACGAATTTTATAGCTCCTGGCAGTGTGTTTCAGCTTCATTCAGACTCTTTAAGCAGCAGGTATCACAAGAAGCAAACACCCACGTGTACTGAAAGGAGAGCTTGTAGAGCTCAGCGACACGCTGGGACAAGGCACGGCTCTACCAGCCCAGGAGTTCTTCAAGTCAGAGTCATAAGGGGCTTCTGAGGCACGGAGTCTGCAGTGTCAGCACGGCTGTAGAGTTTGCTGCTCCTCCACACATCTTCTCCACCACTCCCACCCCGCTGGTGGCCAAGCAGTGTGGGGATAACTTAAGATCCTGCCTCTTCCTGACTCCCAGCAGGGAAGAAAGGGAATAGAGTTGTCTTTCCCCAGGCACTGGGCTGCAGATCTCTCTTTAGTTTTGTTCTGTTGTTACTACCATCTGAAACGGGGTGGGGGGGAAATGGAGAAGTTAAAAAGCAGAGTGGTGGTATTTCTAGTCATGGGAAAGTGCTTTGGAGACGTGGTCAGCAGATGCAGTATTACCGTGACTGCACAGCAGGGTTTCAGCTTCTCACCCTGGGCTCATGAAGACGTAGGCTGAGCAAAGCCACCTTCATCTAGAAAGATATTCAAGTCCATTCCATGTATAAAGAGGACAAAGTCTTTATGTGAGGAGATCAGAGTGTACAGATACGGCTGTGGGAGGGGACGACCTCCTGGTCTAAATGTCAGTTCTGTTTGATACCCTCGCAGCCCATCTCTGGTTCCCAATAGCCCCAGGGTGAAGTCCTGAACTCCAGGAGCAAAGCTGTGCACTTCGCTGTGTGTAGTTGCGTAGATAAGCATCCACCTTATTAATATTCTCATTGATTTTATGCAGATGCTAGTTATCCTGAAGCAATTCCCATGAGATCCTTCATTACCTCATCCAGAATTTGTCTTCTCTCTGGTCCTGACAATGCAAAGACCACCAGTAGCAGGAATAAAGGCGTTCAGAGCTGGCAGTGGGACTTGGATATCTGCATCTGAGAGTACTGTATTATGGGTTCAAATTGACATTGGGATATAAATTAAAGTGTGACTATTTGTAGCTGCCTCCATTCCTCTTGCCAAACTTGTAAAGGCACTTGTGTAGGCGTCTTCTAGTAGTATTGGCAGCCTGCGCTCCAGGGACACTAACTGCTCCCTGACAAGCAGCCTCACTGGGCACAGAACCAGCCAGTGTCACCATCCAAACTCCAAAGTACAAGCTTTTCACTCTGGTGAATATAATAAAACTTGCTACCTTTCCCCATGACTATCCTTATGGACACCTAGTTCATTTTCAGCATTATGCCCTAGTTTTCCTTCAGAAATATCAAAATATTTTCCCTTTTTAACTTTTACCCATTGAAGACTATGTGTGAGGTTCCCTGCGGTGGCTCTCTGGGTCATGGAACTGTCACCTGAAAAAATATTTACTGCTTCAGGTGGAAAAAAAAAAGTACATCGTAAAATTCCTTCCATTCAGAAATCACTTAACCAGATGACCTGCCCAGTTCCACTGATTTCACTGGGTTTGTACACATACCTAGCATGAACCTGCCATGTAGAAGGTGCCCCAAGCTGGGCTAGAGAGCCACTGGGATCGTGCTGAAAACAGCAAAGCAAGGGTTTGATAGAGCAGCGTATTTTCATTTCTAAACTGCTTTTTCTCCAGAGTGCAGATACCTCCTGCTTCTCCTCCATCCCTCTCCAGCAGATAAAGTGCCACATTAGTTGTGGAGCTCATTGTGGCACCTCTAGCAAGACGGGGTCGTCATGGGACTCTATAAACAGAGCAGGTTTTCAAGGATGATACACAGCATAAATGAGCAGACTTGTTCTGTCAACAAAGGTCTGTGTGTTTATAAGGACGCTCGAATATGTTTTTAAAGATACTTGGGCAGGTATTTTTAGCTGTGAGAGCCTCTCCAGCCTCCTGTAACACCCCGATACTGTTCTCTGTGCCATTCTCCCCCTCCCTCAGTCATCTGATGGTGAAACTCCCTCTGCAGAAGCAGAGCCCTGAGCAGCAACACGGCCCCTTGTTATTCAGCCTGCACTGACATCTGTTGGCTCTTATCAACCAAGGTAGGAAAAAACAAACCCTGTTGCTTTCATACATACACTGAGATAGCACTCCCAGGCAGAAACAAATAACTAGGCGAGCAATGCTGAAATAACATGGGCTTGGATCCAGGAGCGATAAGTAATTTGTAGACGGTACTGTCCAGTGTGGGCAGGGTCAGGCACATGTAAAAGCTCAGGACCTCCTACACAGTTTCTGATGTACCGTGTTCCCTATGAAACATGCAGTTCCCAGCGATCATACTTCCAGTTCTGTGGCTCTCACTACATTGTGTCCCAGAGCAGCAGGAGTTGCCTTTCTGAAGGAGAAGGCTCAAGCCAGCTCGAAGATGCTCTGTGTTTCACTGCAAGCGTGTTGTTTGGTCCCTGTGACCAATTAAACTCGTACGACATGAACACTCATTTCTGAATCAGTGTCTGAAAAGATCACACAATCTTTTGGAAAAAACAAGTAAGAACTGAGCAAAGTGTTTTGCTTGAACCAGCAAAGTCTTATTCAGATGTACGATTTTGAGAATGTAACTGTACGTTCAGCGTAATACGCGAAGAACAACGGGATGCCCTGGAGTTCAGCCAGCATCCTGCTTTGGTTAAAAGCTCTGTCCTGCAAACACTCTGTACCAAATACTGTACATGCGTTAGCTCGCATCGGTGTCTGGATAGAATGAGATTTATGATGATATTTGAAAGTGCACATTACAAAGCGTCGACCAGAGACTGAGTCTGAAGCCCGGCCGCTGCAATGGCACAAACAGGTTTTGTACGAAGGGGCAAGCGCGGCTACAGCAGCCCCACTGCAGGGGGAGGACAGCAAAGAAAAGCAAGGCAGACCTGTGTGCTCGTGTCTAGAAACCACTCCATAGGAAAGGGCGTACGTTTGTATTTTGGTTTATAGCATCTTCTTATCCCTTTAAGAATTTCTTTGTTTATATGATACAAGAGACTTTGTTTTAAAATGTGCTTTTCCTTGCAATGATGTCAGCCATCTCTTAAGTGACATTTGTTGCTGGACAGCAAAGGAAGTTCTGATGAGCTTTATTCATGTTTGCTGATGACATTTACTTACTCTGCCATTATGAAATAATTCTTTTTATACCCAGTGCCAGAGAAGATGTCTGTGGTCTTTCCCAGAAGTATTTAGATTCAGAATACAATGTTAACCATCGTTCAGCCTTCACATGTCACAGAGGGGTTTGTAGGACTGAATTAATTTCTACTGAGAGTAGAAATAACTCGGAGATAAAATACGAGAGCAGATGAGCGCATGTAGCATGCAGAGTGTTGTTCCTTATTCCTTATAGGAGTCCCTCACACTAATAACTTCAGACTTGTTCCTCGGCAGGACTGATGCTCCACAGAGAGAAACTCCCTTTGGAGAGACTGTATAATTAAGGCACCAGTCCCTGAAGTAGTTCCCACTCCAGTGTGGGAGCAGCACACAGTTGCCCATCGCTGGAGGAAGCCCCGGGAGTCGATGTGACTCAGGGTACAGTCCAGCCACCTGCACTATTTCAACTGAACGTACGCATCCATTTGCTGACTAGTACAAACATGTTACAGCATTCTGGCTAGTCTGGGATGGGAGCTCTGCTTCACCCTATGATTAATTTCCTTTAAAGCTAACAATAACGTAAAAGGAGGTTACATTCAAGTACCAGCCCCAAAACAGCTTGTAATTGCTTTTTTTTTTTTTTTTTTTTTTTTTGTACTTTTTACTGTAATGAGCTCTCTCTTCTCTGAGTTCCTTCACAGATAAATTTGGTAACAAAAATCCTAGACCCACCAAGTACTTACTCTCTGTTGGATTATCTACTACAAAATCATTAGCCAAAGATTAAAAGGAAAATTAACAGATAGATTTCAGCTTTCACAGTTCACGTTGTAAGTGGCTCCAGTAAATAATTAATATGACAGAAAGAGGATTTGCTGAGCAAGGCAACGCTACCAGTATTACTCCATCAACTTATTTGTGTTCTGTCTTGTTAGTTAATCCTGCTCCGAGTATGGCTAATGATAAAACTCAGGTGAAGTACTATGCCAACGTACATCTGCTATTCTTCATTTCCATTTTCTGCTCTGCTGAAGTGGCCACAGTGAAATGGGATGAAGAGGCGGAAATTTGGAGCGTTTAATACCATAGCTATTCATCAAAAGCATTTGAGTTAATTTTGGGACATAATCATGCCCATAGACAGCTGTTTTCTGGCTCAGTCCAAACACTTGTGCCCTCACATCAATGCCTTTCCTTAGAATTAAATTCCTGATGGACAATCCAGGCAGCTGTATGTGGCCTCTGTGGTGCTTGAGTTGCTGCTTAGAATTTTCTTCGAAGTCTCTTCATGTGGCCTGTTAAGCATTTAAGGATGCGTTACATTCAGACTGTCTGCATTCATCTTAAACTCAAGAATTAGACTTTTGAATATTAATGGAAAAAAGAAAATTCAGAACTTTATTTGCAATTCGAAGAACGCTTCTGTTCTGACTCATTATTAAAGAAACCAAGCAAAGAAACTCTAATTCAGAAAAAAACGATCTGATAGCTACATTTCAGAATACTTGTTCAACAATAAAGACTCTGTATTGAAGTGAAATGTAAGGGATCAATAGTTCCCATTTCAGAGAAAATGAGGATTATTGGACAGAAAACAAATCCCTGTATGTGGTTTGATGATTAGGAATGTATACATTAAAAGTATCTGCAAAGCAGTTGATTAATGCAGTTTGTGCTTTCCACTCGTGAGAACTAAAGGGGGAGAAAACAAACAGCTCTCTGTAAGGTTGCTCCCACCCTTTTAAGCAATGTAAGCGATTCTTGCTAGCCCACATTTTGTGGAAGCCTTACAGTGTGCTACACCAACCACAGAAGGGAAATGACAATCATGGAGAATAATTTAGCTTCTGGGTTGACTTTCCAGAATTGTTTTGGCTTTTGCCTTGATAGAACGTAAGACAATTTATTCACAGCTAGAATAATGCAGCAAGGTGATGGGAAAGGAGGGCAAAATTTATTCCTAAAGTAATCACACGAAGTTCACTCTGAAACTGAACCACGTTACTAGAGATGAGAAGAAAAAAAATTAGAAATATGATTTTTTAGGAGCTGCGTTTGCTTAAGAAAAACCCCAGTGGTGTATGGAAAGATAAGGCATGGTCCAAAAAAAAAGAACTAGGTGAATCTGGGAGGAGAGAGAAGTTGATGCAGGGCAACCTCAGAAACTCTCCAGTGCTCTCTAACTTATTTATTTGTCAGAATCTTGGAAGACGTTATTTTCTTCAGAAGAATTTACTTCTAGATAACAGCTTCAGAGAAAAATGAGGGAGAGAGAGAAGGAGAGAATGATGATGCTTGGAAAGGAAGGACTGCTGTAAAAATGTCATTGTTTTGGCACAGGGACACTAGTTGCACCTCACCTTCATCAGCAGTTGGATTTCCTTCTCGTGAAGGATTTCTTCTCCTTAGAACAGCCTTACTTATAAAACAGACATGGTTAAATTCTAAGTATATCATATATAACTTCATTTATCCTGCTGGAACTTTAGCATTCATACATTTCTTGTAAGTGAGTCCAGCTTAGCATGGAAAGATCCCCTGGAAAAGAAGGATATTTTTTTTCCGTTGTTCTGTTACAATAAATTTCACAGAATTACTTTAAATTCTAATAGCTTGGGTTTTAATTATCTGATATGAGCTTGTTTTCCTGTGTTTATTATTTTTGGAAACTCATTTTGAAGAATATTCTGTACTATATACCCTTGGTTATTCTTTGCACTTAAAGAAAATACTAACTCAGTAAACTTTGCAAATAATAGTACGCCTTTGTACGTGAAACAATTGGACAACTCGAATATATGACCTAATATACAAATGTTGCTTTTTTTGGCACAGCTTATCAATAATTGAAACTAGCACCCTGTAACTGCATAATTAGCTTTGCAGTACTAGACTGAAGAGGTAGTAGAACCATGTGCTTCTCCGTTTCGTTTAGAATCCAAACTCTTTACACATACCTTGAAAGAAAAATTAGCAATAAAAATTTGTTGTGTTAGAAAACATGCCAATACTTGGTTTGTTTTAAACTGTCATTTCATTAGTTTTGTATCTGAAGAAACAAAATTAGTATTTCAGCATTGCTGAATAGGTGCGGGGTTTATTTTAATTCCATCATCCATCTCCGTTCAAGTCACACCTTACTTCAGACCTGTATCACCCTATACAATGGACTTGATTGCCTATCTCCTCTTCCTCCTCCTTTTCCCATGGTTTCCAAGACCTACAGCTGATATGATGAAAGGTAGAAGACTTTTGTCAAATTCTAGATGAAAAATACTGTGTAATTACACATTAGTTACTAATTTGTTTGGTTAACCCTTGTGCACTAGACCTATATAAATATATTACCTTCTGTATTCTTACAGACCTTCTTGATATGGTGTCTGAGGAGCCCAGCTCTGGCTGTGTTGTCATTTTTTCAGCTTCTGCATTTTGCTCACCCACTCTTTCTGCAGTGGTTCCCTCTCCACAAGCTATGCTGGGATCCTCCGGTGTGGTTTTATCTGAACTGTGCTTGAGAAGTTAACACGCTCTCGGTTGCCCTGGGGTAGCGCACGTAGATGACGTAGCCTATTAAATCCTCAGAGCAAGGTACTTGCTTCGTCGTATGTTTTGCTTTATATAATACACATTTTTCTGTTGGCACAACAAAACCTGCGTCTGCTGCTTCAGCAGGCACCCACACCTTACTCGGAGCAGTCAGTTCCAGCAGTTTCTCTTTCCTTACGCTCCGAGGGGCGTTTCAGATTGCTCACTGCTGCATCAGGGTAAGCGCATTTTTCATGGCAATCGGTTACTCGATAGCGAAAGTCTCAGAAACTCCCTTACTGGTGCAAAGTGCCATCGCTGATAGCTTTGTTCCAACTGCTCCCAAGTTAAAGGACTCTGGATACTGATCTCACTTTTTCACCTGATAGTGTTTATATCTGCACAGGGTTCAGATGCCACAGTTGAGTGACATCTCTAATCACTGCTGAAGCGGTTTCTCTAATGATTTGAGATCACCAACTGTGGTTCCACTGGAACCCTAGAATTGCTGGTAGAGACAAATGCATCATTCTGACTGCAGGTAGTATCAGTGCGCTCTTCAGAAGTTCCTTGAAACCTCTCGGATCAAAATCAGGTTCTATTTCTGTCATTCTCTTTTTATTGTAACCTACAAGGACCCATACACCGTCCTGACCAAAGCTAAAAGCATATTGGGGTATGAGAGAGCAGAATGTATCATAATTCAGGCTCCTTCTACAAAAACATGAAGACAGAAATAAGAAGCATACGCCTACACTAAGCGTGTATTTGGGAATCTGAAAATAGGGATATATCTGTTCATAAACATCTTCTTGGTTTCATTTAGGAGACTGCAGTTGGGTAAACTAGATTTGTGACATTGGAATCATAAGCTGGGATACCAAAGCACAACTCTAATTCTGAAATGCAGTAAAAAGAAATGGAGTATTAAATACATCAAAATAAATTCAGTTTTGGCTATAAATAAGTTAAAAAAGTATGAATAAATGAATAAATAAATAGGTATTAAAATACACTGCCAGATTATCTGATCTTTTCTCTCAAAGAACTATAATAATCCTTCTGAAAGGACTGACTGAATCTTTCCTCAGAAGAGAGAATAAATGTTTTACTGGAACAACTTTATTGCAGACTTAATTACTGCGATGCAATTTGCTTCGTTTTAAAGCACAGCAGGGCTTTTTTTTCTGTGTTACTGCGGTTACTTTTCTGGGTGGTAGAAGAGAGATTTCAAGTTAATTTTTCAAAAGAATACACGGAAAATGATGAAACTGTACATTTTTAGCTCTACTTTCTGCTCGGCAGGCTCAGCAGAGTCAATGCTGGTAATATCTTCTTCCTACTAAATGTTTTGGAACATTTCTTAGTAGCATCACTGTTACAAGAATTTGCAAAAAAACACAAACCCTGACAAAGCCCCGAGTTCCCAAAATACCATCTGATTCTGAAAACCAGGAACAAGAGGAGGAAGAAGAGAACAATTAAGAGGTAACATGTAGTATTCCGCTACCTGAATTAAAACTCCAATACTTAACAAAACTTCAACTGGGAAAAAGTTTGTTCACAGCATATGGAGGAGCTAAAGAAACAGTTCCAAAGAGAGGTTTTGCTTTGTCTTCTTCATTGCATCTAAAACATTTTAAGGCTTGTTTAGCAATACTTTGGTTTTCGTGCCACTCTTCACACTGATGTTTTGCCTACATTTTATGGGACTGATAAGAGAAAAAAAAAATTTAGGAGTGTTGGTGATGCTCTGCTGTTACTCTCAGCTAGTAATATTGGTACTGGATGGTTTGTAGCTGTGTTACAGGGATATGATAACGTGATGTGACTTTTAATGCAGGAGTGCAGGCAAAAAGTCCTAATGTGACCAACTGAGAGAAGTCTAGAGTAGAATAATGTGCTGCAGCTGACCAAGAATGATGAGAATAAGGTGGAATAGCAGTATTTCTTATCAACAAAATTGTATTCAGAGAAATTAAGAGCTACTCCTTTCCTGCTTTTTCCTCCACCAAGTTTCTCAACAAAAGAATGCAATACTCAGAAAACTAACACCTTGATAGCCGTGCCAGCACTCAGGAACTGTGAGTCATGAGAAAGCAGTTCCAGCTTCCTGTACCAGTGCACCAGAAACCTCTGTGGGAAGATGAGGCTGCACCTACAATATTCTGGTGTTTCTTTTAGTTCTCTTTGCGAGTGGAAGCTGGCAGGTCGCTCGCTTTTCACTGTGCGCGCACAGCGTTTCCTGCACAGCTCCTGCCAGCACCGGCAAAGCACACAGCCCTTCTGTGTCAGATACAATACTCTAAGAGTGATAATTACCCGAGTAAGTGTGACGCAAAGCAAAGCACAGTTGCAACCTAATCCCACCTTAAAAATGGAAGGGGCTCTGTTGTAAATTCACAGCCTTGGGGAACACAGAATCATGAAATCACCTCGGCTGCCTTCCACGGATCAGTGCTGATCAGCCATATACATGCTAACAGAGGGATTTATTTCCCTTAGAATCATAGAATAACCAGGTTGGAAGAGACCCACCGGATCATCGAGTCCAACCACTCCTATCAAACACTAAACCATGACCCTTAGCACCTCGTCCACCCGTCCCTTAAACCCCTCCAGGGAAGGTGACTCAACCCCCTCCCTGGGCAGCCTCTGCCAGTGCCCAACGACCCTTTCTGTGAAATACTTTTTCCTAATGTCCAGCCTAAACCTCCCCTGGGGAGCTTGAGGCCATTCCCTCATTATCCACACAAGAAACTGCAAAAGATTCCTTCTTAAGGCTGGGTTTTTGAGGGGCAGGAGGGTGTAACGGGGCCAAGGGGGAAGAGAAATACATCTGGTTTTGCGGCAGGTGCTGTATCCATTGGCCTTTTGACTATCACTAGGCACTATATGATTGAAAGAGGAGGCTCCAGTGCCAGATGAGCTCCAAAAATAAAACTCCGCTTGGCTGTCAAGTGCAAGGACTCTATGATGATGAAGAACGTACAAATAAAACATGAGTATCTGGTCAGTTAAATCTATCTAACCTGACTTTACAACTTGATGTAATTTGCATAATATTTGCAGGTAATTTTAATGCACCTTCCCGTGTCACATTCCTACTGAAATGGAACAATAATGGCATTTGGAATATAAAATGAAAGGCACAAAGACCATGTACACAAACTCTGTTAGTGTACTGGAGACCTTGACCAGAAAGGCCAAGAATAATATAAAAGGGTGCTGAGCCCTGGTTCCCTAAAGGACTATCTTTCCAATCTTGTTCCTTTCAGACACGCCAAACCAGGCTTCTAGATGCTCATTTGTGCGGTGCAGAAACACAATGTTTTTACTTTGGAGCTAATTAATCCTTAATTTTTCCTTTGCACAAGGGAATCAAAAGGGATAACAGAGTGCATAGCTTTTATGATACATCTCATTTTGAGACCTACTGAAATCTAAATGGCAGCATTTTTTCCATTGTGTGTTTCTGTTGCCTTACAAGTTTGGAGCACTGCAAATTACAGCTGCTTGACTTTTGTTCTGCCTATTTGGTCCTGCATCATTTGGATGGCTCGTGACCAGAGGCATCATGCCTTGCGTAGTTCCCCATTCCTTCCTGCTTATGGGAACATCCTGCTTGTCCTAAGTATCTTTGCAGGGCTAAATATTTCCCCAGAGGAATTCTTCCCTACAATCCCACAATCAGTTCTCATCAACTTTGGCTTAAAACCACACTGACTGCTAAGCATGCCTCTTGGTAGGAATTCCACATTTTCTCATTCCCTAGTCAGGCAAGCCAGTCTTTGAGAGAAAAATAAAACTGTATTTTTATTCTTGGGCTGGACAGTACTCTCCCTCAACCCGTGACACCCAGTGCCACGTTAGGAATCACAGGAGAGACAAATCAAAATGACTTGGGCAAAGGCATTAATGAAATACACGCACAGTCTGGCATGTGTGTTTTTAACCTCCAAGGGCCACCTGCAAAGTCCAGTTCTTGTTGTTAAAGCCTGGGAGCTTGTTCCAGGCCTACCAGCTTATGATAGCACAAGAATTTGGCTTTCGAAGGGAGGCTGGAGTGGCGAATGGCCAGTCCTGGAGTCCTCGCAGGAGAACGCTCTGGTGGTGGAAAGACATGTCATCTAATTTGTCAGAGACACTTCAACACAGGATGGGGAGTTCAGAGGGGATCGTGCTCTATAGCCAAGTTAAACTTTTCTTCTTTCTATGCTAACTTAATTAACTGTCAGGGAGCACAGTCATTTGTTGCTACTAAATAAAAGTGCAGCAATTAGATTCCACACCCCCCCTCCATTTTCTGCTAATGCTCAGACTTCACAACACTCTGTGCAATACTGACACAAAGCAACTCTTGCCTCCAAAGCCTTTGCAATCTCAATTCCCTGATTTAAGCGTCGATAAGCATCTATATTTTTTTTTTGATTTGTCTAGATAGTTTCTGTGGTTCTAGATCTCTAACAATTTCCAAACAAGGAAAGGCGTTGTTTGTGTACCTTTATAAATTCTATGGAAGAAATAAGGTGCCAGCGTGGTTTACCTACGGATCTTCTATGCATTCACTGTCTGGCTGTTGCTAAGGCAACATGCAATTGAGATATAAAGGACAAACAAGAACCTCTCCAAGAAGTGTTATTGAATGAGAACAGTAAGGGAACAACGCAAGATCATCTTAGTGTGGTTCTCTGAACTTCTCTCTACCGGTACAGTTAAGCATTTAGTCTTGCTAAAGTAAAGCTGGAATCGGTTGTCTAAATACTCTAAGGACAGTTTTGCTAAACACTGGTTGTGCAAACACGAGTGCTTGGTTTGGCTTTGCCTTTTGCAGTTGCACATGTGCTTTTGCAAACAGCTCAGCCATGCGTTTGTTTCAGTGCTGGAATGAGAACAGACTTCTTGGTTATCACAAGCTTCATAAAAATATGCAGGGAAGAGAAGGCTGGTGCATTGATGCTCACAGTAGAGACCTTCCAGTCGTTCTGGGAGCAACACAGAATATCAGAAGGACCACACATCTCTGTCGAAGCAGAAGTTTCTGCTGCCAAGGACCAACCTTTGTTTCTACCAACTGTTCAGCTCACTTGGTTGCTGTTTCGAGTAAGTGGATTTTGTACGCACAAGCCGAGACCTGCCGTGTAGAGTAGAAGAGAAGATGTTCTGTGTATTCAGGAGCAGCCACTGCTTTATGGGACTGTCAATCTCCCCAGTGTTTTTGGCCTCTGTTGCTAGGTGACAATATTTAAGGAAAGAGAAGTCACCTCCTAAGAGAAGCGTTTGCAGCCATAGGCAGCGATAATTATAAAAAAGGCGTTAAGACAGTGTGGCGATGGCATCATGCCCAACAGATTTGTTTTCTTCTTATTACAGAAGGGGACAAACCACATCTTTTGGAAATCCTTGGCTTTCTGCTTAAGGCAAATCTAGTTCAATGCTGGAGCTCTCCCTGTGCTGCCATGTTTTTAATTCTCAGCTTCAACAGAAGTGTACAAAACACTCTACATTGTGTCCTTCTAGTTTTGTGGGTCTCAGTATCAGGTAAGCAGAAAAATCAAAATGAATGTATCCTTCGGTGCAGATTTTCAGATGGCTGCAACTCTACTGAATTTTGTTGAGGGGGAAAAAACGTTTCTTCAATTTCAGTTTACTTTATGCCATTGAGACAGCCTGGATGAGCCTCCACACAAACCCCTGCTGTGCTGTTCTCTTGTTGACCCTCCAGACTGGTGCAAAGGGCTCTGGGAATACGATGGCTTTTTTGCCCTGCCTCAAGGTAGGAGCCTTGTTTTAATAACTGAAAGATTGCTGGAACAATGTCATGGGAGGTGCAAACAGTGCCCAGCTCTGCTGCATATCAGGCTGTGGTGTTTACAAAGAGAAGGAAGTACTCACAGTATTAGCAGGATTTGCACTGACTGGGTTTTCTGAAAACACAGTTCCGTGAACTTCCATTCTTCTATTTTGTTTGGTTTTCTCTTTTAAAGAGAGCTAGAACATATTTGCCAGGTGGCTAGAAATTATTTAAATGACTTCATGTTCAATCAATAGGCTACATTATCCAGTATTTGCGTGGGATAAGTAGGGTGTGAAAGATTCTTTAAAACAAAAACCCTATTTAGGTCTTTGTGACAGCAAATGGAGGGGATGAAACAATATCTTCTCAGCTATCTTATAGCTTAGTTCACTTTGCTTTAGGCCCTCTTCCCCTAGGATCTTTATTACACAACTCCAGAAATATTAATCCTTGGAATTACCACTTGCCTAAATCCATTAGTTCCCGTCTCTATTGCAGTAGTACAAGGAGGACCTTCCCACATCACAATATTGGATGTGTCCAGGCAGGCAGTGGGCTACGGTTCTCACTGGGCTTCTAAAAACAGCCTGAGAGACTGAACAGTTTTGTTTCCTAGCAGAAGTAAGCAGAGAACAGCATTTTACGTGCTGCGAGTTTTGACTGTCCTCGCCTTTCTCTGTACTCTTTGCTTGGTGTCTCTTGCAGGAGCTGTCTCCCCTGCCTGCCTTTCTTCTTAGTTGTTTCTTAACACTGCTCTAAAGCTGCACAAGCCAAGTCAGGATAATTTTCTTAAAGATAGTACATTATAACCTACAAAGCATGCCTTCTCATTTTCTCTGCTTGCTGCGGTCTTGCAGACGCCCCTCACTGCTGCTACCAATGTCGTTCAGAGCTATATAGAATCATAGAATAAGCAGGTTGGAGGAGACCCACTGGATCATCGAGTCCAACCATTCCTATCAAACACTAAACCATGTCCCTCAGCACCTCGTCCACCCGTCCCTTAAACCCCTCCAGGGGAGGTGACTCAACCCCCTCCCTGGGCAGCCTCTGCCAGTGCCCAATGACCCTTTCTGTGAAAAATTTGGGCAGCCTCTCTGCTGCGGTGCCAGAGGAGAAAAGTAGGGGCTGAAATCTGGCTAAGATATTGCTGTTTCCTGGCCACTGTTGTGTCCTTCCAGTATTTACTCTCTCTTGGCTCCTCTCCTGTTCACTGCAAAGGTTTGGGCAGCGCAGTTTTTAGGTTTGGAAAAGTGAGTTTGCAGAAAAGACCCAAGAAAGAACTGAGCAAACGAAAGTAGAGCAGGGCTGGAGGGTTACTGCCCTTCCAGCTCTGCAAAAGGAGAGTGGGGTATCCCAGAGCTCAGTTAGCAATTGGTGGAGTTCAGTTAGTGCTGACTAATGACGAGAGACAGGAAAGCATCTAGGAATAGACCCCAATGAGCTCCTTCTATTATATCCCCAAATCACTGGTTGCTAATCTCCGAACTCCACGCAGAGTAGGCAGCTGTAAACATCCATCTTCCTTTACAAGGGCTCCTGTTGACTTCTCACTGGGCTGAAGTCAACTCACAAAGCATCTCCCATCGTTTATCACATGTTAGAGCACTGTGAAAGCACGGGGGCGGGGTGGGTTAATGGTTGCTCTTCACGTCTCATCAGACACATCTTTTTCCTTTAGATAAAGGACTCTGATCCTACATCTAATAACTAATAGCTCACCCATGGAGGGGCTCGCACTGGCCCATCCAATCCAACCAAGTTGATTGGCTTTACCTGCTTGATTTTCCATAGAGACCTGAAGCCACCTAGTGCAATCTTACAGCTAAAGCTAAACTGCAACACACTTTTCTAGCTCTTCTGTCTTTCCAGATGACTTCTGACTTCTGCTTTCTGCCTCCCTCCAGTGGCAAGTCATCAAAAGAAGAGAGGAAAGTTTGCATGATAGCACAGGCAGGGAGCAAAGTCCTGTGCCAAGTGCGATGAGCTGCAGGTAAGAACCAGGGAACTGTTAGAGTTGAAGAGGAAGGATCTTTTGGTATTAATTGAGGACATTACAAAAGGGAAAGGTAAATACTAGCAGCTCAGCCAGGATTAACTCAGAGACTGCAGTTCTGCACAGCAGATGCTATCATGGTCTTTCTTCCATTATCTCTTACAACATATTTTTTAGGTTAATTTTATAGATGCTTTGTGATTTTTGTGAGGTGGGTTTTTTTTGTTCTGTTTTGTTTTTCATTTATCCTGGATATCTCATCACTTCATTTCCAGAAAAATCAAGAACTGACTGCAGTTTTCCTGAGTCATTACCTTACATGTATGTATCTTCAACCTTACATGTATCTATCTTCAACATACAGTTTTAGTCTGAAGAAATTGGGAGGCATTCCCATTTCTCTTGACAATTTACTCTATCATCTAATGACAGTTGTCCCTTTAAATGATAACTCAGTGTTGTCAAGCTCTTCTCCCGACACCAGTCCTAGTAGTAATAATCCAGCAGAGTGCCCATGTCTTACATACTTTGGAAACAGGTAAATTGCCATGTAATTATGGAAGCCATAATATCAGAAAATGGGCTACTAAAGAATCCCCAATGACACATCAGAACAATACACTACACACAAATTTTGAGCATTTTTAAGTATAGCTCTTACTGCACGGAAAAATTCCAAACAGCACTTTTCTATATATATGTCTACAATGAGTAGACAAAAATACTTATGAAATTTAGGTCATCTTTAAAAGCAGCATGCAAATTCGAATGCAACTAATTTTGCCTGGAGGTAGTGCTGTCTTGGGATCACAATTCGGTAATTCTGAAGAGTGGAAGAGTTTGACAAGCGTATTAGGAGTATGTTTATGCATTCAGAAAACAGCAGAGTTTAAAAAGAAAAGCTCACCTGCTGTACGAGGACTCTTGGGGAACATCACCTGAGCCCTTCAACTCAGCTCTTGCGATTTACCGCACCTTGCGCAACTTACTACAAGTCGAGTTCTTCCCTCTCTCCTGCTATCGATCTGTTCTATTGCCTGGATTGAACACCTAATGACAGACTTTTGTTCTATCTCTATTAACTCTGTCGATGAGCAGAGTAACGTTATTGTAAAATTGCCCACGGTACAACTAAGAGCTTGGCCAGCAGCCCCCGGACTTGTCAGATTGATAACCAGAATCCTTTAGGGACACCACATGGGCTTTCTGTGTTGGAATAACGAGGCGCATTTTGATTTTACAGTTAAGACAGGGTGAAGCTTTCTCAAAGCCTTTCTAGGTGAACAAAGATTGACTAAACATTTTGCGTTATCGGCTGCAGAATCTCACAGATGTTTCCTTGCCGAAACCTTAAACAGAATGCCAAATCTTTCAACATCACATACAAAGCTGGTCCAGAGCCAAGCCTTTACGATGTCATTTTGCGTTTGCCTATAGTATCGCATGCGCCTGTCAAATCCGCTTCCTGTTTTGGATATTAGATCTCAGGATGGAGAGCTTCCAAATACTAGCCAGCTCCAAAGTAAGCTGCGGTCCACAAAAATAAAAACAATAATATCAGAAGAAGTATAAATACTCAGATGAATAATTATGCTTTTATTATTTCCTGGCTTGCAAGCTTACATGTGATCATAGGAGGGGGAGCAATTTTAAAAGGAATATGCTAGATTCCTGCTGGCTAAAGAGATGAAGGTTTCTGTTACTCTCACGGGTTTTACATCTTATGTGTCAATGTGAAATCCAACAATGTATGCATTGAAGACCCATCCCTTATGATATTCATACAATGGGCTTTGGACTAAGTTTGTGAATTTGTTTACTTTAAAGACAAAGGGAATGCTCTTTTGTTGTCATTGGCAATATTTTCAGAGAGACAGGAGTGGCTAAATGGTGAAATTGCTTGCGAAGCACGATTCAGAAAGAAGAATGTTGGTGGGAACGTTCTTAGAGTATATGACCTGTAAATGTCCCTTCAACCCAAAGCATTAGATGATTCTAAAGTCACGTGTGTGAATGTGGATACCCGTAACAAACAAACTACTGGTATTTTAAACACCAAAGTTACAGCTGATGTCTCCATGGCTTTGGTCTTAACCTTACATCTTTGGGAAGAATATTCCCAAATTTTCAATCTAGATTTATTCATTAGGGCTGGCTGACAGGAGGAAAGAAAATGTTATAAAATACAACGCAAAAAAAAAGTATTTGATAATAGAAAAAAAATTTAGTTAAAAAAAAAGGAACATTTATAACTTCTTGAGTAATTTCTAAATCAGATCAGCGTTTTCAGATGCTTTCTATAGCACTGAAGTTGCAGACTCTGCCACAGGGCTGTCATGAGGGCAGTGTTTTGTAAAATATTGAATTAAGATAAAGTACACACTTAATTTAGAACAGCTGTTGCCTTAATTTTGTTTTCAACCAGTAGGATGAAACTAATCAAAATAAGACAGAAACATGAGTCTGAAGCGAACCACTATCCCTGTGATCCTACCAGAGCAAGAGCAACATCTCCAAGATACAGCTAAAGCATCATCATCACATTGTCTTACTGTCCCTGTTCTCTCGTGGGATCTGCAGAAAAACGATGGCAGAAAGAAACGGTGGCAACCCTGGCAGAACTACACCTTGGGAAAGTTAAAAACCAGCGAACCATTACTCGTAGGAAAGATGATGCGTGGAAGCAGAAACAACACACCCTGCTGGGACGTGTCTCTGCAACACAGCCACGACCTGCAGGAATGAAACCCTCCTGCTCTCCAAGAGCTGCACCAAGAGCTCATTTAAGGGTAGCCCGTGTATTTTAGCAAGATGCCTACAGTTTTCCACCCTGTCCCTCCCAAACACTACTGTTGCCCAACATACTTCAATGTATGTGGAAAATTATTTTTTCACAATGCTCCTATTTAGAGCTCAGTGATTGCCTTAAGTTCCATTAAAAATACTAATAAAAATAAAAAACATTAACTGTATGTTCCGTTACACTATAATTATTCTGTACAAAAAAGTTAAATATACGCACTAAGACATCAAACAGGAAAACATAAAGCAAACCCACCCTGTACGTGAGCACGTGATCAGTGCAAAGCATCTTGTCCTACATATGGATTTTTGCCCCCCCCCCAACTCTGATGCATGTTAAATTAAGGGTCACTGAATGACTTACCTCTTTTTATAGACCCCAAAATTATTTTCTGCTTTAAAGAATATGGCCCTACCACCAAAACTTTGATTTGAAGGAATGTCTCAGCTTTGTAAAAGGCTAAATCACACATCTAAGTGCCTCTGTTCCTACTGCTCATGCTACACCACACAGAAGAGAGACAGTTTGTGCCCTTTAGCTGACTGCCTGGCACTACCACCGGGATGAGATGGGAAATTTCTCTGATCTACAGCCACTTTGCTTCTCTGCTTGCTTTTTCATCCATTGTTAACAAAGAGGTCTCATCTTTTAAGTAGTCACGCTTCTATTCCTTAAAACAAAATTCTTTAAAATACTCCAGCAAATCCTTTGCTCTGCTCATTTCCAGGAGGGTTAACAGAAACCACGAGGCTCAGCTCCGGTACTGGGTCCAATGCACCTTTTTTGGATTGTCAGGCTATAGGACCAAGCAAGGCTCTAGCCCAGTCCAGCCCCAGGCGATGCTCTGATGGAGATACAACTGCACCAACCATCATTTTAGGGGTAAGCAGAGCAGGGACCTTCAGTTTCTACGACAGAATATGAAAACTGCAACCCCCACCTGCCCACAGGGGAGCCCACAGTTTGGTCCTGCTGTGGTTTAGCTCAGGATGGATGGAAAGCACACCAGAAAACCTTTCTAGCAAACAAGAAACACTTCTGGATGCTATTGTCTGACCCCTACGTACCAACCATGCTTTTTACTGCTATGGTAAGTGTTCCCCCTTCCTTCATGGGGGACTGGCCCAACTCTCCAAAATTCCTCAGGAGCATTTCAGGGACACGGTCTCATTCCTGGCAGCCTCCCCTAAGCTAAATTCTCTCTGGAGCCTGGAACAGCTGCTTATTCCTCCAGCTTGGGCCTTTGAGATGTAAATAGTGTAATCCGACTTCAAGAGGCAAGGAAATATTAGCAGAATTTAATGTAAATACTATATAAATCATCCCAAAATAGCATGGCCACGGGATGAGCCAAAGACACTAACTGAAAGTTAAACAGACTAGGTAAATATAGACTAAATATATTCCCCTCCTGGAATTGCCACTGGAATGGATCCAGACGGGAAATAGGTTAAAATACAGTCTTGTGGCAGCGATATTAAAAAGCCATTGGCCCGTTTGGTGACATTTATAATGAATTTAATGTACTCCATACATTTTTAATACATGCTGAGTTAAATATTATCAAATCTATAAAAAGATTATGGAAAAAAATATCTGGCTTCATATGGGTGGACACTGCCTGGAGCTCGCTCTGTGGGTTTTGTGTAAAAGAAGCTTTTGAAAGAAAACATGAAAGGGGAAAAAGAAAAAAAAAACCCAACCCTGTAGTGCAGTTTTTGAAAATTGTAACTTGCACCTTTGGAGCCTACAAGTCACCACACATCAAGGCAACAGAATTTCCAGGACTCAAACCGCAATGGGGACCAAGGAATGAGACGTAATAATTATATCCCTTGCACACACAAATGGAAAGATATCAGTTTGATTGTCTAGTGTGGCTTTGTGCAGCTCCCGATTCAGAACAGAGTAAGTATAAAAGGACCCTTTTCTCATACGGATGCTTTTTAAGCAGGTCTCTTCCGTACAAAGCATCACGAACAGCAGTTTTATTCATAGGTACTAGAAGATAAACAGATGCCCTGACTTACCTAGTACAGTCCTAAAATACCTGCGCTTGACTCCATGTCACGAAGATCAGTTTTCAAAAAGAAACTTTAACTTCGTCCAATATTTTATCCAGATCTCAAGCAGGGTGGGATCTCCATGCCTCTCGCTCTCCTGCCACACTCAAAGAAAGCAGTCAGTGCCTATGACCTCTCCATCCCCAAAACACCCAGCATGGCTCAGCTACCCAGCAGAATTCAACCCAGAGGCTACAGGTGAAGCCCAACACACCCAGAGGGAATCCAGGTATGTCTGGACTGACACAATCCTCAGCTTCTTTAACTGGATCCGTGTTCGTGACTTATAAACTAACATTTTCATCATGAAAGGCTGGAGAGAGTCTGAGGCAAGTGTCTCCTGTTGTGCAGTCCCCTTTCATGAAAGCTCCTGAAACAGCTGTATCTAATTAAATAAAATTATCTTTCTTTGCAGAAATTTTGTCTTCTGTTTGATATGCCGCTTCTTCAGTGTACGGCAGGGTGACCGACCAGCCCCTGGAGCCGTGGCCAGACTCACAGAGCGTGGTTACAAGGTAAGGTTTTCCCCTGACCAAAGCTCGACACACAAGTTCAACACTCAGTAGCTAAGAAGCAACACAGGAGAAAATCTTTTCACCTCACTTTAGCTTCGGGCTGTTCAGTCCCACACACAGAGCAGGAGGGAAGAAAGTTATACAAAAAAGGTAAGAGAGAACAAGAAACACGCCGGAGGTAAGTGTCGCTGCAGCTTCTTTCTGCCTTCTGAGAGTACAGATTTTGTTACCTCTATAAATGGTGTTCCAGATGCAGGAGGAGGTATTTGCAAACACCCACCAAGCCAGGCTCCCTGCAGTCACTGGGAAGCAGTTTAGCCTCATGGGTGCTCAGACCACAGCACCCTCCAGAGCAGCTTTTCTCTCTAGATTTTTGGTATGGGACTAGGCTAATTCACCTCCTCAGGCTCCATGTAGCCTTGCTGCTGTAAAGGTGGCACGGAGAGCACCCTATCGGACTCCTCCAAGTCATAATTCACCACAAGCACTCAGCAGAGGACTTGCATCCCTTTTACTTAGGCAGCATACAAAGACCTGACAAACCACCACACCCTTCACCGAATAGTTCCATCCAAGAATCCGATATGCATACAAGATGCCATCCATAAAACTTCTTTGCTTTAACAAATGAAGCAGGTCACCCTTGTCCTCCCCTCCCAAGTCTGTCGTGCAGTTCATAGCAAACTGCTGCTCAGAAGACATTGTCCCCGTGATAAAGAGCAGCACTGGCACGCTATGGACCATCAGCCCCCAGCAGCAGGTGGCCACAGAGAAAGAGCCTCCTAACTTACCTGCCATCTATGTCAGCTCCCACTGGACCATCCTCATGTAACAAGCTACAAGGAGGAAATGAGAAGGGGGAAACAAGGAGAAAGAAATAACCTGTGAGAGTATATTAGCCTGTGCCTAATTGTCAACATCCTCTTACAAGTGTGGTAAATTAAACTCTAATTCCTAGAAAACAACCTAAAGAGGCACTTCCCTGCCTTTACGTTGCTTCTGAAGTCTGATGTCAGGTCCTGTGTGACCCTGCTCCATCGCCCGTGGTTGCTCAGAAAGCAGCTGAGGAGACAGAAGACATTTGGGAACCTAGAGCTTGGGAGCCCCCAAGCTTCAGTTCCCTGCACATGTACTGGGGCGAGCCCTGTGCTGCTTTGTTATGTTTGAAGGGTTGGTCCAGGGTGCCCTGCAGTGTGGAGGATCCAGGCCCTGTCAGAATTTTACAGAATTATACGGGTACAAGCTGCCCAGCACGGGAGCTTTTCTGTTTAATGTTACTGAAGTGGTGCCAGAATATAGAATCATAGAATCACAGAACGATTGAGATTGTAAGAGACCTCTAAGATCGCAAAGTCCAAACGTCAGCCCAACACCGTGCTCCTAAACCATGTCCTGAAGTGCCATGCCTACACATTTCTTGAACCGCTCCAGGGACAGTGACTCCACAACTTCCCTGAGCAGCCTGGTCCAGTGTTTCACCACTCTTCTAGTAAAGAAATTTCCTGATATCCAATCTAAACCTCCCTTGGCACAACTTTGGGACGCTTCCTTTTGTTCTATCACTCATTACTATATACATCAAGTGTAGTCACCTAAATCCATTGAAATCAGCCTCTAGTGTCTAGAATTCTTTCCCACAAACAACCACTTAAGCAAACTCAAGCTGATTCTCAATTTTGATTTCCTAAATAGTTATCCTGTTTGCTTTTAAGGTATTTCATATTCGATTTCTTTAATATTAGGTATTTCTTTTTTAAAGATGGCTTCTATTAAGAGACCTCCAAATTAAATCCAGCAGAATTATATGCTTTGAGACATAGCAAAATTGAAGAATATGATAACCAGTCATCAAAATCTAATTTCTCATTTATTTGGACTTGCTGCATTCAGCGAATAACAGTAGAGTTTAACCTTATGCCACAAAACCTCAGGCTACTTTTCATGTAAAATCTGCCTCATTTTGGCAAAACACAAAATTTCAAGAGTAGAATTGACTAATTTGGAGACTGTTTCTACAGGAAGGAGATTGAAAACTTGGTTTCAGAGCACTGAAATTAAAACATTTTGACATTGGCTTCAGTGGTCAGACTGAGTCAGTAAAATATAGCTCTTTGTCAATGAGTTTCCCACGACAGTTTTTGGTGCCAGACAGTTGCTTTCTACCACGTGTCTAGAAGGGCCAAAGGCAGAGCTCATTTACGTTTAGACCTCCTACAACTATGTTCAAGCAGACCAGAGAACCAAAACAGCAAGGGAGAAGCAAATATAAGAAGTAACGAAGTTCTGCTTAAAAAAAAAAAAAAAGAAAAGTTGCATTCTGCCCAAGAAAAAAATACAGCCACAAGTCCCAAATGAAAATTGTTATTTTTTCTCCCTTCTGCGTTAAGCTTTCCATAAGGTCTTTAATCAAGAAGACCCATGGCTAAACCAGATGTGTACTGCATTGTTGGAACATCATCTAAAACCTACGACTGGTTCTCCGCAGAGATCACCTCTGACACGGGGAAAGGTGTAATTCATCAGAACTCAGCTCGACTTATCTGCAAAGCAGCTAGAAGTGTGTGCTGGGTGGGATTTTTCACCGTCAACGCTTGGGTTGAGCCAAGAAACGTTTCCAAAGGCTGACACTTGAGCCACTGGGCAGGGACCAGCAATGATTAAAACTTGGTCACCCTGTTCCCAACTCAGTTGCTGACATTACATAAATTGGGGCAAGTAATTTCCCGTGGGTGTCCCAGTCAAATTATTGTAAGCTCCTTGTGACTGGCTTATAGAGAAACTAATCCTGTGCATCCCTGATTACTGTTGAGTCAAACAAAGTAAATTAGTGTAAGTCTTTCAAAACTGCCCCAAACCATTCAGGAAAAGCTGTTACTCTGTTAGGTCTGTTTTCAGATGAGCACTGCGAAAAGGAATTTGAACAGAGCAATGATGTCACACACAAACGTTTGGAGCACTCCGTGTTCTCAGAAATGTAAATAATGCCATGAAACGCCACATGGGATATGTAAGCTGCTTTAATAATAAATTTATTAAGCGGCAAGGAGCCACTCTACTTTGTAAACCGATTTTACTCAATCACAGTCCCCCTATTTTTTCTTTTTCCTCATTTAACATGAATACATTCTGTAATCTGTATGTGAAAGATTTACGTAGAGATGTTCTGGACCACTCTCGACGACTTTTGCTGGTCATAAAAACATTAAACATGCAGAAACAGCACCGTATTAAAACTATAGGCCTCTTCTCATTACATCTCCATTGCTGCTAAGCTAAACTGTCACTGAATAAGCCAAGCCTACAGAGTTTTTTTTTCCTTGTTCTGTGTTCTGAGATGTAGAGGGGCCTGCAGAAATGTCTGATACCACCTCACATATAATAAGTAATTCAAAAGGCTTTGTTAGCAATAGCTGCAGTTGCTTCTTCAGACTAGAGAGAGCTTCTCATGCATCAATGCACTTAAGTTAGGTTTTGTGAGGAGCTCAGCGGAGGATGCGCCCTCTTCCTGATACAGTTAGTTGAGCCTGGACTCTGCACCACTGGTATTGTTCAGCAACTGTGTGCACCAATAATTTAAAAAAAACCCAAGAAATCAGGCTGTTTTTGTCAGAAACAAGTAATAAATCTTATCATGATAGTAAAAAAAATGGCAATTTCTGATGCGTGACATTTTCATTGCTTGAGAATGAATCAGTGCAAAGTGAGGTAACCCATGCACCCTGTCACTTAGGGCTGGGGGCACATTAAACCAGACGCCGCCTTTTGGAATCTCTCTCCATATCTTCAGCAGGAGAGTCTCCATTGCACCCTAGAGGGGACACCAGGTTTAGCAAAGGGTCTTCAGATGCCCCTCCAAATAGGGACAGCAACAAAGCCACGCCATAGCCAGTAGCTCGTTCACCCTACAAAAGAAAAACCAAAACAGAGAGCAATTCATGCTTCAGATTGTATAATTTGAACCCAGTTTTAATTTACCTGCTCACTCAACACTTGGGATCCCTGGCAGGTCTGCTCAGCTTGTGCTTCTGTATCCCTACTGGTACTGGAATCTGTCCCAGTTAGATTAAAGCAACACATCAATTGATTCACATGAGAACAGAGCTCACACTGACTCAGGCATGGAATTATGCAAGCAATGTTCAAGGCAGGGAATGTTCCATCCAGCATGAGTATGGGTGTGAAGTCTACGTTGAGAAAGTCTGTTTATAAAAAAAAAGAAGGGGGGGAAGAATATTGACCTGTTTTTTAGGGGAAAAAAAGAATATGCACAATCCTTTATTCAAAGGGAGGAGGGGAAAACCCCAGGAGGAAACAAATGTTTTCTCTGCTGGAGGTCAACAGGCAGGATAATCAACTCTGGTCAATCATCTTAAAACAATATGGGTAAAAATGGAAGGCTAGGATTATTGCCACAAACAGAAAGCAGGCAAGTTGTCGAAGTTTACAGCATCAAGGATGTTGCTGATTAAAGTGACCATCAGAATATTTCAAAATGAAAATGAAAAATACGAACAGATGAAGCTGCCAAAATGAAGACATTCCCAATACAGATGAAGAGCCAATCCTTTTCAAAAGAACTCTTCTCCACCTAATTCTCTGGTGCTGATTTTGATGGCACAGAATCCAGAATATCTGCAGGCACAAGCAGTTTTCTTATGCAGCTTGTTTGCCCAGGAAATTGTGGAATTCATGAGACCATACTCACTGCGTGAACAGGCGCGGCAATGTCTATATGGACCCAGACTCCAGGCCAGTCAAAGCCAATGTGAGAAGCAATAAAGAGCCCAGCACAGGAGCTTGGGGTATTGTCTCGGTCCTGCAGACGCAATGAACATATAGTTAGTCGTACCAGAAAAGAAAATGTCAATACTTTATTCTCGGTCACAGAAAATACAGTTGTGCAAACCTAATTCAAAGGTTAATGAACAGTCTTGCAAACCAACTATACTGTAAATCCTTTGACTTAATCCCTGATAGTTCAATTCTTCTGCCCAAGCTCCTTTCTGCAGTGTTTTAGGAACTTGACTGCACATTTTAACTCTCAAACGCAGTAAAAGCCGCTGCAGCAGTCCCAAAGGCCTCTGCCCTCAATTTCCTGGTTGCTGCATTCCCAGTTACTGTATCTGCTGATTATGTATGATCTGATAAATACCTGTCTTTGTTTCTTAAACAGTTTCCATCCAAGAATTCAGGATTCATATTAGGGCCATGTTTAAAAAGCAAGCAACCCAAAGGTACCTTTGCAGCAGGCTACCTTATTTAAAATTTACACTAAATATCAGTGCAATGACATACAGCTTGCAAAATCCCCTGGTGAAAGACCCTGAAGACTACAATTACATGTCCCATTTATAGAAGATTTCACCACGAAGAGCTTTCAGCTAGGTATCAACAGGCCAGCGCATTACCTAGAAAAGACACATTTTTATGTAATAAATTAAATTGAAAAGAAAAGGAAAACTCTTACTGCCACAGAGTTCTTCATGTCAGCTACAGCAGAGGTAAATTCACTGAAGTGGAGCTCAGGGCAATACACAAGAGGATGGACCAAGTCTCCACAGTTCCTACCAGCTTTAACACAAGCCTTTTCCCACTCTTCATTATTGGTAAGGACAGCAGCATGATACTTCCCTGTGGCAATTCCCTAGTAAGATATAAGACAAAAATCAGGAAGAATTAATCTTAACCGTGCTGAGTAGGATAATTCTATACTACTCCCTCTCAGCATTAACAGCTACCTTCCACCTATCAAAACCACCAAGAAAAAAATATCTATACACAGACAGTAAAAGGATGCATGCCCCCCGTCTACTAACAGTTCCTTTTTAATACCTGAGCTCCAGTAAGAGTGGCCATATCAAGAATGATATCAGCTCCAAGGTCCTTGCATGCATAAGCTACTCCATCAGCCAGTATCAGTCTACCTTCTGCATCAGTGTTATTGATTTCCACAGTTCTGGAAGAAAAGAGGGTATTTAATACAACTCTGCTTCAGGCTGGAGGTTGAGACTCAATTATCTGGACTGGAATAGCAGATGAGAAAGCAGACTCAAATCTAATATTGCTTTTTTACTTGACTCTGGAAGTCCATATGACTGCTTACTCTCTGGCTGCAAGGATCCAGACAGAGCAAACATGGAAAAGGGTTACAATAGTATTGCCCTCACGGTCAGGTTTGCTTGTTGGGCCTATACAATACCTAGAATGTTGAGGTGGGACTTTACCCGTGTGCTTTACAGAAACTTCCAATACATATTACGTATTCTAACTTGCGTTTATATACTCAATATGAAACCCTAAGCATACTAAAAACTCAATACTATGGCTGTCTGAAATGCTATTATCAATAATTAGAGAAGCTGATGAAGGACAGGTTCAGAAGCTACATGGTACTCAGATAAAGTGAACCAAAGATGGTATTTCCTCTCAGTGTTTCTGTGAAAAGAATAGAAACAATCTTACTTTCCAGAGTAAAGAACATGAATGTCATCAGGTCTTGTTGCACGTGGTCCGACTGCATTCTCGGCCAAACAAAAAACTGCATGAAGATTGTCTTTAAAACCCTGTAATAACAGTGAGAGAGAAACAGCTTTTGATTCATATCAAGCTAATTTAGTGGGACTGAAATCAATGAGAGATTACAATTTCTTGACAGCAATGACACTAATTACATGGGAAATGTGTCACTAATGTCTTATATCCTGAAGATGAGGCCAAGAGCTATAGAAAACGGTCAGGAGGAACTAACATGTAACACCGGAGAGTCAATGAAAGCCTACGTGCATGCTAGACACAAATGGGGAAGAGATAAAGAAACCTTCTGCCAACTGATCAGTACAATCTTCTTGCAGTGCCAAGTGATCCTAGGAACAGAAAGGGAGCCAGCAGCATTTAACAAATAAAAACATAGATCCTCCTCAACCGGGATGGTAAGCCTTAAAACCATCAAATTTTTAGGAAAACCAGGGCCAGTGTTACTGTTAATCTCTCGATAAAAGCCTGTAGCTGAAGAAATCTGGACTTGCTGAATCAGCTTGTGCTCTGAAGTCTAAAGGGCAAATGCAACAATCAAAACCTTTCAAAATAACGGGCAGCATCTAGAAACCATAAAGTAACTCTTGTCCAGCCAGTGGGCAAACAGCATTGCTGATGAGATCACCTTCTATCTATGACCTTTTGCTCTTCCAAAACAGACCGTGCAGCAAAAACGTCACTCTATTGACAATCTCCCAATGGACTGCACCAAATTTTCATCCTCCAAGTGGGAGACGTGGTTAATCTACTGCCAAGAAGTGAAAATCTGCTTCCATTCAAAAATGTAAGAACATGTTTTTCTCTTCTCCTTCGTGTTGGGAACCCCGCAATGCATGAAATACATATGTCTAGGAAAAATCACTTGCATAATTCTGCTATTCACAGCCTTTTAAAATCTCACTGTAAAACTGTCGAACAGTACAAAGCCAGATATTTTCTGAAGATGGATAATAACCTCTCTCCCTCTTCCCACTGAGCTTTCTATCAAACACGTTTCCAAATTCAGTCTCTGTGACGAAGAACAGCTAATTTCAACCTCTTCCAGCTTGATATTATTCTTAAGAGCATTAAAAAACAGTCTTGAAACAGTAGCAACAACAAATTCTTAGCACGCCTATCTAAATACATTTTCCACAGGGATTTCATTAACAGGTCTTCTTACGTGAGGTTGTAAAATTGAGTAGTGAGACGATTCCTTTGTTTTCACATATAAAGGCACAGATTTCCTGTGAAGCATGACAGCTTCTTCGGACTCAGTTTTTTCATTGTTAAAATAACTGCTCGTGAAATGACACATCACTTAGGTTCACACCTACTGAAATTGTGAATGCAACTTCTCTCACTACAGATATTTACACACAAAACTACTTTAGAAACAGGGACGGATTCACTGAAAGAACACACCACATCTGTGGCTTTCCCAAACTCTCCCAAAGCTCTGTGTAAATTCTATCTCTTGTCCTTTGCACATGTGTGATCTAACTTTCCAAAGAACTCCATTACGGAAAACCAGCCATTTTGCCTGGGATGCAGCCGACAAATCTGTTTTCAGTTTTAAGTCTCTGCAGATAACTGTGAAGTTTACAGTATTTCCACATCAAACATGCTGCTAGGGCCAAAGCACAGAGCAAAATTGTTGAGAAATGGGAATTTGGCACTGATCTTCCCCTGGACAAAACTTCCATCAGACCTATGCATTAATCTGCAGCAGTAAATGTTCTTTGAACTTTGGATACTTCTTCAAGGCAATAGCTGCTCTGTCAGCAAGACTCAGTCACTAGATTTGTGGAAAGGGCAGAGTTTTATTGGCAGTGGCCACTTCTTTTTCCCAGCTCATATTGCTAAAGTGCAATATGTATTTCTTAAATTCTTCACATTTCAATACCTGGCTTCTTCTCAGGCCCCCTACTATTTCACGACCATATTAAAAAATGACAAGCAGCTCCTGATGAGACTAGAGATACCACTTCCCCTGTAGGTTAATATTAGAACTGGCACAGGGTTTGGAATATGGACAGATTTCATACCCCAGAGCTACTCATCCCCTCCTTTCCTAAGGGGACGACAGCTGCCCCAAATCTTACAGTTTAAACAAAATTAGCACTGGATAACTCAGGTATAAATTGGCTTTGAAGAACTACAAACCACTCAGTCTGCAGAATAAACCCTAAAATTCAAGAAAGGCTCTTAAAAAAAAATATATATATATATAGCACTGAAGGAATTTCTCACAATTCTCAAGATCCCAGTAAAGATTTGAAATACTTTCCTGAAATAGCAGAAAGAGCAGAGTGGCTCAAGATCATCAACAGAGGTGGCAGGTCAGAACTTCAGGATTAGACTGGCTCTCATATTCGGGAATATATCCAAAAGCCAGACAGCTCCTTGGCGATACCAGGCTACATGATATCAATTAACACATTCTACTTACTTGCTTTACAGTGGCTTTGAAGGCACCCAAAATAGCAGCTGCTCCACCACAGTCTCGTTTCATTCCAGGCATAGTAGTCTGTTCAAACAGAACCACAGATTTATTTTTTTTAAACCTTTAAAAGAGAATTCCACCGTAATGCCTGCTAAAACTAGTATTTCTGATGCTTCTAACTCTGGTCTTGATAATGCTCCACCATAACAGAAACACAGGACATGTGCACCTGCTTATTGATGGATCTTGCCTTAGAACTGGAAAATACTAAACCTCTACTGCCAATTTGTTAGAAAAGAAAAAAGAAAAAGGTTGTTTACAACATTCATTTTGAGGCAAGCTCACACGGGTTTTGGATCTGTCTCCAAGATCAGAAACTAAACATCTTTGTTTCTATCTTTCTCCTTGCAGTGGACAACACTTAAAGGGCAAAATATCAGGTAGCTATTTAACTGCTCTATAAAATGTTCCTTTACTTCTATTTGATCTCCCCTGGCAGTTTGTGTCCGTATGGATGGCAACAGATCATATGTTTACTCAAATAAATATACTTTCCTTTCCTATAGACATTAACTGACCTATTTCTATCAGAAAACAACACAGTAAACAACAGCAGCTGAAGAACAAGTGTTTATGTACCTTTCCCTTAATGCTGAGTCCTCCAGTGTCATACACAATACCTTTGCCCACCCATGCAATGGTCTGCGTAGCACCATCTGGAGTGTGACTGAGAACTGCTAGTGCTGGAGGATGCAGAGCTGCCTTTCCAACTCCATAGATACCTTGAAAACAGAATTAAACTGCTTGTAGGGAAAAAAGATTGTGGGAAGCAATCTGGCTATGTTTTGCAAAACATCTTGGAATACTAGAGGCGATAGAATTGTTTCAACAACGTGAAGCTAAAATTATATGAACACGGAAAAACATTTCAATTAACTGCTAGGAAAAAAAGCTGAATTTTCAACAAGACATACCTCCAAAGCCTCTCTCTTTCAGCTCCTCATCTCGAATAATGGTAGGAGTAATCCCAAGATCCTTCCCAACTTTTTTAATCTCCTTAATCATTAAAAGAAAAACGACATTGTCAGTCAGTCATCAGAAGGACATATTTGTGTCTTTACGCACGTATGGGTACCTACATAAGGATTTTAGGTGATTTTTGCATACATATGCACACAAACATTCACAATTTTAGGAGTGGTGCTGGTTTTCCAATGACATAATTGCACTGGGGCATCCTTGACTTACTATGACATGAAATACAAAATTGACCTCTAAGCTCCACTAATAAAAGAATTTTTCAGAGGTGAAGGACAGCTGTTCCGCCTATTGGACCATGATGCAATAGGACAGGAATATTTTCATTCTCAACAGTTTTCCAGATCTTTATGATAAAACTCATTTGGAAACACATCAATTTCAATTTCAGAAAGTCTTGTCACTATCAATTTTAAGACAACACTAGCACTAGCAAAGACCAAATCAAGAAGTCATGTCTTATGACTTCAAGTGCCTTACCCCAAGCTTTATACTCTGCCTTCCTCCAACTTATCAAAGTTCTCGGAGATATTAAAGGGCAAAGAAAGAGCCTCAGCATCCTTGGACAGGTTCTTTGATGTGTTTCCCTCTGCTGACATACACGTTTTGTTAAGAGATAGCACTAGTTCTTGATTGTTGTAGTCTAGACTTACAGTTAGTAACTGTTACTTATCAGGTGTATTACCTACCTCCAGGAAGTTATCTGTGTTCATCTCATTGCACGGGGTATCCACAATTCGAGCAGCCAGCCTGACTCCTTCTGTAGCACTTGCCAGACACTATAAAAAGAAGCGAGGACACCTGAGAACTGGCCTCGGTTTGGCTGGTTTTCTGCATAGCTTTGCATTTAGTCCTACGCAGCCTACACCAGACATGGTTCCTCTGGAGCACATTTATGCTTAACCACAACCGATCACAGGCAGTTGTACAATATTAATGTCAACCAAGCTAACTGTTACTTTTTCTATGTGTTAAGCTTAATTTGTTTTTCCCTGTGCTCTAATTTCTATGCAACTGTTTACCTTCCCGCAGTGAACTAACATGGCAAAATTAGTTGCCTTTTCCACTATCAAAGGGAGACTAAGGAGGAGGAGGAGGAGGAAAGAAAGATAAAAGCAAGCAAATTCAGGAAGTCACAAGAAGCTTGTAGGCTGCTTGGGCTGGAAACCTGCAGAGATTACATTATCTACAACATAGGAAACCGCAGAGTTTATATACAGCAGGCAGAGTGGCTGTGTAGAGTGCAATAAAGATTACTACTGTAAGACATTCTACACAGCAGGCCCATGGGGCATGTGGAATGTTCCATATCTGTGTAAGACATGTATGCATCTGTTTCCTCATTCCTGTAGCACAAGGTACCAACCCTCATATACTGGACTGAGTAAAAACTTATTTAAGCAAGAGCGGACAGAATCAAAATGGTCAAGAGAGAGCATGCTGAGGCTGCTTCCTTAAAGAAAGATCCTCCTGGCAAAAAGGACAAAAGGGGCACCAGACACCAAGCTTTTACTTTTAACTCCTGGGAATAAACAACTTGAAACAAAAGGCGATATTAGGAAGCTTTGTTCAAACTGCTCAGTAGCCACACTACGCTGAAGACCACA
The DNA here is from genome assembly GCA_033459285.1 of Clamator glandarius. NCBI lineage: Eukaryota > Metazoa > Chordata > Aves > Cuculiformes > Cuculidae > Clamator > Clamator glandarius. Next base: position 4,079,017 of record JAUNZM010000055.1, on the reverse strand, counting down.
CACAGCAGAAGGGTGAGTCAAGATGTGTTACAAAGGAATCTGATGAGTGGGACAGTTATTTGTGCTGAAGTCTGGCTTGGTCAGACTGGCCTAAGGACTCTCCACTCCCTACCCCAGCAGACTCATAAACCTTGGCTTGCTTTGGAACCGTGCCCAATTCCCTACAATTACTTTGATTGCTTTACTTCCCCTAAAGGGATAAGGACCTCATTAGGAGCCAAGTCAGGTTTGGAGTGATTCACCGTTACAACCATGCAAGTAAACGGAGGTGCTCCAACCCAAAGGTCAAGTCTGAGGGAAACGATATGACTTACAGAAATAAGCTGTGCCTGGGTTTGGCTTCCAGGGTATTTGGGAGAACCTGGATAATGCCAGCCTTTAATAAGCATCTTGTAAAACTATAATGATCCCTGCAAGTCCTCCCCATAAAAAATGCTGGACAATGCAGTAGGTGCAAAATAGAGCAACACACCAAGAAAAAGGTTTAACTAAAATACCATCACAGGCCTCTTCCATGCTCTACATTAGCTGTTTGGTGCTGGTTGAATTTAAGGGGAGAAAACTTAGCTTGGAGGAAGCCAGTAATAGTTTTGGCATTGACATCAAGTGGAAGAACAGGAGGTAGAAATAATTTCAGCTTTGTTTTTTAGTTATAAATAACCCAAGTGGTTTGGAATCTACCTATTTGAAGGATCTATTTTTGACACCAGTTATGTTTTTTTCTAATTTGGGGCATGGAAAAACTAAGTGATCAGCAGTTGCAATCATAGCGCGCCTGTCTTTGTCACTTTCCTGGAAATTGGTCTGGCATCATCTTCTGTGGCCAAGTTTTCAGTTCATAGAATAAGGACAAAGTACGAAGGGAAAGATACTGAAAGAAAAAAAAAATACCCTAAAGCTGCAATTCTGCAAATTTCAGATGCAGCAACACTGTCTCCTTTATCAAATCCATTCCCAGAATGTTTGTATAACCTCATTGACTGATCAGCTAAGTGAGCATCCATCTGTACTGAAGCACAGAACCTGGAGTGCAAATTTTGGAAAAGCTTTTAACTTAGGATCTTGAAGAGGAATGACTAAAAGTCATTGAAAGACAACTTAGACATATTTAAGTGTTATGTATAGCTCATCTCCACTCCTTATCATTTCTTAGCATCATGTTTCTCGCTACAGTTATGCGAGATAAACACAGCCAAAGAGGTACATCAGACAGAAATAGCAGAGACCATATGCGATCCCAGAATAAGCAATTTTGAGTGACTTCACTGTGATATTCACCCACACAGCTACACACAGATTTTGCCCAGGTAACAGAAATTGAGAAGCCCACACACTGAAGGCAATGTAATATTAAAGGCTAAAAATAAACTATTTGCATCTATGATAAATACGAGAAATTTTCTTTCCTTACTCGTTTAGTGTTTTCCACCCTTGAAATCTCAATTCTGAATAACATCTTCAGCCTTTCCTGCAGTAATACGTTCAGTATTTCTACTCACAGGTGCTGTGGACCAATCAGTTTCAAGAAACTTTGATCTAGGATAATGTTACTTTACAAGACCTATTCCATATGTAACCATAGATAAATGTATTTGTGCATGCAATAAGTTAAAGAAAAAAATTCAGGGAGTAACAGAAACAACTGACAACCGAAAGAATCAAAATCTTACTTTAAGCGTTGCCACTTCTATTGGTCCATTGTTTTGTCCAACTAGGAAAAACTCTACCATTACAGTTTTCTTCTCTGTGCGTCTTGATGCGCTGGATCGATGTGTGAACAACGGGAAAGCCCTGGCCAATGCACAAGCAGAAGCGAAGACTTCAGACCGCTCACAGACCATCTGAAACACCACCCAGAAGAGAAACAAGTCACACAACATTAGGGACATGGAAGACTACACTTAAAAGGATCTGTTACCTGTGATATTATTGGTGAAGGGGGCAGGAATAACTCCTGTCTGAATCAAGACGTACTCATGCCTTGTGTTTTGCATAGATGGGGTGGCAGTACGAACAGTTCCCATCTGAACTGGTTCAATTCCTTCCCCATATGGAAATTAATGACACTGCTGGACTTGACTGTGTGGGAATTCGTACATCCTTATAAGGGAGCTGGACTACTTTAATTATACCAGCACAATTAACACAGGTTAACTTACAGTTTGAGACAGAAAAAGCATGGGAACCATCAATAAGCGTTCAAAACAAATGAAATAAAGAGAGAAATGATATGAGAATGTGGCTAATATTAACCCAAAAGCTTTTTAACATACAGAATATTTTTCTAAAGTTCATTAAAGCAATTACCAATGGAAAGCAGTTTTAGCTAGGCATTTTGAAAGTTAACTATAAGGTTAAAAAAATTAAGTAGAGTTATTACTCTTGCAAATAAGATTTTCAAGTGAAGAGTATAATTAGATTATGTTACTGACACTGACTCCATGTGTCTTCGCTAACCACCTAGAAATCTGAATTAATGTGGAGAAGCCATGTGCTCAAGCATGGGTAAGCTGTTGTTTTACACATCAGTGCAAACCCAGTTATAAATGCCAGTATAATTTTATAGGTAGAGCTTGCCCACTTCCAGTCTCCTTGGATAAAACGAAAACCCTGAAAAGTCAAGAAAACACTTGACTAGGCATTTCACCAGAGGCATTTTCAAAGAGCCACTTACGACAATACATCTGTTGACACCTCCTGGAAGGCAATTTCTAACCAGGCGGGTGATGAACTGCGCTGCAGATGGACTATTGTGTCGGCTGACCCTGGAAGGCAAAGCGGCCACAGTGGCGTAATTCAGGTAGAGAGGGCAGCTGTCGGTGGGGTTTGGATTCAGAGTGCTTAAAGCAGAATGCCATATCTGGGGAGAAAAGAAGAATTTAAAGACAAAGAACTGTATCAGACTTTTCTTGCCATCTCGTTCCCACTATATGAAGGCACTGTTTAATTGCAGGATTTTAGGTGTTGGAATCAAAGAAATTATACATGCATTTTTAAATGTAATAACCTCTAGAGGGAAAAGAGATGGGAAGTATGACAAACCTGTTTACTAACCAGAAAATACAAATGTACTTTCCATTACAAACACTTCTTTTAAGCCACACGAATCAAAATTTAAAAGCACACCATTTAGTGCAAAGGCTGCTTCAGAGCCTTCTTCAGCTGTTTTCCTAGTGCTAAATGGATGGATGATTTAAGAGTCTTTGAGTTATTGTCTCGCACAGCTGTGCGCTCACGGCCCAGAGGCAAACGGTGTCCTCGGCTGCATTGAAAAAAGCGTGGCCAGCAGATCCAGGGAGGTGATTTTGCCGTCTATTCCTCTCTTGTGAGACCTCATCTGGAATATTGTGTCCAGTTCTGGACTCAACATAATTAGGAGATGGAGCTGTTGGAAGTGGTCCAGAGGAGGCTACAAAGATGATCAGAGGGCTGGAGCACCTTCCCTGTGAGGACAGGCTGAGAGAGTTGGGGTTGTTCAGCCGGAGAAGGCTCCGAGGAGACCTTATAGCGACCTTCCAGTACCTGAAGAGGCTACAAGAAAGCTGGGGAGGGGCTGCTCACAAAGGCTTGTGGTGACAGGACGAGGGGCAATCGGTATGAACTGGAGAGGGGCTGATTTAGACTAGATATAAGGAGGAATTTCTTCACTATAAGGGCAGCGAGGCACTGGCACAGGTCGCCCAGGGAGGTTGTGGCTGCCCCATCCTGGAGGTGTTCAGGGCCAGGTCGGAAGGGGCTCGGGCAGCCTGGTCTAGGGGGTGTCCCTGCCCCTGGCAGGGGTGGAACTGGGTCACCTGTAAGGCCCCTTCCAACCCAAACCGTTCTGTGATTCCATGATAGCGATTTGATTCAGAACAACCAAGAGACGGTGGTTCAACACCATCCTAAGAGAGCAAGGAGGCCAGAAAACACCCAGCCCCACGTCTAGCGATGAAACCCCGGGAGCAAAGCGCTCCTCGCCCCCGCCGGCAGGAGGGCAGGGGCTGCACCCCCCGCCTGCCCCAAGCCGGCTCCCTGCCCGTTATTTTCCCTTTCGAGGCCAACCCGACGCCGTTCGAGGTCGGGCTCCCTCCCCCCCCAAGCCCCAGCCGGCTCCGTTCCAGCTCTCCCTGCGGCTCCGCGGGCGCTCCAGGCCGGGCCCGGCCCCCTCACCTCCTCGGTGACCCGCGGCTGCAGCTTGGCCCGCAGCTGCGCCCAGGGCAGGCGGTGCAGGTGGTGCAGCTGCCCCAGGACGAGCACCGGGCGGCTCTGCGGGTCCCCCTCGCCGGCGCTGGCCTGGAACTCCAGCTGCACGTTCGCCATCTTCCCCCCCGCGGCCCCGCCCGCTGCCGGCCCGGGGCGGGCCCTGCCCGGGGCTCAGCCCGGCCCAGCCCCGCCGCTCCGCCTCCTGCTGCCCGGGCCCGGCCCTGCCGCTCCCCAACACCCGGCCCCGAGGGTCCCTCTGCTCGCTGCTGCCCTCGAGCCCTGCCGGACCCGTCTCCAAACGCTCCCCCTCCGGCTGCAGCCCCGACACGGGACATACAGACAGCACACCACACCCCCCCCCCCCCCCCCATATTGGAAATAACACCTTAAAAGAAAAAAAAAAAAAAAGGATCCCTTAGGCTGAATTCCAGAAAAGACTTCCTTAAGGTAAGGTCACTCTCTCTGAAGGGACGTTATGGAAACTTTATTGCCCAATACTTTTAAAATCAACCCGAATAAAGCATCTAGGGGAGCCTGTTGCAGAGGTCACTCGTGCAACCTCACGGGCCAGACTGGGTAACGCAATGAACAGGATCCAGCTCCGGTTTGTAGGAGTCTCTTTCCTGACCCACTGCACATGAACTGTTCGGGGGCTCCCTGCTATTCCAGGACGAGGAAAGACAACACCACACAGCGATGATCCCAGGATCGAGACGTTCCACATGTTCAACCAGGCAGTCAGCTCCTCGTCACCAACTACAAATTCTGCTATTCCTGCTGCTGCTGTCAACACAGCGCGGTCTCCAAATCAAACAATGGTGTAGGGAACATCCACCTAACTCTCCATCCTTCATCCGTTGCAGCAAAGGGAGGCCCTAGTTAAGGCAACACACTGACTGAGAAAGTCAGTTCTATCTACAGGATAAAAATTTCCTACGTGCTTCCCACCAAGAAGAGCTGCAAACATTTCTACTGTGAGCCCTGGTAGAAGCTGCAGCGTGGACCTGTCTTCCATTGCCACTTAATTACTGATCCTCTATAAGTACTTATGGAATTAAGGCACTCAAACATAATCCATCATAAATAATATGCAAAATCATAATGGATTCCTATTTTAATGAATTTTATCTAGGAAGGCTGTTAGTGTTTTTTCCCCAATAAATCAATTCCGTTGTTATAGACCCAATATCTAAACATTCTGAAAGGCTGCATCAAAAGCAAGCTTTCCAAGGATCGAAGCAAAGGAGGTAAGAGGCCTTTGCATTGCAATGTTTCATAAAAGCAAAAATTAAATCCATACAACATAGGCAGCCTCAGTGAACACTGCATCAATTATACTCCTTCAATTTTTCAGCACATTCCAAAAACCACCAGGGAAGACAATAATACTCCATTTCACTTTCCAACTGCTAGAGGCTTGCAGTAGAAATAAGTTTGCCATCAGTGCTTTTAATACTTTCATTTTCACATATCACTAGAATTAATTTCTGGTATCAAGGAAGAGCAGCTCATTTTTGCACACTTGCATACATTTATTAAAAATAATTCTGTACAAGCCAACAGCTTTATAGGTCATTCCCACCAAGTGAGGAGCCACAGATTCTTGGGAGATGCTCTAGCACTGCTCTTCTGTTCCTTGGTTAGGAATCAAGAGGTTCAGTACAGGCCAAGAAGAAGAATCCAGCAGCCACAAAGAGGCCGCTATCTGCAGAACAAGGTGTAGCAGCTTTCTCTGCAGCAGAACACACACACGATTACAGGGCCGGACAGAAGCGTGTCATTAGATTCAGGCAGCTCCTCTCCTTTAACACCTGAGTAGGCAGCAGCCACTGTTAAAATCAAGCTACTCCTCACTTGCAGTGGCTGTTTTGGGCTTTTGTTGCCCAATGGCACAGACAACACCCCTTCTGCAACATGCCACGTGGAGATATTCTTACAAAGCACCGCATAAGGGTTTGATTTAGCTGCTGATAGTTTAGACTGACTTGTAATAAGCTAGGCACCTGCAATGATGTAGAAGCCTGTTGTGATTGTTTTCCCCTTGATATAATCAACTTCAATAAATCCCAGCTCAAGTTACACCGGACAGTCGACATCTGAGTTTTACCTTGTCTGATGCATATTAAAACTGCATTTCCTTTTACAGGATTGGATAGAAAATATGTAGTCAGTTACTTGAGTGGAGCTCAGATACCATGGGCATAATTCATGGGAAATAGCTCTTGACAATGCAAGTTACATTGTGCTACAGAAAGTTACATTTTATTTTTCCCAAGACATTTCATGTAAACACTGCTTTCATTTAATTATGACAAAATATAAAGACACATTAACATCACGCACATACGTTTCAGTTTATACTTTTTAAGAAAATTAAGAATTGCCCAATTAAGTTGGAAGTGTTTTATTACTTCTTTGAATTCATTAGCCATGATAAAATGTCAAAAGCACCAGTCAAGACAAATAAATAACACAACCTCATGTTAGAGAGAGAGTTGCAAATACAGTATATTAAATTATAGCCATATGCTGTTTCACACCAGCTGATGTAGACAGCACGCTTGGGAGACAGTAGTTTTACTTACGATCATCAAAAAGATCTATTACCAGAACAGGGGAGCTGCACAACCAACTACAAGCATTATTCTTTCTTTTGCCAGTTTACTTCATAAATTTAATCAAGAGTTTGATCTGGCAGTTTTGGAAGTTCAACATCCCCTTTATATAGAGGTAACAGAGTGGTACAAAGCTTTTCACAATAAGCCACACAAAAATCCAAGGCTTTCACATCTTTGTAGTCTTTACTTTCAGGTCTGTTCCTGCACCAAGTCAGTTTAAAGCCACATCTTAAGCCCTCCTCAGTACACAGTAAAGAAACTCAGGGCCAGCAACATACGCAACGTTAAAACCATAGTATGATGAAACCGCACTTCAGGGGCTTTGACTAGAGCTACTCTGCAAGTTCATGGGGAGAACTGTATCAGTCAGAACATGAAGGAAATAAGTTACAGTCCCTTTAGGAGAAAAAAATATACAGAAAAGCCATATTAAAAATATTAAGGCCTCTACAATTGCACACCACTTCAGACCTGAATTAAATCAGGAGTATTCGACCACTTAGGTGTTTCCCTGATTGATCTTATGGCCTACAGCAAAATTTTCCACTACAAAAATAGTGAAAAACCCCCAAATTCTCTACTGAAGGCCTCTCTTGCACAACATCACTTGCATAACCAGTAAAAGGCCAGAAACATATTCTCTTCCAGGCAGGAATTCGGAAAAAAATCATCTTCTGTCAGGAAAACTGCATGTAACGTACTGCAGTGAAACCCCTTCTTATATAAACAAACAACACACGTGGACAGACACACTGTAAAATAAACAGCTTATACAACTGAAGTATGAAACATGAGACCCACTGTAGTAGGTCAGATGGAGTAGAAATCCAAGAGGAGAATCTCTATTTTTTAGGTTTAATTTCACAATTGCTTTTATGTAATGTCTGTAATTTAAAAAAAAAAATAAAGCCCGTATATGAAAAAACATATATGATCATTCTGGTGAGGAGAAGCATTCCCAGGACTACTCAAGCTCACGAAATACTTTAATTAACTAAATGTGTTAAATTATGCCAGTGATTAAATCTTGTTATTTACAAGATCAAATACTACTCTGATTCTTAGTAATGTGCAGTATCTAAATTAAGATCACAAGGGTTGGTTTATGTTCTGGTTGCTAAAAGCTTTCATTTTTAGTTGTCTACCCAGTTCTTCGGATCTTTTGAGGCTGAAAGAATGGAGATGAAGTCAAACATTTTTATGCCTCAACATACTTGACATCTGGAATAATTTGTTATCTAGTCTCACGACTCAGTAATATAGTTTAAATTTGAAGCCCATAACAATCGTGACATAGGAATACAGAAGACAACACATTTTTGTTCACAGTAACACACTAATTACTGTACTCACTGGTAAACCTCAATGTTGTAATTATTTTTAAGTATTGTGTTTCCAAATACCTCCGCATAGAGTACTAAATTCTTTGTGTGGGAGCATCAAGTTTCCTGACATTTTCCATACAATCCTTACAAACACCTCACAGGTCACCAAACTTGTACTTTGAAGAGTTCTACAGAAACATTGCACAGACTTCGCACCACAAGGGCTTATACATTCAAAGGCAGCTTTCTGGAGTGCAGGTCCATCCATTCACATTGGGGAAGAAAGTCCACATAACTCCAAAAATAAGAAAACAAAGTGAAACCTAGTGTGACTTTACACCGATAAGAACAACAATAAGGACAATTACTATAACAAACAAAATTAAAATAACAAGCATCTTCCGATTCTTCTTTTGATATTGCTCTGCCTATAGAAACAGAAAAGGAAGAATTAGTATTCAGATTTCTGCAAAGCTGCAAAGTACAGGGTCTTGTTTGCCATTAGAGGTATTAAATTAGAATAAAGTCACCAACAGTATTAGAAACTACAGAGTATCTGTCTATGGTATTGGTTTTCAGACCTGTATGTCTTCATGATGGGTGAAAAAATTCCTATGCTGTACTGAAAACATGTATACATTGCATCAAAAATCTATGTTCTAGTCAGCAATCCAAAAAGGGGTTTGCTGACAATTCATTAACTACCCCTAGTCTAGAAATAGTGTGAAGGCCAACAGATTAATTTATTTCCAGTTCAGTTTGTACAAATTGCTTGCAGTTACTTTAAGCCTTTACCATTGGTCAGTCCCATGTTTTAGTGATCTCTAATTTACTTTTATGTATAACAGGACTAAGCCTTAATTTATTTTGCTTTTTCTCAAATTGCACTTTTTCTGCTGTCTGTATTAGAAGTTTACCATAATATGAAGTTGAACATGTAGCAATAAATGTCTGTTTCCAAAACAGAACTTTTTACACAGAGGCTTTTACACAGATCTCTCATTCTACTTTATATCCAGCAGTGGAAGCACTCAGCTGAGCTGACAAGTCAAAACTTAGCTTAAAATCAAAACAAAACAAAAAACGCCAACAAAACAACCGCAAAACTCTGTTCTGCTGCCAATTCAAACTCTTCAGATGTTCACAGAAAAAGCTTCACATTAAAAACATAAGGTAGGACCAAACTTCTAACATGTGTCAGATGGTAGGAGAAAATATCAAAAATTATTCTTGCAGCTCATGCTATTGGGATAATGTTTTCAAACTAGGATATATTAACTGACTGAAATCTACAGGGAGGTACCCAATATCCAGCCCCATTTCACAAGTGCTGGGTTCCCAAAACAGAGAGGTCAGCAATATAAAGATCAAAGTGTATTGTTTGGATGCCTAGAAAGTTATTAAGAAATTAACACGAGGCGTAAAGCACAACATTAACAGAAGTTTTATGGAAAGTTCCTACTACTGTACAGTTAAACATTTTGCTCTGTATAGCAGTTACTTCTAAAAGGAATAATGTCCAGTAGAAGAACAACTGAATAACTTCATGGCTGTTAAATTATAAAAGATTATTAGGTATGCAAAGCAGCACAAGTATTCCATCAGCTTACCTTATGTAGTTGTTTTAGGCCCTCTTCAGTTTTCATACATGACTGTTCAACATTGTAGTCAATTCTATCTAGAACTGTCCCCTAAATGAAATAGGGGAGATGAGCACCAATTTGAATCTAAATGATCTTCATAAACCAATTACTAGCAGAGTAATTACAATGGTCATAGCAAACAGCTAATGAACTATGTAAACTGTCAACTTTCACAGAAAAACTAGTTTGGATTTTGTTAAATGACCTCTTTGCTCAATGCCATTGACATCTATGCCACTACCTCAAATCACATGCCTTAATGATCACCTTACTTCCAGTTCAGGTGCTTTTGGCTGACAAATTTAACCTAAACCATCTCTGCGAAAAATAACCAACAGAACTCTGGGATTGTATGGTTTTTTTTTAGCCTAACACCCATAACCAGTTCATTTCCCCCCCGCTCCCCTCCATTAACACATCTTCTGGCAGATTTCAAGCAGTGGAAACCTTAGGCTGAAGAGGTAAGTTTAGAAAAGCAAAAAGCACATGAAAACAGGATGTTACAACAGCCTTAACACTACCCAGAATTTCCTATTTCTTACTAACAGTGTGATGTCAATATACCTGTTCTACTATCATTGCTCCCAGGTCCCTAAATATCTCATTGAGATCGGAGATTGACTGTACAATCTGACGGATTTCCCGTTCCCGCTCTTCCACCATTAATGTATTTTGCTCCACCAATGCTAGCTGGTCATCTGTAAAACCCTGTTGAAATAAAAGATTTAGATGTTGAACTAACACTAACAGCATCAGAACACTCGAAATAATTATAAGACTTCATAACACAACTGTCCTTTTGGAATTTCTGAAGTAAGAAGACTGCCTAAGAAAAAAAGTCTTGTATTTTTCAGGACCACTAAAATAACTTGGGCAGATGTATGTTTCTCTAGCAGAGAAAAGGTAAATCTTGCATCCTTCCTGAACACATGAAGAGCTTTTAAAAGTCAGATATGACCAAAAGAATGTTTTTACTGATGTACAAAAGCAATAAATGTGTCTTTTAGTTACGGAATATTGCCTGACTAATCAGCATTACAGAAAGTCAGTAACCTCAATGGCCATTAGAACATTTGAAGTTACAGCAACAATTCTGATGGTTTTACACTACAGAGATGTTATTGGTTTTGTCTCCCAAGCCTAGCCACAACTGAACAGTATCACTCTTATACACAAATTAAAACCCTCTTATACACCAGATTAGCTGAAAAGCTGCTTTAACATTTAACTGAGAACTTGCAGGAAATGTTAAATGTTACCACTGAGAGTATTCTGTAGCACTACTAGATCAGACGCAACAGAAAAGGTCGCACCACTGCTGAGAAATGCAGCATGTCTGAACTCCACAACAAAGTAAAACAAAGAAGTGGGTCTAGTACTGCTCTACAACATAACTACAGAAACAAACCATTACATCATTATTTGCAACAATCTGCAATACTAATAAATGTGAAAGTCTTCAGTAATGCTTTAAAGCAAGTGCTACCTTCCACCTAAATTCACAGAGTTTTCTAACAATTACTCTTGCACCTGCCCAGATGGTGGCAAGACAAAGGTCAATATGGTATTTACAGAACTCCTAAGTCACGTAAGAAGATTTCAGTAGTTTCCTCACACTGCAGCACTAAGGCTGATGGCACAATCATCTTAACATTGCATCAGCAATACTAATTAGGAAAATGCATCACAGAAATCTGCAGCAATATAATATCCATGTAGCTTGGTGCTCTGGCATACCATTTTGATATTTTCATGCGATAATTAAATGCACGTTAAAAAACTGTGTCATATTGAATTTGTGTGACAATCTCTTAACTTACTCTATCATAAAGCATATCATCCTCCCCATCATCCACCAGTGGGACTGAGGTGTCAAAGAAGTGTTTGGATCTTTCTTCTCTGTTCTTCATGCCTGTAAAAGACCAACCATGTTTGAGCATAACATTTATGTGCACTAAAATCAAGAGTAAAAGTAAGGTCTGAAGCACCAGATAGAAAAGCACAAGAAAGAAAATGTAGCTAATGAATGACAAATAGCAGTATCTAAATTTAAATGGTCACACAGGCTTACTACTTAACAAAGAATAACAAATTCAACCAGACTCACAAGATTGATTAAATCAGTGATTTTAAGTCATGATGTTCCATAAAGTTTAAGTTAAGTAAGTTACGAGCCTTTAAGTGTGATCATACTAGGCAGTTCTTTAACAAATTCTTAGGAACATCCCTTGTCTGAATTGTGATCTTAAGTTCCACATGTGCCATTTACACGTGAATAAAAGAAATACTATCAGTATTAAATTTGAAGATAGAGGTTTTTTTTGGTTTCTTACAAGACTGAAATAATCTTACTTAACTGGCAAGAGAACAGCACACAATTTTAGATTTTTAAACAGAGGATATTCCATTTCTGGTCTATTTACAGATGCAGAATTTCATCACAGACTACCAATCAACAGTAAGTTTCATGTCTTAAGACCAATGACTGCTTCACCAGTGTAACAGAAGTAGCTTTGCAGATGACAATTTGTAAAGCAATGATACATTAAAGATGTGGATGGTTGAAATACACTGGTTTCATTGATATATTCAACTATGAAGTTTTTCCTTTAGCAATATGCAGTAGATAGGCAGAGTAAACCAATTTGAACATTCACTGTGAATCACATACTCCTAAATTCTAAAATCTTGGTGTTCCAGTGTGCATCACTTAACCTTTCTGTGCTTCAGTTTTCCAAATCAAGAAAATAAGCACACCTTAATCAGCGCTTTCCACAGAAGACACCCATGAATTACTGTATCTCTTATGCTTACGTTTGAGATAGTCAGACTGTGCATGCCTGAAGTTGGTGGATAGTTCCTGAAGGGACTGTGCTAAGGAAGACACTACATTCCTGAGAACACGTGCTTCTTGTTCTGTACAGCTACGCGATCTGCTCTGCAAGACCTGGACTGCTCTCTGACATCTGTGAAATAACTGAGAAAACAATTCCATTAGTGAAAAATACAGCAGCATGCACTTTAACGTTGCAAAAGTTCCAAGCGGAAGCAACATTTTGATTTCTAGATTTTTAAAACTGATTTCTTATTGCCCAATGCAATGTACAGAAACACAGAACACAGGTGAATAAACAAATCAAAGCTAACAGTGTAAAAAAAAATAGCACAACTACTTCTGACCAATGACATCTGCTTCATTATAACTGCTTGGACAGGAAGCCTTAGAATATATATCTGTATTTCTCAGAGGTACCTGCAAATATTATTTGATTAAGTCCCTCAATCCTATTCCAAGTAGTAAAGCAAACAGTAAGTAAAAGAACACAGAGGTTAAGTGACTCATTGAGAAGTTCACTGAGACAGAGTGCAGCAGCAAGCACAGACCCCAGGACTTCTGGTTCACTCAAATACTAGTTACAAAAGGAATGCATTACTCAAAGGAAACTGCTGCCTCATAATGATGAATTACAGGTATGTCAAACTGCAGGTGTAGAACTGAAAGCAGTCTGTACCTGTGTGATCTCTTGAGTTGTTATTTCTATTGCCCGTTCTTCTTCACTGCTGTCATCCAGTGTTGGCCTGTTTAGATGTTTATCGTGAAGACTAGCTAATTCTTTCATCTTCTGTTTTACCCTGGTGATATCATACTGAATCTAGAACAGAAAATCCAACAGTAGAGAAAGGGAAGTGACTAATGTTTCAGAGGAAAACATTCTGACAAAAGCTAGACCAAAATAACTGAGAGAAATCTGTATTGCAAAAAGTAGACCAAAGATTATTTAAAAACACACAAAAAGCTGACTAAGAAGTAACTGAATACTCCTACATAAAGTTTGGACCCCTCAGAGTTAAAATGCAAAGCATAGTGAAAGCACTAATTTGTTTTGTGCCCTTCCTTCCAAGTTTTAAACCGAGAACAATTTGCTTTGCTTTAGGACCTTTCTGCACTCTCAAAACTAAAGATTTAGCATGTCTATCCTAATAGTCCCAGTGTACTGTTAATACTGGGACAGTTAATACTGTTAATACTCCCACTGATGATGCAAACCCAGTCTTCTCAGTTATTTCACTTGCAATCTATCCTTCAAGACAACAAATCACAGCTCATCTCATGTTTTCTCCTAAAGGGTGTCAAATCAGAAAACATACTTATTTTATTATTTCTTCTAATACTACTTTTATCACAAAACTTACAGCACTGAGAATGTAACTTGACAACACAAATAAATTCCTACATAAGAAGTCAAACTCTGTGTCAGATTTGCCACACAACTTACTTCCTCTGCTCCATCAACCCATTTGGGAGGTAAGCGCTTTGTTACTCCAATTGCTGCTTCGGGATCTAAACTTATTCCCGACACCAGTGCCATACGGTCATCAGCAAGCTACAGACGATAAGAAAAGACAGCAAATTAACTTTACTCAAACAAGATCCTCAAGAATCATGAAAAGGTGCGTATATGCCTTCCCATAGAAATTAAGCCCAAAAGTGTATTTGTGCATGATGTACGTATGATCAAGCTCCACATCTTCCTTTACTAGAGACAGAAAGGGGTGGTATCATCAGTGATACCACTTGCAACATACCAAATTTCTTCATTGTTTGTTCTCAGGGAAAGATTTCATAAAAAAATCACTTCCAGTTTCTTCCAGATTACTCATTTTCCTTTATCAGACCTGGAAAGCTATGTGGTTTCCTATCCCCTCCCCTCTGAAAAAACAATCCCTCTTTCTTTCTGGGTAATTCTCTCTTGACAATATTTTTTTGTCTCCGACCTTATTTCCTGACCAATAAAGTGTGTACAATTCATACACAGCACTAAAAAAATAGTTAATAGCTTCATTGTACAAAGTCACTATACCCCATTTGTATACAGTAAGTCAAACTAATTTATACACGCATCTATTAAAAATGTAACATTATAACATAAACTGTACATCTTCTCTATGCGGCCTTATCCTTCTGCATATGGAGACACCTCATCCTATATAAGGAAATGTAATAAACCAGCAAGAGAGGAACATTTTAGCTCAACAATGTACACTTGATGTGTCATGGCAGAATAAAACATGAAAAACAATACCTCATCCAGCTCCTGAAGTGATTTTGTGGATCCCATCAGCCCCATCCAGTTAGAGACAGCAAAAGATAAAAGGGAAAAAAAGAGACAGAGGACAGATATAGAGTATGGTCATTTGAGAAAATACTGATTTGTTTTCTAAGCATGATGGTTTACCAAGAACAAAACAAAGTGGCTTTTAAAACATTCAATAAATACATTATGATGTACTTCAAGTCAGTATTTTGCTTGACGCACAAAATTGCTTCTAAAAATATTTCAGTTGCTTGGTAAACAGAAAGAATATAAGAAATCACATTAAGAGCTGGGTTTGTTTCCCAAAGTAACTTTACAACGAAGTTTCTAGGCACTAGGATCTCAGGTAAAAGCACTGCAATAGAACATACTGAAGTTTGACAGCAAGGGCAATTTGACTGCAGCATTCAACAACCACTGTGAGTTAGAAGGTTCAATCATGATTGGAGGATGCAGACACAAGCTTTTGCAAGACATTTATTGACAAGCACCCCAGTTATCACAAGTTGGAACAAAGAGCAAAAGACAAACAGCAAAAGCAAGTGTAGTATACGCTCACTTATATCCACACTTGAATTACACCTTAGTTTCAGGCAGCATTAATCCTAACATGCGTCTGAAAAAATACAAAAGGGACCATATCTGCACCTTCTCTATTCACCAGTCTTTTATGGTAGAGGGCATGTGAGCAATAGAATATTTCACTGGAAGATGAATAAAGCAAGCATGTCAGATCTAAACCAAGGACAAAATACTTGTAGTGATCTCTTTTTATCCTATACCAAGCTTTTGAAACAAGGCAACACTGTTAGGAATGCTACTTTGATTATTTGACTTTAAGGAGTGGTTGACTCTGCGCATGAGAATGCACCTTACAGGGCAGAAAGCCATTTTTGAGAGTGAGCTCTCTTAGTAAAGGATTTCTTCAGGAGAACCCTGGAGAGTGAAAGCCAAAGTACTAAGAGCCAGAATTGGCAGTGCTGCCCTGCTAGCACGCAGCAGCTCTGCTCCCTGGATACCACCCAAAAGAAAAGATAATGAGCCACAACTCTGACACCTCAGAAACACGGCAGGTGAACAGCTCACACTGCCACCTTTGGACTTCTCGCTGAAACAGTATGGTTGTAGTAAGGAGCTACAGAACTCTCAGCTTCCCACCAGGATCCAGACTGAGCCACGGACAGACTTAATCCACCGCACAACAGCAAGAATTTCCAATCACTGTCTGCATTCATTACATCTGACTGAGCATCCTAGCAAAGAGCTTCAATTAATGTTAACACTGTAAATAAAAGTTTTATTCAAGTTCTAAGTGTTACTGCACTCACTGGTGAGTAAAAGCGCAGCTTCACTGCTCAGCAGTCTGTAGGCAAGTTTGAACTATCACTAACTTTCCTAGGTGATATATTTAAAAAAAACCCAAGCAACTAAAGAAGCGATACTGGTATCAGCAACCCACTCCCCACGTTAACAAGAATAAAATGCAGTGCCAAAACAAACATTTATATTCCAGATTACTATTGACATTTCCTGTTCTGCAAATGCAATTTAATACGTAGCTTGTTGGACAGAGGTGTAATGAAGTTAACAATGAACAAAGAGCATTCAACAGAAACTCATCAGTTGAAGTAAAATCTGCAGCATAAAGTACTGCGTTTCCTAACAAAAATACACAAATGCAAACCAATTTAGAATGGATAAGACTGTCAGCAGATATTTACCGGTGCCTATTACATTTTGTGTTCAAACATTTATTTGTAAAAACCTCAGTAGTGCCAAGCTGCCAAGCAGTTTATCACAGTCTAACTAGCTCAGAACTCACAAAAAGCTACATGAACTGCCTCTGAACAAATAACTTTTAAAAGTTTCTGTAATAAGGACTTACACTAGTACCTACTGACTCATCTCTTCCACAGCAAACTTTAAGTTTGGTTTAAGAAAAAAAATAAAATCAAGCAATGGGAATAATCCATACTACTGTATTTAAGAGCGCCCACACTGAGTGAATAGAAGAGTATAACTTGGATTTTCTTTTTCTTTGGGGAAAGGAGGCATCAAAAATCACAACAGACAAAAAAACTCATGTCAATATTAACATGAAATTATTACAGCGGCATTTATCGTTCACAAAGCAAACAGATGTGATCATAACAAAGACAGATCTATTCATTTGACATGAATTAGCTGGAACAGGTATCAACACGGTGGGGAGGGAGGAGTACAGAGGATGGGGTGTGGGGGCGAGGAGAGAGCTTAGGGGATGGGAGTCCGGGGTTGATCCATTGGTGAGGGGAAAGGAGAGAGGAATACATGGGGCAGCACAGGGAGGGAGAGAAAGAGTACAGAAGACGGGGTGTGGGGGTGAGGAGAGGGCTTAGGGGAAGCGAATGAGGGGTTGATGGGAGTACAAGGAGGGGAAAAAGACTACAGAATATGGGGTGTGGGGCAAACAATTGGCTTAGGGGAAGGGAGTGAGGGATTGATGGGGCGGTACAGGGAGGGGCAAGAGTACAGAGGACGGGGAGAGGGGGGAAGGAGAGGGCCTAGGGGAAGGAAGCGAGTGATCGATGGGGCGGTGAGGGGGGTGGGAAGGCCAGAGGGGAATGGGACACACAGCACGGCTGCCCGGCAGCCCGGGGCGAGCGCGGTACAGAAGGATGAAGGGAGGAGACTCACCGCAGCAGCCATGCTACGTGAATTCAGAGGGCTGGAGGAGCCGTAACTACTCACTTGCTCGGCCAGCAGCTGCCGGCTCTGCACCGCGTTGTTCCGCAACAACAAGAACGCGTCCGTTAGACGCCGGGTGGCCATGGCCCTCCCGCCCCGGGGCCCCTCGCCCAGGGGCCCGCTCGGCTGCCTCGCTGCCGGGCCCTCGGCCGCGGCTCAGCCCGGGGCCCGCGGGCAGAAGCCTCAGCGGGCCCGGCCGGCGGCCGCCAGCGCCGCCCCCCCCCGGCCGCCGGGCCCCTCCAGCCCCGGATCCGCGCGCGGCCCCGCGCACTTCCGCGTTGTGCATCGCCCCGCGCGTCCGCCGCGCGCCACGCCCGCCGCAACAGCGTTCCGGGGCCGCCGCGTCCCACCGGAACTACGGGGCTGCTCGAAAGGGACTTCAAATCCCATCCAGTTCCACCCCCTGCCATAGGCAGGAACGGGGGGCTCCGAGGCCCGTCCGACCTGGCCTTGAACACCTCCAGGGATGGGGCAACCTCTTCCAGCACCTCACCACGCTCATACTGAAGAATTTCCTCCTTATGTCTAGTCTAAATCAGCCTCTCTCCAGTTCATACCGATTGCCCCTCGTCCTGTCACCACAAGCCTTTGTAAACAGTCCCTCCCCAGCTTTCTTGCAGCCCCTTCAGGTACTAGAAGGTCACTATAAGGTCTCCTCAGAGCCTTTTCCAGGCTGACCAAGCCCAACTCTCTCAGCCTGCCTCCGTATGGAAGGTGCTCCAGCCCTTTGACTATCTTTGTAGCCTCCTCTGGACCTGTTCCACCAGCTCCATATCCTTTTTATGTTGAGGATTCCAGAACTGGACACAATATTTCAGATGAGGCCTCAAAATGGTTTGGGTTGGAAGGGACCTTAAAGCCCAACCAGTTCCTTCCCCCCTGCCATGGGCAAGGACACCTCACACTGATCCAGGTTGTTCCAAGCCTCATCCAACTTGGCCTTGAACACCTCCAGGGATGGGGCAGCCACAGTGTTAGGAAAAGAAATGTTTTTGCAATATAAAAATTGAACGAGTCCAGAGGAGGGCTGAAAAAATGATGCGAGGGCTGGAGCACTTCTGCTATGAGGACAAGCCGAGAGAGTTGGGGTTGTTCAGCTTGGAGAAGAGGAGGCCCCAGGGAGACTTTAGAGCAGCTTCCAGTACTGAAAGGGAAGGCTCCAGGAAAGCTGGGGAGGGATTTTTTACAAGGGCATGGAGTGATAGGACGAGGGCGGACTATAGAATCACTAGGTTGGAAAGGACCCATTGGATCGTTGAGTCCAACCATTCCCATCAATCATTAAACCATGTCCCTCAGCACCTTGTCCACCTGTCCCTTAAACCCCTCTAGGGAAGGTGACTCAACCACCTCCCTGGGTAGCCTGTTCCAGTGCCCAATGACCCTTTCCGTGAAAAATTTTTTCCTAATGTCAAGCCCGAACCTCCCCTGGCGGAGCTTGGGGCCATTCCCTCTTCACTGAAAGGGTTCTCAGGCACTGGAACAGCTGCCCTGGGAGGTGATTGAGTCACTATCCTCGGAGGGATTTAAACGACTGTTAGACGAGTTGCTCAGGGACATGGTTTAGTAGTGGATAGGAACAGTTGGACTCAATGATCTCACTGGTCTTTTCCAACAAAATGATTCTATGATTCTATGATTCTATGGTGCGGGGTGCACCCCAAGGGATGCCTCTCATGACCCCTTTGGAAACAACAGCAGCCGCTGCCCACCGCAATCAGGAGAATATAACTTAAATTCTCAAAGGGCCTCCTAAAACAACTAGTATTTACACATATGCTAGGAACAGTAACTATGATTATAACCACATTTTCTGGAAATGTTACCCTGTTTTATCTCACCGCCTGGGCAAACTTGTACAGTGAGAAACAGAAAGAAGTATTCCTTTGCTATTATAAGCCATTTGGGGAGTTTTCTTGAGCAGGCCTTTTGCCTCAGTGGGAGAGACCCAAAACGTGGAATTTAGCCAGGAAACAAGCTCCAGTTGTACAAGGACTAACACAAGCGGTTCATTTTTCGTGGTCTGTTGAAATCTGTTTCCATTTTGGCTGCCTGACAAAGGCTTTAAAAATATATGTATGTACTTCATTTCTTCATGCTAATTTTTAATCTACTGTAACAATTTTTTATTCTTTGAGAATAGTTTCAGCTAATGGCCTTCCAGCCTTGTTCTGGCACTGCTGCTGTGGCTGTAGGTTGAGAAGAATGTCTCTACCATTCTTTTAGCTTTGGATGTGTGCACAGGGAAAACCAGTTGGAACCCAAAGGGAAGCCTAATTTGCTGTAAGTTGCCACACATCAGCAATTAACAACTTTTGCTTTCTGATTTTTGAAAGCTTAAGAAAAGTTGCAATGTTGGGCAGACTCAGAATTTATGGAGAGGCTACAAAAAGCATTTGGGATATGTACACAGGAGAATAAAACTCTGCAAGGAAGGGCTCCAGACCTAATTCGGCAAATAACCATTTCAAAGTGGTTATCATGAATAAGCAAGGGGAGTAGAAGGAATGGAAAAAAAGGATTAATCAAAGAAAACTGTCTTAGAAGTTAGGAAGCATGGGCATAAAAGGAAATGTGTGAGCAGTAAAGCTGAGTTAGACCTTGCAAAGGAAATTAAAACAAATAGCAAAACGCTCTTCAGGCTTACTTACCAGGAGATGAACAAGAGAAGAGGTGAGGGTGATGAAAAGGGGAGAGACAGGACACAAATGAATGCATAGTATATAGTGGAAATATATTATATATAGAGGAAATGAATGCATGGAGATAGAAATTATCTGATACAAGTGGAACAAAACATAAAGATTATAATGCAATGATAAACTTGACTAGATGATTGTTGTAGATCCCTTTCAACTGAAATACTCTGATTTCTGACTCAGGCATCTAATAGCACTGGCCCATCAAGATTGTGTCTGGCTGTGTAACAGCATCACCACAGGAGCAACACGTCACCATCTGAGAACAGGAAAAACTGTTCCAGCTTTTAAAAAGAGGAAAAATGACTGAAGTCTGTTCCAAATAACGTGCGAGACTTTTGGATAAATTTAGTAGGAAAGAATAATGCCGGACACAATGTTATATAGAAGCAGGCTAAAACACAACATGCATTGCTAAAGCTGTATAGTGCTAGACCTGATGACTTTATAAGATAACTAGTTTTTTTTAAACAGATAAAAGCTAGTAGACCTGTCCTGTTTGGTAATAAATACCTGTAGGCTGGAAATTAGAAGAAAAATTTTAACCATCATAGGAATGAGGTCCTGGTATATCTTTTCTACTGGCACAGGAAGGGAAGACAAAGGCATTATAAGCTAGCACTCCATCTGTTAATAGAAAGGATCATATTTTCCTCTCCTAAGACAGCACATATCCCTAAATATATCTATCTAAGCATATACTGTTAGTATTTTGGGCTGTTGCTTCTGGGTGCTAAAGCTCACTGTCATAGGTTTGGAGCCTGCGTCTTACTTTGCCTTCTTATCTGGTTTTTCAATGCCTCTTTTCTCCTGTTCTTTATGAGCAATAGGATAGCAATGCCACCTGCACTCACACATTCCTGCACCCACCACCTCCCACAGCCAGGGCCTGATGCAAAACTGAGGGAACTTTCCAGTTACTACGGTGGCATTTGGATTTGGCTTCTGGAGGAAAGCAAAAATACTCCATATTTCAGAAGAACGTTCTATTTTGAGGTGAATAGCGAAACATTTTTTTTTTTAAATGGTGAGATAATCAGTGCCGTATTTCAAATGCCAACTTTTAAACTGTGCTTGCAAACTCCTTTCTCATAGCCCAGTCCCTGTATCTCCACTGTGTAGTACCCAGGCTAAGTCAAGGGCAAACAGACCTTATACTTCACTGATGAAGGTCAATCTCCAAGACATTTTACCTTGTGTA
This sequence comes from Clamator glandarius, assembly GCA_033459285.1. NCBI lineage: Eukaryota > Metazoa > Chordata > Aves > Cuculiformes > Cuculidae > Clamator > Clamator glandarius. The sequence goes on along the minus strand of JAUNZM010000055.1, from coordinate 4,057,523 downwards.
ATTGAGTAGATATATGGAAGAGGTGAAATACTGCAGTCTTTTGAAGCCTGAACAATCAGCTTGTGCCAAAGGTAGGATTAATAGACCGTTAAGCGCATTTTGCCCTGGAAAATCCCACCATCCTTTTGCAGCTGGGACACTTGGCTGCCAGAAAAATTATTCTGCGTGAAAGCTTCTGAAGTAAAAAAAAAAAAAAATCAGCCAAGTGGCTGGGTTAGTTCTGTCATTGATAGAGGTGCATTTTCAGCATGGGAAGTGAGGGACTCTTGGTAAAATAGACCATATTTTTTTCCTTTATCCTGTATCAGAAGACTGCAGGCTTCAGGTCTGTCAAACTTGCAGTTTCCAGAGCGTGTTAATCACTGAACCAGGATTTGTTTGGCCAGCAAACCGGGAGATTCCCGAGTTTTGGCAGTGCATGTGATGCTGACAGCCTCTCTGTAGGTGGTGCTGCAAGGCAGCGAGATGGGAGTAAGGCTCGCCTAGGCTATTTTTAAAATCCAGTCCCTTGGTTTCTTAACTAGCTCTTGGTATTCCAACTTTGTTAAAAGAAAATTAGACATAGTTGCCCATAATTTCTTTATTTTGATAAGCTATAATCTAAATGCTCCCATTGAAAACATAAACAGAGGAGATCTGTTGTTTTCCCTGGGATGAAACTGTTGGCAATCTATGCTCTGCTCGAAGAACTGCAGTTGAGCAAACTGTCTTTTCATATTGGTCTAGCTTTACCAGAACCTTAACACCAGACTGTAGAATCTAAAGGATTAGAGGAGAACATCTGAAAAAGAATAATAAGTCAGTCATGCAGAGCCTCTAAGTAATGGATGTTTAAATTATAAAGAAAAAGAAATTCACATCTCTAACTGGACTCTGTCTTCTTTTGCTCCATGCTCAAATGTTGCCTTGGGTTCAGCTGCACTTCTGCACTCTGAAAAATGGTAGAATGGATCCTGCAAATGTGTCTGTACTCCTCCCCTGGTACTGAAATGCAATCAGACCAGGTGGAATCAAGTTTTACTTCAAGCTGGGTAGGCAGTGAAGACTGCTGCGTCTGCTTGGAGGGGTGGGAGGAATTTTTAAATTAAAATTCAACTAAAAAATTTTGGTCTTTACAGGCAGACATATTTCACCTACACAATTAGACAGACAACCTTGTTCAAAGGGAGATGTAAGAGTTATGATCTATGAGCTCATACCCCAGCCTCGTGACAGGCTAATAATGCCTGTGGTCCTTAAACAATGGAACAAGTTTGTCATCTAATATTGTGCAAAATTCCTTTCCTTAGCCGGGCACTGTATTAAATCTTCTGTGTCACCATGGTGTTAGGTCACCTCTGCAGCAAAGATAAAATATTGCTCATGGTAGGAGCTTATATCTCTGGTTATCCCAATTACCTCCCCAGTAGGCATGTGAAGATATTCTGATTTAAATTCATCTATCAGGTTTAAAAATTCATCATTGATCTCTTTCTTGTAAGATACCTATGAAGATTTCAGCTCATGCCTAGTTCTCATGGATGTACAGTTTAGCTGGGCGTGACAGTGTTCATCCACAGAAATAGCAGTGTGAATTCAAGATGTTTCTGTCCCCTAGCTGTTTGCTGTTTACCATAGCAATGATGTTACCCTGCAATTTAGCTAGCACAGTATGCTCTGTGAGTGCCTCTCATGTGCTTTAGTGCAAGTTGATCAGTTTGGTTACTAATATAGCAGCTTTCCTTGAGAGGTCAAGCCACTGCAGCTGATGTGCTGGAGTGCTGAGGGAAATTAGCTCAAAAGCACCCTGTAAACCCATATTTGAGGGTCCATGTCTGGAGTAAAAGAGGAGGGAAATATGTTGTTGGCATCCTCTGGCTGAGTCCCACAGTACTTCAAGTACATGCATACATGAAGAGATTGTAATCAAAATAAGTAGACATGGGAAGTATTATTATTCCTCTTCTAGAGATGAGGAATCAAGCCATGAAGAGATTTCGTGAGCAGTTCCCCTGCAGATATGCATAATGTAAGAGCTGGCAAGAAAACACAAAGTTCATAATTACTGCCATTTTACAGATGGAAAAACTAAGTCACAGAAAAACAGTGGTTTGCTCAAGGTCACACAAGGTATTTAGAGCAAACCTAGGACCTGAATCTGGAGCTGCTGAGGTCTGGTCAGCATTTTTCCCAAGGGAATCATGGATAAGGAGATTAATGTCAATCGTTTCTTCAAAAGCAACAGAATTTTAGAAGCTGAAGGAAGACTGTTCCAGAAAACAATGCCTGTGCTTGTGTTAGAAGAAGAATCCAGTATCCCCAGCAATTCATATCCATGTTCTTGTTATCCTAATTAGTGGCAAAGTTCCACTTCCAGAAGGTTTTATCTCTTTAAATTAGGCAGTGTTTTTTTCAACTAATAAAATTAGAGAAGGCAATTCAAAAAGAGGTATTACCATAGATCACAGTCTGACATTCATTCCAGCAATAACAACTGTTATCAAAGAAAGATCTTTTTCGTAAATGTAGGAAACAAGTCAGGCTAATAAAGACATGAATAGGTTTTTGCAAGTTACAATGTAAAAATAATCAATGAAATAGTGGGGAAAAAAAAGTCTAGTCAGAAAGTCTACATAATTAGTATTATCTACATAATTAGTATTATTAGTAGTCTGACTCTGCTTTACAACGAATAGCATTTGGCAATAAATCATTCTGAAACAAGAGGGAAAGAAGGAATGACCCTGCTAATTTCAATGCCATTTGAGAACAGCAGAGGGCACATAAGAGAAGGTTCTTAACAAATGTTCACCTTTTTTGGCTTGTATTTTCCTGCAGAATCAGGAACTGTGAATACTGATTTTCTTAATAACTGGTGCCAAGTGGTGAGAAAGTGGGTATCCCCAGAAGAAGGAATCATAGATTTTCAGATTGGTTTTTCTGTCTCTTAGGACTACTGCTTGCAAATGACATGTTATGCCAAGATACTTTGTACTTATCTCAGATTCTAGCATTTCCCATTTCTAAGCACCTCCAAGAACAGCAAAAAACACCGTGAAGACGGTGTTTTTTGCTGTTCTTGGAGGTGCTTAGAAATGGGAAATGCTAGAATCTGAGATAAGTACAAAGATGATGTCAGAGCACAAGGAAGGAAACTAGACCAAGAAAAAAAAAGTTTATTAGACCAAGTGAAGCAAGGTGGGGAGGAAGGGTCAGAGCTGCAGCTGAGAATGGCCATGGGGAGATGATGAAATCCCCTTTTGGCCTTAAATAGTATCACAGAAAAACAAAACAAAACAAACCATACCTCTGCAATCAAAACAGGGGGGTTGCAAGGAACAGCAGAAGAGCAGCTCCAAGAAAGGACCTACTCTAGTTTGTTTCTCTTTTCTTCTTGTTGCTCAGATAAAATAATTACAGTATCTCTAGCAACACTTTTACTGCCATCTGTGAACTCCTGCTCCACAGAGCAAGGCCTTACAGGAAAGCATGGCTTATTGTCTCCAGCTTATACATGAAGAAACTGAGGTAAGGGAAAGCAATGCTGATTTGATACTCAGTTTTTTTACCAAGCTATCCTCATTTGATCCCTCTGAAGACATGGGTGTCTGAGCTTGGATGACTCACGCAGCCCAGGCTCCAATAGTTTGCCTCTCACTTTTTGCCTCTGGCTTTAGACCAGGACATTTCAGCTGTTGCCTGTGGGCTCCAGCTGGTCTGCTGTGGTAGTGGATACCCCCTTCAGTTGCCCGTGCTCTGAGCTCCCTACTCACCCCCATTGCCAGGAGAGAATCATCCAGCGCACTGTGAAAAAAAGGCAACAGTGGTTACAGTGGGCAGAGGGTTGTTTTGATCTCCCACCTCCATGCTGCCTTATATAGGCTGGACTCTCCGTGGTCTTAAGGGTGTATGGTCCCATTGCTGTCCTCTGCTGTGCTTGTTGCATCTCTGCTGGGAAATATAATCCTTTGATTGTACTTCGCAGGGGTAGTCACGTCTTCCCATGCTTGGAGTACATCCCCCATTGACTAGAGAGGGCTCAGGATCCTTGTAGCCCCAGGCTGAGTTGCAGAAAAAAGAAAAAGAACCACGTCTGAATTGTTGTACCTGAAGGAGGAACAGATCCAGCTCATGCCGGTCCAAGCTGGCTGGTTATCCTGACACAGTCACCCCATTTTCCTTGGATAGGAATGTCTACCCTGGCTTCTGTCCACTGGTTTCCCCTTAAAATCCATAGAAGAGGCCATCAGGAGCACTCAGCCAGCAGGAAACACTGAGCACAAGGACCACAGTGGGATTTTAGGATGCCTGAATCTGGGTTATTCTTGGTGGTTTGGTGTCCCAGCTAACAGAACTGGCTTTCCCCGTCCCCAACAAGAGCACATGAGAAACCAGGAGGTGTTCGGTAACAGAGGCCAAGATAATGGTCCAACTGCTGAGTTGCTTTCCCTGCAGCATAGCTGTGGAAGGTGGTGGGCTGCGAGAAGTTAATGGGACATAATTTGGCTCTGCATATTTTCTTGAGGTATTCTGTCTAAGTAGGCTCAGCAGCTTTGCCTATCCCCATCTTGGTTTCCTGACCAAAGATGAGGTGTGAGGAGCTGAACTACATTCCCTGGGAAGAGCTGATAGAGCCTCCCCTACTTCTCCCCCTCTTCTGGTGCTTCAAACCAAAACAGCTGCAAAGTTCTTGTGGCTGGAGATGTGCTGAGTGGCCTGGCAGGAGTTCAGGGAGAGGTAAAGGAATCCCACCCACCAGTAGCAAAAGGTCTACACCACCAATAACCATTGCATGCCTGAAATTCTGGCTTCCTGGTAATTGCTATCTCCATAAATACCGGTCAGCTGGCAGGAGAAGGGATGTGCAGCCCTGGATTGTGTTGTATTGTGTGAAATATGAGGTGACACGCAGTATGCTGGCATTAGGCGAAGGAGTTGTCTGCTGATGTGGTGACATGCTTGAGGCAAAGCTGGAAAATCTGATCCCTTCCTGCCCATGGTCTCCTAGGCGCTGTGGTGAGGCACGCTTGACTCGCTTTGCTTGGGGGTGTCAAGGGAAAGTGAAACGCACGGGCCAGCACCATCTGCAGTTCACGAACTCAGACGTGTCAGGTTGGCAAGTGCCCACAAGGCCACTCAGTTTGCTGAACTTGGGTCCTACCACAGCTGGATCATCCATGCAGAGCGCAGCCCAGCCAGGTTTGTCCCTGGTGAAGCTCAAGAGAGGTGAAGAATGCTGAGCTGCTCTTGGCAGTGTTATATCAGAGGCGACTCTGGCCAATAGTTGGTCTGGCTCCAGATCCAGCTCAGAATGTCTCTCTGCTGTACCGACTGCGAGTTACCCCATCCTCCTTCCCGCAGAACCAGCTGCCTGCTTTCCTGTTGAATCGAAGAATGGCAGAGCTGCATTTGTGTTCACTTCTCCTAAATGTGCAATCCAAGGGTGACAGAGACCTGTGAATATCTTTCTGTGCTCCCTGCATTTCCTTCTCCACCATTCCGTCTCTCATTTCTGTTTCCAGCTAACTTTCTTCTTTTTTTTTTAAGCAAGATGGCAGCTATATTATTGAGATCAAAGCCCTGGGTGAGGAGAATTCCCCCCCTACTGCATCTCCATTGTTAATTTCTTTCTGTTTTTATGGACCCAGATCCAGAGTGATGCTGTCTGTAGAGCGACCATGAAACCCTGTCACTGCAGTAAGTGCCAATATTTGTAGACCCAGAACTGCATGTCTAATCCACACGTGGTCTGACAGCAGAGCAAGCACGCGGGGGTGGCAGCAGACACAAACAGCTGGTGAGTAAGAGAAGGAATCTCCCTCCTGCCGGGGACTGTGTCTCGGTGAGATGCCTCCTGCAGCTCAGAGCAGCCCTGCAGATATCTACCTCCCACTAAGTGCCATTCCTGAGGGTGTCTCTGTTCCTAACTTAACCAAAAGCTAGGCAATTATCTTTGGATTCCCAGGCAGGTTTTGTAAAACCAATTTCAAAACCAGCACAACGAATACTAATTTCTGTCAGTTCTAGCTCAGCACTTGCACAGGGAAATGGGAATTTCTGACACGTCTGTGACACTCCCTTGGGTGGATGTGAACCCGCACACGGTCGTCCAGAAGGGATTCTGGTTGTTTATGGAACATGAGTGTCTTAAAACAGATCTGTTAGGATAAATGAATACGATGCAATTAAAGCCTGCACAAGAGATAGCAAGTAAGAATAGCTCCAGCTATACTTCCTTTCCAGGATTTGTTTCATGTGCACGTTAAGGAGTGCTTGTTTAAACTAATAGCCCTCTTTTCTGTTCTTTGGGACAGATTTCTCAATGGGGCTTTAGAAAGGCAACTACAGAAAAATTTTCCTCATAGTGCATGTGCCAGCTGCTTACAAGGTGGCTCGATAGGCGCATGCCTGGCGGTGGTGGCTGAAGGGTGTGGGGCTGATGCTTACAACGGGTCCTGCTCAGTGGGGGAAGGTTAGTCTTATGGGAGGTGTTTGCCTGGGCCTTCAGAGACACAAATCCAACACCCTGAACCATGATCTGTGCCAACAGACATTTTCTCTGTGACCTTCAGTGAGCTGCTAGGGGTGCCGACAGGCAAACTATGCCAAGTCTTCCCAGGGTGATGAACGTATAAGCCTGTTTTCATAATAGAAGGGGAGAGAGGCACAAATGTCTGCCAGGTCCTCAGCCTCTGCAGTTCCCAGTCTGCTCTATTGCCTTATGCTGGTGATTTAATTTATGGCAATGAACTGTGAACTGCAGTGGCTGCGAGCTGTGATTTCTGCGATAGTTGCTGAGCTGTGACAGCACCTTCCAGTGGAGGAGCAGTGATCAGCACTGGTGCCACCACTTTGCATCGCTGCAGCTGAGCCCAACAGGTCCTTTCTCACCCCATGGGACTCCTCTGCTGTATATCCAGGCCCTCAGCAAGAAAGGCTGCATTCCTGCACTGGTTTGGGGCTCCTTTGAACACGATTCTGTCATCCTGCTTTGGGAGTTCAGGCTCACGCCGGTGATATTGTGAGAGGGAAGGAAGAAGCAGGGATAATCTTTTGGGAGAAAACTAAACTGCATGCTGCTGTTGACTTCAGAGAGGAGCTAACCCCAGGGAGCTGAGAGCCAGGTTTTCCTGGCTCATTGCCGAAATGATGAACCTATGGATGTGGACTTTCCTTCCATATTGCAGGTGGGAAAACCCTGGCACTGGGAGACTGAGCGATCGTTAGTGATGGAGGGACAAACCTTTGGCCAAGTCAGTGATACAAATAACGCCTCAAGTCTGAGCCCTCATCAGCAGATCGAGACCTCCACATCACTGGAAGAACGAGCTACAGTATTCAGTGTGTTTATATCGTTCTCCCTCAAAGGAGGAGAAGTGTGCACATCATTAAAAGAAAATATTTTATGCTGATCATTCCCACATGCCTGCTCTGTTATCTGTCTGGGTTCTCAAGCAGCACCCATTCTGCACATGATGTCATGCAGTTGCATCTCACAAGGAAGATCAGACCTCCTCAGGCCAAGGAATTGTATTCTGGGCCCCCGATAAAACCATTTTATGGAGATTTGTAACTTGTGTGGTTTTGTGCTTCCTTTCCCTGAAATGCCATTAGATCAACATCAAGTGCTTTTGTATTTATGTGAGGGAATTTCCTTTTAGACTCTGCAGACAGAGAAACAAATGGGGATGGGAAGGGAACTGAATTATGCTGCTAACTGACAGTGCCTCAGGGAGATCTGAAGAGCATGGCTCGCTGCCTCATTTATATCCATCGGCGGTGCTATGAGCTACAGACTGGGATAAGTCACCTTGTCTGAAGGACTGAAATACCACATCAAAGCACCACGTGGATCAAAGGTGAAAGCAACAGGCATTCCTGTCTGGCTCATCTTTCAGACCTTTCTCGCTTTTTGGTTTCCACTTTGAATCTGATAGTGCAGCCTGAACGCAGCCTTTCATACACCTTCACTCCTCAAGGCACAGGTGGTATGGAACGTGTATTTCCTTGTCAGCAGGCTGCATGGGGCATAGGATTTCCAGCGTTTAGCTCTCAGGCATCAGAGATGGAAAAGATCTATCATTTTGAACAAGGCAGAGCGAGACGGATGGAGTCAGTGCACAGAGCAGAGGCTCTCCTGCCCCAGGTACAGAACGGGGTGCAAATCTACAAAGAGCTGCTCAACAGGTAAGTACCAGTATTAATCCGTGACATGCACCGCTTAGGGCCCTCCCAGGGAATAAACCCCATGGTTCAAGGCTTTATACAAAGACAGACTAAAGCCTCTGTGAGCCTTGGAGAGGACACACTCAAACACAGAGGGTAGAACTGCAAGAAAGCCACGTCTACTGACACACAGGTCCCAGTGGCACTTGGAAGCACATTGAAAATGTCATGCTGAATGAAGCAAATGTAAAAGTAAACAACTTCAGGGACTTGGAAAGACGAATTTCACCCCACAAGTGTGTGACTTCTGTCATACAGAAGATGATAGGAGGTGGATGAAGCTGTGTTTCTCAGTGCCTATGAAAATCTGGATGTTAACTCTTCTGTACTGTAGGTTCTTCCTGCAGTACTAATTGTCATAGAGGACCAGAATCATCAGAGCATGAAGGGAAGACCTCATGACCTGAAAAAAATCTTGATTCTGATATTTTCTGTCTTTCAGACTCTTTCATTTATGTCATCAAACTTTTATGGAGTCCATAGTAGTGATCCAGGGATGTCTTCTGTATTTAGAGCTCTGTACTATCACGTAGGACCTAGTGAGTAACGTTTGAAATCTGGAACCTCCTGTATCTGTGGGTTCACATCACATGAAATATTACCTTATGTGAAAGCTGAACTGGATTCTGTTATGTCAGGGTTGATCTCCAAGGTTTATAATGCCATTCAGACTGGCAGCGAGATGAACAAGGCAATTGTATAGCTCTTTCCCCTGCTCCAGTCTGTGAAAGGAAAACACTGTGACTCATCAGCCAGAGAAGTTGTGTTTTCTTCAGCAGGAAGCTTTGCAGATTTTTCGCTCCCAGATCTCGTTACACTCTTCCGTCTCACCATTCTGGAAGGACTCCCACAGAAAGACAGGCAGATATTTCAATCAAGAATGGGCCTTATTTCCATTAGCAACAGATGTTTTCCTTTTAATTTAATTGTCTATTCTGGATTCTTTTTATGAAAGCTGCTATTAATTATATTCTTCATCAGTCAGTGTTCAGAGATGGCTAATGGCCCAGCACACCTAATTAGTCCTTCATGTATGATAATGTTTCAGCAGGTCTATAGTTAGCGTGTGGGGATGATATCCGCTGTGTCGTGGAGTTGTGAGTGGGGCTGCGCAAACTCTCCTGGTGTGTGTCAGATAGTGTTACAGCTGCGTTCCCTGCTGCTGCCAACATGTGGCTAGCTGGAGGCTGCTGTTGCTGGGATGTGATAACAGCTAGTGCCAGAAGTGGCTTCTAATGTCACTCTGAGCATGCTAGCAAAAGGGTGAAGAATTCAAGCTGCCTTTGGAAGCTCCTTGAAGACAAGGAGTGCAGAGACTCAAATTAGAGCTACTTTTAATTTTGTTTCAAATGATATACTTAATAAGTGTTAGTGACGGCTAAATGCACTGTGCTAGGAGGCTTTTCTTTAGCTTCTGCTATGCAGAAACCTTTTGGTCATCCTTGCCTAAGTATTCCCAGCTGGTCCATCTGTCTCAAGACACAAAGGTGGCTGCTTGTGATGCAAAGTGCTGCTCTCTTTAATGTCCCTATGGAGACACTGGAAACATCACTAACTTAGTGATGCATCAGGGTTCAGGCAAGTCTTGGGCAAGGTGTAGCAAAAAGCTTGACACAACCCTCCAGAAACTATGGGCACAGAAAACAACTCATCTTTGTTCAACAAGATTCATGAGTAGGTCAATTGAATTCTTCACATCCCTTAAAGCTGGAGCTGGAGTTTGAGCATCAGGCTTAGTTGGAACTTTGCCTTAATTTTGAAGGTGTTTGCAGCTGCAAAGAAGTAGTAGTAGTTATTGGCAAGTAGCTTCAGGTAAGAAACATTTCAAATCCTCCAGTAAACAGATAGCTTTGAAAAATGTCCACATCTGTCACAGTTGTGTATTGAAATCCAATCAGCGTGTGTGCAGAGAACTGGCTCTGTTCCCTGGCCCAGGCTGTCGCCTGCTGGGTTCATGGCATTGTGGAAAACTGCATGCGCTGAGTAGGGGCATGTTTTGTTTACCCTGGTAGAAAAGTGGCAAACGACCAGCTTGGGATTTGCAGTCACGTATCGCATAAAGCAGTCAGTCACCTTCAGCTTTTCCTGTGCCTGAAGGAGTCTGGTGCCCACATTCATTCTTTGCTCACTTCATTTGCTTTTGCTGTGAGCCCTGCAGGAGGCTGCAGGAGAGTAAAACTGATGTGGTAACATTTGCTGGTCTAGTAATGACAATGTACTGCAGTGAAACCTCTTCACTGTATTTAAATAATGAGACATACTTCAATATTCTAGCTGGTGCTGAAGGTACTTCTCTGTCCTGTTAAATCACAACAGACGTATGCAGGGGTTCTTGGTGAGTATTCAATTGGCCAATTTCTGACTGTGCGACCTCAATAAACTTAAAACCTTTTGACTGCAGGAGGAATGAATCTGCCACGCTGCTAAACAGACAGAGGATTTTTTTTCACAAGGCATCTGCTTCCAAAGCAAATGAAATTTGCTTTGATTTTCATGGCCTGTTGAGGGATGAGAGTGGCACTGAACGGAATCATCCAAGCTTGACCTGTTTAAAGAAGGATACAAAAGCATCCGAGGTGCTGTCATCATTGAGAAGAGAACAAGAAAATGCAGAGCACCTGTTAAAGAATATGTCCTGTTCCCAAAGTCTCCAGTTCCCATGCTGTGAAGGGGTATAATTGCAGAGAAAACAGATTTAGACATGGAATAACTCTGCATTTAGTATTACTCTAACCTAACACATTTTTTTTGGACAGGGGAAGGCAGGTGATTGTCTTACTGTTATTCGTTGTTCGATCACCTCTTTTCTAGATGCTCAGTCACCTCAACTTTGAGCTCTCATCTGAAATGTCTCTGCTGGAAAGTGCTGGATTTACAGAACTCTTGCAAGGGTGATATAAGAAATGTTCTAGCAGGTTGTTATGGTCCTGCAGTCAAGTCCTTCACTAGAAACCCAGAGTCATTTCAGTGCAGCTGATGGGTTACTGTCTAGTAAGTGAAGGCAGCGTTCATCTCTTGGACATCACCTTTTGGCCTTTTCTCTTGGCAAATGAACCTGATGTAATATTGCAAAACCACATCCCTTAAGCGAAAGTGATAAGAAAGACAAATGTTTGGCTTCAACCAGAAAATTTAAAACTCGGTGTCCTTTGAAGATTACCGAGTTCTGTGCTGTGTTAGTCATCCGTATCTCTCTAAGAAAACACTCATTTCATCACAGCTGATGACATAAATTCAGGCTCTTGAGCAAATGGCTAGGTTGAGTTAAATCACCCCTCTATCTGCTAATGGCATTTTTGCCTTTTCTTGATGATGAAGGTTATCTTGCTGTTTGGAAATTATAAACTACAACTGTTAGACGGCATTATCTACAGACTTGGGTGAGATAATTTGTATGAAAAATCCAGGGAATCTGAAGCTTATTGGCTTCCATTCATGTGAAGCTGAAATGCTTCAAGACTCCAGCTGCCTTCACAGACCGTGTGCCTCCTGCTCTCTGGTGGGGAAGGAGTAGCAGCTGGCAGATGATGGATAGTAATGCTGCAGCCCGCTCTAAGGGTAGGAGTGACATCACTGATAGAAAGGGGAGCAGCTTAAGCTGTTTATAAAACTGCAGTTGGGAAGTTTGCCCCAGACTGCATTAGCCTCTCTTTGCTGCCTACCCTGCTCTACCCCCTCAAATTCGAAGCTCCTTCAAGGGAAACAAACATCTGCAGAGACCCAATGTTAATTGTTGTACTTAGCGCTGCTGTTTACATTTTTGGTGCAGGCAAGTCAAGGCATATCAAGACCATCCTGATGGCTAAAGCGAGCCAGAAATCTTGTTCTGGCTGAAATAACAAGAGATGGGGCTCTGATCTCGTGTACCAAGGAATTCTGCATTGGCCCCAGAGGGTGGAAATCAGAGGGCACAAAGAAAGTAGCAGAGAAGCTTCTAAGAGGGTGAATGTGAGAGTCACCAGGGAAGCATTACAAGGTTAATGCAGTTTGCCATTATCTGAAAACAGCTGGGGATTACACTGCATTTGTAAGCTCAGAAAGACTAGCTTCCCTGCATTCTACTCCCATCAAAATTCAGCCTAATGGCTCCTTATCAGGAATGATGAATCGCTTTTTTTGCCTACACTTTGGTCCCTAATTTCCACTTTTCTTGCATCTGCTTAAAGTCCTTTTTACTTTCAACATGTACAGCAGTCTCTGAGCCAAGTGTGGACCTGGTGTTTGGAGTCATTCTGGTAATTACTGCACTCGCCAGGTCCCTTTAGGATGCAATTTCAATGGGGTGTGACTTTCACAATATTTTTTTTCTTGTTGTTGCTTGAGCCACTCCAGGAAGGAGTTGTTAAACATGAGTCTCAGCAGGATCCATCATGACTGAGGACAGAACAGAATGTAATGAAACAGGGTGAATACGTGTCTTGCTGAGCAGGATATGTTCTCTTAGTTATATGGTTGATAAAGCCTTGGCTGAGGTTCAGAAAGGTGTTCAGCTTTCATCTCTCTGTCTTCCTTCCTCCACTCCCTTAAATATTAATGGCTGCATTCATACCTCCCATATTCATGGCTACTTTAATTGTTTATGGATTTTTTTTAATAAAGGACTTGACCTTTTGCCTTTGCAGTTATACAAACCTTCCTCTGTCTTTGCGGTGATGCCCCCTTCATCACAGCTTGTCCTCGGCTCCCCTGTGCTCCGGCTGGCTCTGTCTGATGCGGTGCAAGGGAACAGACAGTAAATCATTGTAGTCAGAAATACTGTGGTGGAATTTTCCTGCTGAAGAGAAGGAGGGACGGCGCCGCACCGCGCTCCGCTCAGCCTATGACCCTGGTTGCATAAAGCCACAGGCTGGCAGCAGGGTATTGGTATCACTGGGACCAGGTCATTTGATGCCTAGTGGGTTTGGCACCCTGGGCTTGCTGTTTGAGATCACGCTTGCTCTCTCACTCTCCTTTTGGCTTGGGGGAATGCAACGAGACTGTGTGGGAAGCTAAGTTTGCACAGAAGTGTGAGGCAGCACTGGGAACTGAATTGGGATCCTCTGAATCCCCACCTGGACCATTAACCACAAAGCTATTTTCCCCTCACTAACTGAATACAAAGGGAACAGTCTTTGTTATATTATATACATGCTGGAAGAGCAAAGAAAGCTCTATGAGAAAGCAACATAGCAAATAAAAACCAGCAGGTTTGTGAGGTGCCAGGTAACAGCAGGATGAAGATTTTTGGGAGGTTTGGGGTGTGCCTGTTTAACTCTGAGCATCTGTGTAAGTGCAGCTCAGCAGCTGGGTTCCCAGATCATGAGGAAATGACAAGGCATCCGGGAGTGCAATAACTGTCTATCGAGATGCATATCATGCCAGCAGGAAAGAGAGAATGTGTATCCCTTTTACTGCTGGATGCTTCTTCCTGGCACTGATTATTCCCTTCGTGGGATCCCATTGTCTTGAGACAGATTTCACATGAACTGCAGCAGCTGGGAGTAAAGGGAGAGAAAAATCAATCACACTCTTCTGCTACGGTCACGTTGCTGTGTTGTGTGTCCATATTGGCCAAACTCCGATCATGAAATTCTCTTTTATCACATTTGGCTATGTTTGCTGTGCAAAATTATGATATTTGAATATGGGCCCGTGTTTATAAAAATAGTCACGAATTATTAATATTAATGTAAGCATGAATTAAACTAGAATTTTTAATCCTACGGTAATTAATTCAGTCAGGGCAGTGACAAATAACAGCATTGATGCCCAATTAGGCACTGTTGCACAGGCAAATGAAGAAAAGAAAAAAAGTTCATCTGATACAGTGTGAATTGAATTGGATTCTTAAGAAGGCAGAGCCTTTCTGATCCAAATAATTATTAATTGTATTGCTACCAGAATAGGAATTTACTACAGTGTCTCTGGCCAGCCTGTCGTCTCTGTCTGAAGACATCTGGGTTCCTGTCCCCTTCAGAAATGGTTGTGCATATATACAGTGGAGTTGTAAAAAGCTGTGAATGAAAACATATTAGCCAATTGTAACATCATAATATTTGGTAGCTGGGAAGGAGTCTGTTAGTGATGAAATAAGATGCTCCTTTTCTCTCTGAGGCGAGCATTTTAGGGATATCCCAAACACGTATGTTGATGAACTAGCTGGTGATTCATGGTGCCCCCGCTCCTGCAAGGGACCAGACAGCAGAGTAAGTGTGCGAGCAGCCTCCACTCCTGGTTCCACATCTGCTCGGGTCAGAAGATACTCAGACTATTTGCTTTCCCTTAGCCTACCTCGCACCACTCATGTTTGCCCCAGAGGCTGATACGTTCAACAAGCAGTTTTAGAGGTAGGAGGGCAGGGATGCTCCTGGAGCCGGAGCTGATGCCAGCGAGGAGGGTCGGAGCTGGACCACAGGCTCTGGGAGTTGGGGCTGGAGCACGTTGGCCCACGGTGACTGCAGGGGCCCTGCGCTGGGGCAGCGGTGGCTCCGCTGCGAGTGAATTCTGCTGGCAGAGCTGCGGGTGTGTGGGCAGGCACACTGCCTGGCGAGGTTTGGGCTGGCCCTGCACGCTGAGATTAGTCCTTGAGCGCTAGCTTTACCCACAAAATATTCAGGAAAATAAAAGGAAACCGTGCTTACGTTTGGGCTTTAATGGCTGGCTTTTTGCATCTCTTATTCTTGGTCATGAAAGCAGCCAGTCTGCCTAGCAATTCAGATCTGAATTCTTTAACCTGGAAGGCATTTTGTGTAGTGTAGTGTCTCCTAGCCTAAGACCAAGTCAAGCATCATGCAGCAGCGACCTTCATTTTCCAGGCTGGTAATTCTGGCTTACCAGAATGAAGAACAAAGACACCGAATAAGTAAAAGGCATTGGGGAAAAAAGAAAAAAAACCCAAATGGAACTGACACATTGGTTGAAACATCCCATTTCTTGAAAACCTTATTTTGAGGTATCTGTCAAAGCAATCCCTCTGTTTCTTATAATTATTATATCACATGGCCTTGGCGTGGTTTTCTGGTATTTTGCGAAGACCACCCAGAAGTGGGCCAGGTTTGGTTGTTGGATTTACTAAACAGAACAAGAAACACAGAGCTCCTGCCTGCTATTCAAAAATAATATCGCAAGGGAAGCAAACCGCAGTGAGACCACAGAGAGGTGAAGCCCATTTTCCACTTGCTGAGGGAGCTGCCCTCGCTTGCTGCAGAATGCAGTCTCCATATGGTGGGAATGATTCCCAAAAGCACTCCATCCTTGCCGACTCTGCTTCCTTTCAGAAGTTGCATCCACTGGGATGTAGGGTAAGGAAGTGGCTCTGAACAGGATACTCTAGGGTGTTTTCTCTGTGCAGTGAGGTGGAGAGAACAGCGTATAAGAGAAAACACCAAACGGTGTTGGACTAGAACAGAGAAAGCCTGTTTCCCTCTGTCAGTGTTTCTCAAATTATGGATCCTGGACCACCCGATGTCTGGAGAGAGCTTTCTGAGGCGCAGCACACTGCAGAAAGGGCTGCTCCTGTGCCACGAGTAGCTCTGTCCCAACTCTGCTGTCACCCCTCAGCTCTGCTCCTGCCTCAGGCAGGGCGATGAGGAAAAGAAGCCTGTGCTGATGGAGACAGGGGAGAGAATTTCTCCCTCCATAAACTGCCATTGAAATAGCACATAAAATATAGGGGTATAAAAGGATAAGGTGGCCTGCAGCAACTGGGAATTTAGGAGAGTTGGCTTCCTTTTGTGATCTGCCAGAGGAAACTTTATGAGAACGTTATGTGAGTGTGAAGTAAATGTGGCAGATTGCTTCAGAAACAGAGCCACCTCACCATACTGAGACTCTGAGGGCATTTGGATCTGAAAAGAGAGAGACAGGCACTGGCTGTATGTGAAGCTTTGCCTTGTAACCCAGCTAAAAAGGGCATGAAGATTGGCTAGTGCTGGTGTCTGAATGTTGGCTTAGCACAGATAGATGTGCTGTGTTGGTGGAACAAACCCTGAGGGATCTGGAAGAAGCAGCATCAGGGCCACTGTTCACGTGGTGCGTGCAGCGGGCAAGGTTCCACCAGGCAGAGCATGCACTCACCCCTTGTGGGACAGGTACATGAGGCACCAGCTGAATTAAATCCCACATATACTAACAGAGCTGTAAGAGCGCTGAGCCTTGGCTGCGTACTGCGGCTCAACGGCAGAAGCTAAAGCCGTACCAACAGGACATATTCTTTCGTGCTGTAGGTAGTGATCTCTGATTCTTGTCTGTGCCAAGACATAAAATGCTTTGCAGTATCAGAAATCCATGCTTACGCTCTTGTTAGATGCTGATATGGATGGGAAGGAAGAAGGCAATGGAGACCCTTAGCTCTACATATATTGACTAAGTGACTACTCTTTTCAGCTTCTCAGTAGTTAAAGGGTTAATGAGAAAAGCTCCCTCCCCTGACCTTTCACTTCACTAAAGTGTTTGTCGATTTCTTGTTCTCCTAGGCATGATTTTTGTTTGGGAAAGAAATGTGCTTACTCACTTATATGCATTTATTACATAGACACCCCGTTTGGGTACATCATCCATCAGTGCAGATGTCACACTGTGTAAAAGCCCAGTATCCAGAGTGACAGCTAAGTTAGTGCTCGTGTTGTGCAGCAGCCCCCTTGCCAAGTTTCTGCAGCTGGATGGTTTTAAACAGAACTAATTTACGAATAGATCTACCAGCAAAGGAATCTGCAGTCACATGTTGCTCTTGTGGAAGCCGCCAGCTTCCATGGGTCACTGGCCCTTTCACGAGGGACACCAAGGAGAGCCGGTGGAAGGGCCACAGAAGGGATTGTGATCAAAAGCCGCTCTCACCTGATCAGTTTTTGACTTCTCCTGAGAAATGACTCATTGCTCTCCGTTCTGCTAAACAGATTCAAAAGGTGCTGGTTCTAATTCTGCTGCTGAGCTCAAGGCTGAAGGTTAAACGGCACAAGAAGCCCCCGCTGCCATTTCTTGGACAGAGCTCACGTTGGCAGAGCAATCCTGGGTACCTGGCAGTGATGGCACACTTACCTAGGCAGAGTCATTTCCCAGCATGTTATCCTTTATCCTACTCCACAGACATCTATTTTCGTTTATAATGATTTGGAGTTTTCATGGCAACAGCCGTGAAAGTCGATGGCAGTCATACAAGTCAAACGTCAAGCAACACTTTGCAAATTACACAGTAATCTATTTTAATGCACCACATCATTAATTAGAAGAGACGGACCGGGCAGGTTTGGAAAATATGATCTCTACTGTTCAATTTTTAAAAAGGATTTTAAAATGGCCTTTGAAATTCTGTGCATTTTCTACACATAGAATAAAACACTGCTAGAAAAATTAGACTGTATATTGATTAATCTCAGAAGTGAAATAGATCATATTAGTTACCAGTGGACTCTTCTTTGTGATAGTTCTTCTGGCTATAGTCCTATTAACTTAATATGGTAATAATGGGAGAAGCAGAGAGGTATTAATGCCGTAGAAATAATGAAAATCTGAAAATAGTTTCTAAATTTATCCCTGTAATTTTGTGCTTACAGTAATAGGGATTTTTATTTTCATCCATATAATTTGTGATAAATGCATTGTGCACGATAGCAATCATTTAATAGAATCATAGAATCATAGAATGGTTTGCGTTGGAAGGGATTTTAAAGATCATTCAGTTCCCTCCCCATGAGCAGGGACACCTCGCGCTGGATCAGGCTGCTCCAAGCCCCATCCAACCTGGCCTGGAACACCTCCAGGGATGGAGCAGCCACCACTGCTCTGGGCAGCCTGGAAGGTTTAACTCACGTGTTGAGATATCAGCGCTTCAGTACACTGGTATTTCACCAGTTTTAGCCGTGCCTGTAATGCTGGTCGTACTGGTGACAATATGTTGGGCTCACATTTGAAGGCGAGGTTGATGTCTATTTAAAAACTTCTGGTTTTATAAATAAAAGCTAATCCTATTTTTATGAATTTAGAAGCTTAATTTTCTCCAGTTATTCCTTTTTGATACATTTCATGAGAGATTTCTAAAGGTAACAAAATATCAACATTAACTCTGTTTCGGGTGAAAACGTAATTAACACAAAAATCCAAATTATGCCTGGAAATTTCCAATCTCTTTTTTAACAGTTAAAACTAACATTTTCCTAAAATTGTATTTGATCCAATTCCCATTTTTGCTTTGGAAATGCTTTCAGTGAAAAGATCCTAACCAGCCTGATTTATTTTTAAAGCAGCAATGATCGTTGCAGTAGGGTGTAATTATCTTTAGTTCCAAGATCTTTGATCACAGTGTGTTCACATCTAAATCTGAGTTGGGATCTAGATTTTTTTTATGCCTTGGGCTGTAATTTGTGGGGCTTCTTTGACAAAATAATTTCTTTTATAAGATATGGGCACAAGAGCAGCACTGTGTTTTCCTTTACTACGTGGGAGTATACAACCTTATAAAAAATGCATTGTGATTCGCTTTAGTGGGAAAGGAGAAGGAAGAGATCGTGTATTCCAGTCCTGGGGTTTTGATATGCTGGAAACAGCATCAGGCGCACATCATGTATGCGAGGTTAATGATTGTGTTGTGGAAGCCTGTGTGCTGTGGGAGTAATTTGTTTCTTGCATTAAGAAAAATGCAGATGTAAAGCTGGGAATTTAAAGAGAGGAGTGGTCTAAGAGCAGGGCCACAGGGCTGACTGAGTGTTTGTTCCTTGCTGCACTGCAGATAGACCTGTGTGCGTTTATATGCACATCTCTCTTGAACTGGCAACCCAGCAGGGACTGTATGGCAGTGGAAAATATCAGAAATTATTGCAGAAATGGTCCTGTTGTTCAATCACTCTTTGCAAAAGAAATCTCTGTATCTGTAGGAGTATTCTCTCCTGTTTAGCTTTAACTTAAGTCCCAAAATAGAAGGCTCATCTTGCCAGACTCCCACAGAGGGAGGCTGGGGCTCCTCCAGAGGGTGAGTCAGAAGGACAGAGCAATCCTTTGGCTCTGCGATCCAGAGCATCAACATGAGGCTTCTACAGCATGTTATGGAAGATATCCATTAGTTCTGTGTAGCCCCTCAAGAGTGGAAATTAATCTTTTCTCATGTCAGTTTGACTGGCAAACCCACAACATTCCCAGTGAAAACTGCTTATTTGAATACGTTGAGACAGGAACTCTTAGGTCTTTATTGAGTCTCTAGATTTGTCTGAACATCTGTACTGCTGTAGTCCAGCTTACAGACTGTAACATGAAAACCTGTGGTTTGCAGTTCTCAAACTTTATTATAGTGCTTCCATATTAAAACTTACTTATGTAAGTAAATAACCTGAGAGTGGCTAGCACGTCTTTTCATCATCACCATTATCGTGCTGATGGATGATGAAAGCAACTCTGTTCTTGAGTTCTTAAGTTTGGGATAAAAAGGAAGCAAGTTTTAGATGCATGGTGTATTTTCATGTTAAATTGATATAATCAAGATCACACAGCCTCAAAGCTTACCATCCTCTACCAGGCAAGATTATTTCATTTCTGCTGAAATCTTAAGTCATTGTCTGTTTATACAAAAATGTCAGATGACAGAAGCAGCAAGAGGTAAATGGGAGTATGCTGGGTGCTATCAGTCAAAAATGCTCAGTTTTGACTGAGAAGGCACAATATATCTGTTCCTAGCAAGAAGAAAATTGTACAGTTGGTGAAGTACTATTATCCTGCCTCTTCCAATATGTTTTCACCTGATGGATCAGGGAAGAAAACACTGATATTAGTGCACAATATATTTCTACTCTGAGTGAAACTGACTTCATATCAGAAACACATGCTAAAAATGCCTTTTGCTTTCCTGCTGATTTCTCAGATCCAGCACTGGGCATATGCTCCTTATCTAATCTTTATTGCTGCATTAAACCAATGCATGCTATTCTACTTTATCCTTTGTGTAATTTCAGACATGGTTTCTATTTTCCTTGCAATTTACCAAGGTAGCATATAACTGCTTGGAAAATGTTAACATCTGCAAAAGGGGGGAAAAAATGAAAAGAAAGGAATTAATCAAAGCCCTGAGTTTTATGGGCTAAAGCCTTGGACTTTGGTTCAGGTAGTAGGTTTCTTTCTCTGCTGAGCCAGCAGAAAGCAACCAAGGTGCTGCTCCTGAGGAGCCCCAGGGCCATCCTGAGGTACGCTGCAAACCCTCTCAGCCCAGCTTTTGCTCAGCTTCAGGGAAACAGAAGAATTTAACAGCACAAACCTGGTGCAGCTGAGAGCTGACCAAGGTCTGTGATGATCGCTGTTCTTTATCTGCAAGTTTCGATAAATTGAATTTGCCACGCCCAGTTTGGTTTCCTAGGAACATCCTTTTGATGTAAAAGAAATGGGTAAGCACATATCCCCACGCTGGTATTATTGACCTACTGAAACCAACGTGACCTGTGAAATCCCAAGGGTGAAAGCAGCTACACTTGGAGCAGCTGGGACGCAGGGGCTCGTTTATCTTCAAGCTCTCTCACAGCATTGAAGCCAGACTTCACTACTGATGCAATGCCAGCAGAGAATTGTGATGTTGTCACCTGTCTTGACATATCCAATAAGATAATTAAATGCTCAAAACACCACTGCCTGAAAGAAATGTGGCCCTGACAGGCAGTGTGTATGTTTGTCTGCAATGTTCCCCTGGGGCTCTCAGTGTTCCCTGAGATAGCAGCGCTGTGGGAACCTCTTTGCTCCTCCTGGGCAGCTGGGAGGATTTACCTCTGGTATAAACGATCAGTGCAGAAAGGATAAAACTTCCTAATGGAGAATGAGGCCTCAGGAAAAGCCAGAACTTGAACAAATCTAAACTTGTGCTTGAGGTGTGCGAGGAGGAGGGGATGGGGCTATCTTCATTTGAGTTTTTTTCCTAAATTTTCAAAAGCTACACCTCATTTTTCTTTTCTTACATTTTCTGAGATTAGTGAACTGCAGGCAGAGCAGGAACATCATGCGTGCAGATGTCTGAGCTATTTCTGGTGAGGTAGAAAGGAGACTCTGGTAAGACTGATTTTAAATCCTGATGGCAGGGACTTCCTCCGAGTGTGTGATGGAAAGGTCATTTGGTGGGGAGGTAGCAACGCCTGTGTAAGCCTGGTGGCACAGGACAACAATGGGAAACCCTTTAAGATCTTCAAGAGGTAAAATTGATGTTGCCTTTTGGTGACATCCATGGTTTAGTCATCAAATTTGTGGGTCTTTCTAGACAGGATTGGCAAGATGAATTGCTCTGCAGCACCCAGAAATGTAGTTGTGTGCTGATGTATGAGTATTATTGGAAGACACTTCACACTTACTCTGCCATTAACTGTTACTGTTATTATCACTACGATCATTGTAGTTGTCATTATTATGTATTTTGGGGGAATATCAGGGAACTCAGATTTGAAATGGAAAAGCCAAAGTTCTTGGAAATGGTTTGCTATTCACAGATTACCTGCATGTTTGTGGTTTCACAAGTACCACTGGTACTTTAGTGGTCGTACTCTTATTTTCTGCTAGAAACACACATTCAGACTGGATACCCATTACTGGAAATGATAGTGGGTGTCTGGAATGGAAATTGTATGTTGTTTTGAAAGTTTCAGTTGTCACTACATGTTACTTGCAGCATTAATATTGCAAATTGGAATACAATGTAGAAACATAAAGGGAATTACTACTACAGAACTGGATGTGTTATGTGATGTAGTGCTGTGATATTAGACAACTTGACATTTCATGAATAAACCAAAAGGTCTTACAGCACTCCTCATAAGGGAGAAAAGGGCTTGAAGCCAGTCACATTTACAGGGTGACTCTCTCAGGACTACTTCAACTGCTAGAAATTTAATGATGACTCTTAAAAACCTAGTTATATACTGAATAAAATTAATAAAATCTGCAGTAGCAAAACCAGGAATTAATGAAATCAGATCAGTGCAGATATGCTGAGGAACAACAGGATTTATGTTAACATTTAAAAATCATAGTAGAACACCACCTAAAGGCACACAAAACCTTATTAATGGAACTTGAAAGAAAAATGTTACCACAAACTAATAAAGCCACTTCTCCTCTTTAGAGTAAATTTATTCTATTAGTCCAAATGTTTGGTCAGCACACTGCAGAGAGGAGGGGAACCAGTTAATAGCTACTCTCAGTTTTTCAGGTTGGCTATTTGGCTGGTAGTTTGCCTGAGCAACCTCAGTGGCCACTCAGTCAGAGGTGAGGCATGGCCAGCAGAGCTATTCTTGGCCACCTCTTCTCCTTCAGTGTGTCCCAGCCAAGACTTTTGCCTGCAATGTGTTTGGGAATGGTGATGTACAACACTTTACACGAGCTGCTCGCTTCCTTTATACTGCTGGAGGACAGAACCTGGCCAAAGTGGACAGTATGATCCATAGATCTAGATCTGGATCCATGCTATAGATGCTATAGATCTAGATCTGGATCCATGCCGTAGATGTTATAGATCTAGATCTGGATCCATGCTATAGATGCTATAGATCTAGATCTGGATCCATGCTATTGATGCTATAGATCTAGACAGAGGTGGTCTCTGTGGCTACCTCAAAATTTAAATGGCTACTCTGGGGCTGGCCTGAAGTCTGGACTATCTCCTAAGTCCCAGAACTTTGCATTCATTATTGTCCTTGTATGCAGGCTGGAATCAGCCTGCAATGCCTAGAAATCCCATCTGCCCCACATCATAGTCCTCTAGGAAAGATTTCAAGCGGTCCTGTCTGGCTGCTGTTGATGACATGACATTGGCACGCAGGCAGATGGGGCAGAGGGAAGCGGCAGAGCCAGGCATGGAGCTCTGAGCCCCACGCACACTTTGCGCGTGCTGTACAGTGCAGAGAGCCTGTCAAATTCTCCCCTTCTTGAGCTGCCAGATGGCTCGCTCCAGAGCTGACTCAGGTTGCTGCAGCAGCAAAGGAGTGTAGGTGAATGGCAGAGCTGGCTTTGAGCCCAGCTTGGGGTTTATTTTCACATAGATGCAACCACTGTCCTTATTTGCCACTTCCCATGCAGTACCGTGCAAGTGCAATGCATTATTCTTTCCATTATTTCGTTACAAGAGAATCAATCATGGTCCTTCACCAAGGGACTATCCTCATGGCTGAACTCAGATTCAAGAGTATTTTGGCCTCTAAAACTTTCACTAGTGTTGACATGGAGTAACTTCCCCCGTATTAATCTCTGGACTTTGTGATTCTGCAGTTGCATATAGGAAATACTACATGCAGTAGTCTTCCCGTGCTTTCTATTATTTATTTTTGTTTAGGAAAGTATTTATACACATTTGTCTGAAGCCACTTGTTCAGTTCTGGACTGAGAATTTGTATGTTAAGATTTGTATGTACTGTGTAGTGGCACACAACCCTAAACATGCATCTCTTTGCACAACTATTAGTTCATTGTTGATGATGATGATGATGATGATGATTATTATTATTATCAGACCCCAATGGGAAATTGTTTTCATTATTAACAACAGATATCATAAACATCAGCCATTTCCAGCATGATCTGAACCTTAATATCATGATAACTATTCGCCTTATAACTTTTCTTCTTGATCCTTTCTTCCCTAGTTAGCCAAAGATTTACTACCCTGAAAATATTTGGCATTAGATCAAACAACATGTGCTGTGCAGGCTCCAGCCTTCCTACCTGCCATCCTCCACCCAAGACAAGGGCTGTGCTGAGGAGGCTGTATTCTACAATGCCTGTACCAGACCAATTAATCATGTACACCAATTTGTTTGGTTTTAATTAGAAAATGATAGGGGTTCATTTGCAAAGATAAAATGCATTGTCTATTAGCATCCCTGCTTTTATTATCAGCTAATAAGCCGTGATAGTTCAGTTCACTGCACTGAATTGCTTCACGAACATTTGTTGAGACCTGAAAATATTTCTGATGCTTATACTCTATGCCTAAGTAACCCCATGGCAACTAGTGTTATCCTTCACCATGGTAAATGCTACTAGTATTTGTGCTAGTAATATGATTAATATGATCAGTGGCACATTTCTGCAGAACTGGGACTTCTCCAGTCTCCTCTGCTATTAGTGAGTTGTGGGGATGGAATGTGTTGAGAGTAACTAAAACAGCAATAGTAGAGCTAGAGAAGCCCTCGGGCTTTGGCATCAGAAAAATCTGTATGGCCTCGAGTTCCAATTTGGAAGCTCTCTACACATTGAAACATAATTAATGGGACATCTATGGATTTTTGATCTTGAGGTTCATTTTAACCACGTTCAGCATTTCAAAAATCAAGACGATAACATTAGATGTTGCAGAACGGTGCCAAAAATGTAAGTTTCAAGCATTCCTACTCCTGATTTGTTTTGACAGATATTTCTTTTTCTGAAGCTGCAGTTAGAGCAATAAAAACAAAATCCACCACAGAAAAACAAACACCAGCTCCCCTTCCAGCAAAACCAATATATTTTTTGAATGCTGGAAAATGGTACAGCTAGAGCCCATTGAATTTCCACAGGAGGTAAAGCTCATTAGCAAACACATGAAAGACAGTGAGCAGATTATTGTGAAAAAGATATTTGTACAGTTATTTCAGTAACACTTTATTTAAAGTTTCTGGTTGCTGGCACTTAGACAGTATGTGTAACCTCGGTTAGGGAATGGTTAGTGCTGAAAAACAGACACTCTAAGAACACTTACAGCCAGCGAGAGAGCTGGAGGGAGATTTCAGTGAAAAGGAGGAAAACCTGGCATTTCTCTTTTTACTCCACCAACAGATCACCTATTTAAGTTGCTAAATGGAAGAGGAAAAGCATCCCTGGAGTGGGAACAGGAGGGGGTGAATGGAGCATGCCTGGGATTGTGTGCTGCTAATGGGGAGGATCTCCGATCTGCCCCCAGTCAAAGGGGATTTGTGCTAAGCTGGTTGCCTAAGGATGCCGGCCGCTGCGCGCCTAGGGAGCACAGAGGACCTTTCTGTTATAACTTCCTCTTCTTTGTTTGAGAAAATACATTAACTGGAGGAAGAGAGTTCTCGCTAGAACCCTGATTACTATTTCCTTTAATTCCATCAAAATGACTTCTTCCCAAGCCAGCCTCCACAGCCAGACGCTCTCCCCAGCCACGGAGTATTCAAAACCCCTTCATCTTTGCTGCTGTTAATACTTTGCAGATTTCAGCAGGACTTCTGGGCTGTGTGTGTATAGAAGTACAGTTTAAGCAGTGACAAATAGAAAGCACATGCTTCCTAAAGCTACATTACACAACTCTGTCCCACTTTCATGTCGTCTGCTCCTAAAACAACAAACCTGTAGGGACTTGTGCCTCTGTATGCGTCTTGGAAAAGGAAGGTAGGTCTGGGGTTATGATGGCTCATGAGGACAAGCTGGTATATATAATAGGTTTGGGTCCACACTGGATATGCCAGGACCACTATTAGCCGAAGGACACATGGGGGCTTGATCATCATCTGATTAATAGACACCTTTATAGTTCATACACGTCAGGTTCCAGATAGGACAGCCTCTGGCTTGTCTAAACACACAGCATTGCTCTCACCATAAAAAATGAGGCAGAAATATGGGATGCTGGGCTGGGCTGACAGTTGGTGCTTGCTTGATTTACTTGTTTGCACTGTATCAAAACCTACGTGCTTGAACTGTAGGTTAAGCTGGATTCAGACACGCAAGCCCATGTTCTGCAGATCAGGTTCACCCTTAATTAATGCTTCCTTATACAGTGAGCAATATCTCCTTGACTGGCGGTAGTGGATCCACATCCAGGACAGAGAGGGTGGTGAACAGAGGTTACTCCAGCAGTGTCAGGTCTTCCTTTGCTCTTGCCCCTGGGTTGAGGGAGAACTGCTGGGAGAGCGAGTGGCTCCGCAAGCAGCAAAGAGCCTGGACACCTTCTTCCCCACTTCTGCTCCATCCTCTAAGCTTTCTTGGTCTGTGCCTAGCAGTCCTTGAATATTTTCACTTTGACTTTGTTTTACTTAGCGTCTGAGGCAGGCTTCACAAGCCAAACTTGTAATCTTTTTGATTGGAGTCCCTGCGTGCTCAGCAGCACACAGCACATCGTTGGTATGCAGCACTGGTAGCATTTGACTGAGACAAATGTTCTCTATGTGAACTCAGAGGCTGTGTCTTATTTAATTTTGTCATTTTCAATTAAACTTTGCCTGTCTTTTCGTTACCATTTTGAGGCCTGTTTAGTGCTAGTATTTAATATACTCACGCTTCAAAGCATTTTTCTTATTTCAGCTACATATTTCGCACATTCTTTCAAAGATAAAAATAACATTTGATTTTAGCCCTATGATTTCTTCTGTAACTTTTGTCGCTACAGAAATGGTGATGGTTCAGTTCAATTAACATGGCATCAGTATTTTCATGTATTTGGAACAGGAAGGGAGGAGGACAGAAAAACAGGCAGTGAAAGCACTGAACACTGCTACATGTAAAATTAGTTGAAGGAAAGTGAAACAACATGGGGTATTATCACATCCATTTTTTTTAAATGCTTTCTGAAGTTATCTGTATATTTTAAGTTTCCCACAGTGATACACTTCAAGTTTTTGAAACAACACAAACATTTGCCTTGGCTAACAGCCTAGTGTAAAGAATAAAAATTATCAACAAAACTCAATGGCTTAAAAAGACAACGTATTGTCCCTGAGGAGAAGTAGAGAATGTAAAAGTAATTGGTATGGGCACAATCCTATTCACGTGTGGCCAGCAAAAACAGACCAGTTGAGTCAGCTATCTCTTTTAAACATAGATATTTCTTCCTTTACCTGTCCATCATCTCTCTAGGACACACATATACTATCAAACTGGACTACTTTAAGTACAATTAATATTTGTTCTGTGTCTCGTAGGCATTTTTTTTCAGTAATGACATGACATTTATTTATTGCTTTTCTTCAAGTATTAATAAAAAAGCCAGAGAGGCTGTGGAGCTCATTATCCACTGACAGAAAGTTGTGAGCAGGTTATCTGAATTGTATAAGCCCCACATGGTAATTTTTTTCTATGGGTTAAGGCATAGAGCATTCATATAGGTCATTGAAATCCCTTTGTTTCTGTCTCTGCTATTTGTTCTTCAGCCTTTTTGTGAAAAGCAGCAATGAAGTTCAAACCTCAGCCATACTGAATTCTTTGGCAGCTTTTATAACTGCCCAGAAACTGTTGTGAAAGCTTCCATAATCAGATAATGACTGATATACAGTGTGTGTCGGTAGAAGTGTTTGAAAATAAAATGCAGGGTGCTATAAAATGGGTTTACAAGACAGTAAATAACATTTCAAATATGCAAGGGAATCACATTCCAGTCCTGCTTTCTCTCTGCTGCCTTCTTTCCCTCCAGGATCTGCTCTACTTGTAGGAAGTCCAGAGCAAACTTTGGGAACATTTGCACCACTTCACAGAAGAGGTAATTTAGGTGTCTCTGTGAGCTGGTTGGTCTCTCTGCATGGCTTTTGCAGCCGATGGGAAGAGGCAGACCCTCCAAAGCCTGGCACAAAGCAGGAACCTCTCCCAGGTTCCCCATCACCTTTAGCAGGGAGCTCTCACTGACCACTGAAAAAGCCGAGAAGACCAAAAGCTCTCGCATGCCGAGTAGGAGGGGAGGCTGTCCAATCCCTTATGTCATGTCGTGATCCTCTGCCTGCTATTGCCCTCTGTGCACTTACAGCCTAGAAAATTGGCAGAGGAGAGAG
Source organism: Clamator glandarius (assembly GCA_033459285.1). NCBI lineage: Eukaryota > Metazoa > Chordata > Aves > Cuculiformes > Cuculidae > Clamator > Clamator glandarius. The sequence goes on along the minus strand of JAUNZM010000055.1, from coordinate 4,029,633 downwards.
GATGAAAAGATTGCATTTATAGGGCATGTCTCCACTTGGGGACTGGCCAGCTCTGAGCTGTGATTTCCTATCAGTGACCCCTGCTGCTGGCTGTATCTCCATCTGCAAGTTGTCTCTTCTCCAGCATTTCAGCCCTAAGCTCTCCAGGGCTGACTTTGTGCTCTGTGGCTACACCAGGCCAAACATAATACGCCTGGACTATAACTTAATCTGTTCTGCTTCATTTTGCAGTTTCCGGGTAAACCTGGAGATAAACGGTTGCGTCAAGAGGATTGAGCAGAGGCCTGGGGAAGGAGGGAAATGCAGAGAAGTGCTGTGACCCAGCCTTGGCACCAGGGTGCTGGGTAAAGCTGATGCGTGGGTGTCCGGTCCACTCAATCCTGCAGCTGTTGGCTCTGATGAATACGAAGTGATCTGTGAGAGCTTAGACCTAATGAAAGATGAGAGCATAGAGTTACTGTCAAAGGCCTCCAGAGGCTGTTTAGCTGCCAAAAGCAGGAAAAAAAAATCCAATATATGCAATACAAAAGCAATGACTGATCAAAATAAAACTGTGAGAGTGACCCTTCTAATAAAAAGGACTTGTTTGCATAGAATCGTAGATGAGTGAATGACTAGTTAGGGGAAAATATTATTTGCCTGGGAAAGCTTAACATTTGAATAAGGAAAAAAGGCTGCTTCTTATCTACAGGAGATCAGTGTGCCCTATTGAAAACCCTGGTATGAGTTTTTCCCTCCCTCTCTCTGAAGCTGTTCTTTCTTCAGATCAGGCAAAAGCGAAACAAATGTGTAATTGTCTCATACATAATCTCTAATCTCAGTTTCAGCACAAATACGTAGTAGAGAAAAATGTATTTGTTTGGAGTGAGTGTTTGGTTGCCTTCTGACAGAGAGACTATGGCGTGCGGTTTGCTTCTTAGGCAAAGGATTCTTGTGACCGTTAACTTGTTGATAAAGCTGACTTGAAATGTTTTTTAACCAGCAATGAAAATGTATGGGATCACTTAGGTGGTGGAGATGCAGGGGATGACTGTGAAGTGCTGGCATTGATATTAGTTCATCTAGGTGCATATGCTCATTTCTGACTATAATCCATGGAAAATCAATTGATATTAATGAGAATGCTCTGACCTTCAAAACAGAAACATGCTTAAATACCTTCCTGAGGCATTAAAAGGCTGCCCCAATATTGGCTGAGTTTCAGTGATGCTGAAGTCAGCCTACTTGATGCATTTTGCCCTCTTAGTGTGAAATCACATGTGGTTTGCGAGAGAGTTTTGTGAGTGCCTCTGAATACAAAATCCAGCCTGTAGATGTGTGGATGAAAGGCTCTGTACAAATGTCAGCATTTATTATTGTTACAAATTTCCGGCTTCTGTTATTAAGACATTTTATATGGATCTTTGCGTGTCTCTCTGCCTGTGAGTTTGGATTAAATGCCTGCCACAAATCTCCCTGGCATCCCATGGAGGGGATTGCTTTAACTTAGTGCTCTTCTAACCTTTCCTTCTGTTTGGGGAATAAACGTCCTTTAAAAAAATGACCTCATAAAAATGGAGTAAACTCAGAGCTCTTTGTTTTTCTCAGGTCTAACCTCCAGGAAGACTATAAATTCATTTATTCTATAAAACACGGAGAAGTAAATCTTCAGCATAATGTGTGGGGAATTAGCCACTTAACTCCCATTAACGTTAATGGGAGCTGAATATTTATTTACCCCACAGCACATAAATCTTCACCTTGTAACTTCTATAGTTTCTAACTAAAATGTTTCCATTGTTCTAAGGATCATGATTATCCTGCTGGATTGTTTACTAGGTTGTCAGCCTATGGGAGATATATTGGATGTTTCAGCCCTTTCCCTTCAAGAAAGCTGTAAAATGCATCAGGGCTCTGTAATGTGAACTTTCTGAAACCTCTGTGTGATAAGTTCAGATGATTCAAACCTTCTTTTCTTAGTGCTTGTCTCTTCATTGATGCTAGGAGCTGGAATCATTTACCATGAATAAAGTGCTATGACAGATAGACTCTTGGTCTATGCCTGGGGTGATGGATGGATGAGGCTGAGGCTGTTGGTGCTCTGCCATGACTCTTCACCTCCTCCAGAATCTGTATTTCTTCCTTGCTTTCTTCAAACCTGTGTTCTCACTGTTAAGAGAATTGCACCCTCAACTCTTCTCTACAGAAAGTCAAGAGCAGGCAATTCAATCAAGCACCATATAACTCTGCTTCAAAATCTTTTCTGTCCCATGGAGAAGGATGAAAGGGCCATAGCTCAGCAAGACCTGCAGAAAGCTTCACATGTTGCCTGGAGGTCACCAAGATGCTCTTGGGATGGATGAGCCAATGGACTCTAACAAAGACATGAATATGAAAACTGCCAGTTACTGGCTGAAATCCGAGCTCTGTTAACCTCCATGGCAAAACTTCCCATCACTTCAGTACACCAGGTTTAACTAGTACACAGAACTACTAAAGCACTCAAGAACTACTAAAGAAAGTTAATAGCTCCTCTGAATTTCTGGTTTAAAATGAATAAGCAACAATGGACTTTTTTTAATAGAGTACTGAACCTGTGGCTTTTATAATCCTGACCCGCTTCCTCACTGCACCTGTCATGTTCCTCCTGAGACTGAAATGAGAGTAGTCTCTGTGTCTGTTTTCACAGCTCCAAACCAGAGACAAGGATTTGTCAGGAAACCATTAAGCAATACTACACCACTTGTTGTGGACCCATTTTCTTTCCTGAAACCAAAGTAATTATTTTCAAGGTTCAAGGAACAGGATTCTGGTGTGACCTACACCAATATAACCACACAGGACCCCTCCAGGCAATAAGTAGAAAGACTTCTGGTTCACACACTTTGTTGCACATTGATGCATATACATGAGAATCACCTCTGTCTCCAGACCTTTCAAGCCACAGAGACAGGAGGCATGGTTAGGCTCAGGGATGTGAGACTTACGACATATCAAAACATCAAATTATTGCTGTTATTAGGTGTTTAAAAGACCATGATCCTAAACAATGGGCAAGCAGAAAAGTCCCACGTGCAACGTGCTAAGGGCACGCTAAGCACCAACCCAGGAGACAGCTTTGATTTCAGATTTAGCTCCCACGAAACATATTTACTCAGGAAATCTATACTCAGATATTATTTATTTTTTGTTTTCTCAAATGTGGCACTATTCATCAAAATCTTAAAAAATAGCAAACTGAAGTTAACTGTGACCACATACTATTAATATATGTTTCATTGTACCTCACATTTAATCTGTTCCTTCCTGAGTGATTCATTAGCAACTCTGCTCTGTGCCGGGTACAGTTACTGAAATGTAAATATTTCAAACAGAAGCTGCTTCACAGTGTTCACCATCTTCCTTCAAAAAGGTTGAGAAATGACCAAAGAGAACAAAGAACAGATATAAGCTTGCAATTTCACCATCATCTCAGGTATTTCCTATAAAGAATAACGTGGTGTCTTTAATCGTGAAAAGATGAGATTCCCATGGCCCGTTTTGCCTGTAACCCAAATTATGGGGCACTGAACCTGGTCACAAAGGCTCCATCCAGCACAGCAGTCACAGACAACTCTTCCAGTTGCAGTGGGTCATGATCTATTTGCACTCTCCACTTCTTTGGAGAGAAGGATCGCCCGCTTGTGCTGGACCACTGGAGTATCCCTCTGGAGCAGCCTGGTTTGCATGGATGCACTGCTCTAGCCTGACCTGGCTCATACAAGGTGATTCGAGTCCCAGTTGATGGTGGCATGGCCACAACCCTCACATGGTGATGTAGGAGCATGGTTATGCTGTTGGGCAATATCACTGAACTAGTCAGACTGATTTACATTCAACCAGTGGAGAAACACATGCAGGTATCAGATATAACGACATTTTTCTTTCTTTATGCTTTTCTAAAATGCTGGAGGGGTTTCCAGTAATAGATAAAATCATTTTTACAAAATTGAAATGCAACATTTGTTTGGGAGCTTGTTAGGTCCTGAATCTGTAGGTGGGGTTGGGAAAATGACATTCTCAGCTCCCCGCCAGCAGCGAGGTTATTAGAGCCTTTATAAATGTAATCCAGCTCAGGGCTGCTGCTTGTGCCATATTCCCAACAGCAAATGCAAGCATCATCAGGATCCAACAGGCTCCCAAGAATAAGCCCAGCAATTCAACTAAAAATAAATATTATTAAACCATAAAAAGAAAAATGTCTGTAAGATTATCATCCTTGTAGCTTGTTGGAATGTACTTGGGAAATATTTTTGTAGTTAGTTGCAAATAAAATACATTTTACATGGAGAGAATGTTGCCAAAATAACACAAAATAGATTTATTAAATAAAAAAAGACAAAGATAAAGTAAAAAATGGGAACAACGTTTCAGATGGTTAGACAAGTTGCTTATAAATACTCTCTCCCACTCTTAGAATTAACCAGTGGTGCCTGGCCTGAGGTTATGTTTTATAACTTGTCAAACTGAGACCTGTAAGAGTGAAGAGCAAATATCAGATGAATGATCCAAGGGATTTACCCATTTTAATTTGATGATCCTTCATTCTTATGATGTTTTAATCATTCATGACCTTGATCATAATCCATCCCTCCTAAAACTTCCATCACTGAGATACTCACGAACTTGTTCAGATTGACTCTCTGATATATTCAGTACGCTGTCTAAGTCATTTTATTGTTTGCTGGCTAAGCAAAACTTTTCAAAAAGGATAGTAATGAGCATCTCACAAAGAACATTATATCACCTCCCCCAGTTTCTTAAATAACTGATGGTGGAGAATCAGTAGTAATAGGCTTACAACATTTCTGAAAACTGAAAAAGTTTTCATTAATGTGTCATCTAATGCTGTTTAAATACTGATAAATGAATAATTTCATATAACACCCACAAATAATTTCAAAAGAAAATGAGTCAGGAACGTGCTCAGAGTCTGAAGCATAGTGCCTCTGCCACCAGCCTCTAATCCTGTTAACGATTCTCTTCTCATCCTGCTACAGGATGAGATTGGGCGCTGATGTGCGCAGCAACTTGTGAAAGGGCAAATCAGTACCTGAGCCTCCCCTCAGCTGGTATGAATTGATTCTCTCAGCTTCCAGTAAAGTGAATGGTGGTACTGAGCACCTCTCATGAACTATCAAACACCTCACAGTCCTGAGCTCATTAGCAAGAACTGTAATTAGTACTTCCATCAGTGTTATTGATGCATCAAGGCTTCCTGTGTTTATGTGCCAGATAAATTTCTTGGTGTCCAGTATATTGAATTCTCTGCTTGCTAAGAACACAGGTATGTGGGAAAGGGATTACATTAGGCAAGATTTGATTGCACAAAACCATAAAAGAAAAACCAAACTATTATCAGGTTCGGTGGGCAACTAAATGCCAGTCTGACAGGGAATTCATTAAAAATCACGTCACATTTGCCTCATGCAGAGCCATGGTTGGCAATTGGCTTTGTTGGAACTGAAAGGCTGAGCCCAAACTTTGCTGGAAAACTCCCTAAGGCCATTTAGTTTAGAAAAAGACCAGGCTTTTGAGATCATATAATTATCCTTCATCCCTGCCATCTTATCCTGCATTAAATTTAATTGCTCGCAAAACTTGGCAACGTTCTCACATCCATTTAAAGAAATTAAATGGTTCTGTCGTATTTTAGCATTCTTGATATGAAAGTGTTTCAGCATTCACTCTACGACAAGAGCCTCTGCTTCCTCCTCTTCCCCCAGAATATTCATTCTTCCTGAGAGAACTGAGCTCAGAGAGATTTTGGCCATGACTGTCAAAAGCCACCAGTGACTCCCAGTGCCTCTATTTTTAGAGGTGAGTGGTGACCACTTACTGTAAGTCACATTCCTTCCCATTTTCAAAGCCAGACACCCCATATCTGGCTCTGCCATTTCCAAGGTCATGAGTAACAGTCACCAAAGTGCTGTGGTGGGATTGCTAACCTGGGCCTTGACCATTCATCAGGCTCTGCTATCCCAGCTCAGAAGCTCCCAGAGTTATTGCTTGTAGGGCCGATCCACTGAATCCCTATCCCACCACTGTTGTTTCATCATAAGAGCACCAGGTGCAATTTGAACTTTCTCTCCACCCTTCATGGCCAGTTGGTCACAATTTTAGGGTATGATTGAGTCAAACCTAATACCTGGAAATGAAAGATTCCTAAAATACAAACCAAAAAGTAGTTCCAATAGTATGAACCATCAATGACCAATCTTTGTTTCTTGAACATGTTCCAGTTTGTTAATTAATACTGTCTTATCGGAGATATGGATTTGGTATTTACCTGCCCAGAATAAAAAGATGGATTTTTTACAGGCCATAAAGAGGACAAGTCATTTGAATATGTTTCAAAGATAAAAGCTGAAAGTTTACCTCTCCTTTCAACAAATGTGACATGCACTAACTATGACAGTGCAATTAGAGAGGGAGTAGAAATTTTGAGTTCACCAAGTGAATGCCTGTTAACATTTGCTTTTTATCTACAGGTCTACCTTACAACTGTGAAATGCTGTTAATCCATCACGAAATCCTGTCATGTGGTTGGTAATCACATGTTTGGAATTTGGATTTCAGGTTGGACAGTGCGTAGGGAAAATGGCTGATGATCAAGTGAAAATATCCTTTTGGCACACGTGATTATTAAAAACGTTAAATATGGGGTATAAAAGCAGTATTTTCCAAAGGCATTGGGTACCTACAGCTCCCGTTGTCTTCAGTGTTATGTACTGAATTTGACTGGATTCAACACAGCACTACATTAAACGTCAGGGTTTGTGTTCAGCATGAAAGGTCAATGAAGTCAGATTTTCTACTGTAGTTATTGGTGATAAACAGCTTGAAGGAGAATGTGAACATCTACAAACACCAGGTTAATAATGTTAATATAGTCCCTTATCGTCATATAAACGATCTGTATCCTGACAAGGGAAGTGAGCTTCAGTCAGAGATAAAGTTTGAATGAATGACTCCCTAATATAAATAAAAGCAGGAGGATGGGCCTTGTTGAGGAGCCTGAGCACAAAAGCTGGAAATAGGAGCCAGGCGCTTATCTCAGCTTCGGAAAGTAAGTTGCTTTGGAATATGGTCTAAAGCTCAATTAATTAAGTGGGAATCTTGCCAGCAACATCAGAGAACTTTATCTCTCTTTATTAGGGCTACCATATGTCCACCTTTTTTTCCTACATTTGTCTCCTTATTCTGCTCCCAAGTTCTTTTCCATTGGATTTTTGATGGATGCAGCCCACATCCAAGATTCCCCAGACCCTGAGGTGTGGATGTGTGTGTTTAGGAGTGGATTTGTTGTGCTACAGTGGGCAGATGCAGGATGTCAGTAGGTGCGAGTGGCTGGTGGACATGGGGAGGTGATGGAGGATCAGGGCAGGATGAGAATGCCACGGGCTGCCTTGGCTTTTAATCCTTACCTGGGGTTTCAGGAGGGGATTCCCGAGGACTCGCTGAGGCTGCCTCTTCTGCTTCTCTGCCTTGAATGCTGCCACCACCTCCCTGATCTAGAGGAGAGAGTGACTCTGCTCTATGGCCTTGGAAATGCCCCCAGCTTCACTGCTTCAGTGCCTCACCTATGTGATGGCATGAACTCCATAGTCACCTCCCAGCTGGGAAATTTGCTTCATGTCTGTGAAGACTTAGGGAGAAAATTACATTGTGTTATTAAACTGTCCCCTTGGAACAACATAAATAAAGTTTTGAAGCCTGTAAATTGAAGAAACAGTTGTTGGAATAAAATAGTTTAATAAAATTATATTTGGAGGTGTGGGTTTTTCTTGTCGTTGCATTGCAGGTGACTGAGACAGCATTATTTCAGGTCTGGCTCTTTCTGCTTTTTGGGACATCTGGCTGGGGTGCTAGATGTCCATTGCAGACCACTGCATGGTGGCAGATATCCAGGTCACCTTTAGATGACTTCACCATGGTGCTGGATTCACCCCAGGTGTGGGAGCACAAGACTCTCCAACACCAGGTGATGGCTCCTGGAGCTTTCTCACGGCTGCCATGTGGACACTGTCCCTTAGCACTGCACCCAGCCTGCTCTGCAGAAGGGGAAGGTGGCTTCCAGATGCTTCCCCCACTCTCTGCCCCCATTCATGCCACTTTTCTGCTATCCCTTAGGTCTCAGGCAAAATGTCCTAAGACCTCACCCCTCCTCAAGAGTTTCCACAGTGTCATGGTTGAAGCTGAACTCCAAGTGTACATGTCTGGAGCTGGGGATATTCTTTCCTTAGACAAATTGTTCAGACCTCACACTTCCACAGCTAAACAAATGTAATCCAAGCATCAGATCATAAAATCTTGGAAAAAATTTATTTGAACTGCTGGCATGGCTTCTAGTAGTACGCTGGGGGCTTCTTTCCTTTCACATGTCCCCAGAGGCATGTAAAGCATTTCACTCCTAGTAACTGAGCTATAAATGTAGATCTCAAGCAGTGCATGCTCCATATTACAATGTGAGAAACCTGAGGGCTCTCACTTTTTGTGCAGGAGATTATCAAAGCACCTTTAAAGGGAGCCAGATTTCCTGCCTCACCTTTCCTCTCCTGTTGCTCTGACATCCACTCTTCAAGAAACCAAAAGGTGTCAAACTTTCTTCAACACTTAGAAACGAGCCACTCTGCCTGAGCAAACAGAGAGGAAAGACTTTATCTCACGAAGGCTTTTTGCTGGCTGCTCGCAGGCAAGTAGCAGTGATCTGGTGACGCAGTTCTGCACTCGCATTACCAGTTACGGTAACACGGAGATGAAGACACACTGATAACCATGAGCAGACAGGCTTATTTCCCTGGCCTGTTTATACTCCATTGCTATGAAACCCAATGTGCAGGAGCAAACATGACCTTCCCATTTTAGGGGAAACATTGTGATTTTGCAACTTGTTCTTCTTTTCTCTCTAGTTATCAGCAGTGCACACTTGGGCTTGAGGGATTGAGAGCTGAGGGAAGTCAGGATAACACACATAGGTCTCATCCTTACTCCTCACCCTGGTCTCCCAATTACCTGAACTGTTATTAATTAACTACATGAAATTATTTATTAAATGCAAATATTTAGCTTATCCTTGCAAACGACCTTGGGAGTTTGAGATGTGCCAGGACTGATGGAGTGGGAGCGCTGGCGCCAGGTTGTGTGAGGAGCCACCGGAGATCCACTCTATCACTCCAATGCCAGGGATAACTGAAACACCAACAGTTGCCTGCTGTGAAATGTGCAGGTGTCAACATTTATGTATTCTGCAAAGGAGTGAAATTGGAAATTTGTGGGTTGTTTTCTGGTTGAGGTTTTTTTCAGAAAAAATAAAGGAATTATTTTCTTATTCTGAATGAGCACCAGGGTCACCAGGTCAGAGCATCCATCTCTCACAGGGTAGAAAGCAGTGATTTCTCTGCTCTCTTGTCCATTGGTCAGGGTATCAAGCAAAAGAATTTGCACTATTTCAACAAAAGTACTTGAAAATAACTTTCCATAGGGCAGGTGAGGCTCCTGGACACCAGACATCGTTTCCTGGACGGTCAGGGCAGGAGAGACAGAAAAGGATGCACTCCCACTCTGCCTCTTTCCTCAGCAGTTTCACACCTTGTCTTTAGTTAAATTTAGCAAAACAAATATGTTTGCATAGAAAGCTTCCATTCTAATTAACTGCCATTTTCCAACAACACAAACCCCCAATTTGCTGAAAACTTGCTAGTGACTTGGATGTAACTGCCACTGGTGTGATGGTGCTCATGACATAAGGCAGGATCAAACTCAGCAGTAAAGGGATAAATAACCAATTTTCTTCAGCTTCAAGCTTTGAATATGAAAAGGCACCTGAACAACTAGCAGTTGACATTCATAGCACGGAAAGATTTGACTCTGAGAGAGGGAACTGAACTTGAAGGAGCAAAGAGAGGTCATACCACATTTTTCTGTGGGAAGACAGTGACTGCACCTGCCAGCCAGCTCATCCTAACGAACTCTGCTCAGGCGGGTGGATGGAGCTCAAGGTTGTGCCAATTCTTTTCTGTGAGGTGGCTATCTGCCCACTGCAATTAGGGAAGGAGGAAAAAGCAGTTTTGTGAACAGAGCTGGCAGCCACCCAATCCAGCCTGAAGAAATAACCGTACCTTAGAGAATCCTTTCTTTTTCTTTCTGGGTTGGGTCAAGCTCTTTGAGGGAGTTTAGTATTCATAAAGGCATCTTCATTGGAAGATGCTCATTGCTGATAAAAATCTATCCTAATCCCAGTGTAGTCACAGCCTGTGTCAGTATGAAGTGCCCAAGATGCTGGTGTGGGAGTTTAGCCTGCTCTAGACACTTCTTGATCTGGAATGGTCAAAGGTTGGTTTCAGCTCTGAAGCATTAGGTTTAAAAAATACTTGTAGGATTTAACAGTAACCATTGTAACTCTGTACAAGCTTGTTATCCTGTATGGTTGCTGAAAGTAGCTTAATTCTTGACCACAAAGGCTTCCTGTGGTATAAAATTCTGACTTTTAATCAGGATTCATGTGGAAAAAAAACGTTCTTGGATCAGTTTTGACCACACTTTCTTTTACTGTGGCTGGATGCATGATGACTTTGTTTTCTTAGTATGACACATTGAGCACAGAGCTCCTCAGCTCTGTGGATCATGTTGGCTTAAAAGCAATAGATCTGAGCCATTATCCTCTTTGCCTATATTTCAGTCATTACAGTACTTTTGCAGCATCCCCAAGTCTTCTTCCCTGCGTGCAGAGCTGTGCTGAAGTCTTTTGTTGCCATCCTTGGGGCTGCAAACTAAGCCCGTGCACCCTGAGCTCCTTTCCATCACATATTTTAGCAAGCTATTCAGCAGAGCGATGAGGCCACGGGCCACATCCCACACATCTCCTGACACAGGGGAAGTGAAGTAAGATACATTAAAGGAGTAATAATCCCCCGCATGCTGAGGTTGACAGGGAGGAACAACTCTGCCATTATTACTGCGTATTGACAGCCTCCTGATAAGAGCAAAGCCTCCTCCATTGGGTTTGTGAATAAATCAAATATATGAGTGCTGATACCATGTGGTTCTTTAAAGTGGATCTTTGCTAAATACATTGAGAAACCATATTACCGAAGTTTTACAAACAGAAAAGACACAAATTCAGTCTTCTGGAGTGAAAATTTCAGCTCATACTGAGCAAAAGCCAACATTCATTTGCTGAGAAGTCCTAGAGGCTTTACCTGTTGAAAATTAACAGGGACAAAAGATTCAAGAAAAGCAGAAGAATCATTAAGCAGACAAGATGAAATAAGAAGGAACAAGAAAGAATGAGGAAAGTTAGTAAGTGTTTGCTGGAAACAAAAGTTGCATAAAGATTAAAGGAAAACTGCAGACAATAAGACCTGCATTCTTGCAATCCTTTTATGAAATTATGGCAGAAGGACTAATGTGAAGAAGAACATTATACAAAGAAAACAAATACTGTAGAGAAAAAAAGGTGAATCCAGGTTAAGGCAGTGTAAATAGCTTTCAAGACACACAAATCCTTTGTGTCATTCGTTCCTTCTGAAGAAAAGTATTATATTTTAAAGTCAATAGATATGTTTATCCAAGTCACTCCTAGCTTACTTCACAAGGAAGGCTTTGGGATTTTTAATTTTTGGTTCCAGACAAAGTAATTTTTCTTTGTCTCTTTTTTTCTTCCAGAAAAATGTAATACATTTTTCATACTAAGAAAACAAGAGATTGAAAGATTACTTTTGGCACTTCCCATCCATGACATCATTTGCTGCTTATGTGAGGGAAGAAAAGGCAGAAGATGGTTCTTGCTGAGACTGCAGCCCCTGCAATTACCAGATGTGAAGGTGGAAAAGAACAGGGACTTATTAGCCTGTCTAAATCTACTCTCATTCCAACATTCTCTCTGTATCTGAAGATACCTACAAGAACATTTACCCTTGAAGCATCGTCAGAGCCACCTCCTGCAGTCTCTGTTGCTTATTGCTGGATTTCATCATCTTGAGTACAAGGCTACTGCCTGGAGAAGTACAGGCATCCCTGCCAGCACATGTTTGCGTACACAACCAGCCCCATGCCTCTGCTATTGAGAACTAGATAGAAGTCATATCTCTTGTTCTGGGAAAGTTTGCGTCTCGTCTGTTTGCAACACTTCAGCAACATGTTTTCTTGCTATTTCCTTTGGCATAAATAACAGCCAAAGACAGCCCTGCCTAAGGGAAGCAGTTGTACCCATCCTGAAGGCAGAACATTTTTTCCCTTGCACTCTTGGAGAAGCCCTTCAGGTGGTTTTATCCTGTATTAGGAGGAGATTGCCTTTTGCCTGGCTCAAAAGTGCTCGGCTGAATAGATCCTCCTACAAACAGCACCTCTCCTATCACAAGGTCTTTCTTCCCTTTTGAATCTATCCCTCAGTGTAATTTATGAGGTAAATTGCGTAACACTGTTTACGGAATTCCTGATGTGGCCAGATGAGGGGAGCAGTTATCTCCTTGGCTTTGTAACCCAGTCCCCTACTCTTATATTCTCCAGCTTTATTTGTATGCTCTGCAGCTACAGTTGCCAGCAGGTCTGTTTCTTCTTTAGGTTCCTCATGAACATCTCCATCCGAAGTACATTTTACATTTTTATTGGTCCTTTCCAGACATGTGGCCTTTCATCTATTGACATTGAATCCACATGATGATCTTAGCAGAGCATATAGGCTGCAGCACCTTCCCATGCCACACCTTCCATACATCACTGCTTGTCTTCCAGGTTACACGCCATCCCGTGTTCCACAAGGAACAGCAACCCTTTCCCTGCACCTGAACTGGACTGCCCTTCAACACTCCTTCTGCCACAGCTCTGCAGCCTCTCCTTGCAGAAAAAAGCTCTCATTTATGTGGTGACCACCACTGCCTGCTGTCTAAGAACTCAGCATCCATGTGGCCCCTCTGGAACCCACAACAATGATGATGCACTCAAAGGACCTTCCTTCACTTGGAGGTGGCTCCAACCCCCCACCAAAATCAACATTTGTTAAATTGTAGGGCTCTCCATCACCTACTCTGCTCCTGGTCCTCCTTGCTCATCTGGTATCTGTACAAGGAGCTTTTTCCTGCCCTCAGCAACTGGCTTTCTGTTTTGTGGGCAGGGGATCCCAGAGGCCTGGAGGAGATGCGCCAGAGGCAAAGATGTTTCCGCATTATGAATGGACTCGCCCAGGCTTTTTCACTGGACCTACGAAAGCTCTGATCGATTTTGGCCAGGGTTTTGGTTAGAAAGTCAAATGAAGAGAAGCAATGGCAGAGTTGTGAGAAGAGCTCAACCCTGGTGTGGCTCCATGGATGTACCTGAGGCATGACGGTGTCTGGAAACGCACGGGCCTGGTTGTGTGTTAACATCTGCTGTGGTGTCTGCTCCTCCGCTGCGGCGTGTGCATCTCCAGCTGACGTTAATGGAAGTCACATGTGCATCTGGATAGTAGGATTACAGAGTCTGAAACAACACCTCGGCACATGGAAGTTCTTGCTGTTTCAAGGCCTGTTTCTTCCTCATGCACAACAAACGAAACAGTCCCTCCTGCTTGTTTTCTGTCCTATTATTTTTCACAGACCCCGGCGCAGTAGGCAGCCTCAGAGCAGACCCCCAGAAAGGGTTTCTGCTTAGTTTGGATCGCGAACAAGTTGTCAGAGAAAATTATGCTGTAATCCTGGGAAATACAATAAAGCTGTCCCGTAGGTTAGGCCCTCGCCAGCTGGAGGCGATTCTTAATGCAGATTTCACTGTGTGCATCACATTTGCTAATTTTCCATGAATGATTCCTGATTTTCAATCGACCTTGCTCTTTAGGTTCATAAAACCTTGTTCTGCATTGAAGTCTTTTGGCAATGTGGAGTTTTGCCTGAAATAAAGTAGGAAAGAGACATCCTGAAAAATAAATACAGTAAGATTTTGCATAGGGTGTGGCATTACTGGCAAATGGTACATTTTCTGCTGCTTCTGCTGCACGAGTAGATGTTCCTGTAGGAAATGCTAGGTTTTATGAAATATGAATTCAGCTTGCACTCTAAAAGGCCTTAAACTCAGCTTGTAAATGCTTTGGGACTCAACTTTTCCACTCTAAATACAGTCTTTATTTTTCCTGTTGTGTCTATTCAGAATGTGATTTTCAAAGGGACCCAGGGGATTTGCTGTATGAGTCCCATAGAACAATAAGTCTGTTCTAGTTTCATTAAATGCCTCACTGAAGCCCTTTCCTGGGAGAGTAGATCATTCACTCTCCTTTCCTACACACCGACCTGGTCCTATTTACACAAGCTGACAGACTACCTGATGGAGCCATTATTCTCTTTTCACATATAGTCTAAACTATTTCCTCTTGCTGGGCACTGAGTGGTTTTAAATCAAGATGCCTTAGTTCATGTAGGTTAGGGATAGTCTTATAAAATGCCTTATTTCTTCCTCTCTCCTATGTAAATCTATTTTATTGGACAATTGGAAAACATGACACTTGGCTTGTGTGGATAACCACCCATGTGCTTCCAAATACAATATATAGTATTTTTTTTTGTTTTTTCAGAACAAGCTTTTCATGAAGGCCTGTTGTTCCCTGCATCCCAGCGAGCTTTTGCAGAGAAACCTCTGGCCTGAAATCACACCCAGAAAGCAACCCTTGGCCGGGAACTCTGCGTGAGGAGACATTTCAGGGCTGAAATTCAGGTCAACTAGAAGGTGATTTTCTGTGATTTTAAGCCTTTAAATACAGGTTAGACCAATGCTACAAACAGAAAAACCTTGAAGGGGGTTTAAGAGTTCTCTGTTGCCTGTTCTACCTCTCAAAAGGAGGTACTTGACCAGAAATTAACCCATGAGGCCCCTATGCTGGTTCCTTTGCCATGCAGCCTCTCGCAGCTCGTCCCTACCATCCCTCCCAAACGCATTCTGACATGCAGAGTTTGCTCTGGCTGGGAATTTGGTTTACAGAGATTAAAGAGATGTTGTGTGGTGGGCAGCAAGCCTCAGCCAGCGAGGAGATAAAGGCAGCATTGGAGACAGTATAGGCACGGTTTGAACCTGGGGTGCTGGGGGAACGGACCAGCTGGGGACACAGGAGGTCATTACAAATCCTGAATACACATGAATTAATGATAAACGCACCAACCTTCACTCTTTTAACAAGATGTACTGGCCTGCTTGAAGCCCCCATCCCTTATATTTCAGTGTCTGGCTCTCTCTAGGCTCTGATGTGATACAGTGCAACCGTTATGCTCTGCAAAACTACTTGTCAACTGCCCAACGGCTACACAAACAAGGCAGGGAAACACCCCTTGAATATTTAAAATCATCAACAGGCTCCTTTAAACCACTGGCTAATGCCTCTGGCTAACATTTAATACTTTGAATTCAGGAAGAAATAGTTAAGTGAAACACCACCTCATTTTTACAGTCGGGTAATATATTGCACTTATTGTCATGGTCAAAAATTATTTTAGCTTAAACTATGCTATTGCAGCACAGGACACAAAAAAAAAAGGAAAGGATTTACTGCTGCATGCTAAGTCATACTTTATTTTGCAATTTCAGGAGCTAATAGTGTAACAGAGAACACAGACCCAAATAGAACTTCATAAGCTGCTACCAACTCCAAGGAATTTAGTTTTGTGACTCAAGAAACACAATTGTGAAATGGGCTTAGAACTCATTACATTGTTTTATTTTTATCTGTTTGTGTGTTTAAATGCATGTTTGAGGTTCATTGCATTTCCCCCAAGACCCGAAGGTTCATCTCAGCCGCATATTGAAGATTTTCAGTGTAACCGTATGGACTGCGAGGCTATTTTTTTGCTGCCAAGAGCAGATTATCTGAAAGATATGGATTGTAAGTAAAATATCGAATGCACCAAAGCCAATAAAATGAAGAGGACATGGGAACCCTTAACGCAGACACTGTCTCTGCCCCATCTAGCCACTCGCCTACCCAGTTCACCCACAGTTTGCAGAACATACAAGGTGAAAGGGATGTGCAAAATATCTTAAATGCATTTCCTGAAATGACACTTAGAATGGATTTGGCTCAATTTGTTTCCGAACCAGCGACAAAAATTATTAAATTTTAAAATATTAATTACAATGGAAAGAACAATAATTTTGTATTGTGTTAGGGTGCATTTCGTGAGACAGTCCCTGAGACTGCATGTAGGTGATGAGTGTTTTCAAACGTAAATCTGATCGCAGGCTGCAACCCATGTGGTAGATAAACAAGCCGTATTTTTAAACGCAGTGTGAAATGTGGGGGCTGACGTGACCATTATCAGAGCCTCATGCATGAGTTATGAGACACCATAAAATATTTTCATATTGCAACAATGAAAACTGAAGCTGCTCTGCGGTAGGCTTGTTTGATCTGATAGCTCACCCAGCTCCTTTACTGGGCCTAGGAGGAGGGAGAAATGTTTCTCAAGAGCCGTTCTTCTGAATGTTAAGCTGTTTTCTCAGAAATGTTTTACAAAGAAAAAAACCTTTTTATGGAATGACTGATGAAGATTTCGCTATTAAGACAATGCAGGTGACATGAGCAGCTGAACTAGTCACCTCAGCCAGACTAAAACAGAGTTGTGACATGACTGTAAAGAATTAGGTCACATCCTTTAATCAAATCGTTAATTAATTTATTTTATTCTGAAAATGAGCGTTCCTAGGGGTTCTTCAGACTAGTGGTACATAGCCGGATGAATATAACAAATACAGTCACTTCATCTCCTTCCAAATAAACTATCTCCAACTGACTTCAAGACTGATTCCATGAATTCTTAATGCCACAAATTTCCTTTTCCTTTGATAGTCTCTTTCATCTTAATTTATTCTATTGCATTCCTTATGTAAGCGATTACTCTCAGTCTCATTTGCATAACCAGGCTATATTTTACAGAATATCTGCCAGCTGAGTTTCTCTATAGTAGTGTTAAAGTCTGGGTGTATAGATCTTGAAGTGTTAGGTTTCATTCCTCCCAGGAATCCTGATTTTGTGAGTGATCTTGAACTAATCCTCTGATTTTGCTCTGCTTTACTGCTGCTGTGGTAGTTATTCTGCAAATACAGGAGATGCAGATGTCTCTGAATTTAGTGAAAATCCTACTGTGAAAATCCTAGTCCAGGTAATTCCTCTTACCAGATGTAAATGCTTCTTTTCTAAAGCGAAAAAGGGAGTAAGTGGGGAAGGAAAGCCCAGTGGTGCCATTGCTGCTGAAATGCCTTAACCAACAAAGCAGAGGCAGGGGAGTATGTCTGTACAAGTGTCTCGGGGGCATTTTGCACTCAGACTAGCAGCAACCAGTCCTTGGCTTGCGGATTTGGCTCGCATCCGACTGACTCGGAGCTGTGGCAGCATGTGGCCGGGTCTGGAAGGGCCATCGGTGCAGATGTGCCCTTCCAAGCAATGAGTCCAGCTCTGTGGTTTCTGGCACTGCAGACATGACTTCAATGGCATGAACCCATGGGAAGAGCTGGACCTCGGAGGGTATTGCCAACAGTCTAATTCATCTTCCTGTCATGGGTTTGAAGTTCAATTGCTTCCCCCCCACACCTCTATTTATTGAAGATTATGATTAAAATGCCTGTAAGCAGTTAAGTATTCTGAACTGTTTCGGCTTGGTGGAATGTCCTTCTCTTGTCTTCACAAGATTTTACTTTGGGGACACACAGGCACACTAAATTGAAGTCTGTGGTGCTTTTGCATGGAGCTGATTCCAGTCAGCCTAATCACAAAGCTGGGCGAAGGAAAAACTGAATTTTCAAACTGATGACACATTTATACCAGAATTGTAACTTTATAATATTAATGTATCATTTAACTTACATGTATACTTTGGAATGTTTATAACTACTGTAAATCATAGGCGAGAGCGGCCAAGAGAGTGCCACGCAACATTCCTAGTACAACTCGTAAAATAAATACAACAATCACAAGAGAACAACATCCCCTGTTTCTAAAGGAAAAATGTAGCCTTGCAGCCACAGATGGGAAACATGTTCAGTTCAGTCGTCACAAAGCCCAGGCACATGCAGAGGCAGTGGCAAGGTGTTTTCTCTGCGCTGGCCCAGACCATATTGCTGTGGTATTCAGTGGAGATTTTAGAGGACAAAATGCCATCAAGCCAGCACTGATGAAATATCGTGTCACTGGGAAACGACTCCAGACAGTTGTTGGTGATGCTAGTTGGCATTATTGTTCCCTTCAGCAAGGCATCCCAGATTTTGTGATGGGATCTTCCTCTGTCCCTGTGAGGTGACCGCTAAACTATCCCCGTGCAGCGCACACCTCTCTGACCTCTGTCCACCTTGTCTTGCATGTACCTTGGAAAGAATAAACCCTGCTGTTTCCCGACTCATAAAATTCTGTGGCTGATTTCTGACCTATTAACCTTCAGTTTTTCTTTTAAGGTTTATAGTACTTTCATGACTTGACCAGCCGACTGTAAAATACACATTTAAATGCATTCAACTCTGATAACGATCTCATCATTAAAACAGCCTAGCTTCTTTGTTTTAAGTTAATCACTCTCAGATTCTTCTGGATTCATCAGCACACTCACCAATACCCACTTTTTCTCCCTGAAGTTGGCAACCTAACATGACACAAAGGCCTTCAGTTCTTAAAAGATACTAAAAATGAATGCAAATCTCATTGAAAATTCCCCTCAACGTTAGAGCCACATCTACAGAAAAATGAAATCTCAGTTTGAATTCGAGACATCTTCAAACATAAAAAAATGAATCAGTTTCTAAGATCCAGGTGGAAGGATCACTGTTTTTCTAGTTTTATGCTAAAAATACGGTTGAGCAGCAAGCACAATGTGGTAACATTGCACAGGCAGCAAAATACCAAAATAACACCAAGGACAGGAGACTGTTTTAATGTACTTTCTGGTAAGTTATTTAACATGTTTTTGTTGGCAGGGCAGATGGTTTTAGGCTTTGGATCAGGCCTGGATTACTTAGAGCAAAGGGTAGGCAGTGCCTCTCACGTAATGGTTGTTCCCAAATACAGCTGAAAGCCAGTGTAATGGGACACTCAGTTCTGCTTCTCTTCTCTAACACTGACACCATGAGTATCCCAGCATGTCCTTGAGTTTGGAAGAAAAAAACCCCACCATTTCACTGCAGTTGCAGGTGCTGGACTGAGGACCAAGTCTGTGTCCTCAGCTTACCAAGAGCTCCCAACTGATCCTGTCACCGGCAGGAGGAACAGGACCCAGAGCTCTGTCCTGGGTTGCAGAAGCCAAATTAATTGTGGAAAGCAAAGGTGATGTCAGTAATGGGTTGGCAAAGCCCAGGGCAGGCAAGGTTTTGGCACTGCTGTCTGCCAAGGGCAGGTGGAGAAAAAGGGCCACATACAGTAGAATCAGCCCCTCTGTCTGCTTGATGTTGCTGCTCAGTAACTTCACCCTGGAAAGCTTCTGCCAGGTTAATGAACCCAAAAATGTGTTTTCTTCTCTCCCCAGCTGGAATTTTTTTTTTGTTGTGGCTAATAACTGAAGGTTTATTTTAATACTTTGCCTAACTTATAAAGGGCTCTGTCCATCATACACTGAAATGCTCATTTTTTATGTCAAATATAGCTGTGCCTGTGCTCTTACACTTTCCCTGTGCAATCCTTGGCTTCTGCATTTAAGAAACGTGACCCTAGGAGATGTTTATAGAAGGCTAAATATAGGTTTATCTGTTCTAGTCTTTCCATGAAAGATCTTTTTCCTTCAACACATGGAGTTTAAATACATGGAGAAATATTAGTTAACACTTAAGTTATGGCACGCTGCGAAAATCGCCAGGAAATTCCGTTTTGAAGTTGACGTTCCAGGCCTAACTCCTGTTGACTTTATATTTCTTTTCTCTCAAAGGCATGAACTGAGGATAGGGTGTTGCTTGAAGCTGAGTGACACTGCTTCAGACAGGCATTTGGACAGACACCTCACGTTAATCTCTTTAGGTGCGCTTTGTGGGTTTGTTCAAGCCATGGAGGAAAGCAAGAGCAAAATTCCCACTGTTCTCAGCAGCCCAGAACAGATTGAGAGCAGTATCTGAGAGTCCAATGTATTAACTCTGAGTTAAATAAAAGAAAATGAACCAAACTTGGGGGAATTTACATCAGAGCAGCTGTTTGCATGCATCTTCTGCTGGTCTTAGCTCTCACACTTTGGGCTTTCCTGTTAGCGTTTACAATAACATCATTGCATCATGGTCCTCGTGTTTAATATTCCCTCTTTCAAAATATGGAGTTGCAGCTGACTCCCTGTATCCTTCTGGGATAAATGCTGAAAAAGCTTTACTTAACGGCTGCTATATATTACTATTATTGCCTATTACATCATATCTTATTACAGCTCTATTACAAGTTTCCCTTAAAATCTAATCACATTCTGAACTTGTTTACAGTGAAACTAGAAATGGGCTCAAGACATAAAGTTCACATCCCAGCAAGGGTCTGAACTTTCTTGCAGATCAGATTTATTCAAACGCAGCATTTAACTCTCTTGCTCCTGAAAGACCAGATCAACTGCAAAGCTGGGATGTGCATCATGGTACTTGACTATGAATATATATTAGGGGCACCTGAGACAAGCCTGTTCAGAGGGGATTGGAAGGGGTGGCAACAGAGGTAGGAGTTACCTTCTGGTTTACGCTCTAAAACTGAAAGGCAGAGAGATAAGCAGTGAAATTCTTCCATTGATTTCAGCATTGCCATAATTTCACTCAAGCTGAAGAGATGGACAACAGATATTCAGGCAGGCAGATACTGATTAATTAATTCATTTGAGTTAACTAGACTTATTTCTTTAAAATGCAAGTGAACTCTGACAGAAGTGTGTCATCGTACCTATTTTGAACTGCTTATGGCTTGTGCCTGGAAGCCTGAGACAGGATAGGTTAGAGGATTTGTAACGGTTTGATGCTAAATCTAGAGAAAAGCTGTGCTTAGGTCTACCTGCTGAAAAGGGTCTTGAGCCAGCCTGGACCTCCGGGGACCAAGTTTATCTCCTAGGGAGCTTCAGCACAAACTTCTTCAAACCGCTCTTGCCTTCACTTCCCACCCTCCAGCCTTGTGCAGACTGTGAAATAGCCCCTTGGCAAGACAGCAAGGGTGTTCCTGCAGGGAAGCATCCACACAGCTTCTCTTACAGGAGCAACTGCTGCTACTGTGTGCAGATTGTCACAGGATGGGTCCCTTGGCAGAGGTGCATGCTCATAAAGGTGGAATGAAAACAATCCAGCTCACTAGCCTTGTCCACACACTAACATTTCTATAGGTCTTTGCTTTACAGCTATGATATTAAGTAGTTTGACTAACTTTTTAGAAATGTTACTATTTTCTCGACAAAATGTCAAGTAAGTTTTCAGGGGGGAATACTTCATAACTGAAGTATGTTTTCCTAAGGGCAATAAACCACTAAGAAATGTACTTTTTTTCCCACCCAGCCTTTGAGCAAAAACTTTCACATATTTTTCAAAGAAATAAAATTATAGGTGTTTTTCTGTAGTAGGGTGAAGTACCACCTGGGTGGCAGTGGTAGAAAGCTGGGCAAACTTTATAAATCTAGAAGGGGGAGATTGTTTTGGCATGACTTAGGGTTACAGCCTGGGTTTCCTATACATAATTTTAAAAGGAATCGCTCAAAGCATCAGGAAGCTCTTGCTGGTACACTATACCCAGTGTACAGCTCTTACCTCTCTAGACTCATGGAAGATTGCCATGGTTGAAGAGAGGACTTTTTCAGTGCAGTGGAGTCAAAAGGAAGGCTTTTAATTATTAACTATGGAGTTGAGAGGCAGGCTTTTAATTATTTCTGTATCTGACAAACCCACGCTACATGCACATGCTGGTTTAAGAGACCAGGAGAAAGTAGAACCAATTGAAAATAATGAATTGGTCAACACGATTTAATTTGGTTCCTGTTCTGAGGCTGAGGTGGGTTTCCATCATCTGCTGGGTCATGGGGAGGGTAGCACAGAACCAGTGTCTGAGGCACCTCCAGTTTAATCTTAGCCCTGCAAAACCAGTGGGACAGTGTGGGGGATTTTTATAAATACTGGTAAATAAATGAACAGCTGAAAACGCACTTTTACTTCTGTAATTTTTTCCTTTTGCATCACAGTGCTCAGAATGTGAGCAAACACATTTTCTGATTGAAATAATAGAGAAAATGAAAATAGGTTCACCCGTGATGGCTTTACATCAGAAGTGGAAGGTGAGCAAAGCTGAAGGACAAAGAAACTTTTGCTAAAATATCTAACTGGTGCAAGACCAGTAAGAGTTAAGAAGTGCCTTGCTGGGCTGCCTGGCACCCTGACTGAGCAAGCCAGGCCCAGGGTATTTTTTTAAATATTAAAAAACAGGCCACATAAAATCTCTTTCCTGGAAATCAAACAGAAGGAAAACTAAAGTAAAGCTACAAAGGAAATCTCGTTCTCTGGCCTGCTCTGCATGCTGGCTTCCTACGTGCTGGGCTGAGGAAACTCTGAATCCTGTGGAAGAAATCCATGGAGAGGAAGCAACAGGCATCGCGCAGCTTAAAAGATGAGGCTGGTTTTAATCAGGGCTGACTCTTCACAAATAACAAATGGGAAAGAGAGGTTAAAACGGGGCATGAGGCTAAGCCAATAAAGCCTTTTTTGAGACAAATTAAGAAGGGCGTATTTCAATATGCCACTGTGGAGGATTGAAGGAACTAATGTGTCTAGGATGCACAAACACTGTCTGACTACAGGTGTGTGAGCTTATTGTGCCTGTCCAGTTCCTGGTGAGCTGAAAGCTCCTAATTTAGGAGCTCAGAGTAGCCCTCATCAGAAGGCAAAACTCTCATTATGTAACCAGGCCAGATCTCAATTGAATTAGACATTTAAAATCAGGCAGGATGAACATCCACACCCTCCTATCCTCTCAGTATGCACATGCATCATTCGCCTAGGAGCATCCTAGCATTTTCTCAGACTTTATTGTGGAAAAATATGATTTTTGGAATGTCAAATTAGTGAAAAATGTGTGAACAAGAGCAGTGTTTTGCTCTGCCTGCATCTGAAATGAAGAGAGATTTCCTCCAGTGGATCCAGTGCACAGTTTTGAATAGTTTTTCTGCAGCCAGCGTCCAACACTACCCCTTAAGTTGTCATGCTCCTTTTCCTGAAATTCTGGGGTATTCAGAGACAGGATAACTGTGCTGGAAATGAGGGAGTGCTCACGACGGAAGGCGAAATTTCAGAAAGAGGTCTTGATCTGATGACCATGGGGTGGTTGGCACTAAATCATTCAGCGCTGCAGCACTAAGGCTAAAAAATCATTCCAGCAAGCTGTGTAAATGCATTGGGTATCAGCAGATGTCAGGGCCAAGGGAAAAACAGCTTTTTGGATTTCTGCAACAGATATTGGCAACACCTAGAGCAGCATCTTCCAAGACCACAATAAAATATTCTGTGCTTACTGGATTTTTTTCAGCATAATGCTGTGGTCTGTGAGGTTGCTCCTTGGTGTCTTTCAAGTAACTAGCCTGCTGCTATGCAAACATTTGGGGTATGCAGTGGCCTGTGCGGATGCTGTCTTGATTTATAGTAAATCCTGGGAAAGACTCCTGTAGCACCTGAAAGCAATCTTTCAGCAACTCACGGAAGCAGAGTTGACTTTTAATTCCCCAGTGTTCAGTAAGAAAGCAGGAAACCATTATATATATATTTATATATGAGATATAGTAGAGCAATGGAGTTATGAAACCAGAGATATGTAAAATGCAAGCTATTAAAATGCACCTATTACTTTCTACTAAATGGCAGGTGAGATCTTTTCTGGGTATTGCGGCATATTGTTGGAAATTTATTCCACATTTTGTGACACTGGCTGCTCCATTAAGTGATCTCACCAGGAAAAAATCATCTCATAAAATAAATATGACCCCATGGTGCGTGCTAGCCTTTCAAATACTGAAATCAGTTCCTAGAGATCAAACGGTTTTCATGAGCATGGAATTTTAAGGTACGTAGAGGGTGAATCTCAATGTCAATAATCTTAAACTGGGGTCAAAGTTAGCACAAAATTTAAGAAGATAATAAAGAGAAATCCACATTTGCTTGATAAATTATCTGAAAGTAGTTGAATTCCCCCGGTGTGCAGCGATTTTAATAAAGTGGATGATAGCATTTCCCTGGAAGGAATTATATGCCACACTAAAGCATAGGTGGTTTAACAACAGGAAATTCATAAAGCCAAGCAGAAAGTTAGTGACTGTGCAACTTTATATGATCAGTTTAGTGACTTTCTTTTGCTTTGGACCCAATTGAACATGTTTTTCTCAGAGTGACTGAGAATAAAGGGATCCGTTTCTCATAAAGCAATTGCCCTTTGCTGGAACTGATTTGGAACAGATCTTCCTAAGTATAAATCTTCTATTAAAAAAAGAAATAATTTTAAAATGATCAAATATGAGCCAGAACTCTTGCAGTGAAACAGTGTTGCCTGTATTTTGCAGGACACCCGTGATCACCCTGGTCTCCTTCTCCTCAGTGACTCCTCAGTTTGCCAGAGCCCAAAGGCTTGACTCAGAGGGCAACAGAAGAGGGATGCAAACTATTCATGCAGAAAAATCACTGGTGTAAGACTGTTTCCTTCAAAGAAAATAACTTTTCCAAGTCTGGCTTTCATGATTCTTCATGCCTGAAGCAAACCAAGTTGGTCTGGAATATAATTCTCATTCTTGAGAGTGAAGGATGGACTTGGCCAAAAGAAAAAAGACTAAATCTGTTCTGAAGGTAGGAGGAAAGTGTGCAAGTGACAATAGCCAGTGCCTCACCTGCTCTCTGACACCGCTGTGTATGTGTTGCTGAGAGAGAAATCACAGATGTGCTGGGAACCCACCGTGTGGAAGGTGGGTTCCTAGAGCCCTCAAGGACACATCTGAGCCTGTGTTTTAGTGCAGCTGGAGCAACCCATGTCCTCAGTCTGAGCAACTACGCTGTATTCATTCCTATCATCAATCTTTTTCTGCATCTCATGTCTTAAGTGGTTTCTGAGGAGGTCTGGGTTGGGGGCTTTTTTTCTCCTAGAGAATACAGCTTTGCACAGCACTAAGGAAAACATTCATCCAGCAACACCAGTAATTGCAACAGTGGCTCATACAACTCCAACTCTTCCAGCCTCTACCTGCTGCTACACAGAAGGAAGCAATACGTCCTTGGAGGCAGTGGCCCTCCACAGAGTTACAGGTGCTTCTCTTCACCCTGGCTGGGAAATCTGTTGTATAGTTACTGAGACCCAGGCTTGAAATTAAGTTTTTGGGGGTTTGTAAGCCTTTGTGTCCAGCTCACATTTAAGTCCAGATCCTGTACTTGAAGTGCTAACTGGGGTTTGGAAGAGGGAGAGCGAGGAAATGCAGAGGCAGAGGAGAGAATTCATGGTTTGAATTACTCCTTTGCTCACCTGGGGACCATGAGATGCTCCCCACAGATCTGAGGACACCCTGTGGTACAAGCAGTGGTTCAGTTAAAGTGTTGTTGAAGGAGGGAGTGTATTTGCTTTTATACTTTGGGTATTTCTACTGGGACAATTCATTCAAGAAAACATGGCAACTCAGCTAGTCTCTACAGCCTGAATAACAAAATCCCTCACATTGCTTCTTCCCTCTGGGAAACATGACATGTGGCCTGGTCATTTGGTTCTTCAGCCAAAACCCCTAACCTCACATTCTATATTCTTAGGTATGCTTACATTTAAGTAAAAGGAAAATATCAAGCATAAATGTGACCCTCTTAGATCTGCTGTATCCAGTTCCACCTTAGGCCTGATCTTGACTTCACCATGAACAATTTCCTTCAGGATTCCACCCCAAAACTGAGACCCAGTATGATGCAACACCACTTTCGGCACAGGAGATAGAGCAATGCTGGCTTGACAAGTTAAATTAATTATTGCATTCCATTAATTTTGAGTCATGCGCCCAGCCCATGGAAGCTAGGAGAACCTTGTGAAAAACAAACTCACTACATTGTACTGTAATATTATTCTTGGCCAGAGTTTCAGGAGCCTGCTGGGGTCCTCCTGAGCGGCTGAGCTCCACAGTGGTTTCTCCATTAGCATCGGTAGAGCAGCTGCTGCCTTCAGAGAGAGAAAGAGGCTCAGTCTTCATCTGGGACTATAATAAGGACAGCAAGGGTCTCCTTGGGATCTTTATATGCAAGCATGACTTGGGAGGGTGGTGATATTGGCTCCGGACACTTTTGAGTGCTGAGCTCCAATTACATATATACTCGCAAATGCTAAGTGATTGCTGTGAGCATTTCCTGCGTAAAACTTAAATCGTGGGATGTGCCATAGGAATGACTGTGGCAGTGAAGGGACTTTGATGCTCCTGAGGACAGAGAGACCTCCATAAAAGCCCTATGACAACCCCCTGAAACCTCCTGCACCACGGCATTCAGCTGAAACCCCGTGGCAGCATCTTTCCAGTCTTAAAGAGGAATGGCTTAGTGTGACTCAGAGTGAAAACGCTGCCCATCCCAAATGTTGTATGAAAATTTTGAGCGTGAGTCAGCCCAGTTCCCTCTGGGGAATACATTAACTGTCAGCATGTGTCTGCTAATCAAGGCCCTGCTCAGGGGTCACGTCCATGGGTTTCTCTCATGGGAAGCTGTGCTGGAGACACCGGGGTACGGGGCTGGTCTAGCACCACACCAGTAAGGCTGTGACTCATGGCAGAAGCTGTCTTGTAATACTGACTTCATTAAAGAGGGCAGTGACGAGGATCTACCAGTCTTCTGGGGGATGGGATGAAGCAGAGCTGCCTGGGCTCACGGGCAGACTGACCTCATGTTGTGACAGAAAGATGGTTGGAGTCCTTCAGTAATGACAATGGCTAAGCGTTGAGGAGACAGAACAAATAAGCCTTTTGCACAGCCTGTGGGTCAGGGCAACAGTCCCCATTTCAGTCCTTGCTCTTTTCTCTTCTGTCTTTTTCCCAGCAGACTGAACTGGGCTTGGCCTTTACATTAACTGACTTCAGTTACTCTGGTAAAAAAAAAGAAATCTTTCTCCCCAGCTGTACAGCGGCTCACACTAAGCAGTCCTCTGGGTCCTTTCCTTACACACCTCTGGATTGAGGAGACACAAGCCTTGCCCCTCTCAGAGAGCCAGGACCTGCAACAAGTGGCTGTCCCAGGGCCACCCTGGAGCCTCCTCGCTCACCTCTTCACTACCGATATCAACACAGCGCTTCCACCCCACCTCTTTCCCTTATCACCCATTTTCCATCTCTCTCTGACAGATAATGAAGTATGTAAGTGCAGTCTTGTCTCAGGTATCTGTCTGGGGCATCAAAAAAAAATCTTCCCTGCAGTGAAGGGAGGCGCTTTGAGACAGTTCAGGCTGTGACTGTTTGCCTGCTGCGGGCTGCTGGCACGCACTGCTCCCGGCTCTCCTCCTGATTAGCTTTCTGCTGTCAGGCTGCTCGTTTTGTGTGGGAAGAGAAATGAGGAGACCGGTGACTGAGATAAAATTAACTGCACAGGCAATCTGAAAAGCCTTTCACTGAGCGCAAGGACAAAGCGAGGAGGATTTATCAGTGGGAAGGCAGCAGTCGTGATGGACGGACAGCAGAGTGATAAAGCACCTCCAGTTGCCCCAGAGCAGCCTCCTTGCGTGTGCCCCTGTTCTGACCTTTCAGGATGAGCAGAGGGGACAAGGAGGAGCTGCCAGCACGGCCTCGAGTGCTTGGCACCCTCAAGGCAGGAAGAAAAGAGGCACTGACCTGGGGACATGGGAGGCTTGGGAGGGATGTCATCAACATTAATTTTCAGTGGAGAGATTTGCAGTTAGTGGTACTATTTTAAGGAGAAGACGACTCTTCTCATCTGACTCCTACCTTTCTGAGAACTGAAAAGGCTTTAGTCCCGTTTCTTCATTTTTTGAGTAACTTCCACAGAAATCATCAGTGGTCTATGTGCCTGTAGCTGCTTTTATCGACTTGTCCCCTGAAGAAGAGGAAACAGAGGGACAAATTCCAGAAAGACAATTTCCATTTTGGTGAGCACGGGAGAGACTTTTTGCTTTCAATGTCTCAAAACAGGCTCTGCACTTCTAAGGACTGTGGAAGATGCTACTTTTGCATGCTGGGTCAGACTGCTCCTCAGGAGGAGCAAATGTACCACAGCGAAGGCGATTCAGTGCATACAGGTGTCAACAACATGCCGGCAGAATGCACAGACAAACGTGCACCCACTGAAGTCAGTAGGAATTTAGCATGCAGAGGTCTCATAAGGTCAAGGTTAATGTGGATTTTGGTCCATCCTGGTCCCAGTTTTTGGGATGAAGAGATCCAGCATCCACATATAGGCACTAATTCACTGTCTGGACTGTTTAACATACACCTATGAGGCAGCACCTTACCTCTAAGGGTTCGTAGAGGTGCCCACAGTGGTACGCTGCTGACTTTTTTGAGAGATAAAATCATATTAAACTGTTGTGCAGTTGTAATTGGTGGCAGTAAAACAAAGCATTGGGAGGACAAACAATCTTGCAACAGCCTTTAAGAAACAAATTTTAGAATGACACAAAATTTACGGAACGCCTAGTTCTTGGTAAGTCTTGCAGAGGGAAAACAATGGCTATAAAGGCTCTGAAACTGATGGAACGTACTATTTAATTTTAAAAAGAGAGACAATCATAAACTGTACTTTAAAACTTATCAGTTCAACAGCATCTTCAGTGTAAAATGCCATGTTATATTCATTAACAGGTGGTTTCCTGGGATCACTTGTCCAGGGACTGGGCATTAGGTGCAAATCTTTGGCTGTAACAGACTGTCTCTTAGACTTCTTCCTATTGTATATCAAGCTTGAAAACAGAGCTAATAAAGGCCAGATGGCTACAGGCTCCTTCTCACACCCATAATACTGATGGAAACATTCTGGAGGGAGTGGATTCTACCCAAGTCTTTGCCTTGTGCATGACATGATGATAACCACAGTTCAGCCTTTGCACTGTTTGGTCCTAACTCAATTCAAATGTTTCCTGGATTTCTAGCAAATGAATGAAGTGCAGCTCAAAAGAAAATATATCCAGCCTTTATTAGAAAAGGTTGTACTCATCACGAATCACCTAAATATCTCATTTCTGACGACAGGGAAATCCTTTTATTACTGAGTTTGTTTGGAAATATTTTGGATAATTCATTATAAAATTGCATTAATTTCTGCCAGTACATACACAAACCAGCCAAAGGCCAAAATCTGGCCCCGCTCAAGTGTATGGGATTTGGCATAAAATGGCAGAATTACTGGGCAGAATGCTTTGATCTGGACTACAGCTGAATATCTCATCTGCTAATGTAACCCAGTGAAGTGTGCTCTCCAACATTGCAAAGGCCTTGCAGTTAGGTTCTGTCTGATTAGATTAATTAAGAAGACTAATTAATGCCAAAATATAATTCTCTGGAATGTTGCAGATAATCACAGATATTGCACGATTGCACAGGATATTGCACAGGATTAGATACTGTCTCCGCTAGTAAATTCCTTGTGGTTAGTAATTTCATCTTTTCTATTCAGTTTTTAATAAGGAGCTGCCTTCATTCTGAAGCCAGCTCTGTTTAAAGCTGCAAGGAAAAAGTAATAAAATCTGACAGGACTCACTTTCATGACATATATTGTAGGCTATCTCATGACACAGAGATCTGGTCATATTTTTGTTATAAGGAGCTGATCTATTTTCATCAAGTATCTCTACTAGAATCAGAGTTTTCCTGAATTTTGTGGTTTTTTGGCTAAACCAGACCTGCTGCCTGTCTCTGGCTTTGTGCTCTGCAGCACTGCTGGCTGCACACCCCGTGTATGTTGATATGTAATGGTTTGAACATTTGACATTTATATGTAGCTGGCACTCGTTTTGTTGCCTTGCAACCATCTGGTTCCAGAAGAAACTCATAAACTGCTCTTGAATCATGCAACCACCAGACAGCAAACAGATAGAGCTGTAGGACTCTGACAGCACATTTATCACAGTCCTGTGACGGCTGACACGAAAGCTGCTCGGCACTGTCTTCTCCCATCACTGTCATACAGACCAGAGGGCTGTATTTTAAAAAGAAGATTTGATTCTCACAGCAGCAGGAGCTTACAGCTTTGGAATATCCCATTCTTAAGCTCTCTCTTAGGCTGGGAAAGCTCTGCATTAACCAGCCTGTGCAACTGGATCCCTGCAACCAGCTTATGGTAACAAGTCCCATTGCCAACCCAGGCTAGAGGGGACAACTCCAAAGTTGGGAATTCTGGGAACACCAGGGTGCAGATTTTGATTCAGAGCCTTTCATGTTTGCACATGAAAATAAAATTAAAACCTGCTTTCACAGACAGTGCTGGTTCTGGTGGTGTCGGCACAATGAAGCGAAGGGAATTGGTAGTGGACTGAGCCCAGGATTTCAGAGCAGCAGAGCTAGGACAGCCTGCCCCAGCTGTATCCAGGTAAAAAAAATAGTAGGATACCAGTTATCGACTTGGATATACCTCTGTTATGCATATTATTCATGCATCTTTACATTTGCTTTGTCTCTTACCCTATAGGCAAGAACGCTTTAAAAATATTTATTGATAATTTATGTGGTGATCCTTCCAAGAAAGCTATGTTACTGCCGCTGTAAGAATTGTTATGGGCATGTAACTTCAGCATCAGAGCATTTTGTTTTATTGTTATCTTGCTGCCCAATTAATTCCCTATATAAGTGTTCCCTCCTTTATTTTTATTTATTTTCTGATTTTTTTCTGGTTTCATACTGAGGGTAAAACGATCCATGTCTGTTCAACCTCCAGTAGCCTAATAAAATATCTATTGATGCAAATAAAGGAGAAATTCCAGATTTTTTCCCCACCACCTTTGCAAAAGGAAAGACCGCAGTAGTTTTTAGAAGGGTTTTTTGTTGGTTGTTTTGATTTTTTTTTTTTTAGATATAACCTAGGCAACACCAAAGTCATTCTTATGTAACATTTAAGGAGATATTTCACTCAAGTTTTGAGTGGTCTTGGAATGTTTTCAAAGGGAAAAAATGAAGGAAAATCAACCATTAACAGGCAGTGAGAGAAATTTTCAGATTACTTTCAGCTTCTTACTTATCTTGGCACTCCATTAAAATAATTACATTTGCTGTAGTAGCAGAGAGATTGATTAGACTGAAAACTTTATTGTTAGCATATTTAGCATGATATTTTTCCCACTTAGCAGCTTTTGATTCAGAGTGAGGCAGTATGTGGAGTGCATAACCTTAATAAAAATTGGAAGTAATTGAGGAAGCTTTGATTTTAGCAGCTTTAGTCTAATCTCTATAAAGGGGAACTCTGGTTTAATCTATTTTTTTTCTTGGGATTATAGGACTTGTAACTATTGCTTGGAATCAAGTTTTCTGCACTTGCATGGAGCAACACATTGAAGCTGGAATTATAGAGGAGCCTAAGGAATACATCTATCATTAAAAATCAATGACACTTGCAGCTTAGCTCCCTGCCTCTTTTGAACATCTCTGTGTTTCCTATTAACAAAACAACATCTGTGAAATTTAGGAAAAAAATATTAATTTTGACCCCTCCTGGATTTTAAGCAGGCAAATTGACCCAGTGCAAGCCCATCCTCCACTCCCACAAGCCCTCCTGCACATTTAACTTTCCTGTGAGTGGGTTTGTTTAGTCTTCACAGTTTTTTATTGCAATCCAATGTTTCTTCAAAGCAGGAAACTTTCAGGACCATAGTGAGTGGATTCTCTGATAATTTCCAGAGACAAAGAGAAATGAGCTTTCGTTAAGGACCACGAGACGGAGAGACTGCAGAGCATCACTTAGATGTTTGATCCAGAATGCGGCCAAGGTGGTAGCACCCAGAGCGTCTGCGTATACGTCTGTGTGAGAAAGAGAGAGAGTCCGGAGGACCTGAACTTAGGTTTGTGCTAAAGTTTTAACTAAGAATGATATTTTTACACTCTAGGTAAGTCACCCTCGTACTCTGACAGGCACTGCCAAGACCAAACCTACACGCTCCTCCCGCAGGCAATGCTACTGCTGATCTGAGACCGCTCTCTGAGGCTGTGCTCTGCTGGCCCTTGTGAAATCTGCCTAGACAAAGCTTCTGCGCTAAAAGTGGCATTTATCTTTAATTCTTTCTCCCCCGGAGTTTCCACTGGATTCCCATTACAGACAGAAAATTGGCAACAGCTCAGATTAAACACCAGGGTGAATTTGCTTGGCTCCAAGGAAGACTTTTCTGTGTCGAAAGCTAAATTATGTTGCTGTTTTTCCACCTGCTAATGTGTAGATTATATAATAGAGACATTTTTCAATTTATTCTTTTTCTTCTTATGATTGCAATGACGTGGAAGATGTGAACTTCACAACTTCCTCTTTTCTTCACAGAATAACGCCAATGCTTCTGTCAAAAAGATCAAAAAGTAATATTTGAAACCATGCGGATTTTTTTAGTGGTAAATCCTACAGAAATTTTAGTCCAAAGCCGGTTTTTTGGGGTTTAAATATTTGGCAATACAAGAGCTCAGTCCTAAAATCTGGATGCTTGTGGGCAGTGCTGTTGGAAATCCAGAAGTGTGGGGTTTTTGCATGTGTTTTGGGACGCCTTGATTTCAGGGTAGCCGGCCTCGAACATCTTTTGAAGCTCCTGACTTCCTGGGGTGGTGTAATCAGAACATTTGAGGGCCAGACCCAATACATAATGAAAGGGGAAGTACAAGCGGTGAGGTCCCCAAATCACTGGTCTCGACTTGCAAGTTGATAATAGGTTGTGCTATAACCAATCTCTGATTATTTCCTTCAACGGACTCAAGCTTCACACGCTGCCACAG
Organism: Clamator glandarius; assembly: GCA_033459285.1. Classification (NCBI taxonomy): domain Eukaryota; kingdom Metazoa; phylum Chordata; class Aves; order Cuculiformes; family Cuculidae; genus Clamator; species Clamator glandarius. The sequence goes on along the minus strand of JAUNZM010000055.1, from coordinate 3,996,787 downwards.
CACGAATGTCACATACCGAGTCCACTAGTGCAGCCCGGCTTCTTATTTTGAGATTGCTGTTGGATATGCAAAGGCAATTTCTTGTTACTTTTTAATATCTCTTTAAACAAAGTAATGGTTCTTACACAGTCACCTCTGAGACAGAGAGAGAAATATTTACTTAGCAATTACTGCAGTCGGCTTAGCTAGGCGTTTGAAAGTAACAGACATTTAAAAATATACAATAATAGTAATCTTTAAAAATACTTTATTTTAAAAATATTACTTGGGAAAAAAAGTCCTTTCTCCCTTTATTCAGCAGGAAATGCCACGCAATTATCTTTATTTTCTCACTGTTTGTGGCGTGAGTTGAAAATTACTGTTTTAGATGAATTTACCTAGCAGCAATTAACATTTAATTTCCTTTAAAAATACAGAAACAAGATTAAAATGCCCATTGGGGGGTCATTTCTCTTTGATTGGAGTTTAGAAGCAACCAAAACCAGTTGGCATTAAATGAATTAATCAAGAAATAAGAGAATGAAAACTTATGTTTGCTATTCCAGAAATGAACTCTGAAGTGGCTCAGAATCTGTTTGAGCTTTTGCTTTCTGTTTTTTTTTATCAGAGAAATACGTGTCTTTCAGGTGTACAGAGGTGATCGCAGCCCATGGAAGAACAGCAGAATTTCCACTGAACTCAGTGGGGGGCAGAGTCAGAAAGTGGACTAATCGTACGCTCATCATTCTGTGTTTCCTTAGATGTTAAAGGAAAGAAGGAATTCAAATGTGATTACCTGCAAGATTCAAATTCTAATACTACTTATGACAGTCTGTATTAATTTATTATTTCTCACTATGATTATCTGACAGTAACTTCCCTGTGACCCTGCAAGTCCTTGTCCTGGAATTGCCTAGGAAAGGTAAATATTTCTGAGCATACTAGAAACCCTTTGTCTCAAAGGCTCTGGGGGTAGATTTATGAAGGCCTTTCTACTCTGTTGTCCTTTATTTAGAAGCTTCACAAGGAGAAATAATAAAAACCAATCCTGTAACAATTCCAGAAGGAAACATGTCACTACTGAGCATGCTGATGCTTCGAGTAAGGTGGCACTGCCAGAATAAAGAATGCTTTGCTACACACCCAGCAACGTTTATTTATTTAATGAGAAATATGAATTTTACACTTTCCTAGTGACCCAGCTAAAATGATTATGCAGTGTTTGCATTCTTCAAGCTTAAAAAGATCTTAAAGGGTGGCTAAGGCCTCCCAGTTGCACTGGGCATGGCAGTACATGCCAACCTGCACATACATTGTCCCTGCAAGCAAGCAAACACTTTCTGGGATGTTCAGGGAGTGAATGTTAAAGACACGAGCAGGGATGAAAGCCCATTGCTTTCTCTGCTTGAGGGACTTGTGGCAGAGGATTGCTGGTGGTTTTCTTTTCAAGAATATTCATCTTTGATTAAGATATTGCTGACAAGGTACCAGGATGAACACTCACTTGTTACCAATAACTGTGTTCGGCTCGCTGGGATATTTAGTGGCCTCAAGTTGCACCAGGGGAGGTTTAGACTGGAGCACAGGAAAAAAAAAGCCTTTACTGAAGGAGTGGTGAAGCACTGGAACAGGCTGTCCAGAGAAGTGGTGGAGTCACCATCCCTGGAGCTGTTAAAGAAATGTGTGGATGTGGCACTTTGGGACATGGCATGTTGGTGTTGTGTTGGCTTGATGATCTTAAAGGTCTTTTCCAACCTTAACAATTCTATGATTCTAACTTGACACAGTCTGAGTCGAGCCCACACAGGAACACTTGTTGACGGCAACTGTCTGTTTGCTGGGGCCAGTCCTCTCAATGTATAGCTAGAGAGACAAAAATCAGGTAATGCAGAGAAGATTCCTCTCACCCAAGAAAGCTGGGATTAGCTCACAGAGACAACTAAGTGTTCTGCAGTTATGTCCCCATCAGGGTGCATTTTCAACCACATGAGACCTTGGTGCAGACCATGAGGACCAACTTTCACTCATGTCATACCTTTATATCACACACCTTAGCTCACTGAGATTCTTCTTCGCTAAAGCAGGAGAAGTGCTTCTTCCATCTCCTGTGTTCTTGCATTGTCTTTCATAAACAAAGATGCTTCTGCTGATCATAGCATGTCTTGCACATATGGATAGAAAGCACTGTGCTCAATCAGCTCTTTTCCACATCAGTATGCTGTGAACACATTTGGATCACTCTGATTTCTTTCCTGAACGGTGAATTGATCTGTTTTAGACCTCCCCCCCTTTTACAGTAACCTAGATGCATGCAACCAGTCTCTACTTCTTCTCCACGGGGATCGGTACAGCTCTCTGCATGTAGGACTAGGACCTCTGCATACACAGCAATTAATAAGTGGATGTATAAACAGGCAGGAGAATAAAGATGGAGACAGAATCATGGCATTTTTATTACATTTTGACTCCTTGCAGATTGTCTGAATAATTTGGAATCTGGTCCATTAAAAATCATGTTCCAGATTACTCAAAATGCACATGCAGTTGAATAATCAGTTGATATGTCCAATTATTTGACTTGTGAGTAGATTGGATAAAACTTGGCCTATTTCTTCCAGCATATGGTTGTACTACTAACTTGTTTGAAAGAAAAAATGACCCAAATTTCACATAAATAACTCCCGTAGTTTTTACTGTCTGCCTAATTTTGTCTATTTTCCCCACTGGCAACCAGAGATCTAATGAACTATTGAAGGCTAAAGACTGATGTAACTTCTTTTTTAGGGCAGTGACTTCAACAACAGTAACTGTGTGTGAAGAGGTTTGGGTTTAGGGTTTTTTATCCCTAAAAAAAAAAAACTAGGGAAGAAGAGCAAACGGCTAGAAAAACAAAATGTAAAGTGCTTCTGCAAAAATCTGTCACGGACATCTGGACCACCCTTGTCCAGCTCAGGAAATGTAACACCAGTCATGCTTCTAAATGAAAAAATCAATTACACTTTGTGTTTTCAGGGGATCAAAGGTCCCCTGTCAGCTCCGCATTTCTGGCTGGGCAGTAACTTGCAGAGCTGGGGTCTTGCTGCCGACCTCGGTCTCCCCTCTGTCCTGCGGCTCATCCCTACCAGCACTGGCATCGCAGGGTAGTTCCAGCATTTGTGTGGCCACGACTTCTTAGCACCCACGCAGTCAGGCAGCTTTGCACCTTGACACTGTAGTGGCCATGCAGGAAAAGGGAAAGTCATCTCTTTCTGTGAAAGCTTGATTCTTGAGCCCAACGGTATCATTGTCTACAGCACACACACAATTCACTGAGGTACCAAGGTTTAAATCTTACTTCTGTAAATGCAAAGGATCTCTGCTTTATCCCTAAGGTTTTGAGACATACGGGTACAGAGCTCAGATTTGCAATCACCTTATTTTTGGAATACCTGAACTGTTGCTGATGAGATAGACTTTTAAGGACCGGTATAGTTTGATTTAAGATTAGATACTTCTGTAAAAAAAAAGCTTTGTGAAGTATAAGATGAGGGGCAAATTGCTGTATTTATAGTTCAAATACCAAGAAATCTCTCTCCCCAGCACTACTGGGTCTAGACGTGTTTTTCATGCTTAAAATACAAATGCTGTAACAGCAAACCTGCTCACAACTGCTGGAATTGAAGCTATCTAGAAACAAGAAAAATTACTTGTCCTCCATGGCAAGCAAAAGGCAGAAGAAAAAAAAATCTTGCAATTAGTGGTGGAAAATAAACTTAGGTTTTCAAAATTATTACAGCCACATGTAAAATGGACTCTCTCCACAATGAAGCCACAGGCAGAACACAGTCTGGAGCGCTCTTCATATACCAATCTCTAAATAGCTGGGAGCGATTGCGACTTTTTGGGTCATAAGGCTCATAACTACCCCATGCAACCACATCAGAAAATACCAAGAGAGATTTTGTTTCCCCCAAACCTCGTTCCCCCAGCAGAAAGCTGCACATCCAGTTGAAAAGCAGTCCCGATCCATCATCATCCGTGTGGGGTTACATCCACCTTCTCCCAAGTCTATTCTTCTTAGAATGAACTATGCTCTCTGCTGACACAATCCTCATGAGACCCATTGATTCACGGTTTCAAATGTAACGTGGATAACATGAAAAGAATCATCTACACAAAAATACAGATGGCCAAGTTCACTGACTAACCTGGACAACGTTCCTTTAAGTTTAAAGCCTCTATTGTGCTAAATACCCAGATGTTAACAATCTCTTCTAAAGGCTGTTGAATGCAGGAAGGACATGTTTTTAGCAATTAGAAAAATAGTAGTACACTTACACATGGCAATATTTAACACAGTTTGTTTGGTTAATAGGTCAGCAGTTTGGGACAGTCGGTGGTTGTTACGGGGCAGCAAGGAGGGTTTGTGCAACGAGATGTACTGGGAAGCATAAGCCACAGCCGGGTGCTCAGGGGCAGTTCCAGATGAAAGTGTTCTATATAATACAAGGCACTCATATGACATCATTTATTGCATTGTTTCCTTCTACAAAAAGCTTTGATAACATTTTGTGAGAGGTTTGAACAGCAGCAGAGAAAGTGCAAGTATATAAACCAGGAAAAACGCCCATGATGTAATAATGTTTTGAGCATATAAGGAAAAATTTAGATGTAAGCCTTGAACTAAAGTTGATATCCATATATACTTTCCAGGTAAGGCAAGAATTAAATAAGTGCTTTCCTGATGAGGACACCAGTCTCAGCCGCTATTTGCAGCCTCTTGTAAAGATTATTCTCAGACTTTACAGGAATATAACATGCAAGGAGCTGCTCTCAAGATGTAAGCAGGTGCGTACGAGCGTCGTTTCTGGAGCAGACGTGTCTGCTGCAACGATTTATGATGCGTTCCTCACAGTAGCATGAAATCGCCTGGTGGCCTTTATAATTTATCTTTGCTGATATCACTACGTGCCTTGAGAACATTTATCTTCCTAAACATAAAGAGTAAATGATTGTTTTAACGATGAGAAAACAAGCCTTATTAAAACAGCCCTGGACTAGGGACCACGGAAAGGCTTGGATCTTTAACACACTCCAATCTGTTTTAACAACTGCTTATGGTTACTATAGTCACTGAACAAACACATGGTTATTTTACCTTTCTTTACTGATGGCCTGAGTTCCCTTTTATTTTCTCTGTCTCTGCAGAATGGCAGAGGCCACGCTTGCAGCCACAGGCTTTTGGAGTCAGCCAGATCCGTGCAGTTTTCTGCAAGCAGCGCTGCTATTGGCACTTCTTACACTGAAATCCTACACTGAAAATTGGATTACACATAAGGATGCAAAAAAGGGACCATATCCAATCTAAATAATCCATCCATTGATCTCAGTGGTGGTTTCCAGCCTTTTAGTATTTGTGGATCCCCCACGGAGCCACTGACAATATATCTGCTTTTCTTGGTTATTTTTTGCAGAACCTTAGAATCAGCTCACAGTCACCACAAGGTCCATGGAAAACACACATAAAATCACGCATCTAAGATATTTATAAGACACTAGCACCTAGATTCCTACAATCCTAACGGGTGAACACTAATAAACATCGAAGAGGGTTTATTACTTGCCCAGTAATCAGCCTAGATATACGATTATGCTTGCTTGTTGTTTCTAAGCCACACACTGCCCAAAGAAACCAGTCTCGGTACTGATTACGTCTGTACCTATTGTAATTTCTCCTCTAGCGAAACTCAGAGCTAGTGCTGATTTTGCAATTTATAAGAATAAAAGCAATTTCTTTCTGGATTGTTATTCTTTTCCCTTCCTGGGTATGGGCAAAGACAGAAGAGAACAGGACCTCCCACTAATCTGAAAAATCTAAACCCTAGAGACGAGTAAAATGAAATTTTAATGAGGAATCCGGGCTTCGGAGGTGTCAGGTGTTGGAGTATGACTGTCCCAGCTCTCATGCCACTAGAAGGGAGAATGGAAATAAACGCTGGGCTGCTGGGACTGTGAAGGAAGCAGCATAACCACAGAATCAGCACCAATTTTTTGGAATACGGGCCCAGTTTTTGCTTTGGAACAAGAACTTGGACTCACATGAATTGTGTGAGGGCTTGGCCTTGAGAAATCAATGGGTGCTCAGTATCTGGCAGGATCAAGTCCACGGTGAACAAGAAACTTGGCCCAGAAGTGAAACAACACTTCTCCTGCTTTCCAACCCCATGGTGTAACCACCAGACCACAAACGTCTTTCCCACTTTTTGCTGTTAAGAAGGAAGCGTCAGTTTTCAGGCTTGGAGAAATGTGGTGGACTGAGGGCAGGAAGGATCTGTCATTCATAAGAAAACGTGGGCTAGAGTTTCAAGATCTATTTAAATTTTAAATTTCCTTAGTGCTGATAGAGGCTGAGGGCAGAAGAAGGTTCCACTGCCTGTGGCTCTCACTGCAGCTCGCAGTGACATCTCTCCTCTAGCTGCCTTTTTAAAGCACATGTAAAAACTAACGACACATTTAATTCCTTCACACTTCGGTAAATGGTGGCACATTGCACAAGATAGAAAGCTGGCTCATTTCTGACTCTTTGTTCTTCCCCTAACCCCAAGAGGGACCTTGAATTAATGCACATTCCTGATTAGCATGATGATATAAATCACAGCAAGCTGCTTTCATGTTGAGACATGAAGCCAGCGCTCCACAGTGCCCTGCAGTGCTCATATTCTCAACGACTTGCAGTGCTATGAAACTAAATAAAGTTTCTTCTGGTATAACGACCTACACAAACCGTTGCAATTATCTCCAAGGATGCGGGAGCTTTAGCTGCTTCAAACCTTTGCTCCCAGACAGTATAAAGTTAATTGTAACGCGTGCCAAAGGGAAGGCAAGGAGGAACCTTGTTAACCTTTTCTTTCTGTGGTTTCCCCCCCCCGCCTCATTGCATTTACATTGGCCTTGAAGAACTGGGACATTTTGCAGATGGTTTAGGGTCTATAAATTCTTATTTAAATCATCATGAGCCAAGTATAACAGGTAGCAGTCCAGACTTCTCTAGAAAGGACAAACCCCAGCTAAGCATGTAAATAATACTCCAGTGCTTTTTAGCATATAAATACATACACTGAGCCAGGTACCCTGGAAGGTTTACTCACATTTTCCTATTGTTGCTCTGTAAAGTGCGCTGGGTTTGCACCATATGACTCTGCAATATTCTTTTAAAACGTTCCTTCTCAGTGAACAGCTCAAAGAGCCGGGCTAAAGCAGGGTGATATTTCCTTCCCTGCTCCACTCTCTGAAGGTTCTCATCTCAGGTGGCTGATAAAGAGACACCCAAGCTAGCCAAATGCTAGTGATCCCTGTCTGTATCCACCAGCCTCAAAGGGCAGAGTCCAGCCTGCTCTCCATCTTGATAAAGTAAGAGAAAATTGCCAGAGGACAACATTATGATTTCTTTACTAATGGTGAAGAAAGCAGCAATAACACAATATGTTCCACAGCAGGGAAGTATTTTTCTGTGCTGAACTGAGAGAAATGGAGTACTCACTATTACAAGTTAAAGCTGGGAGATGTCTTGAGACAGACACTGATGACACCATTTACTTGTCTGAGTGAAACATATCATCCCTGGCTCCGATGTCCCTGTGGGGAAGGTAATCTTCCTTTGGCCATGTTATAAAAATTAACAAATACAGGCTCTGTATATTATACTTCCGATGAAGAATCCTTTGCACTTATTAAATCGTTTTATTTAAGAGTGAAACAAATAGAATCTGCACCTTGTATTATTGTTTTTCTGAGAAATTCAAGAATCCTTTCCAGGTTTGTTTACTTTGTATAGCCTTTTAATATCTTTTTTTCTGTCCCCACCTGCCAATTCTACAGCATGATCCATCTGTTGGTGAGTCAAAGAGTGTTAAATGTATATAGCTCCCTCCAGAGTTTCCCAGTGAGATTCAATGAAGGTTTGGCCATGAGGGATGCCTAACTCTTCTCCCTCAAGCCCCTCAAAGCAGACTTTTATAACTCACTTTCATCTGCACTTGGCTCAGACCTGACCAAAGAAGCTCCAGACTGGAAGTCATTCACAGGCATTGAGAAAAAATGGGGGTTATTCCTTTAAATTCTACCTTGATGCAGAACAACATTTTACAGGTGATCATCCACAGCAGCTGAAATTACCAGGATGAAAGCAGAGCCTGAATGTTAAGAGATTTTCTTTTAATATCTTACTTTCACTAACGTTTTTTTGCAGTAGTCTTGTGTCTAAACATACAGGCTATCCTAAAAAGCTGTCAGGGCATATTAATTTCCACAGTCCCATAAAACACACTCCTGAGATTGAGTGCAAGTAGTTCTACAGTATAAACTTTAGTGTAAATGCACATCCTCAGCGCTTTCAGGTCACCCAGTCTTTTCAGCTCTGCAAACGTTATATTCCTTGGTATCACCTTTTGGTGACTGAACTTCAGAAGCAGAGTTGCTATGAATTTGGCTTTTGGGGGGCCCAGGTATCTAGTCAGAGGATTCCTTTCTGCAGACAAACAGTATTTTCAGAGCTGTTGGCTTATTAATCTTTGGTTTCCTGGCCTGCTGCCTTCATGTGTGGTTGCCTATCCTTGCCCGTCTGGCAAGGGGAAGAGAAAATATTTGGCCTTCAGGGGCTAAGCAACTCGTTGCCCTGTGTTGCTGACAAGAGTGCATGATTCTGAGTTCAAATATTCTGTACCTGTTTTGCGCAGGAATGAATATTAGACAAGGTGCCAGGCAAGTGAAGCATAGCTAATGCAAAAACACCTTGGTCTGGTTCCCAGTTACCCTGCAGCTGTGTTAGTATTTACAGCACCGTGAGTAAAGTGCTCCTGAATCAGAATAGGAACAACTTATATTCACTTTGAATGCATAAATCAAGCCACGTAGTTCTGCTGGAATTACAGGCTATTTGCAGTCATTTGTCTCTCTCCACGTGCTTTGCCCAGCAGGTAGTCTGTAATTATTTGATAATAAAAATTATAGGCATTTTTACATTGCTGGTCCTCTGCAGGAGCTGAAGATTACCCAGCAATTTTTACACGAGTTGGGAATTTAAGCCTGATGTCCTGGCAGACTTCCAGGTTGGAAGGCTCGATGGCCTGTCTAAATCCTCCTGGTATTTCTAACAGGCTGTGGCACTCCTCTCATCCTCCCGGGGTGGCGCGCGGCGAAACAGCTGCACTGCTGTGCTCGGGCAGCTCTGCAGCACAACGAGAGCTGGAGGAATTCTTCCAGAGAAAAAGTGCTTATGACTTGGTTACTTTGATAAGGTCCCTTGGGAGCTGCAGGGATGAAAGAAGCCGTATGAATGAAATCTATCACTCTGTCCTGTTAGCTTGACACATGATAAAAGCTCATGATAGTTTACATACGATTATTAAAATTGTCATACATCTGCATAAAAACTGCTCTGCCTTGGTTTTATTCTATCACTCAAACAAACGCTCTTAAAATACTCCAAAAGAAATGAAGCTCTGATTAGCATTAGAGGTTGGAAATGTCGTATAAAAAGCGCATATTACCGGTAGATGTTTGTTACCAGTAGAAGATTATCCATATCATCATTTTTCTGGCTTTCAGTTGACTATGTCTGAAAAGAATATGCCCTGCTTTTTAAAGGTAACTTCTTACAAAATTATTCCTTCCTCTCCAGCATCACTATAACTGACAGCGCTTTCGCCTATGCATTGCACGATTTATGTATTTGTAAATACAATAAAACTACAGTGGTTTGGCCATTTACCGAGAATGATTGGTTTGGGGGATTTGAGAAACAAAAAGAGATAAAAACATCATCTAGAAAAAAGGAGTGCCTGCATTACAAATGGACTTTGTTATTTTTATCTTGGCAAGTATCTTTAATCTTTGATTCTTTATGCACTCATGACAGATAAGTTTGTCCCACTTTACATTAAAGATGCTATGCATTATTTTTGATGAAGAGATAAACTCAGTGCACTGAGACCTCACCCCAGCACGCTGGACCTTGCGCTCAGCAACTATGTGAGTTTGCAAAACCCTAGCCTGGTTTTTCAGTTTGGAAAAAGACACTAAACCTCATCCTTCAGTGCCGATGAGTGTTAGACTATTAAAGCCACCACAGCAAAGGTTCTACCCCTCCCCACTTGCAAAGGCAACGCGCTCCTAGCATTACTGGACACGTGGCATTTTGCTCTCCTTGAAGCTCCACGAACAGAGCAGCTTCAGGTTCAGTCAATCCCTTGTTTCCAGTTCATTGCTAATCATCAATACAGACAAGGAGAAGTGTTGTTCTATCATACAGACGTCTTAAGCTCAGGTTTGTGCTTAGCTTTGTGCCAAGAGTTGGCTACAAGCGCAGCTCTGTTTGGGTAACAGAAAGGAAAGGGAATTGGCTGCCATGAACACAATAGCCATGGGTGAGCACACCTGAGGTAGGTGCTTTGGAGTTGCCTGCAAACAGTCCTTTATTTTTTTCATTGTGGGATGTTGAGAACGTTTCTAAGGGCTTTAGGGCCCGTTCTCTTGATTACCCTGCCAGCCAGCTCCCACAGCGGGTGGGGGACTGGGCCGTGGGGATGCAGGGATGATCCCCTCACAGCGCTCTGCTGAGGAGCTGTGGTGCCCCATGGCCAGGGTGGCCGTCAGGGCTGGTCCCTGGGGGAAAAGGGCTGGTGCCTGGGGCAGGGATGCCAGTCTGGTTGGGGATGCTGGTACCCAAGGAGAAAGTGCCAGTCCCTGAGATGCCATTCCCCGAGGGGATGCTGGTCCCCGAGATGCTGGTCCTAGTTGGGGATGCTGGTCCCCGAGATGCTGGTCCCCAAGAGGATGCTGGTCCCAGAGGAGTGGGTGCCAGTCGGGGATGCTGGTGCCCAGATCCTGGTCCCCAAGGGGATGTGGGTCCCAGTCGGGGATGCTGGTCCCCGAGATGCTGGTCCCCAAGGGTACGTGGGGCCCAGTTGAGGATGCTGGTCCCCAAGATGCGGGTCCCCAAGAGGATGTGGGTCCCAGTCAGGGATGCTGGTCCCCGAGATGCTGGTCCCCAGAAGGATGCAGGTCCCAGTTGCGAATGCTGGTCCCCGAGATGCTGGTCCCCAAGGGGACGTGTGTCCCAGTCGGGGATGCTGGTCCCTAAGATGCTGGTGCCTAAGGGGATGTGGGTCCCAGTCGGAGATGCCGGTCCCCAAGGGGATGTGAGTCCCAGTCGGGGATGCTGGTCTCCGAGATGCTGGTCCCCAGAAGGATGCAGGCTCCAGTTGGGAATGCTGGTCCCTGAGATACTGGTCCCCAAGGGGACGTGGGGCCCAGCTGGGGATGCTGGTCCCCAAGATCCTGGTCCCCAAGGGGACGTGGATCCCAGTCGGGGATGCTGGTCCCCGAGATGAGGGTCCCCAAGGGGATGCGGGTCCCAGTCGGGGATGCCGGCCCGTCGGGGCAGCCTTCCTCCTCCTCCTCCTCCTCCTCCTGCTGCCGCCGTTCCTCCCCCGCGTGTGCGGAGCGCGGCCGCATGCGGGGCGCAGGCAGCGGAGTCTCCACCTCTTCTGGCAACTTGAACCTGCGGCTGCCAAGCTCCATTAGAGCCACCAGCAGCCGGGGGGGGGACGCTCTCTCGGCGGCCGAGGCGGGGTGGGCTGGCGGGTGACTTTTTAAGTCTCTGTCTGAGTTTTGAGCGAGGCTCGGGGCCGCTGCCCATGGCCGCTCCGCCCCGCTGAGCCCCGCGGGCACCGGGCGATCGCGCCGCCGCCGAGGGAGCCGAGCGGGACCATGGAGCGGGGCTGGTGGCTCGCGGGGCTGCTCCTGGGTAGGTGGCACCGGGGCTGGAGGGGACGGGGAGCGGGGTCGCCTCATACCGATGGGGGTGGTGGTGGTGGGGGGCTCGCCAGCCTAACCTCTTCCCCCTCCCGGAGCTGCCGAGGGGGCTGGAGGGAGCTGGGAGGGGGCGAGGGGTGTGCGGGGAGGGCGAAGAAATAGCAGAGGGAGCGCAGGGAGAGCGCAAGGGAGGAGGGGGCGAGGCAGCTGCGAGGGGACAGCGGGGAGATGGCCAGGAGGGTGCAAAGCGGCTCCGGGTGGAGAAGAAGGAGCTCGCAGGGAGGCTGCAAGGAAACGGCAAGGTGGGTGCAAGGCAGCGGTGAGGGAAAGGCTCGGAGCTGGGTGCAGGGGGGGTGCGAGGAGCTGCGAAGGGGCCGGGAGAGGGCGAGGCAGCGGCCGGCGCGGGTGCCCGGCGGCCCCGGGGCTCCTCTCCATCCATCCATCCCTCCCTCCCGGGAGCGTGGAGGTGCTGGAGGTGCGGGGCTGAGCTGGGGCTGAGCCTCTGCCTCCCCTCCAAGGCTCCCGAAGCCCTAAAACCCCGTGGGGCTTTGCCCCGTGGCAGCTTTGCTCCCGCCCGGCGAGCGCTCGGGTTGGGAAGGGGGATTCTCGGGGGTGTTTTACTGGGAATTGGGGGTGATCCCTGGGAGGGTGCAGCACCTGTCCCGGGAGGCACCGAGCCCCAGCTGCACACGAGCCCCAGGACAGGGCTCCCTCTCAGAAAAGCATCTTCTTGCAACCTCCCCAAGTTCTTGGAGCAGTTTCAGAAGAAAAGGTTCTGGCTTAAGAAGACCATATGGGAGAACAAAGGCAACCGCGCTGGGGGGATTGGGGGGAAGAGGCAAAATGATTGCTGTTTACAACAAGCAGCAGAGCCCGAGGGAGGCTCCTCCATCCTTGGACAGATTATTTTCCTGGGAAGAGCCTCTGCAGCCCTGAGCAGGAGGGGCAGGTGGGAGGGAGCCCCCCCCCCCCCCCCCTGCAGCCTGGATGCTGCAAACAGACACACCTGGGTTTTCTGCTTCCCTGCTACCACTTATTTTACTCACCTGAGGTTTTAGGCAGGAAAATCTCACGGTGACTTTCCTCTCCACCTCGGGGGTGAGTTTAGCAATTGCTGCAAAGGAATCGTGTAGTGACAGCTGTCCGGGGCTATTTGCATTAAGTGTAAAGGACCAGATTACTGAAAGAAATCTCCAAGCAAGGTGCTTCTTCAAGGTTGCTTTTCTGTTCTCCTTGTGTGGGGGCTTTGTCACAGGGTGTTTCCCAAAGACGAGGTTTAACAGGTTAAGAAATACATATTTTCCTTCTCTACATATTTTATTAACTCAGGTTGCTTTGCTCAGTTCTGCATTATGTGAGATTACTCGCTTAAGCCTAGTTAGAATACTTATTTCTTAAATCTTCATACCATTTATTTTAGTCTGATTGTATTTAAACCCTGTGCTGCTTCCATCTGACGTCAGCGAGAGAATTTCCATTGATTTCAGTAAGAACAGAAGGTGGACCTTAAAACATACATTTAAACAGTTAAGTGAGATCCAGAACTCATGAAAATCAGAGCAAGGTTTGCCGGTGGATTCACTGTGAGCAATTCTGTATTTTGCATAAAACTGAATGTCAGCAGAGCATGGCACCATTAGTGCATAATTAGTTGAAAAAGCACTTTAGTTAGGTAACCAAATCTGATATTGGAGTCTCCTCCAGCAAAGAATCACTCACTCCTAGAAATGTCCCCAGAGACTTGCTGAGTTTTACCTGCACTTCCATTAAAACCTTTACATTCCAATACCACCACACTGTTACTTCTCATGTGCAGCTTCTCCTACGCAGCTTAACATAAAAGATCTATTCTTGCTTTCAATGTTTATTTTTAACTGTGAAAATTACAGCTTGGGGTGAGGTAAGATCAGCAGTTGCACTCAATTATGAGATTAGATAGAGAATCCCATAAATGATAGTAGTACACTCAATATAGATATACGTGTGTGTATTTACACATGCATATATATGTACTTACTATTAAATTAACATTATTGTCTTTGCTTAAACACGTTTGAATCAATGTTTACTCAGCTAATTTATTTTTGCCACGTTGGTGGGTTTTATTCTTCATTTCTCAAACTGTCCAAAAAAAATCAACAACTAATGTATTATGCTGGATTGTGTGATACGACTCTATTTGTTCTTTCCATAATTACAGGTTAGCCATGTTTCAAAGTACATGGATATCGATAAAAACAGGACTGAGATATAAAAAAAAACACAAGGGAAAAATGTATCGTGTGGTTTCTGTATTTTCCCCACAAGCACAAATTGTCGAGTAAGGAGATTTTCAAAAGCCAGAAATTGCTATGAAGAAAACCAAAGCTGGAATCCGGTGCTAGGGGAGGCTGCATCTGGCAGAACAAAGTTTGGAAAGAGATTTTGCTTTCAGTAGGATCCCGTGTTTCCTCGCGACATAGCATAAGTCATCTGTAAAGACAACACTTTCATGCAAAAGATACAATCCCTGCTAAAACCAACCTGAAAATTAGGAAGCACCTACAGAACACTGCTCTGCAGTTCCTCTGGTTTTCTTATTATTTAATGCTGAGGAAGACAAAGCTATGAAAAAAGAGAATTCCTAACTTCATGATTTTAAAATGGTGCATCTCAATGTAATAATACCAAGAAACTGACAGTGAAAATGTGAGAATTTTCCCCTCTTTCTGTAGGCTAAGATTTCTGCCAGAAACTGAAAATATGATTCATGGAACAGCTCCGTGTCTACGTAGTTTAAGTTGTGTGAGATCTGAGGGGTTAGTAATCTGCACCCTGTGGGCGTTTTTCTTTAAGGAGTTAAAAGGTTCTCTAAAATGCAAAATTAGGAAACTTCTGTTTCTGTGTGTTAGGAAACAAACTTTGATGTCTATTTGAAATGCCAAATCCCCAGAGTCTTAAGTGATAAGAGGGTTGGAATCCTTCATTACTCTGAGTTTTAGCAGGGTGATGGCGTGATAATCATGTCTTTCATACTGATGTTTTCTCATTTTCAGTGAATAGCTTATTAAATCATCGCAGCTTGAATTCAGCTTGAAACTGAGAATGCTGCGATGAAGCTCAGCTCCCATGGCACTGTTAGATAGACATTTGCATCGTGCAACAACAGCTCTCGGCTTACAACTGGTGTGGTGGTGCATAAATCAACAGAAGTCTCACCACTCAGCATTTGAGGAGATTTGCGTGAGTTTAGTTTTTAAAATAATGCTTTAAACTTGAGTGCATCCCTTCGGCTGATCATTGAAAGAGCCCTCTGTGGTTTCCACTGGGTTAATAAGAAACACTGACAAACGTGTGATATTCTGGCCTTGTCTAAGTAGAAGTCAGAGATCCTTGGAAATGGGTGTTTGCCCTGCTCTCTGGGATCAACGTTTACACCAAGCTTCCCCACCGAGACCATTGGTTTCACCTTGTTCACACTCCTACCAAATCCACAAGTGCTGGACGCTGGTAGGTTATGGCTTTTAAGTGTCTCTTTTCCCCTGTTGATACAAAACCATGATGTTGCGTTATTTGTAAATCTTTTCAGAGAAAATTTTTCAGTGGAAAAAAAATCATTTTTCCTAGTTAGACTCCCTGGAAAAGACAGATGAAAATATAAACGACAGCAAAATTTTGCTGCAGAAAAGCTCCTAAGTTCTGTTATTTTTGAGTAGCACGAGTCCCGTTATTAGATTATGCAGCACATAGGTTGAATGTCAACTTTGATTTTAGCATCTGTCGGCAGTGTTTAAGAGAACTGGAACACATCAAAACTTGGCTAATGCTGACAGGCAAAACAGTAGACTGAAATTTCAGGCTATCTAGAAACCACACCCAGACCCCAAAACACATGTTAGAAATAACTTTAATTCTGTGCTTCAGCCGAACAAGTAACCTTTTTCTGTGGTCACTTGTGATTCTAAGTTAAACATATGTGTGTATTTCTGGTGTGGGCTGTGTATCAGTTTACCACCTTTCTGCAGAGTGCTTTTGCTGAGGGTACCTTCCGTTACGACTGCTTTTGAGTGCACCTCTCATCCTTGGCTTTGCGGGAGCCAAGCAGCCTCAGACTGTTAGGTCCTATTAGATCGTATTTTTATTACTATAAACAGTATCCTTGCAGCAGTGCCAAGAATCCTGTTGTGTTAGGTGCTAAACAAGGGGAGAACAAAAGGATTGTTCTTACTTTAGCGGGTTTATAATCTAATTTCCTGGACTTAGATTTCCAGCGGTGAGTACTTGACATTGCAAGGACCTGCTGGGGTTCCCAGCTGTGTCCAGCTGTTTAGTACCCACTGCAGTTGCTTATGTCTTTACGTGATGATTGTGCGTCCAGCCCGTGTTGCCAGTCCGATGGAGGCCAGGCAGTGATTTCGATGAGCAGGACGGTGAACAATGTGTTACAGAGGCCAGCAGCTGCCTCCTGTGGGAGCAGGGAGCTGGGACGGCTCCACGACAGCGGGAGACTGAAAGGCCACTCAGAGTATCCCGCCAACTCCCTGCCGAGAGCGGGTTATTCCCTGCTCTACTAACGCTTTGTTCCATCCCTCAAAATCCTGCCAAGCAAGTGGACTTGCGCTGCCTACTAGATCATGCCTCAAAAAGTTCACCCTGATATACAAGCGACATATTTTTCCTCTCTTTATTCACTCCCAACAGAACCTCTTTATTCACTGCAAGGAATTCCTTCCCTTCCTTAGTGTTTATGCTTTGTGAATATTTACAAGCTGTTATCATGTCCATCTTGCCCCAGCCGTCGGTCAGCCAGCCTACATGGACTCTGCTCTCTTCATCTTGCTTCATAACTCAATCTCTCCCACCCCCTAATCACTTTTTGTTCTTCTACTCAACTCCTGCCAGTTCCAGTTATTTATGTTAATATTATGTGGTGGGTGGCCCTCTCTGTGTTCGTGGGCCATGTGAGTGATTTAGATGTTCAAGAGGAGGTTGGCATTTCGTAGCCAAGCCGTGGTCTGATTACTGGTTCCTCTTTTCAAAGCCCTCCCAGAAAATAAATGCTTAGCCGTCGCTATTAAAACTGGCCACAATAGCCACAAATAAAGTGTCCGCGCAGGGGTTCAAGGGAATTGCCAAAACTACATGGGTGCTCTACACATTCTAAATGAGAGTGTGCCATTGATTTCAAAACGATATGAAGTGTTTCTAATGAGTTTCCAGCTCATCTAAATTGAGCAAGATAGATGTAGCATTTCCCATTTGGTAAGAACATGAATTCCAGTTAGAGTTTTTTCTGTGTCATGATTGTACCCCCAGGGTGTTGTTCAGCCTTGGACTGAGTTGTTTTGCTTTTGGTTTTGAAAACAAATGCTTTCCCCCATGTGTCCTCACCAATCTGTCACTGTCAAGGTACCCAGGAGATTATCTATGTACCCAGGGGAACAGAGATCATCTCACTCTGGTCTCTCTTATGTCACCTTATGGCTAGAGAGGGAAATTTTAAAAAGCCGTTTTATTTAAATGTCTTTTATATCCAAGAAGATCTTTGAGGTGCAGGGTAGAATACCTTCTCCATTCTCCCCTGCTTTGCCACGGATCCCATCTATCTTGTCATCTGTTGTGGGACGTGAGACTTACAGGAGAAATAAATGACTCCATGATTCCAAGAGCAAAATATTCACTTTTTAATGTCTTAAAACCCACAGTCAACTCACCACAAGTGCTTCATTATTCAAATTATGGACACGAGACAAATTAGGCAATGATCACAATCTCAGAGAAAAAAAAAATCAGTTAAAACCCATAGAGTATGGTGCCTGGACCTGCTTGTCAATGTGTTGAAAGTATGTGGTGAAAATATGTTTTGAAAATTTCTCTAAAATCCTGAGCTGCTTGGAAATTTTGAGTTGGCTGAGTTCCCTCTTAGGATCTGCAGAATTTCATATGTGATTATGCCACGTTATGCACAGGAAACTCAAGATGATGCTCTACAACGGTAACTAACGTGCAATACATTTATTGTGCCGTCCTTGAAAGAAAAACTGAAAACATCCAGTGAACTCAAAGCATTTAGAATAGAGTGTACTGAACATCAGAGTGGTGAAACAGCTCTGTGTAATTATACCCGTTTTACAGACAAATAAGAGAGGGGATGAATAATAGAAATACTTTTCCAGAAGCCAAACAGGACTCCAGTGAATCCAGGACTCCACTGGCATCCTCCCTCAACCACTTGACCGCGTTCTGGCTTCAGTTCAGGGAGGCATTACTAATCAGGAAAAATGCTTGTGCACTGGCTTAATTTCAAGCACATGCTTAAGTTTCACTGAAACCAATTACACCTAAGCATGTGCTTAAGTCCTGTCCCGAATCGGGTTCAGTTTGCAGATAGGCAACATGCAAAGTTCTGCTGTGGCAGGTTTTCCACCCAGCGGGTTAGAGTTAAGTTTTGTAACTTTGTAAGATTATATTATAAGATATATCTCTTCCCACAGAATTGTTGTCTTGGGAATGCCTTATTCTGACTGAATTAAAAGTACCACTAACTTAATCTCCACAGAAATGGAAGAAAAATTGATTTACTAAATACAGTTTCTTTGCTTTTAAAAGAACGCTTATCCCTACAGTGGCTAACCTCAAATCCATTCTGTGTGCTCTCAGGAGAGAAAAATGCTAAAGAAACACTGCCTTTTGCTGTGTTAATGAAGTTTATGTGGATGAGTATAATTGGCTTGTGTAGAATATATTGATATGTTCCTTATCATCCATTTCATTCCAGTCTGACCATTCCTCGGAATATATCAGAGGTTTTATGTCATCTCCAAACGAAGAAATGGGTAATGCTCCATGACTTCAGGCACTGATCTTATCCCTGTGAATAACTGACTAACTGAAACATTAGAATTATAAATGGGAATAATAAATTCTGGCCATAGGAGGCAATAACATGTAACAGATTAAGCAATCTAGTTTCGGAGAAGAGTTGATTTACAGTAAATAATTTGGTGCAAACTATAATGTATGCATTTCGTCATCCATTTATAAAGAAACAGATGTGTGACTCAAGTTTGCTTTTTTCCAAAGTCAACGTGCTTGGATGAACACAAACAAGATTTGTTTCCAACAAGGCATATTACAGTATTTCTGTCCTGGTTGGTATTTTTTTCCTTTAAAAGTGAGAAATGGGTTGGGATGTGAAGCATACAGCAGTGATGTAGCCCGACGCCAGCGTCAGGCTCTCATTTTCAGGCTTGGCCGTTGCCTAGGAATCTTTAATCTGAATTTTAACATCAGTTTACTTTGCAAAGAGTTTCCAGTTAAGCCTTTCTATCGTTTGATGCTGTGGGTCTGATTTTTCTGAAAGTTGCTTATACACGTAATTACAGGGAGTAATTAGGTAGTATTTGCTACTGCTCTTGTCTCAAGGCTTGATCCAGTTACTGCTGATTGCAGTGATCAGCCACTATTCCTCGTTACTGGCGTTCCTAATTGCCTGAGTGCTCGTGCAGCCCCATTGCTCGGAGACATTGGGTCAGTACTTGGGATGCAGCACACACTGGAAAGCTGGAAAAAGATATTGTTTTGTCTAGCTGAGGTACTGAGGAGCTCTCTGCAAATGCTTGTGGTTAATTGATACAGACAGCCGGGATAACGAGGGAAGAGATCATAGCTGACTTTTTCTATATTTTCCTAGGAATGATTATTTTTGTCTCAAAGATGAATTGTGAATAATTCCTTCCTTGTGCCCGAGAACTCTATAAAGCAGTTAATTTGTGTCTCTCTTAAGATGGAGAGAGAAGCTACTCTGATGTGCTTCAGCAGGGGCTGCCTAACAGAGAGAGACAGATGAGTGACAGCCACTTTACGCTTCTCTTGGAGTAGAGATGTGCCCTAACTACAGATTTTAGGTCTGGAGCTGAACTTTTCCAGCTTGAAAGGATGTTCAGAAGTGGCGGGGTTGGGCTGGAGTACTTGAGAGAGAGAGAGAAGCAGCCACAAAATTTGGACACAAGCCAACAGCTTTTGGTTTGAGGATGCGTCCAGCTTGGAGTCTTGTGTACAGTTAAGTAAGACAAAAATCCCTAGGAATTCCCATCATGTCAAATATTTATATTCTGGAGGGGTTTTTTTTATATATATATATATTTTTTTTTTTTTTTTCCCCCTGTGGAGTTTGATCCTGATTATAAAAATTGCCTTTCCTATTGAATGCGTCAAAATGTGCTGCTTGCATTGCCAGAGTGTCTGTGCTCTCCAACGATGTAGACTTTTAGTGTTTCTGCCAAAAGCAGCAGTAAGAGTTCAGGAAATATTGAGGCTTCTGCTGCAATACACACACGCTGAGTGCAGATAGTGAGTTGAGAATGGGGTTATATTCTGTGCCGGTATTTCGGTGTAGCTATAGACTACATCGATACCTCTAGAGTCTGTGGTGATGAGCAAAAGCAAACCTGACCCTTGTAGCGCATTACTTCTAATACAAATACAGTTATTTTTTAGTTTACTGCTCTAGGAAAATGATTTAATGTTTATTTTAAGCGTAATTCTGTTTGGATTGTCCTTGTACTGAAGGCTCTCCAACAGCATTGCCAGTAATTAGGCGTTTTGAGAGGGCAGCCATTTGAAAATGGGTGTATTCTGCAGGGGAGTTAAAAAAAACCCTGGGAATATGGAGTTTACAGGAGTAAATTTGCCCGAGGCCATAGAGAAAATCATGGCAGAACTGGAATGAGGATAAAGAACTCTGATTCTTAATGGGCTCTACTAAACCGGCACCTATGGGGCAGCTTGCATGGACCCTGCAGCTGCCTAATTAACACTTTAACCAAGAGCAGCGGGTTTTGTCCTCCAACAGATTCCCATTTTCATATGAAGACTCACAGGAACTGTTTTTAGGAAGCACTAGCGCAAGCAGTTGTGAAGGAGCCGGCTGTGCCTGCTCACCACGTCCAGCCCTTAGAGATGATAAAACCAGTACAGTTATGAGTCTGCGCCAAAAAAAAGAGCCCTTAACGCTAATAACGCTTCTTTCCAGCTAGTTTATGCACTCCAGTGCATAGTGAGGTAACAGAAAATCCGAGGCCGGTTTCACTGGCCTTTGGGTAGGTAGGCTGTGCTGTTATGACTCTCCTGCTTCACTGTGGGCTTCACTTTCCGTGTGTTTATTCCCTTCGTAGTAGTTTCGTAGGGTTTGTGTGCTTAAATCGGCGCGAATTCATTTCAAAGACCGTGTTACCATGACCTGTAAAACCTTTGCAAGTGACAGCGCCGTAGTGGAGCGACTCTGAATTTGTCCATTGGGTGTAAATCTTAAGATATACATTCCTAGATCAGTAATTAGATACTATTTGAGTGGAAATCTCTTTGCTTTCCCACATGTTCAGGGCCCTCTGACTTGCACAGCAGATGTTTAATTACCGAGATCCCATTTGACTTGGTCTAGGGCTTATATTTGTGGCAAACTTGGATACTGAGGATTTTTAAGAGGAATTTAACCCTGTGTGTGTAGGATGTGTTGCTCCCAGAGATGAGAGGTTCCTGACCCCAAATAAATTGGCTGTTGACTGTGGGAATCAAGGGAGCTTCCCTGTTAGACCTCAGCTGTGGGGGTCACCCGGACTGTTTATATTTGTGTTATATCCTGAGCTTGCGAGCCCAGGAATTCTGCTGACGGTGCTTAGCGGCTCATCCTCTTGCCTGTGATTCGCAGGAGTTCTGTAGGTGCTAACTTCTCATGCGAGCACTTCTTGTTGGGAAGGTGATGGCACTCCCCAAGCCTGGCGTGGACCCTTCATGAGCTCCGCTGTCACTTCTCTCATCTGCAGGGAGATGGTTTGGATCTCTCTTCCCGATGAAGGATCTGCCTATAAAGATCACAGGATGGTTCGGGTTGTGTAGAAGTACAGATGTGGCAACTGGGGACCGAGAGCAGCAGTGGAGACTCTGATCTCCCAAGAGAGTCCTGATCTCCTAGAGGGAGTCCTGATCTCCTAAGAGAGAGTCCTGATCTCCTAAGAGAGAGTCCTGATCTCCTAAGAGAGTCCTGATCTCCTAGAGAGCGTCCTGATCTCCTAGAGAGAGTCCTGATCTCCTAGAGAGAGTCTTGATCTCCTAGAGAGAGTCCTGATCTCCTAGAGAGCGTCCTGATCTCCTAAGAGAGCGTCCTGATCTCCTAGAGAGAGTCTTGATCTCCTAGAGAGAGTCCTGATCTCCTAAGAGAGTCCTGATCTCCTAGAGAGCGTCCTGATCTTCTAGAGAGCATCCTGATCTCCTAGAGGGAGTCCTGATCTCCTAAGAGAGAGTCCTGATCTCCTAAGAGAGTCCTGATCTCCTAGAGAGAGTCCTAATCTCCTAGAGAGAGTCCTGATCTCCTAGAGAGCGTCCTGATCTCCTAAGAGAGTCCTGATCTCCTAAGAGAGTCCTGATCTCCTAAGAGAGTCCTGATCTCCTAGAGAGCGTCCTGATCTCCTAGAGAGCGTCCTGATCTCCTAGAGAGCGTCCTGATCTCCTAAGAGAGTCCTGATCTCCTAAGAGAGTCCTGATCTCCTAGAGAGCGTCCTGATCTCCTAGAGAGAGTCCTGATCTCCTAGAGAGAGTCCTGATCTCCTAAGAGAGCGTCCTGATCTCCTAGAGAGCGTCCTGATCTCCTAAGAGAGTCCTGATCTCCTAGAGAGCGTCCTGATCTCCTAGAGAGCGTCCTGATCTCCTAGAGAGAGTCCTGATCTCCTAGAGAGAGTCCTGATCTCCTAGAGAGAGTCCTGATCTCCTAAGAGAGCGTCCTGATCTCCTAGAGAGCGTCCTGATCTCCTAAGAGCGTCCTGATCTCCTAGAGAGCGTCCTGATCTCCTAGAGAGAGTCCTGATCTCCTAGAGAGAGTCCTGATCTCCTAGAGAGAGTCCTGATCTCCTAAGAGAGCGTCCTGATCTCTTAGAGAGCGTCCTGATCTCCTAAGAGAGTCCTGATCTCCTAAGAGAGTCCTGATCTCCTAGAGAGCGTCCTGATCTCCTAGAGAGAGTCCTGATCTCCTAAGAGAGAGTCCTGATCTCCTAGAGAGAGTCCTGATCTCCTAAGAGGGAGTCCTGATCTCCTAGAGAGAGTCCTGATCTCCTAGAGGGAGTCCTGATCTCCTAGAGAGAGTCTTGATCTGTTAGGCTGAGTTGCTGGGTGTGCAAGTGTTTAGCATCCTCACTCTATGGGAATGTTATAGACGTACGTTAGATCTTTCTTTCCAGCTGAAAGGCAGGCTGGAAAGCAGCCTGTGTCCTCACCATTGGTACGTTGTGAATAAAGTTGTCTTGAAATTTTCCAGCCTGCTAGGAAGCGAATCGCACGGTACAGCCAGAGCGAGTAACCCTGGCTGGGCTCATAAACTCCAGGCAGCCCTGGGCTGGGCTCAGAGGGACCGAGCTCTGCCAAGCAGGGTTCTTGGTGGGGTTTCTGGAGGAGCTTCACTGAAAATTCATTTTATGGTGTTATAAAGAGTCAAATCGCACGTTTCGAGCCGAAGCAAAGTCGGGATGAGCGCGACAGAACCTCGCTTAAGTAAAGAGTGAACAACATATAGAAATACACGTACATATGTATGCGTGCGTGCAAAGGTCTGCAGGATTTCGCTGAGTGTTCACACATTCCCTAAGCCAATAACATCCGTTGTTATGGGAAATGAGGTAAGTGACAGAATTACTGTCCTTATGGCGGGCGACAGGCGAGGCTGGCGTTCCCATGCTGTAATTCCGCTTCAGTTACTGCTTCAACAATAGTGAGAGAGAGAGAAAACGCCGACAAAAAGCGCTCGGTTCTATTTGAAAATTTCATATAATGATGATGATGATGATGATGATGATGATGATGATGATGATGATGATGTTGGATTCAGATGAGACCAAGGTTGGAAAAAAGTTAACAATCCGCGTCTCTGAGTCCGAGCTGCCCCCCAGGCGGGTCCGCGCTGCGCGGGTCGCGCAAACACGGGCGTTTCTTTGCGCGGGCGCGTTTCTTTGCGCGGGGAGGCGCCTCCCGGGACGCTGGGAGGCCGGGGCAGCCCCGCGGGGCGGTGATGGGCGCTGCCCGGGCCCGGGGTCGGGGTGGGGAGGTGGTGGTGGTGGGGGGGGCCACAGGCTGACCCCGCGCTCTCCGCCCGCAGCCTGCGCGGCCGCGGAGCCGCTGCGCTGGGAGCCGCGGTGCCGGCAGCGACTGCGCCACCTGCAGGACGGAGCGGGAATCGCCGCGCGGCTGCCGCCCCGCCTGGACGGGAGATGGGTCTCCAGCGGGTAAGGAGCGCGGCCCCGGGAATAAACCCCGATCCCGGGAATAAACCCCGACCCCGGGGATGCACCCCGACCCTGGGGATGCACCCCAATCCCGGGGATGCGCCCCGACCCTGGGAACTCACCCCAACCCTGGAAACTCATCCCAACCTTGGGGATGCACCCCAATCCCACGAATAAACCTCAACCCTGGGAACTCATCCCAACCCTGAGGATGCACCCCAATCCCGGGAATAAACCTCAACCCTGGGAACTCACCCCAACCCCGGGAACTCATCCCAACCCTGGGGATGCACCCCAACCCCGGGAATAAACCTCAATCCTGGGAACTCACCCCAACCCCGGGAACTCATCCCAACCCTGGGGATGCACCCCAATCCCGGGAATAAACCTCAACCCTGGGAACTCACCCCAACCCCGGGAACTCATCCCAACCCTGGGGATGCACCCCAACCCCGGGAATAAACCTCAACCCTGGGAACTCACCCCAACCCTGAAAACTCATCCCAACCCTGGGGATGCACCCCAATCCTGGGAATAAACCTCAACTCTGGAAACTCATCCCAACCCTGGGGATGCACCCCAATCCTGGGAATAAACCCCAACCCTGGGAACTCATCCCAACCCTGGGGATGCACCCCAATCCTGGGAATAAACCTCAACTCTGGAAACTCATCCCAACCCTGGGGATGCACCCCAATCCTGGGAATAAACCCCAACCCTGGGAACTCATCCCAACCCTGGGGATGCACCCCAATCCCAGGAATAAACCCCAACCCTGGGGATGCACCCCAATCCCAGGAATAAACCCCAACCCTGGGAACTCACCCCAACCCTGAAAACTCATCCCAACCCCGGGTATGTACCGCAACCCCAGGAGTGCACCTCAACCCTAGGAATGCACCCTAACCCTGGGAATGCACCCTGAATCCCTGGAGTGTACCCTAACCCCAGGAATGTACCCCAGACCGCGGGATGCACCACAACCCCGGGAGTGCACACCAAAATCCCTGGAGTGTACCCCAAACCCTGGGATTGCACCCCAAGTCCTGGGAACACACCCCAACCCTGGGAATGCATCCCAGTCCCAGGAAGGCACCCTGCCCTTGGCAAGCTGCTGCCCCAGGCTGACACCCCAACATGCTGGGAGCCTCTTGCCTCTCTCCCCAACTGGGGAGCAGCTGCTGAGCACCCCCAACTCCAAAGGGCAGAGCAGCCCTGGCCCCCCTGCCTTCTTCCATGGGGATGTGGCACAAACTACAAGTTTCTGTGCCCAGCGCTGTCACAGTTTGTTAGCAGGTGCCCAGATTTTAATGTCACCCAAGGGTGGCCACCAGGCTTCTGCCCACTCAGCCACGCTCACCCCTCTCCTCCTCCCGCATCCCGGGTGCCCCTGGGGAGGGATTTCACCCTGCGAGCCCCAGCCGTGCGCTGCGGGCGGCTCAGAATTACCTTCCTCCCAGGTGCGAGGTGCGGCCAGGACCCGAGTTCCTCACCCGCTCCTACCTCTTCTACTCCAACCGCCTCTTCAAGGCTTACCAGTTCTACTACTGGGATCCCTCCTGCCGCGACCCCTCCTACTCCTTGGTCATCAAGGGCAAGCTCCGGCTGCGCCAGGCCTCCTGGATCACCCGCGGGGCCACCGAGGCCGACTACCACCTCCACAAAGTTGGCATCGTTTTCCACAGCCAGAAAGCCATGCGGGAGGTGGCCGCCTGGATCAACCAGACCTCCGGCGAGGGCTGCAGCGGGTTCCTGCCCCCGGGGCGCACCTGGGCTCCCGGAGCGCTCTACGAACTGCTGAGCGCCAAGACCGAGCGCGACTGCACCGCCGCCTTGGGCTTTGCCATGCACGAGCTCAGCCTGGTGCGGGTGGAGAAGCATCATCAGCCCCTGCTGCAGCCGCAGCAGAGCGGGAGCCGGCTGGTGGAGGAGCTGTACCTGGGGGACATTCACACCGAGTGGGGAGAGAGGCTCCACTACCGACCGACCGGTTACCAGCAGCCCATGCAGAGCGCGGTGGTAAGGACGATGTCTTTGTGCGGTGCCCTCGTCGGTTCATGGGATTTCCCAAACGGGTGTTATTTCCTTAGTGTTAAAATATGTCCTGCCTGCACTTAGCCTCCTCCTAAGGCGATGAGGCAAGATTTCTTCACTGAAAGGGTTATCGGGCACTGGAACGGCTGCCTAGGGAGGTGGTTGAGTCCGCATCGCTGGAGGTGTTTAAATGACTGGGAGATGAAGAGCTTAGGGATGTAGTTTACTAGTGGACAGGTATGGTTGGGCTTGATGATCTCAAAGATCTTTTCCCACTCAGTGATTCTGCGATTCTTTGATTCTCTTGGAAGGACACAGGGACGAGGAGGTGTGGAGCCGTTCCCAGGGTGCTGCCTGGGCTCTCTCCCCCATACCAAGCAGCAGGACGGGGGTGGGTGAAAGCACAGCAAAACCAACATCAGAAACAAGCCTGTGTTGGCCTGGAGTTAGTGGCTTTCCCTTGGCTCTGTGTTTTCCTAGGATATGCCGTTTCCTATTTTCCCGCTCCAAAGGCAGTGAAAGCTTCGGGCTGCACATCATTAGAGGCTGCCTGCTCTGTCATTTGTCTTCCTCCCTTCTCTCTCGCTCTTTGTCGTGCCCTCCGGGCTGAGAGAGGAGCGAGGAAGCAACATGTGCCATTAAATCATTGCTCCTTGGTGTAATGTCATTAGCAGAGGAAGTCACCCTGAATACAATTAGCTTATTACGCAGAAATCAGACTTTCACTTTGATATGAATAAAACTGAGCAGGAGACTGGGTTGCATTTCATTTCATTTATTTATCTGACTTTATTTTGCAGCAAGTTAGTTTTCCAAGAAAGCACACTTCTATCTGAATCGTAGCTAATCAGTTCAGAAATGATCGAGCAGTGAGATGGCGTGAAAAAAAAATCTCCCTGATGGAATTGAATTAACTGAAAAGAATTATTTTGGGGGCATTATTTCCCCACACCCTAAACTCCACTGACTGAACTCTGAAAAATGCAGAGCGACAGCCCTCTCCCCCTCAAAAGAAACATTCTCAAATTGGTTAAACTTGTGTTATCTTGGGCCAAAAGTATATATATGAGCAAAACCAGATGGTAAACATAAACACTTCTAAAAGTTAATTTAAAGCCAAACCTAAAGATACTGAAATGCAGTTTCTGAATATAGCACTGTAATTAATCAGCTAATGACTCTCCAATGGACCGGCACATGATGTCACCACTTGGCGATAATTAGAAGCTGCCATACATTAGAAATAACTTCACATGACTGGTTTAAGCGAGTAAGAGTTTTGGCTCCGTGTCTACAGTGATAATTTTATTGGACACAGGACTTTTTTTTTTTCCCCCCTCCCCCTAAACTACCATTCATTTGCTTGAGCTAGGGAGAGTCACACAGCTATGTTAGGAATTATTTTTTAACCCTCTTTATGAACATATCACTCTTTTTTTCCCCTTAAATTTATATCTGTTTTAAAGAAACCCATTCTCCCCAAATTACCTTTCATTATCAAAGAATTTCCTGTCTAAGGAGAGCATGTGTGTTTGCCAGCTTCTGGGATTATTTAGCCATAATGTACCGTGTACTGTCAGCACTCATTAAGGTGACAGTAGCAGTAAAACAAGCTGAAAATGACTAAATTACAGTAGACTCCAATCAACTTGCATGTAAATTACCCACCCTACAGTTAACTACCGAGTTATTTAACCTTGTTGCGTATGACAGTTCAGTAAAGATTAGCTCGTGTTCTAGAAAACGATATAACGTTCAAACCCTGGTTATTTAAAAATAAATCAGTTGTGATATGTGAAGTAGAAGAAAAAGTTCCAAGCTGAATGAAGAAAAAACTCTGGCAGTGGATCAGCCGCAGGGCTGGTTTGGCTCAGAGCTCTGTGGGAAGGGCAGGTCCTCGTTTTGCAGTGGGTCCCGTTCTTCTCTGTCCATCGTGGCAGGTTGGTGCCTGGCGAGGTGGCAAACGCCACTGCAGATGCAGCTCCGAAGGGGACAAGAGCTTCGGGCTCCCCACGGGAAGGTGTCGCAGCCTGTTCGACGGCTGAAAATAATGCAGCGGTTTTCCTGAATCTGCGCAGAAATGCCCTGGTCTAGCTGATGTCTCTCAGCATCCTCATCCTCACCTGTGGCTACGCGCAGCAGCTTCCAGTGGGAAAAAAATAACTTGTAGAGGAGCAGCCTGGATGGCCCTAGGGAGCGTTCCCTGCCCTGGCAGCAGCTCTGTGTGCCCTGACCTCCTGTCCGTAGCGGCCCTGGCACAGGGCAGGGTGCAGCCCTCTCTGTCCTTCCCTGCGAACCAGAATAGCGAAGAGCCAGGGCAGCGCTTTATCTCGCTTAATCTGCTCGGATGTCTTGGGCCAAGTTCATTGCAGCTGAACAACCTGGTGTGGGAGAGGGGAAATTGGAGCTTTTAAAATATTCTAAAAGGGTTTGGGTTTTTTTGGTTTTTTTTTTTTTTTTTTGCTTATCAGTTTACAAAACCTGGTTTGTTGTTTGGTTTGGGTTTTTTTTGTTGTTGTTGTTGTTTCCTGCAGCACCATGTGCATCCTTGCCCAGCCTGCGGGATTATATACCGAGCTGACGAACACCACCCGCCCGTCCTGCCCGTCAGAGCTCAGCTGCCCATCCAGCTCGGCGGCAGCTGGGTCAGCACCCACTGCGAGGTCCGCCCCGCCGTGCTTTTCCTCACCAGGTACTTCATATTCCACGGCAACAACCACACCTGGGAAGGTTATTACTATCACTACTCCGACCCGCTCTGCACGCAGCCGACTTTCACCATCTACGCGTCGGGGCATTACACCCAAGGCGTCCCCTCCTCCAAAGTGAGAGGTGGGACAGAGCTGGCTTTTAAAGTCACGCAGGCTCGGGTGACGCCGATGGACCAGGTGACGGTGACGATGCTGAACTCCTCCGAACCTGGAAGCTGTGGGCTGACGAGCTCCTGGAGCGCTGGGGTGGAGCAGGATATAACACCCACCAATGGATGTTTGGCTCTGGGCATCAAGCTGCCGCACACGGAGTACGAACTTTTCAAAATGGAGCAAGACACGAGAGACCGCAGCCTGCTCTACGTTGGCGAGAGGCCCACGGATGGATCCAGTCCCGACAGCCCCGACAAGCGACCCACATCGTATCAGGCACCTCTGATTCAGTGTGCTGGAGCATCGGAAGAATTCTCTAACTATGTTAGCCTAAAATACTTGGGAAAAAAGGATGCTAATGGGAATGAAGCACTAAAACCTCTGCCCGTGGCCTTGTTATTGTTTATAGCACTTCTGTTTTTAAGATGGGACTAGTTATCTATTCGGGTAGTGCACAGAATTCAGATCGTCTTGGTGCTAACGTGATTTTTATAGCCTTCAAATGAGCACATCTGGAAACAGTTTTACTCAGTTTTGGAAACACTTTTTAAGAACACCCAACAACAGCAAACGAAGCCAAGAAGATGTGCCTGGCTACATGCTGTTCGTCCTGTGGCTTTACTGCCTAATCTCCTCTCTTCTTTGTGTACAAATTTAATGTAGTGACATGGATGTGCTGCACATTGCAACAGAAAATCCAGCAATACCGGGGGGAAAAAAAGCAACATTGGTTACAATTGCCACTTTGAGCGTTTGACATTGCTAAGATTTAATCGAGAGATGTAATTCAAACATCCAAAGTGCCGGCTGCTGAGTTTCTTTGAGGTTAAGTTCCCTCTCATCACACTCCTTATTGCTGTTCTTGCAAATTTAATCTGCAGAGTCAGTCAGCAATAACTAAACAGTCAGCAAGTGCTCTTGAGAAGGGCATGGGCAATCACGCCTTTCTCAGTTTACAGACAGTTTCTGCAGCTTCTGTGTGTACGTACACACACAAAGATGCAACACACAGTCTTCCACTGCTGGACACAGAAAACCAGCCCTCACAGAGCATTACCTCGACAGCCCGTTCTGCCTGGCGCTGTTCATCAAAGATACAGTAAATGGAAAAGGTTTCTGTGCACAACTGTTCCAACCTTCAGCATTTCCTAGCTGCAGACACTGCGTTATCCTGGCTTTCCCAGTTCAGTGCTGTCCAGCGGGCAAAGGCACCGCCAGGCAATCACAACTCCCCCTCACCACGTGCCTTGCGAAGCAAAAGGTTGCTTACAAGTCTTCCCAGACCATATCTTTTCCTTGTTTAGTAAGCATACTGGCATCCCGGTTGTTAATCCAGCTCTCCTTTCTATCGAAATGTCACTTCCAGCCTCCTTCTCTAAAGATGTTTTATAAATCTGCCTCTGGTGACTGATGAGCTGAGGAGATGCTCGAATCAGACAGCACAGTCAGGTCAGACTGATTGCTACTGACAAGAAGGACAAACATGAAATTATATTCCCTGTCTGCTGCAGCAAAGAAGCATATAACTTACTTGGAGAAGACCTCCTCCAAGTAGCTAAATCCTCTCCAAATAAGCCTATATATCTTACTCACAAAGGACATCTTGTTAAACCAGCTATGCAGTAGCTACCTTCTTAATGCTGTATTTACAAACTTGCAGCTTGTATTTAGATAAATTATGGGGTTTATAACATAAAAATACTTTTGGGGGATCTGTACATTAATAATTAAAATGAGATGCTTATTAAATGCATACAATTGTGACATAAATATTGTCAGCATGTTCGCGTGATCCTATGTTAATCATGCACATAAATGCTTAAACTTCTAAGGCTCTGCACAAAAAGGCCAAGCTTGGCTACCCCGTTTTGGGTTCCCTCTGCAGTCAGTGGAGAAGCTGACTTCTCATATACATATGCAAGATAGGTAACATATACTTGAGGGAGCTCCCACTGCTTTCCCACTCGGCTCCAGCAGCCCTGGATGCTCAAACAGCTCCACAACTCTGCCTTTCCCTATGAAAGCCTCATCAGGAGCCTCTTTGTCCTCTGTTTCCCCCCTCTATAAGTATATTTCTGAAAGAAAGAAAAGCCATGAAGAAGCTATTTGCATAAATATCATAACTTTTATTGTTCTGTTCACAGTTTTTTGAGAAACATTCCTAAATTACATAGTTATTCTCTCTTAAGAATTTGTGCCTTTTTCCAATTTGAATTTGCCTGGCTCTGATTGCCAGTCAGTGATTGTGTTGCTCTGTTTAAGATCAGAGTGCTGCAGTGTTCAGTATTTTCTCCCCGTGAAGGTACTCGTGCACTGTAATCAAGACATTCTCAATTTTAGCTAGCGGAGTTTTCTCTCTCACTCTTTCTAATGCATTTTCATGCTCCACCAGAAATTTTTGTTTTGTTTTGGTTTGGTTTTTTGCCTCCCTTCCAGTTACTCAGCTTCTCTTTTAAAATGTAAATGTGCAAATTGCATCCAAAATCCCCACCTCTCACAGCTGAGACATACAGATGAATAATCACTTACTGCTAACGGTTATGCTAACGGTTATTAAAAACAAGAACAATCTTACTCATTAGTCCTTCACCCTGGGAACACATGTGGAGCTCTTACTCTGGTCCTGACTGTGACATGAACATTTTATTCGTATCTGCTTTCACCAGTGGTCTGGAACCACCGAATCCTCTTGGGTCCCAGCAAAACCCTCCTATGAGCATCTCAATTCCACTCTGGTTCTCTCTGAACGACCCTCTCCAAGGTGCAATTGTCAGAACACACCAAGTTGTGCAGGGGCCCAGACAGACTCAGCTCACTGTAATCCACAAGAAAACTGAAAAACAGAGACAAAATGAAGTGACTGACATCACGCTCCTTCGTTAACATTCATCTCCTTTTCCATCCCTCCCCTGGGGGTGTCACGTCTGTCTTGTCCTGGTCGCCATCCTCATCCACAGCTCAGAGACTGCCCCAGGCATCGCCCCGAGAAATATTGATACAGGGGTTTGACACCTACTGAATTTAAAAATGTCATTTTTTAATATTAAGCATTGCTGATGAATGACCTCACCTTTCCAGCTCCCTTACATCATCATGAGCAGTTTTACCACCTGCATCTCATAATGGTCCTTATCCTACCACAAAGATTTCCTCTGAACTTCCACTCTTTATCGCCCTTGCCAAGCACTCCAACCCATGCATTTTTCTTTTCCTTTGGCTGTTGGTTTTCTTATTAATTTTCTACACTCCATAACTCTCCTTCTGAGTTGATTGCTGTCTGCTTCCCTTTTTCTTATTTGTTTTATATTACTTCACATATAATTTTTCCCTTCATTTCATCACTGAAACAGGATGGGCCATTAGCCAAAGTTGTCCCACTTGATTGCAAAATTGTTGGAGTTTTGGCCATTTAATAGCTTTCACTTAAAAACCTGCCAATTCTAATTCAGTTTTCCATTTAGTTTCTTCTTCACCACCAGATTTAAGATGAAATGTGCTCAGCTATGCCCTTTTGAAGCACCAATTAGATTTATTAGCAGTTCGCGTGGCTGTGTGCCTAGCCCGAGCGTAATCAGGATTCTATGGTAAGCACCAGCTTCCAGTCCTGCGATTCATTTATCGTTATCTGACATAAACACGACAAACCCGAATAACTTAATGCCTCATGTCTAACACTGCATTAGAAAAATGGGTCTAGGACACAGACAACAAACAGTAGTCCTGACTACTGGGTTCCTTTCAGCTGTAAAAGAAATAAATACACACTTTTTTTCTTGTGCCCAGCAATTAAAAACAGGCTAAGAGATGCACTGGCAGGTTAGTGCCAGCTCAGAGTCAATGGGAACAGGCACATATGTGCTCAAAAACTCTTCCCCTCTCACTTCTTGTACTTCAAAAGTTGAATCGCTTCTTCACCCACTCCAAAAAGCCGGAAAAAAATAAGTTTCCAAGCACCCTGAATCCATTGACTTCCTTCCTGCACTGAGTCTGAGCGTGAAAGTCTTTCCATCCTCTTTAATATCATAAGCTGCTCAGACACGTTGCCTTTGCAGTTTTCTGCTTCTCCAGTAGGAACTAAAATTTAAAGCATGAGCTGAGTTTGCAGGTGAAACGTAAGCGATGGGTCTGTTCTCTTTGCACCTCAGTTAACAGCAACCTGTTTTTCCAATCAGCCACCTTCATGCCCCTCTGTTTAAAATACTTTAGAATGTATTTTGCATTCTAGGTTTCCCAAACAATTCTTAAACTGAAACAAAACACACAAGCAGAAGTTTTACACCGCCTTGGGATATATTAACAGCATCGAGCTCGTGGTTAATTTGCTAAACAATCCACACTGAATCGTAAAGCATGCGATTCACTATAAATAAAAGAGCAGCACTGAAACAGCACAAAAAAGCTGGAGACAAAAATGGTTGACTAGACCCGTTGCTCAAACACAGAGCAAAGAGGGAGAAGAAACAAATTTGTTCGAAGAGGAAGCAGAAAGGTAAGCGGTTCCCTAGGATGGGAAAAGGCATCTGGGACCAGGGTTGGACGCGTCCAGGGAGCCCAGGGGCAGCCACAAAGTGCTCCCGTGGGCAGGGGAAGAGCCAGGTGGGAAGGGCGAAGGGAAGAAAGAGCCCGAGATGGAAATATAGAGGCAGCAGAGAAGTCATTTAAAGATGCCGAGCTGAACGCTGGTCTCTTCGCAGTGAAGGAACAAGGATGACTTGAATTGAACCAAAGGGCTGTGGGAGGAAACGGAGTGAGATGCGACAGCTCAGGCGGAGCAGATCAGGAAAGGAACCGAGCTGGAGAGGCTGCAGCCTTCACAGAAACCCTCTTTTGGGCTCAGAACTGAAGCAAACATTCCCGGCTCCAGTCACGCCGTGTGTGGCCTGCCAGTGAAACATGAACACAAACCCTGCTGCTCCAGCAGCTGCTGCTCAAGGCAGGAACGGGTGTCCCTGCACACTCGGTCCCGCCGCACGCATGGGTCACATGCCATACGTGATGCCATCTGTGAAGCTCAACTTAAAAAACCTTATTCTATATAAGTTAAGATCCTGTAAGGCCGGGTTCACAACGCTGGGCAGTTCCAGACACCCTTTGCTCACCTCCTGACCAGGTCCTAGGGGGGATCAGAGACTGCGATGAGTTCACAACAAGTGATCAAACTAACAGAGCTCAGACGTGGCTTTGCCATCCCCCCAACTCCCGAGTGCCTGACGTTGTACGGCCTCAAGAAAGGTCTTTTAAAAGTCATTGTGTGTGGATAATCGTGTGTGGGAGTTTTGCCAAATCAAACATGAGGGAGTTCAAGAGGCTTTTCTAATCTTGTGAGTTTATCCACTGAAGAAAAAGATTTGATTAAAAAAATGAAGTACAGCTGAACTGGGAACAATACGTTACTGGGGGCTGTTCTTCAGCTCTTCATAGGCACTTCGAAACCTTGAGAAAAACCCCACAAAATTAGGACCTTATTAAATAAGAATGAAATGTGCCGGTGCAGAAACATAAACAGAAATGCCAGATGTATAATGTCAACTTGTAACACGCAGCTTCAAGTAATACTTATTAATTCATTTGTTTTCTTACTTTCCTTTGTTTTGCCATCTGGAAAAGGCCATTTTCTAAAGACGGAAGATAGGAGAAAAGATCCAAAGTTCAAGTTCACTTGAAGGAAAAGGGGCTTTGTTTCCGTACTCGTGCCCTCGAGTTCCTTCTTGCAGCTTGCACTCACACAGAAGCTTCAGGACAAACTCAGGGCTGGACTGCGAGGCAAAAAAAAGATCTACAGGGCAGTTCAGTGATGTTTTCAAAAGTTTTACTCCTCAAAGTACAAATGTGAAAGCAGTTGCATACAAGAAAATGGAGCTGCAGTAAACAGAGGAGTAAATGACAGGCATACAGTCATTCTGGAAGCACGCACGTGCACGGTTATTAGAGTATTACATGGAAGAGACTTCTGGCTGGCTCTTATGTTATTTTAAAATATAATCTACATTTATCCAGTAAAAAAAAAAAATCAACCCATTAATAAAACAAACAGATTTCATAGTTCAGCAGATTGAAGTAGTGAAAACACACGATTACTTTGTTCTTGATGCTAATAAAAATAGAAGTCAGTAACAGCACGATGAGTAATGTCCCTTCTGCACTGATACCCATTAGACAGAGCAATTCAGTACACGTGAAGCTGTCTGCTTAATATAAAGAAATCTTAATTGGACATGGTCAAAGCATCTGCGCGGTCCTGCTTCAGCAATAAATCCCATTATTTCTCTGACTGCAGCAGGTGATTTATACTGCTGGTGTATCCCATGGTATCTTCTGATCGAGCGTATCTAGAGAACACCTAGGTGCTACTATGTGAGCAAGCAGCCTTGCTTAGTAGTAGCTTTTCCTCCTATTGCTCAAATGTTGATTTATACAAATACTTTCTAATGAGTAAATTAAATCTGTAGACACTTATCTGATTACAAAGAACAGGGACTTCCACGGTGGGTACTGAACCTGTCTCACTCCTCTACAGATAATTTTCCTCTTACACTGGGATCCCTCACCACCTGCCTCTTCTCAACTCGCTCACTCTGGATTTGAGTAACGGACACCAGCCCGTTTTCAAACAATGAAAAAGCAGCTCTCCACCTCCAGGCTGCTCGAGAGCTGTGGGAAGCAGCCCTGCAGCTGTAGCACAGCCACAACAAACACAAAGTTCAGAGCGCTTCTTTTATGTGTTCTTTAATTTCAAACAGAGGGATTTCTGGTTGTGGCTTTTTCTCGGTTACTTTATAAAGAAAACAGAAATCAGGATACGGCATTTCAGAACATCATGTAAAGCAAGGAAAGTATTGTTTCAAAAACTGAAAATAGAACCATGAAGTCACTACTTTGCCCAAGAATTCAAGAAGTGTTCCAATTGAGAGACAGAAGCCCCACACACATTTTAAAGGAAAGGGACGATATAGTTTTCTTGCATCAGGCAACTGCAATGAGTATCCCAAGTTATCAAAAATCCATTTTTGCGTGCTCTCTGCTGCGTACATATGCTGACTGCTAAATCAAGATTATAACGAGAATTGCAAGTTGACACGTGCAGCTAATAGAAACCCTTTATAGTTAATTAGTGAGAAGAAACACCACTGATTTGCAAAGTCAGGTTCTAACTTTATCCCACTAATAGCATTTCAGGACAAAAAGGTAACATGGACTACCACCACCAAGCTATTAAAATGCTGTGTTTTTAGAAAATTACATTACGGTACGCGAGTCCCTCTCAACGTGTCGCACGTGGTGTCACCTGGCCCTTCAATCTCTAAGGCTGCTCAACAGTAACTTGAAACTGGGTGTCCAGCTTGCGTGTGTGATTGTTCCAGTTGTGCATTCACAGCTGGCAACTGCCAATGCAGAGCAACAGTTATGGTCATTCATGCATGGACTATTTGCTTTAAGCTGCAGATAACTACGTGAAAATAGTAGAAACCATTTTCTATTCATTTCCCAGTACTAGGCTTCAAGACAGTTTAGATACCTATTTGTAGCAAATTTGCTCAGAGTGCGAAGCAGTGTAAAGCTCCACTAAATGAAGAAAACTTGAGCTGCATGAACTGGCTCTTATAAAAATTAACAGTAATCATATCTGCAAGCGGACATCCTAAAATGACAGTAAGGACAATAATTAGATTAAGTAGCATCTTGATTTCTATTATCATCAATTGCAGGTTTCTAATATCTGGTGTGGTGCAAGGACACCTTATTTAGAAACTCTGTGTTTCACGTGTAACTTCCCCAGATACACAATGCCCTCCAGAATAATGCACTTTCTATGAATACTTCACAAAAACATTTGCTCTGGTGTCATCATGTAAGGAACAACTTAGAAGATCCAGCTGGCTTAAAAACACCCATCCAATGTAATTTTGCAATGTATCTACAGATTGGCCTTCTAGGAACCCTGGAAGAAAAAGCACCTTTAGTTTTCTTTCCACCTCACGTGAAAGCAGAGTCCAGTCAGACTGACTCAACTGATCAGGCTTTTCATTTGAAGCTCAGCAAAAGCAAAGCATTACCTGGACAGTTCGGTGCTGCTGTCTGTTCAGGCTGTTGTTAGAAATGGTTAGGAAAGACTCGCCATTTCGTTAAGCTCCAAAACATAAGCACTTATTTCAACAGTCTCATTTAGGACTGATGGTGCAGGTTACGGTCCTTATTAACGGATCCTTAATTAAGGACTTCTGCTGGTAGCTCTCCTCAATCAGGCATTTCTAAGGCATCTAGCAAAGCACGAGGGTGTTTTCTGGGACCTCTTTGTAATCCTGGAGAGCAAACATCAGCAATAATTTTGCTCACAAGCGACTCAAAGGTCCAAGTTGTCACAGATCCCTAAGCAGTGACTACCGAACGCTGGAAGGACAGACACTCCGCTGGCTTTCCCTTCATCTGGGAGCTGCCTGTGCCAGCAAAGTCAACTGTGGTGCCTAATAGCGTGTGTAAAATTTGCCCGGAACATCATTACAGATATACTCACAAGAGACCAGTTTAAAGCTTCGATTCCCCCCCTTTACTCTGCAAAGACAGCAATTTTTTAGCTGTTTTTCAGCAAAAAAAAAAAGGGCTCAAAAAAGTTAATATTATTCTTTTTTAAAAGCAAATTAGGAATTCAGGTCTTCTTACAAACCACTTTTAGTGTGACCAAGATATTTACAGCCTCTTAAAAAAACCACTGCACAGCCCAGTCTCCCTTCAGTACAGGTTTTCTCAAATACATTCTTCAAAGCCATGAAAACTAGTTTTGCAACCACAGTTACAAACCTGCCTTTCTGAAAAAGATTCCTTTAAAACAGTTCACGTAGAAGTTTTCATTAGCTTCTGCCGCCTGGAGAGTATTTTTTTTGTTGGTCAGTTCTGCCCCTTTCATCAAACTCACTGCTTCGTTCTTTTCAGCTCATTTCCCACCTTCCCTGCCCTTGACAGGCACACCAATAGCTTTGTCCCTTCCACCCCAAGCAGACAAGGCACTAGCATCTTAAAATGCTGGAGAGAAACTTCTCATTTCTGTCGAGCCTTCGAGAAGCACTTCCAGAGTTGCGATCATAAGCTGAACACGCTAGTTACAATCTTTTTCCTCCTATTTTCTTATTAAACGTCACATAAATTTCACGTATTTGCACTTGCAAAGCAGGAAACTCAAGACATAAGTGGAACAATGGCAAAGGTCAACGAATGTCGTAGCGAGGCTGTGGCCCCAAAAGCTTTCTCAAGAATAATAAAAGGAATGAAAGAAGTTGCTTTTAAAAGATGTATTTTAATCCTGAAAGGTGTTCAAAAAAACTTTTGTCACCAATGGCTTTTGGACCTATCATCTAAAAGTCTGTGGGAATTTAGGTGCTCAAACATTGACTGAAGTTCAACATGTTAAACCACATCGAATTTACCTGTTTTGTACTAGAAGTGTTTAGAAACAAAATTACCTTAATCTAACTCTCAAGATGCTGTCAAGCATCTTAACTACTGAACACAGATAAACTGAAAAATGGGAATTTACCTTGCAGCTCGGCAGTCAGCGTGGTGACTCTGAGCAACACTTACATACGTCAGGCTCACAATGGGGTTGTTTGGGTTGATTTTAAAGTTAGGCTAGAAAAAAAAATTCATCCTGAAACAAGGCTGCAAGCCTCCTTATGCCATAAATAAACCAAGATGACAGAGAATGCTGTTTCTTCCCCCCTCTAAAACTGTGAGAACATGACAAAAGTAACAAAGGAAACGTTAATTTGGGGGCTTTATTTAATTTTTCTTTTCTTTTTTTTTTTTTTTTTCCTTTTTAAAGATGCTACATAGTCAAACAGGATTGGT
The DNA here is from genome assembly GCA_033459285.1 of Clamator glandarius. Taxonomy (NCBI): domain Eukaryota; kingdom Metazoa; phylum Chordata; class Aves; order Cuculiformes; family Cuculidae; genus Clamator; species Clamator glandarius. Next base: position 3,958,029 of record JAUNZM010000055.1, on the reverse strand, counting down.
CTTTTACGGCATAGGACTAGTTTACTACTAATATTTTTTTCCCCTAGATAGACTTATTTACATACAAAAACAGTTTCCTGACCACTGTTTCTCCAACGCTCAGATGATCAAAACTTCCAACAATTGTGTAGTGCCCAAAACACCAGGAGGCCGAAGAATCTTGCACTACAGCAGCAAATTTTTAGTTCTAGTCACTGGCTTTAAACAGGTGCCTTTTCATACCATATAGTATTAGTCAATTTTGTGACAAGAAGGAAACATGAGATGAAATACATTAAATAAGTTAAATATGCATTAAACATCTCTGAATAACATCTTAATTCAACTAAATGAACCACCAGCAATGTAGCTTGGTCCCTTTATGAGAACAAGGCATTGACCTTTATTCCAAATGAGCGTCATACCAGTCAATATATGCCTCTTAATGATGCCTAGCACATTCAGCATTGCCACATACAATTCTCTTCAGCTTCTCACTATTCACTTGAGTGCCAAGAAATTGGTAACTTGCACAGAGTTGAAGACACCGACAGAAACTGTTAAATTTATGAGCAGAATGGTGGATTGACGTATTTTACAGAAGTTATCAACACCTCCTGCCTAACCCAGCTCCAAACATCCAATCGGGCCAGCTCCAGCAGTGGAGAAATAGGGTGCTCTCTGATATTTTTTTTTCTTTTTTAAAAAGAAGTAATCCAGCAACATGTACCAGGGTCTAAGAATGTTTAAAATGACATATACAATATTCCATTGTAGTGTTACATCGTGATTTTCTCCCCTCCTTCATCACTGAAGCATATTCTCTTTCATTCATTCACTCATTGTACATTTTAAACTTTCTAGATTATGTTACAGAGTATTTGTGCAGGGGTAATTTAAAGGCAAGACCTGTGAGATGTCATACATTAATTTTTTTTTTAGACATTGTTATGAATAAATTTAATCCAATGATATGGCAGAACCATCAAACCAATTTACAATTTCCAGCATGCTGCCTCTACAAGGCTATTTTTCCTATAATTACACCAAAGACAAAGAACAAAACCACCAAAGCAAGTAGTCTGGAGTTGAGCCCTTCATCCTTGACAGCAGCTGCAGAAGCAGATATTGGGTTGTTTGTTTGGGGTGCCTTCCTCATCCGCAGTCCATCTTCTTCCTACAGGAAGATATATTCATTATTTCTAATGGAAAAATGCTTTAAATATTAACTCTTATCATATTTATTTTAGGCGGGCATAGTAAAATAGGTGAAAGCTAATTTACAGCTGATTTAGAGCCCTATTTCCTAGATCATTCTGAGAAGGAAAGAGTAGTGAGGTAGAAGAATTCTGTATCTACATGACTAGCAGTGCAACAACCAAAAGCTCTTGGAAGTCTTCTCCTTCTGACTATGGTAATGGGGGAAGCAACGAGGAAGCCTGCAAGAACACTAGTCCAAAGTCTGAAGACAGCTCCAGAACTTAAGAGTGATGGAGGGAATGGCATGAAGATGTTTTTATTGCTCTGTAGGCAAATACAGCGCTGTTGGGGAAAATACTCAAGATACAAAGATGGGTTGTGAAAAATATGCAACATAAAAGCAATTACACTCATTATTCCCCTAGTTAGATGTCACAAGCAAATCTATTTCCCCCATCATATTAACGCTGACACTTTGACAAAAAAACGAAGGCAATAATTAGGATATTTTCTTGGTGTGAGTTTGACAGCTCTCTTCATTCAATGAGGTATGAGACAACAGATCAAATAACATCGTAACACCAGGTATTATCATTTCAAGTGGAAATGATGCTCCCCACATCTTGATCTAAACTTCCATGTTGCACAGGTGTGTGTTAGCCACTCCATTCCATCCACACACAGCACATCCAGATGCCAAAGTGAGCATCGTGCATCTAACTTGTACAAAGTTGAAGCAACAGTGTGAGATTTTATATCATACAGTGTTATCTAGCTGCAGGAGTATAAGATAGTGAAGCAAAAGCCACCACTCTCTATATAAAAAATACTCAAAAAATAAATTGTAATTAAAGTTACAGCAGCCTTAAAAACTGTCAGGTAAGAGGAATTCAAAAGGCTCAGTGCACGTAAGCATTTGTCACTTTTGAGTTTAGAGGGGCACTTAATGTTCTAGAGTGAAAGTTTTTACTATTATAACCCGATTCCTCACTACAGCTGTAAGTCCCTGGATGGGGACAACTGCCTTAGGTAAACAACAAAATGCTCTTTAACGATGCAGTAATTTTACTGCTAGAAACAACATATTTTCATTTTAAGTATTTTAACTTCCTTTTGACAGTGACTCTAGCCTGACACTGACAGCACCTGGTGGCTGGCAGTATTTTAATGTTGTTTTCTGATGTTTTACAGATGGAAATGGAAACAAAATAGCTCATTGTTTTAAGACATCGCTGTAAGACATTAGCTCAATTCTACAGATCTGTAGAGTGTTTACTCTAGACTGATTTGCAAAAATCCCTATAAAATCATGTAGCACTATTACTACTACGAGGTGCTGAGAAAAACAAGAACACAAGGAGAGGCTATGGCTGTGTCTCAGCTATATATATATATATAGTTTTTTTTCTATAAAACAAAACTGATTTACAGGTGTTTAAAGAACTTCTTCATGCATCAGCCAGCAACAGCATCGGAGCTGACAGAACAGAGTTCCTTTCATTTGGCTGTAATAGTCACCACATTTTCACTGGTGCCGTTATCTATGAAACTATACATTTACAAGAAACAAAACTACTGTAAAAAGTGTTTGTCAGCATGGTGATAAAGGCTTCTCAATTACTTGATTTCACAGCAATGTGCTGGATATGACAGGAGCCGTATTTCCTATTACTCTGTCTTTCTTTGGTCATTTCAACTGCATTTATAGGTGCAATTACTGAACCACTCGGTATCTGCACAACACTGCCCTCAAGCTCCCAGCAGCTGGAGAGAACAGGGGCAACCCAGCACTGAAAGCTTAATTCAGTATGAGAAAATTAGGAGGTGGGAAGAGAAAAAGAGAAAGGGAATTCATTACTTCAGGTTGCTCTTCAATCAGTTTCTCTGACTGCATGACTTCTATGCTCCTTTCAAAGGAAGCATTTTTTTCAACACTTTATATCACTTTATAGACAGAAACAAATTATCTTTTAATTTATGGACAATATTAAAATACTGTGCCGTGGTCAAGTTACCAAATCTTTAAGTCAGAAGCTTCTTTTTCAGAAAAGGATTAAATATGAAAAAAAACCCCGAAAATCAACCCCAAAGTACCTTTACCTTAAACTGTTTATTCTCCTCCCGTAACCTCTGAACTTCTACTTGAAGCCTCTTATAGTCTTCCATTACTTTCTTAACTTCAGTGTCATCCAAAGAAGAACTTATTGATTTAGACATTACAGAGGAATCTGTCTTTGTTGCAGTTGTGGATACAATTTTATTTATTTCTATGTCATGCTGTTAAAAAAGGATAGAGTGATTTTTTGGTTAGTTATTAACACCGCACACCTGATACTTAGGTGGAGAATCAGGTAAAATCATCTGTGCACACCTGAAGCATGCCTGTATTAAAAGAAATAAACAACATTTTTTTTCCCACAACCTTTACTTCCCCCCTTTTCTGTTTCACAGAAAACATCAGATCAGCAGCAATAAGTGTAGACAGAATGACCTCAAGTTTTCAGTCCCTGCATGAATGGAAAAGGAAGCATCCTTAGACCATGTCCCACAGCATGAATGGAATCTTGAGCTCTTTGCTCACAGTCTGCTTACGGAGTGTTAGTGCTTTCCTCACCTCTTCCCCAGGCACAACACAAGCAGCTACTCCAGGAACCAGGGTATTGCTAGAACTACCCACCCGCTCTGCGGCAGCCCCCTCTCTTCGCTCCCTACCGCTGGCTACCACCTCTCCATCCTTCTGCATTTCTGTGGGGACGGAGCAACTTGCAAATCAAGTTAGGAAACTAGCTGCACACCTCCAAAACCTCCTCCTCCTGCCTCTGGATCCTTCTCATGTTCTGCACTTCAGAACGCGAAAGGCCTGGCTCTCAGTGAAACCAAACCGCTCCCTCCTGACCCAAGCTGTCACCAGAATCTTAACATAAAAGTTTAGTTACATGAATGAAGTAATAAGTTTTTTACTGTTTGTGCTTTCTTTTGCCATAAAGAATTTTAGGAATTATAGAAAAAATTACAAGCAAACACAATAGCAATTAAGTTTCACTTAATCTGGATTTTTTCCTTCCTCTCATGACACCTCGAAACTGGAAACACAGAAAGTACCCTGGCCTTTTAGAGCAACTTCACTCTCTGGAGAAGATGGAGCAGACACAGTAAGACTATGATAGTAACAATATAACACCACATTACCATAATTACAAGCTGTCCTGTGCAAACTAGAACAACTGCACCTCAGTACCTGCATATGGGGAAACACTTTTCAATTAATTTAATTCATTACCAGTTCTACATTTGGCACTACAACACTTCCATTAGAAATTAATGCATTCACTACCTTAACGAAGAAGGTTGCCACAATATTAGAAGCTACTAATTGCAATACAATCCCTGCCTGCATTTGTGTCTTTCTTACTAGCTTTCTACCAATTTACTTACTAAAATCATCATTGTACAAGGAAGCAAAGGGGAGTGTTGAACAGGCAACTTTATATCACTGATGGCTGTAACGGCTTCAGCATAAGCTTTATGACCATCAATCAGCATCTTTCATTTTTTTTTTAAATATTCTTTATCCTGTGATCTTTCACAAAATGACAAGAGATCAACTCAAAGATTTCTTTGCACTTGTGTTGCATTTACATTGTTCAAATTAGCTGTTGCTTACACATAACTACATTTAAAATAGTCTACATTGTGTTTTAAAAGGTGATGCCACCCAGGCAGTGGAACAAGGCTTCCGTCTTACACTTATATAGCTGTCTGTATAAACATCCCATTTTACACTATTTACTGTGGTATTAAGTCAAATCACTCAATATGCATCTGAAAATACTCACAGGCTTATCATTTTCCGCTGGTAGCTCAAACACACACCTAAGTTTCGAATCCATGAGTTCTTCCGGTTTTGCTTCTTTCCACTGGAATAATTTAATATTAATTTACTATTAAACATATTCATACAGTAATGCAGATGGAAAATGCAGTGTATTATGTAAACAAATCACATCATCTTGCTCAAGAAAAACTCCAGAGTTGTTTATCAAGTTGCTTTTAACCACATATATGACGAAAAATCAAACTCAAATACATAACTGAGGGCTATGGGAAAGGAAGACAAGATGCTATAAAAGAAATCATTCTAAATAGTCTAAAACCTACACACGTAATTCAAGAGAGAACTGGGAACTGTGCAAGAGTGATTGGCATAGACATGGGGAGCTAAGGTCCTGACTGAAACAAACAAAAAAGAGACAGCAGGTGTGCATCAAAAGGAAGGGAAAGAGAACAAAACCCCCAACTCTTAACATTATTTCTGATGTCTTTGTTCACAAAGTTCCTATTCAAGCTTTTCGAATTTCTGGGGAGGTTTTCTTCCTAAATGGTATGGACTGCAGGATTGTTCTTCCCTTCCTTGTTCCACTTTCTTATTTTTCAGCATCAATGTCTGAACAATAACAGGTATGCTACACGTACAAAGGGACAGCTTCCCTTCTCATCCTTCTTAGCCCTTCAACTAAGGACTCTACCACAATCAAATTTCCCTCCAATATTTTTAATAGGGATTAACAGCTATAAATCATTGCTCAGTATCAGCTGCAACCCTGAATTGATAAGATGGATTTGTGGCACGATACACAGCGAGAACTGTCTGCGTTTACGTCCTCGAGTTCTCACATGCCTCTCTTCACTTTGCCCATACTCCTGGGAGTGTGGTACTGCTCAGCATACCTCAAGTAGGTGTCAAATTATGGCTCTGCAACCTGATGTAGTATTTGACTCATCCTGAACAGCTGAATCGTACTTCAGCTCTTCCGAGGCTGAAGTCAGAATTCTATTTTGAGCTCACTGGATGCTTGTGAAGTGTTGAAAGCTTTATAGTTCTCCAGTAATTTGTCTCACCTGTTTATCCAGAATGGGAAAAGATTTGGAGAGTGGTAACAAAAACTGAGAACTGATCAAGTGTTATAGGAAAAGAAATTGTATTAGTCTGGGTAGCTCTGGAAAACTGAAATGGCCATTTAGGTCTAAAAAACATTCTTTGCTAGCAGAGTAACATATTTCATGGTATAAAGTAACTCATAAAGACTAAAGAGTTAGAAAGAAAGGCAGGCTGGCTTATCTTTCTAGTGAGGCAGACATGTTATTACTACTGCTGTTTCTCCCACTGGATCTTATTTTGACACCATTAAAAAGAAGTAATTCCATAAATCCCTTTCAGAAGGAAAATTCTTAACCCTGCAGAGTGCCACAGCTTTAAAAAGCTACTCAGAAGCTGCGCGTTGCTAAGACTGCTGTAAAAAAGCCATGACACGTACTCTGAAGTTTTTGGAGGTTGGCTTTTGAGTTTAATATGCATACATACACACGCCTGCCCCACACTTGTAGAGTGACAGCCTTTTTTTCTTATTTTATTGTGTCCTCAGCAGCTAAGTCTTCTCTCAAGCTAACAAAAGCTAGACTAGAGAAAGCTTCCTTGTGCCTTCTTGCAGTAGCAAGTCTTAGGAAGCTGTTATAGGAAAGCTACTAGTTGATACACTGGTTTGCTCCTTTCCAAGTTGCCTTAATGTAGCCTGACATCTTATTTCTACATCTTTCGTCCTTCTTTGCCTCAGCACCTATATGGCTTGTGTTATTCTCATTTGTAATCCACAGGACAAAACCTATAAGGGCCTTCATTTAACTGAGCCACAACAGACACAAGCAGGGATTAAAAAAAAATACAATATTTTAACACATCCTCCTCATTCTTGCTGGGAAAAGGAGCTGCTCAAGGGAAGACTCGAGGCAGAGTAGAGGCATAAACCATAAAAGATGACGCAGACTTAGAATATATAGTATATATTCTTAGAACAGAAAGTTCAAGTTGGGCCTTCTAAAAAATAACATATTGAAAAAATATCAACTACTTAACATTTGATTCACAACTTGGTATCCCATTACTGACAGCAGTGTCCTTAAGCAATGGAGTAAAAGGTCTTATAAAATCATACGATCAGAAAGAAATCCATTTTAATTAATTTCAATACTTACTACTGCTTCCATGTCTGAAGTATCAGCTGGAGCGAACATAGACTGAACCATAAACTTGTGTTTACTTTTCTCATTAGGGTCATAGTCAAAAGGCTGCAGCATCACTGCAAGAAAAAAACCCAAAACGTTATGTCAGCATTGCTGTGACGCACAGTCGTGCACTGATGAAACAGCTCCCAGAGCTGAGAAATGCAAACATTAAAATGATGTTGCATGTCCGTTATGACCAAAGCAAAATTTTATCTGAGAATTCTTGAAATGCAGCTCACCACAATATTCCACACGTGTATGGCAAGATAATAGCAATTTATAGTAAACAGGAGAATTTACATATCTTCTGGGACAGAGGGAAAAAAAATCTCAGATAAAGCATCTTTTTCTTCCTCCATCCTTGGGGCAGAAGTAACAAGCTGGCATTTTGATGAGCTGTACACACAATACTGCTGACGGTGCCTCTGCAGCTTTTCTCAGGAAAAGTCAAACATTTTAAACCCTGGGGTTCAAGTCTCAGGATGAAAATTTCGTCTACAAAGTTTAAGAGCCTTCTGGTATTCATCTTATCAAGTACAACTATTTCTCTTCCATAAATAAGTTGCTGTAGGTTTTTTATCAATTTATAGCTGGAAGTTTATGGTTAAATGTTATGTAAACCCCACCTCTGAAAGGTAAACAAGAAAATTGCAAGAAACAACAGAGCTGGAGAAAAAAAATGTTTTTTCTTTTTGGGCAAACAACTAACCTGGTAGAGTAGCTTGGAGAGGGAGAGTTATGTATTTCATTTACATGGAATATTCTTTAATCACCATGGTCACCTAGAAACCCTACAATTTGCAAGTGACATCAGGATGCTCAGCTGCTGTGACACTAAAAAAATACCAGTTCGGCTTCAACATGAGACAGAATATATATGAAAATAAGCAAAGAAGTTTACACAAACTTGTTATTAGATGCTGTAAAAATCTACAACCCCCTCAAATTTAAAAGGAAGCTTGCATAGACTGCAATTACTGCTAACATAAAAAATGGTGCAAGGTTTAAACATTCACATTTCACGACTTACGAGGCTACTTCAGTCCCTCAATTCAATCACTACAAAGAGAAGCTGTTCGAGAACTAGGATTACTTTCAAGTAGTAGAGCTATTAACATTACATGCCTAAATTCATATGCACTAATTGCAAGGGTTTGCTGTATAATAGTGATATCCAAAGGTCCCATTTACTGCAAATGAAGGCAAGTCGAACCAATCTGCCTCCTTCAATGAGCAGAATATTATTGCTGTGCCATGTTTTATTACACACACAACCTGTGGCTATCAACAACCACGTGTTAAAGCCAGAAGACAGCAAATTCTCTCAGATGAGTTGCTTAGTAAGTTATATGTTTGCAAATTAATGGTCTGTTTGTAAAACTTAAATTTTTCCAAACAGAAGTGACTACACAGTGAAAGCACATACATGTCAGCATTGCAGGACACATCATTGAAAGGCAGAAGGGTAATTTCTCGTCCCACTGTAGCAGTCACCCAACCTCTTCCAAATCCACATAATGCGCAAGATGCAACTGGGTATTCAAACTATCCAGTGGTACCAGAACTACTCCAGATCTGCAGTTGCACCAGTTTGGTTTGCTGAGTGCAATGAGAAGCTCACTTGAAAATCATTATTACCCAAGTGATACATACTGCTGAAGCCATTCTTGAACACCAAACGGCTGCTGCTCTGAATTCCATTCACTGAATCATAAGAGCAAGCAGCTCGAGAGGCCTCGACAGTACAAACGTTGTTAGCACTTGTATTTTTAGATCAATACATGAAAGTCACATTGACACAAATTATTCAGCAAGCGGCTTGTAAGCCAGATGGGAAGCTTAAAAATACGTACTTTGTTCAAGAGGAAACCAAACCATTTCAACATTTATTCACATACTATTGGGGGTTTCTGTGAAAGATCAGTTCCTGTAACTGCCCTAATTGCTGCAGAATTTGCTACTGTGAATGTGGCTCCTTTGTTTTGACTACAAATTCCAAACCTTATGCAAGAACTATGTGAAAGGCTCATGTTCCTACAAAAAGCCTCATCAAGTCAGTCATCTGGTCAGATGTTTCTTATCAGCTTTCATCAGAATCCAGAGTCCTAAGAAACTAAATGGTTAATGTGAGCTTCAAGTTTACTGGCACCAGCATCCATGGGGCAGGGACCTGTACTTCAAAAAAAATGATCACCCTACAGAAGTATTCTTCCACAAGCAAAAACTGCAAAGTCACTGAGAAATCAATGGAATAAGGAGCAACACAATTTATATTTATTATCCCACTTGTCTCTCTCAAAATTGAAACACAAAAGACAGACCTCATGCACATCCTGAAGTGTTTCTAAAGAATGGATCCCAGTTTTCTCACACACTCCTGCTCTACTTGCCTGTTATGCAAGGTCCTTTCTGCAGATAGCAAAGAAGAGGCAGTGAACACCTAATATTCACTTTATTTTTCCTAAAACAGCTCACTGGCAAAGTTAGTAACAATATATGAAGCATTAAACTCTTCTGGTTTTCACTAGAGTAAGCCTGCTTTCTCAAGGAACGTGGGAATTTGAAGCAAGGAATAATGAAGGAGGCAAAACTCTACCTGCTATGCCTGCTAGGATCTACCACTCTGTTCCAAGAGCAGAAGGCACAGAAAGGTCTCCCTGCTCAGATAGTCAGCAACCTTCCTCTAGTTTCCATCTAAATTTATTGATGGCCTACACACTTGGTGCTGGACCAATACTGCCCTTACGCTTAAATACCAAGCAGGGGAAGAGTAATTTACTTCTGAAGCACTCCAAGACATCAATCACAGTAACTCTTGGCCTTTGGTAAACAAAACAAGCCAGGCTCAGTGGGTCCTCTCTGGGCCAGGCTCCCCATTCACTCTCTGGGCTTCCCCTCGTCTGCGTGAGCCACCCTAGTGATACATCTAGGAACCTGGACTATGCCCTGGGCAACAGCATCCACTCTCTCCTCTCCCTGCTGTTACTCAGCCTTCTTGCACACCATACACTTACCTTATTCACAGCCACGCCACGTCAGCATCTCGGTCACTCTATCCAGCCCCCTTCATTTAACAAGCATGCAATTATAGCAGGAGTATTTTATTCTCCAAGTACATGATTTTGCAGTTTTTCTGATAAAACTCATCCTCTGTTTCTCTTACTGTAACCTTCAAGGACACCTAGTTCTCCTGCGTATCTTCAGTCTCCCAACTTTACATCATCATCAGGGTTTTTAGTGTACTATTTGTGCCAGAATTGCTGATAAAAGCATTAAACAAGATTAGTACTAAGAATCTTTCTCAAGAAATGTCACTAGTAACTTCCTGCTATTACATTTCCATCCACCATATGACTCTTTACTCTTACACAGCCCATTCAATAGTCTGTCAATCAATTTATCTTTTTGAGCTTTATTGATAATTTTTCCAAATAGCACTGTACGAAATTCTTCACTGTCTGCAGAGATTGGATCTACCACACTTATGTCAGCTTTACATAAAATACCCCCACCAGGTACAGGGGCAAGTCACAGCTTCGCTGTGTGACTTCATCAGCTCTGCTAGAGGTGAGCAAAGGACACTCCACTACAAAAAGAGGCAGAAGCCACTGCACCACTTCACATCTGTTCTACATTTATGAAGGTCTTTCTGTAAATAGTTCAATAATTCTGAACAATCTTGGATTTCTAAAGATTGAGATAGACTCTTCTAAAGCAAGTAGACCAAAACCAACACCCCAAATGTGGCAGCACAGCCCTGGGATGCTGGGGGGACAGCTCGTAGCAGTGATGCTGCCCCGGATGGGACACGGTACATGTCTTAGCAAAAGGGACAGACCCACTGCAGCTGAAGAGAACAGCAGCTGCAGGAGCTCCCTTCTGAAGGCAATGAAAACTGACATTTCAAAGTCAGGCAAGTTCAAAAAAACCTAAAAATCTCCCCCAAAGATATTCACAGAATCACAGAATAACCAGGTTGGAAGAGACCCACCGGATCATCGAGTCCAACCATTCCCACCAATCCCTAAATCATGCCCCTAAGCACCTCATCTACCCTCACCTTAAACACCTCCAGAGACGGTGACTCAACCACCTCCCTGGGCAGACCGTTCCAGTGCCTAACCACCCTCTCCGTGAAGAATTTTTTCCTAATCTCAAGCCTAAATCTCCCCTGGTGGAGCTTGAGGCCATTCCCTCTCGTCCTGTCCCCTGTCACTTGGCAGAAGAGGCCAGCACCTTCCTCTCCACAACCTCCTTTCAGGTAGTTGTAAACCTAAGGATAACATCAGCTTCTCCCCATTTTTAGGAAGCACGTTCCAACTGCTCTCTTCAGCGGGACACCATGCACAGATGTTACCTTCTGTACTACACTGATCTGCAGACTCATCAGCATGTGCTTATGATCTTTCACTTTTCCTCTGTAATCCATTCATACCTTTTATTTAGATTCCAACCTCTCGGAAACCACAAAATCTGATGTCTTTGTTGAAATACGACTCATTTAACAAAACCAGAACGTGTGCAAACACACTCCTTTTCCAAGTATTTCAGACCCAGTGCAATGAAATTGGATGACAGTGCACACACAGTTACATAAACCCGGCTGTTAAAATTACATGTCATTATATAACAGGTGAAAACAGGGGCTACAAACCTGACATCGCAGCAGGCAGCACATGCTGACAGGGCCTTAAATGCAGATATTTAGGGAAAGCTATAATACGGCATAAGAAGCCAGTATCTGACACTCCACTAGAATTAAGGCTTTACTTTTCTAGCATTTTATATGTTTTAAATAAGCCATTACACCAGAACGAAATTAAGTGGAATAATGTGCTGCCTCTCTCTTAGGGCAGAACAGCTTCTCAAAATCTTACATCAAAATAGCAAAGACTCTTTCATAGGAGTTTCAGGAACTACAGACTGAGGAAGGCAAGGCTGCCCCAAATTTAGCTTCAGTCTATAAAATTCTGAGACACTTATAAATTGTTCCTGAGCTTCATGCCAGTGTACTCAGGCACTGATTTCTGGAGACCCAAGTGCAGCCCCAATGCAGTGGTACCGAGAAGCTGTGTTAAAGCCAGTCAGCAATTCTCAGGAGAACAGATTCCGCTGTTCTTAAATAACATTACTCCAAAGCAAAGATTTAAAACATTTCTCCTCACTTTCTGTCAATGTGAAAACAATTCTGTTCTGAATAGAAGTACTCCCTGTCCAAAAGATCCTTCAGCTTACAGAACCAAAACCACTGTCATCTTTAATTCCAAAATTAGGTCCCACACACAGTTTAAAGGAGCTACCAGGAGTGCAACATATACAGCTCTATTAAAGAGAAATTCAATCTCAGTACACGACAAAGAGGGGTTCGGTTTTGAGAGCTTTAGAAAACAAAAGAATTAACATTTATAACTCCAAAATCCTGTAACACATCTACTTAGATGTTTAAGGCACAGGTGGACGAGGTGCTAAGGGGCATGGTTTAGTATTTGATAGGAGCGGCTGGACTCGATGATCCAGTGAGTCTCTTCCAATCTGGTTTTTCTGTGGTTCTGTAATTCTACTTATAAATTTATCTCACTATTACCCCAAGAACAATGAATGTGTACTACTTGCATCTTAAAACATAATGTTTATATAAGGGTTGGCAATTTAGAATTGTTATTTGTATTATTAAAGTGTCATACGTCTGAAAAAACGTAGAAACAAACGTGAGCAAAGGTACAGCAAAGGGTCCCGAAAGCTGAAGTTTAGGAAAATAACACCATATTGAGATCAAGACGATATTTAAAAAAGCATGGTATGTGCCAGTAAAGAAAACAGGCTTTTAATTTTGAAAGTTCATCTGAAAGATGAAAAGAATCCACATCTTTATAGCATGAAGGTAATTTGTAGCTAGAAACCATGCTAATTTTCATTATCACTTCATTGATTTCTATGCATTTAATATGCTTGCCTGCAGCTAGTATAGTTGACAGACAGCTATACTTTGAAATTGTCCCGAGCTTTAAAAAATCTCAATTTCACTCTAGAGAGCGCTTTAATTTACATATTAGTCATTGCAGAGCTCACTGTATACGTGCAAGCCTTCTCCTGAAGCACGAGTGCTCTGCCTGCCCCACCTGTAGCTCCCACACTGCACTGGTTATCTCCTCACTGTGACATTCCCCAGAGCTCAACCGCAGCCGAGGCACGATTCTGCAATCACATTCATGCTCAATTTGACACAACAGAAATCCCAAAGACAACAGATCAATGAGTGTGCAAACGCGGGCATGCACAAGAAGACTTACAGGATTAGAGTCTGTTCGTGTTACAGTTCAAAGTATTTGGGGGGATCAATTTTTATTTTGTTGAAGCAAGCTTTCCAAGGGCGACATGTTTAAATATTTTACATTTTATTAAGTAAAAATCTGAAGCCTTGATTTTTACAATTTTTTTTTTCCAAATAAAAAGCAGTAGGTTTTAGGTCCCAATTTTTCTTTTGTTCCAGGTCAGAAAAGATGAGTGGCAAACCATATAACCTATCGGTAATTAGTTTTTCTTATCATGCCAATATTAAAATTTATTAAAGTAGTAAAACAAATCTGCTTGTTCATAGAACTCATTTTCTTGACTAAAATATTAGATTTCATTCAGGCAGTCTCCCACTACTACATGCTTCGATAGAATTCTTTATTAAAAACACAGACTGGAGAAGTCATTGAGAAAATACATGACTTTTAATCACGTATCATCAACAATAATCATAAACAGACATTCTGTTTATGGCAAATACCCAGCTCTTCATGCTTTCCAAGTAAGACTCTTCTTTGCTCTTCCATTAGCAAATTTAGGCAAGTTAAGTGCTACTGACTGATTAGAGAAAATCATTAATTTTTCCCGTGGAACAGCAAAGATTTAGTAGTTGGACATTTCTAACATAAAAACATTGCACCTTCAACACAAACCAAGCACGGCTTGAAAAGTAAATGTTTTCATTACTGGTTATATCAGGAAGTTCAGCAACAGCCTAAACCAGTGTGACTGCAGTCCACTCAGTTTTATTGTTACCTCAACAAGCCTGTCCAAGCACTTGTTTGACCCTGCGGTGAGCTAGTTCAGGGCGTTAAGCTGGCAAAAAACTAACCACACAAAAAATAATCCCACAGGGAGGGCAGGGCTGGTTTGGACAGGCTGGTCAAGACTGTTCTCAAACTATATAAATCATTTATGCATTCCCCTCCCTCTCCAAACAAGATGCAAAGCCAAATCTATTACTGTTAGATCAGGAACAAGTGAAGTAAAAAAACATATGAAATAGCTACTTGAAATCACAACCTCTGGCTTTTACAAACACTCAACAAAATACTTTCAGATTGCAAAGCATTCCAAGAAATAATTGATTAGACGAAGCTATTTTCAATCGCCAAAAGCTGCTTGAATGACTTACCAGAAACATTAATTGATGTTCCTGCATCAATAATTCCGCTGTTAGGCCTTACACAGTATCTACGTGGTGCTGTGGTCTTAACTTTGAAGCACACATTCCTGTCTGTAGGATTGCCGAGTTTCAGGTTTGTAGTGACCACGTCTGTGAAAGGACCTGAGAAGGAAAGCAAAAGCAGTTTAAAATCACACAGAAAATGCTTCCAAGCAGAGGCTAAAAGCAGGCTCTAAATCTCAGCTCGCAAATCTTATAAAGCAATTAGATGTTCATTTCCCATCTATGGCACGTAGAGATAATGGTGCACGCAGAGCTGAGGATGCTGTGAGTTCTGATATCCAGCATGCTCCAACACTCCCAGCGCAACAGCTGAAGTTGATCATTAACAGCAAAACAAAGAGAGGGAAATAATTTATACACGGTGCCAACACAACAACATGGCATTCACGCGGTGCCAAGTTCTCTGCTGTACGATAGCTGCTCCCTTCTAACTGCTGAATCCCAGTAACCCCGGCCTTACAGAGAGACACCATATGCACCTGTGTTAGAGATGATAAATAGGGGAGTACAGAGCAGTAATTAGAAAGGGGATGATATCCAAGAGGCTACTACAGATCCATCTGCATACGCAAGCTGGGAGGATCCCACCAGGCATTCAGAAATGCCACACCAGAACCAGCAAGATAAACATTCAGTGCACATCCTCTATTCCTCCCAGGACTATTTTTTCCACCTAAATAATTCTCTTGGCTACTAGAAAAGATAAACCAGCAGAAATCTTCATAAAATAGCCAACCACACCCAAGACAGGAAATAACCATATGGAAATAGGAAAATTCTTGGACACTGTCCTCAGAAGTAAAAGCAAATCGATCAAAGAAAAAGCATTCAACATTTACTTGGAGAAATGACAGCCCTAAAATTTAGAAAGGGTTAACGATGATGATAAAAATATTAGGAGACAACGTTCCACCGTCCTCCCCCTGCACCATGGTTGGCTTAAAATAATTTGTTTGCTTCCTTTTCTATGAATTTATCATGCAAATTTGCCTCTTAAGATGTTATTTAATACAGTTGTAAAAGTATTACAGTCCTGCAACCTTTATCCTTGATCCAATTTGTATTAAGTAATTGGAAGAGGAAAAAAACCCCAAACCAATCACACACACAAAACCTCCCAAGCAGACAACAATGCAGCATCAGCCCTGCCTGTGCTTGGAACAAGCCCAACTTGCAACACAACCTGGTAGCAAAAAAATGAAGCAATAGAATTTTCAGATCCTATGACCAGCATTTCTCTAAACTGGTGCCTGGTGAAACACTGAGACGTGAAAGAGAATGTAACACAGCTGTCAAGTTTTTTCTCTCTTCTGCATGCAGAGAGACTAAATCTAATGAAAAATAACTGTGTGAGAAGCAGCCATGAGTTGTTAAAGAAGTTAAATAAGCCCAACTATCCGAAAAACCCAGCAGACATCTAGACACATAAAGGCAGTAGCACATCTTCAAGAAAGCTCTAACTGGGAGAAGTCTAACAATTCAGGAGAAATTACTTGATGCCTAAGCATGAAGGATGTGGCTTTACTAAAAAATCCAAGCTTGAGCTATTCCTGCATAGAAGGAGGGTCGTCTGCACAAAGCCCTAAAGCTGCAGCTGCATCCTCAATAGTGTTTTACTTGTCTGCACGCTGGGACAGATTTCCTGCGGGAAATACCACGTTTTTCCTTGGCTGATCCATGAATGCATGTGGATTTGTGCGCCCCAGCATGGAGCTGCTGTTTGTAACAGTAATACGACAATAATTCTGTGTGCACAACAATTTCCAAATGGAGTTACTTACTGCTAACACAGATCATACCAAACTCTTCGGCAGCAAAACCTGTCAGCAGAGCAGATTCATTCCTTCTTGTCTGCTTGACATTTCCTCTTCTTTTCTGTCCGCTAAATGTTAAACAGTTTCTTTTGATGCATTTTCCCCAGATTCCAGGTTTTGCACATCAGCCAGCACACCTGTACTAGAAGGCTGATGTCCTCAGCAAACTTGTGTGCCAGCATCCTCCTTATGGCACTGCTACTAAGATACCACAGCAAAGCAAAACACAGCAGACAAGTGCAGGGTTAAAGTGTTATTATAGGTGTTTTGAAGTATATAAAAAAAAGAAATAAACAACCGAGTATTACTGAGGGGTAATTAGGGCACGACAGTGCAGTATCACCAGCTTGGTTAACCTGCCTTTTAAAATCAAGGCCATGAAACCTTGACAGCCTGTTGCCAGATTACCACAGCCCACGTTAGATGTTTTCGAGGGAGGCTGCGGTACGTGCAGGAACTGATCCCAGGGTAAACACAAGCTAACTCTGTATTGGAGACACACCTTTGCTTTCTAACATCCATATCTGTGCACCACAGGTAAGGTTGGCTCGGTTATGAACAGTCGTATGAGACACCTACCCGGGAGCTTCATTTTTCAACACAAGGCAGTAAGACTTCTGGAATCACACCAACAGATACGGAGAGATAAAATGCTCTACATTTCTTTAGCTCCTACTGCAAGTGGATGGACTGTTGATACAAGTATACGTGACACTTGGATATTACCTCCACTCCTGAGGTAGGCAGCAAGCATAACTACTGGTGTGCCTGGATGGTACTTGGGTAAAAACAACAAGCAGAGTCTGCAGTGCAGACAGACTCTTACTGTGTGTCTAAACACAAACCACACTCTTCAAAACCACAACACTTATTTCATAACACTCAAAACAAACTAATGTATTTTTGATTGCTCTTCATATTTCTTGGTAAGTGAAACATATTAAGGCAGGTTGCTTTCCAAATCATACTTGTTAAAGAAGCCAAAAAGGAACTATTTTTCCTCCCATGTTTTAAAAGATCATGAGAAAAATGCCACTGGTATCATCCCAAGGGCAAATTTATGGGAAAATCAGGGTCTGTACATGCATCATGTGATATAGGGTTGTAATGGGAGTGAGCTGTCTAGAAGGAAGAATGTAGTAAACAGAATTTGGTGGTGAAAGTTTGGAATATTCCACAAGAGCTTGATGACTTTTTCCTACCAGCTGGAATAAAGTCGACTCATGTTAATGCAAACCGGGCATCTAATGACATGTAAACTACCAGTACTACTCAAAGAACAGAAAAGATCACCTCCTATACTCGTGCAACAACAAACAGCAAGAGGTATCACGGTGTTTTGTAGGGTCACTTTTCAGCAGGGTTAGTTTCAAACTACAGCTGTGCCTTTCCACCCAGGAGCAACACATACAACCCTTCCCATCTGAAGATCACCGCATTATCTTAGAATTTGCCATGCTCCATTTCCTAGTCAAACACCAGTGCTGTATCAATCTTTCCTAAGCATGCCATTCTGCAGTGCACTGCATTACAATATCCCACATCATTTTAGTAACAATACAAAAGCCTGAGAATTAGGTCAAAAGAACATTATGCCAACTCCATTTAAATTTTAAATAACTCTCATTGCAATAAAAATTGCCCATAATCGCACTAGCAAATCCAGGCTGATAACTTTTTGATCAGCACATCACTTGCTTTAAGATTCTTGCCGCTCCCTACTCACAGTAACGGTGTTTTACAGCTACATCATTTGTAATGAATCTTAATACAATTATTCTCACCTTAACCAAACCAAAGAATCCTCATACAGGTGTATATTCAGAGCAGCAAGATCACTGCTGTAGCACAGTTTGTATCTGAAAGAAGCCAGTGCAAGTATCAGCAGAGGTACCGCTTCGATGGTACAGGCTGGGGCAGGAACACTCAAACCATATGGGCACAGTCCTTTGCAGATTTTTAAGTGCAAACACTACTACAGCTTTATAATTAACTACATGCATTAATTGGGCTGCTTTATTCCTGCATCAGTCTGTCCCCCTGCTGAAAGGGGAGGTGGTCTCACCCCTCATCCCCCCCAAATGCTTGTGCTACAGCTGCAGAGAGTTCATCTGGTTGCACTTAAAGCTGAGCAAGGGAACTACCGGGACTGAAAATTAATCCACTTATGAGACAGGGAGTGAAGGAGGGGGCAGCAGGGATGAGGAAAAAGGAGAATTGGTTCCCCGTCAGATCAAGCAGCGCTCAGACACTGGCACCAGGGAAGCTGCATCGTTCTGCACAGCACTCTGCCAAATTATGGCACCAAGGTCCCGTACTTAGCAGGTTAAAACGAGCACAGCTCAGCATACATGCTGTAGTCAAATTTGTACTGTTGGCATAGTTGTTAGTAATTACAGCACACGCCTGGTTTTTTGTGCTTAAAACAAATTCTTGTCTGTTTAAAGCCAGGCATCCCCTAAAAAAATTAAAAAAAAAAAAATAGTGAACTGGTGCTTTCAGAGCAAAAGCACTGCAGGAGCAATTGATACAATCACAATTATGTTAAACTGGTAACCGCTGATCAACAAGACTAAGAATAAAGTCTCATCAAGCTGCCTGTGTCATTCCTAGAATGTCTGAGATGCGCTTTCATCAGCTTTCCATAAACAACTTTTGCCACTCCAGCTCAGCACCACAGACGTATCTGAAGGCAAGGTAATTAGAAACAGGCAGAAATACAAGCAGAACTTCTAGGGAGACGGCACCTCTCGTACTTCCCTTGTGGAAAGCAGCAAAGTGCAACAATGGGAGGGGAAGGACATATTTCACCATGGTTTAATCCCATCTGTGTGTCAGATGAAACTCATTAATCACTTGACTTATTAATCAGCCGTAGAAAGGTAACCAAGGAATCTTTAATAAGGGAGATGGTGGAGTGCAGCAGAAAAGAAACTTGAATTGTTTCGTGGCTATTCTCAAGAGCCCAAATCCTACACAGCGATGTGCCCTGACTAGCAGATGTCACACGAACAGTGACTCACTAAGTGAAAGAGCCACACTGACCCTGAACATGACACTTAAGGCTCCCTTCCCCATCACACACAACACGCTGGCTCCTGCTCCCATGGCATGAAACGCTTCCCCATCGACTTGGTCCCTCACACAGGGGATGCACCTCGTCCTGCTCTGGCACACACACACCTACCACAGAGTCCCAAGTGTGAGCGTAGCATCACTGACAATAAAAAACCTGCCCCCAAGAACACAGCTATGTCTCCACCTGACTATTTCAGCCTTTCTACTTACAACTTTTCTTATCATCACACCCGAGTTGTGTCTCAGCTCCTTTACTATGCCTCTGACAGTATCAAGCCATTTCATCTTAATTCTACAATCTCTCCCATGTCGCTTTCGGAGGGAGGTCTATCAGTCAACATAAAAACACTAGCAATGAGCAAGAGGGCTCAATAACAGGTGTAGAACTTGACTTACTGTGCATTTCTTTTTAATGCTATACATTAAGATGATGATCCTTGAAGTTAAACACCAAAACGAAAAAAGCTGAAATGTCAAGCAAGATATTTTGAGCTATCAGCCAGGTGCCAGTGAATCAAGAACACCCAAGATCCAAGCAAACTCTCCCAACATCTTACTTTTCTTCAGACAAATCACTTCAGGGCTTGATCTTCTGCTATCAAGAGCCTTAAGAGCCGATAGCAACTCCAAAACAGAAGCAGGTTTGGACCCTTACAGTTCTCCTCACCGTAAAGTCATGAGAACACTTATCTAATTACAGAGCATCTTGTGAGGATTAGTGTTTTTAAAAGTACTGTAAGCCAAGTTTTAATCATCATCATCATCTGGCTCTGGAGACATTCATAATTAAATGAGCATCCTCAACTTTTGAAATCAAATAAGTCAAAGAATGAGAAACAAGAAGTGCCTGCGTTGCATAAACATCTGATTTCACAAGGAACTCACAGAGAGGGTCCAACAACCCCAAATTTGGTAATTATTTTTAAGAAAAGCTTAGGCTTCTCTTAGTCCTCATGTAAACCACTCATAAGCCTTTTAAACTCAGTTCGGATTGAAAATACACATAGTTAGGAAACACCACCCCGTGGAATCGATTTCTTTACTCTTACCACAACTATCCTCACCTGAAAGAGCCAACCCTGAAGCAAAGTGACAGGAGGGAAGAGGTCATTTCCATTCCTGCTGTGTCAAGCAGTCGAAGCCTTGATGAAAAACCTATTACAAAAGCAGAAGTGCATCCAAATCGTCCCATGCAACAGCTGACGCAGTGGAGTAATATTTTTAAAACAGATGATGTTAAGAACCCAACAAAACTACGTGATCCAGATGCCAAAGTTAAAACAAGGTTTGCAGTAAATTATCCCATTTGGATGGATTAATCAGTGTCCTTCTCTGGCCTATCTTGGCACAAACTATTTTAGCCACAGTATGCCTCAGGCTTAATGGGGGGAAAAAAAGAGAAAAAACAAATATGAGACTGAAGGCATCTATTTCAAGGTTTCTATTAGCATGCCATTTTTGTCACCTTTTATTCCTCAGAGGATCATTAACAGTTTGACTTCACAGTTGTAGGAACTGTGAGGCCACACATAAGGCTGCCAAGAGGAATGTAAGAACGCGTCCTTCAAATAATTTTGGTACCAGTGAGATTTGTTTTGTCCAACTCTCCTCTTCAGACTTTTATTAGACTCAAACATTACTCACAGCAATATTCAGCAACAAAATTGCACAACATGAAACATTTTCTCTACATCCTAAACTTAAAGCAGTTTTCTACACACAACTGTATAAACAAGAGGCTGATAGCAGAGCTGGCTAGCTTTTAGAGGTATATCTCTGTTTCAACTGTGCTTTCATATCCCTTTAGAACCAAGTGCCAAGTATATCCTATTTCTTTGTTCGTTCCACTCTCATATATCACACGTACCAACTCTTTCCAGATATGAAAACAGCTCATAGAGGCGTAGCCTCTTTTCATAGTGGAATAGTCGCTACATCTCCTGCAATAAGCAGGATACAGCAAGACCTACATGTAATAAGACACTTATTTATCCTACGTGGCCAGAGCCTCATTCATAGGGGGCTGCTGGGTGGGCACTGACAGGGCTGTGAAACACCAGCCCCTAGGGAGAAGCGAGGATGCAGCAGCAGAGAGATGATGCCCTGATGTACAAGGTTCCCTGGCAAAACCAGGGCTGAAGTCAGCCCCCTGGAAGAAGCATCATGACTTATATCATCATCCCAAACCGTGCCTTTTCCTGTAGTCTTGTGAAGTAATTTTTCATGGTCTGATTTCACCACGAATTTCCATTTCAGATGCTCACTAAAATAGTAGAGAAGCAGCATCCCAACTACTCTAATTTTATGCTCGCATACATCCCTCAAATAGACAAAGTCAACGTGTAACTTAAATAGCAACTGAGAAAACATTTTAAGTACAAAACTATGCATAAAATGCAAATACCAGAAGAAACGAGCAAAATTAGAGATTCTGCGATGCACAATCAGTAGCTGCTTTTCTAGTAAGTTAAAAAAAAAGCTAAATAGGCAGTAAGAAGCTAATTATAGCTACAAATAAGGAAGGAATATTGAATTTAGCAAGATACAATTCTGGGAATCACTTGAAAACTAGCCTTTTAACTGTGCTTTCAGAATCAAAGAAAAAAGAAAAAAAACCACCAAACCAGAACCAAATCAGAAATTTAGTCAGAGGCAGTGAGACAACTTAATAAGGAAATAAAAACCTGGCAGCTTATACCATCAGGTACAGAACAATACAGAAATGTGAGGTTGCATTCTCGAAACCTAAGCTCCTCCAAGTGTGACCTGCACCACCGTATGATGCTGTAAGCACAGGGTAAAATCAGTCATTTAAAAAAAAAAAAGGGGGGAAAAAAAAATCTTACTGCCATTATACCATTGTTCCTAGTCAGGTACAAATGTAGGAAAGCGAGAAAAGGAGACAGTGCAAACCAGAGGATATCGTGCACAGAACTATTTTGCAAAGATGCCAAATATGTCGTTAATTCCTGCATCACAAGAAGCAGCATTTGCAAACATAAATAAGCAACAGCAGCATCAAACATGAACCCGCACAGGGAGGGCTGGACTCCCGCTTGCGAGAAACATTAGAAGCACCAGTGAGGATGAAGTAACTGGTTAGATGAAAAGAAGCATTCATGGGAAAAACAAAACAGTGCAATTTTTTTTATTAAAGAATTACAGAGTCATTTGCCATGCCTTCTACAAGCACAACTAACTTGAATCAGGTCTTTAAACTTGTTTGCAAAAACATAAGATTTGGCTCCATAGCGAGCAGCACACCTACAGGATTTTAGAATTTGCATTGTAACTAGATCACCAGGCAAACCTCCCCCTTCTCTATTTTTTCCACCTCTCACGGTAACCAACCAAGAAAACAGGATTAAATTTAGAACGATAAAATCTTTAATCCATAACACCATGGTATGAGTGACTTCGTTTCCAGCTCAGAGAACCAGACACTAAAGTGGTTTAGTAAAGAGATTATTTTCATAAAGTATTTATAATAATGTGGGATAAAGCACTGCAGGCAGCAGCAGTACCCAGGCTGTACAGATGCTTTTGGGGCCAGAAGAATTACAGCTGAAGTAAGCAATTTTCAGAACAGCCACACTTCAGAAAGGACAGACTCAATCACCACTCAGTCTGGATTGTCTTGCTAGTGTAAACGCTCAATCACTACAATCCCTGTGCATTTTAGCCCCACGCTGAATTAAACATGGCAATGGTGATTCACTTTGCATACATCTTCGATGTCAGCAAGAGCGAAACAGCTGTTCCAGGCAGAGGACACCAATCCCTCTGCAGGAGAGGTTGCCTAGCAGGCCAAGTTTTACATTCAACAGCATCCCAGACACATCAGAAAGCACCCGATACGTCTTCGCAGCCACATCTACAAAGCATGTATGGATGGATCTATATATTAAATACATATTGGGTCAAACACCAGAGGAAGAGACTTGGTATGAGCAGCCCCTAGTTTATATGAACCGGTATTTAAATATTGATGCATGTATATAAAATAGGCTTCCTTTCTGCCTAGGGTCATCAGGTGGGAAGACGATGAAAGGAAGCGTCAATGTTATTTGTGGCAGAACCATCACACCAGTGTTAGTCCCCAAATGACAGGAGAGGGATCTAACTGGGAAACGGTTCCTCATCGAACCAGATTCTCGCTGAAAGCGACAAGCAGTTACTTGGAGGAAAAGAAAACGGCTTTCAGGAGCACAGTGGAAATGTTAAAGGTCACATCCACTACAAATAAAAAAGATTAAATTCAAGACTGAAACAACAGCTGTTACCACAAACAAAACTGTTACAAATATCATCAACAAAGCTTTCAAAGCCAGCCAACTACACTGACAGAAGAAGGAAAAAGGCTGTTATTGTACCAACTATGAAATGCATTCAGTAGTTATTAGTTGTTCCCTGCAGGGAACAAACATAAGTCCAATATGGTAACAAGATAGTAGAAAATGAGTGTGACTGCAAGATGTGGGCAGAATTAGCAAGGGTCATTCGATTCCTGCATTGTCTCCAGCTTGGCAAGATGCTATGTTTAGAGGCACTCAAAAAGCAAGAAACAAGACAAACCCTCAGTCATCCAGTTTTGTTAAAAAAAGAAAAGTGCATTACAGCACACGTAGAAGTTTCTTATTTGATTCAAAACTCCTTTGACGTGATGGACACCTTCCAGAGCTGGGTGTACACAACAAATAAAACTTCTTTTAAAATTGCCCGTTCATAGATGTAAGCTGCCCTTAGCTCATAAAGTTGGATCCTTTGCTATGGTGATGATGCCTTTTTTTCCAGCTGACTTTCAAAACAGATCCAGCGATCTATTTAAAGGTTTTGTACTCTAAGTTTCACAAACCTGATTCCAAATTAGAGCCCATTTAAACAAAATTCAGCCTTGTATTCAAAGGTAGCTAAACTAGTTTATCTGCTTTAAGAAACAAAACACTGCATGACTACTGGTAAGTTTTTAATTTATAAAACCCGTGAAGTGAGGGAAAAAAAAAAGCAATAATTCCATTTCTAATGAGAAGAGGGTACCAGAAACTCCTGTGCAAATTTCTACTCCCTGTCCCTCTTTCATGGGTGATAAGACACTGCACATGGCACGCAGAGTAGCAGCTGGTAAATACAATTTACTGTTAAGCACCTGTGTGAACCTGCACCCACTATGATACATTATCTGTCTTCATTTTGACGTGACAGCCGTGCTCCTAAGACTGAGGGCAGCCACCCTCTACCTTATGTTTATGAGTGTGTTTTCAATATATTTTATCAGACATTTTCTAAAGGGATGAATAGCAGACACATCCCATCAACCAAATCAGACAGGTGTCAGCCCACCCTGATGAGCCTTAAATAACAAACTTAGTTTTTCACCTCTCTTTGCAATGGCTCTATAGCTCAAAGGTAGCTGAAAATGGTGCACAAACAAGAGATTCCCAGGGAATGGAAAGAAATGAATGTATGTGTCCCATCCCTTACAATAAAAGCAAGCAGTCGATCACATTAAAACCACAAGACCCCACAGAACGAAGAGAAGTGACGGCAAATAGCAGTTGATCATGCTGATTCTATCACTGCATTAGGACCTGCCTTGAAATAGTAACACTTCGATCCCATTAACGCTTATTACTTCAACCGCAATTCTTAAAATCTATGCAGAACAAAATTACTCAAAAGCCCTTAACCCATAAATCCCATTGGCCAATGCCTTGAAGGAGACTGCAAGACTTTTGGGAATAGTCTTGGGAAACATAAATACATTAATTAAATTTAACAGAAAATGCAGCTAAACCTCCTTCACACATCTCAACTAATTGTTATTTGGCTTTCTAACCATCTGAGTCAAAGTCCTAAATTTCTGTTAGCCCCTACCCATGCAACTCCTCCCTCCTTCTCCTGCACAGCTGTTGGCATCACATCTCTCTAGTGTACAGGGCACCAGCAGATTAAGGAAGCTCAACAGGAGCACTATCTTCAATTTATTCTGCCTTTCGAAAAATGAGATGTGTCATGAGACGCACAATGCATCTTGCTTTTGTCTCCAGTTCTCCTTCAAACACTGTTCTTTTAAAGTGAATTTAAAAGCCTACAGGAAGGGATAAAGTAATTATAAAACTAATGGTGCACGTGAAATTACAATAATTCAGTAAGATGCAGCAAGTCTATACAACTATAATGAATGCTTAATAGTTAGAATATGCTTTGACTTTAGGTAAGTTGCAAGAACAAAGAAATAACACAAACTGCAAATACTTAAGTGTCACCAGAATACAAGTAATTTTGTTGGATAGTTGGGCTACATGCTTAGGTTTGTTTAGATTTAGGAAGCCTGTTATTTAAATACTATGTCCTCTTTTTAAGAGTACAACTCGATAATCTAATTCAAACATGCAGAGACTTGTAAAGGTTTACTTGTATCTAAAGCAGCGATTTTACTAGGAGACAGGCTGGACAAAGGGAGGCACGGGCTGGTACATTTTCCTGCAGAAAAGTAGATGGCCACTGACACAGTACACTAAAAACTGTAAAGAAATCCTATTAACGATAGCCATTAAGCTGTGAATACCAGGAGGGCTCTAAGAGTGTAGAGAAAACCGCATGTACATTTCCACCTTAAAAGATGCAGATTAATTATACTAAATAGGCAACTTCTCACAACTCTGTCAGTATTTCACATTCCTAAACGCAGCCTTTTCCAGTGGCAAAGACTAGAAATCCCTATTTATTCAATACAGAACAGAATGAGCACAGAGTCAAATTGCTCTGAACACCCTCCCTGCAGGAGCACTTCAGTCCTTATAGACAGATCACGACAGGGATGGAGATGGAATTACACAGTTTAGTGCCAATGTCCAACTAAGTCCTTTAACCTTTCTTCCGAGACTCGACAACTGCAGGTTCAGTAAAGACTGATCCCATGTCCCTGACACCACTGAACTGTTGGACTGAAGAGCCTCAGCCTGGTGTCTGATCAGAATGGGATGTTCACCTTGGATACAGGTGGGTTTTTTTGCACATCTACACTGCAATGCACAGACCTGGCTATAGTTTCCATAGACTGACCCGATGGAGCTCAAACCACCTTATTTGCGAGCGGCAGCCACCTACCCACGGTAACGCAGGTTATACGAGCTGCACGGGACTGTGGCTAAATAACGAAATACTTCTCTCGCAGCGCTGGAGATCCTGTTGGACTAAACACTAATAATAAGAGCAGAGCCACACCTGGGACCGCAGCTCGGATGCACCCACGGGACTCGCTTGAGCCAGCGGCAGGCGACAGCTTGGGAACAACACTGCTAGAGCTCAGGCCAGGGCTGAATCACAACCATCAGGACTGGAGAGTGTTGGCTGTGCTGGTTTAACCCCGTCCCCTTTGCAGAAGGCAAAGCGACACGTTGACATTGCAGGCGTGCAGGTGCAAAAAATCACCCAGCGGGAAGAGGAAAAAGCATTTCCCGTTGGCAGGAACTTGCAGGGCTGGGGAGGAATTCCTCCTGCGCTGGGCAGTGCGGCTCTTTGCCACTTGGGGAGCACTGACAGTGCTGAGTCATAAGTCCAGCCTAACCTGTAGCAAACCTCCAAAACCTCTGCTGAAATGGTCCCCAGCCTACGCCACCTCCCTCTGTGCGTCCCCTACCAACCGCCGCTCCCCTGGCACGCCGCATCGCAAGGAACGCACAGGCGATGCAAATTCAAACATCCCA
The DNA here is from genome assembly GCA_033459285.1 of Clamator glandarius. Classification (NCBI taxonomy): domain Eukaryota; kingdom Metazoa; phylum Chordata; class Aves; order Cuculiformes; family Cuculidae; genus Clamator; species Clamator glandarius. Next base: position 3,930,706 of record JAUNZM010000055.1, on the reverse strand, counting down.
AAAGCTAGGCAAGCTCTGGAATAACTTCTGTTTGAACGAAAGCCAAACAAACGATCTCTATTCCAGATAAGGCACATCAGCCTCAGCGGGTAAGCCAGCCTGTGGAGCGCAGGAGGCAGAGCCCTGGAGCAGGAGTGGGGCGCGGCAACCAACCGCCGCATCAAAACACACCTAAAGGGGCCAGAATTACACAGCCATGTGTAAATTTAAGTGTGATACTTCCTCCTGTTGGGCCCTTGAATGTTTCAATCCAACTAATCCTTGGCAGATTGTTGGATGTTACCTTCTACAAAAAGAAAAACAACCAAAAAAAACCAAGGAGGAGAAAGGAAACAAGCGGAAAGGTCGTTATGTGTGACAACAACTGTCTTTTTCACCATTTATTACCAACGAACAATACATCATTGGTTCAATGCTTTCTCACCTAGGCTACAAGTTTAACACCAACCCAGAAGCAAAAGTCACCGGTAAGACAGTAAAGCTCCTATTTCAGACGGCACCAAAGCCCAGGGCACAGAAACAGGCACCTCCAGCCCCACAGGGGTGGGCAGAGGAGCACGTCGTGCCTCCCACCATTCACAGCTGCATTTCAGCCCAGCACACGCCGATGCTATTTCGGAGCGTGTGCGCTATGGTGTCGGAGATGTGCAGCAGGGAGGAAAGACAACCCCTGCTCAGGTTCACATGCTGTGAAAAAAAATTCTAGCACGAAAAACTCCTTTGATATTTTTGCAAACAAGTCACAATCATCGTATTTTGAAATGGAGAGCAAAATGAATTTCTGAGATGCGCTGCAAACCAAGAGGCTGCAAAAGCTTTTTTAAAAGAGGTTTTCCCAGCCTTTAAAAGTGAAAGTGCTGGCTAAAAGAGAGAAATCTGCAACCCCACAGTGACTAGAACACATTATAGAAATGCTCACTTCAGTATCTTACTCCCCGTATCTTTTTGAAAACATCATACATCCTTCTAGATTTTATATTTAAGAGCTATATAGAGCACTTCCACAGCACCAGAGCTATTTTCTGCTTTTTCTACCCGTCCTTTGTGGAACTCAGTTGACAGTCCTACGTTAAGCATCAGATCTTTCCGCACGCACCGGTAACGGTACCAGCCAGCAGCACCACTGACCTCCGCCAGTTCACACCTACTCGTACGCTGCAAAGCGATGCTCTGGAAATAAATGAAAACTTATTTGCAAAGGTGAGACAATCATTACAGCCGTATCACCAGGCAACACGCCATCACAAAACCAGCAGGACAAGAAATGCTGAGAGTGGAGTTCACCTCATGAATGCTCCAAACTGGCCCTTCTTGAATGAAGGGCAGCAGTCAGCACTGCATGTTAGGAAGGACTGGGAGACAGGATTTATTGCCAAGGCATATGAACGCCAGCCACAGCATTAAGTCTGTTTGAACATTAATATTTAAGCATACATTTAAACTAAGCCATTTATTACCTGCAGTTAGCCAAGCAGCGTTTTATGTTGTAAGGAGCAAACGTTACTGGCTAAAGGTTTGGCAACCAAAATCTACACGGTTAGTTGATTTAACTTCAACCGTTACTCGTTATCTAGCTGAGAACTTCAGCTGAAGGACAGGCGGCCTGACAAGGTATCTTTATTTAAATAAAAAAACAGAGTTTGGCTGGGTCTGAACCTACCTGCAATGAAGTAGGGAAAAAACCCAACCCCGAATGACAATTATGTCTCCTCAACACCAATTAAGGCTCCACTTTTTGTCCACCTAAGTTTGGACTGGCTTCCTTGTTGAAAGCAGCATCATTCAAAACAAGAGCTAATTTTCATCAAATCATATTTAACATAAAGAATGTTAAAACAACAATAGTTTCCCTCTTCAAGCACATTTGATACTGCTGCCATAACAACATGCAAATACTCCAGCTTGCAACAAAGATACATTCATTCTAGCCAGTGTTTATTACCACGCTTTGTGAGCAACCTGCTTTTTATTATTACTTCTAATACAGTCACTAATAAAAACAGCTGAAGACTTTCTCTACATCTGAAAATGTACACGGAAACTTATTAGTATTATTATTACCAGAAGCCAATAAATCACTATTTTTTTAGAAAAAAAAAAGCCTATTTAGATATTTAAATGAAACTATAAAGCAACTCTGACTCCGGTAGCATAAATAAACTTGCTGAATGCTTATTTGTAATCCCAGAATATTGTATTACAGTCGTGCTATCTGTCAGGCTACAAGACAGGAATTTCAACATGAGGAAAAACCCGAAGCCGTTCAAGACTGTTCTTTAAAGGATGGATTTTCACACAGGCAGAGCACTGGCAATTAATTTATCCAAACGGCTCGCCAAATTAGAACAATAACAGGGAAGAGCCAGGAAGGGCTGAGCCCCCTGCCCCAGCTGCCAACACCTCGGGACCAGGGGGAGGCAACTGTCAGTCCCGCAGCAGCTGAACCTGCCCGACACCTCGGGGGTTTTGGTGCCTCCATCACCCAAACAACCCTCCTTGGGGGGCTCAGCGCCCGCATCAAACCAACGCTCCACCCTCCCTGGCTGCCTGACACCTCAAAGGCCTCAGAGCTGGGGATTTCGGTGCCTGCACCACCTCAACAACCCCAATTTGGGGGTCTTGGAGCCTGCATCACCTGACCCCCCCCCTGCCCTGGCTGCCTGACACCTTGGAAGCCTCGGGGCTGGGGGGTCTCGGTACCTGCATCTTCTGAAACCTTCCCTGCCTGCCTTGACACCTGGGGGTTTCGATGCCGGCATCACCCAAAGGCCCCGAAACACCTTGGGGATTTTGGTGCCCGCATCACAACCCCTCCTGGGGGGTCCTGGTGCCCGCATCACCTGAACCCCCCACCCTGCCCCGGCTGCCTGGCACCTCGGGGGGCTCGGAGCAGGGGATTTTGGTGCCTGCATCACCTGAATCCCCCCACCCCAACCCCGTCTTAAGGGTCTCAGTGTCTGCATCACCTGAATCCCACTCCCTCTTGGGGGCCTCAGTGTCTGCATCACCTCAATCCCCCCCTCTCAGAGGTCTCTGTGTCTGCATCACCTCAATCCCCCCCTCTCAGAGGTCTCTGTGTCTGCATCACCTCAATCCCCCCCTCTTCCTCGCTGCCTTGACCCCTGGGGGCTTCGATGCCGGCATCACCCGAACCCATCTCCCCCCCCCCCCCCCCCCCCATCTCCCCGACAGCTCGAGGCCGGGGGTCTCAGAGCCTGCATCAGCTCAAACCCCTCCCCGCCCGGCTGCCCCACCTCGGGGCCCCGGGGCCTCACCCGCATCGCCCTCTCTCCCCCCCGGTTCCTGCAGCAGCCGCGGTGCCGGTGTGGGGGGGGCAGGGCCCCGGTTGCACCGCGGCCCCAGGGCTGGGGGGGTGCGGGGGGGTGTCCGGCCCCGCGGCGGCGCTGAAGGACATTTTAGCGGGTGGTGCCCGCGGAAAATGGCGGCGCGGGGAGGCAGCGGCAGCCCCCGTACCTTTGAATTTGAGCTCGTGCTGCGGTTCGAGGCTGAGGACCTGCTCCGCTTTCGCCATGTTCCTCCTCCTCCTCCTCCTCGGCGGCAGCGGGCGGAGAGAGGGAGGGAGGGAGGGACGGCGGGAGGGGAGGGAGGGGCAGGCGGTGGGGGAGAGGCAGGCGGGGCGGGGGTTGGGGGTCGGGGGCGCGTTGCCGGGAGCGCGGCCGGTTCGGGCGGCTCCGGGGCGGCGGGAGGCGGCGGCGGCGGCCGGTGGGGCGGAGGGCGCGGGGCGGCGCGCGCACGGGGAACGCGGGAAACGGGGCGGGGCGCGCGCGCGCGGGAAACGGGGCGGAGCGGGGCGCGCGCGCGGGAAACGGGGCGGAGCGGGGCGCGCGCGCTCCCGTGCGGAGAGGGAGGGACGGAGGGAGGGGCGGTGACCGTAACGGTGACGGGGATTAATCGTCGCGGGAAGTCACCGAGTTGCGGAGGGGCCCGTGCGGCTCGCGTGGGGTTCTGCGAGACCAAGGACGCGGTCCTGCACGCGGCCAAAGCCAAACACGGGCTAGGGGGAGGATGGATTGGGAGCGGCCCCCAGGAGAAGGACTGGGGGGTCCCGGTACGTGAGAAGCTCAACACGAGCCAACGACGTGCGCTCGCAGTCCAGAAACCAACCGTGTCTTGGGCTGCATCCAAAGAAGTGGGTAGTCGGGGGGAGAGGGAGGGGAGGCTGCCCCTCTGCTCTGGTGAGGCCCCACCCGGAGCCCTGCGTTCAGTTCTGGAGCCCTCAGCACAGGGAGGACGTGGAGCTGTTGGAGAGAGCCCAGAGGAGGCCACGGAGATGATCCGAGAGCTGGAACGCTTCCTGTCCGAGGACAGGCGGAGAGGGTTGGGGTTGTTCAGCCTGGAGAAGAGAAGGCTCCAAGACCTTATAGCGACCTTCCAGTACTGAAAGAAGCTCCAGGAAAACTGGGAGGGATTCTTCATCAGAGAGTGCAGGGATGGGTTGAGGGGGTAATGGCTTTAAGCTGCAAGAGGGGAGATGTGGATGGGATATTGGGAAGAAATTTTTTACTGTGAGAGTGCTGAGGCCCGGGTTGCCCAGAGCAGGGGTGGCTGCCCCATTCCTGGAGGGGTTCAAGGCCAGGTTGGATGGGGCTGGGAGCCCCTGATCCATGGGAGGTGTCCCTGCCCCTGGCTGGGAAGGAACTCGATGGGCTTTTAAGGTCCCTTCCAACCCAAACCATTATGTGATTTAAGAATGCCCAGCAGCCTGTTATTTCAGACCTAAGTTCCACGCACTGTGGGGAAGCGGCCGGCTGGGCACAGGGATCCAGGAGGAGCCACAGGGCAAGGGACAGGGTGTTACTGGGCCAGAAAATCCCAGTGACTGTCCGCAAACTGCAGGAATAACAAACTTTAAAAATATAAACCCACTTTCAGGTAATTTTGGTGACTGCAAGACATCCCTCTCGTTTATTAAGTAAACTGTAACCAAACTTTTTTACTGTGCTTGGGTTGTTTTTGTTTAGGGATAGTTTGGGGGTTTTTAAACTCCCAAGTAGCGCGATTTAAAATATTTTTATAACATACAGGTTCGTCTAACACACAGCACTGCTTTGTTGACGGCCTTAGGCCACTGTAGTTACAATAGCACTGCATTTTTTCCCCCTCCCCTCTCTTCTCAGCTTAAACATTCTGAAAGTTCATAAGAATTTATAAAGCATGGCTGTAACTGCCAAATTCAGCAGGGGGTAACAACAAAACAGGAGTTTGAGACACCCACCTTACCAGCAGAAAGATGTTGGTCTTAAAAACTGGCAATTTTTCACCATGAGAACAGTTGAACATTGCAATAATCTCCCCAGGGAAGCAGTGGATTCCTCTACACTGGACACTTTTAAGGCTCAGCTTGACAGGGTACTGGGCCATCTCATTTAAAATATATATCACCAGTGGATAATCTTTCCAACATGGCATTCTATGACTCAATTTATATACATAAAAAACTATTTATTAGCAACAGGAGTGCAGCCATGCGGGAGTTCAGGAGGAGATACTGTTTGCAGAGATAAAAAGCGAGTGTACTGGCATCAATTAACACCTAAAGAATAGCAACTCTCAGATTACAGGTATGTTAAATCCTCATTAGGACTGATAAACAGGCAAGAGATGAAGGAAAACACGATAACAGTAAAACATTGCAAAAATTCATTTTGTCACACCAATAAAATGTGAGTGGTGCAGCACACCTCGCCCTCACACAGGCTTTTTGTACAATGAATGTTTTGCTTCATCATTGTTAAAATGTGTACGGTAGCTAAAAAGATCTGGAATTTGTAACAACAGGGTTGTAGCCATTTCTGGTAATAAAGGCAGTGGCAAATGACTGATGTGTATGTTAAAATTAACCCAGCTAAATGATGATGACATTCTATGTTGTAAGCACATCTGCAGCTTTTATACCACATCTCAACACTTGTCAAGCTGCTCTTGTCCGTGGTAATCAGCATTTTTCAGTTCATCTGCTTCACTACCTACAATCCTGTTTCGTGTTTTGCTTTTGTTGTCTTTCGTTCCCTGCCAAACCCAACCCAACCCAAGCCAAGCCATACATGTTTAGTGTAACACTTAGTTTTGCATAATGCAAGTGAAATCTGCCAGCTCCTTCTAGCCACTACCTCAGGACTAATGTTTAGAGGCTTCAGCAATGTACCGCAACACAAATAAGGTACTGCTGTTCTTCCTTAAACTCCTGCTCTGTTGGAGAAAAGTTGGTCATGAAATGTCATAAAAGGGGTGCTTTCCCCGCCCCAGTACCTTGCTCTTCCACTTTGCTCAGTTAATTAGATTTGGAGCCTAGGATGTTCTTGGCATATTATTTTTGCTACTTGTGGGGATTCTAATTTCTAGCATAAACTATGGATTATGTCATAACATTTTACTAGATCTCAAATCAGGAGATAATTGAATTCCCTCATGCACTGGAGCAGAGCTTTCTTTGGCTAATATTACAGAAAGGTTATCTTCTTACATGTAATCTTTTCAGTGAAATTTTTATAAGCAGATTCTCTCACTGACCTAGGCATTCTCAATCCAGTAATTAGTAGAAGAGACCAACTTTATAGTTACCTGCAAGTAAATTGGAGTCTAACAGTGAGATACCAGTACGCATTTCCTGCATATAAACTGCAGGCAGTTGCTCAGTAGATGCTCGTATCCAACTTTTTTAGGTGAAATAGGAGTATCAGAAACATGACTTTTTGCACTCTTTAAGGCTGCTATTAACTGAACATGTTAGACTTGCATCACACATTGAAACGAGAAAATTGCATTTTTCAAGGGTCATGCAAGACAAGTAAAGTAACTGCAGCCAACTCCATGTTTTTGTGCTCTACATAACCACCACAGCAGTGGTTTAAAAAAAGCAAGCTACCAACCAGCTGGCTGTATTAACAAATAAGAAAGGATCCCTTCCCAGCATGACAGACCCCCACACCACTATGCAGTTTTGACCGACAGAAACCTGGCCTAAGCAGTCAAGAATTTTACATTTCATGCAATCTACACTAAAAGCAACGTATTAAATAACCTTACCCTGGCAGAATTTGTCAGGCCTTGCACTGGTTGACAGGACTGTGTGTGGCCTGCACTTTCTCAGACATCACGCTGCAAAGGAAGGAAGCAGTACACAAAAGCTGCATTCTCTCTGCTCTTTTTCCCCATCCTTTCTTTATACAAGTTAGTCTTCTGCCTTTGTCTGTGTATACATCAACCAGGGAAAAACTTCAGTTTCTCAATGACCAACTGTCAGTACTTTTGGAAAACAGCTATTGGAATTGTCACTTAAGATTCACTTCTGCCATAGTATTGCTTACATTCTTCTTCTATAATTCTACTGCTATAGAAACTACATTTTAAGATGTTGAGAGTTTTGGAAACATTTATAAATGAAGCCAGCACATTTATAAACAAAGCCTTTTATTAATAAAATGTTTACACCTTTTTTTTTTTTATTTTTTTTGCACAATACATCAGACTGGTAATGATTTAGCTTGTTATTACACTATAAAAGTTTATTATGAATGCTTAAGCTGAAAAGGCTGTTTACATTATGCCAAATGAACAGTTCTTTTTTTTGTATTCTATGCACTATATGGGACTGTAACAACTCAAACAAAAAGGAGAGAACAAAAGCCTGGTTTTCCTCATTAGCATCTACAAACCAACAATACAGACAAACCTGTACACGCTCTCAGGACCAGCCCAAGAGAAGACTAAAAAAGTCTCAAAACATTCATAAACTTGGGAACTCATCACTACAATATTTCATCACTAGTAATCTGACTACATTTCATGCAGTGAAGCAATGGTTGTGAATTTGTGCAGTTTACAGTGCTGCAAATGCTCTGTAACTTTGAGCGGCTTAAGTTTGTTTTAATAAGAGATACTGCAGTAAGAAGGCACAGACCTTTCAACCTTTGTAACGCGTTAATCCAATCCTACAATGAAAAAGCAGAACGTTCTTAAGAGGGACAAGAATTGCTGATACAAAGGTTAACCTTCATGCTTAATTTTACAGGCAAACATTTATTACACTGCAAGAGCTATATGCATATCAGGTTATTTTTGTGCCCCGAATACACAAATGCAAAGTTTCATTTTTAGAAGAAACATTTAACATGATTTTTTTTTTTTTTTAATTGCACTGGGGATGGGGGATACAATGGGGGAGATGGTCTGGAAGTCTTAAGAGTCTTATAGCTACAGAAGTGTGATCCATTTCTGTGTCTTAAACCAATTCACTGTGTCACAACTGCGACGTTGGATACATAATGTTTGGAAATAGGAAGTACAAAAAAGGAAGTTACAATATAGAATTTAAGTCACGTTACTAGTGCCTTACATTAAACTGCTCCCCCAGGCGAGTGTGCTTTTAGCCTTCGTCATCCAGCATAATAGTGGTACTTGTCTCAGCTGCTATGTTTTCATAACAGTTTCATAAGGCACTACTAAGGAATTGCCTTTTTGTTTACAAATATTTGCTGCTGTGACAGATACTTCTGGAATCTTTAAGAAGAAAAAAAAGACACTTGCCACCCATTCTTGGCTAAGTCCCCTATGGAAACAAAGAACAAAATTGTCAAACATACTGTAACATGACTAAAAGTGAGGCAAGGAAGTAGCAGTGAATCTTTCTAGGTGTCAGAGTTACAGCGTATCCAAGTGCAGCAACTGGATGGAATATCACACACAGTGTCATACTGCCAAAGAGTGGTCCGTATCATTCAACATTTGAAGAAGTAGCAGTTGGTTTGTTCAGTAATACACACGTGAAAACATGAACAGGAAGGATGCAAAGAAAACCCCAGCCTTCTTAGAAGAGTACCTTTAAGGTAATTAGCTCCTTGAATAGAAATCACTGTTAGTGTTTAAGAAAAAACTTAAGAACCCTAACTTACAGGATGATGTGATGGGGAAACCAAAACTGTTTCTTCTAAGTCTTTATTCTAGAATCAGAGCAGTTTCAGCAAATACTGTCCCAATATTTAGGGAGGCATGTCATCCTACCGCCCTGATTTTCCATGTAAAATAAGAAGCACCAAATAACTGTAAGCCACTAGAACTTTTCTGAGTACTTTTAAATTGCAGTTTATAGCATGTACACACTGATGACACTATTAAAAATTCAGTCAGGTGTGGTGGAGAGAAAATGGGAGGGCGAGGGAGGAAAAAGCTGGCCCTAGGATCATTTGGACATGTCAGAGACTAAGCCTATCAGTATTCTTGGGTTTCAGGATAGTTTTATATCCCTTGAAAGATTTGTTGCCTGTGACACTTTATGGATCAAGTATGGTAATGCTTGTTTGATTTTTCCGAGTCACACGTTTTTGATCCTAGCTGACCAAGAAGAGGTTTGCTTTCAAGGTTTTGAGATCTCCAAAATATAGGAAGGGATTTTTCAGAAACAAGCATTGGTGTTAGAAGACCTAGTAATTTTAGGGAAATATGTTTTGGCACATGAATTCTTGTATCACAAAGATGTTATGGCAAGCATATTTCTTTTGGCAAGCTGGAGCCATTGACTCTGAAAAGCACAGCTGACATGACTTTTTTTATTCCAAAACCTATATTTCTATCTTAGATTGGTAATTCACACCAACATCTTATTTCTATAAAGCTACCAACACTAGGGCTGCGATCTACAACTAGGAATGCGATCTGAACATAAAATTTTAACAGCTTTCTTGAGAGAATTTTTTAGAAGCTTAGTTCCAAACCCACAATTCTCCTGTTCCAAGCAACTGACTCCTGCTATACAAACACTCTCAGGTCACTGTAAACAACTTCCTGCTAAAAAATATAAGTTTGTCCTTCTCTCTTCTCCATGAACAGAAGAGCCTCTTTATTTTAAAGATTTAAATTGTTTTGGAGAGATAGATGAAGCTTTTAAGGAAATCAATTAAGCAGCATAGAAGTTTAAGTCAGTGAATTATACAGATTCTCATCGTGTTTGAAATTATTTTTTCTACTTCTATGTAGCTATTGCTGCTTACAAGCAAGGTTTGCGACAGGGTGACAAGCCACACAGCTCAGCCAGCTTCTGTCCTGTAAATCATCAATTCCCAAGATAGTCTTTGCAGATCGCTGACATAGCACACCACAAATAGACTACACCATCCTTAATGAACACTGAAGTCTGATTCACAAGAAAGTCATTCAAATATCACTGATAAAGCTTCCTTTTCCAATTAATACTCAATATGTTTTACTGGAAATTAACAGTAACATTAAGGAATAATTTAAGATTAACATTGTAACAAAAATCTTGAGGCCAGATTTTAAAGCATTCAAGATATTCAGCCTGAATTATTTTTTGATAATTAAAATGAAGCTTTAACCATGAATATAGCCAGCTCCCAATCACTCCCACATCTCTTGACCAAGTTAAAGGATTAGACTTCTGAATCAGTAGGTAGGCACTGTCTCCTCTCCTCTTACTCTCTTCCCAAGCATGCAAATAATCTTTCTGAAGCAGGCTGGTAGCATTAAATTGATGTTAGGAATATCAACACAAAGACCCAAGTCTGTATAAAACACCTCTCTACACTATTAACTGTCTGATCCTGCAGCACTTAGAGGAAGGGTCTTACTGATGTCAGTAAGGATGACTTGTTTTGTTTCAACATGGACCTAGTAACATAAAAGAAGCCTTTACCTTCTTGGCAACAGCAAAAGTTGGGAGAATCGCCATAGAACTTTTCAAAGCACCTATTAGACTTTTCAGTAGTTTGACCACCCGATGCTTTTGTCATTAAACATAACCTTCCAGATTTCACTTCTTTAGACATTTAGAATGCCAGCTTTCAGTATATAAAATATACTACAAAACTGCCTACAGCATGGATCAAGAGCCTGGGAAGTCAGCTACGAGACTTGTTGTAATTTAGAGGGCTGGATGAGGCCACCGACCTCCAAAACTTGTGGAGGACATTTAAGTTGCTCCAAAGCTTAAGAACTAAACATTTATCAAATGATACTTTTGTACAAATCTTTAACTTTCATGAGAATGAACAAATGTTGTTTAGAAGTTGAAACAGTCATATTTTGTCAGCTAAAAAATGCTCTGGATCACTGATATGACATAAACCTTATTACATCTTTACATACATGATACTTCCAAACTTGCTCAGCAGCAATTAATTCCCTAGGAGAGAATCTCCAAGTCCAGTCTCTATGACAAACTCCATTTATTAAACAGAAAAGGGGAATAACCTCAGTCCTGAGCTTTTTCAAGAACTTCTTAGTGGGGAAAAAAAGTGTTATTAAAATTTAACTGGAATGGTTGATATGATGACTCCAAACACTCAGAGGCTACCGTGTCTCCAAACAGAGAAGCTATGTTAGAACAAAACATAATCAACTCCAGTAAGTCTGGTATGAGATGAAAGCAGATGGTCTAGCAAATCATTAATACAGAAGAAGTCATTTTTCTCAAACAAAAATGAAACAATGAACATGTGCATCTCATCCAGGGAAGGCTGCATTCTGGCTTTCAGCTAGGGCCAACTGATCAATAAACAGTTATCTTAGCTCAAAAGAACTTGCATCAACAGTCTGTCACTTTAAATAGCCATGTGTGAAAAAGCAGCCCCACCTCACTGTTTGTAGTTTGGACAATCTGAAGCACTGTTAATTCACATGTTTTATTAACTGCAGCATTTAAGATCAGAACTGTGAAAAGGATATGATGTATGCTGGTATTCTACTCTGGTAAGAAAACAGGAGTCTCGGGCATTAGGACTTGGTGATATTTGAGAAGGGTCAGTTTGTTGCTGCTGCTTTAGTGTTTTTTGGGGGGGAGGGTCATGTTTTTAAAGTCTTATTTTGGTGTACAGCAAATAATTGAAGATCGATAAGAAAGTAGTTCGTAAGATGTGATAAAATATATGGATCTCTCCTCTCACTGGAGAGAACTACAATAATATCAATACTAGTTCGCTTTCTGTCTTGCCTGGAGTCTAATATTTTCTTCTCAAGTCAATAAATCTTGGATAAATACTATTACATAATTTTTCTTTTTTCAATGAGAAATGGATTTAAACCCCATTTTTACCACATGCTAACAGGCAATAACAATAATTTAGAAGGTATGAAATTACTTTTTCTACTCATCAACCAGAAAATAAGCCAGGAGTAAAAATTGAGATATTTCAAAGAAATTAGGGATATCCATGACTGCCAGAATGAAAGCTGTACGTTAATAGCTAACCTGCTTTTTACAATTAAAAATATGTCTAAGAACAGGCTTAATCTGTTGTTTCTTTCTTAATTATAATTCCATCAAGCACTTGTAGGGCTACTGAAGTTTTCTGTCCAAAATTTGCTTTGAGTAACAGAAAAATGTATCACACATGAGGCTGAACAGCAATCACAAATCTGTCTCTACAGAGATGCTTTGTTAAGGACCAATGTTTTAAAGGGGCTTCAAACAGCCTGTTCGATGAAGACACGCTTCTTGGGCTCTCTATAAGCATATAGCCTGTACACCTAATGGACGACGTGGGGTAAGTAAGGGGCACGATAAACATGTAGTCACCAAATTCCATTAAAACATACAAAATTCAAAATTTCACTGTAAGACATCACCTGTTCTGCTCTAAATAGCTCTACAAACTAATCAGAAATACGTATCTTACAAATTTTTCCACATTTCCTTTGCAAAAAGTAGTTGAGATGATGGAAAACCAGATAAAAAGCAAAGAATAAGTATCATCAACATGACCTCATTTTGATACTAAAGCTAAACAGCATATTTCAGTATATACTCAAGTCTATTAAGCTTTTTTTCTTCAAAAGTATAGTTTCTCACTAGTGCTGGTAAGAAACAACGTAAAAATAAATAAAATAGCACAAATGGGTATAGTCAACCTATAGTTTAATTAAAAGCATACTAAAACCAACACAGTATAAGCTAAACACTGATGTGCTAAAAACCCTCACAGATGAAAAAGCCCAGGAACCAAAAGGTAATGATCTACATTACCATGTCTTAATGTTACTTCCTATTTGTATATTTTTGTGCCCAAACCAGGAAAGACTGGGTGCACCACAGATGAGAAGTTGTTCAACAGGCAGACCTCAAGCTGCACCAACAGCATTCTCTGTTGGCTCTTTCAAACATGATTGAAAGAGAAAGAATTTCAGTCTGCCTCTGAATGAACTCACAGTGACAATACCTAAAATACAGGGAAAGAAACCCTGATGGCGATTCCCCAGGAGTTTATCCATAGATGTGGAATGGAAGGAGTGTAACAGACTGTACTATTTTTCACCATTTTTACGTAATTTATAATACTTTAAACACTGGTCTCATAAATATAATATGAACACTTTACACATGCCAAGCAATTAAAAGCTTTCCCCCAAACCTTTTAAGTCTTATCAGAAATACTGGCAGCATCTGTTTACAGCATCTGTTTTTAGTCAGTAACCACTTTAGTCAGAACTATGACTAGGTTTACTTCAACCAACAACTTAATATTAAAAAACTTGTAGAAACAAGACGATGCCTCTAAGTGTATCAGTTTGCCTTGAAGTGATTAAAGTCAGCATGAATAAGAGATTGTCTGTGGTTTAAGATACGTTGCATGTGTCCCCACCCCCGGCGCATATCATCTTTAAATAAAAAGTGCAAGTGGGATTTGGGGACTGGATGGACTGATTTGCCTATTGTTTGTCTTCAGTTGCTTATTCTGTAGCCATTTCACATCAACTGTCCCATTGTACTTTGGATTAGCTACAATTACATTTAAAATAAGGCTCACTGAAGAAAAGGAAGAAATGACATCCAACTTCCAGACTCCTCCCAATCGTAAATCCCACAAAAGTGCTCGTTTCCCTTTATACAAAAAAACCCTCCCAAAATCTTGATTACAAAACTACTAGACATTTCAGTTCTACCATCCATATAGTCACCTTCCTTTCAAGCAAGGCCAAAAAAGTGATGATGGATTCCCTTTGAATGCAAGACATACTACACTTTTTTGTAAGTAAACAGGCTGACATTACGATTGCAGTCTTTTCTGCGAGTGTACAGATATCATATCAACTGGTCCATTTTTGTGGGACCTCGGGTGTATGAACACCAGCAGATAGAGATCTAAAACTGATAATATAAACCCAACGTGAACTATTAGCTTCTAAGACCACCTACTGTTTAACAAGTCTTATTTTCTAATGGATCAGTCAACAGCAGCTGCGCTTTGTCACCGAGGGTTGTCTCCTAAGTTTGAAGCCCTTACCACTACACTGGGGGTTGGTGTCAGTTGATGGAATTCTGCGACCTACAAGGAGGCAGAAAAAAGAAATTTATAGCAAACATTGTACTTGAAACTAATTCTAACCATTCAGTGTATGTTTCATAAATAAAAACACGTCTTAAACTAGTCATACATCATTAATGACAACATTCCTGCATAACAGAAGGATAGCAGTTAGCAGTCTATACTATGTCTGCAATAGGTATGGTTCCATAAAAGCATAGAGACATTTTTAAGCTAATTTTGCAGTGTTTACACTTCAGGCTAATCTAGACTTGGACAGCTAAGCTACAAAAGCACCCAGAAAATATATTTCTGCAGGACCCAATACCATCTGGAGTATCTTAAATGCCATCTTGACCTGTATTTCAACAGCAGATCACCTCCATCAGGCTTAGCACAGAAGTGCTCGTAAAGACAGCTGATTTAGTCATCTACTCAGTTTTTAAAATCGATTCTTCCGGATTGAGTATTCTTTTCTGAGGAAGATTTATGATATTTTTTTCCATAGATTATTCAAGATCAATTTTAGAGAGCAACTCTTAAGACAGTAAATCAAGAAGCTAGTCTACAGCATGCACTTTTTACATTAGTTTCAATGTATTCAACTGCTCATAAGGACTCCATTTTCTTTTCTTCAGCCTAATGTTTCTGTGGTTATTCAAAGCTAAACTGCACTGCACACACATGGGATCTCTCTTGGTCTTCTTTTCACAAACAGGCTGATCTTACTCATGCCTTTTCCTTTCCCTCCCATAACCTTGGAAGTACTAATTAAAACATTCAATAACAGATAAAGATGACACTGACTGACACGAGTGCCTTGCTTGCTACTTATCCAGGAACATCACAGTAGGCTTAAAATATGAAGCAGGAATACTTAGAGCTCATTAGATGACCAAAAATTCATACAGCTCATTTTGCAGTTTGTATTCATGTTTGTTTGTAACAAATTTAAGCCAATATATGCTCACCTAAGTAGCACAAACTCTAATACTCTAATAACTTTACTTGAAAGCACATTAATTGTTTAAATACTTACTAATTTCTATAAAGAGTTCATTAATGTTTATTGCATTTTTCGCACTTGTCTCTACAAATATTGCATGAATGGAATCTGCATAGTCTTTAGCATCCTTTTCCATGACTTCTCTGGAGAAACAAAGCAAAGAAAAATTGTGAATGCAAAAAAACCCCACATTATTCAAAATCTTAAGGGACACATTATACTTTTAAGTGTCTCATTAAATGAGTATTCTGCGTTTTACCTGTTTGGCATCACAGTGCACCCTCATCCTGAAGTTGATGCTCATTCTTTATGCTGCCTCCCTGCCTTAAAGTATGAGCATCACAGAAGCACAATCTAAACTAAACAAGGCCTGAATCCATCTGCCAACATTACAGTGG
The DNA here is from genome assembly GCA_033459285.1 of Clamator glandarius. Classification (NCBI taxonomy): domain Eukaryota; kingdom Metazoa; phylum Chordata; class Aves; order Cuculiformes; family Cuculidae; genus Clamator; species Clamator glandarius. The sequence goes on along the minus strand of JAUNZM010000055.1, from coordinate 3,915,026 downwards.
AGTTTGTTTCTTGAGTGCTCTAAGTGGAGGTCTGCAATCAATTAGGGGTGCTTTATTCTTCACACACTGAACAGTTTTAGATGCATTGAAGAGGTCCTAAAGCATTAGTTTACTAGTCCAGTGGATTTCCTGCAGCTGTTTACCAACCCAAGTATCTCGCAACACCAAAAAGATCATTAGTATAGCATTTACTGCACATGAAGCACAAAGATGTAGCTATAAACTCAAACATAATTAGACTGAGCACACAATAACAGAACCAAAAAGTGAAAAAGTTATTCTGCCTCTAAGCAGGCAAGTTGATAAATGAGGTATATTTCCTCAAACATGAAATAAACAAACTCCAGTAAGTGAAGATAGGACTGGACTATACATTCTACCACTTTATGTAGTTTTTTTCTAGATAACATAGGCCACCTTCAGTAACAAGGCATTCAAGATATCAAATGCACAGACTTGGATCAGCAACTCGAATATTACTTCTGACTAGATGAAACTAGATGGATCTAGATGATCTTTAAGGTCCCTTCCAACCCAAACTATTCTATGATTCTATGACTAAAAAGGCATCTTGCTCATTAGCTTGAATAGCAATATTTACATAATTTATGATGCCATCTAAGCACCAAGAAATAAGCACGAGGCTTCACACAGCATGCCTTCTATTTGTCTTCTAAGTAATTTTATGCCGTATTTCCTTCAACAGACATGCTACCTCTAACAAAAGCTATTACAGATCACTAGAAAACTGCTGGTTACATATATACATTAACAGTTTCCAAAACCATACTAAGAACCAACTTTGCAATGGTTCTTTAAACACATAACCATCTGTCTCCTTTGAGACACCAGCTGTGGTAGCTTTTCCAATGAAATCTGAAAACCAAGAAGTTTGCACACACATTCTTCTTGATTTTGGCTTATTTAACCAGGACATCAGTTAAGAAAGGGCTTCTTTTGTTTTTAGTACATGCCTTCTTGAAAGTTTGGCTGTTCATAAAGCTTCTCAAGAACTCTTCCCACTCCCTGTGACTATTTTGGCCACAGCCAATTCCATCCCAATATTTAAGCAGGCAAGAAAGGCACCTGAACAAGCAATTCAGAAAAACCTACACAACGCTTTCCAACAGGCTTGATGTTTTTCCTAACAAAATGAGGTGCTACAGACTGACAGGGGTATTTCTTATAAAGTGAGGTAAACAGCTTGTATTACGCTGCAGTTTCACAGGCAGTTTAGGCTTGTGTAACTTGGCATCACCACTAGAAAAGGTAATCCTGTCTCCCTGTAAACTGCTCATTCCTAACCCTGCTATCCCAGCTCTTATGCTAGCAAGCATTCATGGTGTGAGAAAGATAAATACACTTGGATCAGTTTTCCTTTTTAAATGGTTAGTTTTTATCTGGATCCATTTCACAGCCTGATTTATTGCCCGATCACACATGTACTTACACCAACACAAGGGAGGAAGCAGGCAAGACTGCCCAGGGGCAGGCTAACCAAATCTGATGGTAGAACGCAGCTCAGACCCCTTGTGAAACTACAATGCTAGTGCAAGCCAGCTTACATTTCACCTGCTTTGAAATCTTAAAATATGTAGCACTACGAGTTGAAGAGAAAAGCTCCAAATGGCCAATGGTTATTTACCTTACATCATTAAGATCACATTTATTTCCTGCAATAGCTACAACAATGTTCGGAGGCCCATGCTGTCGAAGCTCTTTAACCCAGTTCTTTAATGTTGAGAAAGTCTCCTGATATGAAAAAAAAAGGGCAAAAAATAGTCAGAACTGGCCCATGACAAAAAACCCCTTAAATTCTAACGATGAGTCAAGATCAAATTTCTTACCTCTTTTGTGATGTCATACACTATAATGGCAGCTGCTGACCCTCGGTAATACATCGGAGCTAAAGCACGGAACTGAAAGAAAGACACCATGCATTCTGAATCTAAACTTTCACTGACATCCATGATTTCATTATTATTATTATAATTATTGAAGAAAGTGAAAACTAGCTTTAAAGTTCACACTTGCCTAAAACTTTTTTTTACAATTACAGAGTTTGTGCAGTAGAGTACATGTATTTCCATGAAAGTACTGCTTTATCAAGGCCAAGCTATAAATAGTTAGGCCATCAGCAGCTCACCCACTGCAAAAAGCAGGAAGCCAAACATGACCTTATTTTGACTAGATTAGAATCTCTCATTTAGAAGACTGTAGCTATACACAGACACAAACCCGCAGGATACATGCTCAACTTTGAACACTGAGCAAGGGGAAAACAGTAAAAATGAAAATCACTTCTTTCTCTCTATGATACTCATGCTTTTGGACAAAAAGTAATTTCAAGAAAACTAGCATATATTACTTCTGATCTGAAACGTTCAGAAGTTGGTGACAACCTCTGGCTCCATGGATCAGTCACGTCACTCTTGCATGCTAGAAATGTTGGGTTCTTCACAATCTAACTTAGAGCTTTATGGATTTCACTTAGGTTTTTCTTTAGAATTCAAAAATTAGGAGCACATTTAAAACTAAAAACTGCAAAAGTCAAGAACTGTGTGACTTGTTGCAAATGTCGCTTCAAGGAACACACTAGATAGTAAAGGCTACAGTATGTTTATTGTAATTTTCAGAGTTAAATCTACAGCAGGCACATCTGGTTAGTAGTACATTCCTTCTCCCTCTGCATTGGGAGCATGATGAATCCAGGTCTGAGAAAAGCGATAAGGCACATGATTAAGTTGCATCAAAAGCATAAATCAAGCATTGTTTAAAAATGTGATGCTCTGCCAATTTAAAAAATCAGACAACCAACCTAGCAACCAAAACTCTCAGTCACACTTCATGTACTGCTTCAATGAAAGCATATGTGATTTAGAGCTTTTGTGCATCTTATTAGTTAGGGCAAAAACCATGAATATACTTTTTCATAAAGGCTTATTTAGTTCTAATAAAATACCAATTTCCTTTTTCTTAGTACAGTTCAACCTAGAGCAATGTTATAAATCATAAAAATCTTGCTATAAAGCAGAATTCCAGACCATTTACATTAGGCTCTCAAATTCTGTTTTGAAAACAGGATTTTGAACACAAAGTTCAGAATATAAAAATATTTAATAGTGGGAAAAGGAAACATGGGCAGGCATTTAGTTCATGTTGGGACATAATCCCTCTCTTCCTCCTAAGTACTAAAATGTAAAGGGAAATATAATTTGGTAAACCACCACTTGGACTGGTTGCAACCTGGCTTTTTGATTATTTGACTGTTTACATTGGGAGTAAACCAACTTTCACTTGCTGATTTTGTATTACTCTCATTTCCTGCCTGCTAACACTTAGATACTTTTTTCCAACTAAGAGCAGTCAGCAGACAAAATACATTAACAAAACAGATGTTACCAGGAACACTGAATTTTCCTTTTGCTATTTTTCCAAAGACTTCAGCTTGCCCTCCAGCCTCCGCTTTGTGTTTTGACAGAATTATTAAGAAGACATAATGTAATTACCTGGAGAAACTGTTAAAATTGTTACGTAAGATGGCAAAAAATCTAATCACTAAGTAATCTATCAACTTATACTCAGCGTATTAAAAATGAGAGAAGAAATAAGGAGCATGTGTAGGGAAGTGAGCTGTGCGAGGTGAATTAGTGCACACTTCCACCCTTGGAGTGAAGCTAGCCAGTCACCATCAGAAGCCATTCAGAAGGAGGGCTTGTCCAGTGTAATGTAGAACTATTCACTGCTGGGCTTTTGAAGTGGAAAAAAGCAAATGCTTCTCAAGAGGCCAGGACTACAGCTTCTGTGCATTACACATCACAGCTCAGCAAAGACATTTTGGTTCCAAGAATGGTGTGGACATTTTTGGTATTCCCGATCACAGTGGAAGGGATTCCTTCCATAACTCATTGTCTGCTGTGTTGCACAACCAGAAATCTGTGCTACAAATTTCAGGGCGAGGCAGGTATACAGACCATTTGTGACCAGCAGTAAGTGGTAGTGCTGTTCTGTTTTGGAGAAAGAAACATCAATGAAGATACTAGCACAGTATCCTTGCTCCCATTTCACTGTTTTGCTTGGATGTACTGGGGCTTCACAGCAACTTCTCTCAGGTGTGGAACATAAGCTTCACAGATATCACAGCTCTTGGGTCAAAGCCCAGGAAAGATATCCTTCCTTTTCTGATTTCAATAAAGATACCATCTAACTTGTATGGAAGAAAATTCAAGAGGTATCACTCAGGCAATGAAAATACCAGTCATGTACAAACATGCTTCCCCAAATTGTAGTGTGCTGAGTCCAAATTACATCGTTCTCCTACTGCTTGCAAACACAGTCAAAGTGCTAATATGTAATGGATGTTTTCTGCCAAGTTGTGGCAGGCATGTTTATAAAGCTTTCCATTTAAGAGTACCAGCCTCTCTAAATTCATACTCTACCTCTCAGAAGGTTCACATTCCAACACTAACATTTCAGAACGGGCTGGATGTTCACTTAGGACAAACTATTTACAGTAAGTGCTGACTGACTACAAGTAATGGAAAGACCTGGATATTTCTGATAGCATGGATACATTTGGACATATCCCTGGGACACATCCCTGACAACACAAGTTTGCTTTATATGGTACTGCTGGAAGGAAATAAATTGTCATTCAAAATCTAGAGCAGTGAAATGCCATATAAATATAGTTGAGTTACTCTCTAGCCATCAAGGCTGTAATAAAGCTAAAACGCTAGGAAGTCAGTTCTTCTAGGACTTCAAAAGGTCAAGCGACTCAGAACAAGGATCACAGAATCATTGAATGGCTTGGGTTGGAAAGGGACCTTAGAGAACATCCAGTTCCACTGGATCAGGCTGCTCAAAGCCCCATCCAACCTGGCCTTGAACACCTCCAGGGATGGGGCATCCACGACTTCACTGGACAAGCTGTGCCAGTGTCTCACCACCCTCACAGTACAAAATTTCTTCACCATATCTAAACCAAATCTCCCCTCTTTCAGTTCAAAACCATTACCTCTTGTACAAAGTTAATTGCAAGATTAGCTTTTTACTTGAACCATGATAACAAAGAAAAACAAAAAACATATATCAAGCATCTATAGCTTGATAGAAACCTGCATAGAAACAAGATGCGCATAAAAGAAGACGACATTGTGACTTTCAGGGGCAGGGCTGAAAAGCAACCCAAACACAGAATTATCACCAAATATATTGATTCTACTTACCCGCTCCTGTCCGGCTGTATCCCAAATTAGGAATTTATGCAGCTCATTTTGATACTGTACAGTCTTGGTCATAAATGAGGCTCTGAAAGAAAGTTACAGCTTATGCTTTTTCAGAATATAAATAGATTCTTAGAACATTACCACAATGAAATTTTAAAAAGGTTTACATTGCAATAAAAGTGCTTTCCTCTCATTCACACACACAAAACCGATGAAGATTTTCATACATAAAGGCTGAAATTAATGAGGCAAAGGGACTCAGAGGATAACACTTCCTTTCAGAAGGTGAAATTCAGCTAACAAAACAGAAGACACCAATGCAGATAAGCTTTTACTGTTCATAAGCTTTTAATAAAAATAAAGGATGTATGGTCAAAAAGAATCAGAAAGGTCAGCCTTTTGAACAATGTTCTTCCTTATCACAGCAAATCACTCAATTCCACAGTGGAAACTTCTGGAGGAAAAGACATCAAATCTTTCCCCTTTGAATCAGATTTTTTTAATCTCTGTTTAAACACTGTTAAGTCCATACTCAAGAATAAAATATGGGAGATTTGTATCACTATTGGTAAGTGTTAAGAGGACAAAGAAATCCATAACAAGTAACTTGCTTATTGTCTGCACTCTGTACAGCTCCCAAATCCATTACAGGCTTGAGTTTGCAGTGGCTCTTGCACTTCCAGAAGACAAACAAAACAAGAAAATCTCTCCCTGTGCTCCAGCTGATACCACCCATCCAAATCCTAAACCTTTTAGAAGAAGATATGGCAAAACATAGAAGTACTTTTGGGTTTTACTTGTTTTGCCTTACATGAATCAGTTTATTTCCCACAAGAACAGGAATTCAGAGACCTAATCTTTTACAAGAGGGAGTTCTTTGCTACATCTATTACCTGTAGGCACAGTTTTTACTAGAAAAGCCACACGTTGAATTAAATAGTTGTAGAAAGAACTATAGACACCATAATTATTTTAAGCATATGAGATCTAACATTATGATCTCAAATACCTTTTGTATGCTTAACTCCTGTCACTTGAACATACTCCAGACTTCGGAACTTGTTCTACTGTCAGTTTTGGATAGGATGCAGGACAGGATCCTGGAGGTGGCCTGTACCGGCACCTGTCACAGTACACTAAGCTTGCAGTAGATTCTAAGTCAGAGAACAAAAGTCTTTCAGCATTTTCAACAGCATTAAATACCAGAGTTCAAGCCTCTGAATATCAGTTTTTCTCAGCTCTTAAGTACCAGCGCATAGACTTTAATGATGTCCATGACGCTTTTGTAGCTAATACAACTGGAGTCTTTGCACATGTTTTCACGTTACAGGAAGACAAAACAGTTATCTACACTTAAAATAAAGGAAGGGAGCAGTTACACAACATTTTAGACTGTTAAAAGATAATCTTCTCCCCATTCCTTAAGCTCAGATGGTTTGCCAAATAGTACATTCTTCTCCAAAGTTGATTACTCTTGTAAGAAGACAAACACAAGGTTGCAGCATCCTTAAACAGAAAGAGTCAAATGGCAATGCATTTCAAAACAGTAAACCAGACAATGTATTTTCGCAAAAAGTAACAGAAAATAAAGCGATAGGAATACCTGTTTTATAGCACAGCAAAAACTTCCACTTCCTTAAGCTTTCTGCAAATTAAGCATCAATTTTGAACTCTCTGGCCAATACGGAAACAACTCCCTAAATCATAGATTCTCACTGAAAATTTACCTTCCTTGGTTCTATAAACAAAAACATTCCCCTACAGCCAATTTCAATGGAACAGCTGTGTTGCTCTAGTTCACTTTAAAAGTAAACATAGCAGACAGCAGCTCACAATAAAGGTTAAATGCTACTTGAAATTCTTTGACAAGTCAAAGCTTTCATTGTGACAGATGTCAACAAAAAGAATAAAAACAAATCCAAAAGAGAATAAAGTCAAATCACTTTTGGGTCAACAAAAGCATCCAACTAGAGCTATGTTTTCTACAGAAATCTGAAAGCAGAGTTCACATATGACTGGAGACAATGCAAGTTTCATACTGGGTTACTGGAATGTTTAATTTTTCTAGTATAGATGAGTTCTGACATGTTGCGAAACAAAGCATCCTCGCCAAACAAATATGCAGCTCTCATGTTTGCAAAACTTAAGTCTGTGTTACCATACCTCCTCACCTACTAGTTAAGCAGACTTTAATCTCTTCCCCTCTGAAGTGCGTGCATGAACACAATGGCTCTTGTCACTGTGTTCATGAACACTTTGGGCCGCTGTAGATATTAGCCATTTTAGACAACTATTTATCAAACTGTTTTTAAAAGTATCTGGATGAATGGGAGTGAAGATGGAAAACCAATAACTGGATCTTTCAATATCGTCTACCTGAGGAAGGAGAGGAGTTTTTGCTTGCAGTCGATATCACTACAGGCAAAAGATCTGAACATTCTATACAACCCAAATGTAAGAGTTCAAGACAGTTTGCTCCCCTACTTAAGCCAACAGCAATATGACCACTATCCACACATCAGTTTTGTGGTCCTCCAAAAAACAACTTTTAACATAGCTAATTTGGCAGCAACTAAGAAAGTTCAAACATTGAAGATCTGAGAAAACTCCTTAGCAATCTCTCAAAGGCTACCTTTGTTAACAGGGAAATTTAAACAAAAGCATACTTCCTACAGAATATCTTGCAATTTGATATCAGTTTAAACACTCAGAAAAAGAGGTGGGATGTGGAAGGGGTAGAGAGAGCTCTCTCATGGGAACCACATTTTTTCAGAAGGACAGGATGAGACACAGTTAATTTTTAATCAGCAGGATCTTTTCTGGTCAAAGCTGTAGCAGAGCCTGTGTGACACCTGAGACAGGAAGTTGTACTGACATTACCCCGCACTTCTGAGCATCAAGTAAAGCCATATCCTCCTGTTAATAAAAGGCTGCTTCTGAGCATAACAGCCCAAAAGAAATTTGCAGCAAAAGAAACCAAAAGATCCAGTCACTCCAAGAATTCCTTATGCTCGTTCTTCCTTCTATATGTTTGAAGATCTGAGCTCTGTCACATTGTTACTGAGGCTCAACTCTCAAATGTCCCAGTCTGTGAGATCAATTGCATTAACAATTTCAAGAGTAAGTTACAAGTCTATTGCATATGGGTGTATAATACTAGAACTAGTTAATGAAGAGAACTACAGCCTGAATTCATGTTAACTACCTTCAAAACCATAGACTTCTTATTGTACTTGATTCTTAAAGAGTAATGCATAAGGAAAAAAAGTTGTTCCTTCAACTGAAGCATCTGTGCTGTAATTTATTCATAACCCAGGCCTCTAGCAGAATTTTGTTAACTCAGCTTAACAACACAAAACTGGCAGAGATCTTACAAGTGAAAACGGAAGCTGCAGGAGTGCCGAACGCATTCCTACATTGTCTAAAGTAGCTCATCAGCTAATTAAGTCTGTGGTCACATTATTACCACATTGAGCTGCCACGCAAGGAGAATTCTCAAGTGACCTATTCAGGAGGTACAGATTTATATCCATACAGTTTAGTTTTATTCTTGAACAAATCACATTTACTTTATTTAGTTTCTTACCCTATTGTTGGGTTAATGTTGGGATCGAAGCTATCTTCTACGAACCTCCACACGATACTCGATTTGCCTACACCAGTGTCCTAAAAAAACACAGAAATGGTTGAAAGACACATTAGTTACTATAAACAGATGATTCTTTCTGTCCTAAAATCTTGCAATAGACTCTGCACAAATATGATATCCCTGCAGAGAATCTCAGAGAACTTAGATTCTCAAATACTTCGGGTACAATCAGTTACTAGAAAATGACAGGTCTTTTAGATAGGTTACTACTTTCTAAACAATGTTCTGAAGATGTTTTTATGAAGGACCATAAAGTTCTGCATTCATGCTTACTATCAGTTACTCCAACCGTTTCCTTGTCAAAGCTATGAACAAAGTGCATTTGAACTGCAGCAGCGAAAGATGTCTACCACTTTTAGTAAAACAGACAGCAACTGAGTACAACACTCCATCACTGGAAGCCAATGTAGCACACTGAATTATACAAGTGTGACACATGCATTTCAACCTCTGACTAATGGGTCCCACCCTGCTTAATGAAAGACTTGAAATTTCTTCTGTGACACACCTGAAACATGTTTCGAATGCAACTTTACAAAGCTATAAATGGTAAAAGAGGAAATGTGACAGTAAAATTCTGGGTCATGTGTGCATTTGCACCACTGTCTCCACAGTTGAAAGATATAAATGAGGTACATTTAAGAGTGAAATAACTCAAACTATCAGCAGTAAAACTGTCCTCAATAGCAGCTGGACATTTTAAGCAGTCATTTAATTAAGCCGGGTGAAGACACATTTTGCTTTACGTCTCAAGAGTCATTAAAATTACAAGGAAAAAAATTCCAAGGAACCATTTATGCTATTCATACATTTTCCTAAAACATTTAAATACTGTTGTAAATGTGGGTACAGTATGTATATTCGTGTTTAGCTTTCCAAGCTGTTTTCCTCTTAAGGAAAAATGTATGAATACAGTTTTGTATTTTATAATGTTTAGCGTCTCAATAAACAGAGCAAATATTAAAAAGGGAACACACAGTTCCTGGCTCGGAGTTCAAGGACCAGTTTTCGTGGCTGCTAAGTTTCCTCTTCTTACACCACAAGAGGTTTCTCAGGTTGGGTGAACGCAAACAGTACCTAGCAGTTACCCCAAACGCCTCCATAACACAAAAAGCACAGATACACATAAATTCCCCTCCGAAGGACAATGGGACCCTTCAGTGTTCAGCCCACTCTGCCTGTCATCCCTGAACAGCACAAGAGACAGATGGAGACCACTCCACCTCTTCCACCTGAGGTTCTCCAGCAAAGCCCTCAGATCAAGCCATGCTAACACACAGCTTTAAAACCTTGATTTTTTTTTATATGCCCGCTTCGATTTGCTCGATGCCTCCTTCCCGCACCTGCAACACTTGGGGCACTTCCAGAGCCCATACGTGTTGTTGAAATAAAGTTCAGGTCCCTCCTCCTTCCCCACAAGTTTGCTTTCAGGTGGTTTTATTTGTTTTGCGATCTCCAAGCGCAAACAGCTACGAGGGAGAAGACAACATACACTATATGCTCGCCCCCCCCCCCCCCCCCCCCCCCCCCCTCCGTTTTTAAAGGGAAAAAGGGGGGATATCTGCCTCAGGAAGCCACCCGCCCCCAAGAGGAAAGGCCCCCCCGGCTCCGCTCCGCTCGCAGCCGGCAGCCCTGGCGGGGCGAGGCCCACGCTGCCCCCGGGACTGCGGCGCCCGGAGCCCCGCGCAGCCCCCCTCGGCCGCCCCGCTCCCCCGCGCCGCGCAGCACTCACCCCTAGCAGGCAAACTTTCAGCTCCCTCAACGCCATCGCCGGGCAAGCCTGCGGCTTTTAAGGAGCGCCTGAGAAGCACCGGAGAAGGCTCATAGCCCGCGCCGGGGAGCGCGCAGCGGTGGGGCCTGCGGGGCGCCCGCCCCGCCGTTACCAGCCGGCCTCGCCCCCTACGCTCCGCGGACGCGCCGCCATCTTGGGCGGTGTCACGTGACCGCCCCACCTTCGGCCCCCCCCCGCCGCCGGCTACGTTCCTCGCGCCGCTGTTACAGGCCGCAGCCTCGCTGCCCGCTGTTGCCAAACACAATCCCGCACGCCTCACGGCTACCGCGTAGCCTCTCGCCCCACAGTAACCAGCCACGTTCCTCACACCTTCCCCACCTCCTCGCGGCTACCAGCGGTTACCACCCGACCTCGCCCCCTACTCTCCGCAGACGCGCCGCCATCTTGGGCGGCATCACATGACCACCCACCCCGCCCCGTATCCCGCGCCTCAGTCCCGGCCCCAGCCCCGCGCGCGACGCGCCCCCTCCTTCCCCCCGCCCCGCAGTCACTAGGTAGCCGCGCCCCTCGGGCGCGCCGCCATCTTGGGTGGGGTCACATGACCACCCCCCCCCCCCACCCCTCGCCGCTCCTTCCCCCGGCGGAGGCCGCTGAACGGGGGCCTCGCCCCGTCCCGGCCGCCGCTGCGCCTTAAGCCCGCGGCCTTAGGGTTGGGCCGCTCCTCCCTGTGTGCCCCCTTCGCCTTTATTCCAAAATGGCTGGTGAGTGAGGCGGTGGGGGGCGCCTCCTTCTCCTTCTTCTCCCCCGCGGCCGCTCCGAAACCAACGCCCCGGTGTCTCTTCTGTTTTTGTTTGTAGGGATCCCTTTGTATTTTGTGGATTTGCAGGATGACTTAGATGATTGTGAGTAACTGGTTTTTGTTTTTCTTCTCCCTGCCCAGGCCCTCCCCGCTCGTTCCCCCCGGGCCCGTGTGCCGCCCCCTTTTCTCTCTACGCTGCTGCCCCGCTTGGGGCCAAGGGAGGATTTTGAGGCGGCTTGAAAGTGCTCGGGCTCGGCAGTTCAGAGCATGTTTATGTGCCTCACGGGGTCCTTGAGGCTGAGAACCGATCTTGGCGCCGTGGCAGCTGCACTGAGAGCAGTGGGGCGAGGTGGGGGCTCTGCCCCTCTGCTTTCGTGAGACCCTGCCTGGAGCCCTGTGTCCGCTTCTGGAATCCCCAACATAAGGATATGTAGCTATTAGAGGGGGTCCGGAGGAGATTATGGAGATGATGTGAGGGCTGTAGCACCTCTGCTGTGAGGACAGGCTGAGATTTGGGCTTGTTCAGCCTGGAGAAGCAGCTTAGAGCAGCTTCCAGTACTGACAGGAGCTGCAGGAAAGCCGAGGAGGGGATTTTACGAGGGCATGGAGTGATAGGACGAGGGGGAATGGCTTCAAAGTGTAAGGGGGAAGATAAAGATTTAGCATTAGGAAGAAGTTCTTCACGATGAGGGTTGTGAAGCAGTGGCATAGATTGCCCTGAGAAGTCGTGGCTGCCCCATCCCTGGAGGTGTTCAGGAGCAGGTTGCATGGTGCTTGGAGCAGCCTGGTCCGGTGGGAAGTGTCCCTGCCCATAGCGGGGGGCACAGACTGGAGGAGCCCCGGGGCGTAAAGGCAGTGAGACCGGTGCTGTGGCCACCCCCTGTTTGCTGTTCCCGCATTCCAGAATGAATGAACCAGCGCCCATGTCCTGCGAGTGTCTCGCAGTGGGGGCTGAGGTTGAGGGAGGTCCTGGAGCGTGAAGGGCTCTCAGCTGGCTTGGCTGCAGCTGGTGCAAAGGTCTTTGATGGTGAGGTGAGCTTGTGTCGCTATAGGAAGCAGCTGTGTATGTGGGGTGGTTTCAGTGGCACTTCGGATGCTGGGTTGACCTGTGCATTAAAAAAAATGAAAATTGAGGCTTGAATTTGCTTCCTCTGAGAAGACTATTTGTTTTCCACAAGACCATTATTGTTTGCTAGTATTTAAAAATGCGTAACAGGTGGATTCATCCTCAATTATTATGAATGAGCTAATTTAGGAAGAAGGTGGTCTTTGGGAACATCAGAGGAAACGTTAGAACACAAGTGAGATCTTCTTTGTAAAGATATACAGAGACATGGCCTTAGTGATAAGCAGGTTGTTCTGTGCCATTTTGTGAGTTGCTGCTCCTAAGTGGTGTTGGTCTCAGTCTTTGAAGGTCTCACATTTCACTAGTAGGTAGGAGAAAAAAGATGTGTTGTTTGTATTTTGATTAAGTTTTAGAAAGAAAAGTTAGGGATCATTTGTGATGTGTAAATGATGAGAATGCGTATGGATGAATACTTGGAGTGGTTAATATTTGTATTTTTGGTGTATTTGAAAATATGTGTAACCCTTCTCATCATACAGATTAATTGTAACTCGGTCGTAATGAATTTCAAACTATAGTTAAAAAGCATCCCTCCTCGATACAGTTATCTATTTGAAAAGCTAGAACTATAAAAAAAGGTCATGTCTGGAATGTAGTACTTGAAATACATTTTATTTTAGTAAAGGGATTTAAGACTTTGACACTAAGGATTTACTTAAAAAGAGGTACTAAGGTTGATTGCTTACTGTAGTAAGTAAATGTAAGAAGTCATCACATTAGGTGACAGAAAGCTTGCATGTGTTGAACAGGGTTCTGGTGAGAAGGACGCTTGCTGATACTTTCCATGTGCTTATTCCAGACTGTTTTCAAAGATCGTTTTGCAGTGAGTCTCCTCGAGAATCATTGCACTCTGCACTATTATTTCCTGGTTTGTATTGGCTGAAGTCAGCAGTGATGCTAGCTAATGATGTTGAATTCCATAATTAAATCCTGTGACCCTGCAGGTGTTCCTTGTAGACTCTAAGCAGCTTTGGAGTCTGGGTCAAACTAAAGCATGGTTAACTCCAGTTCACCTGTGAGTACTGTCATGTTTGTTTTGGTTTAGAGGTGGACAGATCTCAAACTTGCTTGTTCAACATCGTTAGAGGGAAAAACAGTGAATGCTTGATTCATCCAGGAAAGAGCCTTGGATAAGTTAAGAAATAATAGTTCATTATTTTTGTGTAACTTACTTTCTAGTACTCTGGTGTGTTCTGATATTTGTAAGTACTTATCTTATGGAAAAAAAAAATGAAATTCCTGAGAGAAGACAAAATAGATTTTGCCATGACTATATCTTCTTAGTCTGTGGAAAAAAATCTCAGGTATTTAACTCTCTTGATCCTGAGCATAACTAGTTCGCTTTCTTCTCCCCCTGGTCCTAGAAGAACTTCTGTATGCTTAGCTAATTTAAATGAATAACAGAACTCCTCCAAGTAGTAGCATTAAGCTTGTTCATTTGGTTTACAAATCTAGTCCCAGGTGTAGTATTCTAGTAAAACTTAAAATGAAGGTTTACTTCAGTTTCATTTGAATTGGTAGGAATTCTGAAATACTTGAAGTGAACTGTTAAGAGTCTTCATTTTAAAACGATTTTAGTTCAAGAACGGGTGAGCAGTAGATAAAGTTAATGGCAAGTATATTGATTTTTAATAATCTTAAGCCTTAATAAATCTTTCTTTATGTAACGGGTGGCTTTACCTAGAAAATTAGCCACTGAAAGTGTGTGGATTTTAATATGTGTATATACAATAATTGCATAGATAGAGGGATGGTCAAAGGTGGGTTTGGATATGGAGTTTGTTGCAACCTCCCAAAGGAAACCTGCAGTCCCACGTACGCTATGTAACTTTCTGTGAGCTTTCAGTGATATTATGGGGTTTTGTTTGGTTTTTTTTTTTTTTTTGGAACTGCACATACAGGATGCTGCATCTTCAGGTGCTGTGCTCAGTGGGAAAGCCAGTCTTAGAGCATGTGAGCAGATCAATCACAGACATATTTGCCCAATGTAAATCATGTGTGCTTGTGTAGATAAATGTTTTGAACTTGACAGGACTTAAAAATATTTAAAGAGGAATAAGAGTGACCAGTTGAGTGGAAATAAAAGTGTCAGTACAATGTGTGGTCATTATAGAAAGCCATGAATGATTAGCAGATGTTTCTGGTCATGTAACTGGGGTTAGTCCACTCATATTGTGAAGTAAAATGTGTTAAAAGCTGAGAATTTTATGGCAGTTGAAATAATTAAATTTCAAAACTTGACTTTACAGATGTGTATGCAAGTGCTGCTCATTTCATTAGGGGCAATTTAAGATGGTTTTGTAAGCCATGTCCAGTGATCTACAGAAACTTTTCCTTTGAAGAGTAGTTGTAAAAATAATTATTTGTCATGGTATTTTATAGTGTAACATCTCTTGCTGACTCTTGGATTTTTTTATTTTTTGCTACTATTCTTGTCTTTCAAGTTGGGTTTGAAGATTATGGACCAGACTGTGATAGCATGAGGATAACGGCATTCTTGGATATTCCTGGACAGGATAATTTAACACCACTAGCTCGTCTGGAAAAATATGCCTTCAGTGATAACATATTTAACAGGTAAGGGTACAACAGCTACACTTGATGCTATCACTCGATGCTATCACTCAGATTATCATTGTAGGTGTTAAGGTGTTTTAACTTCTTTTGTCATTCTCCTAAGTGCATGCCTAATACTATTCTGAGTAGCTTACATATAACATTTCCATAAAAAGAGGGTTTCATTCTCAGTCATCTGAATAAGATTTCTCAGCTCCATCTTTGTTGTGTTGGGATGTAGAGAAGCTGTGTAACATTTGGATCGAAACTTTAAGAGAAGAACTTGATATGTTTAAAGGTGCTTGTTTACCCAAGATAAGTTCCTCTTGGATTCCATCTCCGTGTCCTTGGCAGGATGGTAAGGCAATTAAAGTTTTTCATTCCGCAGGCAAATTATTGCCAGAGGTCTTCTGGATGTCTTTCGAGATTTCAGTAATAATGAAGAAGACTTTCTGACGGTGATGGAAATGGTGGTCAGGCTCTCTGAAGATGCAGGTTTGAAGGTTTTTTTTTTTGAGTTTTGTGTTGTTGGGGTTGTTATTTTTTATAAAAATGTTTGTAAATTATTTTACATAAACTGCAATGTAGAAGGCAATAAATTTTGATTTTGAGACGGCAATAAGTGAACTAAAGAAACAAAATAATTGGAAGGCCATGTCTGTCAGTGATCTGTCAGCAATATCTGTCAGTTTTTCTCTGGTTTTGGACTATTTTGTATGATAGATGTTTAAGTGAAAGCCTGTTCCTTAGCATGAGGCTCAAAGTGGTATTTTCAAGAAGTTGATTACATTTGCGGTGTATGTGGCATGGAACAGTTGCACACTTCAATGCTTCATGTGCATATGTTGATGATGGTTGGATTTTCTAGCTAGCGCTCTCATTTTGTCTGATTTCGGAACTGATCCCAGATCTCTGCACTGTGGTGATGTTTGTAAGGCTGTTCTGTTTTATGCAGCTTTGCTTTAAGAACAGGCAATCTCAGTGGTGATATTTCTTATGTTTTGAGTCCTTTTATTTTCCTCTGTTGTCAAACGTTAAATGAAAAAGCTACTTTAAGGCACTTGAGCTTAATTTCATATTTACTGATGTAGTTTTGACTTTATTACTAGAACCAACTGTACGTACAGAGCTGATGGAACAAATACCTCCTATTGCCATTTTTCTGCAAGAAAGTCGACCAAAATTCCCAACAGCATTTGTTGAATACCTTATGCCCATAGTAGTGAGATACCTCACAGATGTTAACAATCAGGTAGGAAAATCAGACCACATGAGTTGAATCATTGGGAAATTCTATGTGGCTCAGTAAATTTAAGGCATGAGGAAACCATAACAGGAAACTCCATGTTGATTGATAACTGGCATTGATGTAGTTCTTTGTGTTTATTGATTTTGGCACGCTTTTCTAAGGAGGTCTGAATATATATATTATTTAAATACTATCTTAAGCAGATAATGAGAAACTTGCAGGATTTGCCTAGTGGTCTATTGACACAATATTGTTACAGGAGTTATGACTTAGAAGTCATCTTCTGTTTCATCTTTTGGCTTTTCCTCAGAATTTGATGAAAAGGCATCTAATGATTACATTAAACTTAAGTATTTATTTTTTATGTTGTTAAAATGAGAGATTTTTCCTTTTTTGTGTGTTTTGCTTTAACTGGCACCTGGGTATTAATTGAAAATACAGCTTTTAGGGTTCTTGTAAATCAGTTAATGTTTTTAGTGATGTAGATTTTGTTTGTTCATATTAATAGGTTAGAAAGGCAGGTCAAGAAGCACTGCTTATACTGCTGGAACAAGGTCTTATTTCACAGAGTGACATTGAGAATAAGGTGTGTCCAATTCTGTTGGACCTATCTGCTCCTGACAGTGATGATGAATACAAGGTGGAAGCTGTCAATGTAAGTGTATTTGGAATAAAACTTACCTTTTTTTTTTCTTCTTCAGTTGCTTTTGTTCTTTATCTTTTAGCAGCGCTACTCTAAAGCTCTTGCAGAATGACAACTCTGTGGGAGATTTTCATGAGCATAAACCCCATAAAATAACATTTATGCCTGCATTCTCAGTGTCCCGAGAGCTTTACATTAATCACTGAAATTAAACTTTTTATACTGTTACTGTTTCAGTTTGGTTTGTTCCCTCTCTGTTTGCGAGTTGCTCTGTTGTGGATCAAGAAAACGCTGTTGTGATGCGATAGAAGTTAAGTTCTTAAGCCTGGAATCGGTAGTTTTTAGTCATGCCTAGTGTTGAGCACTGTTGAAGCAAGGTAAATTCTCAAAGAATTTGGACAGAGTCAGAACTTGATGCACTGTAAAAATTATTTTAACTGGATTCTAGAAGAACACAAGGTTATCTTGAGTGCTGTTGTACCGAGTAGTATTTATTTATGCCTTTGTCTAAGTGTAGAGGTACTTCAGGTAGGTTTTCTTTAGGTCCTATAACTTTAGTGTGATGAAGTAGTTCTACGTTAATGAAATTCTTAAGGAATCTTAAGATAATGCTTCTTGGGGATCGAGCAATACTGTACAGTTATCGATAACAAGAAAGTTATTGTATACTTAAAAATATAAAGCATCAGGTCTTCAAACTCAGTTGGAAGGGACTTTTTCCTACAGGTGGTTGATGTATTGAGTGCTGCAATTGATTATTTGCAAGAACAACCACTTGTTTTCATTTATAATTGTAATTAAGATGAGGTCCAGGAAGAATGCTGACATTAAAATAAGCAATCAAGCCTTTTTTGTTTATTCATGAACTTATTAACCATTTTTTTACTTCAGGATGCTAAATGCTTGTCAATAGTAGCCAAATAACTTCAAAATTCAGGTAGTTCTTGGCAGTCTTATTTGAATTCTTGGTAAGATTATGATCCTCAACAGCTTCTTTACACTTGCTCTTCCAGGTTTTACAGCAGTGCTGTAAAACTGTGAAGGGTGACCTGATCTTAATTCTTAAGCATCTTGGGGGAAAAAAACCTTCTCTATTCACTTTCAAGAAATTAGTTGACTCCACAGAAAAGCACTGGTGTGTGATTACATTTCAGTATGGATATCTGACACTTGAGCTGTAAAATAGTCCTATCAGCTAGATTTTCCTCCTCCTTGTTTGGGAGTTGGGCATTGCTGAAGCAGTTTTCCAAGGTGACATCTGAGCACCAAATGCCTTTAGGAGTTTAAGAATTCGTAGGAAAGTCTTGGAATAGTGTTTTCCTTAGTTGTTACTTAGCCTTCTGTTGCAAAGGCGAACATTTTTAGCAATGAAGCTTGTTTTTGTGGAGATGGAAAGCTCCAATAGTTTTGGAAACACAAAAATAGAAGTATGAGTACTGTTAATGTGACAATACTTAGACAAGTGTTAAAATCCTGCTGCTTTGGGCAGAACAGTTTTGTTGAAAGGTGCATAGGAACCCCTTCATTTTTACTGTTGCAAAGGTAAGAATTGCAGCAAGTCATCCCAGAAAGTGGGAGCTGAAAGGAAGTGCACAACTCAAAGCACCTGATTTTCACAGCAGAAACATGATTTGTAGTGATAGTTGAAATCAGCAGTTCCTCAGGAGGATAATTGAGCATGTTAGTAATGTTCTTTATACTCAATGCTAACTGCTAAAATTTGATGATGATACCTACGAAGTGCGCATTAGCTCATATAAATAGCTAGCTTGTCTTGCTCCTTTTTCTCTGCTGTCATTTGTCAAACCTTTATTTTATCATATTGTCTGAGCCCATAAAGAGCTGGAGCTGTGCTTGTTTGCAGTATCTGATTAGTCCTATTAAAGGCAAGGGTTGTTCTTGCATGCTTAAGCCTGAGATATTTCTAATAGGCTTCGAGATTATGATATTGCGTGCTGGCTACTGCAGTGGAACTTTTTTCTTCTCTGTAGGAAGTATGAGTATAGGCCTAATTGTAAAACCTTGATGATGCATTTATTATTTATATTCGGTCAATTTAACTGAATAAAAAAGGTGCTGAATTATGTGCAGGAATGTTATGTTCAGGCACAGTAGTGTAGAATGATTTTAAATAAAAACTGTATTTGTTTCACATGAAACAGGTGTTTGAAAATAGATTTAATTGCCATATATTGTTCCTATTTGGTAGTTGCTCTTGGAAGTAATTTTTAGCAGTATTTGGTGTTATATAATTTCCTTTTTCTTACACATATTCCCTTCTTGATTTTTAGATAATTTGTAAAATGGCTTCTATGTTGAGCAGAACAACAGTTGAGCACATGCTGCTTCCTCGTTTTTGTGAACTGTGCAGTGATGGGAAGTTGTTTCAAGTTCGAAAGGTGGGTGTGTTTTCAACCCTAAGCCACTTAAAAATGAATTTGTATGTTACTGTTCAAGTGTCTTTGAGTAATTTGTCACAGCTTTGACTGATGAACTTTGAAAGACTCAGGAAGCACAGTATTCGTGTACTGACATGGTTATAGTTTCTGTTGCTCAGTAAAGAAGTGGATAACAGTGGTGAATAGCTCTGTAGTGGTTAAATTGATCTTGCATACGTAGTAGTCTTGCACAACAGCTTTTTTAAGCCACTTTGCTTAGGTATAGGATGCAAACAAGTTACCTGGTCTCCGCTGTCTTATTTCAAAATGAGAAATATTTTAGACGCCCTTCCTTTAAAAAAAAAATAAAAAAAATAGAGTATTATTGAAAGGAGAAATCCCCAAAGTGTAAGGTTTGTTTTAATTCATGGTCAAGTATGAAAGGAAAGTTGAGCATAAGAAGCCTTTAAATATTTGAGTTGATTTAAGGGTCGTGCAGAGCTTCAGCTTGGTCCTTAATATGAGCTGCACTCATTGGAATTTGAGTTGTTATTGCCTTTTACTTAAGTATACAGAATGAATAAATTGTATGTTAATACAGCTCTATCTTCCTTGATTTCAGATTTTCTTAATATCTTTTTCCAATGTGAGGGAGCGTCCCTCTTGCTTTAATTATAGCATTTGTAATGTACTGTGAATGACGTTAACCTGAGACCTTGATTAAACTTTGCTTCAGCAAAGTGCTTAAGCCAATCTCAGCCATAGCAAAGATAGTTCTGTCAGAACAGCTAAGTCCTGACCCTCGGATCATGTTTTGGTCTACTTTGGTTTTGACAGCTGCTGTGCAAAGTAGGTTAGACTTTCAAGTAGGCTTATTGTCCCTTTTAGTGATTAATGAAGTAGATGATGCTCTTCATGCAGAAATCTCTATTATTAATGCTATTGATTACAAAGGCATGGGGCTTATGGAGGCCTGCTCTAATGAGTCCCTTTCAGGGATGGGTTAATATTACAGGATGTGGTTATGTGGTTGAAATGTGCATAGTCAAATGTGCAGTTATGTGGAATAAATAATGCATAGTGAAACTGCTAATAAAACTAATGCACTTAAAAGAGCTGGAATGTTGTTCACCTTTTTTTGAATTTGTAGATTTGTGCAGCTAATTTTGGTGACATTTGTAACGCAGTTGGGCAAGAAGCCACAGAAAGACTGCTGGTATGTAAAGAGCAAAATCGATTTTCAGGATTTGTATTTCTTATTTCAAAAGGCTTAATAATGAGTACTGTTGTTATCTTGTCTGTAAATTAATCACTTTTATAAATGTAATTGACAGCATATATATAGAAACATATACTCATGCTTTAGAATTGCTGACAGTAATCAGACAAATTAAATTACAATTTCAGGAAAAATAAGCCATTAAAAATTCCTCCTATTCTTTCCTAATGCCTATAGTTATACTTAAAATTCTAATAAAGTCAGTGGGAGACCATTTTTCCAATTTCTTCAACTAATACATGTTTTCATGACCTGTCCCTGTTCCAGTATTCTTTGCTTATTTTATTCTCTTGAGTTATCATTGCCTCTAGTTTCCAAACAAATAACTTGATAGTGAGTTGCTGCAGTCTTTGTTTAGTCTTTAATGAGTCTTGGTTTTGCTTATTTTTGGCAGATTCCCAAGTTCTTTGAACTCTGTTCTGATAGTGTTTGGGGAATGAGAAAAGCTTGTGCTGAATGCTTTATGGCAGTATCTTACACCACGTCCCCAGAAGTTCGTAGAAGCAAACTATCCCCGCTGTTTATCAGTCTTATTAGTGACACTTGCAGATGGGTAAGTAACTCAGTAATTAATGCATAGTCACAGGCAGATCATGCACAAATAATGGTAAGTCGGAAGAGCGCTTTAAAAGTTCTCTGAACTGAATTTGCTGAGATTAGTCCACTGTACTAAAAGTTAATATCCTCTAATAAGGTAGTATCTTATTTTTCCTATCTTTTTTTTTTACTACTTAAAAAAACTGTTGACAGAAAGTGTAAATGCTCTTCTGAGAATAGGTTGCTTGTGTTGAGAGCATTCCTTGAAGTAGACAGGGACATCCTTGAAATTTTTAACTCCTAAAAAAATTTCTTTACTCTGGTTGTAGATACATGTTTACTAATCTAACATCCTTTGCTTAGGTGTCACTTGATAATTGGTTATATTTGGTATTAAATGAAGATGTTGCTGCAAGAATCAGTTGGTTCTTAGTAAAAAAATGGAACCAAGTTGTTGTTTTTTAGCATTAACTCTGTAGAAGTTGCATGAATCCTGACTGTCTTTATATACTATCACAGGTTCGTCAGGCTGCTTTTCAGTCTCTTGGCCCATTTATTTCTACCTTTGCAAACCCTTCAAGTGCTGGTCTTTACATTCGAGAAGATGGGACGCTGAGTATCCGACCATCAGCACAAGATGTGAATTCCAACTCCTGTCAGCCAAGCAACAGTATAACTTTAATGTCCTCCAATACAAATACTACATCATCCAGGTAAAATTATGGAAAGGATGTGGGGCAGTTGAAGGGAGGGAAGAAGATAATTCTTCTACTTGCTCTTCAGGACTGAATATCTCAACTTGAGAATATAGTTCCAGAAAATGTGAGGTTGCACATGTCTATTTGAGTGTAGCCACATTGTTGAAAAAATCACTTTGGCCGCACAGGAGGCTGAAGGGAAAACTGGTGAAGTGGAGCATCATGGTAAATTCTGTCTTTCTACAGTGAAAATAAGGTTCTGTAGTCAATGTTGCCTTTTATGAAGTATTTCACTGAAAGCTCTAAAATACTCTGTAACAATGCTTTTATTTGGATAACTCTGTGTGTATGTATCTGTTACCAGTTCAGAACAGCCAATGGAAATTAAACTGGAATCCTCAACTGAAGAGGCTTCAGCTGAAGTCAATACCAAGCGCTCCGAGAACCTAAACAAAGATGCACGGGAAGAAAATTCAGGTTTTTGTACTAAGTCTGAAGATGTATCTCGATTGCCTCAGGGTGACGGAGTCACTGCTGGTGTCACAGAAGTCGCTAAGGACAATAGTTTTCCTGGAATGAACTTAAGGCTACAGTCAGAGGATGTATTTAATACTTTTCTATACTGGCGCCCTCCTCTGCCTGATATAAGTCAGGATCTGGAGTTGCTTCAGTTCAAGACTGAAAAGCACAAAGATAGTTGCTCTGTGCCTTGTAATAACTGTGTTGCTAGTAGTGAAATAAAAAGAGTTCTAGAAAGCTTACAGGAGCACATGGATGATCCAGATGTTCAAGGTGAGACTCTTAACAGTAATATGTTTTCTCTGAGCAGATTTTCTCTTAGCCTTTACAAAGTCATTGACTACTAATTGATGTTTTGCTAGTATACCATTTCTGTGTGCAAGACTGGGCATCTTATCTTTTCAGGTTAAGAACAAGTTTAATGCTTCTAAGTGCAGGAGGGAGACTAAACGGTTGTCTTTTACTTCATACAGCTCAGGTCCAAGTGTTGTCTGCAGCTCTTAGAGCTGCTCAGTTTGATTCTGTGGGTGACTGTGAGACCAAAAAAACAGAAGAAGGCAGGGGCAAACTTAAGAAAATTATTTTGGATGAAGTGCCTGTTTCATGTGCTACCTGCAGCCAGATGGAGGAAGACACCCTTTCATCCCTTGCCTGCCAGGATAACATCAGTGACCAGTCCACCACTACTAAACTGAAAAGCACAGTAAGTATGCGTGGTGCTCCATGCCTGAAATGAATTCTTGACAGCAGAAGTATTGTGTGTGTTTATGTAGTCCTTGGTATAATTGACCCACTTCTAATCTGAAGTGTTTGAACATTACTACACTAACTATTGTATGCTACATATTTTAATTAAACAAGAAAAGTAAAAGCTACTAAGAGCTATTTGTTTGCAAACAAATTAGCTAAGAGTTAAAGTTGTGCAGTCCTCTTGGGTTTTTATTTGTTTGGGTTTTTTTCTGATGAAATGCACCGATTATGGTTTCGCCTCTTCCTGTAATGAATCTAAAATTAGTCTTTGATCTCTAGACAGGAGGATGAATCAGGTGGTGACATATACACAGTTCCTTGTTACTATTTCTTGATTATAATGTACAAATGAGAGTAAAAAAAAATAGTTGGCACAGTATTAAATGTTGGTGGCAATAACTGTGGAATCTAAAGCAAAACTCTCCTTCTCTATCAAAAAAAGTTGCACATAAAACCTGCATGGACACAAATGGAAAATACTGTGTGAGCTTTTGAACTTTTGTCTTTGGTCTTTTAAACCTTTCTATTATTTTGATTGTGAATCGGTGTATGCTTCATAATGTGATAGGCTTGGGACCTTCAAGCAATCTGTTCTAAAATAAGGAAGACTTTTTTTGTGGTATTGACTGACTTGGAGCAACTGCTAAGCTGCCTTGTTTAATATAATTTAAAATCATGCCAAGGACAAAAACTATTTAAGAGTGTAGCAAAAAAGTAACCACCTGGAATCTCTGAATGCTGTGTTTATTGCACTAAATTAGATTGGTTTTTTAGTAGTAAACCTAACTACCATTCCCTTTGCTGCTTCAGTCTTAATAGTGTTTGCCTTAGCGCACAACTCTGTCTTTTTGTACTTGTATAAATGCGTTGTCTGTGCAAGGCTATTCTGTATCTGAATTGTGTTCTTCAGTGTGGTGCTTTGAAATACCTCGAACAGCAGTAAGTCTAATTCATTTCACTAGCTAGTATGTCCTTTTTGCAGGCCTCGGAGGAACAACACAGAGAAACCAGTGTATTTTTAAAGAAAGAGCAAGAAAATAATCCACCATTTGAAGATAACAAACCAAAATTACAGGTGATTTAAAATAGCATCCAACTGCTGTAGTAGAATAGTGGATACAGTTCATCTTTATCACAGTGACAGCTTCTGCAATTGGTCAGTTGCAGAATGAGAATAAATGCTCTGGGCATTTGAGGAGAACCCTCTCTTAAAGCTGGAAAGCTAGAAAGTTCTCTTGCTTTTTAGGCACCTTAGAGGTGATCTGTGCAACCAAGGGCAGACACTGACTATACTGTTTTGTCACTGGATTTACTGTTTGTCTTCAGCAAAGAAGAAAGTCTTAGTTTGGCTTGAAGCCACATTTTTATAAAGTATTAATTACTATTCATCGCTGATTGCTCTGTCCTACTGAAAGGGCAAATAACTGTAGGGGTTGTTTACACTTTAAAGTTAGCCCACAAAAGGGGCATCGTGCCACTGTTTGTGTTTTGCTGCCAGCTGGTTGGTAGCCAGAGAATACTGTAGCACAACAGGTGTGTTTTCTTTCTGATCTTAAAATGTGTGTGACTGATGTACTGTCTGTCTCTGCAGGATATCATACCCCAACCTTTGTTAGACCAGTACTTGTCGATGACTGACCCAGCACGAGCCCAGACTGTTGATACAGAAATAGCCAAACACTGTGCCTATAGTCTTCCTGGAGTGGCCTTAACGCTAGGCAGGCAGAACTGGCACTGCCTGAAAGATACATATGAGACGCTGGCCTCAGATGTACAGGTAAATTAAAAAATGAATAGTGTTTTAATAATGTATTAGAATTGTGAATAGTTCTTTTGTTCCATTTGTAGCACTGAAGTTATAATGATTAAACGTACTGAACTACAAATTCAAGATTTAAATCAGACTTCATAAATATAATTAAGATTTTCTGCTATGAGAAAAGGAGCCCTGTTTCTTCTGCTCTCAGTTCTCACACAGGTGTAGTTCAAAAGCTTCTCTGTTTCAGTTATGTTTCCTAACCTGGCTTGCTTCTTAAACTGTTTGCAGTGGAAGGTACGTCGGACGCTGGCTTTCTCCATACATGAACTAGCGGTTATTCTGGGGGATCAGCTAACAGCTGCTGATCTGGTGCCAATTTTCAATGGATTCTTGAAAGATCTGGATGAAGTGCGGATTGGTGTCCTTAAACATCTGTATGACTTCCTGAAGGTACGAAAGTGTCATTTAATTTCTCAAGATATTTTTTTTCTGACCCCATTATATTGAGAAGTGTAGGTATCAAAATCTAATGATGCCAATTCATGTGTCTGTTGTTCTTTTTTTAAGATCTCTCACTTCTGTCTCATTTCCCAACAAAATATCAAAACTGATACCCTTTGTAAACATGGTTGTGAATGTTCCTAGCGGTTGTAAAGGAATGTTAGTATTTTGTGCAGTCCAGCTGGCAAGTTTGACCGTTAGCAATTTGTGTGTGGGGCTGGGAAAGAAAGAACAGATCCTAGTGGGCTGCTGTGTGATGTTTTAAACACAAAACTTTAGTTTTGGGTTGCTTGGTCTTATGCCCAGAGATATCAGTTTTGTGTGTCTAGGCATTCAGCTGACTGTGCACAATATTTAGTGAGCATCTTGTGAATAACCCCTTGCTTTTGAGCTGGAAAATGCACATGGGTGTGAACAGAGGAATGCACTAGAGAACTGCAAGTGTTGAATTCTATGCTAGTAATGTTTTTCCTTTAGTTACTTCATGCAGACAAAAGACGAGAGTATCTTTACCAACTTCAAGAATTTGTGGTGACTGATAACAGCAGGAACTGGAGGTTTCGTTACGAGCTGGCAGAGTACGTAATTTTTGTTAACTTCTGATCTTAATCTATCTTACTAACTTGGAGATAGATGATTACATTCAGAAGCTAGCACACTCTAGTTGTGAGCCAAAAGATAACAACCATTCTTTATTAAGGAACTAAATGTAAAAACCATTGGTGGTTGGGTTTTCTTAGGGGGCTTGGGGTGGAGATTTTGGTGATTTCTGGACTTAAATGTCTGATTATACCAAAACCTGGTTTTCTTGCAGCTCATGAAGTCTGACAATCTGATAGCGAGGTTTCAGATTTTATTCACTTCCAGGTTTCCTTGTAAAAATCGGTGATGTGCCTAGTCATTTTTCAAATGAGTTAAAAATGAAAACAGTTCTTAAATTAGTTTTTATTTGGTATTTCCTTATGACTGGGTGTGTAATGGAGATAGAAAAAGAATTGTAGGATGTTATTCGACAAGCCTTGTTGATATCGGAAGCATCCAAAGAATGTTTGCAAGCATAGTTTGCGACTAAGATTCAACCTTCATGTTTATCTCATCACGGTGTTTGGGCTATTGAGGATTTACCCTCCTGTTGTATTTTGGCACAAGCTGGATCTCTCTCTAGTGCAGGATGGTACAGGAGTTCCCTGACACCTAGTGGAGAGCTGTTGTGTTAGTGGTCGGCTTGAGTGTGGCGGGAAGGAGTTTTGGTGCAGTACCAAGATACAAACTGTTTTCTGCAATGTTTTCTACACTGAAGTATATCTTTCATTTTTACTTTGCAAGAATCTACAGGATGTTAGTCTGAAATTGCAAAGAAATTTTCTATGTACTACTGTTGGTTCATTGGTGCATCTAGTTTAGATAAAAGTTCCTCTTGGACTCCTCGATGGATTAAGTTGTGTATGTCTTGAATGTGCATGCATCTTTAAAGAAAAACAAACTGTTCAAGTGCTTTGTAATAACCATGATGTATTTGAGGCTCCAAATGGTCCTTCCCTACATTTAAATGATGGTATAATTGGAGCATGTTAGTGTTGCACTTTCTAGAATTAATCTCTTTTTGTGTTTCAGGCAACTGATCCTGATACTGGAACTCTATAATCCTAATGATGTCTATGACTACTTAAGACATATTGCATTGACTCTCTGCTCTGATAAAGTTTCGGAAGTTCGGTGGATCTCCTTCAAGCTGGTAGGGGATTTGGCTCACTTCCTACTAGGGGAGGAGGAGGAAAAAGAGCATTGAGAGGAATACCTGAAATTACTGCGCTTTCTTGCAGACAAGTAGAGTGCATACAGACATGTTTTGATAAATATGGAAAAAAATAACGTGATGAACTTTATAACATATTTTGAGTTGTCAGACTTGCACAGTTACTAAAATCTTCCTTTGTTGGTTCTATGTGAATAAGTGTGTTTTCAACTGGATGAAAACCAGGATACAGAAAACTTGTGAGACCTTTCCCCAGTTCTGGGAGAGGAAAAAAAGTTGCTCTGTAGGGTTCAAATGAAAGGATGCTCTTAAACATCTAAAGGCTAGAAGTAATGTCTTATCTCTTCTTTTTTCTCTTCTGTTTCCTCTTCCTTTGTTTCACAGGTTGTAGCAATATTACAGAAGTTCTATGGAAACAATGCAAGTGCACTGGGATTAAATTTCATTAATGAACTCATAGTGAGATTTCGTCACTGCTCCAAGTGGGTTGGAAGACAAGCTTTTGCCTTCATTTGTCAGGTTGGAACGTGCTCTCTCTGTGTTTCTGTGTGCACGTTTAATTTGGAGCTAGTTTGATGCTTCCCAGCAATATGGACAAAAGTGAAATTTGGGCTCCAGAATTGTTGTAATTCTTGTAGTTCTGTGCATTGAGAAATGACAGTGGCTGAGTTGGTCTGGTCTCAGTAGCGGTTTGTGGCTATCCAGTCTAGAAGTTGTTGTCCTTGTTTTGTTCTGTGGCTCCAGCTGAAATAGGTGATCCTTCTGCTTTCCAGTATCCCAGTAGAAGTCAAGAGTTGAGTCCTAAACAGAGATGCGTTTTGTAGTGTTTTAATATGCTGGGGTAAAGGTTCACAAGACCTCTTCGAACCACAAGTGGGTGCCAGGTACCACTATCTGTTTCCATCTTTACTAACATTTACCTATCCCCGTCCAAACCAAAAGTGCTTGCCTTACTGGTGAAGAGGATCAAGGGTTGAATGTTGAAAGGCAAAAGGATGATGATGGGCAAGAGAGTTGAAACTGCTTTTGTTGGGTCATCTTCAGGTGAACTTCAGAATGGCAAGACATATTTTCATAGCAGTGTTTAAAAGGTTGTACTTACTTCACCATCACGGGGTGTTCTTCAGATTTAAAAGGTGTCTTTTTAATAGGCCAAATTAAAGGCAGGATGGAAAGGAATGACAAGTAGTATATCTTTAACATAAAACTTATGTTATGTGTTTATCCTGTAGGCCGTAGTAGAAGAAGAATGTATGCCTGTGGACCAGTTTGTTGAACATTTGCTCCCTAGTCTTTTAAGTCTTGCTTCAGATCCTGTGCCAAACGTGAGGGTTCTACTTGCCAAGGCCCTGAGGCAGACGTTGCTGGAGAAAGGTCTGGTTGTTACTTTCCTTTGAAAGAATGAAGGTCTCCTGAATGCTGTCTTTCCCCTGCCTGTGTAGGTCTCTGTAAATTGGCTCAACTGGTACAAGGCTCTTTGGTTCTTTTTATACCAAAAACAGAGCTGTACACTGTGGTTTGGGGTACTGCATTTAAATTCAGATTTAGAAATGCGTGTTCCAGTGTTTTTCCTGTCTGTGAGGATTTGATCTTCCTCCCTGAAGGGGCCTGCGCTGGGGCGCTGCCATGAGCTGCCACTCGAGGGCAGCAGGCTCTCAGCAGTGAGATGTTCTGCTGCCTGTGGGTTTGGCATTTCTGCTCTGTATGGCACAACAGCTTTGCTTGAACATCACATTACATTGCTTTGTATTTTAAACCTTTATGTTAACAAAGTAATTGTCTTTGGGTTCCTTCAGGTGAAGCGTTGCACCATTTCCTGGAATGGTTTGCTTTGTCATTTGAGTCTTAGGCTAACAGTTATATCAGGAAATAATCTAATTTTCTGTTTTGCTGTATTGCAATTCCTCAAAAACAATGCAGTCAGCTGATCTCTGATTATTTGGAGGAAGATGTACAGGAATCTCCTCTTTTGTCTTTTTCAGAATAAAGTATGGTGAATATATTGTAAAGCAATGTATAGTGGTAGTTTCCTGAGCTTGCTTTTACTTGTTGATGTGTTTCTGCTTAGGGCTCAGCAAAAAGAGTTTATTTTAGAAATACCTAAGTAACTAATAAGATGAGTTAGAGACCACGTATTTCTTTCTCTGTTGGCTTCCTTAGCTTGCTGTAGTTTCTCTGAGGAGCCTGCAAGCTGCATGAGCTGCCCCAGATGTTTTGACTTTGCTCTACTTGTGCCCTAGGGTTTATTCCTTTGGCTTTGATTAAAATTGCCTTTTCTCCCCTTTTTCTAGCTTACTTTAAAAGTGTTGGCAATCCTCATCTGGAAGCTGCAGAACAGACCATTCTAGCCCTGCAGTCTGACAGAGATCAAGATGTCTCTTTCTTTGCCACCATAAAATTAAAACAGGGTAACATGGACAGTACAACCATTGAAAAACAAAACTGATGTGTTCTTCTGCAGTAAACACTGAACATTAAATGGTTCACGGTTAGTATGAATAATGCGGACAAGTAAGGGTTTTCTTACCTGCTTGAGCTGGAAAGGGTTTGTTGAAAAATGTTATGGTCTTCATTTCATGATGTCCCTTTATCTGCAGCTGTTTATCTGATACGGATGAGTAATTATTTCTGTTTCACTCTTTGTAAATATGGGCGATAATTCCGCTCTCACCTGCATTCAAGTTTTGTCTGTAGTCTTACAGAGTTACTTAGTGTTTCAGTCTAATTACAATCGATGTTTCAGTTTGTAACAGAACATTTCCAGTAGTAGAGCAGTCTGTTATAAGCATAAAATGGTTTCTAAACCTTAAAACTTTATTATAGCAAACTTACATGAAGATATTCTTTCCTTGCTTTTATTGTAGTTTTTGTATTGTTTCCAGTATTACATTTTAACTGAAAACAGTGTATATATGTGAATAGTTTTAACAAAAGGCAATTAAGAACTTAATTCTGCATTAGTGGAAAATGCTCAAGAATTACTTCATTTTATAAATTTTTGTTCCTCTGCTAGAGTTGAGGCATGGTACATTTTTACTTAGTATTATGTGGTATTTTTCACACCACAGAGCTCAATGTTTTTTTGCATATTGTTGCTTTTCTATTAATTTGTTACTTCTGAGCTAGACTCTTACAAGTGTTAGTGCCTCTCCTTTTTACCGCTGGCTTGTACTCTCTTGTAGAGAGTGAATTTCCCAAATGGAAAATGAACTGTACTGCCCTAGCAACGTTCCCTTCATTTTAGGGAATCGGTTCCTGCAACAGGTGCTGTATCCCTAGAAGGGCATTACCAAAACTTACAGGCTTAAGTTTGTTTTGCCTGTGCCTTGTTTGAAAACACTTTTTAACCATATCCCAAACAATCTGCCACTTTCTTGCTAAGAAATGAAGGAACTCTAAATTCTGGAAAACCCCAAATAACAGATGTTTTGGGTACAGGCAGAGATGCAGTTTGGTCTGCAACTTCTGTTTGTTGTGTGGTTAGGTTTGGGGCAAACAACAAATGAAAGTTACAGAGATCGTGAAGCTTAAGTTGGGCATTTTCTGTGTATTTAATCGGGTCTTTTGGAAGAAAGAAGGAATATACAGGTCAAACATGGTTCTGTTGATAAAATTGAAGAGCTTCTGATAAGTTTGAGACATGGAAGGTAGACGTGTTTTGGTGGATCCTGTCCTCTGTGTGTCAAATCTGCAGATAACGTGGTGCCTGGAAAACAAGCTGTCTCTGTTTTGGGTTGTGAATTGGAACATTCTCCTGTTCAAAAACTAATGCTTAAATAGTAAAGAAATGGTTTCATGTAATAAGTTACTTTCTCTGTACACAACAACTTTGTCATAAATAGACCTGTGTAAATATTTCCTCCTATTTCACTGCTCTACTAGTTAAGTAGCTCACATGAATGAAGGTATTTATGGAAATTGTTTCTTTTCTTGTTTTGTTTTAAATCTGGCCTCTCCGCAGTAGAGTGAGTAGGTTCCTCAGCCTGGTTCTGTATTTCTGGAAGGCATGGTTTTGTATAAGTTTAACAAGTTTTGTATTATATGTACAGTATTTGTAACTATTTGCTTTCTTGTGAGATCACAAAATGCGTTTTGGAAGTTGTGGGCAGACACATAGCACTGCTGTTACAGCTCACAGCGTGAGCTCTGTAACCTCTGCAACATTCTACATTAATTTTGTACAAATTTTTTTTATAATTTAAAACAAATGCTTCTTCAGTACAGACTTTTATGACTGCAATTTCTTAACAAAGACCTCTCAAGTTAATTTTTTCTAGTTCTAATATCTTTTTCTAATGCTGGCATTATACTGGTATTTTCTAATGGTTCAGATTTTCTAAAGCCTTTCCGACAAGGTTTCACTAATGTTTATTTTTATCAATTCATTAACTTTCTCGGCACCGAACAAATTTTGTGTATATGTAATTATGTTTGAAATGTACTGTATATAAATTAAATACTTTGAACATTAGCGTAACCCAGGTTTTTGTTTGTCAGATAATCTTAAATAGTTACCTTTATTGCAATAATCCCCTGGGAAACACAAGCTTCTGTTTGCTTTAGCATGTTTGGTTAGTGTTCACTAGGAGTTTTTGATTAGAATACACATAAGCAGTAAGCCACCAGCTATAGAAGTTCACTAAAAGGCTAGGCCAAGTTCTTTGGTTTTAACAGTGTTTTGGTACCTCTCTGGCTCCAGAAATCATGGCTGTTTTAGATGATACAATTTCAGTTGTGTTTAAAAATCTGGTTAAAACTCTCCAGTTGCATGCACTAAAGGGGGGCATTGTAGTTTTTGAGTGGTTTTTTGTAGACAATATGCGGGTCTTTAAAACAGATTTACCCTCAACAATGTTTGTCTTTTGTTTTAGTTTTAAACTAGAAGTGACTCTAGCATGACTAAAGACTGCACATCTTGTACTAGACATCTGTATGCAACGCGGAGTGAAGCAGTGTGCTCACACACAGTTCTCTAGGTTGTTTAAATTATGCACAAATTCAGATTTATAAAGCAGATGGAGCCAGGTTAAGTAGTTGATCCACTTTCACGGCAGCAGTGAGAATATCACTTCTAAACGTTTCTATCTAAGGAACAGGAAAGTGACCTTAGTGGGCGCAGTATTGCCTGGATGCCATAGGAAATGGACAGGCACTTGTAATCCAAGGAGTGTTTGTTGCTTAGAACTGGACTCGTCGGCGTCTTGTGTATGATGCACACATGGCATGGGTCATTATGGTGCCCTAGTGGCGGCTGTGCAGCACGCAGTGGTGGTCAGAATCAGACTAAGGGGGGGACACTCTGGAAGTGTCACTTGTTTGTCAGAATATAGAGAATCTATGTAAGTTTGTATTTAACTCAATAAACCCTGTGACTGTTTTATTATCCAACTTGTGGTAATGGACTTTTGTCACGTGGGATGTGAGTGCATTTTTTGGTTAATGAGACACCTCCCCAGCATCATTGTCATCCCCCAAACCAGGGTAAATGTGGAATTCATTGTATTGTGTCTGTGTTTTTTCTTAGTTATCTTAAAACATCACTGGAAGACTGAGATTATCAGTTCGTGGGTGTTTTGGTGAGGCTGAGTGACCTGTCTTATGACGAGAATTGGAGGCAGAAACATTTCAGAATCTGGCCACAGTGACTCCAGAGTAAGAATGGGACTTGATACATGGCAGTACTGAAATCAAGAGTAGAAGACATTTCCTGATTCGCTCACTTCATGTTGTGCTAGCTCACAGATTACCTTGAGCTTGCAATCATATTGTGTCTCATTAGTAAGAAAGCTTTGATTGCACCACAGAAAATTTCTTCTTTGATAAGAGGATATGCTGCTTGCTTGATTTAGGACCGAAATGTTGTCTCAGCAGAAGCACAAGGTACTCTAGCTGATTTGTACTGTAAACCTCCAGGCCTGAACAGATGTGGTCATGAAATATCCTTTGGCACCTCTTAAAGAACTGTTACCTCCATCGCCCTGGCCAAATTCCAGGCTGGCTAATCACGTTCTGTTCCTCTGCGTTTCCCCAGCCAGTGCGAGCAGATACTGCAGGATTCTTCACTTCTTTTCGTTACCCATTGTGTCTTGTTGCAGTTAACTGGCAAACAGCTTTTCTGCCTTGTGCCGCAAATGGCTTGCATTTTACTATTGGGCAAATCGGGATTTTTGTTCTGTTTTCCCTAATGTTTTGTTCTTTGCGTGTTAAAGTTTCTTCTTAATCGGGTGTAGAGCAGGAACCAGAAGGATGTGCCACAAAGACAAATGAGAGCCCTATAGAAAGCTTGTTGGCACAGATTTCCAAATGAAAAAACTTATTTTCAGGACTTAGCTGAATAGGTGTTCTAATAATGTGCTTCCACTATTTGATGAGAAAACCACGGTGCATTGTGGAAAAGACATAGCCTGACACAGAAATGGTTTCTCAGGAAGAACAGCAGCAGGAGGCAACTGGAAATTGTTTCTCAGAGGCCTCTTGGCAACACTTTAGAACTAATGTGTTTGGCTTTATTACCAAAAAAAAAGCTCCTTCTGGAAAAGAATGGGATGCGGGACTGTTTCCTGTGGCAGCTTAGGTTTGAGTTGTCTGCTGCAATTAAGGCCCAAAGTCTCGCCTGCCTCCTGTGGAACTTCGGCTTACGTGGCCAACACCATCTCTCCCCTTCCCCAAAAACTCCAGCCGTTGGCCAGTTTCCAACGCATTTAAGAGAAGGACAAGGACTGCAAGAAGAAATGTATTGAGCACTCTAAAGTAGACTAGCTGTTCTTCCTGAGTGTAAGGACTTTCTGCGCTGGAGACATTCATGTTGCAAGACAAAGTTTCTGATGTTTTCCTTCCCTCTTTGAGTCCCAGTTATTTATTGCTACTTTATTATCTACAAATGCACTAGTTCTGTGGCTCTGGTGTTTGGACTTTTTTATTGTTTTGCAGCTTAATAAACTAACTTTTCCCCAGAAATCTGGTTTGCACACTGGACGGGCCTTTGGGTGGCTGAGGTCATTTGGTTCTTTTGAATGAAAGGATGTTTACTAATCACTTATTTTATCAGTGAAAGTGGGTGATGATGAGGAAATCCTACCTTGTCTACAGCCTGGCCTTCTCAAAGTTTGTCCCCATTAAAGGACAATGTCTTTTCCCAGTAATGAGAACTCCCAGTACAACAGTAACACAATACCTGGCTACAGCAAAGCTAGCACTGTTCCCCTGAATGGAACAAAGACTATTCAGTTGTGTGAGCTGAGGGCAGGAGAAGTTGTTCGCTGGGCAGGCTTGTTAATTCCGCTGAGTAAAGTGAACACACTAAACCACTGTGTCTGCCTTCAGAAAGCGTGGCACGTTGTGGCCCGCAGGTGGCATTGCCTCCTTTCCTGTGCCTTGTTGTGCTCAAACGATAGGATTTTTTTTTTTTTTTTTTTTTTTGCAATTGCACATTTGCATTCTCAGACCCTCGGCTGCTGTTGGGCTTTTGCTGTCGCAGGCCAGTGCGACTGCACGGGGCTGCTCTGTAGCTCTGTGGCTCAGACAGTGAGGGACTCTTCCCATTTGCTTCCAGCAGAGGAAGAGATGCCCTGGCCCTGGGCCACCCTCCCATGCTGCAGACTGGGCCTTGCAGCAGATGTCTAGTCCCGTGGCCTAAAATACACATGGACTAATATGGTTCTGGCAAATTTCAAGGCACAGTGAGAAACTTCTCCAGAGATCTGCGCTTCATATATAGGTCATTGGGTGGGTTTTGCAGGCTTTAGCAATGAAATACATTCATGTACTGGTGATGCTGCAGCTGAGATGACAACTAACTTGACAGCACAGATCTCAAACACACTCTTAATTTATAGTTTAAATATTTATAGCATTGTTTCCTTGCCAAACTGGCCATTTGGTTAATATGGATTGTAGGAGAGCTTGAGCCTGTCTGCAAGTTCTTTGGAATGCTCCTTGCTAGGGTAATTTCCTAATAGTTGGCAACAGACCAAGGTGATATAGTTTAATGGGTATTTTGGGGGACTGGAAATCCCTAGATCTTTAATCTAGTTCTGGCCCTGACTGGCTTTATTGCCTTGGGCAGATCAGTTAAGGGTTATTTTATATGTAGGACAGCTTGTCTGCCGCAGGAGGGCGTGGGCAAAGTTGATGTGCATCAAAGTGGCTAATTATGATTGTCCAGTGCTTGCTTAGTGTCTCCAACATTTTAAGCTTTGAAAGCTGAGGGTTCCTGAAGCCAGCAATGGGATGAAGGGACTTGCCTATCTGTTTCCAAAGTTTCTTAGCAATCTTGACCAGTTTCCCTTACTTTGATGTTTTTCCAAGGAGTGCAACATTTAACTTTGAATTAAACACAGAAGAGGTGGTTCTCAGTGGGAACGGAACACTCCTGAGAACTTGGCCTACTTTTTGCTTTGGAAGACCTGTGCGTAATCAGAGGACTACAAATAGCTAACATGAGTTGTTCTTGTCTCGTGTCAGAGCACGTCCAGGTAATTGGTGAATTTTACCCTCAATACTTGAGGTTGTGTTCCACCCCAGTGCTTGGGAGTAGCTAAATCCAAGATGTGATCATATTAGGGTCCTATGGTGCAGCATTGTCTTTTGTGTATAGGCAAAACAGGGATCAGAAAGATTGCTGGCTTTGAACTTGGATACATTTGGTTTATATCCCTTCGGGGAGAGATTCCAGCTAATGATGTGGACTAAGAATTGACTTGCATGCTCTGCTCCCAGCTTTCCTTTATGTGCATGGAATGAATGAAAGCAAGTTGCAAAGACCTGGCCCTATAGGAAAGGCTGCAAAGCAAGACAGCACATTCCCAAGCAAAGGTGCCCTGTATTCCAGGAAAAAAAGAAGGGGGAGATTGGAATGTTTCCATGTATGTTTCTTGTCAGTCCCAGACAGAAATGCAGAGTCTTGCTCAGGGTAAGCACAGTAAGCGTGACATGGCAGGGATCCAGGCATGTGGCTGCGTAGCTCAGAGACAGATAGTTTAGTCTGTTCTGGGAATTGTTTCCCTGTGCTCAAAATCCTCAGCTTCCTGCAAGTTAGTCCCTAAGCCTAGCTTCCATGTTAGTCAGATTAAAATACTACCGTGGAATGCTTTAAAAATGCAGCTGTATCCCCTAAACTTGCCTGCCTCATTCAGGGTGGTGGGTTGGATGGATGCCTCAGTCAGAAAGCAGGGCTTGGTGCCTTCCTTGGGTGCTCCCTGCCGCTACATGATGTGC
The DNA here is from genome assembly GCA_033459285.1 of Clamator glandarius. Classification (NCBI taxonomy): domain Eukaryota; kingdom Metazoa; phylum Chordata; class Aves; order Cuculiformes; family Cuculidae; genus Clamator; species Clamator glandarius. The sequence goes on along the minus strand of JAUNZM010000055.1, from coordinate 3,878,651 downwards.
TCCGAGAACAGCATGCATGAACCAAGAATGGACACTAAGAAACAAAAAACACAGACTGAGGCTGTAGAGTGGTCTGAAAAATATCCCCTTACTTGAGCTTCTTTGTACATGGAAAGGTCTTTGGGATGATTGTTTCAATCCTTTCTTGCTGCTGCTTTCCTTTTCTTGAGTTTAAGAGGTTGCAAGCTAAAAGGAAATACCTTCATTGCTGTTTGGATTCACCTGAAGTTACCCAGCCTGCACCCGTCGAGGTGCTCTGTGGGACACCGTTACCATTCTGGTATGAAAAATCCCTCTTTGCTTTTCCTGAGCCTCCTCTTCCCAGTTGCATCCAGTTGTGAAGATAATCTAACCAGCCTTTCAAAGGCAGCAGCCCTGGATTCCTTTGGAATTGATACTTGGACTTAGTCTCTCACATCTAAGTCTATAAATACCCCTTGTCATTCAATTCCTTATTTTAATCAAGTAATAAAGCAAGGTCCAGAACTACGGGAGGTGCCACTTCTTAAGCCAGTTACTGTGATTCCATTGGACACAGAGCAATGATTATGTGTGCCAACATCAGTCTGAACAAATGAACACAGAATTCTTTGAGGGGATGCATTCATGCTGTCATTTAAACTAAATTTTCTCAAACAGGTTTTAGTCTGATGTTTAGTTGTGTGAATTAAAGATACAGTTCTTAAATAACTTAAGATCACAAATTTTATGGAAGTGATCAGTAGACAAGTATAAAGGATGTGCTGCTGTCATTTTGCTGAGCAGCTGAATATTGCAAGCAGGATTATACAGGAAAGTCTTTTACAGAAACCCTTTATTCTTTCTTCCTATTATCTGTCTAGACTGTCTAATCTGTACACAGGCTTCTGGAAATGAGGAGAGGATTTGTAGTTGCTTTTATACAGCATGCTGTGTGCCTCTGGGAAAGAAGGGCGAATGTCCTGGAGAGAAATGGGACATCCTTACGACAAGAATGGCAGAAAATTCTGTCCTACGTGATTATGTAGTTGAAGACAAATACCAATTATTTTTTGCTGGCAGCTGGAGACTTATCCTTTGGATAGAACAGAGCAGCAGTCACCAATGTGTTGTAACTGGGAAACAGATCGGTGTGCACTAATCCAAAATTTTATTGGGACAAATTAGAGGAGAACTAAGGTCTGGGTGAGACAAGCCCTGTGCCCTTCTGGTTTGGGGAGAAAGGCAAATTCAACCTAGAAGAGACTCCTAAATTAACCAGAGGAAAGGAGAGAAGGGCACAGCTGACGAAGGACCATGCAAGGATAGTATTGCTCTTTATCCAAGTTCATAAATGCCAGGAAGGCAAATAAACTATTTACACTGAAGGAAACTGCTGGGATAAGATGACCAGAAATCAGAATACGTTTTGCAGGCCTTGCTGGGGAGGAGCAGGAAGGCAAACAGACCTAAACAAAAGTGTGTGCCTTTAAGAGTACAACAGCCTGGAAAACTGTTTGGATTGGATGGCAGCATTGCTGGATACAGGTTTTATTTGTTGCAGTGTTATAGTTGTTGCTTAAAGTTTCTATTCCTGGGAATAAATATTGGATGTAGACAAAGCAGACACTATTGCCTGTATTAAGGTAACCAGCTGTGCTGTAACATGCACCAGGAATAAACACTGGGGGAGACAGTACTCTGAAAGGCAGAGCTCAGACAGAAATGTGGCTGTTGAAGAGACTGAGGCTTTGGATTACCAAAATCTATGCTTAGCTCTGCCAGGTTTCATACGTGATCTTGAGAGCTTGATTTCTGTCTTTTATAGGATCATGAATCCCTATGAATTTTTTTTCTCTACCCCCATGGCGTGCAAAAACCTATTTCTAGAATGGAAACTGTAATAACCTTTTTAAAGAAGAGAAACACAAACAAGTAGGAGATTTTTGGTTTTGCATTGCAACCTTTACTTTCTTTTATCTGTGCTACAGCACAGGGAAAGGTTTGATCTCCAGCAGACTTTAGTGGGGGCTTGTTAATAAACTTTGGGATCCTCAGATAAAGAAATGAGGAGATCATTATGGAGAAGAAAATGCACTAAAATGCCTTGAGTTTAATTATTCTCGGGGCATGATAAACGTCCCGACTGTCTCCTAATATTGAGAAATCCAAAGCAACTCTTCTGGCAGGACTGTGGTTCCCCTGGATGCAAAAGGCAGTAACTTAAATAATGATGACAAGTGCAGGAATAATTCATCACGCTTTCTTGTTATCAGCTCACCCCCTTTCCTTGCCTGGGCAGAGTCCCAGTATTGCTCACAGCCATCGTGCTGACTGCTGGTCCCCCAGAGCCTTGAGAAAGCCGAGGCTCGGCGAGCCTGGAACAGTCACTGTAGCCAGGGAGTGCCTTGAATGTCTCAGAGCTGTCACCTTTGATACTTTCAAACATCTCTGAAATGTTTGCCAAACATTTCCTCTTTCTCTAGAAATGTTTCTCGTTTCACCTGAGTTACACCCCAAACTTGCTTTATGTTTTCTTTGTCCCTCTGGGCTCCTCCCGTATGGATGGGGCAGAAGAGAGAGGTTTGGTGCTGTTGCCAAAGGTGAGATGGTGTGAGGATGTGCCTCATGGTGAATGGATCTATCTATAAAGGAGCGGAGGTGCGGCAGTGCCTCTGCTGCAGCGTTCCTTTTGGGGTATCCTGCTGCTTTGTGTCAAGCCCTGCAGGTGAACAACGGATCCTCTGCATGATGTGTGTCTCCCACCCACGGGCCCAAGAGCTGTGCTTTGCTTTAGGCAGCAGACAAGCCTTTCCCTCTGCTCCCAGTTTATTTACTACTTTAGTGTTTTGGTTTTTTTTCAAGGAAGATATGGAAGTAATTTCTTTTAAAATGTGCCACTCACTGATGGAACTTGGGTACCTGTGTGGATATGGGTCCCTCCAGACTCGGGCAACACCTGAGCAGAGTTTTGTGCACTGTGTTTTATCAACACTTCAGCAAGCCTGACACCACTGATCTCATCTTACCTGTGAAATACAGCCAGCAGCAGACACTCCTGTGGAAACTAAATATTGGAACTTGAGAGCAAAGACCTGTGATTACTTTGGCAGTGCACAAGTAACTCGTTAGCTCAGTGAATTTTTAAATAGAAAAAAAAGAGCAAGCTTGTTGTTATACCTGTTCCATTTTTATCAATAGTAGTTCAGAAGACTGTGGCAATTGTTACATTCATTTCTTGAAATGAATCAAATGAACAGAAATTGTGAAATGCCAGAATATACGATATAGCTTACAAAACCCAACAGACATCAGGAAACTTGTACTGATTGGGCTCTTAGATGTTGTTTTCCTCTTGCCTTAGGAAAGAGAATTGTAGTCAGCTTGCAATCTCCCTGACATTGTTCATGAAGTAAGGAGACAAAAAGAACCAATGAAACAGAAGGGCTGCAATTTAGTTAATTTTATGCAAAACACAATCGGCATTCAGACTGGGAGTTACCAGGCAGAAATGTATTGACAGAGAAGCCAAAATATTCTCTGTGCTTAAATGGTGAAATAATAAAACAATCTCTGAGCCTCATGTAGGTTTAGGCCAGAGAAGATGCATAGACATCTACACCACTACAGTTAAGATGAACTTGGAGAGACATGATTGAATCCCTGGCATCTTGGCCATGTCTCTATATGGTACCAACCAGTGCAGCTCTGGCGTGATACAAGACGTTATATCAGTAAGGAAAAACAGAAATTACTTTCTTTCACAATGAATGGTTAGAAGAAAGGGTAATTTCTTATACAAGATAGTTGAAAAGGATCTATGCTAGGGAAAGGATGGAGAAGGACGAGCAATAAAGACCATAGTAAAGGACAGAGAGAAAAGGAAAGAAATGCAGATCAGCTGGGGAATGTAATCATGAAGGTGGCAGCTCTGCAGAGCTCTACTTTCTAGTCTCCCAGCTGATGATGGTGGGCATTGATGTCCTGATTTGTATCTTACTTGGCATGACAGGCTCCTGTTAGTGTTAAAGTTAACTAAGCAGACACAAAATATTTTTGTAGGGAAGAATTTGCGCTTTTCTTTCCCAGACTTTGTGCACCCCACTGTAATTTTCTGACTAATCAGTCTGTGTCCTGAATCCCTGAAGGCTCCGGTCTGTCCGTGCCTATAGCAGTACCTGTGTGTGCATGCTTCCTCTGCCTTCCTTTTTTGAATTTTCAGTGATTCTTAAGTTGTAACCAGTAATTGTGTTCAAAGACAACCAGAAGTCGCTTGTGAACTGTTTGAGGATCATGCTAACCATTAACATTTAGAAAGGAGAGTGGTTTGCAGAGGGAAGCCAAAAGCTATTAACTTTCTAGTACGCTTCCAGCATCCCGTTTAGGTTGGTTTAATGCCTAACCTAGGCTGCAATTGAGGTTAGTGCTTTGGTTTTTCCTTCAAGTTCTAGTTCTCCATATGCTGTTCTATTTGCAATGTTTGCTTGACATGACTGTCTAGTATGGTTTGATGGTGTTTTGCTAGGATTCCTGTGTGTACAGGAGCTAATAAAGGAACTGTCAACTCAGAAAGCCTGTCTTAAAATATGGTCCTACTGGCTTGGGGTAAGAAACATAGAGATTCTTTGTCCAAGCCTCCTCTGTGGAATTTGTGATCCTATTTCAATTCCTTTGGTTTCCAGTAACCAAACGACCATTGGGGTCAACCAGAAGTCAAGGTATAAAAATTCATCACTATAAGCCTCCTTACCTATAAGCTGGCCCTATGTTAGAGGAATGGTTTGGACTATAGCTGTTGTCTTGTATCTCCTGATGAGTGTTTGTATGCATAATTCAAATGTGTATGTGTTTGAATTCCAGCTTGTATTGATTGAATTGGCCTCTGATAATAAATAGTATAAATAAATCAGATGGGAGTTAAAGCACTGATGTGCTTGATGGGGAGGGGGAATTAAATTCAGTGCAGTGACCTTGAGCAGAATGTAATTTCAAAAGTGCCTCAAATATGCTGATGGTATAAAATAAGGCTGAGGAAGTTAGAGGGGCAGGCGGGTTGGGGACAGAGGAACAAAACAAACTCATTCAAAATGATTTGGATTTATCAGGATTACAGGCAGATAAGTGGCTTATGCAGTTAGGGAACTGTGAGGTAATGAGGCCAGGGACCAAAAGTAATCAGGCTCCAGTCAGAGTGAGAGCAGTGTGGAATACAGATCAGAGCATGGTGAAAAGGACACGTGCAGCACTGGGGCATGTCTCGTCTCAGGCCAATAGCCGTCTTGATGCCCCTCTTCTTACACTTCTTCACTGCATGGCTGAGACGTGGCTGGTCCTGCTAACAAGGTTCCTGTTCAGCCTGTCATTCTGTGGCTTGGCTTGTAAATAAGCGATGGGTTTAAAATGACCCTTCTTGTGACGGTCTCCAAATACAGTTGTACTGCTTTCTGGGACCAAACCAAGTAAAGCAAAGAGAAAGACGGAGGGAATAGAGCTGTGCCAGCATGAATTAGAGGGACAGAGTCATGCTTTGTCTATTGGTATAAAAACATGCAGGAATCCTTTCATGCTGGTTTGATGAGGCAAAAATCCTTCAAGGTCTACAAGATGCGTGTCTGTTAGTTGCAGATGAGTAGAGGAGAATCCAGCTTTTGATATTACAGGAAACAAGAACTCTAACTGAGCTGCCTAATAGCCCACCACACTGACTTTAGACTAGAAAAATAAGAAAAAGTATTGCTTTGGACTAACGAGCACCCTGCTGGGCCACAGTAAAGCAAAGAGAAACTAGTGAATCTTTCCAGCTGGCTAATCTGGAGGTAGATTCCATGGTTGTGACAGTACTTGTTTTCTTCTGGTTTTCTTTCCTATTTAGTTCTAACATCTATTTTCATTTTTTAAATGTTTGATTTATCCCTTAAATTGTAAGCTTTCGATTTTCCTCAGTTGTGGCCAAGTAGCTTCTGAAACCCAATCAAAGACAGAAATAATAAAAGGAACGGTCTATGTATTGAAGTCTGTTGATGTCTTCCTAGCTTTTTCCATTGTCAGATAACTTTAACCACTCCTGTTTAAAAGCACTTTCTCAAGCTTGACCCATCTCTAAACATAATTTTTATACTTATTTTTCACAGAACAAATTAGATATTTGAAAATGTAATCTTCCTGTCTTATCTTTTAGCGCCCTCATTTAATTTATATCCAGAGTCTCAATAGTTGATATTTTCCAGTATTTTAATATCTAAAGCACATCAAGAACAGTTTTTCTTTGACTCCTCCTTGCTTGGTGCTGCATTATTGTCTAGAAGACATAGCTACGTGTGTCATTTTTCCCGTAGCTGAGGAAGGCAGCGAGGAGCTACAGGGAAAACTGAAATGGGAATGACAGAAGCTAAGGCAAGTCACAAACAATAACTTGATCTCATACCCTAATCCTTATGTCATATCAGACCTGAGCCATGACTGGGGAGTGATGAAAGAATCCCTGGGGAAATAAGAGATGCACTTGGATCTCCTCCTTTTCTAAGTCTCTTCAGGCTTTTTTGGCCTCTGATTCACGCTGCCCAGTTCAATGTCCCTGCCTGGCACACTGGGAGCATGCTGGATGCGCTTTACTCTCATCGAGAGACTCTTATCTTCCTGTGATTGCTTATGTTGTTGTACTAATAATACTGAAAGAAAAATGACATGTGTGTTCTTGTACCCCATGTTTCTGTTATCCATTGGTTCACCATTCTGGCAAACGGTCAGTGTTAGTTAGAACCTGTATCCTGGAGGCTCTGTTATCAGTTTGGGCTGTTGTCACATACTTAGCTAATACCCTGTAGTAATTTTATTTCTTACTCACATGCACACTTAATGTCCTTATTCATTAGACTGAAAAATGTTAACCTTGTCATAGTTGGTGACTGGAAGCAGAAAAGTCCATTTAATTCTCAGGGGAATGAATTCTAATTTTCTGCTTGTCAGAAAGTGACATTTTACATATTTTTTTTTCTCTCTCTTTTTTTTTTTTATTCCACCATTTTAGTGCTAAATTTAAACGTGTGTGTCATAGGAATAGACCTTTTGTCTGTGCTAAACACCCCAAAAGCCTTGGCGGGTATCCAACTCTTGACCAATAGCTGCTGCTAGAGCTCATTTCATGAGAGAATAAGAGGTCAGAGTGAAAAGTTAGAGATAAGAGGTCATTGCAGAGGGCGCATTAGCGTTGCACATCAGAATGCATTTTTTTCCCCCCTAGAAAAGAGATGAAAAGCAGCTCATCTGGAATAAAATATCCAATGAAGAAACAAAATATGTTAATCAAGCAGTCTAGTACTAGTATTTGTCATTAAGATGTGACACCTTCTACTTAATGTCAAAAACTACTGGGAGCTTTTGAAAAATGTGCTGTTGGAAGGCAAGTTGTCTGTAGACATTGAGTTCCCTGTTTTATGAAAGAGAATTACTTGTGTCTGGAAAAATAGATGGCATTTGTGGCAAAGAGAAATAGTCCTCCCATGATTACAGCTGTTCACTGCATTGTTGTCCTGGTGGTCTTATCTCATCAGTGGATATTTTATAAGATTCTTTTTATTTATTTCCATAAGGCTCTTCTGAGGAGGACGTTGTGTGCTGGGAGCTGGATGTTTTTTAAGAAAGAGACACCACTACAAAGCATTCTGAGTCTAAACTGCAAAGATGGATGAAGTAAAAATGAGGGATGGTTATTTTGCTTTTTACAGATGGGAGCTGAAGCAGGGGAGAGTGACTGTTGTGGCTGAAGTCACGCTGGGAGTCCATGGAATTGCATCCTGATCTTTGAAGTCCAATTCCACTATCTTTACCATGTATTGTCTTTCTGTTCCCTTGCTACTGTAGATTTAACAGGCACATATGTAATGAGCCAAACACGTTCTGCATATGTTTAGCCAAATCCTGACCTTAGGGACATGAGGCAAGCTCTCCCTGATCTCGTTAGGGGTGCTTTCATGGCTGGGCTCAACACAAGGAGTGCAAACTAGTGTTGGCATTTATTTGATGAAACATACCCTTCCCGGGCCTGAAGTTCAATTCATCTGCCTGTTTGGTGTTTTGACAAATCTGAGCTTCTCTGTGAGTTCTAGAGAAGAGAGGGCAGGTCAGTGGGTAACACTGCACGGCTGGCTGACTGATCTCTTGTATTGTCTGCACACCTGATGCTGATTAATGATTAGTATGTAACAAATTAATAAACCCATACCACAAATGAATAAACCATCCATTAGAGTGTCCTGTCAAGTCTCTCTCTTCTGGGAAAGGAGACAAAGTTGTAGGCTTTGCATTCTTTACTGTGCATAAATGTCTCTGGACTACATGCCACCTGGACAATTTGCAGATATCACAATGAGATTAATTATATTCTATAGGCAGTTAGATATCTGCTGAAGAAAAAATTTGAAATTTTTGCTTTGTTTTGTTCTATGTAAATGTTCTTGAAGGGGAGGGTGAGCGGTCAGCGGTCAGCACAGTAACCGTGGGCTCAGGAGGAACGAGTTCAATATGCTGTTTTCCTGCATCTTGCTGGGTTATCCACATGAAGTAATTTCAGACAACTACCTTTAAGGTTAAGGTAAGACCTTATTACCCAAGCTCCCCCTGTAGCTTTGTGGAGAAAGCAAGGATTGTGTCATCATAGAATCATAGAATGTATCATTTAAAGGTCTCAATTTGGAGCCCAGTCCTGAATCATTATCACAGAAGTCTAAAATTAATCATTGTGAATTATCAGTCTCCACTGACCGTAGTCTCTCTGAGCCAGAACCAAGCAACAAGCTGAGTTACCGTATTGTTATCAATAGACTGCTAGAATCAAGAAAACTTTTGTGCACGTGGCCTTACTTTTCAGAAATAGGAACTATTTAAATATGCTGTGATACTTTATGGAATACAGCTAATTACTTTCCTTTTAGCAAAGAGAGACTCAGAATTCAGAGGTTGTTTCTAAATCTGTATGAACAGTTCCAAATCCATAATGGGACAGGGGAGTAAATAGAGAGACTGGCCTGACTTTTTCTGTTCTCCTTACATAGGAAATGTGTATGTACTTCTGTGTAGTTCTTTGGGTGTGATTTATATAGTCTAATAAATGACAAGTATGTGTATGCGTAATTAGAAAGGACAATAAAGCAAAGCCGTTGATAAAATTGAATTATGCATAATAAAGCTATAATTTTATAGAGAAGTCTATAGTCATCAGGAGAGAAAGTGAACTTGGCTTGTTTTATTAGTGCTGTGAGAGACCTGAGCTGGAACTACAGTCTTATAAGCTTTAATATTTTATGATGTCTTATTGTATTACAAAGAACTTATTTCTAGCTCTTTGTCGCCCATTTGTGGGTCTTTCATAAAGCAGCATGTCCTGCCCTGCACACCTGTCTTACTTGCTTCCTATCCCTTTATGCTATTCCAGTTCTGCAGGCCATAGGTCAACTATTGTCTAGGATTAATTTAAGGAGCCTTTGTGATTAAATATGACTGTAAATCTATTCTCTGCATTTTGGACAGATATTAGCCTGCCTCCAGTGGTAACTTGATTCGAGTATCTGGAATCTAAAGTCTAAATTCAGAACTCTTCCTTAGAAGCACAGACCCTGGAAGGTTCAGCATCTTGTCCAGCACTGCTAGATACTAGGTCTGATGTATTTTACGTCAGGTATCCTAACCCCATTGGGTTTAGATGAAACTAGATGAGCAAACCAAGCTTTTGGAACCTGAGGTAAGAGACAAGCTTTGTAAACTGGCTGTTAGCAGGACTTATGTGGACCATGCAGTAGGCATAGGCTTATGAGGCAACAGTGTATACTTATCTTTGTCTTTCAACTAAAAAATGTGAAAATTGCCGGTAGGAGAGACCTTCTCCAAAACAGGAAGATATTTGGCTCACTAGGTTTGAGGCCCCTTTCTCATATTCAGGTGCTTTTATCACATTCCTGACTGCTCTCTGCATGAGCACTGTTCAGCTCTAAAACAACTCCAGCAGCACTTCAAAACACACACGAAATGAATCTAAAATAAATTACATAAAATACTGCAATTATTTTGAATTTGGTGTCTTCTGTATTCCACAAACACTCAACAGTTTGTTAACCCCAGTAGAGCAAGTGCACATAGCAGTACAGAGTCTAACTACCCAGCAGAAAACAGCACAAGCAGAACTAGCCTGGTAGTGCCTGTCACTATTGGCAGTTAATGATGGATTAGCAATGACTCTGACCTTGTAAATGAAGGGAGAATTAAAAGCAGATTTAGGCAATCTTTTCTCCTTCTTGAGTTCTTTAAGTGTAAAATGTTACACAAATGCATGAGGAAGATTTCAACTGTGATTTGCTGAGTAGGAAGAGGATTGTTCCCTCTCAAGTTGAACAGCACTGACCCAAGGTGCAAGAGCCTTGAGCTGTCAAAGGCTAGTGGCTATCCCATTAAAATACTTTGTTTTTTTCCTCGGCCCTTCTACATTAAACACATAGAAGGACAAATAAACAGTGGTTTTGTTAGAACTATGTTGAAAGCTGGTGAAACTTCTCTCATTTGCATACAAGTAACCCAACTTATTAAGGAGACAACTTCTAGGAGAACAAAAACAGCAGCAGTGCTCCTTGAGAGCCAAGTTATTGTCTGGTTAGCACTGCAACGTGCTCTCTTTATCCTGGCACTGCATCCTTTTCAGAGCTGGATCAAGACTCCTAGAAGTGTGTGCTAAAGTGAATTTTCCTGCCCTACAGATTCCTGTCCCATCTCCTGCTGCTCTGTGCTGCAGGGAAGGAGCAGGGGTTGTCAGAGTTCTCCCTCCTCTTGGTTGCCTGACCCAGCAGCACCCCTGCGCCTCATTTTTCAGCCCTTCTCAGGACATGCACTTAAGCCAAAGGGGATTTTGTTACCCCTGTGTTGCCACAGCTTGCTCCCAGCTCTGCCTGTGACTGCAGCCAGAAGGGAAATGGGGTGGGGGACAACATCTCTTTGCCCAAGTGAACCAATAAACAGTGTCCCTTCCTGCTTCCTCTCCAGCCTCTGAGCTGTATCTTGGCTTCCACTAAGAGAATTTAAATATATGGCGTTTGTTCATTAAGCAAATACAATGCTATAGATGGAAGCTGTAATGCACATGATGGGCAGCACAAGAAATTACTACAGCTTTCATTTAAACAAAGGACACAACTGTGCTCTGGCAAGACGGGCATCCTGGCTGCTTAATTTTTTCCAGACAGGGTCTGTAGCTCACTGGGGTTTTTTGGGCTCTTGCTTTGTTTTTGTTTTCACTACAGCTTTTAAGGATGAGACTGTTTTGTCTGACGCATGTCAGCAAGCAAAGGAGATTCACTAGCATAGCTGGGTTCATCTTGCTCCCCAGCGAGGAATAAAAGCATTAACCGTCTCTCACTTCAGGAGGAGAAGGGGGGGGCCTGTTTTCAGCCTGCGAGAAGTGAGAAGGCATTGCCAGGTTTAGGTCAGGCTGGAGCCAGGGCTGCGTGGGGCTCTCAGCAGGATGGATCAGCTGGGTGTCACACGGCAGCCTGCAGGCATCCTTGGGAAAAAAAGCAAGAGACACAAATGTGCGTATGTCTGCAGTGTGTGTGTCTGGGGGGGCAAAGGCTGCCACGTCTAGCTTTGGTGCAAGGCTGTTCTTTACAACAATGACTTTTCTGGAAAGCAGACTCAGAAAAACAGATCGAATAAAAAGCCTTTATCAAGGATGCAGAAAGAGAAAATGACCGCTTCTACACTCCATATATTAAAACTCAAAATAATGCTGTTATAGGAGCTGTTACAAACATCATCTAACAAGAGTCCTGCCCAGCTGCCCGTGATCCCAGTCTGGGACCTGTAAGGGCAGGTCCAAGCAAAAACCCGGTCAGTTTTCATAGTTTGTTACCAGGCTATTAAGAACTTAATATTTACTGAAATTTAAAAAAAAAAAAAAAAAAAAAAAGTACCACTCTTGCATGAAATATGATTCCCTTTTTCCTAGCTATCATTAAAATCTTGTTACTGACACAAGTCGGGAGTAATAAACTTAACTGATATAAAAGATATGACAGGTAATTATCCTTCAAGATACTCTCTAAAAAAATACTTCAATGTATTGTACTATAATGCACATAAAATGTAAGCTCTATCATGCATTTCCAAAGAGTAGGAAGTGTGCTTATTCTAAGCTCAGATTTCTCATATGTTCATCTCTAAAAAAAAAGAAGCACCAAGCAGTAACAACCAGCCTTTGACCTGTGATTTCCTGTGCTGTTGCTAAACACAGTGAATTTTTTGTACTTTTAGAAGGTTTACTATGGCAATGTAATGTTACTTTTGAGATCAATATACTGTTTTAAGAAAACATTAAAAGCTGGAAAAATCTTACACTGGGGATCAGACATAATGATGTTCCACGAATATGTTACTGCATGTGTCCAGCTAGAACTTTGCATGTATAGTAAATTCAGCTGCATTTGCTTAAGCGATAAGGAATTAAATTAACCTGCTATGTTTACTTCTGCGCTTATCAGATGGTCTGACTCCATCTCATCCTTCTTTTAACATCTAGTGAGCTGCCTCTGAATGCTGAGATGCAGTGCTGTAGCTACAGCATCGCCCCATGGCCAGCTGAAGCCGCGGCAGTTTGGCGATAGTGCAGAGGGAAATGCAGATTTTTCAGAACACTCTTCACGAAAGGAAGCCTTGTACTGGATGTCCAGTGGCTCCCCACCAAGCTGGAATGGTTTGGACATTTCATGCTCTCTCAGAGCCTAGCCTGTAAAGCCCAGTGCTCACATTGGTGTAGATTGGTGTGTCTTACTTCAGAAGTGGCAACACTACATCTTCCAACACTGAGATGAAATGCTGCCCTGCAGTATTCTTCAGGTTGTATCAGAGAATTTCCAGTTGGAAATCCTTATGGAAATAAGTCCACCACTGAGGCATACAGGACAGAGCATTCTTCTAATCTCTTTGAACTGTTCTCCATGAAACAGAGCAAGTTGTGAGATGTGTGTGAGCAGTCCGAAACCCTAAGGTCAAAATTATCTCCAATTAACCTGACAGTGTTTTGTTTCACTGATGCAGCCTTAATCAGATTTGTTGTTTTCACAAAGTTTCTGGTTTTGGATGTATTTCTCAGTACTGCTGGTCTTTTCCAGGCATGGTAAAGCAGACCGAAGTAGCAATGTTTTGTTCACTGGCAACCCCATCACTTTCACAGCACAACAATATTGTTTTCCAGTACAATTATATTTATTTCACTATGGTCCTATGAAATGGTTTGACATGCTTTCAACTAGGCTGACCTACTTTTATGTCTTGCTCTGATGACTGTGTATCAAATACAGGAAAATTTTTGCACAGGCAATTCTGAAAGTATCATCCATAGTTGTTCTTTAAAATGAACCTGTTATCAAAGATCTGGTTTATCTGAAAGCAACAGTCAGAAGACAAGAAGGCTTCAGTTTCTGAAAAATTGCACTAACTAGGGAGGGCTCGATATGTGTACAAGTTTGCTGATGTGAACCTCAAACCACCAACAGCTTTACAAAAGATTACACGTAGTGAAATTTAGATTGAAGCATAGGAGACATCTAAATATACTTGCATTTCATTTTCAAATTCTAGTTAAAAATAAACTGTATAACTTTTAATATGTGTTTAGAAGCATCCCATTCTGCTCTGACTTGCACAGAAGCACAAGTCTAAGGTTTTTATATACAGTTAAAATTGGCTTGACTTTTGCTGCATTTTTAAAGTGATTTACTTTTGTTTTGAAGCATTTCCCCAGTGTGTGCACTGAGTTTACTCACACTGTCTTGACCTTGGAGATGGTGTGACATTTTATGGTGTGCAGTGACATTTATGTGCCCAACTTGGCTCCAATAAATAGGTTAATTTCTGCAAATTAAATGCCAAGTTTGAAACATTACAAGGCAATTTAATAATTCTGGATCAGCCTTTTGGAGTCACAACTGGGGCAGTAGAGTGGGCAGTCCTTTGTCAGCTGCAAATCCATAACTTCAACATTTATTTTTTCAGGTATAAAGGGTCAAACTAAAAGTATTGGGCAAAGAAATACTCAAGTTTATAGTTCCACATATTCTTGAACACCAAAATTCCATATACACAGATCAATTAACAACTGACAGATTTATGCTTGAGGAATGAGTGCAAATTTTAGGCAATACTCCCTACACTTCCCAGATTAGGCTATAACGAAGTATCTCCTGAAGCAAAGGTGCCTTAAATGATGAATGATATAATAAAAAAACCCCAACCCCTTACTGTTACTCCAGAGTGAATAGCCAACCACTGCGAATGAGATTCAGAAATGTCAAACTGTAGACGCTGCACAAAGAATTTATTTTGGTTTTCAGAATCCAACTATGACTCATACAGAATTTGATTTCACGTCATACAAACATCTACTGGGTACTAGATGCCAGCTTCGGTTCTTTCATAAAAGATTTTTTTAAAAAATAGTGGTCTTGAAGCTCCCCATTCTTTTGGCCTGAATTCATGTAATTTTGTTGCTACCAAACTGCATATTAATCTTTACTATACCTGTTTATATAAATCAGACAAGAATATGAAGATCTGAATGTGACCTTAAAATAAACTGAAGAACTATATGATTAAAATAGAGATACAAACCTAGCAATGGCAAGAAAGCTCACTGATTTAAAATATTGTTCTCACAATTATCGTGCTTGTTCAAAGAACAGCTTAGACACATTATAGTTAGTAGCTAAACTGCAATTTAGCTTAAATTTCCAGAGTCTGATTCCAAGTTATTCTTTATTCTGGTTTTAAGTAATGTGTCTGAAGTTACTTCTGCTATGTATTCTCATTCTTGGGTGATCTTTCCAAAGGATATGAGTCACTTCTCCATTTTTTTTCAGAGAATATGGAAAAAGTAAAATATTATTATTTTGTGGGCATTTGGAACTTGATGTGAAAAAAAAAGGTGGGATGTTGATCATTGTGAGTCATTTCTTGGGAAGAAGGAAAGAACAAACACTAGCTGCTGACCTACTGCTATGAAAGCCAAGGATTTACTGCTGACTAAAGAAGAAGATATTGAATACAAAGGAGATCTTGCAGCCAGATTAATGAGGAAAGTGTTTCCTCTTTAAGGAATAAGGAGTTATAAGGAGCTGCCTGTGTTTATTTCTTGGAGGCTGTTATTTGTTTAAACAATCTTTTAGTTTAAATGCATCAGCAAATTAAAACTATATCCTGCCAATAGTGACTACAACTAAAAGAGTCTCCCGAGTTTGCAAAAGCCCTGGCAAATCTTCAGGAAGGCACTAAAGCACAAGACTGAACTCCGTAGCCACGAGGCAGCCACACCCAGTGCAATCCCCTACTTTCATCAGTCCTGGTGGTATAAATATTATTATAAACAAAACTGAAGCAGCATAAATACTTTGTAACACATTTGCATTGTGTTCAATTAATTGATAAAACCCTAATTTGACACCAAAACTGATTTTTGAGAGTGACTTTGTGTCACTATGGCCTGTGTATGCTTTATTTATACCAATCAAGCAGCTGTCCAGGGAACTACTCACTTACTTATGTGCGTATCTACACAAACTACCTGTAAAGCATGCACAACACAAAAGACTCTGGATTCTAATAATTATGCATTAACTATACTTATGAATTGTTTGAGTTTTTTCAAGCTACAGTGGACAGACTATGATAAAGCCTGATAATTATCTTTTTTTGCAGGTGATTTCCATTTGTTTCCTTGTTGCACTTGTTAATGAGGAAAGTTTTTTCCCAAGTGCCAGTATGCAGTTCCTTAGTGGCTTCAGACAGTTTAAGCCACGCCTGCTGCTCTCCTCTGCCTCTTCTCACTCTCTTTCTGTACCAGAGATGTTTCTGTGGTAGCACAGGTAAGTGATGAAGTGGGAATGAGCAGCAGGGTAGGATTGTCAGGAGTGTATTTATGTTTGCAAAAGCTGCTGTGAAACTGAGTCTGAATGGAGGCTTTTGTGGAGAAACAATTATAAAGTTTATTTATGGTTACATCTATGTAAACCTGAAGCAGTGTTAACAGCATGGATGTCATAGATTTCAAAAAAATCAGCAACAAATAAAATGTTACATTAAAATGTTCACACTTTACCAAAATTATTGTGGATGTTAACAATCTGACAGTATGCTATGGAATGTTTATTTAGGGATGCAAATGGATCTACGTGCCAGCCTGCTATTTCTTAACATCAGTCAGAGGGCTCACATGGCCACTTCAGTTCCTTAAAAAAGGTACCTTTGCAGCTTCGGATTTGAAAACCACATTCAAGTTCCAACCCTCGAACGCCTGATCTCCAGCCAATAAATCCTTGGGTAGTCTTAGGTACTGGAGGAGATGGCATAACCTAGAATAAAAGTAACATGTAGAAGTCAGTGATTGAAAGGTTTTTGATGGTGAACACACACTGACATTAATGGAAGGAAATAAGAACTTAAAGAGATAACCTAGTTGCGTGCAAGTTTGATTTATAATACAGGTTAGTTTATAAATTAAAAAGTCGTTAGTATAATTTCAGCCTCAAGGCACAGGGAAAGAGAAAAGTAAAAAGGTCACATTCCAATGAAGTAACTAACTTAATTTGCCAGCCTTTTAAACAAACGAACAAAAGTCTTTCAGTGTCTAAATTGGTGTGTATAACAGGAAACAAAAAAAGGCAAAATTATTGTTTAGTAGCATACATTAATATGCTTTTTTAAAAACTAAATTTTGCTCCCTTTCTAGGGATCTTACTGGCTTTACATTATTTGAAGAATTTTATCTTCAGTTTTAGCCTTTTTCCTTACATCATTATTGTCATCATCATCATCTCTAAAACTAGTTGACTTCTCTAAACAGGAGAAATAACATTTTATACTTGCTGTAATGTATATGGTAGCAATGTACACTTGTTGTACTGTATTGGATAATAGTTTTGTGTCCAAATGCTAAAGACATTACTGACCAAGCTGGCTTTTGCAACAAGAACTACTTATTCATTACACCTTCTTTCTTAAAAGATGGGTAAGCATCATCTTACATTAATCTGCAACTAATCTAGCCAAAAAGGAAACAAAACAAAAGCCAACAGTCATTGTTCACTGACTGCTGTGCTTACTTTGGCTGAATCATCTCAGTTGGGCATGTTATATCATTTTAGCATCTGGGGACTTACTAGAGAAATACACAGCAAGAGAACAATGTTTCAGTTCTTGTGCCAGAGTTGCTTCACTTTGTTCTTTGGCCAAGGTTAGAAAATGTTTATGATATTTAGGTGGAGCAGTTCCTCTGAAAAGATAATTTTTAAGGCCAGAAGTGCCACCCACTGAGCAGGATAATGAAGGAAATAACGTCCCACTTATGATCTAAGGAAAAGGACTATGAAGAAGCAATTATTGATCTAACCTGGAGAGAAGCACAGATATGATTGATAGAATCATATCAATTGATAGAACAGATTATCGTGAAGGGAAATGTGCAGAAAGACACAGTTCTGAATAAGGACTTAAGAAATTTCACTCAGAATGTGTAATGGATAGGGTAAATCATAGCTAAACTGTATCTTCCTTAGCGAATATACTGAGGTGAAATTGAAACTAGGACCCCTGTTTTGGTGTGTGCCAGGCTACTGTGCTACTTCAGCAGCTGATGACTGTCTGCATGATTTGTTAACAAACATACACCCTCACTGTGCTGCAGCAGAGGTAAACTCGACTGAAATTGGAGGCTCAAGACAAAACTGAAGCACAAGTGGCACTAATGGCAGAAATGCTGCCACTTAATTTCTCTGCCACACAGCAGAAGCTCTTAATTTTTATTTCAATTTAATCTCAGTAAAAGCTTTTACCACTTCCTCACCTTATCTCACTGCCCTTGGAGTCCTCTGAAAAATACCAAGTTCAGCAAGTAGGAATTTCCAGTCTCTCTTGTTTCCTTAATCTTCTCTAAGTTGACTAGCGTTCATTTTTGTTAGCATATTCCACTTTCCTTTTTAATGAATGTTCCTCTCCCAATGTCATTGATTTACCTGCCTATATAGTTATCCTATTAATTGGTGATTCTGACACTGCATATTTATAAATCAAACCATCAGTCACATTCCACTCTTATTTCCAGCTGTTTGACAACTTTTAGACTGAATATATGAATCTAAATCATATCGTATAAAATTAAATAGTTAAGAATTGGCTCATTATAACTGGCTTCTTACTAGTTGGTGCCGCTAAAGAGATCAGTGGCGTTGTCTCTGCCAAAAAGACGACTGTCTGATATAAAGCTAGAAAAATGACTGCATCTTAACCACCAGTTAGAACTGAGAGTTAAGGCTATTGATAAGCCTTGAGGTAAGACACGATCAGCAGTCATCACTGGCTCTGCAAGCCCCCTGCTGTACTGAGCTGTACGGCTGACTGCTCTGTTACGCGATGTCGCAGAGAAGCGCATGGGGGAGGTTGCTTTACAGAAAGATGATTGTGTAAGGTAAGTGAAAGCTCTGTGAACTAACAACCACATCCAAAGGGCAATTCCTTGTCTTAAACAAACGTTTTTAAAGCATTGCTCGGGTTGAAAATACAATTTACTTTGACCTTTAGTTAAAGGCCCACCTCTAAAAGACAACTGATTTTTAGAGCTTGTGTGGTTTCTTAATACAGATATTGCTGTACTGCATTTTTAAAATCTAATTTTCTAACCTTAATGTATTTTTCCATAGGTGTCACAGGTCGAACCTGCAGATGTTCTGGAAGTTGTATCTTGGGCTTTGTATTTTCTTTCTTTTCATCTTCAATCAACTAAAACCAAAACATCAACATTAAAAACTGGACTCTCAATCTTTTTAAATATGGAGGGCCAAAGTTTTCAAAGATGCTAACTTGGATGCCTCCAGGAATTTCCAGAAGACTCTAGAACAGATTAAGTACTCCTAGCCCTACATAAAACACATTTATAACTGCTCTGGGGCTGCATCAATCCTATTCTTAAGCAATAAACTGTGGTGATTCCAAATGTAACAGTATGTGGTATTATATTGTAATATCTAACTGAGAATAGACTTCTCTCCAAATATTTTCATTTGTTGTAAATTCCCCCCATGAAAATGTAATTAGTTAGAACCTTTTCCCCTAGATTTTTAAACTACCATATGGGTAGGCAAAGGGGAAATATTTTCCTGTCAGTGTGTATCTAGTACTTGTTCACACTACTGGGAGTTGTTTCTCAAGAGAAATATATCAGAATATGCATAGCATATAAATTGCCACTTGCCGTATCTTATTCAAGGGAAAACCGAAAATTTTAATCCATTCTAAAAGTAGTGCCCTCATTACCCTGGAGCCTAGCTTAGTAAGAATACCCAGTACTTTCCCAGTCTTCTGAGCTCTCATAATTTTGTGTCCAGATACATTTTTGTAGAAGTAAATTTCACACATTGCTTATACGCCACTCAATTTTACCTCCTCAGGAGCCGTTTTCAAGAATCCCCACTTGTGAGACCATCTACTTGCAGCTTCTAGTTCCTTTTCAATGTATTTTCTCCTGAAAAAAACGGAGAAATGTTTAAGCATACTCTGAAAGCTGTCATTAAACCAAACCAAACAACTCGGGCATACCTAGCTACTCTGTCACAAAGCAGAGCGCTGTGGCATAAATCTTTAGACCTTCGCCTCAAAACAGCAAGATCATAGAATCATAGAATCACCAGGTTGGAAAAGACCCACTGGATCATCAAGTCCAACCATTCTTATCAAACACTAACCCATGTCCCTCAGCACCTCATCCACCCATCCCTTAAACCCCTCCAGGGAAGGGGACTCGACCCCCTCCCTGGGCAGCCTCTGCCAGGGACCAATGACCCTTTCTTCCTAATGTTCAGCCTAAACTTCCCCTGGTGGAGCTTGAGGCCATTCCCTCTCGTCCTGTCCCCTGTCACTTGGGAGAAGAGCCCAGCTCCCTCCTCACTACAACCTCCTTTACGAGTTAACAACGGTCTGACTCGGAGGTAATGGGAAGATATTTTCCATGGGTCAGAAAGGAATCAATTCCTTGTGAAGGTGCAAGTGAACGCACTTCCTCAAAAATGTGGTTGTGTCAGGAACTGGAGGTCAAATTCGTTATGACAGAGTTTTTGAAACACTTGAAAAACTGTGACTTTTAATATATACTTTTCGTTGCTATTGAATCAGAATAACTAGGTTGGAAAAGACCTTTGAGATCATCGACTCAAACTGCACTTTGCTACTAAACCAGCTCCCTGAGCACCTTCTCTGCCTCTCTGTTAACTGCCTCCCAGGTCTGGGGACTCCACCACCTCCCTGGGCAGCCATTCCAGTGCCTGAGAATCTTTTCTGTGAAGAAATGTTCCCCAATGTTCAACCTGAACCTGCCCTGGTGCAACTTGAGGCCATTCCCCCTTGTCCTGTCTTGGGAGAAGAGCCCAGCGCCCTCCTCTCCACAACCTCCCCTCAGGAGTTGCAGAGAGCGATGAGGTCTCCCCTCAGCCTCCTTTTCTCCAGGCTAAACAACCTCCCCCGTCCCTCATCTGCTCCCCTTGTTCTCCAGCCCCTTCCCCAGCCTCTCGCCCTTCTCTGGACTCGCTCACGGGCCTCAGCGTCCTCGGAATGAGGGTCCCGAACCCGAACCCAACTTCCGAGGCGGGGCCGGTGCTCATTGCAGGCGCAGAACCGCCAGGTGGAACCTCCCCCTCAAGGGCACCTGAGCCCTGCCCTGCTCGGGCACAGCTGCCCCCCACTCCGGGGCCAACCCCCCCGTGCCGCGGCGAGAGGCCCGAGAGCCTCGAGCCGCCCGTGGGGCCGCTGGGTGCGGTACCACAAGTCGTCGAGCGCCACGAAGTTGCGGGGCTGGGGCGGGTAGGTGCGCTGCAGCGCCATGGCCCCAACGACAGGGGGCGCCGTTGGGAGGGGGGGAAGGCGGCGGGGGGGGCTCGCGCTTGGCCTCGCTGAACCTCGCGGGCCGGGGCGGGGGCGATGCGGCGGAGCGGCCTGAGGAGCTGCTGGAACGGGCCTGAAGAGGGTTGTGAGGGTGATCTGAGAGCTGCAGCACCTCCTGCACGAGGACAGGCTGAGAGAGTTGGGGCTGAGCGACCTGGAGGAGAGAAGGCTGCGAGGAGACCTTACAGCGACCTTCGAGTACCTGAAGGGGCTGCAAGAAAGCTGGGGAGGGGCTCTTCACAGAGGCTTGTGGCCATGGCATGAGGGGGAATGGGTATAAACTGGAGAGGGGCTGATTTAGACTAGACATAAGGAGGAATTTCTTCACCATGAGGGTGGTGAGGTGCTGGTCCAGGCTGTCGGATCCCTGGAGGGGTTCAAGGCCGGGTAGGATGAAGCTTTGATCAGCCCGATCCACTGGGAGGTGTCCCTGCCCGTGCCAGGGGGGTTGGAACTGGATGGATTTTAAGGTCCCTTCCAACCCAAACTATTCTGTGATTCTATGATTTTGCGTTTTCTTTAGG
Organism: Clamator glandarius; assembly: GCA_033459285.1. NCBI lineage: Eukaryota > Metazoa > Chordata > Aves > Cuculiformes > Cuculidae > Clamator > Clamator glandarius. Next base: position 3,857,211 of record JAUNZM010000055.1, on the reverse strand, counting down.
TCCCTCGGGAAACCAGATGTGCACCTAACGCCATCGGTAATTTTTCTGGGGGTGTCTTTCAGTGGTTTGGGGTTTTTTTACAACATTATTCAGTTGATACAAGAAGTAGTTACTATTACAAAAAGTGGAATATTTTTATTTAAGCTAAAGTAGACTTAGGCTTCATCTACGCAATTGTGGTTGTGTTAGGTAGAACGTCCCTCCGATCACATTTTCTTTGTGTGATGGCATGTTTTCTTTTAGATATCGTTCCATACACTGTTCATTATTTGAAGCTGAGAACATCTTGTGTACAGTATGATGTGTGCTGAACAGGTGTCTTTTCTTCTGTAATCACCCCTGTTTGGAGTTTTCTTCCTGTCTCAAAGGCAAGGTCAGGCAGAGAGTTGGAGGCACCTCCAAATTACCAAGAGTTTTCATTGTCGTGAAATTTCATAATAACATTAAAATTAGACCTTGGAAAGTTAACAGCATATGCATAAGATTTCTGGGAAAATTTATACATATGCATGTAAGTGGGAAATAGATTCTGTAGGCAGCTCTTGTCTTGCAGCAGACAATTGATGGAGATCACACCCTCATGTTGCTCAGGCCTGATTAAAGGGTGCTTGCTTTCTAAAACTGCAGAACAACTCTCAGAGAGTTCATTCACTGGCATTTTCAATATCACAGTAGGAAAAAATGTTTGGATTAAGCTAATGAGAAGCTGTGGCCTTGCTTGAGGAATTAGGCGTATTTCAGAGGAAGAGGTGTTTCTCTAAACTTCTAAGACTTTACATCAGGCAGAATCCTATTAGCAGGAAAGAAAGAGCTGGACATCTTTCTGGATATGGAGCTGCCGCAAGTCAGTTTTAAGCCTGGACAAGGGAGTTGTTCAACAGCCAAAACCATGTGGTATTTTAATTGTTTGTAGTGGGGATGGAAAACGATTGAAGGATGTGGGGTTTTTTTTTTATTCTGGTAAGAATGAGCCTGTGAATGTGTCCAGAGCTCAGCCACTGTGTGCTATGATGAGTGTTTGCTCCAGTTCCTCGGTGCTCTTAGTATACACCAAGATTAGCTTATGGGAAAAAACATTGGTCTTGTAACATCCAGTGTCTTTCTGATCTCTTTTTCTGGTAGATGCTGTTCTTTACAAACTGCACACTAATATTAGAAGTTCTGAGAAAGACCTCAACATGCTTCATGGGCTATATGTAAAAGCCCCAAAAATATTTACAGCTTGTAAAAAGTTCACTGTGTTCCAATATATTACTATTTTTGGCTCCCCATCAATTTTTTTTTTTTTGGTAACTTTATTTTCTTGCAATTGCTTTATAAAACATTTTAAGAACAAATGTAGCCAACTGGCTCTTTGCCCTTATGGGTTTAAGTAGTTCTCTGACCCCTTTCTTTTTGTCTGGAAACTGGCTTCTGCAAATACCCTGTAAATAGTTAATGTGACTTTTTCACACCATTGCACAGTTATTATGCTTATTATAAAATAAATACAGAAAGGTTTTGACCTAAGCTGAGTGGTTTATAGGTAGTGTGCTTGAATGCTTAATTGCTAGCTTTTTATTTGTTTGGGGTTTTTTTTATAGAGCAAAGGATCTAAAGGCCTTAAATATTTGAGCCTGACAAGACTGTATATACATTTATTAGTCATTTTAGAAGTACTAAGAACCTCTGTTTGAGTAAGAGGAGGAAAAAACTCCTCCTGTAGTCTTAAAATAGCAATTAATACTGTTCTTCTGGGTGTCTAAAAATCATTAAACTATCAACAGAGAATATTTCACTTACATGCCATTTCTTGATTCTCTAATTGATAATTAGACTGGCAATTAAATCAGCTGGGTCTCCTATAATCACCCATAAATGCTTACTCATTGTCCTACTTAATTAACTCCTGCTGCTTAGTCACATTTATCTCAGGAGCCCTCTTATTACAGCCTTGATGCTTTCTGTGAAAAAATTTAATGAACACAATCAAATTCATAGTTCACTGTATCATGATTTAAGAAGCAGTAGCATTTGTCAAGAGAGAATGAAACTTCTTAGACTAACATAGTGAAAATAGGACTTTGTAATTTTCACTATTTCTCTTTTTTGTGCTTAACTGAATTATTTTTCAGGTAAGGGAATGCAGTAAATGTGTAGCTAGTCTTAGGTCTTAGTGGGTTCTTATGAGTACAGGACAGCATTAGAATTGCAATTGACTATGAGAGAAGTGAAATAGGATTTTAATGAGCTAATAACTATTGAATGACAGGGATACAGGTTCACTGAGATTCAAAAGTCATTTGCTGAAAGTCTGGATCTTGTAGCTCTATGCAGCAGCATTTGTCATCACATGACAAACGTTGAAGCAGGTACTGCATCACTCGAAATCCATGCCTAGATAAAATCATGTCTGAAGAGCTGATGCTTCCAAGCAACATTCAGCTTCTCTAAGAAGAGTAAATTCTAACCTGGATATGACCATAAATGCTGAAATCCTAAATGCTTCCTATCCTCTTCTGATTCAGGTGCTTGGTAGTGCTGCTGTTGATCAAGCAGCCATTCTTTGAGAACTCGCCAGTGTTCTTCAAGAATTTACAACCTATATATATAACCTGAGGCTTTCAGATTAGTATCTTGAGTTTCGTATATCCTTTCACTTGCATAAGGTGTTACCCTACTACCAGGGAAGTAGTTTCAATCTTATTCTTTTTAGAGACCTTGTAGTCCCTTTTCCCAGCAGATAATAAAAGTGATTGTGGTGCTATGTTCTGATACAGGCTGGGGTACTGATATTGATTAAAATTAACCAAGTGAAAACCAATATTCTTTAACCAAAATACAGTTTTTTATGTAGCTGTACAAATGCTTCCACCAGCACGTGCTGGGGCAACACACAAGGGTTGGAGGGAGCAGGGCAGGATGGTGGTGCTTGGTCTGAGTATTTACAAAGCTACAGTCTTTGGAGTTGTGTTGATGTAAATACAGGTGTTTCTGCTCTGCAAAATAGATCAGGGAACCAAACTGACTTAAATAGACTCTGCAGAAAGTAAAATCAGTTTTAATCTGTTTCACAGAAGAGCTCCACAAGCAGTTGTGCTTCTGCAATCAAGGCAGCAGACAGACTGGAGACAGGAAAAGGTGATGAGTGAGCTGAAGTGAACAACCCAGGGTAGGTGGATATCTTAAACCTCTGCTGCTGGAAAAGACTTTATGTAATGCAATGATGCCCTTGTTAATGTCATTCACAATCTTCAAGATCTGAGTTAATTTTTGGTTTCTGGAAATCTTGCGTCTCTACCCTGATATGAAATTTTTAATACTTTTTATATTGCTTGTTCATGGAGAAAAGTGTCTAAATTAGCCCACAATAGCTTTCTTTATGATAATCTTTGAATTTATTTGAAAGAACAAATTGTTCTCTTTTTGGCTGTATGTAGGCATTTGTAAGCATTGCTAATGAGCATCTCTACTCTCACTGAATATGCTAAGGTTTGATTGTAGATGATACTTGTGCTCAGGTGCTCAAGATACACGTATAAAATACAGTACTTTAAACCAACTACTCTGTTTTTTTCAGCTTCATTTGCAAGGCCAGACTTAGACCATGTCCTGAATTTCAGCATTACGTTACCTACACAGCTTTTATTGCACTTGCTGTTCTTGCTAGTAGGGACTAGAGTCTTTTGCCTTTCATCAGATACCGGACAGGAAAATTAAGGAAAAAGCTTTTTTTTTTTTTGTTGTTGTTGTAGTAAAGGGTATTTTGACTGGTTTTATATTTGCTAGCTCTTAAGCCATATATGATTATTTTATATTATGCATCATACAATCCCAGTTAGGTGTACTTTCCCGCATACATGGAAGATGAGTGTAGGCAGAGCTGGCCTGGGCTGCTACAGTGTGTAATACTGTGGTTTGGCAGAACAGTCCCTGAGGAACTCATCTGCTTGGCTGGACTTTGGGGAGGTCTTAGCCATATGAGGACTGTTTTGGTAGATTCCTGTGTGGCAGCATAAAAGCGCTTGGGAGACTCTTCAATTCTGTTCTCATCCCATGTTATAATTTGTGATAAACTGTAGTAACTGCCAATGGGAAGTTCAATGGGAAAGCAACAATACAAATGAAAAAGTATGACTGTTTTTCACCTTTGTGATCTGATTTCGATAGGAATGGTTGGACTTGATGATCCAGTGGGTCTCTTCCAACCTGGTTATTCTATGATTCTATGAAAAGCTTCCAAGTTGGGAAGGTAAACTAAGTTTTGAATCGTGTGCTTCTTTTCTGAACACTTGAAACAAACTAGCAACTGTAAAGGTCTGGTATAACAAATACATTTTCTTATGAAGAGATGAGCGTCATAGATACTAGTTCTTTCTTCATGGGAACAGCTATAGCACGGGGGGCCATGCAACTTCTATTGTGTTGTGCCCTGCTGGGATCAATGTTTATAAATGCTGTTTTCTATCTGAGAAGGCAGTGCAATGTAATACATGTGCCATGAATAGCACATGCTAGCGATTTGGGGAATTGTTCCAGAGCTGTGTTGCTAACTAGTATGTGATCAGTAAGTCCTGTGAATACTGCTGTGCCACAGCTTTTGCTGGATGTCTGGCAGCTCTGTAGAGGCAGCTGTCAGTGCTCTGACTAGGCTGTTTGATGGCTGGAGAAGTAGAACAAATGCTGTGCACTGATGGAGGATAATAGCAGGGAGGGAGGGAGAGGAGAATGCTAATGTCCCTAAAGAAACCCACAGTCGAGTATATCTGTCCATGTTCTGTGGTTTTGTTTCTGGAGGCCTGCACTTCTTGCTCTCAGCACTGCCAACTTCACATCTGAAAACCTGAAAGCAGCCTCTTTATTTTCTTTCAGCTACCCTGGGCTTGCTTCTTCCCCACCAGTGTCAACCATATCAGAACCTCTGAAAATGAAGATGTACCTGTGCTTAGGCCCTTGCATTGAAAATATTTAACAAAAAATAGTAATTGGTACTGGCAGCTTTGTTCTTCCTTCTCCCTCATTTGCAGTATTAGATATGGAAGTGTAATAGAGGAGACTGTAAACGTAACTTCAGTATCTTTTGCTAGTGTTTCTAAATAATGTTTTGGGTGTAGGCAGCCTGAGTGGTAGACTGCTTTGTTATGAGTATGGTGATTTAAGTAAACAAAATCCTATTGACACTATAGACTCTGGCTTCATTCCAAAAAAACCCCAAACCTGCTAAAGCCTATCAAGAATATGTTAATTGGAGTTCCTGGATTTCCATTTATGAAAGGGACCCAGTGGCCTGGTTAGCACTATTATAGGCTGCTGCAAAAATTGGAACTGTCATCAAGTTGTGCTGTAATTATCCAGTGACTTTTGAACAGTGAGTGGAACGTCTGTTTTCCCAACAATAATATGTTTTGTTTTCTCTCTATAAAATGGCACTTACAGCTACAGCTTTATGCAGATTTCTATGCACGAAAGGCATAAACAATCATGATTGAATTTAGATACCATTTGATAATTCCTGGAGCTTTATTTGTGTTTCAGCAGATTCATTGCTTTTTCTTCAAACTAAGGATTTATGTGAGTTACTACTTTACATTACACCCGATGGATACTCTTCTGTTTGCGTTGTACTTGGTGGAATAAATATATATGCCCTCCAAATAAAATTTCTGCTAATGACATAGAGGACTTTGTCACTTTCAGACTGGAGGAAATATTGGCATTAAAATTCTTCATTAGTAGGCGTGATCTCTGAGCATGACTTCACAGGTCTGGTTGCAAAGAACTTGCAGAATGCTGACTTATTGTGGTTTCAAAGACCATGGAATGTGGCCACCGCTTCCAGCCTGCTCAGTGTAAAAATGTAAATGCCAATGGGCAGCACTTACCAGAGTTTTCCTGCTGAAAGTTGCTGGCATACCTAGGCACAATATGAATTAAAGATGAAGGAAAAAGACCTAATTTTGAATTTCACTACATTGAAACTGAAATCAAACTCTTCATGGTCTTTGAAAGTATTTTTTTGTTTCAATACAGTGCCTGTTTCAAATCAGAAAGAGTCAGGTTTTTCCCTTTTGCATGAAAGGCAGGGGGTCTAGGACATTTTAATAGCTTTCATATCCTACTCTGCAAATATATTATTGCAGCACAAGAGTTTCTTCGCATGAGAATTGCTTAAATGATTCAAAATGGATTGAAAAATATATTTCAAGTTTTAATTTTATGCACAGAACATTAATGAGCAGTGCCCCTTAGAGACTTGCTGTCAGTTTAACATATTCACAATAATCTCAACACAGATGTTATTCCATCTAAATTCTTTTTAGAAGGAAGAAACTAGTAATTTTTCCTTGGAGAACATCAGAAAATATGTTATTGTTGAAATAGCATTTTGATCCCAGAATGCTATGTAAAATATCATTGCTAGAAAGAATAAGTAGCACATTGTTTCTGAGGTAAAATGAATGTGAAACTTTTTTCAGCCTCCTGTAAATTTTAAAACAAGCGAACATTTCATTAGTCCCGTACAATTTTGTTTCCCTTGAGGGTGATTGTGGGCAGTGATGGATACCAGTGTCTAGTTGCATTCTAATTTAAGAGAGTATTTGTTATTAGTTCAGATATCTCCATTTGCAGCTGTAACATGATGAAGTTATTGTCTCTTTCAGATAAATTTCCCTGTGCGTTCTCTGAGCCCATCCATTAAAATACTTGCTAGAAAGAAAATACATGCTTACAGCAACAGGTTTTTGTTGGAAAACACTTAAGGTACTCTTTGGTTTGTGCTCTGTGGTAATGCCTGTGTTTTGTTTTTTCTGCTTGGTGCAGTCATGTTACACTCTGCTTGCTTAGTCTTAACTGAATTCAGCTCTGACAGTGAAGTTATGTGGATGCTATAAAGTGCAAAAGGTTGTAAATACATTGTAAATATCATGTTGCTCAGTACTGGAAGAACTCTGTTCCACTTAACCTTAACCAAGGGTGATCTGCTGTGGAGAAGCTGTAACTAGTGCCCTGGAGAGACTCCAGCCACCTAAGGTATAGGTAACATGAAAAAGCATATTTAGGAAAGTGTTAGATGATTTAAAGCAATGGTTCTGCAGTGTTCTTAGGTTCTAAGGACTCTTCTAGAATGGCGTAAATACAAGAATAATACACAGTTGTTGGTAGTGAGGCATACAGTGCATCATCATTTCTGTGCTAAGATAGCTGGTTACAGTAAATCCTCTCAAGTTTTAACAATTAGAACTTGCGTAGATAGTCTTATGCCGCGTTTTTACTTTACAGATATAAAAAGCCTCGTGTAGGTTCAGTTTGATGCAGAAATTTCTAGCAAACACCTGCAGCATGTAAACCACTCTAGCCAGTAACGAGGGAATATTGGGTAGAGTGGCTGTATGAGACCCCTAAACTGCCAGAGTCCAGCTTGATTTATGTAGGACTAAGCAACCTTTTGGCCTCGAGCTGACCTTTTAAGACAGCAAATTAAGGACCTGCTCAAAAAAATGTTGCTGTGTTTCTGCACTGTGCTAAGTGTAAGGTAATTTTAGCAATTGTGACCTCTGTACCTTTCTGCTGGTAAAAACAGTAGACTGGTCTGTGGTCATCTATGGAACAACGTGTTGTGAAAAACGCTTCTCTTTTTAAAAAATATGCTTAATATTAATGTCTGGAAGGTTTTTAGAATAAGCCTTTGCCTGGAGATTGAAATTCTGTTCCTCTGTAGAATACAAAGAGAAAGAAATGCGTTCAGCAGCAATCAGGGTTTTTTAATAGTAGCTGTGGGAGATCATGAGATTTAAAATATTTACATTGTCATACTTACCGAATACAATGAGCCCAGACATACATAGTTGTGTTCAAAAGGCTCGATATTTAGACATATACTCTATAGGTGATATTTGCTATAGTGAAGAATGATTGTACAGTGACTAGTAAAAAACATAATGTGTAAATTGATTTAGTATTAATAGTGGGGAAAATACAGGATGTTGGTATTGAATTTAGTTTAGGATTTTACTGCTTTTGCTTATCTTGAAAGTAAAAAGTATTTTTTTTCTTTACAAATTTAAGAAAAAAGGTTTATTATTATCAATTACTTTACTTAAGGTTTAGCAGCTTTCTTTGATCAGATTTGCTGCTCCTAATTTAAAATACGACTTTAAACATAAATTGAATAGGTCCTTTCCTGTAAGGAAAATGAGTATTTAACTAGGTGCTGTAACAAGATATATGCAATAAAAAGGCAAATTATGAAGCATCTTAATGTAGCTATAAACTTTGGTTTAATATATCTTTGACTAACCCAGGTTATGACACATAATTTAACACATATGTATACCAATGCAATGAAAACCTCTTTTGGTAGCATATGAAATAGTACCCACTGATGCAGGCTTTCACATTAAAGTAGTTATGGGTGAGGAGGGAATTATAAGAACAGAAAGAAAGTTTACTCTTCCTCTTTATAGTGAAAACAAATGTGTTTTTCTCCAGAATCTGCCAAGCCTGTGTTTTAATGATTGAACAGATGGAGTTGGCACATGTGAACCTGGAAGATGCATCTGTCTGATTTTTCCAGTCTGAGGATTTTTTAACTGCATTAATGGCACAGACGATGGTAAAATATCACCTCCCCAGGCTGCTTTGCTCTCCTAACACATAATGTCTTTTAAGGAAAAAAAAAAGTGATAGGAGACTGGGGTGAGGAAAAGGCCAGAGAAATGAGGATTTGAAAAGTTTAATATTTTCTGTCTCCACTGCATTAGGCTTTTAAGCTTTTCACTTTGAATTTCATGTGTGTATGGTGTGGAAACAGAAATTCTACCCAGGCAGTGTTATCTGTGATTTCAGGGTTTTGTTAATTACTTGCTCTAAATAAATACTTGCACAATGAGACCAATAATCATTTGTGTTTTGTCCTTTGTAATTTAAATGACCAAGTGTTGCATTTCCAATTTGATAATTCTTTCTTTATTAGTTCTTGCAAAGGTTCTTCTCGTGTATAACTTCAGATTTAGGAGTCTCACTTAGTCACTTGTACTGTTCGTTCAAGCAGGGATGCGGATGCTTAACTGTTTGGAATTAGTGCCCTCATTTCAGTTTCTGTATTTTAGAGTGGAGTCCTTAGCTCTCACCTGGACTTTCTATTGAAACCAATGACATGACTACCTGTGTAAAGATCCTAAAGACTACTGGTTAAATGCCTCAGCAGTGCATAGGAGTGGATTAAATTACAGGCTCATCATGCTCCTGTCTGCTTCTGCAGATATCTGTATAAGAAAGTCCCTTTCTAAGGGAAGTATCATCCAAGAGCCAGTTTGGTGCTTACTTTGTTAGCTGGTTGTGCTAACACTACAGATAGGTACTTGCTAGGATATGGAGGCTCCTCGTTGTGTTTCTAAACAAAAAAGGTGTGATAAAATTAGTCTGTAGTGGGCTGTAAACTGCCCAGTGCTTGCTTTAACAGCGCTATACTTGTTGGTTCTCCCCAGCTTTACCTCGCTACTGCTGAGAAAGAGGGTACCGAGAAATTAGAACAGATTTTTTTGTCCAACATACTGAAAGAAATATTAAAATAGAACCTTATGGCTCTGTATTGTCTGCTTTCTTCCACCTCTAGTATTCCAGTCTTGATGCCACAGACCTCTTTGAGATTGTTAAATTATTGAGACATATTTAAGCAAACTTGAGACTGCTTTTCCATTTCCTGGTATTTTGTGTAGTTTACATATAGTTGACATTGCCTCATTTTACATGTCTAAAAATGAAATGTAGATGAAATGAACTGTCAGTACATTCCACTTGCTCCAAGCTACCAAACATCATAGGATTCACCAGTCTTATAAATTCATAACTTCTGTTTGAAGTTAGGTGTGCTTAACACTACTTTTACTATCTTTTGTGAAAAGTAAATACATAAATAGGCTTTTAGAATGCCTTCATGCAGTTATGAAAAAGACTTGAGCTAACGCAGAATCAAACAAACTTATTTCAATAGTTTTGTCCTGATTCATGTAGATGTAAACAGAATGAGTTTCTTCATTTTTAGTGAATCAGAGATGAGTGCGAAGAAAATGCTTACTTCAGAAGCACTCGAATCAAAGAAGATACTAATTTTCAGTTAACCTAGGACACTGAAAATATCATTGCATTAACCATAGCGAATATCTCTAGGACTGTTTGTTTTCTTAATGCCCTTTGTGTTTTAACAAATGTCTGTAATAATTTTCTTCACGGTTTTGAAGTTTGATTAATCAGTTCATTGTGTTCTTTCTTCAGAGGAAAACGTGTTACTTCATATCTCTTGGTATGAGTGACATATGGGTTCTAGCTGAAATGATAGAACATCCTTTAATTTAGCAAAACAAAAATATGCTTAGCTCTCTGTTCTTCTTTGCTACTATTCCAGCCAAATTTCATTTGGAAGAGTGATGTGGCTTTTTTGTCATTGACTATAGTGACACTGTTTCATCTGGAAGAGATTCTTCGTGCTTGTGAGGTGCAGTCCATGGGGTACTAGCAATAATGAGGAAGGTGACATTTCTCTTGTACTGCCAAAGTTTTTAATGTTGCAGTTCAAGTCAGCCAACAAATTAAAAAAAAGGAGGGAAATGCCTGAAAATATGAAAATACCCTAAACGGAATTAGTTCTTTCCTTCCTTTCTATGTTTGCATTTCAAGTCTTTTGGTAGGTATTTTTCCTTAAAAAAAAAAAATTGTGTTTTTTTTTTTTTTTTTTGTAAGATAGTGCTGGGAAACACTCTATACTAAAATCTGTGCTAATGATGTACACTTTACCTCTTCAACAAATTCCAAGCTGCAAGCGTGTTGCAAGTTCATGAGTTTGTATCAGCTTTTAATTCCTTCTTCCATTTTTTTTTTCCCTGGATGCTGATAGGTAGCATAATTTATTCATTTATATTGGCCATAACAAGAGAAAAAGTGTGGCTTCTCATTAAGGTAATGCTCACTCAAAAGTCCATTCCCTACCAAGCTAACTGTAAGCACTCAAACTCTGTTACAGTAACAGCTGCCGTGCTGGTTACTGAACAGGGCATCTTCATCAGCATTAGACACTTTGATCTACTCTAGTACTGCCTCTATTATGATATTAAGGAAGTAAAATGCATGTGAATAGAACTGACTTGCTGAGCTTTCTATTTTTCTTATTGTCAAGACTCCATTTGGAAGGCTTGGTATACCAGATACGCTGAATTTATGAAGCAGAATGAAAGAACGGATACAAATGTGAGAATTTTTTGATTAACAACTTCCAAACAAATGACACAGTGAATATATTGGAGCTTGGAATTTTTCTGTTAACTGATTTCATCATGCATAGAAGTCAATGAGACTTTTGATCAATAAATCCATAAGTACCTTCTGCACCTTATGCAGCAGATCAACTGTAGCTTTCTGCTACTGTAACGGAGATGGATTCCATCCCTCAGAGAAAAAAATTTCTCTGTTATCGAGGGATACAAGCAAAGTATAGAATGTATTGCATTTAATGTCCAGTCTAAGAATGACAGAGTTAAAAACCACAGAGTGCTGGTGACTGCTTCTGCAGTCTAAATGTTTGTACTTGGAACTGACAAGTATGACATGTAAATGCCTGCAAGCTGTTATGCTTGATGCCATTAACTCCTAGAAAATAAATGACTAATATCAGAAAACAAAAAAAGAGGGTATTTTTATATTGGAAATCATGATTATTTAAGATTTTGTTTTCTCTCTTGAAGGGAGAAGGTGCAACAATGCTTCCTTGCTTCCATGTTGCTTATCTGGAACCTTCTTATGTATCCAGGACAGGAATTTTGTCTCACTGTGTTTTACACAGTCTAAAGCACAAGGAATTTCATTTCAGAGGGGACATGTAGCTGTTACTGTATAGCACTGATAATCAATAACAAATAAACCAGGCATTTAGTTTCCCAGTCCTCACAGTCCTCATAGCTGGTGTGTTTGTACTTTCTTGTTTTAGCAGCCAGGTTATAGTGAGTCACAGCATCTTACTCTGGTTCAAAGATTTTTGTTGTCTGATTTGGCAGGGTGGACCAGGTAATCAGGAAAATGCTTGCTAGTCCTCTGAGTGTTCAATGTTTTTCTGTCATAGGAAATGATATTTTCTTTTAAATAGCTCAGTAGTTATAGTAAAAAACTATCGTTAGTGATAGCTTTGAGAGTTGACACCAATGCAAGATAAAAATTTGCATCAATGTATGTAAAAGTACATCAAATAACAGGCTCTAAGACTGGAAATACAGCTTATGTAAGATGCTCGAGGAAGAATATAGGAGGGATAGACTGACGCAATCTGTGAAGACATCTTTCATCAGTAATTTGAATAAGATTTGTCTTTCACCTTAATCAACAAGCAAAAGAAGAAAGCCAGCTAATAGAAGCTTTTAGTAATAAAATGTAATTGATGTAAGAGAAATGAACAGCTCTTTCATCATGACAATGTTGGTTGCCATCTCTGTGATGCTAAACACTGTGAGAGAAGACAAACGCTCTCTGCAGCACAAAGTGTGACTGAATGCCTTTAAGGAGTAGAAAGTGCTAAATGACCTTTCATTGCTTTAATCACTTGACTGGGCAGAAAAATTTTTAATGAAGGTCATACAACTGGAAAAATATCATAGATGATAGTGCAAGCAGCACATTCTTGACTCTTAGATACTCCTTGAGATTAAGGTCTTTTCCAAAAATGTTCTTTGCAACCAGCATCTTTTTCTTTGGAAGATAATACTGCAGCACAGTAATAGTACATTGGGATTCTGTTACTATGTCGTGTCAGATGGTGAAGACTGGTGGTTCTTTAAAGCAGTGGTTGATTTAAAAAATAAAAATTGATTGGTTCCTGTACTGTCCTTATAGTCTGCTCTTTTCTGATGTTCTGAGGGCTCCATTTACATTTACAGTAGCTTATTTCACAAGACTACCTTTACGTATACTTCAACACTCTTTATGCTCTATTTGGAGAGCTCCTTTGTTGTTCCTTTTCTAATTGCTGCAACACAAGCAGTCTGCAGAGATATCAATATTATACACCAGAAGACAGCATCTGATGAGCCATGCAGGACAGTTACAGGGAAATAGGTCTATGCTGGCATTAAAATCTAAAACCAGCCCACCTTGGTCGAACAGAGAGACAAATGAAACATTTGCATCCCTGATAATTTGGGTGCTGGCAAAGCAGCCTTGTTTGTCAGTCCTTTGACTTCAGACTCTGTCATATAATTTTCACTCTGAAGAATATGTACCAAAGAAAAATGAAGGCAAAGTGTGTTTATTATTTCTTTACATATTCAGCAGGAAGCCAGTGATTTGTTATTGAGACACATCACAATTTTATGCTAGACAATGTAATATCATGAAGTGTGATAGGTCTTGAAAGATGAAAACGTCTCTGTGGGACAATTACTCTCAGGGTATTCATCTATTGGTTTGGATTGTGCCTTTCCAAGTCAAATCAGAACAGCAGAAATCCCAACATCTCTTACTTTTTACAAATCCAATATAAACATAAACAGCGGGAGTCCCATTCCTAAGATGAAATATATAAGCTTTGTCATAGTGTCATTAATATTTTGTGTTTCTCGGCACATGCTGACGGTTGCTCTGTGATGCTTGGGATTTGGGCTTCAGAGGAGTTTGTGCTAAAGTTGTTTTCAGTTTCTGTGTTATGTAAACTTTTTCCTTTTGCGTCACTTCTTTTCCATCAAATTTTTACTATCATTTGTAATTTCCAGTGAACCCACATTGAAAGTAAACTGCAATTGGAAAATTTTATCTGATTCTGCTTGAAAAATGTGCATATACATGAATTGTACAGACTCAGCACAAAACCATAGGGCCTTGACATTTACTGAAGTACGCCCGAGTCGCATATTTATCCAAAGCTCTGTAAAATTTACTGAGGGCTTTCTGCTCTTGAGTTTGTCACCTAATTTGGAAATTTAATTACATTTGTGAAACTGCTGAGTTTATTATAATTCACCATGTTTCCTTAGCTGCAGGTGAGGCAAGGGAAAATGGCAAAAAGAATTATGGTAAGGAGGTGACTTCTTAATATGCTAAGAGGTCTTCCTGCATTTCTCCCATGACAGCTTGTCTGCCGGTTTACATTCCTGAGCTTCAAATATCACTCCAAGCTAGACATCTCTTGAAACCTGACCCATTTTTCCCACTCCTACTCATCACGTTTTGGTGAGGAGGCTAGGTTCACATCTAACTGTAGTCTGTACAGGAAAAAGCTAGAGGAAAACACAAATTTCATAAATTTTTCCTGAAGAGAAAAGCTGCCCTGCAAACTGGAAGTTTTATGGTAGAGCACAATTTGTTCAAATCTCAGGGTAATGCAAATGGTAAGAACAAGAAAATTGTGCTAGTTATCTTTTTGGCCTCTTAGATGATTTTTCTTATGAGACCTTTTACTATATGACTGCTTCCTTCATTTGGGGACCCAGGCTAACCTGTTCAGCTGGGTCATCTTTTTCACATTATCACGTGTAACAGCTGTGCCAACGGAATAGGCTGATGGTGTTTTGATAATAGCCTTACTCTTCCACATCTTGCCTGAAAGCTGGACAAATAAAATGGCATTAGTAATATTATCTGATGCAACATAACAGTTGAACACCAAGCAGACTATCTCTTGAATTATCAGTTTGTGCAGCTGTGTGCTGCCGTTATGAAAAAGCCCACAAATATTTTATGTAGACAATATGAACAAAGATGGGTCTTACTTTTTTTTTTTTTCTTTTCTTCAGGCATGGTCCAACTGCCACTAAGGAATAAAGATTAGTATAGAGACTGGAGTGAAATATAAATGCTGAATTAGGAAGAGAAAGGTCCATGGGCAAGTAATAACTCTGCTTTGATTAGCTGATGAAGAAAGATTGAAGCATGCCTACATGCACACGTTTGCTTGAACACTTGCTTTTCTGATCTGTGCTGTGTTTCTAAGTGAATCTTCAGCTCTCCTAGGAAACCATTATTAGGCTAATTGAAATGCTTCTTGTACTTTTAAAAGCAACAAATACCATGATACATCCTTAAAGCCTTTCACACAATTGCATAATGTTCTTGCTAGGAAATAGGGTACTGTATATGTAAACATTTCAGTCAATATGAAAAAACGATAAACGTTTCCAAAGCCAACAGACTTTTCTTATATCTTAATCAGAATAACGATTTTACAGTGTTGCCCAGCAAGAAAAGGGTAGAAGTAGGACTTGCCCCAGGGTAGTGACTTCTTTTCTAGGCAGTATTTAGCAATGGAAATTATTTTCTTCTCTTTAGAGAGCAAATGTCTCACAGGATAGTTACTGTTGTTGCTAGTGTATTCCTGTCAGTTGAAGTAATGTTCCATCTTCTGATTGAATAAGAACATGGAACTAATAATATTACAGGTCTTCTTCTCTTGGTGACCATTTTGCTCGTTCTCACCACGCAGCCAGATTCTCTAGTGCGTATGTATGTTTTACTGGAAGATAATGGATGCGTATGTTAGAACTAAACAGAGAATTTCACTGAAGGCGATGATTCCTTTTTTTCCTAGCAATAATTGAAAAACATTTCTAACAACAGCCCGATACAGGTCTGCTGTCATGGTACTACAGGATCTTAGAGTAGCAAGCTTTTTATCTTGTTACCTTCTCTCTTATTGTGGGATGGGAAAGACATTGTCTTTCCTTCTTGAGACCGAGGAAAGTCCGTTTATCTTACTCTGTGGATAAAACGTGAACCTACTGTGAAAATTAATGTATTTACTCTCTTTCTAAAGTAGGGACTTTTGCTTAATGACTTGAAAATAGAAACACATTTTAATGAAATTTGGTCCATTTTCTCCTACAGATGGTGCTATTTTCCCATGAAAAATCATAGAAGTTTTAAAAGTCAAGTGACTTCAATGCAAATTGATTTTCAACTCAAATTAAAAAACCAACCAAACAAAAAACAACCAGCCCACGGTGTTGCAATTACTTTTAAACAGAATATGAAGCAGTATTTCTCTGGAAGTAGATGAAAATCAAGTGGAAGCTCCTCAAGACTCCTTGAATCTGTCCTGCTCAGTTTTGCCCTGTCACTCTCAGTCTGGGCCATGCAATGCTGTCGTGTTTCATATAGTGCTGAGATTTATTTCTATGAAACTAAGTTGTTTTATTAAGGGTTCACACATGTGAAGAAGTGGAAAATATGGCTTCCACAACATTCCAGGTCTGTGTATGCTTCTGGAAATTGTTTACCTGTCCTTTTTTGTCATGTTTCATGCTTTTATTGCTTTTGAAACATTCTGTAGTCAAAGAAGAGAGTTACTGGAGGCATCTTTGGTGTTCATTCACTAACTTGGGAACTAAATGAATGTTAATGTTCTCTGGAGTTACAACTTTTATGCGTTAAATATAGTAGACAGAGACCTTCTTTACTGTCAGTTTCAGAACTCTCTCACTTCTCAGTCCTTTTCACTATTCTAGTACTAACTCATCGGACTTGGGTAATGCTCAGCCTGATAATTCATTCTGAATGATGCATTCTGACTACCTTTTTCTTTACCTGCTTACAGATCTCTGATTCAGTCTGTTCCCCTTAGAAGAATGTCTATAGCTATTCCTAGCACATAATGCAAATTGACTGGTCCAACTCATTTCATGAGACTGTGACTGCTGGTATCTGTGTTAAGCAGGTATAAAGTTTTACATGAGGACACTCCTTGTAGTAACAGCCTGTTGCCTCATTTATGTCACTTGGTTCTTTTTACTTTCTATCTTGCTTTAAGTCGAATTTGCAATCTTCTAGATTGCTACTGATATGGAGGGCCATTATATGGGGGGGGGGGAAGAATTTGATGCCTGTATTATAAAGCCCCCCAAAAGCATTTGTATGTTTAAAGTCTATTTTTAAAAAGGCAGCAACAGCCCATATTGTGTTTTCTGTCACTTTTTGAAAATCCCAATCTTGGTGTGTGCTGTAAGCAGGTCTTGTTGCTGCTGATTCAGGCTCGGGCTGAATCAGAAATCTGTTAGGAGAAATTTCTGATACAGAACCTGAAATGTCAACAAGGCAGCACTGATATTGAGAGGAGTTGCCCTTCTCTGAAATCACACAGTAGGAGAGGAGAAAGGAAATCACATTTCTCCTCATTCCAAACCAGTGAGGGTTTTGTTTAGTTTTGTTTTTTTTTTTAACTAAAGTGTATTGTGGGCTGGCAAAGGCTGAATATGTCCCTCTCTGAAGACAGTTGCTGCTGGAAACAGGCTGCCACCGGCAAAGTGTGTGACCAAAACAATACAGTTTTCTTTCTTTCCTTTTTTTTTTTTTTCTCTTTTTAGAATAACTTCTAGATGTTCTGTATACTGGTAGGCAGGAGCAAAAGAGGCAGATGGTGTGACAGTGGGAGAACAGTCTATTTTAACACTAATAAAAATGGGACTTGAGATCCATGTATGGCAGAGAAATTATATACTGGGAATACCAGGGATAAAACAAGACAAGCAGGGGCCTTTCAGTGTTACAGAGCTACACAGCGATTTTTTTCTTTTGCACTTGATATTTATGGTTTTAGTTTCTCCTCCTGCAAAATGTGAATCAAACCAATGCTGGTTTTGATGTACAGTTTAAATCTGTTTCAAATAATATTGAGCAAAATACTTGTTACAGAAAGTAAAATAGTCTCATGTTCAAAAAGAAAGCTTTTCCTCCTTGCATCATTCCTCCAAGTGCTTATTTTGCTATTCTCAGGTATTAAAAAAAAAAAGAGGAAAGAAGAATGCTCCCCCCATTCTGTGGACTCATGTCAGTTCACCTGTCTTGGTTGTAGCAGTTGCTGGGCCTGTGCAGCTCTGAGGAGATAATAGCTGGGAAGGAGAGAGTTCTTTGCAATTCCTGTGGGCATTCTCACTGTATAGTTCTGTGATTGATTTGAGGTTTCCCCCCTTTAGCATTAGTGTATGTTCTACTGTGAGGGGATGAATAAGACTGTAGCATGGGCTCTTGTGGAAGGAAAATAATGGGATTTCTTGTTTAGTCGGTCATGAGGTCTCACCTCTTCCTTTGTATTGAGGTTCCTGTATTTCCACTGATTTTATATCAATCTGCAAAGTTGGTAACTGCTGGAGGGAATAAAGGTTGTCAAATTGAAATTAAGCTTCCTCTTGGGAGAGCTTTTATAGATCAGCATAGCTAGGCTTGTCTTAACTGTTTTATTTGAAGGAGATCACTTTAAAATTTTCTGAAATTAGTGTATCTGGCAAGAGGGAAGGAGGTAGTGATGCACACGGTCAAGACTAGATGAGCTGCTAAGAAAGTACTTGCTTCTGTTGGCTCATGCCAGCAGTCTCTCTGTCTTCTCATTGGTAGAAAGGAAAAATATTTCACCTCTTTTGAAATACAAACATAGCTAATTCCCTGTAGCTATTACTTGATGTCTTGCAGATTTGACATCTGCAAACTGCTTTAATTAATATTTGGGCTACCTCTCACAAGTGTATAGCACTTCCAGCTTACAGAAGTGGCAAGCCTTCAGTTGATAAAATAAATTGTTTCTAGAGTTGCTAAAGATAAAATCATCCAATTAATCCATATTTTCTGTTTGCTTCTGATTTAGTTCTCATGTGCTTACCAAGAAATGTCCTGGAAAAAAAAACCCACTATCGCTTTTCCACGCTTTCTCAAAAGTGTCATCACTTGAAAATAAATGTCTGACTTTTATAGACAGTTCCATCAGGCACAGTAAAATTTGCAGTGTTGACGGAAACAGAATGGGTATTCTTCTAAGGGTGATCTCTGGCCTGTGTCTGCCATGCTTTGCCTGCAGACATCCTGCAGGCAACATTTCCTGCACTTTTAGAAGTTCTGTGCACTGCTCTATTAACTGTTTTGTAAGAACAGATGTGCGTTGTAAACCACTGTTCCCAAACTGTCCTGCTTCTTCAAAGATGGAAGGGAGGGTATAAAAGAAATACTGTGGAAGGAAGGAAGGAAGCAACAGAAGCCCAATTCAACTCTTGTGAAAGTCTACAGGAATTTTTCCTACGACTTCACGGGAACTGAATTAAGTTGTTGGTGAGAAGCCATGTCTAAAAATCTCCAGACCTCCTCCTCTGTTCTACATCTGCATTGGTTCTGTTGAATTTATTAGGAATAAAAATCTTGCTTGCAGCATGTGGAAAATAGAGGGGGTGGAGGTTATGAGCAAACCCCAACTTATTGATGTGGGAGCGGAAAAGTCCTACAAAATAAACTTTAAAATATACTAAAAACATACACCCCCCCCCCAAGCACAAGAAGCCTTCCTGCATTCATAGTCACTGACTTCAGCAGTTTCGCAGCATTACTTTTCAATCAGCAAACATCATAAAACAGGGAGGGAGATTTATGGCTGTTTATTAGCCAGCACCATTACTGTATTTACTGTAGTGTGAAAAAGGAAGTCGGGGAGAGGTGCTGTAAATCTCAGTGGCTGCAACCCAGATGCATTTATTTACTTACTGGATACTTCACTAGTAGCTTAGCAGATGCCTACTAGTTTACACATATATTTTGAGCATATCAGCAGAATGCTCTAGAGGGATGGGTGTTAAAATTCTGCTGGGGTCTTTTGTGGGCACCGCTAGGAAAAAGTTGGTGAAATCTTATCAGTTTAAGTAGCTAAAGTAGTTACTGAAGCACTGCTCTGTTAACCAATCACTGCTTATTTAAAGAGAGCATAATTATTAATATATAAATATAAAAATGTAATTATATAATATTGCAATAACAAAAGGAAAAATCTGGCTATAAAATAATGGGAATAAAAGCAAAATGTTATGCTTTGTTAACATTAAGATATTCTCTGTTTGAAGAGAAGCCACAATTCTCAAATCTTATCTGAAGCCCTGGAGCTGTAATATTCCATTGGCTCTGTGAGGTGAACGGTGTCAAATATGGAGTTCTGTTTCCTGCAGGCTAGCCCCAAAGGTTGTACTTTACCATTATAGATATAATTGTAATTTATCCTGAGATGGTAAGTCATCTGACCCTGTACCAGCAGACAGAAAAAAATCTTATTTGTCAACATTGTTGTGTTCAAATATGCATAAAGGCCCAAGTGCCTTCTTTACAGAATGCATCTACATTGTTATGAGCAAAGGTGTTCTCTAAAATAAGGAATGCTACTTCACAGCAGCAAATGTTGCATTGGCTGGGCCTGTTATTTACCTCTTCGTTATCTAGAAAAATTTAGTCAGTGAGTGGAAGTTGAATTGAATGTGTTTAGGGCTCAGGTGTGTCTGAAAGATCTATTTCATTTGTCAACATTTCAATAAAAGCACAGCTTATTTTATTTTATTCAAATCAGATTTGTGGTCAAATGCAAAAAGCTGGATCTAGATTTGTATTTAAAGTCCAAATGTTTTTTTCCTAGGGTGAAATCATGTATCCATGCAAGCCAGTTGAAATATTTCCGTTGATGTTTGGTGAACCAGGAAATAAGTTCATTTCAAAACCTAAAGGGTGCAACATCTCTATAAATCACCTTGGTTTTAATTGTTGCTATTGTGGTTGTTTTTTTCCTTACTGTTGGCTTTTATTGTTAATGCTGTTTTTAAAATGAACAGTAAAATGCAAAGAGTATAAATTATAAATGAACAGTTTCAATGAGGCTGTTGATTGCAATGACTGAAATCTAATTAGGCAGTTTAAGCTCTAAGTGATATTATTATTAAAGAATTATGTTAACAGAGCATTTGATCAGCCTCTTAATTTGTTTTACGTGAATTATAGTTACGAGATAATGTGATTCTGAGTGACAAGAAGATCAATTCTTTTTCTTTCTTCTTTTTTAGGGAAAACTTGTATGCTGTATTTAATTTGAAATAAACTGATAGAGAACTTTCAGGGAAACAAAAGCCCTATTTAGGCATCTGAACTTACTTTAACTGACTTAATTTCAATAGTAATACTAATATTTCTTTTTTACTGACCATTTCCCTGCCTACCTCTCACTACCTCTCTCTTGTAGACATATCTGGAATTCTTGGATCAGCTCCTGGAATCCTCTTGATAAACAGCTCAGTTCTGCTGCTGCCAATGCCTGCACCCCAAGTTTCTGGGCATCCAGTCATTTTAATTTGATCGAAATATTGTTTCAAGGAGCTGCTTGTAGTAGATGGTCCCTGGCACAAATTGGTTTTTGAACTTTCAAAAATGAACAGACAGAGGAGGGAACAAATCATGAGGAAGATTGAGATATGATGCATTTAAAACACAGAAAAGGATTAAGTGTGCCAAATACTGCAGAGGAAAGAGAGACTCATGAAACAGAAAATGACGCAAAGAAAGGGAGCGTGACTGGTTGATTCACTCTTTTGCTGTGCTGTTACTTGTGTGTGTTAGGACTCTAACATGCAATAACCAGACCTTTATACCTAACTCTCTGCCTTCCTAAATCTGTTGCGCCTATTCTCATATGGTTCCTTTTGCATCATTCCTTGAAGATAAACTCTAATGAGCCAAAATGTGCAGTATTGTTTTTTGAATACATTCTTGGGTCTCTTTTTATGTCCAGAAGGATGGAAAATTAATTTTGCTCTTGAACTGGTTCAAAATCTTCCTCCCACACTGTGGAGCCTGGATGTGGTGTTGGAAGACAGTATTTTCTGGCTGTAGGCATCCAAGTGAGATCCAAAGGGCAAGCATCTTTAAATATTTAACTACTAATAATCTGGTTCATAAAACTGACTGGATGCTTATGGAAGACAGCATTGCTACTTTATGCTATTGATCTAACAGATGCAGTTAATCCTGTATTTTTAGAATATAAAAATGTGCAAAAGTGATTCTGGATAGATAAAAAGAAATACTCAACTCAGCAAAGTGCTTTTAAATGTTGATGTCTCAGCAGCCTTGCTATCTGTCATTAGCATTTTTTTCTTTATATCTTAAATTTAATCAATACTTGTTTTGAGGTTATGATCAAGTAGCATAAAACATTTTTACAAATTACGTTTGCGTGTGATGTATTCTGTGTTCTCTGAAGGCTCTGTGTCCAATAGGTGATTCAGCAGACAGCTTTAGTAACTACTAACAGACTATGGCTTTAATGTTAAGATGAATGACCAGTTTTGGTGTTTCAAGTTCTAAGTATTAAACTAAACATACTCTTAAAGACCTCTAATTTTCACTGGTCAGATCTTAGTTTTTTCCAGAAATCAGGCAATCGCTGAGGACATCAAAAGAATCCCCAAAGAATTTTAAAGCCTAAAGTTTCTGAAACACCATGAGATTCTTAAGCTGAAGTACAACAGAAGAAGAAATTTTATTTATATGTAAAGTGACATACTGATAGATAAGCACCTCCTGAGTGGTGGTGTTAAGTATTAAATGATGATTATTCAGGCTCTCCAGGTTCCGATTCTTTGAAAGGACTTTCAGTATTGTGGAAATAGAATGACAGGGGGCTGATAGCAGCTCAGTATTAATAAACTGCAAATCTATACATTATTTTGTTCTGGATAAATAATGTAAATAAAGTCCTTGGAAGGCTCTCAAATTTGAGGCCAATAGGGAGGCTGGTCAAGTAGGAATTTGCTTCACCATCTTCCACACCTTTTGTTCCTTGCACATCTCCCAGCTTCAGAAACACACTCCACCTCTCTTCAACAGCCCATGGGGAGGAAACTACTGTGGTTGCGCCGTATGCAGACTGCAGGAGATATTCATTTTGTAAAAAGCACAGGATGTAATTAGGTAAGATAAGCCATATGTGACAAAAAGGAACTAGAATTATCTTTACTGCTTACAGGGGCAGCATAGGATGCACCCACTCATTAAAAAAGTGGAAGAATAACAAAATGTCTATACTTGCAGAGTCCTGGGGTGATACTGTAACTCTTTCTACCCTCTCTGTACCTCTTATTTCAACTAATGTTGTCTCAGAGAGCACAGGTAAAATAGTAATTTGTCTGAGAAAAAACCCAAACCCTAGTGTAACTGTGGTACAGCTTGAACTTTTAATTCTTGCTTTTACAGAAGTAATGGTCACCTACACGATCTCTCTCCATTTTCTCCCCTCTAAAGGTCAGATACCACTTCCTCTTCGTTATATTCTCTGGCTTTTATGCAAGCAGATTCTTCTTGGAAATTTTCACATATCACTCATACATCTGTAGGGAGAACCATCTTTCCTATCACTCACTTGCAGCTGACGTACAGTCATAAAGGTGACCTATTTCGTATTAACAATCAATTTCCTTTCACTGTCACCACTAGGATATGTTCTACCATTTAACTTTCCTTGCCAGAAGTGTAGTCTTTAGGGGTCAGATTGAAGATTCTTTGCAGGAAGAAGGATGATCGTTTGATTCTAGGCATCACTGAATCCTGTCAATTTTATTTTAATGCTGAGGAAAAATACCCAGATGTTGCTTCCTGGCAAAGAATAACAGAGCACAGTCATACCCAAATCCTAAACTTTGCATGCAGTCATGCACCATATTTCCATGTTCTAGCAGTGTTTGTAATGAAATGTGACTTGTACTATTCTGCATCATCCTAGAATAAGGCTGTCATAGCTGACTGTTGACTAAATAACAAGTGGGATTATTAAATAAACTTTGTTATGCTTATGAATTTATGCAGTTAGCTGCTATGAGCAACTAAGGTGTGCATTCCTAGTTTAACTGAAGAGGTATCTCAGTGCTTCATTATTAGGATTCAATCAAATGATTTTGGGTAATACATTTGTTGGATTTTTTCTCTAATTCCTTCTGTCTCATTCTTTCTTTTACCTTCAGGAAAATCTCTGAAGTGTTCAGATTGTGAATTTGCCATCTCAGCTGTCTTTGCTCTTTCCTGATGCTTTGTGCTCTGAATTGGGTCACATGCAATTTTGCAGTGGTACAACAGTCCTTTAATGTGAGAACCATTCCTTCTCAACTTGCTTCCTCTGCATCTTCAGTTTGAAGACTATAAATAGGCAAAATTTCCTTCTTTACCTACAGATTTCAGGGTGGAACATTCGTACTACTTTTGCCAAAATCATAAAACCATTGCTTCAAGTTCCCTTATTCTGAAGAATTTACGCAGAAACTTAAGCTTCAAAGACCAGATATGACTCACCCATCATGTGTTGTTTTCTGTGGCAGTGGAGAAACTGGTGTTAAATGATGCTCCAGCCTCAGTTACTGTACAAATACTGTTGCTAGCTCCAGAGAACAAACATTTCCTGCAGCAGCTAAAAGTTTTGAAGTTTATTATACTGTGGAGGGACAGCATATCAGATGAAGCTGCAAATCAATTAATTATAATGCTAAGACTAGAAGCGTACTATTATATGGCAATGGCTATGGCCACCTAGTCCAATACGTGCCTCTGCCAGTGGCCAGTCCCACATGACAAAGTTGCAAGGAAACCCTACAGCAGACAATCCTTGAATTATATGTTCAAAAGGGACCATCTGTCCTAACCTCAGGAATGTAGACGCTAGCTTATAACCTCAAGGAGGAATTTTTTTTATCTGTGATTTTATCTTCTTTAAAAAGATTAAAGTACAAGCTTTTCAACTGCAGTAGATCTCACTCACTCAGTTTTTCTAAGGTATTGAAGAGGTGTGAACACCGTATGTGATCTGATGACAGCATCAGTGGGAAATCAGAAATCATGAAAACTACTGAAAACAGCAGCGTTTTCCTGAGGAGTTTGCCTGCTGCCTTACTTGCTTATTGCAAGGAGCAGACTGAAGAACCACATGATGCATGTCAGAAAAACTAAGACCCTCATCACTTTGCTACAAGAAATATTGCTGCTTTCCCTTTGAATGTTTAGGAAGCTATTGCAAAGTATGTCCAATGTAGTTTGCTCCCCTAAAAGTCTGGGTGCTATCCAGGGTCAGACTCGGCAATGTCAGTGTGCTGAAAGACAGACTTATCTCCAGGAAGCTCAGGAGTGAGGAACCCTAGAAATCTCATTAGGTAAGCTAATCTATGAGAAACTCAAAAATGAGGATGGTCAGAGAAGCTGTAGTCAACTGCTAAATTATGAATATTCATTTCCAAACCTTTGGAAAGTCATTGCAAATGAAGTTGTGCCTTTTGCTAAAAGTGTGACCAATATCATACCTATTAGACAAGAAAAAAATATCATACTACATCCAATATAGATACCATATGAGGTCAAAAAGTCATAAACACAAGAAAATCAGTCTCAAAACCACAATGGTGATCATACGGTTGGACTAATCAAGGGCTTTGAGCAGTAATATTGACTTTAAGTCTTTTACTGGCACAAATAATAGGTTGTCTTAGCCAGCCTTCGATTATAGAACTGGTAGACTAGCTTTCCACTTTCTTTTTTGAGCTTGTGAAAATTTGGACGGCTGAGAATCTAGACAAGGGCTGGTGTAGAAAAAAATGCACTGCCTGTAAGCATTGTCTGCTTGTTTTACAATTCAGAACTGCACAATGATACATAGCCTGCAGTGCTGATGGATGCAGATGTACACATAACACTGAACGCATGTGTTTGTTGCCCTTGGGTGGAAAGCATTCAACCCTCTTTCTTTTCAAATGTGTCTTTAAAAAAGTACCCTTTGAGTAAAAGATAATTTTATTTCTCTTTTCCACCTTCAAAAATTAACTTTAAATGATGTTTCAGAAATGGGGTAAATGCCTTACCTTTGTATATGCAGTGAATGTTTTCTTGAGCGATCAGATGTATGGAAGCTTTTACAACATGCACAAAACAACTTATGACAGAATAACAAGCTGCCCTGTGCCATCACGGCAGCTGGCAGAGTGAGTCATTGCTTCTGGCCCTGTAATGCAGACCTTGCGTGTCTGGGAAATAATGCCCAGCCAAGTGTGATTGTAAGCTATTATTAAGGCTTTATTTGTGAAATTGGTGTAGTTGAGGTCAAACATCTTTCTCTCTATTTTCATGTAGTGCTTTTAGACAGCTTTCAATAATGATTCCATTATACTCGTACTATGAAGATATTTTTCCTCTTACACAAATTGCTGGTTAATTACTGAGTTGTTTTTCACATCTGATTCTGCTTTTGAGTAAGATAGTATGACATTAAGCCAGAAGCAACACTGACTATAGAATAAACATGAGTTTGAGCTTTAAACTGAAAGTGGTTACAAGAATTTCTAAAACGGATGAATGCAGCCTGAGAGTTACTGTAGATTTTGAAAATGTGCTGCCTAGAAATTGAAATTATTTAGAAAATGTGGCTTACCTGCATGTCTCTAAGCAATGTGTTATGTTGTCTTTGCTTCCTTAACATATTTTAGGTCCATTTTATGTGATGAGGAGGTAGAGAATGATTTTATTTCTAGTATCAACCAATCCAGAATTATTCTCTGACTTTTTGGCCAGATAATGTTTTGACATACCTAGTGACAAAATTTACTTCTTAAACCTTGAAAAGAAACAGGCTGAGCTGTAATGGAGATGTCTAGTCTTTGACCAGAGTTCCAGGGGATATGTAGTACTTTGACAAGATATTTTTGCAAAGTGAATTAATTCAAATCAGTTGCTCTTGATGATTTTTGGGTTATTAGCATGTTGGGCTACCCACTTCATCTCATTTCTGGTATCTGACGTGACAAAAGATGAACACAGATGACAGTCACTTGGGAAAAGTAGCCTCATATCTGCACAGTGGGCACTGACATTTCTGTGGGACTGGTTAAGAGAAATGCTGCCCTCCTTTATTCTTTTTTAAAATACCATAGTACCTTGTGTAGCTGCCCCTAACAGAGGTATTTCAGTCACAGAGGAAGCCCGTGGCAAAATTGGGATTTGAATCCTAGGTCTTCCAAATGCTCAAACTGAGAAAGTATAAAGCATTGTAATTCTCAGCTCACCGGGACTTAGATGGGCATTCTCTTTAAAGCCAATGCAAATGTTACTGTCAGTAAAATCTGTAAGATTGAGCCCTGAATTTCTGTTGACTCTGAATTCTTACAGTTACAAAAATGTTGATATGTCTTTTTCCTTAAAAGAACTGGGCAGAGTTGTAGCAAGGCACTGGCAAACATTTTAGAAAAGCATATTATGATAGTAACCTTGTACAGAAATACTGACTTACTGTACTTAACGAAATTACCTGCCAGAGAAAACTTGGCAAGTCTTCTAATTTGGTCAGTGAACGTTGCTAAGGAGAAAATTAATTTGTGAGAAATTCATAGCTCAGCAGAAAGCACTCTTTAGTCCTTCAGCTGTGTATTCTGGAAAGGAAATAAACAAATAAAAGCATTTGGTATTTACAACAAGAGGAAAGGTACTCAGAAGGTCTCTTACAGTGCTAGTAATTATCTCTTATTTACTTCTTCACATCTCATTGCTTAGGTATTAGTTCCTGTAAGAACACCAAGGAGACTTTTATATCACCGAAGCTATTGTCTTTATCTCTGCTTTATGCTGCCCCATTTAGCAATTGCAAGGAAATAAAAACCAAAACAAAACTCAGACTAAAAAAACCTAAAACCCTAGCCCCATGACACATTGTACGTGGAAGAGGTATTCCGTCCATACTAAATGCCTCAACCACTACTGTACTCAAGGATTCTTTGAGTTTTCAAAGTCTTTGTACACAGAGAATTATCTTGTACTGATGCAACAATATGTAAGTTGTTGTTCCAAAACTCCAGGCCCAACTCCAGATTCATCATGTGGACTTAAAACAAGCCAGCATGCTTTGGAGTTACAAAAATAGTACAGGATTTTTATTTATATAGCACCCATAAATTTGCAAGTTGCTTTACACTCCAAAAATGAAATCTAGTCCCTACAAGGATACTGCCACAATGAATTTTGGCTGCTAGGTTTAAATAAAAAAACAAAACCAAAACTGTAATGAATTCTAAGAATTTAAAAAAAATAGAACTTCATAACAATCTTTTCTATCTTCTGTACTTTAAATATTTTGAAGTGAAATAATTTAATTTCTAGCCTAAATAAAAGGCCGAGAAGAATTGCCCCAATATCTCCTAAGAAAAACATTAAACTAGCACAAGGGAAGCATAGAACTCAATCATCTGTTGATGGGTTGTTGAATCAATGGTAAACTCAGCAGCGTATGAGAGAGCGATGTATTGTACAGTCTACAGAACAGGGCAGATATTTTTGATGACATCTTGATACTTTTTATTATGGAAAAGGATTTTGGGGACAACAAACTCTTAATCATACATACTTAGTATATCTCAAAACTCAGAATAAACCCATAGTGTTTGTTCATATTTCTTTCTCTTCAAAAGGCTTACTCTTTGAGGAGGCAGATGATTATGACAGGATATATAATGTCTTTACTTCCTCAATTCTTATTCCCGTTGCACATTTTCTTAACAGGTTTATGAGTAAGGGAGCCAGACTTACACATCTTTTCCTTGGGTGGCTATTCACTTTAGGCTTAGCAATTTACCCATGACATCATTGATCAGCGTCCCTCCTGACTGCCATGTAAAATGTTTACACTTTATGGTTATAGGTCAACCACAAGAAAAAGCCAAAACAATACACTGTTGAATGAAGTCTGGAGACTTGGTACTGACATATACAATGGTCATATTTAATCTTCTTACAGTTGGCACCTGCTAAAAATTTATTGTTGCAGAAAGATCAGCAGTAGTTGTGTGCTAAATTTATTGTTCAACAGTGACAAAATTCCAGTGATTTCATTGAAGACATCTATAGTAAAAGTTTTTTTTAGCTTTAAAGTTGTACTTCAGGGTGGGTAAGGGTTGTGTGGTTTTGTTTGTCTTTTGGTTTTGGGTTTTTTTATCCACAATGGCATAATTACTGGTCAGAGTCCATGTGAGAAAGCTATCCAAACACCTGCAAACAAAGGAACTGGTTTCCATACATTGTACATGAGAGTTCTCAGAATAACTCCTTTACTGCTATTCAGCTGTCACTTCAGTTAGGTTTGAATTTACAGAAAAGAGACATCTGGTGCCTACTTTGAGTTCTCCATGGGAAACACAATAGCAGTAATTTCCCTCAAGAAGGCTATCTATTAGTTAGCGATGATAGGACTATTTTGGATTTATTTAACTGTAGAATAGATGCTTATCTTCTTCAGGTAGTGGTGTCTCAGCTTTTGCTGTACAATTCTTATCCTCTCCAGGCTCACTGGACATGATGAAAGAACTTGAATGAAGAATTCTACTGTAGAATTTAAAATAGTGTGGGTTTTCTAAACTTCAGTCAGGCCACTTGTGGACTTAAGTTTGGGGCAATAAAGCTACACATTGCATGGTTTTCCATTAATGATTAGGACCTGATTCTAGTTGCTCTCTCACTTAAGTTCAATGGCCTTAATGAAATCTGGAGAATCAGAATCAGTGTTTCCAGATGTTTTCCTGCTTGAAAGTGTGATGTTGTATTTCCTATAAGTTACCATCACCTCTTCAAGACCTGAAAGTTTGTCCGTTTCTGTTTTCTTAGTGTGTTTTTAGTTAATCAGGCGGTTAATTTGGAAGTGACTTGTGGAGGACATGGAAGCCTTCAGGTTTTGTGAACATGGTTGGAGGTCAGCTCATCTCTCTGTAGCACTGTCGGGTCAAAGATGAGAATTTAAACCCCCAAATGAAACATATGTTTTTAAGACCTTGTAGAATCACTGTAAGATATGAACAGCTGTACTGTGTCAGCTCAAATGCCCATCAGTCCCACTATCTGCTCTCTGCCAATGGCAGTAGCAGATGCCAAGGCAATGGTGATTTGTTGGTACGCCTCCCACATTGATAATTTTACCATGGACATCAATATTTTCTATATTGCTTTACATTGACAGGCGTGACTGTGCTTGAGCTGCACAGGTGCCTAATATGAACTCAGATAGGAGAAGATCTATAATTATTGCTGGTTGTAGATGGAGATCAGTGGCAAGGAAGATTAAGTGATTCTCCTGAAACAAGACAGGGACTCTGTTCTTGAAGGAATGAGTTGAAACCAATTCTTGAGTCTCAGTCTGACATTTGTGCCTCAAACACAGCTTTTCCTCCCTCATGGGACTTTAGTTTTGCCAGAATAAAAGGTGAGTCAGGAATCTCAGGAACTGCTCCAACAGAATGAGTATAACTGACATTTGAAGATCAATCTGACCTTTAACGATTCTCCATGTTACGAACAGAAAAGGATTGCTCACAAGGCTCTGAACAGAGCCAGTCTAAAACTTCCTCCACTGAATCATTCTTTATTCTCTCCTTGGAAGTGTTCCTTCATTCCTTCTTTGTTGATATCTGATGTTTTGTGCTGGTATCAAAATAATGATGATCAAAATTATATGATTCATGGTAAAACATTTTGTCAGTTAAATTAGGTTATGAGTGGTTGCTAGGAAGAATTAGTATTTCCTTGTGGTGAGGTCCTAGGCAATTAGATAGTGCAGGAATGATGGACTTCAAATGGCTGATCTGTATTGTCTTATTTTGCGTTCTCTGGACAACAGAGAAAAGCCCTCATGTGAGTCATGAAAGCAAGTATGATGAGGACAGAAATGGGGGAAGGTTTAGGCACATACCTGCTATAGTGCAAGTTGAGTGCCTTCAGTTGCGTATCTATTGACCTCCAATGAATATATTTGTGCTGCTGCCTTTCTGCCAGAAAGGTACCCTTGTCGGCTCATGGACACCCCAAAGGCTCCCCTCTGGTTCCAGTGGTGGTGGCATCGCAGATCCCTTCTTAATCTCTAAAGAGTTCACTCTCCAATAGGGATGTAGGCTTTTCCAGCCAACATGGAGTACTGGTGGTCCTGGACCTGGTGCATAGAAACAGTTGAGTTCTCTATAGTATCTTAATTGAGGTAAAAGTAAATAAAACATTCAACAGAGAGAAGTATTTTGTAGATTTTTATAGGGATATCCCTTGGAAAATGAACACTGTTCTGAGAAATTTTTCAGAGCCATCACTGCTCCCAGTTCTTCCTTCCCATGTTTCTTTTCTCAAATCACACTCCTTATTTCGTTATGAATTAGAAGTTAACTGTTAGGCCATTGTGTTCTTCAAAATGAGTCCATTCTGCCACATCCAACAGAGTTCAGTTTGAGTTTAGCTTCTGACTAAGATGAAGTGCAATTAAAATGGGGAAAGCGGCGCAGTGCTTAGTACTGTGTCTGCTAATTGCTCCAGTACTTTCATTTATTGTGACAGCTCTCCGTGATGCATTATCACTCTGGTGGATTTCCCCCCCACCTTCAGCAGCTTTCGCTTAGATTAATTTCTGAGTGTTGCTGCACATTGGTGTGCTGAGCTCTTGGCATAATTTGCAACTATTAAGTCTGGCCCTGAGTTTGCTACTATTAAAGTTCATATTTCATCTTCTGCCTCTTGCAATCACAGGAGGCAACATGCCTTTGCTGCTGCTTTCGTTCTCCCCATTTCTCTCCCCCCCTCCCCAATGCAATGCAGTGCTGCAGCTAAATATTCACCGGGTCTCTCTGTTGATAATGGAAGAAGTCTTTGTGGTAACCCAGCCCATAATGTTACGAGTTTCGGTGACATGATCCACTTTGAAAAGGAAATTCAAAAGGGGCATGTGGTATCTCTTTAACATACATCTGAAATATTGAGGATATGCTGCTTTTAGGCAAGCGTAAGAGTGCAGAAGTAGTGGTTAGCTGTGCTGTTCCTACTGTGTCTGAACTGAAGAAATATAGGACTTATTTCTCAGAGGTTCATGCTCAGCATCTTCTGAAACTGCAGCCCAAAACTCCCTGGCTTTCAGGGAGATGAAGGCTTCCTGGTTACAGTTCAGAGATGGAACATTAACATCAGAGCAGAAATACCTTCAACTCTTAAAAGCTTCTCTCCTCATAGGCGTTCATAAACTAAGGCCACAAAAAGAGATGGTTTGCTATTCTGAGTGCCTGTACTAGAAGGTCTTTTGGAAATATGGGTAACATCACAGAATTTATTGAACTATTTAACATAGTGTTGAAAACAAAAGTGCAGGGAAAGCTAACAGGTGTAAGTTGGATCTTGTGTGGTTTGCAGGTTTACCGCTCAGGCAAAACTAGCAACTATAAATACAGCAAAACTTTCTAGAAATATGTCTTTGTTAAAGAGAGTTCCACATTCTAAATGTTATGTATTCTGTTGGTTTTTACTGTTTTCTTTGTTTGTTTGTTTGTTTTTTTCC
Source organism: Clamator glandarius (assembly GCA_033459285.1). Taxonomy (NCBI): domain Eukaryota; kingdom Metazoa; phylum Chordata; class Aves; order Cuculiformes; family Cuculidae; genus Clamator; species Clamator glandarius. The sequence goes on along the minus strand of JAUNZM010000055.1, from coordinate 3,825,104 downwards.
AGAGACCTTCTTCGCAGGTCTGAATTCTTCCCTCATGAATGCACAAGGCTTGGCTCTTAGTTCCATATGTCTTTATAAGCCCACACCATGAGCACAAAATAGTGTTTGAGATCACTCCCTTGTCTTATCCTGCCAAACACAAGCTTTAAAGAGGTTAGGGAGATGGATGTTCTTTTGTCCTGCTCAACAGACCCCTGACTGAGATAATATCCTTAGGGTTATGAAGTATTATTGAAAGGAAGCACAAGAACACTGTGTTCTATTTCTCTTGCATGTGGCTTTAATTATAGATTCTCATGAATTCTTTTCATACCTCCTCTTAAGATTTTTCTTGAAATCTCTTCCACTGTGCAATGATTCTGTTCAAATGAGTCGCTAAAACCTATATAGGAACTAACTGCACAGAATTAAGAGATCCTGTTACTACCTTTCATCTTCTTATTTCTAATTCAGCCTGACAAACTGTGCAGAATATCTTGAAGACTTGGAACCTCTTCCTCATGAAAGCATCTATAAATTAAAAGCAGGGGATTTTGAGCTGCTTTTCATCATCCTAGGGCCAATGGCTGAATTTACATACCAAACAGAACAAGATCATCATCTGATGAAATAATGTTTGGGGGAAACATAGGTTTCAGGATATTTTTTTTATTTTATAATAGCACCACTTCATTTCTTTTAAATAAATATTTAAACAAACATGCACTGTAAATCAAGATAACCTAGGGTCTTGGGCTCTTCAGGGAAGTCTCTCTCATTTTCTATGATGATTTTTTTTTCTAAGCTGTTTGATAAATATTAACCACTGAGGTAATTAAATTACTAAGAAATATGTTTGAATGCTGAAGAATATCAGTTTCCTTTTTATAGATGTGATCTTACTCAGTGCAAACTGCACCCAAGCATCTAGGAGTACAATCTAGACCTCTAGAATGTAGAGGTAAATTAGTTTTAAGTAAAAACAAAGTGTGCATTGACAAATATACTGTAGAAAAGGCGCATTTCTGAAATGCTTATAGTCAGGATAAATTTAACCCCTAAACTCCCTTCAGATGTCTCAGAAGTTTCTGGCATACTGGTGCTATAAGAGAAATTAGTGCATGCAAAATGGCTGAAAACATCCACTATAATCAGTAAAACTGTTAAAGTAAGTGAGTTGTGAAAAATTTGGTTTTTATAGTTGGCTGGCTATATTTGTACTTTTTTTTTTTTGCAGTTTTGAATTGAGTTGAGCTTTTGAGTCCATTTAGATTTGGGCCAGAACCACAACTGTGGATCTAAATACCCACAGCTCCTGGCCCAGATCTGAATTTCTCATTTTGAGCTCATCTCTGGTTCAAAAGAGCCCCTAAATTATAGGTGAAATTCTATCAAAACCACTAAGCTTCACTGGTTGGAGTGCCAAGCCACAGTTCAGCCCAGGTTTGTTTGAAAATGGCTTAAAACTGGTCAAAGACTGTTGAATGTGATCCAAAGTAGGATCATAATATTTAGAAACTTCAGCAAATCTATGCAGAACGCAGTATTTGCCACAGAACTGAAATGGAGAGAGTGTGTATGTGAGGTTTTATTATTTTTCTGTGGACATTCCATGCAGTTCTGCAAAACCGTTGTTAGGACTGTACTGATTCAGAGATCTTGTGCCTTTCAGAGTAAATCTTATAGACCTGAAAGAAATGATGGAAATGGATCAGTTTCCTCTCTTATGCTTCTTCCATTTTTAGTGGAGTTGCTCTTGTTCTGTTCTGCATTCTACACAATTAAAATAAAAGCCTTTGAAGTGCCTGAATTTGCATATTTTATTTTTTTCCATAGACTTTGTCACAGCCTCTTATGCAAGTGATAGCTTTAAATTGGAGCAGCACAATGAATTCCAGGATGCGAGTAATCTTCATTAAGCTTGTTTATTTGCAGGAGCTCCATTAAATTAAGAATCCTTATCAGGATATGTCTGCACTGATGAAACTAGCTTGACTGTTTGCCTGAAGGATTGGTTCCCTACCCAGCACCTTAGGGTTCTGGACTCTGATTGTGTGTGGTGCATTCCAATGGAAGTTTTGCAAATGTTAGGCAAGCTTCTTGTTACAAATTCTTAACTAGCAGTGATGCAGTGAAAATGCAATTCCTTCTGGTTTATCTTCACATTGTTTGCACTGTTATTCCTTTTGAGTTTAGGAAATGCTGTTAAGACTGTGAAAAAGAAAGAAGAAGTTTCAGATGCTGTGAACATTTGAGACTGTAGAATGGGCACCCTTAAAATCAGAAGCAAAAAAGTTTATTCTTAATTAAACAAATGTTTGGAAGCGTTCACCCGTCTGAAAGGGTAATTGTGGTGAGCTGGACACATCAGTCACAAATAGGAAGCCTTCAGAAAGCAGGCTTCACTTAAAAGATATTTGTGCTCTCACTTAATTAACCCAATGGCATATAGTTCCAGCAAAGCTGTTCTGCTACGTAATAACAAGAAAAATGAGATATTAGTGAAGATCTGGGAAGAGATGAATACACATCTGCTTATCTTTGCCTTCCTGGCATGACCCATCAGATTGCCCTTTAGGACTAAAATTAAAAATGTAGAGAATTGAAGAACTTCATGAATAAAACCTCATCTGTCCTCCTAATTGAAAGTGTAGAAAGGCTTAACAGAGAGAGGCTGAACTTTTAAATGCTTGGGGTTTGTATTGCTATTGCAGAAGCTGCGTGTGTGCACTTGTACCAATTATAAATACATATCTGCTTCTACAGTGACAGACTATTTTAAGGTGACTCAAACATTTATTGGTACCATACTGCTTGATAATGAATGTCTAGAAAACTGTGATGACAGATGAAAGGATCAGCATCTTAGGTTTCCATTCCTGATGTATCTAGTTTAGACTGACTGTGAATAAAGTCTAGTCAAGTTCCAAATGAGCAAGGGAGAGTCTTGCAGGGTAGGGTAGCATTATCTTTGAAATACTACTGAAATATCCTTCTGAGGGGGTTGATAATCTGTGTGAATTGTGGAGAGATATGTAAGCCTTGATTTTTAGTGAAAAATGCCTAAAGCAATATTAATTGAATATGCATCTTTCTGATAAACATACTGTACTTCTGAAACTGTTGTCATCAACATGACAACAAACGAACATGGAAAAATAAAATCCCTGAGCGAGAAGCAGATTTGCTGATGAGAAATTCTACTGAGACGTACAGATCTTGCCATTCCAGTTTGTAAACAACTGCACCCATGTGGCTGCATCAGATGGATGCTGTTTATGTGCAGTGGCTGTTGGGTTCTGCATTTGTGTCACGATGAAAGACGTAAGAAGATGAAAAGTGATGGAAACAAAATGAAAAATGCAAAAAAAAAAGAGGAATCTCATTCAAATGAGAGTAATAAGCTGGGAAATGACATCCAGCCTGTTGTATACTCTTGCTGTTTTGGGATACTCTGGTGATGCTGCTGCTAGGTTCTCTGCATTGCAAAGTGAGCACACAACCCACAAATAGCCCCGAACACTGAAGATGATATCTCCTGTGTACAAAGAATGAATGCTTCAGTTGGAAATCAGCATGTTCCTTCTCTGAATACTTTGGTTTGCAAAGTCCACATCAACTTCCATGTGGAGAAACACCGTGTCAGATTAGACCCCGGTATAGACTGTGGTTGAGTATTGCTCAGTAGCTGCTAGCTACAGTGAATGTGATAAAAAGGTGCAGAGCAATCCCAGACTGGAATCTCCTCTTTGCTTTCTTTGACTGTTTTACCTGTTGCTTTATTTAGATCCCTGCTTCTTGTCTTTTCCATTGATAGCTGTTTTGCTGTCTTAATGTTAGATATTATGGCTCAGTAGCTGTCTGTTATAGTTTATTTCCTGTGTAGGAAGTTTTTCCTAGTTGTTTTGGTCTTCCCTCAGCATAGCCTGATCATCTCTTTAGGCTTCTTTTTTATCCAGTTGTAGAGAACTTGTTTGGTTACATATTCCCTTACTCTGAGGATCTTATTATTCAAGGTTTCTGAACTATATGAAATATGGAGCTGAAAGAAATCTTAGAAAGATTTAGGTTTCATGCTCTTTTTAGTTTGCAGGGGTTTGGTTACACCGGTCTTCCATGTAATCTTCTAGAAAGCGCACAACAATTGGGAAATAAGGATAGGAAGTCCAAGCCTATACATTGTAGTTGAATGACGACCATACCTACCAACACTATGATAACTAGAGCGAATTTGAGAGATCTGTTTCTCCTAGTTCCTTCTGCCTTTGTACAGATGTGTATGCTGTAAAAGTTATTTATAGGATTCATTTAAATTCCACATTTTTTCCCCAGCGCATTTTCCACCTTCTTTTTCACAGTACTTACTTGTAAAATCAATACTCTCAAACAGCTTTCTTTTTAAACTCCCCTGCCTGTGTTTCCATGGAGCCACTTTTTAAGCATATAGAAACAAACTCAAGCACAAAACTTCATTTTTAAGGAAAGCCAGTGCTGTTGCATACTACGAAGAACCTACTCACACTTGGCTTCTGCAGTTGCAAAGTTTAAAATGAATATCCCAGCACCTGGTGCCTATTTTTGTTCCAGATATGTAATGTGGTTATATACCATAATCTGGGTAAAATATCATGGAAAAAGGATTCATAGGATGCTACAGATTTGGTTTTATACGGTTTTATTCTAGAGCACCAAATTAACACAATTATTATTACTATTTAAGCAGCTAAGCACCTATTAATGTCTGTAGCTGCAGGTTTTTATGTCCATGCTGAAGTGTCTTAACAATCTTCAGGGTTTAGATTTGTTGAGCAGCCATAGCATTCACTGAGCAGCTGTGAAAGTAAAGATACTGGTAAGAAAGGCAGCTGAGGCCTCGGAGAAATGTTTTCAAGTATTTTAGCTCTAAATGAGTGAAAATAAAAAAAGAAAGGCTGATCCAAAAAACTTCACTTATATTACAGCAGCACTTAAAAAACCTAGCTGTGATGAACTAGCATAAAAAATTACCAAAATACCAAATTGAGCTCACTGACCAGTCTGCATCTCATTTATGCTGGGTACTGCTTTTGACTGCCTATTTCCAGGTAGTGCTAAGAAGATTTACAGAAGTGCTCTGTTTCTGTCAGGATTTCCCCTTGCTTATCTGTCTTTAGCACTGACACAGATATTTGGAGAGGGCATCCCCTGCATAGGTGTTTTCATTCCTCTCCTTACAGCTCTCAAGCTGTTGTGGTGCAGTCAGTTTTAATCAAGTCACTCATGGTTCTATGACTTTTCCAGTTGTCATAACCTAGACAGGTTGGGAGCTATGAACAAGAGGTGAAGTTACAGTTTCAGAGAGCCAGGACACTTAGCTGGACTGAGTTCTGTCTTTTGCTGTCTTTTGGCTCAGCTTTTAAAAAAGGCAGCAGCATGAACAGCTTTGAGCTTGCATTCAGAACCAGATCTTCTGTGTTCCTCCCTCCAAAAGCTTTCCATTTCAGTAATGTATTTTATCCAGAATCTCAAAATTCTTTGCAAAAAACAGTGCATTAAACCTCACAGAAAACCCGTGATACTGAGAAATGCGAGGTTCCCTGTTTATGACAGAATAACTAAGTTTTAGAAATAGAACAAAAGAGTGCTCCTGTTCTCCTTCTGAGCCTAATGCTTTTGATCAAATGCTACAGAGGAGCAAACTGAGGCACAGAGTTTAGAGTTTGTGCAGATATCTTGGGGTATATCTGGCACAGCCAGAAAGAACCTCGGATTCCTTATAGCATTTGAGCTATTACTTCAGCTTAACTTCAGCCTTAAGCTATTAGTTCAGCTAACATGCAATCAATGCTAACTGCCAATACCCAGTTCTTTAGAAAGATGCAAAACCATCTCCTAACGCATGCTTCCCTAAACTCTCTTAAAAGTGTACGCGTATTGTAGATAAAATGCCTTTGTAACAGAGGCTTTGATCTACTGAATGAAGCTAATCTGCTTGCTGTGTTTTAAGCAGGCAGTGGCAACACAAGACAAGAGGCATCAGAGATGGATGGTAGTTACAAAATGGGCTCCTAGAGCAGAGCACCAGGGCACACACAGATGTACCTCCTCCAAATATCTTTCCATTAAGAGATATCGAAATATTGTGGGTCAGGGTCTTCTTTTATCTGTCGTAACAGAGCCTGTGGCCAAACTTCTCTGCTTGCTTCCCTCTTTCCCTGTCCTGATCCCTGACCTTGAGAGGAAGCTTTTTACAGAGAGGAGAATCCTGAAGGGAAATTGATGTAGAACGTAGTACCAGGCTCAGAAGAGATATTGAGTAAGCTGGCCTGTGGGCAGTTTAGTTTGAATCATTCTGCAAGGAGGAGGTCTGGTATGGATCAGAGGGACAAAAGACCATAGTCACTAACTCATCTATGTTCATGTCTTTTTAGCTGTCTCAGTAAATCCCTCTCCCAAGTAGGTTTTACTCCAGGTATAGTTACAGAAAGGCATCTGCCCTCTCGGTCTCATGCAGCCCGGAAAAGTCCCCAGACTGTTTTTTCTGTATGTACCACACCACAGGCCACAAAACACTTCCCCACAGCCTGTACCACACTTAAGATCAATAGCGAAAGAGCAAAAGCCACAAACTATAATGTGCCTCAGGAAGGGAGTAGGGGAGATCAAGGGCATTGCCAATGTGGATGAAATCTACATGAAAGAGCCTTCCTCATTGTGCTGCTTTCATGGATTAAAGAAACAATTGAGCAGAAGAATGAAAAGGCAGTGCCAAGAGGAAGAGAAAATATGGAAGAGAGGAGAAGCTGGATTTCTCTGGTTAAACCATTCCAGTCACGTTCTTGGCGCACAAGCAGAAAAGCACAGCTGCTTTGCATCTGCTACAGAGCATTGGAACTGAGCAGGCACTGGTATAAGTATTCTCAGCCTGTTCAGATGAGGTTTTTGTTTGCTCTGGTATGGATACAATGCTTTTTTTTGTAATTAGTAACATGGAAAACTATTTTCTAATGCCACTGCAATAACTGATTTGGCTTATAAATGTTTTCTTTCAAAGGTCACGCCTACAGGGACTTACAAAGGCTGATGTTAGACCTGATGCCCACCCTGGCATACACCATAACCACTGAAATACTCAATTTAAATGTCTTGTGCTTATATCCATGAAAAACACTGACAATTTTCTTTCATGTAGCATCCTGATTATATTTCATGCAGTAAATCTGCCCAAGCATTTTAGGGCTTTGTGCCCAAAGCGAGGCCCACATCCCTGTATGCCAGTGCAATACAAAGACCACAATAATAATACATAATTTCTTTTCCTGCTTTATAGTCTTTGAGGCATATTTTGAATATGATACTGAAGTCTCTTTGCTAAAACCTTCAGTTTAGCTAATGTGAGTAAAGTGCATAAAAATTCTTAAATCCTATCTCAGTTTCTCTAATTGATCTTATCCCATGTCCAGTAACTAATAAATGTATAAATTGATGTGATTGGCATAAATCAAAGCATTCACTGACACTGGTGTTAGAGGACTATTTTTCAAACTTGGCCTCATTCATTATATACAAGTGAAACTTCAGCTAATATTAATAAATATTTTGCATACATGAGTAATATGTATTGAGAATTTTACAGACAAGGAAAATAGCAAAACAAGGAGGGACTGTTACACAAATAAAAGCCTGGGGTGGCCTTGAAGCACAGCTACCAGGAAGAGTTTGAATCTGGGATTCTAGATTCACTGCTATCAGAAATAACAGCTTTAGGTGTTCTATGCCCTACTGCTCCTATTATTTAGTAAGGTTCTTTATAGCTCCATCATCATATTACATGATAATACACCTACGTGGGTGACAACAAGAACTGCAACGGTGATAATTAGAGCTGAGAACAGCAGTGCATTCTGCAGCTTAACTCCACAGTAGGAATGTGTACTTGTGAGTGTCATATGGCTGTCTGCATTGCACAGACACAAGCTTTGGTGGACGCCTGAGTTTTCAGAGAAGCATATGAAAAAAACTGACATTTCCCAATGGCATTATGAATATCAATGGTAGAAGACCTGCACTTGGGGCACAACAACCCTAAGCAGAGGTACAGACTAGGAAAAGCTGCCAGGAGGAGAAGGACCTGGGGGTGTTGGTTGACAGCCAACTGAACATGAGCCAGCAGGGGCCCAGGTGGCCAAGAAGGCCAATGGCATCTTGGCTTGTATCAGAAACGGTGTGACCAGCAGGTCCAGGGAGGTTCTTCTCCCCCTGTACTCGGCACTGGTGAGACCGCACCTCGAGTACTGTGTTCAGTTCTGGGCCCCTCAGCACAAGAGGGATGTTGTGGCTCTGGAGCGAGTCCAGAGAAGAGCAACAAAGCTGGTGAAGGGGCTGGAGAACAGGCCTTATGAGGAGCGACTGAGAGAGCTGGGGGTGTTTAGCCTGGAGAAGAGGAGGCTGAGGGGAGACCTTATTACTCTCTACAACTACCTGAAGGGAGGTTGTGGAGAGGAGGGAGCTGGGCTCTTCTCCCAAGTGACAGGGGACAGGACGAGAGGGAATGGCCTCAAGGTCAGCCAGGGGATATTTAGGCTTGAGATTAGGAAAAAATTCTTCACGGAGAGGGTGGTTAGGCATTGGAACAGTCTGCCAAGGGAGGTGGTTAAGTCACCATCCCTGGAGGTGTTTAAGGTGAGGGTGGATGAGGTGCTTAGGGGCATGATTTAGGGATTGGTGGGAATAGTTGGACTAGACGATCCAGTGGGTCTCTTCCAACCTGGTTATTCTGTGATTCTGTGAAGACTGTATGGCTAATGTTACCTGGAGTAGTATACTAGTGTTTAATTTTAAGATTTGGAACATGTTTTGTGGCTCTATGTGTGTGTCTAAGTACAGTTAATATGCAAGCAGAACTGTGAAACAGGGAGTTCTGATCTGTGGAGCGACTTTCAGTGTTTATTTCAGGTTAAACTGCATCTAATCCATATGCCTTGCGCAGCATGTTGAACAAACACCTTTTTTTATAATTCTTATATCTTGGGCGAAACACCGACAGGGCCGTGGCAAAGTGTTCGTTCAACTAAATGTCGGTGAAAAGGCTGTTATGGATAACGTTTTTGGAAAAGATTCAATGCCACTGTCTAGACAGAGGCAAGAAACAAGGGCTCCCTTTCCCTTCATCCCCTTGGAGCCTCGTCACAGAGCTATGTAAGTCTGCTAATTAAACTGGAGTTTTGCACTTCACCCTTAGGAGTTTCTTTCTTAAAAAATGTAGGTCATTTGATTGCCATGTCTTTTTCAGCATCCTAATCTCCAGTGAGAAAATTATGAAAAACAAGCTGTGCTGCATGCAGACAAAACTGAAGGCTATGCAGAAACAGAATCTTATCTTCCATAAAAGTTCTAATAATCCATAAGCCAGCAATGCCACATTAGGAGGAGAAGGGATAAGGAGGAATAGTCCAGCAAGCCGTGCTTTTGCTGTGGTTGGGAGACACTTGCTGTTGTTTGCTGGATAACTTCCACTTATCCTGATAGAACACCAGATTTCAAATAACAGATGTGTTTCATTGGTGGTCTGTGACATTGGGCCCAGGCAAGAAATGAAGAAACAAATCTAATACCTGGGTATAGAAAGATGTTGATTGGGAAGTGGAGGTCAGAACTGGAACTGATGTCTTTTTAAGGACTGGATCCAGACACAGACTGTGCAGTCATTCTGAGAATCACGTCTATGGAATTTTCCAAGAATCAGGTAATATCCAAGAAATGGTTGTCTTTACACATTTAGGACAAGCCATTGTAGGTCAGTTCAGGGCAGAACATAGTACCACTGATAGAACTGTGCGCTAACATGCCATGGGTTTAGAAGATGTTGAGGTGGCCTCCTTGCGACCTGACTGGTTGAACACTCCCAAAGTTATCCAAAAGAAGAATTAGAAGAGGAGAAGTAGACTTTTAAGCACTAGCTTCTGTAAGAGATCTCTTCCTGTCAGAATGAGATGCCCAGATGGAATTCTTCATCATTTCCACTGAGATGTTCCTCTGTCATAAGTCAGGAACGAGACATGTGCTCTAAAGGCTGGAGTAAATTACCTTTTGAAAAGTATGTAGGCCACACTTGTATTAATCCTAAGGAAAGGAAATATTCAAGGTGCATATTCTCATCTTGATCTCCTCCACCTCTCTGCTTATTTACTGCTCATACATCAGTGAGTCCAGGTATGTCTACACTCAGTAGTAGACAGCTTTGAATATTTCAGTGAGAAGTTCCCCTCAGAGAGGATAATACAATCAGTAGTAAAGTAACATTATTTTCTTTTCTGTCATGGGGATATTGACCACCTGGATGCTAAATAACCAATCTTGTTGTAAGCTGCAGAGCCCAAAGACTAATTGAGCTACTTGAGTTTTTTTCAGGACAGTTTGAGGAAGGTATCTAGCGAAATGCTCAGCATATATTGGCAGGCACTCAGGGGAACTGACGAGGCAAGAGTGTGGGAGAATAAAGTGTGGGAACAAAATAACTTGCCCAGAGACTAATTTGCACACCAAGACTTTTGCTTGTGCATTCTCAGTGCTTGCAAACAAACGTGTTGCTCACATACCTATGTAGTCCAAAAGATCCTGGCCTGAATAGTATGTGAGCAGTGTTCACACTTGGTAGCCATGTTCCAGTGATCAGTCTACTCAGGTCTGCTATGGTATTGAGTTTATAGTGGCCCACATGTTCAGAAGTAACTGTTGGTTTGGGATCCTTCCCTTTCTGAATGCTCATTTTCTCACACTGCATCTAGGCCTGATTTTCAAAAGAATAGAAGCTAGGCATTTTGTGAAAAGAAGGAACTCTCAAGTCAACCCGGGCTGTATACTCAGAAATAAACTGTGAGTCACTTGAAAGTGTAATTCAGTATTTTTATAGGAAAGTTTTTGAAACCTAACAATATTTGTATTATTAAATTTATACCAAATGTGTATTTGGAAGTATTTCTCACTGAGTAGTATAGAGACATCTTGGGTGTCACTGTAAATTAATGAGCATCTGTTTTCATTGTGGTGAGAAAGCTGTGAGAAAGCATCCAAGTGAGACTATTCACCATTATGAATTAAGCGTCCATGGTGAGGTGTGATACAGGGTTCTTTGAATGCTTCCTCTTGAAGCACTCCATGCCTGGAGGTTGAATATCTAACAGGTCTTCTTCTTTTGATGGCAAAACACAAAATATTTTCAAGTTAGATTTAGTTCTGGAGACATGTTTCTAAGGCTGATTTCTAACATGGTGCAACTAGGTACTACAAGCAATAGCTCATAGCCTGTTTGGGCTGTTGTTAAAACTATTAAAGGCAATTGAAAAAAGAAAACAAAACAAAAAGGAAAAACCTCTTTCTCCTGTGTATTCTGCTTCTTCACCTTTGCTTGGAACACTTTATCTGCATATTTAGTATGTACTTCATAATAACATGAAGAAGAGCTATTAAATTATTTGTATGAGCCAATGAGCCACATGTCTGGGAACATATAAATCCTGGCTTTTGATCTGTAATAATGTGGGGTTTAAAAACAAATGTAATCTGGCTCCAAACAAACCTAAGGCCTGGATGTGTTCATGAGCACTGATTCTGTCTGATTCTCTAAGACCTTCCTTTCATTTGCTAAAATCTCTATGCCCTTCCTTTACTCTTCTGTAGACCTTGTCTAATATTTCTTTTCTCCACCAGAGTAGTACTTTCCTGGAAGATGTAGTCAGATAATGTTGGAAAAGCATTTGAGATCCTGGAGGAAAGGTTGTCAGTGCAAGGAGCTGAGCTCTAGTGACATGACTGCAAAATTAAAACAAAAAAAAAGAGGTAGAACAATGGCACAGCTAAAAATAGAGATTGCAATTCCTCTTCATTCCTGAGCCATAAAAGGATCTATGCATAGCTATGTAAGGCAGGATGTTTATGCTAAAAGAGATGGAGTTTTGGCTGATTTAACATAGGAAGCATTGTGTTTACATGTTTCCTTTGTAGAGCTAAATCATAATTTTTAAAGCTGTCAGAAGGCCTCTCTTTAAATTAGAGTAATTTATTGCTATATGTGCCCAAGAACAGCTACAAGTGTAAGCGTAGGCACTCTCTTGGCTATATCCACTGCACTTTTCCAGATCACTTCCACAAGGAAAAGAAGTCTAACAAAGAATGAAGCAAATTTTCTCTGCCATGCAACCAAAGGATTAATTATTTTCTAGTACCTCTAAATGCCGACACCAGGGTCTGGTCTTTGTCTAGAATTCTCAGTGACATCGCTGGCAGCTCCAGGCATGGAAGACATGCAGAAAAAATACATTGCCTTTGGACAGAAATCTTTTTGCTAATAAACCTCCTCTACGCATACGTGCAGACCCGCTCGCACACATACAGAGGTATATATAGGCTGCTTCACACTCTAAAATTAGTAGTTATGGAAAATGATATATGCAATAGCTTGACACTCACAGTGCCTTTGTGGCAGCACATTTCTAAAGAAATACCTGTGTGATAAATTGATGATATGGCTTGGATTTTCAGTTGACAGAATAGTGGGTGGACATGATCTGGCAAATCTTGTAGGACTGTGAGCCCTAAAAATCTAAAATGGAAACACCTATTGCAAGATTCCCTACACTGATTCTAGGATTACCATATAGTGATGTAGGATTGTCTGGTTTTTGGCAGTGTTGAATAGAAAAGTTGCCTCAAGAAGCTGAGGAAGAGGAGGAGGATGTCAATTAAATACAAACACCTCCTGATGTCTTTGGCAAAGTACATTGTCGAATGTGATTCCTGTAACCCTCATGAACTTGCAGGTTTTGTTTATGGCTGTGTTGTGCCTGGTTTGTATTTGGACTGCTGTCCAAACCACAGGCAAATATCTCTTTTTGCAACACAATTTGCTCTCAAATGTGAAACAAATGGACAAATAAACAAGACAACCAAACAAAACACAACTGTATTTCTAGTTTATGTATTCTATTTCCTCCTTGATTCTTCCTTTGTACATTTTGAAAAAATGAGTGCCTCGACCTGGTCTGCTGGGTTCCATGGGTTTTCATGGATTGCTCACATTTCCTGTCTGTCTTTTGTGTCATCTCTTTTTCTTGCTGCTTTAGATTAGCCGCAACGCAGAGCCGTTTATGGTTGTCGTATGTTATGTATCAGGCTTAATTGTTCGTCCTGCCTTTCATCATCTCATCGTATTTCACAGACCACAATTAACTATGATTCTTTTTAGGCATCCAGCTTGCCTTTACTTGCTACTTAGCCTTACAGATCCATATGGTTGAGCTTGGTTTTCAAAGATCTCTGTTATTTCGCTACTTTGCTTAACACAGCAAACCAAGAACTATTTTGGATGTTTTGTTTGCTGCGGTATTTATATGTACACATATATTAGAACTTAATATCAAAGAGTAAAAGGTAGCTGATAGATCTGGAGCACCGTGGAAAGATGTGCTACATCAGACTGATCTGAAACCTTGTATTTGTGGAATATTGACATAATTTCTATTTATGAAGTCCTGTCTTTCTCTTGTCTGTGCAGTGATGATTCCTTGTCTCTTGGGGAATTTTACTGCCCTTTTTTTCTTTTCTATTAAGAATATTTTCCTAATTTGGTGCCTTCATTTTAAACTGCTATCTTTGTGCTATGTATTGTGTTCCAAGACTGGGAAAGATTCCCAAAGCTGTATTTTCATGGTACACTTTTGGATCTACGTTAAAACCAATGGGAAGGTGTTAGAGAGATTGAGGGCAGGATTCCTTTTAGTAGGAGTTTTTGTCTGAGATATTTTAGAATACGATGACATCTCTTTCACTCTGAACTTTTCTCTTTTACACTCTCTTCTGTGTGTATATGCTTCACAGACCTTTAGTTCTATAATCTGTCTACTATTCTTATTACCCTCCTTTTTTCAGGGACTACTAGAAAAAATAGTGTGAAAATTAAAAATGCAGACTGCACTAATGTAGTTAGCCTCAGACTCAACTGAGAGTCATTGCTTTACATACAGTCCTGTGGGTATAAATATTTACATCTAGTGTAAAAAAAACTTCCCCATCACGAGTCTACTTAGTCCTTTGTATTTCTTCCCAGAGGTGTATTGCCCAGTGTACTTCTTTTCCTGTTTAATGGATCTTGTGGAAAATCTCCAATTTGGCTTTAGTGACAGTCTTAGAAATTAGTATATTCTGAGATTGATTTTTTCATTGGTTCATATCCTTCCTCGAAGTTGCTTCCCCCCTCCATTTAAGCATACAGTCCTGCATCTCAAATAATTCTCCCCTTTATGTGCACAATGATTCAGTATTTGTAGGTGGTCACTTTTTCTCTCTTCTACACACCTAGGCTGTACTTAGTTGCCTTACGTATACTGTTTTAACTTTAAATTTGGCTTTCTATTTGCCTGCCCTGGGACTGTGCTATACTAATTATCATTTAATTTGTTAAAAATAACCTGAATTATCCATAAGAAGATATTTGAAGAAAAGTTTTGTGTTGCTTATTTGCTCATGTAATGTAATTCTACAACCCTAGAAAATATCTGTGTAAACTGCAGATGAGAGTAGAGGCTTGTGAGTTGGGACATCGTATCGATTCTAAAACCATAAAAATTGAATTAATCTTCTCAAGTGACTCACAGAACTGGACTGAGACATTTCTCCATAAAGCTACTAGTGTGGACTTGAACCAAAGTTGTCTTGACATCAAGAACAACTGTATATCATTAGTGAAGGTAACATTTTGAAAGTTGTGCAAAGATTGTTTCTATGAAATGTTTCCCTCCCTGCTGTTGGACCCTTAGGGACTGCTGTGTTGGCCATAAGAGTATGTTAGAATCAGACTAGAGCAAATGGTAAGTGCAACTGAAAAATGGAAGGCATAAAACAATAAAGAGGGCTACAGGAAGCAGCAGCGGGAGATGAAGATTTCTGCAGTATCCTCTTTACTGCCCTATATACAGTGTTAGGAGGAGGAGGTATAATACTGAATGTGAAACATAAACTTACACTGGGGTTCACAGAATCACAGAATAACCAGGTTGGAAGAGACCCACTGGATCGTCTAGTCCAACCATTCCCACCAATCCCTAAATCATGCCCCTAAGCACCTCATCCACCCTCACCTTAAACACCTCCAGGGATGGTGACTCAACCACCTCCCTTGGCAGACTGTTCCAGTGCCTAACCACCCTCTTCATGAAGAATTTTTTCCTAATCTCAAGCCTAAATATCCCCTGGCAGACCTTGAGGCCATTCCCTCTCGTCCTGTCCCCTGTCACTTGGGAGAAGAGGCCAGCTCCCTCCTCTCCACAACCTCCTTTCAGGCAGTTATAGAGAGTAATAAGGTCTCCCCTCAGCCTCCTCTTCTCCAGGCTAAACACCCCCAGCTCCCTCAGCCGCTCCTCATCAGGCCTGTTCTCCAGCCCCTTCCCCAGCTTTGTTGCTCTTCTCTGGACTCTCTCCAGAGCCACAACATCCCTCTTGTGGTGAGGGGCCCAGAACTGAACACAGGACTCGAGGTGCGGTCTCACCAGTGCCGAGTACAGGGGGAGAAGAACCTCCCTGGACCTGCTGGTTATGCGGACTTCTGTCAGCATTTGTCCTGTGTTTGTAGTTCATGGATTTTCCCTTCCCAGTCTCTCCAATCCATTGCTCCAAATGCTCCCAGCTCACACTAAACAGGTGAAGCCTGCTATTTCCCCAAGTCAAAGCACGTCTCCAGCATTTGTGTGGACAAATGATTCAGAAACATCTGCAGGAGGGAATGGTAATGATCATGACTGAATCAAAGTGGGATCTGGATGCCAGGGTAATCTGAGCATGAGATTTTCCAGCATACCCAGCTGAAAATAAACAACAGGGAGAGGAATGTTATAATAAACTTGTTCAGCTCAAGCTGGCACTTTGGATTTACACCTGCAGCCTCTAAACCTCTCTTCTACTGTAACCTCAATTGCCATACAAGGGAATGCTTTAAAGTAAAGCAAGGGAGTAGTTAAATTTTCCAAGGCAATCTTGTCTATCTGTCCTTTGAGGATGCCAAACTGATGACAAGTATGGTATTATTTGTGTAAGTATATTTAAAGTTGACCTAATTAATGAAACCCAATGAGTCTAACCCCTAATCATATTAAAAAACATAAGATGCATAGAAACAAGAAGCTGTTTTACATTTGAGGGATATAGAAATGAAAGGATTGCTTTTAAATTTATTTTTAAATTGGTAAAATATTTGTATGCCTATAATGACCATTTAGTTCTGGAGTTTCGTCCATAAATGTAGTAAAGGACATTTTTTTTTCCTGTTCTTTGTTTGCATCTGGTAGGTGGTTTTGCCTTCTCTGAGTCTCCTTGGGGCTGCCTACATGTTAGCTGTAGATATTTCACCTTCTCTAATAGCACTTTTGTATTTATAGGGCCTGGTTTCCCGAAGATGCCAGGAAACATGGCCTTTGTGAAATATTTGCATTGTTTTGATGTGATATAAATAAGGGGAAAACATCCAGAGATGTTGAGAAAAGGTGAATAGAGGGGTTTAAATAATTCACCGATTTGTCAAGAAAATCTGGAAAACATCTGCCTCCACTGTTTGTTCTTCTGTTGCTTTGCTTTTAATTATCCCCACCTCTTTTTAATAGAACATAGACTACGCTTTCACATATGATAGACCAATCCACACACAACTGCCGTAACTTTTGCAGTACCCTAGACTTGGCCTTGTCTTTCTTCCAGATGCCTTCAGAGCAGAGTCAAACATTTGTATAAATAACTGTTTCCAGTGTCTGACTCTAGTGAATTCCTATTGCTATTATAAATATTTTTAATTAAATAGAAATGAAGAAGTGTTACTAAATATGTATGGAACAGAGACTAAAATGACAGGTTGGGAAGGAGTCCCCGCTTTAGAAGAAAGAATACATGCTTTAGAAGTGACTGGTATTTCCAAAGCTTTCAGTGTGTAAACATTTGAGAATGTTTGACTTTGGTATTCAAATAACCAGCTAAAAAGTGAAAGGTTGTGTGTTGAGTTGTACCTAACAAACCTGGCTGCAGACTAACCACAGTGGGATACAGTCAGCTTGAAAAAATAACTCAGGGTCTTATAACACCATCATGGCCAGAATGAAGAAATTTTTTTGCAGAACTAATCAAAAGGCAAGTTGAAGTACAAGCCTGAGAGATTAAATGGGGAGATTAGACAAAAAAGATAAAAAAAGTGATTAAGAAGGAACTTCTTTGTTAAAAAAAAAAAAAAAAGAGGATTTTTCAAAAAACTAGAAAGAGATTGCAGATTTCTCAGGAGCTCAGCTGCTTATTTGCCTTTCTTCTGGGTAACACCTAAAACATTCATGATCAAAACAAAACCATGATTTCACTGCCTTTGGACCTACTATAAGCACTTTAATTTAGGAAAGAATTACGTTAACCTCACAGTTCCTGAACTGGGCTCTGCGTTCTGCAATAAGATAGTTCTTGACCATTGTCACTCCCAGAAACCGTTCTGCATGTGCAGAGTTAATATCATTTCAATTTGGCTTTTTCTCACAATGCAAATATCTACCTGTGCATTACTGTGAAGGACTTCTGAATCATCTCTTCCTATGTGTCTGCTGCTGATTTAATTGTGGGTTTTGGCATTACTTAAAAGCTTGAAGTATTTTTAATAGATAAAATATGTTGTGTCCGTTATTTGTGTCAGCACTCCCAGGGAAATCTCACTATTCAGAATGTTTTCTTAGAGGCATATACATACACAAGCCCTTGCAGACGTCAATTCAAGCACTGCACCCAGGGAATAATGACTAACAGGCTTCACACAATGAAGAATCCAATTTAAAATCCAAAACTGGATTATAAAACCCCTTTCTTATTCTTTGTAGATTTCTGTAACAAATGAACTCTCTCTGCTATTTCTAAATATCTTATTATATTTGTATTTATATGGGTTAGCCCTCAAGACCAATAGTAAAGCAGATTAGAAGGGAAGATGTGGAGCTCACATCTCCAATTCTCATCTGAATTTTTAAATGTGATGCATGCATGACATGAGGACAGACACTTTATAACTGATATCCCAACTAATTCAAGTAACTTATTTGAGAACATATGGGGTCAATAGAGATTTTCTCCTTTCACGCTAACCGCTGCACTCTAGGGTGCATTAAAGAATTATTTCAGAGCATGATTCAGACCATTGATTCATGGTATAATACAGCTATTTTTAATTTGGTAAGTGAAAATTTTAGGAAAGGAAAAGTGCTGTGTATTTCTGTTGTTCTATTTTCCTGATCATTCTGCGTCCCCTTAAGGCCACTTCTTTAGCAAAACTAACATGTAATTTTGATTAGATTTTCAGCTTTAATACACGTTTCTTCTTCTGTCGTGTACCACTATACCATGCATCAATTATGGATAGTGTGGGTTGCCTTGCCCTTGTCCCACTGCTTCTTCACCTCATTACACACTCATCATATACCTTGGCTAACACGTACCATGAATTTAGGAAAAAAATCCAGTTCAGACGTACGCAGGTTTTCAGGGCCTGGTCCAGTAGCATGCTGTTAAACTGAGATCTGAGAAGTTCATGTGCAGTTCTTCTGAATGTCTCACCCTGCTGGAGCAGGATCACTGCAGTGTGGGATCTGACCCTGTCCCTCCCCACCCCCTGCGGCATGAAAAGCCATCTGAGGGGTTTATTAACCGCAGCTGCCCATGAAAGTTGCTTTAAAATCAACATTCAGAGAACAAACCATGGGGTTCCAGTGCAGTACAGAATTTACCAAAGAGAAGAGTATTGCTCTTGGACTAGGAAAACAATCATTCTGTTTAGCAAAAGATTTTGAGGTTTTAAAGTGTATTTATTTTCCAATAAGAAATGACAGCATGGCCTTTTAAAATTCTCAGAGGCAGACAGAGGGATACAGGCCCCAGAGTAGTCAGCAGTCTGTGTATTTTACCAAGAATGGGGCGATGTGAGTTTTAGTCCCTATGTATTTTTATTTTAGCTTTGGAATGGCAACTTCTTCAACTATCTCCATATCTTATATGAAGAAACGTTCTTGTTCAAACTGACATATTTTCTTCAAAAACTAGTAGTTTTTGTAAAAGGTTTCATGAGAAACCAGCTTTGCCTTGAATGTGGTGACCCAGAGAAGTTGCTGTATATACGCGCCTTGTCAAATAAATACAGCAATGCAGATGGCTTGGGACACAGAAGAGACTAACATAACTGGTGAGAAACACAAATCGCCCCATGCTGGATCAGGGATTTTTGAAAACTCTTAACAGCATCTTTGTTTTTAGAATGATTCTTCCCATCTCCTCTGAGGGAACCTTGGATCCCTGAGTGAATTTATGGCCGTATTTTTTTCCCCTATATTATTTCTGTGCAACTATTTTTTTCTTCTGTAGAGGCATGTGACTGCTTTTTGCTGCAGCTGAGTTATCTGTAAGAACTCTTTTGCTTTAACCATGTTCTCCTGTGTTCACTTTTAATCCTCTTATTTTTTTAATAGATTCCTCTTGTCCCTTTTGACTGATCTGGTTCATTTTCAAGGCATCCTGTTTATTTTTCCAGCTATTTGTTTTTAATCTGTTATCTGACCTTTACTGTCTTCTCTTTTGGGGATGTATACAAAGCTCTTCCTTTATTTGCATTTGCTTTTCCTTGTCCCCTCCACAGCCCCTAATGTTCGTCCATGGAACCCAAGAACAGGAAAGGGGAATAATAATCCACAAGTCAACAGGAGTCGATAACAAGCAGAATTAATTTTAATCATGCAGGTGTGGAATGCTTAAAGTGACTGGAATATGTAGAGGTACAAGAGCTAGTATTTTATTCCAGGAGCTCTCCGACACAGTTCTGGGAACAGGCTGCAGCTACAGGAAACTTGTTTGAAAGCGGCATTCTCTGCTTTAGTTTCTTTGTGCAAGACAGACATCAGTAAGGCAGTAAGCAAAGCAGAATAAGGTAGTGCCTTTCCTAGGAGAATGGTCCACGGGGGTTTATTGTGAGTAGGAATCAGAGCATGGTGCTACTTCAGCCATTATATTTCAGCAACGTGCTCGCAGAAGAGACCAGGAAACTTTTCACCCTGGGAGTATTTTTTCCATGGTTGTAGAGGTCAGCTCTTTGGCCAGTTTCCCTTTTACATTTTCCCTTTTAAGAGAAATCTGCTGAGGTTCTGACAATGCCTCTAGCTAAGTGTGGTTTGGCAAACTGATGTTAATCTGAGATGGCTGCTTCCAGAAGAATAGGTATCCAGAGCTGGCAAGAGCTGGCAGCTTTTTTTTTATCAGGCTGAAGCAAGGAGCACAAAGGTAGATTCATCCCCCAAATCAATACCATCAGTTATTGGTCTGCCACCATTTACTCATTACAGCTGCAAAGGCCTTAGTCATCTCCAGAGTTACTGTTACGGAGCTGTACTGGCACCTGACATTATAGTAAGGAAGAAATATTACAGGCTAAAATCTTTTGTAGTAGAGCTTGCTGCTTGCAGTAACCACTGGCTTCATTTGATGAAGATGCAAGGCACAGTTTGCTTCCAAAAAGAGCCAATAGCTAAGCTGTCAGCAAGTTTACCCTGGCCTGTCCCACCTGGAAAATGAGTTGGTGTTGACAAGTGCTTAAATTTTGGCAGGCAGATGTGCTCTTCAGGCCAGAAGCTCTCTTCTGAGGAGATGTTCTTTGTTATCCTGATTTGATTCTTGCATTTCTGATTTCCCATTGTGATGGTACTTCTGTGTGTATATATGTGTGCCCACATGTGATGTAGGGAAGTCTCTCCTCAGCCACTGCAAAAGATCTACTGTTCTGGGAGTGCTAATCTCATATTAGGCACAAAAGCATCAAATAGGAAAATGCTGTTGTCAAACAAGCTTCCTGTAGCTCCAGTTGATTCCCAATAGGCTTTCATTTTCTGCTCTTTGTTTCATGGTTCTCTTTGATGATACACTATTCAGTTATGGAACATACCCATTTCCCTCAGGCTTTGGGCAAATCTAGAATAAGGCTTGATGCTGAAGCCTAAATCATGGACCTGTAGAAATGGAATTAAGCTATGTCAGGGGAAGTTCAGACTGGGCATTAGAAAAGGGTGGTCGCTCATTGGAGCAGGGTTCACAGGGAAGTGGTCACAGAACCAAGTCTGTCAGAGTTCAAAATGCATCTGGATGACACTCTTAGCCATATAGTTGAGTTTTAGGAAGTCCTGCAAGGAGCAGGGAGTTGGACTCAATGATCCTTTTAGGTTCCTTCCAACTTGAGATATGCTATGATTCCACCTTTACGTGCCAGTTGTAATCACAGCACTAAATAGGAGCCCATGGTTCCAGGGCAATGCAAGGGGTGATCTTCACAAAAGCAGATTGACCAGAGCACTTGCCATGTATATAACAATTCCCAAGGCAGAAGATACATAGGAAAATAAGCTCTGTTGATGCTGGCCCAAATCCACGTGCCAAAGCATTCCTCTGAAGAGAGCACACCCTTTTAAAAACATGCATGTTATGAACAATCTTTGCTTTTGGAATACAGAGCACAATGGGAGGCAGTCTGTCCTGGTGGCTTGTGTTATGTTGAAGATCTGGTAGAAGGGAAGTTTGGAATGTATCTGAGTACAGGATAACAGATTGTGCGATTGAACAAAAGTTCACAATATTGTGTTTCACTTCCCTGCCCTGCCCCTGCCCCACTCATTTTTGCTATTCCTACCGTAGAAAGCAGAGACGGAGCACAGCTGGGCCATGGCTCTTCTCAACACGAGGAGGTCTTAATCTCAGCAAGAGGAAGACACAAAGTATCTTGATGAGACTGTGGCCTTGTCCTTTCCTTATTATTTCTTCTGCTGATTTACTTTGATTATGGGAATACTACAGGAAAGGAGTAGTGAGAATAGCTCAGTGCTATTATTTCAGCTGGAAGAAGAAAATACCTAATACAATGATTTGGAAAGTACACATGGCAATCATTTAAAGTATGTGAAATATTTTTGCTAGAATGCTTTTGTTTGTATTCCCTGCTTCAAATGTTTCAGTATGGAAGAACACTGTTTAATCTGCATTGTGACTGAGATTTTAAATGCCATCTTCCTGATTTCCTACTATTGGCCCTTCTTTTTTTGCTTTTATGTGATCTCAGTACCAGGTGGTTGCATCAGGATGTCTGATTTTTGACTTTTAGTTTTAGAGAAAGCTCTGTGCTCAACACTCCCTTTTGAGCTGCTTCATTTTTGCCATGCTCTCCCTTTGGGGTCATGCATAGCTCCTTGCATGTAGTGACACAGACTGTTCACTAATGTGAGGAAGAGAGAACCAAGTTAAACCGTGTTCTGAGAGCTTTTCTGTTGCACCTGGGAGCTTGTGTTGATTATCCGGAACATTGGCAGTAGTTGCTGTTAAATAAAGTGAATCAGTTGCCTGCAAATGAAACAAATTGTTGGGGTTTGGGTGGAATTAGCCTCTAGAAAATAGCTTGCAGGGACGTTGTGAACCTGGCCAAGCTGCGTAGTCTCAGAGAAAGCTGAGCACTGAGCCAGCAGGGTGATTGACCTTTGGATTCTCAGTCATCTAACCTTGAATTTCGAACGGGAAGTGTTTTTAAGAGAGGTGTTGTAGTTCAGACTGGAGTAAATTCAGGGAATTCCTGCAGTGTGAGTAGGCCTGGTTGCTCACTTGGCAATCCAAAGCCAGGTAGCTACTTTCTAAAGAGGTTCAGTGAGTATTTGCCAATGATGATGTGGACAGTATTTCTCGCCTTGGGATAAACAGATGGATGGGATTAATTCTGAATTCTCTTTCTCTGTGCCCCTGTGAATCCACAATGTCTGTTCTAGACCCATGACTGATTGGATGAGAATTTGAGCAGTGGAGAATGGAACAGTGTAATGCAAAATGGAAGTGAATGGGGAGAAATTCCTACACCTCAGTGCCTGATCAATGTTTATTATTGGGTATCTCAAAAACATAGGCAGGGGAAGAGATACCAATGCAGAACATGAGCTTATGATTAGGCATAGATAAATAAATTCCAGCACAAGAAATTTGCCATGAACTGCTTTCCAGTGTTGAAAAGATGGAGTATTTCCAGCAGAATGCTTTAAGATACTTGTCAGGATTAATATTCTACACTAAATAGATGAAGGTACTTGACAAAATACAGTTTGTCCTAAGCATTTTTTGACAGAATATATAGAGGCTTTAGCAGAATTGTCAGTGATGTCTCATGATAGATGGCAATATGAGAAGTTTTAAGAGCCTATTAAAAAAAAGACCAGACAACTTAGTGCGGTGGCAGTTTATTTGACTCTGAGTGGGTGGTTGGAAAGGGGCAGGGGATGGGTGGTCTTCTAATGGGAATTTAATCATGTAACTTCTAGAAATAATAGAAATCCAGACATGCTTAAGGAAGAGATGAGAAAGAAAAAGTATTTTGGAGAAATTTCCTCACAGAGAGAATGATTCATTTTGGACTGTGCTGTCAAAAGGCAGCTATGGAAACTGCAGCTGGGGATGTACTAAATAGGAGTCAGGCAGGTGCTTACTGGAAAAAATGTTATGGATGGAAACAAGTACCAGGAGGAGTGGGAGGAATCTGCATAGCCAGCTTCCGGTTTTCAGTTACAGCAGAATAAATGTGTTATTCTGCATTTGCATTGCAGATACACAACAGTTCTCATTCTGAGCAGATGCTTGGCTGCCACGGATTTTCATGAACACGTGTCCAAGGGGCCATTCTCACCTTCCTCTAACATTTTTTAAAAGGAAGAGGCTTATTAAATGCTATGATGAAGGGAACAGTTTCAAGATGGAAAACACTGAGCAATGGTGGTGTAATAGAAAGCAAAATTTGGCCCACATTAGTTTCCTCCAACGGGGCTGTTTTTTCCATCAGTGTTACTAGCACTAAAGAGTGTCTCTGACATAGGGTAGTATATCAAAATTTCAGCCCTACAGAGAAAGGCACAGAGTGATTGAGAGGTATATTATGTGTTGGGAAGGAAAGCAAGAAACAAAAAGGATGGCTTTGAGTATTTTAGGAAGAGGAGCTGAGAGAGCTCAAAAAGTTGCAGCCTGTTATTGGTGCCATCGTGACTGCAAAAAGAGAGGCTGATGTTCTGCATTAAGAGACTTGTTGAGATGTGATTCCATAGTGAAACTGAAGGAGAAGCTTCCAAGAGTGCTGCTTAACCAAATGCGTTGTGTCCCTTAGCTCTCACCTCACACTTACTTTTTCTTTATCCTGACCTTTTGGATTCAGATTTCGTGTAATTGCAGATGTTGCCATTGGTTTCTGTGAAGTCACTCCTATTTATGCCAGAGTGAAATCAGGCCTGAGAACTGGCAGAGAAGGAAAAGTCTCTGATCATAAGGAGAGACAGCATATAAGTGTAAACCCCCAGAGATATTAACTGAGGCTTTTACTGCTTGCTTGCTTGTGTTTTAAGTATGAGTCTATTGACTTAGGGATCATGTCTGGATGCCTATTGGCCATAATTTGAAAGCAGTTTCCAGTTTATCTCAGTGCAGCTCCATTGCAGCTCCAGTGTTGTCCCACTGCCTTGCCTGCACACCAACCAACACAAAGATAGATACAAAATACAGCTGTAATAACAAAAGCCTCAAGGTTACTCCAGAAGTCCAGGAGCCAGACCCTCAGCTGGTTCAAATCAGTGTTGATCAGTTCACTGCACTGGAGAGACACCAGTTTTACACTGAATGAAGATTTGTCCCTGATATTTCTTTTTGCAAATGGCACAGGGAGAAAGTTGCTGGAGAAGGCTGAGGAGAAAAACATCCCGTTTTCTTTTGGGAGAGTTTAGGACTTGCTGGCTTAAATGCCAAACTTCAGTTTGTTATCTCCTGAATCCTGGGGATACAATTTGCTGGGTAAAAAACCCACCTCTGTTTTTCAGTTCAGTTTCACCTCTTCGAAAGCAGGTCTGAGCTACCTGCGAAATGTCTCCTGAAAATCAGATTTTAGTTACATATGTTTCATAGGGTATTGCATGTTCCCATGGCACACTGGTTTGCCAGATAAAGCGATCTGCAGCCCATTTACTTTATCTTAAAGCCTTATAAATCTGTCTCCTCTAGGCTTGAAATTCTCTCATTCAGGCATCCAGTGTTGTTGAAACCCCTATGCTGATAATTCTTAATGACGTGTGTGTCTAGCCAGAGTAATTCTCCTCATTGAATTTGCAATTTTCCAAGTCAATCCTTTCAGCATTGTGACTGTAGCATTTATTTTGCATTCTGAGACAGGCAGCTCTCTTAAACAAAATGATCCTGACTTTATGGGAAAATGGTATCTTATAGTGAAGGACAACCAAACTTAAAGTTTGTTTTGGAAACCAGGGATAGTATTATCTTGCTTGCTTGCTTTCTTGGGCTCAAAGCTAACTCATATCTATGTATAAAAAGCATGTAAAGTCTTCCCTTAGTATTTGACATAAAGGACAAAAGCAGAACCATTTCCCATTTGGCAGCATTTTTCTCCTCTATTCTTCTTCAAAGAGTGTGTTGGACTGAAGTTTCTATCTTGTCTATTTCCCATGCTTAGGAGCCAATATCTGCAGTAACCAACGGAAACTCTACTGTTAAAATCTAGACTCCTGGTTTGTAGAGGCAGCATGTTTAGGGAATCCTGATGGAAAGAATGAAACCCTTTGTAGTGCTTAATGGCCAACCTCAGCCATCTACTGAGATCTCAGTGGTGGGCTCAGAAGGGAAATTTTGTGGCTGCTATAAAGAGGATTGCAACAACTCGGGTTTTTGGAATGAGCTGCGTTGAAAATAAGTAGGTAGGAAATTGGGGTTCCCATCAGAAGAATACAGATTGGATGTACAAGTATTTTTTATCTTCAGGAATATTGTGACTTACACCCTTATTTTGTCTGGAAAACAAGAAGCTTTTGATCTCTGCTTGAGGAAGGTTTCTGTGAGCTCAAGAGGTTTTACTTTGGTCATTGTGAAAAAAAGAATTTATAAGCCTCCCTCATTTCATTCATTTATTTTTGCCTGTTCTTCAATACCCGTTGAAGGAACAGATAAATTTAAGGATGTTTATTTTAAGTTGGTACTCTGGATTGAAAAGCTTTTCCATCTGTTTCTGCCAGGCATTGGATATAACATTTTGCAGAAGGCAGCATTTAACAGAATCCCACTGCAGACTACTTACTGGCTTTGTGCCTTCAAAAATGGGCCGTGTTCATTGCCACTATAACTTCATTGAAATTGGTGGAATGACACCATGGGTAAATCTGACCCATCATCACATGTGCTTCCTCAAGTATCATCGTGCACTCTGGGTGCAATGGCTGTGTCTTGGTTCACTTGTTTAATGTAAATATATTGAAATCTATGTAGTTTTCATAATTACTGAAGATTGCTGGTTTGCTTTAAGAACCTCTTGGTTCTGATTTTTCAAGTCCATGACTGATCTAGGGAATAGCTTTCAAATATGCCATCTCTTAACTGTGGCCACAGATTTGTGTATACAAGCTATTTAAGCAGGCAGAAATTGGGAAGGCACCTACAGCCTTGACAGAAGCAAAGGAGAGGTCAATTTGGCCAGTTTTCTTTCTTTCATATATTTCACAAAGTATAACACCTTTGCCATATTGTTACTCTGCACTCCTAATTTCCTAATTTTTTCAACATCCTCCCAAATTATGTGTAAGTCCCTTGGGGTGTAGCTCCTAAATGCTGCCCTTACTCATGAAGCACCTTCCCTCACTAGATGGTCTCGGTGCTTTCCATTGGAACTGCTGATGGAGGATGGGATTGACAAGAGTTTGAAGACGAGTCTTTTTTAGTGTAGGCCTAGGAATCACAATCCGTGTTCAGGTATAAGAGTCAATTCCATGTGAGGAGACTGTGCTTCTTTTCACTGCCAGGTTATTTTTTTCTCTAATATTTTATTTACAGAGAGGTACAGAGTAGTGAGCTGGAAACATCGTAGGCCACGAAGCCAAATAGCAGATTTGGTTAAGGAAGGAGCTTTTTCATGCTTTTGTAGTTTTCTGGGAAAAAAAGAATATTTTGGTTCAAAGACTTTCATGCCCATCTTTAGCCAAAATGTCACTTGCTTTGGAATTTTGCAGAAAAATTGGTTAAGAACCCACATCA
This sequence comes from Clamator glandarius, assembly GCA_033459285.1. Lineage (NCBI taxonomy): Eukaryota > Metazoa > Chordata > Aves > Cuculiformes > Cuculidae > Clamator > Clamator glandarius. The sequence goes on along the minus strand of JAUNZM010000055.1, from coordinate 3,798,005 downwards.
GTAAAGGGAGGCTGGAAGAAAAAAGAAATTTGACTTTTTAATGTAATTTTCCACCCTGCCCTATTATATGGAAGGAGTGGTCAGTTTAAACACTTTAGAAGTGTTTAAAACAGCAAAGCTACAGAGCACACTGTTTATTCAGAGCTGCCCTGGAAAGCCCAGTTCCAGTCACACTGAATACTTAGGTGAAATGACAAAGTGAAGATTTAACTGGCATTTTTCCTCATCCCTGCTTTTGCTCTGCCTTCCTTTATTTTTCTTATGTTTTGACAATATTTAGGAAAGGGCTTCTTTCTTGAAATGTGATTTGATACCAAGGCCCCAGATGCCTAAGTGGGCTCCCTCAGTACTATTTCAGTGAATGCTCTCAGTAATTTAGCTGGCTAGCATATCCTGGGTACCTATTTGTATAAATTTTAACCGTAGACAGCCTCTATGATTCTAGCTATGAACCACTGCAATGAAAGGAGAATTTCTTCTAAATAGTGCCTATCAAGGAGCTAATGCTGAGGAGAGTACTCAGCTTTTAAAAAGAGCTACGAGCTAGGAAAGACAGAGAACTTAAGCGATGCTCGTGTCACAGCAGTGACTGAGGGAGCCATCTCAGTAGTTAGCATATCTGAAGCATCAAGATGGAAAAATACTAAAGAGATTTTGTAAGCTGTAGGAAAAGTTCCAACTATTTAGCAGAGTTAATGCTGAGTCCTTCTGACTCAGAGCACTAAAAAGCTGCTCCAGTCTCACTGCTGAATCCATTAGCTCAGCCAGCACCCTTCCCATCAAAGGAACACCTTTCCTTCTTGCTCAGTTTTAAGACCTAATGCAATAACTTAAATAACAAAAATACATAAAGGTATATTCCCTTCTGTACCCACTCCTGCCAAAGGTTGCTTATGTGTTTCACTTTCCCCTGCCTGCCCTCTTGCATGCTTAAGTTTCCTTCAAACCAGAAGCTGTAATCTGCATTAGAAATCAAAGTCCTCACAGTAATACCAACTCAGTGAATAGTTGTAGTCCTCCAGAGAAAATATAAACCAGGGGTGTTTGTTAGTGATAATTCTCAGGATCAGACAGATGCTGCTGGGGAGGAGATCAGTTTGTTTAAAGCTGCAAGGGGAGCTGAACTGGGACTGGAAGAACTGCCTGACTCTGCAGTCTCAAAGCTGCAGCTGCATATGAAGAGGCAGGATTAAGGAACACAGGGGTTTGTAACACACAGTCAGCCCTGCATCCTCACAGCATGTACTTCACAACTTATTCTAAAAGTAGCATTGTGCCTATAGCCTTCACACACACACTGGCTCTTAGTTTGGTCACCAGAGTTGTCAGTCTGTCTCTCGAGCATGTCTTTGATTCCAGCAGAATTTTATCTTGTGAATAGCTCTGCTAGAAATTCTTTGCCATTGTAACCGTTGCATCTATTTTCTTTTTATTTTTTATGACTACATAATTAGTTTTATTAATTAATGATATAATTAGTCAATTATATGAAATTATCTTTTGCAATTAAAGCCTAACTTAGAAAAGAGCATTGAGCAGATAGAGCTCATTTGTCATAAAACTGCTTTTAACTCAGGCTGTTGTATGGCAAGGTGATTTTAGTTTCTGGTTTTACTGCTGGATGAAGAACATTGATTAGGAATGCCACCCTAATATACTGCTTGCAGTGACTCGGTCTTGACCTTCAATATTTAGAAGGAAAATAACTTAGATTTGCAATTTACATTGTTAATAAAGAGCATGTGGGCTTTGGGAGACGGATGCAACTCTGAGCTGAACTTTGTAATAACGAGTTGAAAGGGCAATGGATATTACTAAGTGTTATTTAAAAGGGTTGCGTAAAAAGGAATCTAAAATATGGTGACTTAAAGGTGGTTTCCTTTGTGAGAAGGGAAGGACAAATCAGTTATTTTCTGTGTAATTGTTTAGTTATCCATCAGATTACTGCAAACTGCATGTGTGTAGTTTTCAAAGTGCTTTGGTGGAGACAGATGCAGACCTTTGCTCCTGAGGAATTCAATGATTTGCCCCATGGGAATTGCTGGGCTTGCCGGAGTTCACATAATGACACTGATGGGTCAATTCTCTGCCAGAGCCAACAACTCATCTTCATCATCTTCTCAACTTCACATCCACTAATGATCAGTCCCCATAATGAAGGCATTTTTCACCCTGCCAGAAGTCGCAAGGAGAAAAATTGATTGACAGAGTTATCTGGATTGTAGTAATTAAATCAGGGCAGACAAATCCCTGCTCTCATTATATTTCAGACATGTCTGAACCATGAAAAACAGAGCTGAAGCATTCTGATCTGCTTCCTACAGTTCAAAATGTGGCATTAAATGCTGTATATGATACATAGGGTTGCAAAGCACAAATGTAGACAAATTAGAAAATGATAATTATGAATCACAAGTGGTCTAACTATGGGGGTTAGCGCAATGTGGGTATCAAATGTTTTGGAAAATCTATCAACTATAAGAAATTAACATGTTTCAGGAAATGAACCTGTAAGCGCAGCATGCTTCCAAATGTCTTCAGGCTCCTTCTGTGGTGCTCTGCATGCGAACAGCATTTGCCTGTACCAGAGAGGCAAAGAGATGCAGGTAGAGACAGAGATGCAAAAACAATGACAAGATACGCAGTACAGAGCTGTCACAGCCACAGGATTGGTGCTTGCACAGCGGAATGCAACTGTATGGCTTTTCAGCTCTCTTGTTTGTAGATGAGAACATAGATTTACACTGTAGAAGCTGGTAAAGGCTTTCAAATATTGCTGGAATCCTTTTGATGGAGAATTGCTTGTTTTGCAGCACTTGCCTTGAAGAAGGATTTGTGTACAGATGTTCTTTGGGTACTGCTGCAGTCTGGATTCAAAAGTTGTCCCTTGATTCTTTTTAAAGATTTTTTTCTTCCATCAGTTAATTAAACCAAGCCATTTCTCAGATACTGTAAAATATTGTACCCATTTTAAACAAAGGATGATGCGTGAACTTGAATTAACATTAACCAGCTAATTAAGCTGGCAACCTAGTTACTATTGGGTATATAAGATGTAAATTTAGAAAGAGGGAGATTCGGATTTAAAACAGGTAATCTGGATTCACTGGGAAAGATGCTCAGATAATAGAAATTGCTGGAAGTTCACTGAGCCCAGTTTAAAGCACTGGGATGCATTTATGGGGAGCTCATATCTGGTATATCTGAAAACAAACCTTAATCAATCAGAAATGAGGATGACAGCTAGAAGTAGAATTTAGACAAGAATGCATTAAGCAGAAAATAATTTCAGAAGGAGTAAAGGCATTGGGGGTACAGTGCCCATTCCCTTCACATGACTGCTTTGGTGGGTCCTTCCAGTTTAGCTTCACAAAAGATATAAATCCTCAGCTGTAATTAGCTATCCAAATCAGCATGGAGAGGCTTTGCCTCTGGTGCTGGATGTTTGGTTCTGTGTTACTAGTTATAATTTTCTGGATATCAGTGGATACTGTCATCTTCCTGAGGCAATTCACTGCTCAAAGGACATTACAAAGGTTTTAAATGTATTTCTTTGTAATGTAGTGTTTTGCAAGTCAATGTTTTTCATCACTTCTGGCATTTACAACACATAGCTATATATTACAGGACTTTATGTAGGACACTCGGACCTAAGAACAGTCATGGTTTGGGGTAAGTTCCAGCCACTACTTTTCACACATTATTTTGCCAATGCACTTTGATCCATATTGACAGATATTTCTAAAACTTCCCAAGCAGAGTGCTAACTGGACTGGGAATCAGAAGATTGAACTAAACTCTTGGTCACTGAAATTGCGGAACTGCTCATTTGTTATCTGTGAGTGCTGTGGGAGTCTGAGGTTGAGAGGGGATGACTTGAGGCTGACCTGAGTACCCAAGAGTTTAGTTACTGGGGCTCTTTCTTTTTTTGGTCCCTGTGAAAATATTTTAACAGCAGTTCAAACTGAGGCAAAGGTAAGTATCTGGGAAAGCCAATGTACTATGGAAGCTCTAGTTTCCATCTTCGACAGGTTGAGCATCTTAGGAATGACAGTTGGCATGTCCTGACAGTTTCTGTTGATGAGTCCGTCTTCCGAGAGCCTCATTAGAGTTTTCACTCACATCCACAAGGATTCTGAGAAGGAATTGTTCTGACAAGCAGCTTAGAGATGTGCACAATGAAATAGTACAACTGACTTTGACCTGTCACTGTCTGTATAAAGCTAATTACCTGCTCTTGGCATGTTACTTGACATGCTTCTTTACTGTTGCAAGGATAGTTATTAAAAAAAATATCACTGCTATTTTGTACTAAAAGGGTTTTAGTAGTGGATGTTGATGTAGAGTATTCTGGTTGGCTACAGCTGCTGACTGGCCTTTTTAGAGACAAACTTGTAAACTGCCAAAGTTAAAACCAAATTTTACACTGAGGACAGAGAAGTTTGTTCAAGTGGATGTCACAGACTGTATGAACATCTGGGGCAAAACATGAGAGCCAGTCAGCAACAAAAGAACGGGTACTGTAAGTCAGAAAACAGATGGTGGATATATAGCTAGGCTGAACAGTGAGAACAGTCATTTTATTGGTATAAAAAGACTGATCTTTAAAGGACTAATAAGGTGGTGATAAAGATAATGGGCCAGATTCTGGTGTGTGTTGTTGATTCAAGGAGATAAAGCCATGGAATAGTCATCATCTGGCTATGGCCCAAAGACAGTTTCTAATCACATCCACCTGCAGGTATTAAGGGCAGCTGGGCAGTAGAGGTGTTGTGTAAAACAGAAGTCACGTTTTACGTTTACAACTGCCTCCTGTTTGGTTTCCATTCAGCTGATGTGCTCAGGATGGTGAACCTTCTCCATGCAGTAGAAATTTTTCTCCACTGGCTTTCTCTGCTTCTTCCCTGCCCAGTTCAAAAGGTCAGTAACAGCTCCTCCCCTTTTCAGGACAGGACTAGGAGTAATAAAATTAGGGGAAGCAATAAAGTTGTAAGAGTTGTGTTGTTACCGTTGGCACTGTCTTCCCATGTGAGGCAGTGCTCAGAGAAATGTTTACTGAGATGTTGAGAGTAGATTAGACTTTGAAGCAGTTTCCATAAATCCTTCTCTGTATTTTTCCAAACATAGTGGAATAACACATGGGTCAGGAGAAAAAACTTCCACAGTCTTAGTGTACAAAGGGCAAATGAAGTCTGGATTTATCCAGGTCTGTCCCCATAGTTACTCCTCCTCCTCCTCCTCTGTCCTTCCCCAGATACGCACAGCCCGTCTTGTTTTGTTATTTCAATGTAAAGAGGAGTAAGAGTAAAACGCTAGTAGATGAAAAGCAGCATGTGGCTTACTCACAACCTTCTACATTTCAGAGGGCTTTCAGAAAGGGATCTCTCATTTGATGAAGATCCTTTTTTTCTGTTTAGTCATAAACAGATGAATCCTATAATAGCCTCTGTTTCCTCTACTACAGGAGGTCTGTATGATTAATAAGATCTCCCTGTAGTGAATGCCAAGCCAAACAGATGAATGCAAGGCGCATCTGCTGTAGATTAAACATTTGGAAAAAACATTTTATAAATATTTTTTTCCAGAACAACATATCCATATGGCAGTTAACTAGGGTATATATTTAAAACCTTGCATGTACAGTATATAGCCATGCATGTGTATTTAATATACTTATTAAATAAGTACTTATGTTGTCACTCAACAGATAGCTTTCTGATATGACTTTTAATCTATCCGAGATGTCAAATCTGACTGTTTGAAAGGACCACATGTGCTTTATCAAGCAAAACATGAGAAGTCACTACTTCTGAGTGGGTGGAGAAGTAGGAAGCAAACCTTTTATTTTATTACTTCTCAGAAACAGGAATGTGTAAGACAATTACCTGGTTAGTGTGGAGTAAGCTGAAAATAACATACACTGAATATAGTTAGGGAGAGAAGGTTGCCCTGAGTACAGTGAAAAGAGATCCTGAGGAGAGAGGAAAGTTAAATTAATTTGATAATTATTGTTCCAAAATCCTAGCAACTAAATTCAGCTTTCCTAACACTTCAAAATACTGGAATTATACCTTATTATAATTAATATTTTAGACTTCTTTACCTAACTGGAATGGGTTAAAGGACTTTACAGAAATAAGAAAAATCTGTATTTTTCTGACCCTCATTGTATAATGGGGGAATGCCTTTTTTCTTTCTATGTCTCTGTCTTCTACCTTAGAGGACTGGACCATCATTCTAGATTGATGAGAAACGAAACCTGACAATTTAGCTCAAACTAAAACCAAATTCAAAAAGTAAACATTATCCAGAGCAACTATTGACACTCTCACATAAGTCACTCTTGCCTCTTAGCATGCTGTTCTTATAGGACTTAGCAATATTAATGTAGGTTACTTTTATGATAGACTGGGGTTTTTTTTTGGTTTACTTGTCATGAAAACTTTGATCCTGATATGCGAGTCAAAGAACTCAATTCCTGAAATATTTTTTTAAGGATTTTCTTAACTGGCTTTCCAATCTGGCAGCCAGAAAGAGGGAAAATCAATCTTTTAAGATTCCATACGTGCTTGCTTGTTGTCTTGTTAAGGATTAAGACCTGGTTTGTGCCTGTGCATGGAAAACTGAGGCACTTATCTGAAGAGAAGGGCTCTCTGAATGTGATGTTTGCGCTAGGAATGGCTAGTGCTTGTCAGTTCATGTCTGTCTGGGCTCCAAGGATGTGGATTTCCAGACCTTACAGCATGATACTTGCAACCAGACATGACGTTTCCCCACATGCTTTTGCACAGATTGCAGAACAGAGGAAAATAATTGCCTAACTTTGCTTTTATCACACACCATTAGGTACTTAGCCAACTCTAACAAGAAAGACAAAAAGCTCCTCATGTTCAAGAAACTGTTAATATTTATTTTTGTTACTGTTTCAGACTTTGCTGCCTAAATTATTTAGGTTTTGATCTTCTTGCCATTGTTTTCCATATGCTTCTCCAGGCATCCTGAGGGCAAGTGAGACCATGGAGGTGGGCAATTCCCTCACATTTGAAACAGTGATTTGGTGACTTATTTCTCCCTCTGCTTTAGAGACTTATTTCTTCATGACCTACCATTGCTTTGCTCCCCAATTGCAAAGTGCTGCTTTACTAAGTAAATTTTTTCTACAGATGTCAAACCCATACCTAAAATTAATTTGCAACCAGATTTAATTAAAGGGATTTAGAGAAGGCCACTCTTACTTAGCAAAGGCTTACTTAAGACTGGGGGTTTTTTGTGCACGATGAATTACATTTAACTTTATATAATCTAAGTTTAAATTGATTTAATGGTGTCTCACAGTCCTTTGTACCAGTTTAACAAAACTGATTTGTAGTAGCTCTTCATTTAAGTCTGTATGAATGCTGAATTCCAAAAAGGGGTAACTAAGCCTTTCCTAGCATAACTGTAAGGCTGCACCACCTGAAGGCCTCGGTGCTGGTGAATTTACCCAGCTGCTCAAAGAACACTGTGCAAGCCAGAGATAATAAATGATGCAAGCACCTCCAGTTCTGGCTGAGTGTTCTGAGTATGAACCTCCCATGCATGTGGGCAGAGAGTCCATCCAAGAAGGGAGCTGGGATGATTTCCCAGATGCTCCCACAGCATCCTGTAATAATATGGAAAGATCACTGTGAAGGGAGAAGGTGCCCAGACAGTCCCTGCGGTACCATCAGTAACATCCATCAAGGATGTGCTGTTCCAAAAAGGCAAACTTGAGCGTGCATGGGCCAGTCTGTGGGTAGCATGTAAGCCACGGAGTTTTGCAAGGAGCCTTTTCCTAGGTGGTTCCTCTTTGCTTTCCTCTGCCAGGTCTTTGCCAGTGCTTTCCACAATCTTACCCAGTTGTAGGAGAACACAGGATCGTCGTTATGGCAAAGGAATATTTCCTTGGGGGAAAAAAATTTATTTGATTTTTTTACATGGTTAACTAAAGAATGGCTTATTTAAGTGAAGAAAAAAAGGAAGATGCATTGAGAGACTGAATTTTTATTTAAAACTTATTTAAAACTGAATCTCTGATCAATCCGTTATTTTCAGTTGGTTCGTCTCAGAGGCAAAATGGGATTGGGAGGTTGATTCTCTCATGATAGCTAGTGCTCTTCCTAAGATTTGCGGATTTATGGAGCAGTGAGGCATTGGCCTTGTTTCTCCTGTTGGCACTAACCTGTATGAGACATGGCTGCTTAATTTTGCAACATCCCCTTTTCTCCCAGTTGGATTAAACCTGGTTTTGCCTCTTGCTATGAGCGCTTTAGATGGTCAGAGGAATGACTGGAGGCTTTGCATGGACTTCATTCCTCCTACATCTTTGTCAAAATGCCAAACCTCAGCTACCAGCAGGTATTATACAAAAAACACTTTTAATCAAGAAACTTCTACCCACAGAAAGATTTTTTTTTGAAAATGTTTTCTATTTAAAAAAAAAAAAGTCTTGTCATTGTAAATACAAACCCTCTTTACTGGAGTTGGAGAAATCTGAACTCTCCTGTTTGTGGGGCGTATAGTCAAAAATGAAGAGGGGAAAAAAGACCACTTCATGTTTACACATGATAAAAAACTGCTTTCCTGATCATCTACAGTTCAAACAACAGTCAGTGTACAATTTTGCTGCTTGTGGCTAAGGACTTCAGTATTCCTACTTTGGCTAAGGATCCACTGCAAAGGGTTTGCTGTTCTTTGAGGTGAGAAGTGCATTTGGTGAATAAAAAACAGTTTGGGGCTGGGAAAGGGAATGACAAACTATTATCAGAAAACGTCACTTTAAACTCTCTCTATAACATACCCATGGTTCTCAGCCAGTATGGTTTTGTGACTTAGCTAAATTTCCTGCCAGATTATTCAGCTAGATATGGATCCTGTGCTCCTACAGTGTGGAAACCTGAATAATAATTTCAGCTGCAGAAAGCCCTGGTGGGTTGCTGGCCTACTTTACTCTCCCCAGGGAAGGTGCGCGTCTCTAATTCAGGAGCCATTGGTTTGGCAGATGGCTGTATTTACTCAATGAGCAGGTCAGGACTAGAGGAAAAATGGAACATAATCCAACAGTATCCAATTAAAGGTAACTCTCTGCAACTGTACCAAAGTCATTGCTGTCAAAACCTCTAGAGAGTGTGTTCATTTTTTATCCTTGTTTCCTAAGGAAATGAGGCTGTCTGCCTGTCTACCTTTCTGTCTGTCAGCATCTATCCTCTCTGATTAATTTATGAATCTGTTTGCCATTATCAAGGAAAAATGACTGAAGAGGAGAGAGTTTTCAAACACAGAAAATTCTGACCAACTTAACACAACTCTATGGCTGAGACAGAAGGAGACCTAAAGCGCAGCCATGGAGGGAGAAGTGGATAGAACAATATCCAACCATTCTCAGACTGGAATGCAGATTAGACCCGTTAGCATCAGCAGGAGTATAATGTCTTACCAGTCTGAACCAGGATAGTGCCTATCCCACATGCCCATCCAAACATCTGGGGAATGTGGGAGCAGACTAGAGGAACTGTCTGTCAAGGATAAAATATTGGAGACGTAGGAAGAGATGTATGGGAAGGAATAGGGAGAAAGTAGGATACACAGGACCCAAATGAGTAAACAATTGCATTTCATAGTAGTGGAGTTATACATAGAATATCTTGCTAAAATACCAAGTTGTGGAGTAAACTGTAATTGAACAAAAACATGCTCAGGAACCTGTCACCAAAGGATACCAGCCACTGTGCTAGTGTACCCTTGGCAGTGGAATCCCTGTAAAATGAAGCAGCTGGCAAAACAAATAACATTGATGCTACTCTCAGAGAAGAGCATTGCCATTGTCTCCTCACAAAGAGCTGAGCTCTGATTCACATGCTTTTAGCAGAGCTGTAACAAAATCATGGTGCATGAGTCGTTTTATCGATAGAATTCTCTAGCACAACCACTCATCTGGGTGCAGTTAGAGTGCTATAAAAATGCTATGCTGACTTCATACCCAAATAACTGTATTAGGGGTAGGTGCTGCTCTGATAATCTCTGCTTAGGTAAAGCAGTACCAGGTTGGCAGAAAAGCTCTTGGAAAAAAAATATTTGAAAATTCAATCAGAAAAACATTATGGCTCCAAAAAAGTTGAACTTTGTGTGCATTAAATTTCATCTCTGTTTTGACTGAAGCTCAAAACTGGTTTTGGAACCAGATGTAAACATTAGTATTATTATGGCTTTTTTTAATGCTGAGCAAGAAAAATACAATTTGCTTCAGTTTTCCTGGAACTGAAAGAGCAGTGAGAGATGGCAGAGCAGGTTCAAGTTCCAGCTGATTATTGGATTGATTAGAAATGGGCTGTCTGAAGCAAACAATACAGGGAAAACTTAAAGAAAGCAGGGGGAGAGGGTTTGTGTTTTTTCCTTTCTGTGGTTCCTATCCAGCAGATTAGGTATTTGGAAGTATTCAAGACATTTTTTCATTTTGTTGGTAAATAGGTGTGCACTTGTTCTAGGATTTTAGTCCCTAGCTGTTCACTCTCTCCAAGGGAGAAAGGCAAAAACATAAATGAAGCTCAAACAATAAAACTTCAGCAATGGGTCAGGCCAGTTATTATTACATGATTTCAGGCTTTGAAAGGTCATTTATGTTTTCCAAGTTGGATTTATTTTTAACACTTATTTGTAATATTACCTCACTGAGTTTCATAATGTCAGGGAAAATGTCTGGTTTCAGGCCTAAAATGTCAAAGCAGCATTTTCAAAGTCACTCAGCATTGAGCCAAATGCTTTTCTGTTGGAATCAATAGTAACAGTCCTATTTGCCTTTGCAGGCTTGGGGCAGTGCTGAATGTTATGGAAATCCACCTTTGTTCCCATCTTTGCAGGTAGACTGCTCTTTCTGTATTCCCCTTCTTTCTCCTCTTCCACAGTTTAGTCATGGGTGGAACAATTTCTAGCATGAAAGATAAAAGCGTGACAGTTGTGAATCCTGAATTCACTTCCTATCCTTCCTACTGACAATAGGTTAAACCATAGGACTGTTTTGTGCCTCAGTTTACACTTAAGTGATGCATAAGAACCTCATCTCAGAGAGCTTCACAGTTCACCAACACCTGGGAATGGCAAAATCGCTCCTTAAGCAAGTGCCAAGTATAAGTTATGGAATAACCCATTCCTGTAGTACTACGAGGAGTAATATCGATGAAGCTGGTGAAATCTAGACATATGTCTCCATCTGTGCCTCCATGTTAAAGGGTTATTCTGGATGATACTGACTGCAACAACCAAGAATTTCCCTAGCAGGGAAAATCAGGCTTTAAAAAAATTGATAATGAGAATCTGTTGTTGAGATACTTTTGCAAGTGACTTTGCCGTTAGCTTTGTTGTGATGAAAACAAAAAAGGAAGCGTAGAATAAATAAGTTTGCTCTTCTAATAACTATGATTCAAAGTTAAGGGTTTTCCCATAATTCATCTCCCAGTCAGCACCCTAGTGAAACACAGTCTGCTGTAAGAACATAGTCGGTGCCCTATCCTTAAGAACAGTGCTTTTTTCCCAACTCTAGAGATATCTATGTCTTTGATTGTAAGTATTACCAGATTAAAAAAATTAGCATTCAGATTCTCTAATCCTTTAGACAAGATAAAAAAAATCCAACATTCCACTACTGTCTGTCCTCTCCTGTACCTTGCATTATTATCAAATCAGCTTAGAATAAGCTGATAAGTGTACAATATATGTGTTGTCTCTGCTACTTGTATATGGCAAGAATATTTCCTTTGACTTGTTCTCAATACCTTGCTTTATGAACATTATCATTCTTCCTAATAGTCTGTTCTACTGCAGAGAAGAATTGCTGTGATATAAGGGCATGATCCATATGTAGGGGTTTATCATGGTGAATGTTTGGTAGCACAGTGCCATTAGGAATATTATTCTTTGCCCTGGGTAGACACGCATCACTGGTGGAAGCAACTCACACACCTGATGGGCTCCCAGTGAAACCGATGAATTAGAACTCCTTCTAGAAGAATAGTATTTCTTCTTACTGTGATACTTCTACAAATTTGTCTGTCATGCTGGCTGGAAGCAGGAATAGGAAAAGTTTTTGGCCCCAGGATGATGAAGCTATATCATCAAATAAGAGCTTCTGAAATTAATAATAGCAATTGATATTAATGCAAACTATTGACTGGAGAAGACAGGGAATCAGAATAGGAATGGAGCTTGTTTCATTGCACAAGATTAAATCAAAGACTCTGGTTTAATTAGAGAGAAAAGAAATATCTATGGCTAGTCCTGTTCTGAGTTCTTAGCCATAAAAATGTGTTGTAACATTGGACAGCTATGGCCTACAAACATTGAAGATTGATCCCATTAAAACTCCTGTAAGTGCTTCAGTTTACATTGAGAAAAACAAACCTTGTGCTCGGGGTCATGTGTGGCAGAGTGTTTTTGCAGGATGCATCTCTTGCTCCAACTGATTACCTGCCATGTTGAGCACTCTCACATCCCATGATATGTTTACCTGGCCCCCTAAATTAGTCTGGAGCTGCCTCTTCCTCTGCACACTGTCCTAACTTTGAGATTGCTCTGCTGTTCTTTACAGTTTCTGACATTCTGCTGCTCTGGGGCAGTGTGAAACTCACAAGGAGCTGAGATCATGCTGAACTTTACACACACTCCTGTGCCTAAAGATGCTGTAGAATCAGGGTCTTCCAACATTTAAATGGGCTTTCCAACATTAAAATTAATTGCCCTTCTTAAAGAAGATGTAGTTATCTAGACTTCACTGAAATCAAAGCAATTTGAAGGAGTAAGTGAATAACAGCAATGATCCTTGTATAATTCAGAAGCAGTTTCTTAAAAGCCCTACTTAAAAAATGCTTGAAACAATTGGCTCCACTCCTTCGAAAGCCTCATTTAACTATGTCAGTGCAAATCCTCACTGGCAGTTTGTTTCAGCGAGTTCTTTCCCTGAAGCACATGACTGCCCAGACCAGTCACATGTGTGGCATTAAGATGCCACACGCACAGTCTGCTCCAGCCATCGCTGTCTGGTGTAGGAATGACGAAGGTGAGGTGACGTTTTTTGCGGGCTGTGAGTAATCTAGCAGGACCAGGGTTCATTAGCCGGTCTGTTGAAATGAAACATAACCCGGTAAAGTGCACATTCCGGGGTTATTTATGAACCTTCCCATCTCTCCATCTCCCACCTGAAGCTTACTCACACAGCTCCATGCCTTATAGGTGGGAAGGTGTTTCATGCAGAGAGAGACCTGCTGGGCTTTCCACTCTCTGCCCTCTGGTGGTTTTATCAACCTGCTGAAACGTGACACAAAACTGGCTTCATGTGCAGATGAGCAAAGTGATTTCCTTTTGCTTTTGTGTCAAAGTATTGTGTATAATTTAAACAATATTTATAACATTACTAGAAATAGGCAAATTACTTTTTTAAAATCCTGTAGAACATGGCAAAATCAAATAAAATTAGAGTGAAAAATACCCTTTAATTTCAGCCTGTACAATCAGATGCAATAGTCTGTATGCAAATGGATTAACATACCAAAACCATAACTTGAGGCTAGAAGTGTAACATCACTCAGTAAATTAACATCAATAATTATAAGCTGTAAACAGTGGCAGATATAATTAAGATTTGAGGCCCAAGGGTTGTATATACCGAGCTGCGACTGACATCATCAGACACCGTGATCTTGATGTTCAAGTCCCCTCAGAGACAGCAAAATTACAAACATTACCCTACATGGAAATAAAGTGTCAACATATTAAGAGCATTTACAAAGTTCCTCTGTCTCTCTGTTTTAAAGACAAACAGGGCTCCTTCTGAAAAATGAAAATTAGAGGGTTTCATTTTCCTCTATGTGATTCCATTGTTGTGTCTGCTCACCTTGCAGCTGAAGATATGTCAGAACATCATGTTAAAACATTAGTTTTCAAAGGGTTAAATTAAACAAGTAGTTACAGTACCCTGCAGATAGAAATCTCTCCCAGAAGAGTGGAGGATATTGCTTTATTAAATTTGTAAGGGGGAAATAAAGATGAGAGAGGGGAGTAGGAAAGGGATAAGATCACTGCACTGTGAGCTGAGAAAAAAACAAAGCAGGTGCTTGTGTTTGAAATATCCTTCCAGAGCTCTGAATAATAATAATAATGAAAATCAGTCAGGATTGGGGTTTCAAGTGAAATTATTTAATCGTTTTTCAGGATGTGGACATTATTGGTACCTTTAAATTGAATATACAAAGCTTTGCAGAAACAGACATTAAAGAAAGCAATTGAGTAGTTCTGGAATCCACACTGATCTAAGTGGGTCCTGGTTGATGATAGAATAAAATTTCTGTGGTGCAGGAGGCACTACACAAAGCAGAGACTGAGATACCACCAAAGGAATTAGAGGGACCAAGAAAAGAAGTAAAATTTTTAGTTATTTGGTGGATTGCAGGTAGTGCAGCAGTTTCATCGGACACTGTAAGTAACAAAGAACAAGCTTAGATGCTCAAATCCAGGAAAGAGCCACAACAGTTAATGCAAACTTTGGGATATTGGAGAAAACATGCACCTGGCTTTTCTATCTTTGCTTGCTCACTGGAGTCATTTTTATAAAAGGGAAAACCATTGAAATGGAACCCAGAACACGAGGAGGCAATCAAAACTCTAGTACAGGAATTAAAAACATATGAGTCACTGGGACCAGTACACCCCTGTGACACTATTATAGCACAATGGGGTTTTGGACAACATGGTACCTACTGTAATCTATTCCAAACCAGCCCTGATGGACCAAAGAGACCTTTATTATTCAGCCTGACTGCATCTAAAGAGACAGAACAGAGATACTATGAGTGGGAGAAGGGACTGTTGTATTTAGTCCAAGCAGTTAAAACAGTTAAGCCACTAAGGGGTAACCCATCGAAAAAACCTGCCAAGACTTGATTTGCTTTCCCATTCCAGGAATGATACTAGCACGCCTCCTCTGAAAATCAAGTTAACCATTGAAGGACTGATTATCCTTTTTGCAGGAATAATCACTGCCAGCATGAACCAAAGTCAGTTCACACAAGACTGACCCACAGGGTGGAGACCCCTGCTTATTTTATTTATGCTAATCAGCACAGTAACTATAATACATCCTACACCATATGTTTCCTAGTTGTGAGTGCAATCTACTGTAACTGCAATTATAAGGGAAGGTGACCTTAACATAACCTGTTTGTGTATATAGCCTCTGGGGTTGCTGTAATGTAGAGATGTTGTTTGATTTTAAGATTGAGGTACACAAAATACGGAATTTGTGTATGAGGAGGTGGCCATGGGTTAATGCTCATATAGGTTTTAATGCCTTTGTACCTGACACTTATCCTGCCTAAATTTATCTGTGGTAGCACTACATAATAACATTACCTTTCATAGACAAGAGTGGATTATGAAGGATGAAGGTGGGGATTGAGTGTACAACAGTGTTATGCGTTATTGTGAACTATGCTAGAGAAGACTATGGAGATGGTCCTAATAAGACACATATCTGTCCTTTTGGATAGAAATGTTGGTATAATTTTACTATACCTTGCTTCAGCACTTACGATATATCTTTGGCCAGACCCCAAATTGCATTCCAGCTTAGTCTTCAATTTAAAATTGAAACTGAGCAACTGCCCTCACCAGCTCAGCCTCCTATTACGTTGTCTCCTCACATTTATGGCACTGGCCCTTAAAAGTACAGGACAGCCGTGAGTTTTCTTTAACCCCAACTGGTCCTTAAAAAGGGTGGAACTGGCACTGCACATTAATGTGTCAGCATTTAGACCAGATTGTTTTGCCTTTTTTAGAGTAGTTTACTCTGGCTGGCTAGCATGATTACATGGACAATCCTCAGAATATTCCCAGTGAGGTACTATTGGAGTATTGGGTACTGGCCTGGGAATCTCTAATTGTTGCTGTTTTGATTGTAATAAATTCCATTGACTCACTTTGATAAATTGTCTGACAGTTTAGTGGTATTAAAATCACATATTTTAATCTTGTGATCTACCTCAAACTACTGATAAATCCTAAACTGCTGCTAAATCAAAGACTTGGAAAAATCCATTTGTGACAACTTCCAATGACTTAAATGTTTGCAGCCTTTCTGTGTTTGTAGGATCTAACTCTCAGGTGCCTTTGAAATGGTCCTATCAGGGTTCCAGCAGAGCTTGTAAAAATCCCAGCCTGGTACAGGAAAAAGTTACCAACATGGTTTTTACCACAGAGGGAACCTGTGAGATGTTAAACTTTCTCTCGCTTGAGCAAAACATGAGTGCAGTAGATGTGTCTGCTGTAGTCTGTGAGTCCACACAAGCACTGAAAACATGATCCTGAGAGGTTTGCTGGTTCAGGGAGATAAAAACTTCTTTGTGCATTTTAAGACTGAGCCCAAGCGAACACATCCAGTCCTCAAGGTGGAGTTGATACCAGAGATGGGACCAATACAGATTCACAGCACGACCCTCTCCTTGTCATGTGTGGCGCACGGTACCAGCTATCTCGGAGCCTTTCCCTTTCCTGTGTCAGTACTGGGTATAAACACACTTTCACTCACACGGTACAGCAGAGAATGGATAAGTCTGATCATATGCAGAATGAATAAATTCTCTCAAAGAAAATAGCCTTTGAAGAGTGTTGAAGTTGTTCCGTCAAGCAAAGCAGAAGCAAAGCTTACATTTCTTGGCTTAACTAAAGAGCAAAGAACAGCTGAAGCTTAGCAGAATTGCTTGCCTGTTTGTAGTGATCCTAGTGGTTTTGGGGGAGCCCACATCTTAGGAAGTTGTTGCTGGTAACAGGCACATACAAAGAGGACATTGGAAAAAATAGTGTAACAAGTTTGTCTTGATCCTCTTGAAATATTTTTGTTTCCGTTAAAAGATACAGTAATGGTTATTTCACAGTAAGAAACTGCTTGGCCGGGAAATTATTGTATGAGGAATTTTGCTTCACTTGCTGATTTTTAAAAGAAACGCAACCTCAAACCAAGGCTGCAGGCTGGCTGCATTCCTCCTCCTCCTCCTCCTCTGCCTTTACTCACAGAGCCCTGTCATGTTGATAGAGCTGTGTGTGTGTGCTCAGGGCCTGGAGACGTGTGGAGGTGGCAGCTGGCAAAGCAGCAACATGCACAGTCCACGGTCGCTGTGTGGCTGCAGCTGCTCATAGCGGGGGCTGAGGAGCTGACTTGGTCTGGAAGCCCCAGGCTGCTGGGGAAGAACAGAGGCTGAGAGAGCTGCTCAGCTATTTCCCCCTCCAGACTGATGTTAACAACCTCCTTCTGCCGTCCTCGCCTGCCTTACCCAGATCACCCTCCAGCCCTGCCTGCAAGTCAAACAAGGTGAAGACAGCTGAAGTGTTACTCTGACTTGCAGCACCTCTATAAATCTCTTAGTAAAGAGCCAGTGTAGTTTTACAAGTGTGATGTCTTTTTATTTCATTACCCAGCACGCAGTACATGAAGCTATTTTCCCACAATGTACAAATTTGGTGAAGGAGAAAACCTAATCTTTCCCATCTCTCTGCCATCAGCTGCCTTTCTGAGATCAAGAAGCATGTGGAAATACTTCCTCTGCCTAAAGTCTGAATGACTAGAAAATAGGTTAAAAGTGCTACTTTGTACTGTAGCATTTTACAAAAGTGTGTTTTGTTTGACAGGACTTAATAAAAAAATCTTTTAATCTCTGTCACTGTGGGTAGATGGGAAGGCCAAGAAGTCTAAATGTTTTAAAGGAAAATTTTAATTAGTATGCAGATTTGACTTTCTGCATTAAAATGTCATTTACTAAGTAAATGTTGTTGCACTGGAAGTTCAGATATTTGATCATTTTCTGTCAAGGTGCCTTTGCAAATTTCCTGAATGTAATAACAGCATTTCAAAAACAAGATGAAATTCTCCTTTTGTTGCAATGCACTGGGTATGCTCCACCAAAGGCGATGTGACTGGAATAGCTTAAATCTGCCACCAGCATATAGCACTGTCTCTCTCCCTCAGTTTGCAAATTCTGTTCTCCTCCAAGTGCCTGCAGAGGTTTCCTGAAACAGGGGAGCTGAGAAATATAACCCTTCATGTAATAAATTTAAATCATTGAAGCATACCAACAAAATGATTACAAAAGCTATTGTAGTCATTAAAGTCAAAGGAAGGACTTGTTGAGTTATTGTCAATTATCACTGAAGGTTACAACAATGATTAGCATTTACAGTATTTGGAAAAGACTTATGCGAGTTTTGATAGTTAACTAATTTCATTGTCTCAATAAAATACATATATTCCTGTCTGCTGAAGAGGGACAAGAGCAAGATCAATGGTTGAAGACTCAGCCTTGCCTTTAACATAGAGAAAAAATGATGTTATGGAAAAGTAATTGTGAGGCAAAAAGAAAGAGGGGAGGGTGGGAGAAAATTTAATAAAGGCAGGAAATTCGAAGTTTAGCTTCTTTCATTCAGTGTCTGTGGGATCAGTGGCTGCTTCTAGCTGCTCCTGAATAAATGTACTGTCTCAAACTGCACCTTATGTGGAGCTCTTCAGGGATCAGAAAACATTGAACGTGGGAGCCATATGTTCAATGCTTGTCATCTTTTATTGAGAGCTGAGTTTCAGGGCTGGAAACCAATTTAAACATCCATACTTAGAGTCTGTAAGTACAAAACAAGGTAAAAAAAAATCTCACAAAGCTGAAAATAGAAGAGAAAATGCTGTGACACAGCAAATAAATGATTTGGGGAGAAAAAAGGCTGTGGAGGTCTGCTTCTGGCAGTGCTGAAGAGCCTGCCCTGCTGAATACGTGATCCCGTACTAACAGCTGCAGTGTAAAGGTCTAACAAGGCTGATGAGCGTAAGGACATGAAGGTTTATTCTGAACTATGTGCTCATGCTGTATCTATCAAAGGCCAAGGGAGAAGGAATCCCTTGGGAGACCTTTCCAGTTTCGTGTATGTGTCTGTATGATTTCGTAAACTAGGTGTCCCACGTGAGCATAAAATGTGCGATTAGGTGTTCCTGATCTGGAGGCTTCTTGCAGTAAATCTAAAAATTCTATAACCCATCATAGCAATGATGAGGTGTCCTTGTGCTCTTTGTAGTCTCACGCTAATTCACTCACTCACTTTTATTAGCACCTTGGCTCCAAGCATCTGTGGGCCATGACCTCCTGATCTCGAAGGTGCCCTTCACAACAGGCTTGAGATATGTGAGCAGTTGACAAGTGTGGAATCTGTGTGATGAAAGAACCTATAGTGGAGTTTATTTTTGCATAATAGACATTTTGCTGGTTAAGAAAAAATAAGGAATAACTCAATTGCATATGAAAATTTTTACTGTGTTAGCAATTTTTATATCTTATTGGCAATATTCTAAAGCAGTACAGATTCAGACTCCTCAGTTCCACAGAGATCCTCATAATTATAACAATGACTGCTGGACCATGAAAAAAAGTCATTTGGCAAAATGGCCATCTTGGCTTCCTCTGCCTCCTCCTCCCATCTCTCTGGCTTCCAAGTCCTGCTTGCTCAGTTTACTAGACAAACACATTGTTTGCTATTTGCCAGGGCAGATGTTTGTTTAACTCAACACCTTCTACTTCCTTCCCGAGACTGAGGAAAGTCATACCGTTCACTGTATTTTCTTTTCTGTTTACAAGACCTCCTCACTGCCAGCCAAGGTGCAGAGAAGAGGAAGGACAATGGTCGCTTTGAAAATTGTTTATTCAGCTCATGAAAACTGATTCCATGTGCTAGCATTTCTAGGACCTTAACCACCACCTCCTGTATTCTATAAATGGCACATAACAAAACACAGAAAGCATCTAACTGGATTGTCTCACTGTGCAAAGAGGCTGCGTCCAACCATTGAATATTTTTCATGTAGAGAACAAGCTCTCTTTTTTTGAAAGAGCATGAAGAGCCCAACTTGAACTGACTCATGCTCCAATCCAGCTGGGTGCTTGAACAATCCCACGATGGAGAACTTGTTACTGCTCAAGAGAGCGTTTGTCTCGTAGTCAGCACTGACTACTATGCAGAGTCAGACTGGCTGCAGAAAGTCTGCATTAAACCTATGTGTCACTTTAGTGCTGGCTTAAGGGCTCAAGAGATCCAAAGACAGGGAAATGGCATTCTCTGTCAGAAGACGCCTTCCCTTGGGCAGAGCGTGAGCAAGAATGGAGAAATGGCTTTACAGGCCAGCATATAACTCACTAGATGCTGTACCGTTAAGACTCATCCATGTTATAACTGAAACTCTTGCAACTAAAGTCTACGTTCCAGGAGTCTCAGCAAGAGTTTGGATTTATTCCCATCTCTTTATTCCTCCCATCTCTTTTTTGTGTGTGTGGCTGGCACAGTGTGCTTTTTCCTTCTTTGCAAATTCCGTCACAAATTTTTGGCTTTGTGCATATCTCCTCTACTTCTTACTTTATTCGTGCATCTGGATTCTCTAAAGCTTCATGGCTTTGTATACCTTCCCTCCACAAAGGATGGCTTTACATACTGAGCAGCAGATCAGAGACCCTAACTCTAAATGGATCCAGTACAACAAAAGGATGAAAGATGTTCTTCTTTTACTTTCATAAACAATAAAGTGCCATTTCTCCTGATCAGCTTATGATTTAACAAATCTAGAGATAATTACTAGATTTATATATATACAACCATCAATGCAGAGCTGAGGTTTTAACTACATGCTGTATGTACCCATTTTTCTGTAAATAAGAAGGGTTGTAATTGTCATCAGAACCATTTGTTGCAATTTGAATGCCTATAAATAATGAATAGGCAATGCAGGTTATTCATTATGAACTGAAAAAAGCTATATATATCTCAACTTGTTATCCCTTTGCAGAAGCCAGACAGAAATTGTCAAGTTTTTACAGTATGGAGCTGACATGGTCATGAGTGAGTCGTCTAGGGCAGCGCTGTCTGTGATTTACGCTGCTGCATGCCACCTGGCACTGCAAACTTTCCTGATAGTGCTGTTATATTTATTCCTGCTGTGCTATAAACTAACAGACTTACTGGAAACTTCAACAAACCTTGCTGTGATTTTCAATTTCTATTTTACTGCAAACTTCTTAACTTTTCTAGGATGCAGTTTAAGACAAGCCAACAAAATCATAGAATACCAGTTTGGAAGGGACCTCAGGGATCATCTGCCTCACCTGTCTTGGCAATAGTGCAGACTAGACGAGATGGCCAAGCACCCTGTGCAGCTGGTTCTTCTTAGAAGTATCCAGTGTTGGGAAATCCACTACTGCCCTCAGGAGATTCTTCCAATGGCTGATTTTTTCTCATTGTGAAAAATTGTCCTCTTGTGTCCAATAAGAATCTCCCCAGGAATAACTTGTACCCATTACCCTTTTCTTCTCCTTGTAATTTCTGTAAAAAGGGAGTCTGCATTTACTTTGTATCCACCTTTTAAATACTGGAACATGGTGATGAGTTCTCCCTTAAGCCTTCTCTTCTCAATGCTGAACAAATCCAGTGTTGGAAGTAATCCAAAACTCAATGAATCAGTGGGAATCTTCCCACAGACTTCAAGAGCCTGTAAAGCACCAGTGAAATGCTGTGGCTGATGAACAGAAGATAGCTGGGAGATACTCTTTTTGGCCATTAGGACTTCGTGGTGCAGCTGATTTCAGTTTCTTAGAGTACACCTGTGTGCTGAAATAGTTAACTCTCTAAAGTGTAATTATTCTCTTTAGCTTGTGAGTCTTCCCAATAAAGTGTAATATGAAATGCCTTCAAAACGGCCACCAGCCAAATTCTTATTTTGTTTATGTGTTCATAACAGATAAGTGAACAAAATTCTCCTTTCACTTCCATTGGTATGAGAGAGGTAACTCTATTTAAGCCTAGTGAAGGACTACTGGGGAAAAAAAAAACAAAACATTTTGTGAGAGACAAAAGTAAGTCTGCTGATTGCAGCTCAACTACATAAATATAAGGGCAGAATTGAGTCTTATTTTTTCCTGTCTACTGCATTTCTCTCATTTCGTCATGGCAGCTGTGTAGATGGAAACTCCCAAGATTTCTGGAGCCAAGTACTTCTTCACCAGTAAAGCTGTACTGACTCCCATGAGAGATTGGACTGTCACACTAAACCTGACAAACAACATTTAATGTGTCTTAAAATGCACCTGGGCAGATATCCCTGTAACCTACTGTCTCTACTATGCAGATGTTTCCCATCTCTTTAGAAACATCTTTGATGGTCAAATGAGAGGCTGTTTGCTGTTATCTGCTTTGGAACTCAGAGAGACATGGTGGGCTAATGGTGGACCCCATCTTTTCTCTCTGCAAATGTTTCTGTGTGTTTCATAATTGTGTTGCTGACATTTCCAGGGGGAAACACCCTAGTGCTGTCTGTCATCCTCCTTTGTAAAGGCAGAAACAAAGTGAGGCTGCGTCTCTCTTTGTAGGTCTCCCTATTTGACTCTCACTTAGGCTGACAAGGATCTTCTCTGCTTCCAAAGGAAATATTTAATGTTTTTTCCTAATTTTCCTCCCCCCTCTTATATTTTTCACATAAGCCATTCTTTTTTACCTTTTGCTAGCAAAAAAATTAGAACATTTGAAGAATACGGGGCTGTTATTAGCTGTTCTGTGTTTCTTTTCCTCTTCTAACTGTTCTTTTAACTTTCTCCAGTCTTGCGTTGTTTTTTTCAGGCTGGCTCTCCCCAGTCTGCTCCCCTCCCAGATTGTTTGTGTTTGGAAGATCTACATCTTGCTGGTGCTAATCTTCACATCCTCACTTATTCCCATTGGCCTCTGTTGCCCTTTTTCCTGTTGGGATGGATTTCAGTTGTATCCTCTCCAATAGTTCTATAACTTTTTCCAGCTCTGTGCAGCTTTCTGGTGCACCGTAGGACTCCAGATTGAAATTCCTCTGGGCAGTTCAAATTTCCTTAAATTTCCATAAGGTGAAAAGCGTTTGGGATCCTTGCACTGAGGAATGTTTCAAATGAAACGATAACCCTATCCCAGATGTGCAGAGATCTGTATGAGGGGAGCAATCAACGACATGCAGGCAGCACAGACACGCTTCCTTCATTATTCATGTGTGTATCTGATAGACCTATGTGGCAAATAAGCCTTTGTGCAAATGCATGAATGCCAGAGGACAGATGACCAAACTGCTACAGGATTATGTGATAACCAGGACATCTCACTACAGGAGAAGCCTTGACTTCTGAATGAAGAAGTAAGATCTTTACTGACTTGCTGTGGATCAGCTGCTAGAAAAGGTGTTAGCTAGCACATTGCTCACATTTTACTCAGTTCATTTGCTCCACTAGGTCCTAGGTATCATTTTTATGAATCCTTAAATATTTAGAACCAAATCTGCACTGGTTTCATGCATGATGCTACTTTCGAGAAAGTCAGTGGCAAAAATTCAGCTGAAGGCAGTGGGTGCAGGAACAGCATCTCACACAAGCCAAGGTATTCACAGTCAGAGCTCGAGCTGCAGCCTTCTAGAGCTTGGTGTTTGGAAGGAGACATCAATCACAATTTGAGCAGATGCTCTGTCCTTCTTAACCTCCCATTTCCTCTCTTTTGTTCAGATGTTCCAGGGATTCACAGAGATTTCTTTCAAAGGCAGAGGCGTTTTTTCTTCATCTACTTTCCAGTGTTGTGCTTCTTTCACTTTGTCTTAAAGAAAAGTAAAACTAGTTCTGTGAGACTACAGAGAGAAAAAAAAAAATTCTCTGGAGTCTCTTTAGGATCTTGGCTAGATGCAGGGCAAATACCATCATTATGGTTAACAACAAAGGACACAGCATCCCTTCCAGAGAAATCACTGCTTGCTTCAGTGTAAGATTAGGCCAGGAAAACAAACAGCTGAGTTTAAAAGAGGAGAAACTGACTTTGGCTAAAACAATCAGCCATACTCCAGACCTGCAATGACAACTGTTCAGATCCAAGAGTCAAGGAGATACTGCCTTTTCTCTGTTACTTTCCCAATGGATTCTAGTCATCACTCCAACAAGTCACTCTTTCCCCCTC
Organism: Clamator glandarius; assembly: GCA_033459285.1. Classification (NCBI taxonomy): domain Eukaryota; kingdom Metazoa; phylum Chordata; class Aves; order Cuculiformes; family Cuculidae; genus Clamator; species Clamator glandarius. The sequence continues at coordinate 3,773,975 of JAUNZM010000055.1, read as the reverse complement.
TCTCTAGCAAGATCTTTTGTCCATCCTAATTCAAACCATCCTCTTCACTGAAGCAGTGGAGTGCAGGTCCTTCAGATAAGCACAAACTGTAATTAGGTCATATTCTGAGTAAATAATATGTGGGTGGGAAAGGGAAGAAAAGGGGAAGGAGAGAGCAAATGAAAGAAAGAGGCTTTTGGCAGGGTTACAGAACTGCAGAAAGCTTCTTGTAAGTCTCAAACTAAAAATGAGAGAGGTTTGCATTAAAACGGAACTTTAATAGGTCCTGCAAACTGGCATTTTTAGTGGTTAGGTAGACAGGCTTTTTTCATTTTTAATAACTGCTAATGCTGAAGCACTGTTGTAACTCTACTGTTACAAGTCTCGCTTTCAAAGGCAGCGTAGGAGGGGATCCCCGGGAGCTGCAGGCCTGGATGCTCTCGGGAGCATTAATGCAAGTGTTAGCATCTGTTTGGCTCTGCAGCTCTCTGCTTAGCCCACCCCAAACTGTATTTGCACATTACTTTGCAATTTACTTCTTGTGGCCTCGGATTTTGTACCAGAGCGAGTGAGAGTACACATTGTGAGCTGTTAAGCTGGTCCTTGACCCTGAGGCATTTTGGGAAGTTTTGTACTGTGGTGGTCTGTGAAGTGGCGGTCAGGAACCTGCCTGTGCTGCCAAGGTGGAGAGTACTGCTCTCATTTTTTTTCTAAAAAATTGCCAGATCCCTCTGTGAAGAATGATTCCTTTCCTAGGAATGAAAGGCAGCAACGTGTTATGCATGATGCCTTCAGCAGCTGCAGCCCAAACTAGAATTACATTCTCTTCACAGACCTCAGGCAAGCTGATGGCAGGATTTGAAAGGCAAGGTAGTGTCTTTTGAGGGGCTCAGCCCTGTCTTCTTGTGGAGCTATTGCTGTCCATCTTCAGTCCTGGCAAGATCTTGGGTCTTCTCATTCCAGGATTCTCATCCAGCCACTGAAAAAGGAGCTAGACTGGTACTGCTGAACAGTGTGAAGCCTTTTTCTTCATGACCTTCTTTTTAATGTATACATGAATATGTGTATATGTATATAGGAATTTGTTTGTGAGCGTATTTGGAACAGAACTGTTTAAGATGGATCCTTGGTTAGAGAGCAAATGTGCCACGTTCCTCTGCAATGATCGCTCTGTGAGCAGGGTGACTCTGAAGTTCTGTTTCTGACATCAAGTGGCTCAAAGGAAATTCTGAGGTGGTTGTGAGACATATACACCAAAAAGAAAAAGCTGACTCAAGAGGCTGATGCTGGTTATGGTCAATATGCATGTGTTTCTTGTCACTAGAATGGCTTATGTTCTGCTTAAATTCCATACATGAGATTTTGGCTTCCACTGGAAATTTACAGTGTACCAAGAGTATTGAATTCTACGCTATCAGCCGTGGGCCCCAGATTCCAGTCTTAAAATATTAATGTCCAGTTTCCGCATGCTGAATTGGCTGCACATGTCAGCTTTTTGTGTTCTGCTTTCCAAGTTCAGTGCTTGCCTAATTTTACTTCTCTTGAAACATTTTTGTTGGTGTAGTGAATGGAAAAAGTTTACCAGTATGCTCAGTCTGTAAATCTACGCTTGGCTTTCTGAAAGGATAGACGATGTTCTTTACAGGGGACATTTATCTTCAGTATGATTCTGATCCAAGAGCATTAGATAACATTTACAGACTGTAAAAAGAGAACAATCCCAGAAAAGATGTTGCAAATATACATATAAATACACACATACATGTGTACAACATTTATATATCTATATATGCACAACTGTGGAGAGGCATATGAACCCAAGGAGGACCAAAGAACCTTCACAGCAAGCCCATGCTTGGTTTGTAGGACCACCTTATTTACCCTATTCCTGAAACATCTTCTGAGAGTCAAAAAGACAAATCATGAACAAGCTAGTTTGATGCTGAGAGTCACTTGAGTACTATTGACCTGTTTGATTTCAGTGATACGTCTTTACACAGCAATGCGTAAGCTGCTAGCAGCCATCAGATCATTATCATGCTATAGATAATATTTCTCTGAAGAAGTCATTCATACAGATTGACCACATCAGCTGATTCATGTAACCTTGTATAGGAATGTCATTTTGACATTAGGTGCTACCTGGAATAGTCTCAAGCAGCAGACGCTGTGACTCTGGAGACTCCAGTTTCTCATTACAGCTGTGTGTACATGTGTCCAGGGTTTGCCATGGTAGAACATATCTTGGAAGAATTTTAGAATAAATCAGTGGTTTTCTTAGACTCAAATCTCGTTTTTAATTATGATCTAATCAAAACTTATGAGTGTGTATAAATTTACTTCTGTAATGTACTATTGGGAGAGATTTCTTCCTACCCACAGAGCTAACTGGTTTTTATTTGTGATGTGTCTGCTGGAAATTCTTATGTGACGAGAAGGTGGAGACTGAGATCACTGAGCATGCATAAGTCATGGAAGGGTTAACAAAACCAAAGTCATCTTGCTGCTGCAGAATCTAGTGTGTTCTTTTTTTGGGGGGGGGGACGACTAAGAATTAAATTTGATTTATTTTACACGGGCAAACTCAAGACAATATAATTTCCTTTCTTTTCATCTGTAAAACCAATAGACAGACCAAAAAGGAATAGAGGTGAAGGGTTATGGAACCCATATTTTTCAGCCCTCTGTGATTGTCTTCAGTATTTCTTGTTATCTGCAGATATTGCTTTCAGCACAGTGACCTTTGAATAAACAGGATTGTGGTGTCCGAAAAGAAGAGAAATAAAAAGCGCAGACAAATTTGAAAACACTGTCAGGTCTGTGGGTTGTTTTCAGCTAAACTGGATACTCAGAGTAGACTTCAAATATTAAAATAATAAAACATAAAGGCCTAAAAAAGACTCTCATGGGAATCTCTACTTTAACTACTAATCTGCTTCTGTTTAATTCCATATGGGAAGAATAGTTTAATTGGCGACATTCTTGTGTGCTTTTAAGAGTGAAAAGTAAACGCACTGCATATTTAGCAAATATTATAGCCGTGCCAGAGAAGGGAGGAAAACAACACAGAAAAACTTTTCAGAGTCTTTCTAGTTGTTGGAAAGTTTATAACCAACGTTTTCTTCTGTAAACATAAATATAGCCAACATTTTACTTCTGAAACCAATAATTTAAGCAACTTCCCATGAAAACTTCAAGAATTACCTTTCTCATTTGTGGCACAGAGCCTTGGGTTCCTATTCTTCAGACCAGTCAGTCAAAAGAAGGGAAAATATCTATGCATCTGCACATCCAATTATGTCCTAACTTCTGAATGCAGAAATGGCATCTGAGTAGGTTGAAGCTGTAAAAGCCATTGATGAAAGCCTGCTATGGCTTATTATGAACTCTACCTGTGTACCTTGCTGGTTTTTTTATTTGTTCCACATGAACGGCTTTCAGAAGGATCACTTAGTACATATCCATCCTACACCAAACTGCATTATTTCCTGTTCCAAGCACACTTTCACATCACTCACAAGCTTTCTGACTGCCAGACCAACTTTGTTATAGTCCATCTAATTTCCTTGGAATATGACATTTGAGACTGTTTTCAGGGTTGCTTTACATAATATGCTATTTCCTTGTAACATCAACTGAGCAAACAGAAACTTAAGGCAAGATATCCTGAGCCCTGGGTCTCAAGCCAGTCATTTTGTACTATCCCATGGAAAGTGCTGATCTGAAAGTAATACTGGCATTAGGGAGAGCTTCTTCTGAGATGGTAATTTGCTATTTATCTGGCCACAGCGGTATCAAAAACGCCCAGCAACATGCAGACAGCATCTACTTTGGAGATCAGTCTGACAGCACAACCCATGACCTCAGTATGGATTGTGAGCAGGAAGTCTGTGCAGTGCTTGGGAGGGAGGCAAGCATTTTTCACTCCATATATCATTGCTCACAGCTCACTGCTAGGATTCCATCAAGTCAGCCAGTGCTAAAATGTTGTGGAAAATGAAATTTCCTGGGTTATTGTTTTTGGCAGTTCTAATCACACTGGACAATTGGGCACTGGAACTAACGCAAGAGCTCCTTATGTTAATAAGGAAAAAAGACATGTTTAGCAGTCTGCTCTGGTAACTAAGAAAAAAAAAAGACTCTCCTTCCAGAACTGGAGCAGATACTGACTATTTTCAGTGTCGAGAACAGGTTTTGCATCTGTCTGTAAAGTAACATCAGTCTATGCCATACTGCAACAGTAATCAGAAAATGCATCACATGTGGATTTCAAAGCAAGATCTCACCTCATACTCAGCTTCGCCAGAGCTACTCTTTCCAACAGCCTAATCACATGAAGAATAACAGTAACTAAGGCAGAGAAATAATTGGGAAGCTGGGAAGAGAAAGAAAATCAGCCAGGAATAATTAGTTACTCTCTCACCTCAGGAACTGCAGGCCCCTGTGTTTCAGTAATCATCCTCAAGCCAGAGAATTGCATGCTGCTCCATCTCTCCTCCCTGCACCAATATTCAGGCAGAGGGTCTGGACAATCTGCTCAAGTCACAGAGCTAAATAATGCACAGCCCAGGCTGATGAAATGTATAGAAGGCAAAGCTGGGTGAAAAACTGATGTAAAACAGTTTTAAGCTACCTCTGTTTCCCTGGCTGGTGGCTGTGGGTCAGAGCAGGACAATTACTGTGTGAAGGGCTACCTAGTCTTGCCCGTGTGGAATTTTGTATTGCTCTGTTCACCTTGGTGTCCAAACATCTGTCAACACACGGCCACCACCTGCTTTCTCTGCCCTGTTGTCTCTAGAAACAGAGGATGCCTCTGGTCCTCAGGCAGTGGCATAGTAGTGGTGGTGGTGTTGGGGTGTAGGTAAGCATGTTAGTCCTGTACTGGGGAAATCCCAAGAGCCAGCTGCAAACCCAGTAACCAAGCATTTATCTTAACACGTATGCAGGCGATAAACAATAAAACCAGTTTAAGTGATTAGCTCTTATTACTACTCTTCAGTTATCCCTATAGATTGTTGAAGGATGACCTTGACTTAGACCTTCCTCCCATCGCTGTGTCACACACTCTTCCAGCTTTGCACAGCCAGCCCGAGTTTCCCCCAGCTCCTGTGTAGTGAGCAGAGCTGTCGGGAGGCGGCAGCGCTCCCTTGCCCACGCTGCCCGCTTCCCCGGGTCACGGCTGTCGCTCTTCTACAGCTGAGCCAGAGGTCACTGGGTCACTGGCCCTCAACAGCTGTAAAAACCCCAAGTGATTTCTCATCAGAACTGTGCACGATGAGCTTGTTCCAATTTTGTTTGCAACACTCGAGAGCCGTCAGCGCTTTGCAAGATTGCAAGTAAGAATCTCCCTGTAACATTTCTGCATAGTGAGTCATATTTGGCCTTATTCAAATCAGTAAACCCTCTATAGAATAACCCACCCACCCCCCCCCTCCAACCCCAAGACACTCTCATACTGTTACTTGTTCTCTTTTGGGAGCACCCATGAGCAATATCGGCTTCACAACAGAATTTAAAAACCTGAGCTCTGATGGATCAAAGTGGTGAAGGGAATGAGAGCAATTGCTTCACGGCAGACTGCTGTGATGCTACCCACTTACAGAGAAAGGTTCAGTGAGAGGAGGAGATGAGATTGTTTGGATCTGAGCCGAGGTGAGGAGAATCATTTCAGGTTTCCTAGTGAAAACAGTTTTTTTATAGGAGAGGGCAAGATCAAACCCTCTGTTGGAAATGACTGAGGTGGAGACTGCATTTTCCATTAACAAAAAGTTGGAAAATTCCTGATATTTGCTTTGAAACTCTAGCTGTGACAGGGATGACCAGGTTATTCAATATTTTCATTGCCTTCCCATCTCATCCCATAATACTGGCTAAAGGAATGTTACACTTTGCAACAGGAGCACTTGGGAGGCGTTGTCACAGACAGGCTGCACAGACAATCTGTATTACTTTCAAGGTTCAGTGTCGATTTCTTTGTACTCTTCTAGCCTCCTAACACAGAGCTGTGAAGTGTCAGCTTCTGCTTTCTCTAGTTTTAATGGTTCTAAACATGAGGTTAAAAGTATAGGTGACCAGAAGGAGAATTGAGTTTTTCACAGAGAGGTAGCCAGTACTCAGAGCTCAATGCACTCGCAAACCTAAAGGTCATAATCACCAAAAGCAACAGTAGGATCTATAAGTTCTGTCACGCACATAGCATGAGTGGCATTTATTGACTTGTTGTGGTACACTGATATCCTAAAGAAGACTATGCCACACAGTACTGTCAGACAGTCCCTGCTAAAGGGCACTGGTAGTCTAAATAGATAATTTCTGTTTTACTGGGAAGCGCAGCCTGAAGGGAGTGCTTGTTTTTCCAAGCTTCTGCTGGAAGTGTTTTACAGATGCAAAGCATGGAGAGTTGCCTCTCCCCAGCTGCTGTTGGGCATCTGAGAGCTGTAGTGATGCTGGCCTGTGCCACTTGGACCTTGGCAGTGTGTAAGGCAGCAGGGTGGAGCAGCCAGGGTGGTGGAGGAAGAGGGAGAGCATTACTTGAACTCCTTCTTGTCAGATACTCTGTTTTCTTTCTGGTCTTTACTTCCATAAAACAGATGGACCAGTGGGAAGGTCCTGCCTGAACCTGAAGAAGGTGGAGGTGTTTTCTTAGTCATTCCCTGTCTGGGTTTGATAGAAGGATCACAGACCTACGTTATTCAGAGGGGGCAAACAAACATCTCCATGTCTGCACTTGGCCTCACCATTTATGTATGACTGTGTCCTTTCCTTTGTGAGCTCTGGGTATGTTTCTTGCATGCCCAGTACAGTGCTGGAGTTACCAGATACTGTTCTGTGGATAATTGGAAAATGCCCCTGTTGTTGACCAAGCAATAAACATAGAACAGGAGCTGGTCATAGATGGCCAGGAGATTTGAAAAAAAATTCTACATGAAAGTCATAACAGACTTTGCAAAACTGGGATTGAATGAGAGCATAGAAGCACTGGCTGTACAGAATGCTACCTAGATTAATATTTCAGAATTGTTTTCTAAAACTTTTCCTTTTTTTCCATCTCACAAAATAATTGCAACAATAATGCTAAAGAAAACATCTTCAAACCCTAAATAATTTCTGTTGTAGAATTTTTTGAATGCCAAATACCTGCTGAGTTAATCTTTGGAAGAACAACAAAAGTTTGTTCTTTGTATATGTAGATTGTTTCGGGGTATTGTTTGATTCTGGTTTTGATAGGGGTCATGTTTCTGGGCTTAGCTGGATAGTTTGTTTGTTCCTATTCGTTAAAAGAGACCCTGCAGCTATTTGGGAAGGGAGTGTGGTGTTACATTATTATTGCTCCAAAAAGTATGGACAAAAATGTATTGTAAAAATTCCAGGCTTTCTCGTAGGAGTTCTCTCAGTAATAAATACTCTCAGCCTGCTGGAGTGTAGTTAATGTGCTAACATTATGTTGGGCTAATTAGACAGATACTTAAGGTACAGAGTTAAAATATACAGATAATTCTGCATATAACCTATTGGTACAGCAGTTTTGTGCAGTAGATAAGGAGAAAAACAACTTCCAGGGTCAACCTTTGCTTTGCCACCTTGTCCCATAGCCCTTGCCATACCATTGCAAATAACAGTACTTGGGACACTGCAGGGTCCTGTGTCCCTGCTGCAAGATAAGAATACATTGATGCTGATAAATTCATATCCTGGGGCAGGAGGCAAAGGTCCTTGGATGAGACCAGCACTGCAGAGACCAAAACTTCTTGTAAGTTTTTCATTTAACTTGTTCTGATTTCCGTTGGGGCTGGTGGCGTAAAGCACCTTGCAGGATCGTGGCTGATGGGCTTTACTTCTTCAATGAAAAGGGAAAAAAAAAGTGAGATCGTCTTCTTTTTCCCTTTCTTAAGCTATGCAGTTTGCCTACAGAGGGACAGTCATGGAAATAGCCCTACTTGTTCAGGAACAGCACTAAGCAGTGTCTTCCAGAATAAAGTGCCTGTGCTCTTGACTCATTGTGCCCTCCCAGAGCAGAGCTCAATGCCTTCTTTTTTTCCTGGAAGAAACTGTCATCATCAGGGAGTTGCTTGAAGAAAGCCAGTTTACGCTGGAGTGGCTATCCATAGCAAATTTTTCTTGCCCACCTTCTGGTCAAAGCCACATCTATTGCACTGAGGCCAATATTTCCCGTCCTCTGAGAAGTTCCACTCCATCCAGCCCACAGATGGCCTTGCTGAACCTGCAGAGCGTTGCCATTATTGCCACTGTCCTCACTGCTTTTCTAGTGGTCGGCTTTAATACTTAGGTCCCTAACTCAAAGGAGAGCACAGCTTGCAAACTCTTTATATGATTTTGTCTCCCTTCACTTTATCTAGCTCTTTAGTAATCCATAGGATTATCCTACATTGCCAAAAACATGTTTCCCCTGCCACAGCCTAGCTTTTCCATGAAGTAAGTCACAAGAGATTTCAGCTTTGCTGTAATGCAGAGTAATGACAGCATAATAGTACCTAACCTCCTACAAAGTGCTCAGAGAATGGGGAGGTTGGCTGAGATTATTAAGTACTGTGAACTGTGTTCCACTAGGCAGATAAAAACAACTGCCTAAGAGCTCTGAATCAATCAGAATATTCATACCTCTAATTAGAGAAATCTTTACAACCCCCTCTTTTTCACTGTGTTCCAGTGTCACTATGAAGAAAGTAATAAAGACACCACAGAATCTGCTCTTTTTATGTACCTGTACCATTATTTTAGCAGCCCAGCGTGGTTGGGTGTATTGAATGTATGTATGGCAGACACGCAGCACTACTTCATCACCACACTCATCATGTGGGTCCTTGTGTATGGGGATAACAATATCTTGCTAGAACAACACCAAAGAGAAGTGAATGAAGCAAACAGTACAACTAAGTCAAATAAATCTTTTCTACTGAGTAACGCCTGTATTTCAGGTAGATAAATCTTGGTTTTAATGCCATTTGGGATTTTTAATTAAAAGCTTGTGGCTTCTGAGAGTTCATTAATTTGTTCCTTTCATAGTTCTGACCCACATGACTGATTCTCCACTCTTATGCAGTCTGTACCACTGTTAGCCTTGCACAGAGGGTGAACGCCTGCCTCCCAGTGTGTTGTTTGGAAGCAAAGGACAGTCCAGCTGGGAACGGCGGACTAGCATTTGTGGTAAGTTTTTCAAATAAAAGTGGAGAAAAGGCCATATGCTCAAAACTGCAAAGTCTCCTCTTAAATTCTTTAATTTTTGAGGTTTTCCTTAAAATTCAAAAATTTCAAGGTTTTGGTATTTTTTTCAGTTTTCAGTGTTGCTTCCCTTCTCTCACCAATTTTTGTCCCCAAACACAAAGGGAGTGTAAAGTATTTTGTCATTTGTTTCTCTTTCTTGTGCCGCTCTGCACATTTCAAAACAGATCCAAGATTTGTCTGATGGCAAAAGACAAAAGAAATCTCTGTTGCTTCATGAACTGTGAAGTTAAACAGTAAAAGAGAAAAAGTTAAAGTGAAAGAATTTAAAGCAAGCCCAAAACTGTTCAAAAAGCAAAGACAAAAAAATTCTCTATTTTAACTGCTTATTGTTAGCAGAATCCTGTCTCCTCTTCCCTTTTCTCTTGTTTCTACAGTAAAACCGGACTTCACCATGGATTATAACCTTATACCTACAGTCTGACACCTTTTAGTGCTTCCATTGCTTAGATAAGATTTTAATACTGGAGATACAGTTAGCATATTAATAATTATCATTACTAACCATTATTCTAACTTATGTTTCATTAGTGGCCAATGCTTAACATTCCTTTGGAAAGTCATTGGCAGCACCGCATTTGTAACTTCATAGGACCATACTTGTAATTCCAAGGATTGTATTTCCCTTTGAGAGTGCATAAGCAAATTGCAGCAAAGCCATCAGTCTGCCCCGTGGTAAAAGCCCCTCAGTTTGCCACTGAGTCTGGATGTTTTGACAAATATCTTCCACTTAGACTATTGAAAAAAAAATCCTCTTTACTGCCCATGACCAACTGTGAAAATCAGCATCTACTCATACACTGTGAAGGCAATTAACTACTGACATAACCTCTCTCTCAACTGCAAGACCAGATGCTGTTCTGAAAGCACAGCTTAGGTAGCACATGCTGCAGAAGCACTTGGTGAAATGCTGTGGCTTGAGCAATGCTGTCAGGCTCACTAATTGTGTCCCTTCTGTCCTTAAACACCAACAGAAGGAGGCAGTGGCCTTCTGAGCTTCCTTCAGGGAGCTGGGCAGGATCTGAGCCCTTCGCTTATGGCTTCTGAGCAAACAGCACGCTGCCCCTTTATTTATGAATTAAGTCTGTGACAGAGCTATGTTCTAAACAGATGTGAACAATAACAGACTAGCAGAAGATAGAGATACAACAAATTCTGGTACCAGAACAGACTTAAAACCTGAAGGTTAGTTATAAACGAGCAAATTTACATATAAATGTATATGTATAAAAAAATGTGAAAAAGTCACCTGCCCTTGGCATTGTACATTCCTGTTCATTGTGTAGCTAATATTATATCTGCTTCCAAGAGAATTTCCTATCCATTGCAGAACTGGAATCCTCCTTGTTATTCCAAGGGGCTATTGAAAAGAATCAGAGCTGCATTGGACAGTTTATCAAAGGGAAGAAGAAAAGTCAGATCATTTCTTAGATCAATCTGACCTTGCAACCCACGTTTGTTGTGGTTCTTACCTTCCTGTCTGCATTTTTATACTGAAAGACATACCATATTTCGATTGAGAGGGACAGACAGACAGTCAGAAACACACATAGCAGCAAGACTGTGCCCAAGAATAATAAGTCATTTTCTCTTTATTTTCTTTCCTTTCTATACTTTTATAAATGCCAAGGTTAAGCAATGAGTAATACCTGAAAATGCCTGGACAGATGCAACTCAACAGCTTTGCCATCTACAACCCACTGCTGCTTGTCTTTGTGCATGCAAAAATCAATGTGATGAAAATGAGCAGAAAGTTTGCAGCAGGAAATGGAGAACTATTTCTCTATTTGCATTTTTTTTGGTCCTTTTCTGACTTTTTCCTAGGCATGACCTCTATGGCTTGGTTCTCCATCTCTTCCCCTTCTGCTGGATTTCTTTCTGCCTTTATGTCTCATTCATACCAGTTCTCTTCTGGCCCTTCTTCGTGTTCCAGCGGTGTCATCGCTGACTCTTGTTGGACACAGCCCCATCATAGTGACAAAGACGGTATTTATCACCCTGTGAATCTCTGTCTATTTCTTGCCTTTGACACCCAGCTCTCTTCCACGGACATCCAAATTAGAGGATATCAATCGTCCCTCCCATAGCTTCATGAGCTGTGGTTTCCATGTGTTGGAGGCAACCCTTAGCAGGGGATATAGCCTTTGAAGGGGATTGTGCATTCTTATTCATTTTGGATCTTATCTGAGACATTCAGCTCCCCCTGTGCTCTGTAGACGATCTCTATGTTCTGGGTACTCTGGAGTTCTCATGGGGGCCAGGCAGCTAAAGCGAGATTTGGTGATATCTGTTGTCACATCCACATCTCTTATTTTTGTCTAGCCCTAGATGTCAGTGGGAGTGGGCTGACCAGAGCAGCTCTGGGCTCAGAAACTAGAACTGCAGGTTATTTTTGAGTTTTCACGTGCTCAAATACTAATTTTTTTATTAATTTGCCTTGTTGCTGGAAAAGCCCCTTCATTTTGCCTGTAGCTAAAACGTGTAAATGGCCACCTTTTGCCTATTCACAAATTTCCAAGATACCCAAATTCTCACATTTACCTTGCTCTGCAATTCACGTCATGCTGTTCTCTGCATGGTATGCAAAGATTTTGATCCATGCCACATGCTGCACATCTTCCCAATGAAGCAAAAAGCCTCCCTTGCTGGCTGGTGCCCTGCTGACATCCCATTTCTGCTAATTAGGACCATGAGTAGTTAGTACAAAATGTAAATGTGGCAGGATTCCAAGCTGCAAAAAGAAGGGAAAGTGGGGGAAAAAATGGTTGGACAGCTAAGGGAATATGTAAATGTATTTAAAATAGATGATTCTAACTGCAGTGAACAGATGATTTTTTTTTTTAATTCCGACTGTATGGCTTTAATCAAAAATGATAGTTCATACATCTGCTCTTTGAAGATAAGCCTGCAGTTACACAAAACACTTAAAGAAAGAAGCTGTGGTGTGCTGATGAGACCTCAAAAATTCTAACCCATGACTAGGAAGATTATAGTCTCGTTACTTCAGCAAGTTGCTAATTCTGAAATATTAGACAGAGTTATTTGTCCTGTCTGAGGCATGAAAGAGATGCCTGTAGATCGTGCTGAAGCAATTAAGACATTTTAGAAATCATTAGTGAACTTTCCTGATTGAACAGGCATTTCCCTTCCTGCCTCTCCCTGACTTTTCTGCAATTGTTTGACCTAGAAAGGCAGCTCTCCATCATGCTGGAATTTATTTTATAATGCAAGGAAAGATTGTAAATTAAAGCAAGTCTGCTTCTGGGAATGTGGGGCTCCCCTGGAAAAGCAAGTTCAAATTTAAGTTGGAGTCAAGGACTTCACCTTCACAGACTCCTTCATGAGAAGCTTTTACAAGCAGGAGTCTGTGGAAGTGTCATAGCCTGCAAAGCTTTCCCTTTCTTTTGACCTTCAGTACAGGTCCCGCAGGCGTACTGCATCTTTATCAGGGAGGTCAAGGCCAAGTTTTCTGCTGCAGGTATCATCCATCTCTAACAGCTCCCCTAGCACAGAAGGCATAGAAGATTGCTGTAACACTGAACTCTTGCATGCCAGTTTCATGTTTGGAAACATGGTGCAACCACCACCCAGCATCCCAGTTCTGGCCTCAAACCTGCAATTAATCTGGGAAGCTGGGGCAGGGAAGAGAAAGCAGATGGCAAGAAACTCTCAATATCTATTAGCAAAATATATTAAAATTCTACAAAGCATTTTTCTCCGGGACTTTTCCTACTTCTTTTTTTTACAGACTATTCTACTATGAACTTCCCCTACAGTTCAGCATGGGGTCTCTACGGCAAGTAGCATCCATCTTCCCTGGGCTGAAAGTTTTCATTTGCTTCCTACAGCTGCACTGCAAAACTCTGAAAAGCTTCACTGAACCACTGTAAAATGGTTAAAATTGTGTGAATACTACATAGTCCTGGAGAAAATACCTTTATTACTATGAAGTGTCATAAATCTGTTGCTCATAAGCCTGTTCATCGCTGTTACTTTGTCCAGCTCTAAACTGTATTTGTTTAACAGTTAAGGCATCTTCCACCTCAGTGAAATAAGTAATACAAATGTGTCAAGACTGTTTACAGTTGAGGCTCTTTGAAATACAGCTGTTCATTACTGAGTATTTTTCTGGATGCTCTCATGAGAACAAACTCTTCCCAACAAGTGAGTTTAACTGAGAGTAATTTGAGGTTGGATCTACTGATAAAATCCTTTATAGTTCTCGCTTCCACACTTACCAGGGGTATTTCTATTTAGGATTTGGGGATGCTCAGCATAAACTCTTCCCATTTATTGTCATTATTTTCTCCATGCCCAGGTGGTCTCACATCCACCAGGTTCTTTGACTTTTATTTTGGTGGCTGTTTCTATTTCCTCCTTGTTAGCTCTGTATATCTCAGCTCTCTTTGAAGGCATTGAGGAGCTCCACTTACAGAAGATAACCTCTCAGAAACAGCAATCTGCTTTAAACTTCCACTAACTGCTTGAGTCCAAACCAAAGAAATCACAGTGGCCTTTGAAAAAGTTGTGACATGTCCAGCTCAACAATTAATAACTTGTGACTGGTTGAAATGACAGCAAGCAAGCCAAGAAATTAACAGTTTTTAGCATGACGTGAGCCTACATGGCACCTCAGACCATTGTTTGCCCTGATGCAGTGTAGCTTTTGGTTATTCCACACATTTTCCCTGCATAATAGCACTGCAGTCATGAACCAGACAGTTCACCCCTTTGAGTTATAGAACTCCATTAGAAGCTGCTCCTCTGTTGAGCAATGATGCTACAGTTGCTGCAATTCAAATTGTTGCATTATTATTCTGTGTCTAAGCTAACAGTTTGGTTTGAGACCCTGTGGCACAGTCCCTAGAAGGTAACCCACCTGAAAGTCTGTGCTGCCACATCATGGTGACCCTTTGTTCTTTGTCTTCAGCTCGTGTCTCCAAAGCCACGCAACTGCTTCCTTGAAAGAAAATATCTGTTTGCCATATGATATCATCCACCTATTTAGTAGCTTTGATCCTCTCGATTTGGACATTTGCTCTTCTCTTTTTAAAAGCTTTTTTAAGAACTGGATCTAATTCAGTCACGTAGGAACTTGCCTGAACTTTCACCCAGTGACTGTTCTGTCTGCCAGAGAGCAGATGCTGAGTAAATTTGCAGCTCAAAGCCCTGCAACATCAGTGGGGAAAGCTCCCCTGAGCACAGCGCGCCTGGAGCAAGCTCTGCAGGAGCAGGTATAAAGATATGGATGGTTCATACTCAGGGCCACCTGCTCCAGAGAGGGGTCTCTCTTCCTTCCAGGCTCCACCCTACCCCAACTGACCCAACGCTAAAAGACATAACGTTTCTGATAGTGTCTTGAGATCAGACAACTCCAGTTTTGAGGACTGATCCTTTTTGAAGTTTCCTTTGCACCTATTCCATCTCACTGTCCTGAGCAGTGAAATACAGGATATTAGTTGTTCTGAGCGTTGTCTGCACAGTTAAGGTTTTGAAATTCCCTTTAAAAATTCATTGCTTCAAGTAATTCCTCATATATACTGTTCAAGAATTTATTAGGGACTCAGCAGGAAAAGTTACAAATATAAGATTCACACAACAAGTCTACATAATCCAGACTCTGGAGACCTGTTGAACTGTTTCTTCACTTGATTGTGGTCATTTTACTCTACAGGTCTTACAAGTAATTAGAATAAAATGGACTTTTGTGTATTTATGTGCTTCTACACATATGGGGATCTTTTACTTCCAATTATTAAAATGCTCCCAATTCTATTAAAATCAATGGGGATTTTCCCATCATTTTGACTAACGTACAGTGTTCAGCCTGTTCCCTGCAAATGTTCATTGGGATTGTGTGATTACAGAGAGCAAATTGGGAAGTTATATATCACATACCCATCATAAAGCTGCCAACCAGTCCTATGACTCGACAACCATCCCCGTTCCTAATAGTATCATCGTTGCATAATGATTGAAATATGTGCACCACACTGTTGTCCTTCCAGCTGAAAGGGGACAGCCAGCATCACGTTTGTTTTGTTCAGTCTACCTACTCTCAGAGTGCCTTGAGTCTCATTGTAATTTAGGTTCTAGCATTCGTCCGTATCACAGCAACTAATAAATATGCAGAAGCTGGGATTAGAGCAGTCTTTGTGCTGCTATAAATGATCATTTAGCTTCATGCTTTCCTGTTTATTTATACACATTGCTCTGCACCAGTACAAAGGAAGCTACTCTAATTTCACTCATTTTTTGCAGGACGGTGTTGCTGCTGGTTTAATTTTGGCAGTGAAACCTCCAAATAAGTGATATTCATTCCCTTTGACCACTTTATTTTCAAGTCACTAGGAACACTGTGTCAATTGTAGACTCAAAAGAAAAAAATAGAAATAAAAGGTCTGCTGTCAGGGGGCTTCCGAGGAGTTGAACAGTCATGCAGATCACTTTGCTACGTGTAAAATTAATCATTATATTTCTGCTGCTAACTTCTTTTTCTATTTGTGTCACTCAGGGTTTCTTAAATGACCTAATATTGAATCTGATGAATTATAGGCTGGAAGACCACAGTGTTTATTATGCACTGACAGAGGCTGGATTGATCTAGTACTTGTGGGTTTTTTTCCCTCTCCTGTTTCGGAGTCTCTCTGCCTCTGGTACCACTTCATTAATCATTCCTGGAATTTACCTTTCCATAAATACTTCGAAAGTATTTTTAATTATTTTTTTTCTTCACCAATTGTATTTTTGCTGTGTGATAAGGGCAAAACCAAAGCAAAGCCATGCACTCACTTGTTTGTTCATACAAAGCGGAATCCTGGGTCCAAATTTAATGTCAGATTCAGTGTTGCACCTCTTTTGAAATGATGCAGTTAAATATATCCCCAAATTTTGCATATGCTGTCATGCTTTTGGCTTCATTAAGCCTGCAGGGAAAGCATTTGCTAAACAGCTTAACTCAATAGAAATGTACTTAAGCATGTGCTTAATTCATTTGCTTAAATGGAGCCATGGTGCTTGAAGCTAATAGAAGTAATTTTAATAATTTAAACTCCACTTTTAAGTTTAATATATTGCACTCATATAAAATCGATCTATTCAGAAATAATAGTATTTAAGTGTAAAAATGAAAGAGTAGGAAATGCTGCGTTTTGATAGTAGTGTTGACTCAGAACTAACTCTGGTCTTTTCAGGCTCTCTTTTCTACTCTATAAAGAGTTTGATCAGAATTAATTTTTTTTTAATTGCTATGAAGATATTCCTTACGCTGTTAGGAGTGCTAAATATTTGCTTTTGCGTTTCTTTTTAAAGTACCTGGTTTTCTTTATGTGGGATGCCACAAAAAGCCACTGTGGCATTAGTGGTTTTCCAGTTGCTTAGCTTCATTTTGTTGTATAGAGTTTTACCACCTGGTTTCCTGCATGCTGCATTGTCAGGTCACTAGTTCATTAATTAAAATTGCACGTGTAGCCTTTTTTCTGTGAGATACTCTTGGCCTTGCTCATGCTCAAGGCCTTGTGTGTGACACATCAGGGTAGGAAGAAGGCTTTCAGGATCTGTCTCTGTCTCCATACATCTGAGAATGTTTTACAAACACATGAGCTAGTCCTGCTTCCTTTTTTACTGCTTATAATTTCAACTTATATTCCTTCAGGGAAGCTATAATATATATTTACACTATCAAAATGTACTTTCTCCTTTGTTATTTTAGTTCTGTATTGTGAAAAACAGAAACATTTGCCACTTTCCCTATTTGTTGTAAGATGGAAATCCAATGGACAAATTCTCCCCAAACCCAACATGGTAAAAAGCAATTTTCCAGCCAAAGATATGGGTGCAAACAGGTGCACCAATTATTAGAACTACACTGGGATATTTTATGGCGAGAAATATATTTGCTTTACAAAAGGCAGAAACAAGTAGAAGTCACTATTTTAAAATATGAATGCTAAAGCTTTAGGAGGTATATTTAGCAGAGCAGGTGCCTCATTTCAAACTTCGCCCTACAGACATTCATTCACCTGGTTGTCCTCTGGTGGGATTGTAGAAGTCAATGTCATACTTGCTAGACTTTTATCCTGTAGAAGTCTCATCATAGCCAGCTAGATGCTTTGTCAAGCTTTTCATCAACAATATTGAACCAATTGCTCCGATTCCTGTTCCGAGTTAATCAGAACGCCAAATATGAGGTTCACAGTTACTGCATGTATCTGGATATTTACTAATAATTTAAGCACTTTAATTTGCAAATCTTGCTTTTTGTATCCTTGTTTGGTCATGCTGATGTGCCCTGAGTATATTCAATTTCTGCATTCATAGCTATTTTTCTGGAGGTCTGCTCTCTCATGAGATGGCTGCTGCTAAAGACAGCAATGCAGTAAATTAATTTTGCTTAAATTAGATGCTGCTTTCTAGTCAGATTCAAGGTAAAAACTTTGTAGGTGCTGAACACCCTGAACATCTGTCAAAAGTGGTAGGGATTGATGTTGATTAGCAGTCCTCAGAAGGTTTTAGCAACTTGCAGGATTTCTGTAGAAAAAAAAAATGTGTAGAAGAGAAATTTCTGTAGAAAAGATTTGCTTTATACAGAACATTTCTAAGTTCTTTAGAAACAGACAGCTTAGACTCATTTTTGCCCCTTTATCTTTTTCAACCATTCCTCAAGGAGAAGATTTTGGATTATATGCATCTACCACCTACAAGGTTTGTAGTTTTGTCTAAATAAATAAGCAGCACACGTCTTTTATTAAGAGCAACCAAGCTACACTGGATTGCTCTGCCACTGGATATTCCACAGCCTGGCCTTCCATAAGCAGAGCTCGTCATTCTCCATGGCTATCTAGTCTGCTAAACTTGTAAAAGTAAAAATTGTAAAATAAAGAACTATTCCAAAGAAAGTGGGGGAAAAAAAGCTATGTGCATAGTTCAATAATCATTGCACTGGGTTTCTAATTACATTAGTATGAGCTCTGGCAGATATGTCCATATAATAATCAATGTCTGTCTTTGCCACCCACCTACCACATGCATGTACAATTAATATTAGAATCAACCACGGAATTAATGACTTTGTATGAGGCAGAAAAAAAAAGAGTATATGCTGTAAAATAGTCTCTTTCTT
Organism: Clamator glandarius; assembly: GCA_033459285.1. Lineage (NCBI taxonomy): Eukaryota > Metazoa > Chordata > Aves > Cuculiformes > Cuculidae > Clamator > Clamator glandarius. The sequence continues at coordinate 3,755,635 of JAUNZM010000055.1, read as the reverse complement.
GGCATAAACTCATACTGATTCACCCCAAGAGGAATATTCCTGCACCTTCTATAAAGCAGAGGAATTATTTCAGTAATTGCTAGTTCTGAAAATTAACATCAAGTGGCTGTAATTTAGGACAGAATACCATGGATGAGGAATGGACCTTTGGGTACCAGCATTCAACCAATATTACGTAAAGGAAATGTGTAGGGATTACTTTAAGGCAGTCCTATATTTAAGAGTTGGTATAGTGGGTGGCATGCAAGCAACAACTTCAAGCAGCCCACAGTATCTTTCTTTCATGCACTTCATTCCTGCAGCGAATATTTGCGTGTGCAGAGTCCAAAGAACTGGCAACAGTGAGGAAACCAAATTTTCTGTTGACTCGTGGGCTTTCCTTTTCAGTGCTGACAGTGCCCTTCTCAGGCACAAAGCCTCAAAGTACACTCATCTGTTCTGCTCTGTAGGTGACTTTGAGAGGCCATCTGGTAGAGGGAGCCTCACTGGCAGTCTCCATCCCCTCTTTGTAAAAAGAATTGCCATTTTAATGATAGGATTATTCAAAATGAGATGTAATGTGGTCTTCTTTTTAGTAGGTAGAAACCACATAACATATTTAACTAAGGCTTCTGTCCAGTGAGCTTTCCAGTAGATGGCTGCTGATTCTTTTGCAAACATTTAGTATACTCATGTCTTTTTTTTTTTTTAAAAAAAAAATCATCTAAATCTGGACGAGACAGTTTCTCCAACTTCAGAAAAATATAAAACCCTGAGGGGATGGGGATGAGAGCAGTTTCTCTCTCACTTGCACAAAGAATATTTAAATTTCCTTTACACTGTCCTGTAGGCAGGGAGCCACACTGGTACTGAACATCACTTGGTACAGATTTGCAGGGATCTCTAGCTTCCAGTAATGAACAAGATAGCATCCTCTAGGATAAAAATTTGCCTTTGAGCTGTTAGTTGCTCAGTCTGTCTGGACCAATTGAACCAGGCTCTTTCTGTCCTGTATGTGTCTCCTCTCTATTCCATAGAGGATGTTTGAGGTTATGGAGTAAATATTTATTGCATGGGACACCACATGCAGCAGATGTGTAGTGAACGCCTCCTCACACTTTCAGCCTGTATCGATACCTGGGAATGGGAGACAGAGAAGGATGATGGTGTAGGAACAGATCCTGCCCTGGGACATAGCAAGAAGACTCACATGCAGTAGACAGTGATAAAGTTTAGAACCCTCCAAATAGAATGCCTAGGATCTGCTTAGGATGCTTCCAAATTTATGGCTGCAGTTGAAACAATTAACTTCAAACACATATGACCTTTCTGCTTGTGGATAGGAATCTCTGAGATCTTTAAAGTACAGACTTATTCAGGAAAATTTGCAGAAACAGGACATAATTTATCTTTTTATAAAGCAGCAATAAATGCTGGTTTCTTTTGCAAGTTCTGGATAATATTTTGCCACACTTAAGCAGGCTGTTTAAAGACTCCACATGTGCCATCAGGGCCCGAAAATTTTGCAGGGACCCAAAGCACTGATGAGCTAAATCTACTGTATGCAATTAACACGCTGCTAATTCATTTCTTTATTAGCAGCTGCGCTCTGGACATTCATGTTCTGGGTTGGCAATGTGAGACTTACATACCATTTCAGTCATCAGTTTTCAATGTCTAGTTAAGCAAAATCTGATGGAACTTTCCCTTCAAATCTGTCATTTTGAACCTACTCATAGAAATGAAATCAGAGACTTTCTTAATTAATACAGTTTTCTAAACCAAGGAATATTTTGCTGGACTTAATTTAGGCATCAAACAGAAATTAAAATGGAGAGCTCTGTTTCAGCATGCTAGGAAAATTGGAGTGTGTTTATATCTTGCAGCAAGCATTGGCATTAATGTTCAATTTTGTGCTGTTTCTCATTCATTAGGAAGTTTAGAGCATCTAAGCAAATTAAACTGAGAAGTGAGCTGATGAGAAATAGCTAATTGTCCTGTGTTTCTCAGGAACCGTTGCATTTTCTTTACTATTAGAAGCAAATGTCATCAGGAATTTCCACTAATGGATGTACAGAAGAACTGGGGATGCTCCATAGGAATTCTGCAGGATGCTCCATAGGAATTCAATTGGTTTGAGTAACAGCTGAACCAATCCTCTCTGCCTGTCCTATGATGTAAATAAAGGTGCCTTGTTAGCAGGGTTGGGACAATACTGCAACTGGGGTGATTTTTGGTTGTTTCTTAGACCTAGACCCAAGAGTTTTTCTTTTAGGGAGACCTGTTGCTGAACTAAGCCTAGAGTTTGTATTCGGATTTGATGTTTTCTCTCAGAGTAGATTTACTGCATCAGAGCTGAACCAGCATTTGCATTTGTTTTTTTTGAAGTGGGTAGAGTAGAGTTCAGATATTTGTGAGTGGTGAGGTCATTGGCAGTTGTAATTGTGGTCTGTGGAGTGCCACCCTCCCTCGGTCTCATTGAATCTGAGAAGCGAGCTGCGAGTCTCGCTCAAGGTCACACAGAAAGCGTGCGGCAAAGTCAAGGATCAAACCAGTCTGACACGTACTTTTAAGAGCTTCCCTTCAGTGCAGCAAAGAACAGCATTCATCTTTAACAACAAACCAGTGCGTGGCAGTTTGTTGTCCTCTGAGTCATCACTCCTGCTGAACGCCTCCCTCGGGAAGGTTGTTAAACTTCTACAACACTCACAGTATCTTAATGGGTTTTAGCAAATGAATTAAGAGCCCTTACAACTTTCATGCTGTGTACGGTGGAGTTTGAAAACTTATGTCAGTAAAGCAGTAAATCTCTCCAGAGCAATAGGAGGCAGTGAGGAAAATAACACAAGAAGGAAAGAGTGCTGTCACATTTGCCCCACTGAAAATTATAAGAAGCCAGTTTTTGGTATGAATCAGTGACAAACAATTGACTGTAAATGAACAATCTGGAAGTCTTTTCAGCCTGCTAAAGCCCCAGAGCAAGTCAAGGACAGATTTTTCCTTGTGCTTGTGAAGCCATGTTACTCTAATTATTGTTAAAACTTACGTGTTTATCTTAAGACCAAGAGTAAGGTTGCTGCTTTGGTACTTTCAGTGCTTTAGCATTTTACTCATTGGTGTAAAAAAAAAAGGCTGGACCTATTATATTCCTGGACACTGAGTATTCCCTCTGGGAGATATTAAGGTTGATGTGTCTTTTTTGCCTTGCATTCTCTTTCTTAAACAAACAGGCTGAAGGCTGGAATCTCTTGCATTTTGTAGTGTGACAACAGAAGCATTTCTGCTGAAATGCACAATTCTGATTATTTTTTTTTCCAGAGGCTGGCTTAAAGGTGTAGTTGCACAAGCCTTTTTGTTAAAAAGCTTATTTTTCAAGGCTCTGTAATCTTACTCAGAAAAGCTGGATCGAGACTGGAACTGAGCATCGGGAAGGTCAGTTTAGAGGTGGATATATTTTTCCTTATTTCTCTACTTTTTGTTCTACAAATGAAGAATAGCTTAAAAAGGTGAAAGTGAGGAAAGAAACAACAAGAAGAGGTAGCTTCACCTTCTCGCATCTGTGGTTCCATTTCTGGGCTGAACCAGATTTGGGATTTTTCTTATCTGGATTCACTTGCACACATGTCATTGGGATTCAGATCTGGCTTTTAATCCTAATACTTATTTCTAAACATGAAGCTTCAGCCTCCTTATCTAATCTGAACTTCAGATACTGACTTTATTATGAGAAGTCTAATTTTTTTTGATTTATGTTTTCAGATGAAAACGAATGAAAACACTCCTGTCAGACCTAATAATTTGATGTAACGTGTTTGATTGCCTATGAAACCTCTGCCATTCAGACACCCAAATTGCCACACTGCTCCTCTCTGTCATCAGCAGCCCCTGAAAACTGTTTATTTTGGAGTTTACAAAGACACCGTACTATACTGTTGCTCATTACCATCTAGACTAGAAAGATGTTGTGAAGCTCATTCTGTTCAGTGCACATAGATAAGCTATGGCTTCAACATAAAAGAGCAGTGTTATCACTTCATGAGGACTCATGCCTTGCAGAAGAAAGGATCTCTTTTCTACAAGATCCCTCTGCCATTGGCAGTCCTCAGTTTAAATTTATTTTACACATCTTAGGACTCTGTTATGCCCATTAGAGATCTCTGGGTGTACTCCAGAACTTTGTGACCTATTTCCTTTAACACAGTTCAGAAAAGAGAATGCATTTCTTTAAATAAATTATCAGTGGCTTGTTTCTCTTGGCTATTGAATTTCTAGAATTGAAAGGGCCTGTGTAACATTGATGGGAGACTGATAGGTGAGGTGGGAACTCTGGCTGAGGGTTTCATCATGAGTCTGGACTTGCAGTTAAGCCAAGCCCAGGCAAACACAGCAGTTGTCTGTGCCCTCTGTATAAAAGAGCTTCTTCTCGAGCTTCTCCAACTGGTGCTCTCTGTCAAAAAACTTACCTGCTTCTAGCATGACCTGTAGTGAAGCTTTCAGACCACAGAAGAATCTTGAATACTGACCAGCACCTTTAATGAAGGAAGCTGTCCATGTTTTAAGTGGCAGAGAACTTCATTATGCTTGTGTTGTGTCTCACACTGCCTAAGAGTCCTACGTCAAATCTGAAGTGTTGACCTGTCCACATACTACTACTAGGCTAGGCTAAATGATCTAATTTATCACTTCTCTCTCTCTCTGACTTGTTACAAACACCTGTATTCATCAGGAAACTTCAGCTAATCATCCCCATCAGGATGGGAGTGGGAGCTGGACACGGGATTTTTACTCAGAACTACATTCCTCTGGAATTCACTTCTCCTGGAACTCTACCTGACCTTTAGCTCCAAAAATGTTTCAGGATAAGTTATTATCCTAGCCCTACTTTCTCCCCCTTTCTGCATAGTAGAAGGTAAAATAAACAGGGGAAACGTGGGTTCATTTGGCTTCATATCCATTGTGGCAAAATAAGTTATGAGACTTCTGTTTTGCATTCTAGTGTATTAAGCTGGATAAAATTTTAGCCTGTGTTTTGCACTTTCTAGAGATCTTTGAGTCTGCAACTTATATTAATCCTAGTCTGCCTGCCTGCTTCTCTGCCTGTTGAATATTATCTACTACTTCTGCCATCTCCTCCTACTTAGTAGGCTGAATGAGAGCACTAATTAGACTCTGGTGCCAATTTACTGAGGCACCATCTTCTGTTCACCCCATGAGAGAGGGATTAGCTAAACACGACAGCTCTTCATCTGAGTTACTGGCATATGATATTTGTTGCAATTCTGTCATGAATGATATCTGTATAATGTGCAATTATAGTTCTCTTTCCATATTGAGACCTATAGAATTCTCTCATTTCCCTTGAAAGACAATCATAACCTATGCATCTATCTTTATAGTTTTATGGCTACAGGAAGTTTCTGCACTTTTTTTTTTTTATGGTGGGTGGGTGAGAAATATTGACTTTTAAAACCCCATATAGTTTTCCTTCCTCTACAGAAATGCATTGTCATTCCAGATATGGCTATAGAGAAATTTGTTATGGTAAGATAAGCTGCTTATGCAGTTCACTGTAACAAAAATTAAAGTAATGAGGTAAGGGAATATATCTACAGTTTTAACAGGCACCCACCACAGAATACAGTGTTACATGGAAACCTGAGTGGATTGTGAATAATCCATTTTTTCTTAATGCATAATATTTATCAGCAGTACATAGAGAACAGATTTTGAAGGTGTGGAAGCTGTTTTCATATAAAACAAGGCAAAAGCAAAACCTTATTTTAAATATTGTAAGACTCTATGCATGATCTGAGAAGGAAAAAATGAGAACGCTGCAAAATGTGGCCCACATTCAGTTCTTGTACTGCAGTAACCCTAAAAACCCCAGCCAAAGACATGGATGTTGTAATACTGGCTGTACTGGCAAATGCCAAAAAGAACATCTCAGGCCCAGCAGTATCTGCTAGAAGGCATGGCAGTGATGAAAGAGGTGTGATCAGACTGGCTATTGCAGAGCTCTTGGCAATGACAAGTGATTCTCAAGGCCAACTGCAGTTCACTGACTCCCATTAGGAGTAGCTCGTTACATGCTAAATTGGCCAGTGGGTGTTTTATTCTTGGTTTATATTTGGCTCCGTATAGACCAGACCAAGGCAGAAGAATCGGCCTTGTTGATAATTATGGAGCTCTGCTGGATGGGTTTTGAAATACTCTTTTCCTCTGCTGCCTTCAGAAGTTCAGACATTTGAAACAAATCCTCAGATCTTAGTGACTTCATGTTCATGTAATGTGAGCCGTGACAGAAGGGAAATTCACCCATTCAATGTTTTGCAGAAAGGCACCAAAGCAAATTCATCTTTCTGTTTAAGGGATATTATTGTGCGGTTGCTTTTGATATTCCCCGACTCTCCTGCAAGCATGCAGTAAACCGCCTGGTATATTCGTAGAAAGCATAGAGGTTATGGCACAAATGAGCAGAAAAATAAAGAACTGGGAGGTACAGCCAATAGCCGGATTTTAGTACTAAGATGGGAAGCACGTGGGTTGGTTTGATTTAACCTTGAGAAAAGTTAATTAATCAAAACACACACAAAACCCAAAGAATCCAAGGGCAGGAACAGCAGGGATTAATACATTCTCCTAGCAGTTGAAGGGAGTCATAATAGAACCAGAGGTTTCTAGGATCTTGCTGTGGAATTTTTGTCTTTGAATTTGCAACGCTGGAAGGTTTGTGTTCCCCATGCAGTGATAAATTCTCTCTTACAAACTGGACTTAGAAGGAGGAGGGAAGGAACTGGGTGGAATCAATTACAAACCATATCAGACATTTAAGTTTAAACACAAGACCTTGCAAAGGCTTGCATGAAATCTTACTAGCAATATAAACAGGACTGGTGCCAAACTAAGCACCAGAAGTATTCAATAATAAAATACAGCTGTCTCCATTGGCACCTACCCATGGAAGTTTGTCATTTTTACTGTTATAAATGCTGACAAAGAGAAATCTGAAAAATGAAAACATTTTTTTCTGAAAGGGGAGGTTTTCATGAACTGCAACCCAAATATTCATTTAACATTGGAACATTCCATAAAAATAGTTTATAGCATAATTTCTTCTTAGAAACGCATTTTGACAGATTTCTTCTCAAGGACTTGGGTCATGCTTGCCAATGCCAGCAGCTTTGCTTTCATATCCATAACTCTTAATTATTAAAATGCTCTTCATACCCTTTCCCTGGATTCTAGTGAAGCACATCAAAGCCGTGGGCCCTCTTTGCTTTGGCTTTTGCACACCCTGTCAGCTGAGGAGGAAGCAAGCGTAACACGGCTCTGTAGACAGCCCAGCCTTGAGGTATGCGAACCTGATATCCAAAAACAATCCCAGGAAACTTGCACGGTTATGAACTATTCCTAAGAGAAAGGCTTTGCAGGTAGACTGCTGTATACTTAGAAAACAAAATTAACCAACTATGCCCACAAAAAGCTTTCCCCCTTCCAGTGGGATGTCTTCCATTTCACAGTGAGGTCTTCCACAAACTTTCTCCTCCGTCTGTACTTCTAGTGTCTCTAAGGAGTCCAAAGGAAACTTAATGGTCCCACTTCACAATTCCTTGGACTTCCCTCTGACTAGAATCCTGTATATTTAAGGCATAATAATAATAATACATAATTGGTGTTCTGAACTTACAGTGACAATGAAGTGGTGTATATGCTCACTCTTCAGATGACCTACTCTGAATCATAGTGTATATTAGTTTTCTTTGTACCAAGACAGAAGTCTTTAAACTAAGAGACTATTAAGTGTGTAGAATTCCAGACGAGTGCATAGGAAAAAGCTCCATAAAATGCTCCTCTTGTTAAAATTACAGTTACTGTACTGTTCTGCTTAAAATACTGCACAGTCATAAAATTCAGCTTGAAAATTATATGATCAGTCTCAGAGCAACTGCCGTCAACAGTTCTCCTTGTTGGTCCTGTACAATTCAAATACTGATTAAATTCTACAAAGATGGTCAGAAATGACATTTCAGCATTGCAGAGCTGGGCTCTGGGATTGCTTTGAGCTTGCAGGTAATACACAGTCCAGCAATTATTAGTGTTTAACTGAATGACATTGCAAGTAATGAGAAGACACTGAAACTTTAAAAGAGTTATTTCTTTAAAGGCAAAGAGTGACTGTTATCATTTATTTTAATTCCATATTTATTCCAGCTTACTCCTTAACCGTGAGGCACGCTACGTAATAATAACGGAACTGCTCAGACAGCAATTTACCAACGTGCTTGAGGCCCTGTCAAACCACATGGAGTGATGCCATAATCAAAGTCATAATGTCTTATCTTTTTCAGATAAAGTAATCATCAAAGGAGTGCTGGCATGAACAGAGAAAAAATTCAGGGCCAGTCATCCTCTAATGCAGCGAGCTGTGACACAAATTAGGCTGTCCTTGTTTTGCCTTTCTTCTCTATTTGTGTTTCAAATTGGTCTGCCAAGGAAATGCTGCTGGCTTTGTCTCATAGCTTGTTTTGAGACAAAGGAGCTTTATAAAGGAGAAAAAACTTTAAAGGGTTAAAATTTCAGAGTGAGGTGTTGATGTCTCATTCCCCTCTTCTTCTTTTTACTTCAACACCGTTATTGGCTGGCATTATAAAGAGCAAATCCACAGACTTGAGATTTTCAGTTAAATCAATAAAATATTCTTTTAAAAAATGGAGTTAAGTGCATTATCTGTCCATTACTCCATTATGGTTTGCCCTCAGTCGTGGAAGTGAGACAAAGGTTCCCACAAGGCAAATCACATTTGTAGTTAACCTAAAACAGCTTTCCCATATTGGGGAACTGTTTACAGTCTCTTCTGCTTGTTAATTAAGCACATGCCTATCACTAAGTATATTAGTAGTATTGGTGAAGTCAATGGAATGATACTGGGGTTAACGGCAGTTGCTTATGTACATAATATCCATAAAGAAAACAAGAAAGGAAAATTAGTGTTCAAGGGCGAAAAGAATTAAAAGATAAATCTTTTCAATATATAAGGGAAGGAAGAGAAAAAAAAAATCTGAATTTTTTGTCTGAGAGGAGGCCAGTTCAAAAGCTAGCAAAGTCATTACAATGGTTCTTGCCTTTGTGGGTTTTTTTTCTTTTCAAATTTATTCCCTTGACATTTGGCCCAGATCAACTTGAACATCCCATTGATCAGCTTGTGCGCTTGCTTCGAGTTGTTTCTGTTTTAAATATTTGCCCAAGCCTTCATGCCAAATCTCACTTGAATGCTCCAGTGATGTATATGAGGCCAAGGCTCTGCAACAGCCTCATAGATCTTTTGTGGATTCTTATGAACTGCAAGGCAATTAAAGCCCATTTCTCCGGTGAGCGGAGCAACCTCAGCTCCCACAGACTGCAGGGAGAACGGCAGTGGGTGCTCAGCACTGCTGAGGAGATCTGAATCCAGCTGCAAGGCTGTGTCCTTGTCAGTATGTTAATTTTATATAATTAGGAAATGTCTGTTTTCCACAAATGTATTACAGAAACAATTAAACCATCCACTGTTTACATTCCCAAGGACTTCTGCACCTGTAATAAGGAAAGTATGTACGAGCCAAATATTTTCAGTCTTCCTTTCAAGTACCATTACGTTTGATTTTTGCCCCAGAAATGTAGTTGCCCACGGGTTTCTTTCCTAAAATGAATAATCCTTCTTCAAAAGTTGCAAAAAAGTTGGATGATTAAGGGGCCCAAGTGTAGATTTAAAAAAATGTTATCTTCAATCTATTTTAAGATATTTAAAGCCCACAAGTGTACTATTCTGATGAAGGGAAAACACACAAAAAATCAGTATGAAAATGTACTGCGACACTACAGAATACTAATCACTCCTACACAGAGAGAACCTTCATTTTATCTGCTTTTGCAGAAGGTTTTTATAAAGTCAGATTTTAGAATAACTAAAACCCAATACAACTGAAGGAGACAAAGCTTTGCACTTGAACAAAGGAATGTTTTCTCAAAAAATAACAATGACGATATGGTGTGTGCTTTTATAGCTGCACATATTCTGGATGACGGATAGATGGTTACACAATGAGAATATATAGTGAGCTGAATATGCTCTCCATTAAAAAAAATACCAGGCAACTGAGCTTCAATGCAAAATCTTGTGATGTGACTGCTGGCAGATTTGGCTGAAGGAGTGTATGTATTAGGCTTGATCCTGCTCAAAATGATGGTCAAGCATCATCTATAATTCACCAAAGAGATAATGATCCTTCCTGGGTTCTGTCTCTAAAGTTTAGGAGGCAGCTTCTCCCTTTGTTTTGGCCTTGAACATACCAAGACTTGGATGTCCCGTTCCCTTCACCACTAGCTGGACTGGTTTACCGCAGTCTCTCCCCTTTCTTGAGGCAAGTGTTGTTACCCCTTTCCTTCCACCTTATGTCCTCTTGGATGTCTTCACTGAGTCTGCTGCTTGCTTGATCCAGGAACTGTGTAGCCAGGCAGGAGAAAGGGGAAACAGCTTTCCTTCCTATGAGATGTAGTCTTCATCAGCTGTAATATCCTACAGGAAAGGGCACAACTGGACATAAGCCAGGACAAGGGAGTCCATACTCCATCCTTGTATTTACAGGGATCGTGTAAGTATTCCATACCACAAAGAAGAGTCACAATCACAGAGGGACACGGTCTCTATTGCCTTGCTGAGGACAAGGAAGAAGTGTCCCAGGATTAGCTCTGTAAGAGTTTGTTTTCTCATGACACTGATAGCTCCATAGTGAACCAGAATTGGAGTAATGCATCCAAAGAAAGAGTCTCTCAAATTGTGATAATCCATTTGACCTGAATTGAAGATGAGCACCTTCAGTAGAGAATCCTTTGAGTACTTCAAATTTTTTGAGTACTTTTGTCATTTTTCTCTGTGACTTTACAGTGCACAAGTACTGACCAATGCCCTGGATTCCTTGGCACTACCAGATACCAGACTTATTTGAGCACCAGTCATTGGAGAATGTGTTCTGGATTCCTGCAGAGGGCAGCTGGCATTTGCCACTAACTGTAGTTTATGAGAGAAGCACTACAGTGATAGGAAGAATGAGAGATTTGAAGTATTTTAGTTCATAAACTTTAAAAAGAAAGCAAGCCTGATTTGAGTTATTTTAATGAAGCTTTAATCATTTGCTCCTGTATCACGTCAATACTTTATTAGTGGTTTTTTTTCTGTCAGTGACTTCTTTGATATTGTGGACAATAAAACCATCAAAGCTTTAGGAAGATTTTTTAACATTTTCGTTGTTGTTGCTGTTCTTGTCAATGACAGAGTTTGGGCATCAGATAAATGAATCTTCATTATAGGGGTGGATTGATGGTATTACAGCAGGAGCTGTGGCCAGCCTGGCTCCATCTGAGCCAGCTCTTGTTTGCAGCAGGATAACCACATTTGTGCTTTCTTGTGCTGTATGGAACCACCGCTGTCTCATGGCTTTCAATGCTCCATCACTGACAGTATTCTTTTCTTCATTACATTCTTATGATATGTTTTTGTAGCACAATTCACCAAGGCTTTTCCTTCATTTTGCTTTATCCAGTACCACCCATCAGATGAAAAGAAAGAAAAGACTTTATCTTCATTTGATTCTGAAATATTTTATTCGTACATCCTAAGAACTGGCTTCGCGTATTTCATGGTACCAGCTGCCAAATTCACAGGACAGAGTCCTTACTTGCTTGGAAAGCCATAGCACACGCACTCTGTCAAGTAAATGAGGTTGAGGTAGGAGAGGAGAAGCAAAGCTCTGTCACTAGTTCCCATGTATTGAGCAGAGATACTACTTCATGTGCACTAGCTGACTTCTTCCAATTGCGATGTTTAAGGAGCTTAAACAGTTACAACAAGAACTATGGTGGAACAATAAGTGACCTACATGTATTTGTTTATGTAGCAAGGGTTGTTTTCCTTGCACATGTTACTAAAAACGTGGTCAGCAGAGCACTGAGAGAAAGTGAGAGATTCATATTTGGTTTTGGAAAATTCTGTCTCAGCACAACGAGAGCATAGCTGACCTCACTGCATCTTGGTTACTAGCAGAATTTAAACAATCAGGACAAATCATTGCCAGTGATAGCAACAGGATGTCAATCCAACAACCTTGAGAACATCATTACAATTTTTCACACATTTTCTGTCTTTTCAGTGCCTAAGAGAAGTCTTATTTCTCTGCTGAAGTCCTTGGGGCTACAGAAAGTGAAATATCAAAAACACCTACATATTTCCACCTTGAGCAACAAATAAAAGCAGACACAACAGAAGAGAAAGCAGATGGCCTTGCACATGCCCTGAAGGATATCCTCCAGGTCACATTTTGTAGGTGGTGAAGAGAATCCATTTCACAATGAATCACACCTCCTGTAGACATTGTCTTCTTCCTTGTGCTTGCGTTAAGAGATGCTGTGTCGCAGCTTTTTTCAGTCTGTCTCCTAATGTTAAAACTGCTTCATTTATATAAAAACATGAATGATTAGCATAACACATCAGCAAGGCGGAAGTTCTACATCTAATGTAGGTTCTCTTTACTCAGTGAAGAGAAATAGGATCCATCTGATCTACTTTAGATGCCTACCATAAAATAATGTTGCATCACACAATCTTCTTACCACTGACATTAAAGGAAGTTGTGATGAGGAGCTCAGACAGGGATTTCAACACTGTGGATGTCTCAGACTAGGTGAGACAAGTCCTGCCCACAGCTATGTGGGTATCGCCGTAATGAATCACAACCACAGAGACTTCTTCAATATTTTTGGAGATGATAGAAATTTGATGTTTTTCTGTTTCTGGAAATACTTGAATGGGAAATGAGTGAAATGAAATTCTGTGGTATTTTGACAATATTTTTTCAAATCTGCACTAGCATGAAATTCTTTAAGCTTTTCATTCATCAGACAGTGGCATTTTGATGTTCTACTTAGAGCTTTGTTCCATGCAAAAATTGTAACCATCCTTTTTGATTTCTTAAGTTTTATTTAAAATGAAACAGTAATTGGAAATCAATGTGTTATTCCTGCTATAATCTTCCTTATCACAGAAAAGAAATTGGACATAAATAATTTTCCTCCTTTGAATGTCTTTTTTCTGGATAGGATGGTGCTTGGGAGAAATTGGTGTCAGAAACAGATGTTCCTTACAGATGTTGATTGAGACACTTTGTGTTATCCACAAAATCACTTCTCTGTGACACTGCATAAACTCTTAGCCCCATGACTTCTTGAGTCAGAGTATGATCCAAGTTATTCTTATGACATGCTAAAGTGTTAATGCAACTCCTGGATTTTGCTTCATATTTTTTTCTTTTTCCTGAGGCTAAGAGCTACTAATGAAAGAAGGCTTTTGGCACTCTGTATCCCAAAACCCATTTCTGCTCAGGCCCAAGGATTTGTGACTTCTTTCTTTCTCTGCTTCAAACATCTTCTAGAGGCAGCACTTAGCCACTTATTTCTACCCAGTTTTTATTTAACTAATGTTCTTTGGAAAAATAAAACTTAACTCTATTAAGATTCCCCATTAATTATAAGGAATATGCTGGCCATAATCAATCAAGTTGCAGTTTGAAAATGCTTCCACTGTTCTTATATTGCAGCAGAGCCCAAATCCTGAGCCGCATTCCATTGCTTCTCTTGGCCAAGATGCACCCAAACAATTTGATCAAACTACTGAAGAATTCTACAGCTGTCATGTCTCTTCTTCTCCTTCAGTGAATAAACAGCTAAAGAGACATAAAACTACTAGTCCAACACTAAACAGGCAGAATGCCTTCCTTCATAGGTCTAGGCAAGTGGGAGAACTTTTAAATTAAGGTAAGACTACATTGGCTGGCTGATGTCCAGAAGTGGTCTCTGGGGAGAATTTTATTAGTGGTAACTAACCATGAGTACCCACAGCCTGGCGATGTTTAGCAGAATGTTGGCAGACACACTGTAGAGTACTAATAAATTAGTAATGATAATTAATTAATAACAGTTTGCATCCACGTGACATTCCTTGCTGCAATTTACTTCTTGCACCGCTAACTGTGGACATGAAGAACAGTTTATCTTCTAGTGATCTACCTCTGTGTAGGCTGCTTTTGCATCTTTCTCCTGTCTCTTTCTCCTCTCTCTTCCTCACTACCCTAAGCAAGCTACATTCCGTCACGATGTCCTTGTGCGCCTGAATTTCTGATCCCCTTATGGCACTTTGAATTCTCTCCCAGTGGTCCACAGCCTTCTGGAAGTGCCATACTGAATGCAGGACACAAGGTGAGGCCTTTCCAAGGTTCAACAGACCTGAGGGATTGCCATCCATGTCCCAGAAGTGATGCTATTTTTCAAAACTTCATATCGTGTTATTGAGTCTTGCTCAGCTTGGAATCTATGGGAATACCTAGACACTTATTTGGTTCCCTGTTTAGTCTTCTACCTGTATAAGTACCTGTTCTTGCCTCTCTGTAGAACCCTGCACCTCTCCTCATTGGATTACTTTGTTCATTCCATTTCACCAGTTTGTGAAGGTCCTTTTACCTTCTCATGTCTTTGTCCAATGTGCTTGCAGCTCTTCTTTTAGTGGGTTCTCATCACCAAAATCGGTAGTGAAAATATTGACTAGCACCAGATGGAAGATTGCACCCCACTTATAGCATTCCAGTGAACCACTGATCAGTACTCCCCACAGAAGATTTTATGACCAGTTTTTAATTCATTTTATAGACCTAGGTTACATTTTCCCCTTTTGCTTTTGCTATACCATATTGAACAGTGATTAATGTCAATGAATATGGAATCTACACCTATTTTCCTTATCTGGAGCAGAGCTAGCCCATTAAGAAGAGGTGGGCGAGGTGTAAAGTAAGCAGGAGGAATGCAGAGAAGGCAGAAAGAAGTAGGACCTCCTCCTTTGATGCAGACAAATCCCTGGATTGGGTTAAATTCCACCCTCATTTTCTTTTTCCACTCAGATGCTTATAAAAATGTATTTGGTAGTATATTGTAATACTTGTCTGGCAATTCAAGATGATTGACCTCTTGTTTCCTGGCCCCCCTCACCCTCCTGCCCGCATTTAAAGACTAGATGTTAGGATTGACCTTTTTCAAACATCTGCAACTTGATCTGCTCTCCATAGAGGGCAATATCTCCATGATACCTACTAACAGCTCTCAGATTGCTTTAGTCAGTTTGTAACACACCCTGCTATAAAATAAATCAGACACAATGCTTATGAAACATTTAACTGATCTCTAACTTGCTGTAGCTGTAGGATCTCAACACTAAGGGATGAAAAAAATGCATTGTCCCCGCTCATCTACTAATTGCTCTCATCCCTCTCTAGATCTCTTCCTTGTAATTTAGATTGGCTGATGTTATTTCAGGAAAACTATTTAGACTTCTTTCCTAAGTTTTAATAAAGCTTCATAAATATAAAATCATCGCTGTTCCCCAGCCACGACCAAGTCACAGATATCTGCATGAATTGAACCCTCTGGTGGTGAATGGTCTTTAACAAGAAATGTAGCCCACAGCAAATATAAAACAACCCCTCTTAGCCTAAACATGATCTAAAGAAGCTTAAGTTACATGTTTTATCTCGTGCTTGTGATGGGCTAAAAGGTGCAACTGGCTATCTCACATAATTCGGATTCTCAATGCTTTATTAAGATGAAAGAACCGATTTGTTAACCTGACCAAAAGATTTATGAAAACCAAACCAAATCTATTACACATCAATACGATGTTTATAAATTTAAATACAACTTCTATTTTATTTTATGAATGAAAGGACTAAAGAAAACCTGTTGTGAGTTTAAACAAAAGAGATCTTTTCAGGAAAACACTGAAGTCATGTTTGATCAATGGGAAATACTTTATCTGACCTGACCTGAAATATTTCACTTCATTTTTGAGCTCTTTAACTTGTCTTGAAGCAGGTTCATTTTTTAAACATTACCTGAACTTTTACACGAAAAATGCCAATTTGGAAAAAAAAAAAAAACAGTTCAATAGGGAAAATGTCAAAATGAAACTTTTTGGCATTTCTGAAATAAACATCTTAGATAAAAAATGTCAAAATTAAATGTTTTGACATTTTGAAAAATGTCTTCCTCTTTGAATCTGAAACTTTACCAAATTTAAATTGAATTTACTATTTGTCTAGAAAATAAGAATTGCTTGCGTTGGTGGTTTTCCCTGAGTAAGCAGCTAATCTTCTTGCCAGGTTAGCATTACGACACCAGCCAAGCAACTGTACAGACATATATAATAAAGCAGTTCTTGCCTTTACTGCAGCTCATATTTGAACTTGTTAGTAGTTCTCTACCTTCACTCTTGTACTTTATGGTGTCCAACTTCCAACCTCACAAGCTGTTCTGTGGTCCACAAAGAAACAAAGAGTGAGAGAAATAATTACGGTTTAACAAGTGATCAAGTTCCCATTACAGTAAAATGATATTTTTATTTTAAAATCTGGAAAATTTATTAAGGTTCATTCTGAAAAAAAATGGTTTATCCATTAAACAGGAGAAAGTCCATAATTCTGAATGAATTTTAGAGTTTGTTACAGCTAATTTCTTAAATGATAAGAACCCCTTTTAGACCAAACTTATAGCGTTCCAAAATAAGATTGCAAGCTGGAGTGAAGAAGCGTCCTGGAGTACGTGGTGCTTGCACTGCATTTCTGGGAGGTTATAGACGCTGTATGCTCGCCATATTAATTACACATAATTATACAAAAGTTAGATTTTATGGTTTACTGAAAAATAGTGTTTTACTCTAGCTGAGAAGCTTCAGCTGTGAAGCAGTTACAGTTCACATGCAAGAGTGACTTTTTGCAATAGAAGGAATTTCATATTCACTTGATTTCACAATTTCTTCAGCCGAAGCTCGGGACGATGCTATTCTAATAGCAGCGTGAGATGAAAGGAAACTCTGCCAAGGAGCACTAAGCCCATCTCGAACCAAGACCCAAAGCATCTTGTCGATGCCAAAATGCTGAGCTCTAGATGCCTCCTCAGTGGGATCCACAGCCCAGAGCTTTTAAAGGTATTTACTCCAGTCCCCCTTTTCCCCTTTATAGTAAAACAGGACTCGTGCTATCTTTTTAGTGTGAGAAGGATCTGGGAACAGTTCCTTTTCTGCAGAGCCTGGTGGTGAGGATCTTCACCGCAAAGTGGAGGAGATGTTCAGGGAAGTGAAGCAAAGAATGAACTGGATGCACAGCCTGACCAAGCTAGCCACAAAGCAGCTGGATAAAGGGCACTCCTCTGCTGTTGTTTTTGACAGAGAGCACTGGTTATCACTGCAATGTGGCAGGCACACACTGAGAAATTCCTACGGGGTTTTAAGGGAAGCAGGTAAAGGAATGACTCAGTTTAGAATCCCAGAGTAGTTTGGATGTGTGACAGGTGCCTTGCTCAGCCTCACAGATACACACGTTCAACAGGAAAACTGTAGACACTTTAGAAGTTCCTGTCTTTTTGACCTTGAAATCTCTTAGTTGGAAGGCAGTTGAAAAGGGCTTTTGGTGAGCAGCTTCTGGATGATGTGTTCTACTCCAATGTCCCTTCTGCTGCCTTTTTTGTTTTGGGATGTAGTATGTGGGAAGTGAGGGGCTGTACAGAAGTACACATCGATTTGGCTGAGGGGCTGTTGGGGAAGTGTTAGTTCACCCTTGCAGGGGCAGGGGAGGATGCAGGAACACAGCTGCCTGTCATAATTGCAGAGACCCACCAGCTGCAAGGAATTAATGACTTCCCACAGGAACATTACAAGAGTTTGACATGGAAGAAAGGAGTGGGTTTCTGCTGGCAGTGATACCTGGCTGAAGGATTCTCTGGAGAGGCGCTAAGGAAAGTGGAGTGGGCTGAGCAGCCTTTCTTTCAACTTATTTGATGTACTTTAGTTTAGTGAAGACTTTCAGTGTTCAGGAAGAGACAGAGTATGTTTAATATTGACGCTTCCATTTCACAATGGAGTATAGCTGAAGACGATTTTGCCTCTCTTAATTCTGACTTCTTGCCCTCTAAGTATCTGTGGGCTGTTTCTTTGACTGTTGGGGGATTTCTTAACCCTACTGGTTTGAGTTTAACTGGTGCTAGGATTTCATGTTTGTTATTAGCTAGTTTGAGGATATTGGATAATGTGAGGTTATGAAAAGTTACCTAGCATTTAGATGAATGGAAGAAAGTGTTTTCATTGCAATAAATACTGTCCATGACCTGGGCTGAGCTGATCCCTTCTAGCCAGGGTTCAGCCCACTCTGTTGCCATGTGTAAATTACCTACCTAAATGCAGCAAGCTAGCAGAGCTGCTTCATGCTGAGTCCTAAATTGACACCAAAAGGGAAGCTTTCATCCAGACTAGAAATATAAGGAAATTGAGCAGACTACCCAGTAGCGCAAAAAGTTCTGAAACCACAATGGCTATTAAATAAAGCAATTTTTTTTCCCTGCAGACACTAAGTCAGTGTTTAAAAATACAAACATCTAGATTATTAGAGGAACTTCAAATCTGTCTTCATAGTGTTTCAGGCAGGATGACATTGTCAGCTATTCTATTTTGTATTGATTCCCACAAAGCTCAGTTATTCCCAGCCTTCCATTTCAAATGCAGCACCTTGTTTTCCTGTATCTTGAAGCAAAGAAATTAGATAAAAACTATTGATTAGCAAGGCACAGAGGGGAGTGATGTCTGTAACCTTCCTTTGTCTTGCAGCTCTGCAGCTGAGGCAGCAGTAATAGGATTCTGTGCGAGTGCGGCTGTGATGAGGTCACACTGCTGAGAAGGGAATGAAAACACTGCAGTCAGCTAGATCGCTTGCTTCTCTGATAGTTTTTGATATTGTTTGTCAAATTGTGATTTGAAGGTTATTTCTCTGGAGGCTAAAGTTGCCTTGCTTTTCTTATGCACTTGGCTGGGCTTTTAAAAATCATGCATGCTTATCAACACCCTTATTTGGAGCCATAAAACAAGTCTCCCCCAGAAATTTCCATCATTATGAGATTAGAGCAGTTATTTGTTACAATAAGTTGGGTTTGTTTGGTCTCTTTACCTCTTCTTCCAAACCCCCCCCCCCCCCCCCCCCGCTTTATCACTGGAGTGCTGCAGTCTTTTTCAGCTCAAAACAAGCTCAATAAGCGCTTTAAAGACACATGAGCCGTGAAGGGTTATGCTGATTTAGTACGCAGGGGCATAGCATTTATTGGTATTGTTATTCAGGAAAGAAATGAGGAATTTTCTCATTTCAACTGCTTTGAGAAGGAGGCATTTAGTGACCTACATAGGGCAACTGCAAAACTATATGGAGAAGTTCAGAAAAATTAATAACCCTTTCTCATTTTGGATTATTTTTACTATTTTCATTCTTATATTGCTTCATAGCAGTGAAACAGCTTGTTGAGGTGACAAGGAGGAAACTGAGGCACAGGGGGTCAGTGACCTATCCGCTTGAAGTGTGTCAGCTACTGTCAAGTATAGGATACACACTTCAGATTACCTGTCCCTCAGGACTCTACTTTTGGTGCATAAGGCAGGTTGCATTCCTCTCTTCCCACAGAGGAAGAAACCACATGGGGCATGCAATGTCTTCCACTAATCAGACCTTAGGGGCTCTTTCTCCCTTTGGAAATCTCCCGTGCCCTAGTTTTCCTCCCATAACAAGACATTGGAAGATTGGTGTGGAGATATCTGGCTAAGAAAACCCTCCAAATAAAGCTTCTGGATGGCGTGGATTGCATGGCAGTAACAGGCTGGCTTTAGCAGACAGCTGCCTTGGCTCTCTGAGACTTACAGTGTGAAAACATGTACGTCAGGTCAAACTGCATATTTTGAGGTTTTATGTCCCACCCTCTCCAATAAGTGATGTGGGAAGAAGTCTTTTGGGAAAACTCCTTCCCCAGGCTTATTACTTTGGCGTTTTCCGTGGGAAGCAGTAAGACTTTCCCATCCCCTCCTTTATCCCACGTGATGCTTTGTGATCATAATATGTGGAACTATCTCATGCTTCCAAGAACTCCTCCAGTGCTGAACAAGCACTCTGCATGTTATTCTTTAGCCTTTCTTTGGTATGATATGATTTTGAGGATGTTATTCCTTGACTCTTGTTTTATTCATCTGTGTGAAGAATGGATATTTCCATTCTCAAAGGCTATTGTGAAAACTTTTAGTTCGAGTCCCCTATGAGATGGAGGGTTGCTATGGGGGAGCAAAGCACTTTGCTGTAATTGATTTGTTTGTGAGGGAAAGCTGGTGCTGCTTTAGAGGACCTTCACCTCCTGGCTAATCTGTTGGAAAGCCTTTTCTCATTTGCTGTTGCTGTTTGATCACCCTCATCTCATGTATGACTGTTTATGGTACTGATGAAGAAGCTCCACAGGTTAAAATAAGAGCTATACTACCTCTGGGCTGCTCACCAAGTCACCAATGACTGGAGAAGTAGAACCAACCAGTACCAGATGAAGTACTTGTCAGCTGGCTGCATCTGAATGAATGAAACTGGGTCCTGTAGGTCCAGGGCTGCAGTTGGTATTCTTATTAGCATTCAGCATCACGTATGCGTTCCCCGAGAGGCACTAAGAATGGAGGCTCAGAAAAAAGAGATTAGAGGAAAGCAGTGAGTAGGGAAAAGTCTTGAAATCATGTTATTATTTAGAAAATAGGCAACCACAATGTACTGAATAATACAAACAGCACATTCCTTAGATCTCCAGGGGAAAAAGCTTGGCTGAGAGATCTTTTTTTTAATTACCCTGGTTTGTTTCAATGGGTAAGTGTTGTCTTTTAGTTCCTGCTTATCTTTTTATTTGACAGATTTTTATCTTCCACCCCCACCCAAAATATATTGCTAAGTGTGACTTACAAGGGAGGGCATGTGACTTGGCAATCAAACCAGCATCTGATGCTATAAAGCAATGAAGCCCCAATCCAGAGCAGTGAGTAAGGTGGCACGTGAGTAAACATCTTATGATATCCCAAGAGAATCTGGCAAACAAAAAAAACTGCCTCTGGCCACAAGATTTAGGCAAATATTGTATTTAATTTCTTAAATCTTCTTGGCTACCACTTGGCATGTTTTTGTGATTGGTCATCTATCTCTTAGCAAGATCTAAAGGACTTAGCCTGTTGCAAAGATAATTGTTTCCTTATTCCAGCCAGCATTTGCTCAGCCAGCTGGGTAGCTCATCTGTAAAAGGTGGTGGGTTTGGGTAGCAGCCTGAAAATCTTACCTTTTGTGCTCTTGTGGTATGCAGCCTTGCTGCAAGTCTGTGTAACCCTGTGGTGGAGAGCACTCTATAAAAGAGAATGCACTTCTGAGGGAAAACAGAAAGGGTGACCCAGGTACTTAAGGAAGTAAGCCAGGAGCAAGAGAGGTTTGGTTATCACAGAAAAAGATTACGATCTCAATTTTCTGTGTGTTGCTCTGACCCCTAATTACCCTTCCTTCATATGAACGCTTGTATTTTCCCCATATATTATGTTAATCTGTTTTATTTTACAAGGCTATTTATCAACAGTCTGTGTAAGTCTTGACTGCCAATTCTCCATGTCTGCCATTAATGAAGAACCATGTCCACTGTTACTTTAATGGCTTCTGTGATCTGTAACTCCACACATCTGGTGTTGGTGCCAGTTAGTTTTCTAGCCTGACATGCTGCTCTTTTAGCTGATGGTTTGTCAGAAACGCTTATCTGAAAGTCAAGCAGTGGCAAGAATTTCTAGCATTGTAGAGGATGGATAAATACAACCTCTAGCATTCTCTGATGCATAGCCCTCCCGCACCCCTGTTCCTAAGTTATAGCTAACCTTGTAAACAAAGAGAAATAATGTTCTGACTGAAGCCAATGAGGGATTTGTGTACAGGGTAGGTAGAAGACCCAGGTCATATGTTGTTACGTTCTGTTGCTAAACAGACATTTTCATTTCTAAAGTACTTTCTTTCTTTCCTTTGTTACCCCAAACTGACAAAATTAGAGGCATATGACATAAGAAAGGAAGTAAGTTTTGTTTAATTTATCTCAGACTTATTTTGTGACATTTCCTGGATACACTTACCCATCACGTTATTAAACTAGAGATAATTTTCTGGAGGCTAGAGCTTCCGCTTTGGCCCTGTCTCAGTGAGATAGGAATTTAAATAATGTTAACATGCTGAGAAACTGGAAAATCTTTCAGGTGTGTTTTGCAGGAGAAAGTTCAGAACTCCACTCTTGTCTAATAGTTGACCTGAGGCTTTTTAAAATTTATAATCCTATTTGAAGTGTGAACAGAATTTTTGCAGAAGATGAGGATCCATTGGCAAATAATATTTGGTTTTGGCAATTTGTTTCTTTAATTATGTTGATAGGTTTCCATGATTTGGCAGCTGTAGAAAGGAATATACTCTTGCATGCCTGTGTTCCTTCAGAAGGAATGGAGAAAGCAGGTCTTGTTCAGAAAGAAATTCCCCCAACTGGTCACATAATTCTTGTAATTCACCCCAACAAGTGATGAGAAACCCCATTTTCCCCTCTCGCATTGTAAGCATGCTTGGCTATGATTTAGAAAATGTGGGGTTTTTTTTGCTTTTGGACAAACCTTGACTGACTCGGGATAAAACAAAGGTCATGAGGTTATACGAAATTCTAAGATGAGATCTGCCTCTATCTCTCAATGCTCAGTTGTCATGAGGAAGATGCTTATCCACACGCTATGTGCCAGAATAAAGGTGTGTAGTTCAGAGGTACTGCTAAGCCAGTGTAGTAGCTGACTGAAATTTGGCATTGTATTTGATGGTTTGGAGAGAGGAAAGATTGTGTACAGAGTGCTTGCAACTTGACGTAAAAACATCCTTGATAGACACTACACACTGAACACTTGTATTCACAACATTACTGATCTGATTGAGGCATGGAGTTTTCTGCCTCCTTTGTCTTAATTTCTGCATGCCAGTTGCGCTGACTCGTACTCTGCGTATGTCCCAGTGCACTGTCAGTGATATAATTTGTGTTAATGTTTTCAGCAGGCAAAGGAGAAACCCTGAATATAGTAAACTTGTAGTATGTAAAATGTCTTATGCTCCTCAGCCCTGCAAACTAGTTCAAAGTACCTGTAAAAGGTGTTTCATGTTCAGAGTATCTGAATGGTCCTTCATTATGGAAGAGGACGGAGTGAAACTGGATCAAATAGATGAATTAAATGCTTTCTTTGTGACTGAATTTTCTTAGTTTTTCCTCTGCTGTATTGTTTGGCACGTGCTTCATGCAAATATGCTTAAATCACTGGGCTGGTCAGGAGCCCTTCACATTTCCTTGTTTGTGATGTTTAGTTAGCTTTCTCAGCCATATTGAGGGGGGTGGGGTTGGTTTGATTTTTTTCTCTTTTCTTTTATTATTCTATGCCTGCTTAATTGTAGTTTTTATGAAGAAATGGAGAAAGAGTCGTAAAGACAGTAACACAAATCATTCCCAAAGCAACTATAATGAGGGAAATGAGAGGAAGAGTTGGAGAAATATTTACATGATTTGAATTTTCTGTCAGTGTTCCTAAAAATAGAACAAAAAATTAAAATGAAATACTTGGATGATTTGGTAGTGAAAGGAATAAAAAGAATTGCAAACATGAGAACAAATGTTCATTTTTATTCCAAGAAGTAGTTCTTGGCAGTCTTTGGGAAGCTCTAATAGACAAAAAGTAGTTTTTATCCCACTTGAGCATAAATCAGTGTACTAGACTAAACAATATCTATGGTACAATGCACTGAATTCTTTTGTGCAGACGTTCAATTAAGGCTGTAAACTTGACAAAGCTACATAAAAATATATTTAAATGACTTAGCAGGTGCCTTTTGTACACTGTGGACTGTGTGTTCTTTCTAGGACGTAACACACATGGTTTTCATCAGATTGCAACAGTATAAATTATATAGTCAGTAATTCTATGGGAATGCATTTGCATGCATACCATGGCATCATAATAATGATAACTTGGATAAAATTCTAGGGATACTTCCTGCAGATTCCTTCCTGGAACTTGAAACCATCAGAGAAGAAGCCTCCAATTTACCTAAAATACAGGTGGACTGGTTCAGTCACCACCTGACCAGCCAGTCATTTTGCAGGTCACTACTATCTTCCTGTGGCAAAAATAAGTGCTGCATGGGGAAGACTTTCAGTAGCATTCAGTACTCAGCCCACTGGATTTATCTTCCTGAATGATACACAGGGTAGTTGCTTTCCTGTAAGCTCATCTGCTACAGAGAAATAATGAAGAAATTCAAATGGAGCAGTGGGACAGTGGAGGTCCTCCAAGCCCATAGAGCTTTTCAGGCAGATGATTAATTGGGTTTGGATTTCCACTCATTGGCATGTCTTGGAATGGTTTGAGAATTCTGAGCACGTGTTACATATAAGTGAAAAATTTGGTGTTATTTAATTAGCAGAAAATCACCAACATTTATACTGTTTAGGAGTTGCAAACGTTTCCATCAACACTAAATGGGTGATTTTTCTTTATTACATTATATGCAGTGCTAAAATGTCATCTAATGCCTGCTATTGATTTCCCTGATGCCTTCTTTAAAACTGGTGATTACAGCTGTATCTTATTTCTTTTATAAACCTCAGTGCCTCATAGTGAGCTTTGGAGCCTACATGTTCGTGTTTGCCTGCATGCTCTTCTGGTTTCTGTTCCAAAATTGTAGTACTACAGAATTTCTAAAAATCTAAACATGTTTTCAGGACAACCAACCATTTCTTGTGTGAGCAAAAGCGATGGCATTTAGAGGGAGTCAGGAGTTTTATAACAGAAAGAATAGGGAAGAAACTGCCACTGTTAAATTTACTCTGAAGGTCCCCTACTATAAGGAATTCGGTTCAGTTGCTTGGATTATTCAAACTGTAATGTAATTATATATATATAAGTTAAATATATATAAAATGCAAAAATGTCTTCCAGATTGGCCCTCAAAATATTTTTTTTTGCATACAAAATGCTCTCCTGAGAGAGTATACCCATCTCCATCTAATGTACTTCTCCTGTAAGGAAGGTAGAAATCCATTAGCTGGATTAGTGGGAGAGCGGGATACAGAATGTGAGGAGAACTGTGCTGGGAGCTGACTGAGTGAGCAGCCCTTAGAAGCAAGTATTCTGCTGGCTATCAGGGCAGGACTGCCGGTGTTTTCCAGGCCCTTTAGTGTTTCTCAAGCTGCTAATTTTAGGAGACTTTGTTCTCATTCTAACGTGAGATTTGAACAGTGAGCTGTTTGTTACTGTTAAATGATCAACACGTAACTCAGTCGTTGCTGTACGTGTGTATGATACTGACACAATCTTATCAGACAGGATCAGAAAAGCTGCTCCTCAGAATGCCTGCTTATGCCCCCTGGTAATTGTCATACAAATGTCTTCTGAACCCTATTTTGGAGCGAGGATATGAAAGTTTGGATCTCCCTGTCCACACTGTTTTCTCCAGTAGAGAGATGCTTGCACCCAACGACCTTAGCTGGTGGCAGTGCTGCTGTTTCCCAGGTTCTCAATGTCCTTATATCTGGTAGCTCTTAGCTCTTTCTCCCCAAAACTCATGTCTCTGGGGCTATGAGTAATACAGTCAAACAATTTGCTCCTTTAGGTCATGGGTGAGAGGTTTCTCTACAAGAACAGGCGAGAACCTTTTATCTCTGGCATGTGCCTTTCTTCCACATTCGTGCAGTCGTGCAGTCGTGTCACAGGAAGACACGAGATGATAGAAATTCATGTTTGAATTCCAGTCACGTATCTGCTGATTTCTAAGCATAAAGGTAACTTTTGGAAGACTAGATGACCACCATTCTTGGTGGCATTTGGTGTAAATGTGTGCGTTCAGCCTTGTTAGCAACCATACATCCTAGAACTGATAAAGGTGACTTGAGACAGATGCCTGCCTCTTCTTATCTTAAATATCTCGTTGAAAAGCTCCTTTGGCAAGCAGCCCAGGTGTGAAGGAACAATTCTTCTGTCTTAGGCTAAACTTCTAAAGAATCTGGAAAGTTAGGCTCTGGTGGATGCTATTGCTATTCCCTTCTCTGCAATCTGCTTTCCATGGAATTTTTTTTAATCCGAATGTCTAAATTCTTCTCATTTTGCTGATGCAAAACCTCTCAATATCCAGCAAGAGAGGTTCTCATTGCTTTCAGGAGTCATTGGGTCATGCTAGTGGCTTTGCCTAAGTTTTGAGTCTGGCTTTGCACAGCTCAAAGGCTCTGGAGTCTCTACTTCAAGTCTTTGTCCAGTTTTTGAGTTTGCCTAACTTTATAGGTATGAAAAGTCTCAGCTTTCACCTAAGAGTATCAGCTGTATCTAGTACTAACCAGTAACATAGGCATTTGGTGTAGGAAGGAAGGAAAAAAGGACATTGTATTATAATGTTTAACTTGTGAAAGAAGAGGAAATGTCTTCAACCTATGATCCATCTGGGTTGCTTAAGCTATGAATGAGCTATTGTTAGATGAATATTAAATATGCATGTATATATTAAATATTTAACTTGATCTTTGTTCACTTTGCCTTTCTTGTAATTCCTTTTCAGTGTTCATAGAAAACAAACCTGATTCTTATACTGCTTGCCAGTAATGACCTCAAATTTTCTGTTTGTGTTAATAAGATCAATTACCTGCTCACAGGAGTCACGGTGAACTTTGTCTCTATATTGGATGAGTACTTGGAGTAGGTCCATGCCATGAAAATGCTCCCTGTTTCTTGAAATAGTCTGAGTGGATTTACTGTTTCATGCATATGTAACTCTGGAAGTCTTAATTTTTAAGTTTTTGCAGCATAAATCTTAAACATGCATCTGTCCCAGTAACAGGTAAAGATGATAAACTCCAGAGAAATGCTATTATTGAAAACAGGGATGAATACAACCTGAAATATCATTTCACAACGCTCACTGGAATCCCCAAGTTTGCTGCAGACCGCAAGTGTATGGTAAATGTTAGATCTGTGTGTACCCACACAATGTCCCTACAGCTGTGAGCTGCTACCCTTTGTTTAGGACTGGGCAAGCCTCCAGTGGCTCTGTTCTTACAAGGAATGCATTTTCCAGTGTTTTGATTTAATGACTATTATTCAAGCTGAAGTCAGTTCCTTTCTCACACTATTTTAGGCTGTGTGTGGTAAACCTTTGTGCCACTGTTCTGCTCAAAAAGTTCTGCTATTCTCTTTCTGTGCTAAAACCAATACAAATTATACCAAGCTCTGTATCTTATGAAATAAATGTTGGTTATCTTTACAATGAATAAATGCTGAATTGAAGTGAAGCGTGCAGCTTGGTATTTCTGCTGGCCTACTAACCCTCCTTTTCATTGCTGCTGTTCAGTGCAATAGTGTCAGGAAGCGCCTGCTATGTGTCTGGTGATGTACAAATAGAGAACAGAAGATCCCTGCCCCACAGACTGAAAGTTTAGACATTTCTGTTGATTGGCTGTGTAACGTTCTTCCTCTTTCTCCCTTTGTATTTGTTTCGGAACACTTTATTAATCAGACTTTGACCAGAACTGCAATGTGTATTTTCTAGCATTTACTCCATCCTTCTGCACCTCTGAGATAGTTTCACATCCTTGTTCTCAGGATGAGTAGCAGATACTGGGAGGCTGAAGCCTTTGTGCTGCAGGACTCTCGGACCATCCTGTCTTTCTCACTTGCACTCAGGACCTCATCCAAAGCCTGTTGTGTGCAATGAGAAACCCTTCAGAAAGGTGTTTGCCTTAGATAATGGCCAGATCTGCCTCTATGTTACTGAAGACCTACATGCTAAAGTTTTGAGCATTTCAGTCCTTATTTATCATTTAGAGGGGGTTAACATTTCCATTTAATTTATAATTAACAAAATGGAACACTTTTTAATACTGTATAGGGCAAAGTTACTCTTTTATTTCCCTTTAAAAATGGAAATACCTTACAATTTTTAGATTTAGATCTTTCTTTACATGTGCTTTTCTTTGGTAGGCTTAGTTAAACAGTAGGATAATTTTATTTTGACAGTTTAAAACTTAAAAGGAATACGGTTAAGAAAACATTCCCAGGGAAAACAAGATGTTAGTCTTATTTAAGGGAAGAAGAAAAACTAGTTATGAAATCATTACAATTAAAAATCTTTGACCGGTTTTACTCTCCATTCAGTGACAGCAGCTCTGATAAAATGTATCTAATTAACACCCAGCAGATAACAATTATCTTGTATAATTATGATGAGCTTGTTTGTTCTTTAATTGACAGCTTAAGCAATGTTTTATGATGTTTATTTGACCTTGACGCTAATCTGCACCCTGCTCCTGTGAGCTGCCAAACGCATGGCTGTTTGGATTTCCATCTCCACCACTTGCACTCACCACTCGTTATCGTTGCTGTCACTCTGCCGTGTGATGTGTCCTGCACCATCTCTCCGTGACTGCCTCGGTGTCACTCTGATCCCTGGCGACTGCTGGGAGGCTGCACCCAATTGTTGCCCCTCTGCTGCCTGTCCTTCTATGTCTGCGTGTGAACAGCGTTAAACCGCTGGCTCTGGAGGATCCACAAACCCCAAATACATCGTGTTGCTCTGAAACAGCGAAGATGTTCATTGTCAGATACTAAATCACGGAATGTATCTGATAGTTTTATGTGCCATTGGTCCAGAATTTACAATAGACACGCAATCTGCTTTCTGTTAAAAGGTACCAGGTAGTTCAATAATCAAATGTCTGTGCTGATAGAACAGATACGTTTTGTTTTGATGCGTCCAGAATACTTTGAGAGGATTTTAGTTTTCCCACAAAGGCAGAAGAAAATTTCTTTGCTGTCTTGTAAATAATGAAGTCTTGTTTGTCAGTACTTGGCTACCATAATTTTTACTGTAATTCTCTATGCAGTTCTGTCTGCTTTTTATTAAGGGTATCTGGGATAAAATTTCAAATTAATTTTCAAATAGATTTTTCCCATTTGCTAGACAGGCAGACCTAATGAGATGGGCATTGTCTTTCCATTCAAACTTCTTTCCCACAATCTCCTGCTTCAGGTATTCGGGGCTGACTAAGGATGGTTTCATTGGTTTTGAGCCCAGTCTAACTGCTGCGACTTATTTTTTTCACTGACAAAGTGGGCTTAAGCCTGACTATTTGTAAAATTAAAGGTCACTTCTGCAATTCTGTTTCTACTGCAAATGAGAGGAGCAAAGGAGTCCTGTGGTTGAACTTGTATGGATATTCAAACTGAACGTAGAGTGGTGCTGTATTAATGTTTGCAAACAGAATCTTTAAACAGCTGACTAGCAGATCACTCTTCCTGGCACAATGGCTCTCAAAGGAGATCTTTTCTTCATTTTAAATGTATCTGTGTTACTTAGAGGCGTTGTTTCCATCTGGAAAGGAAGAAGAAGCTACTCCCTCCTGAATTCTTTTAAGTCTTTGTCCAGAAAGCTCTGGTCTCTCTCTGTCTTTTTTTCTTTTTTTTTCTTCCCCCTGTTGACTAACCAACCATTTCCAGAAGCCACCAGCTTGGACAGAAAGTTGAGTCTACAACTTCTCAATTTTCATCCCCATTTATCGCTGAGTATTCTAACTGTTCACAGGCTGCTGTAATGTTGGTCTCACTATAGCATGCAATAATTAGGTACCATCTCAGCAAAATGAACTCATGTGTACTCAAATAATGTGAAGGTTATAATGTAATTGGGGAATTGCTGATGAACAAAGCTGTAGTTCCCCCATGCTGTCTCACTACCCTTGTCCTTGAAGATTTGGAATGAAGGGGTATCTACAATTTGGAAACTGATGCAGTCTGACTTTGCACACAGTGTACTGTGTGATCCAGATTTTGTTGGGGATTACTTACCTGAAACCAGTTTTAAATTATTTTAGTGAGGAACAAATAAGAAACACCCCCAAAACAAAGGCTTGTCTGATTTTCTGGATATGGGAGATCCTATTTAGAGAGGGCAAGAGCCTGGGAACAGTTTTTCTTATTGCATCATCTTGTCCTTTTCACTTCAAGGCAGTATTAGAAAGTGCAGTGGTGCATAAGACTTCGTAATAACTATTATTATTTGTTAAGCATTGTCTTATAAGGCTCTGAGGACACTGGGTTTCTGTCCTACATGGATCATTAATTTGGGTATGCAAGATCTTTTTAAACAGTAAGTGTCCTTGATGATTAGAGAGAGATTATCATAAAGTGCTGCCTTTTAATTTGATTTTTTTTTCCTATATGAAGGAACTGAGCTTCAAATTGAATCTAGTTAACTGTAGGAGACTTCTGGTTAGAGGATGAGATAAAGCACATCAAACCACTTAACTAAGTCTTCTCTCAACATAAATTGATTGTTTGGAAGGAGATGTACAAAAATCTGTATGTGCTATCACAATTTTATGTCCACGAGGACTGTGCACAGCCTTTTAGTTGAATATGGCAGTATTACAGAACCAAAATAAGGTCTTTGGGTTCTCGGATGTTGTGATACATCTTGCTTTAGGGTGATCACTATCTGCATTTGAAAGTCACCATAATGGACAGCTGTACTCTCAGCTTCATTAAATGAGATATACTATTTAAAACCAAGTGAGAGGGTTTGGGTTTGGCAGAAGGGGAAGGCTCATGTATTTTTTTCTCCTTTGAGAAAAGTTTTGTAGAAGCAGATCTCTATTCAAGTTAAAACAAGGCACATTTGTGTATCTGGCTGGTGTATAAAATAATAAAGGGAATAAAGTCTAGAGATGCATCCAATAGATTCATAGTAAAAAATAGCCTAAGGAGGCCTTATAGTATTATCTGACCTTTAAAGTAAACAGGAGTTTACTCAAATGTCATAGGAGCAGATTATATAGCTTTTTGCTAACTATTGATAGAATTAATAAAGAATAATTTTTCAGAAAGCGTGAACATATGGCTTGTTAATGCTGACTTCAAGCCCCAATCAGAACATTATTTAAATAAACTACAGAATATCAGCAGTGTGTTCTCAAGCATCTTGTACATTAGAGCATGACTTCTCAAATACTTTGAGACTATGTGTGTTCTCTCGTTGAACTCTAAACAGTGTTGCGTATGTTCTGACTTCTAATCCAATTAAAAGCCTTTCTATGGAGGCTTTTATAAAGGTGCTGTGAAAAATATTGTAAGTGGGCTTGAGGTTACACTGCAAATTTTTTGTTTGGGAATGTTTTTCTGAAACTAAATAACTCTTATTAGTCCAAATACTCACAAGACTCCCTTTCTTTTTCTTTTTTTCTTTATTTCTTGTGATGCTGGCACTCCTGTCACTGAATTGGTCTAGTTCTTTTTCAGTGCAATTTCCCAGTCCTTTGCTAATATTCCTTCAAATCTGCAAGCTGATTAAATAGATGCAGTGGGATGAGCTGAAAAAATAGGACTTTTCTCCCTAAGTTTTCTGCTGAATCTAGTGGCCAGATAACTCCTAACCAGCTCTGGCTAAAGATATTTTAAAACTTTGCCAGACAGGAGGAATGGTGCGTATTGAGCTGCTTCTCCCACCAGGTTGCCCTGTAGCCCCGCAAAATGAGGGGAGCTGGAAACAAGTGCACTGGGCAAGAGGCTGGAACACTTGGAATTTAAGTGTCTTGCTCATCTAAATTTGGCTCTCAGCCATTTTATTCCTCTCCCTTTGATTGATGTATCTATTTAAATGCTTTAAGAACTGGGACTCTTTCTCAGCAGGGGATTGTACAGTGCGTTGCATGAGGGATCCTGACCTTGTTCGGGGCCTCCTATGTTTCTGAGAATGAAATAATAATATAATGGACTCGTTGTATATTGAAGCAACATTTTTAAAAGCTTGTATCTAACAGATGCAGTGATTATGAAGAACGGCTATTGTCCCAAGTTAGCATGTGCAAAAGGAGGCTAACTTCAGCTCCCCTTTCTTGGCCTGTGTGCTCAGAGGAAAGGCAAGAAACTGTTTGGGAGCGAGAAGGAAGAGACTGCCTTTATTGAAAAAGAATTAAAAAAAAAAAGACATAAACTTCCCCCACAAAAACAAAACACAAAACCAACAACCCTGTAGGCTTCACAGTCTCGATTAGAACGTGATAACTCTTTACTGAACCCCACTCTGCAGAGATTTCTGACTCCTTGCTGCATTCTGAAGCTCTTCTGCTATTAAATTTATCCTTAGGAGACAGCCTTCTCTTTCCTTGGCTGCCTTTGCTTTTTTTTCCCATTTCTTTTTTTTCTTGATGAGTCATTCTACCAGCTTATACCCTATCATCAGATAGACCAGACAATGAAGTCACCGGGGTTGCCTGAGAGCAAAATTGGCCCCATTATCCACAACCACTGTCTGCCTTGTCACTGATAATACACCACTGGGGGGCTGGCCTTCTAAGTGTGATGGAAAATCACCAGCAACAAGAAACCACCTACCAAAACAAAAATATTTGTGGAAGGTTTTTTTTGTGTGTGTATGTGTTAAATGTAGTGAAATACTTCCAGCTGAAAACAGGAAACAACACACAAATATAACTGATGTTATATTTTGGCAGTGTAGGAGGGACTGTAAATTATTTGACAGTGTCCCTTTACTTACTTACAGCTGCTTAGCCTTCTGAAATTAGCAGTGGCGGGAAACTTTTTTGTTCGTCCTCTAGTGTAGACTAGAAGACTTTATATCAGAACATATAAGAGAAAAGTATGCTTAATAAAAAACATCGTTCACTAACACACTACAGAAACAGAGTTGAACTCTAGTTTCTGGAGGAACATTTGTGGAAAATACTTCCCCAGAGAACTATAGTCTCTAATGAGATACCCCAAAGATGAGAAGCAAAACAAAGCAAGGATGAGGGAATAGACTTTTTCGGACTGTATGGTAGGTCAATAGCTGCCTAGAAATAGTAATAAGTTTTTCAGATTCCCAGAGAAATGTTTTCTGCCGAACCACAGTACCATTCAAAGCAAGCCTGAAGCGACTTGTAGCTCTGATAGTGCTGATGGCTTGTGGTCTGCTCAGTGGAAAATACAAATTGAAATAACAAAGTGCAGCTGGGCTATTTGGATCTATAGTAATCTGATGAGGAATTCCATAATTACTGCTGATATTAAACCTTTTACAAGTCTAACTACTTGCATCAATAAAGGATGGAAGAAAAGCAGAGCAGGAAAGAAACTAGGTCTTGCGAAACCATAGTCTCCATAGAGACCTCTTTTTCCTCCCTTTTGGTATTTTTAGCAAGAGGAAACCTTTTTATTGCTTAGCTAGCGCTTTCCAAGAGATGTGACTATCAGTGTGCTTTGGAGAGACTCAAGTGTCTGAGTTTCATCATCTCCCAGAATTGAGAATTCTCGCGATTCAAAGCTGCTGCACCGTCATTATTTTTATGTATTGCCCAGTGTACCAGACACAGGTGAGCCCTATGCTTCTGTGCACTGTATGAACTTGGTATGAAAGGATGCTTTCTGTTCCTACTGTATCCCCAGTTCAGGAAACCTTAGCGCATCTCTAATTGTGAGTAAAATATGCTAGGAGAAATAAGAATCACAGCCCCAATATGCTGCTTGTTCAGGCTGCTTTTTACGTCATGTCTGCAGAGACCGCAGAGACAGTCTTGCTGATGCTGAGCCAGTGTCAGTTCAATTCTCCCTCAGAAAGGAGAACATTCTGTTTGCAAACTCACCCCAGGATTACAGTCCAGAAGGTGACTAGTTTCGACTGTATGTTAAAATCGTCTTGCACTATTTTTCCAGCCTGATTCTATCTTACCAACTGTCTGGCTGTGCCTTCCTTGCCTTGAGTGTTTTGCCATGATTCTTGCTTAGACTGTTTGTCATGCTGATGGAAGATTAGCTCTCTGTGTGGGGTTTTTTTTTTTTTTCCTTTTCTCTTTTTCTGTCTCCATTTTTTTCCCTCTTCTCATTTTCCCAGTGTGGCATTTCGGAAGGAAGCTGAAAATATTGAACAAACTGCTGATGTCCCCAAGATTCAAATGTGTGAAAAAGACTCGTAAATGAGTCTAGCACACTCGGAAACATTCTTAACATCTGTTCAAGCAGGAGTAGCGATCCCTTTCTCGGAAAGCACAATTTGTCCTCCCTGTTATTTAAAACTTCAGATTTCTTAGGATTTGAATAATATCAAAGTGGAGCTAAGGAAAATAAACTGTCTGATTATCGATATAGCATTTGCAATTGGATATGTGGTGTGGATGATACAGAACTAGCGTTTTAACTGTCAAGTATCCTCAGGTCCTCCAATATTGTAAGCCTTCTCCCTGTTTAGCAGTATGGAATGTGCCATGTAGTTGCCATCTGCAATTGCAGACCCCATGGATTATGTCCCCTGAACTGGTAGAGATGGGGTCAGTGATTATTCCTACAGAGCAGGGAAAAGGGCAACTGTTTTCCTCTGAAAATGTGCCACTTAGTAGAATGAAGCAAATGTGCCTTAAAAATACTTTTAGGCTTTATTATCGTAGACACTCCTGATGAGGCAAAAATCTCACTAATTCACTTTAGTATTGTCTGGCAATAAACACCTTCACGATTCTGTCCCCAAAATGTATTTGCAAAACTCTCAGCACTTCTGTAATCTAGTGAAAGGCTATAAATAGCCAGCCAGCCAGCCAGAGGCACAGCAGGGAGAACCCAGGGGTCCGAGCTTCCAGTCTCTTTCTTTAACCACAGTAGAGAATTGCAGACATAAAAATGACAACTGAAGAGAAAAAACAACTGATAAATCTGAAAATGAAGAAAAAATAAGTAAAATAAATGTTGCATTTAATAAAAATGCTGAGTTGCCTCAGCAGTTAATAGGCTTTAGAGACTGCTGCAGTAACCTTCACCCGCTCCGGAGGGCTTGGGGATGAAGTCATTGCTCAGGGCAGCCGCACTAAGCCTGCATCCATTTCACAGACTTTCTGCTTTGCGAGGAGCTCTGCATGCAGGCAGTGAGGAGGAAGGATTTTGCTGTAGGATCACTGAGCCTCTTGGGGAACAGATCAGAGCTGTTATCCTGATGTCTGTGGCTAAATCCCACTGTTGGTTGGGACTGCAGAATGCCGTGAGCTGTGAAGAGGTTTTTGAGGACAGTTTTAATGCAGGTGGATAAGAAATCTGTGCAGTAGCATGAACATTCCAGGGAATGCAACAACTTTAATTGCAATCAGTGTTCCCCGGTCAAGTGATGTTTATTGCTACAAACATCTTGTGATGGTAACAATAGTCTTTCTATTGCAATGATCCCACCTTTTAAAATCCACACCACTTTTAGCTGGTTTTGATAAAGAAATTATGTAAGTTGCAAGTCTTACTGCTGATGCAGCACTGAAAGATGAAACACTTTTCCTCTAGAAGGTTAATGTGCTGCAAGTCTACCCATGATTAGGAACAAAAATATACCAGCAGGTGGGATACAACCAGAACAGAGAGAGTTCTGTGAAATTTAAGCTTAAGACAGGCAATAAAACTAGCAATGACATTTCAGCTTAGAGGCCTCCTGCAGGAGTGATCTATATTACCAAGAAACAGTCTCCCAGAATGTGCCTGTTGTTTCAGGAATGATGAGACTCTGCAACTTCGATAGCAGTTTTCCAGTTGTACACAGGTCCTGAAAGGACCAAATGTTCTTTCCTGAGAAAGTGGGATTGTGAAAGTTACCTCTAACACCAGCATAAGGACAACATTTAAATCTGATTTATATTTGATAGTGTTTAACCTTTCAGGGAAGCTAGGAATTTAATGGATTCCAAGTAGAAGCCCAGAAATTCTTGGTTTGTGTACATGAACTTAGGCCTTCATGGCTTTCTAATACCTTGTTCTCCATCAAACTATTCTGGTTGTGGGTGCAGCTTGTAACAAACTTAATATTAGACTAAAATCTGCGGAATTGTTGACATTTGGTACACCGATTTCTACTTTTCCCTTCCATGATTTTCCATTTCTACCCTGCAAGCATGAGCATTCAGTGGCCGGTTCAGTAGCTGTCTCCTTTTTCAGTCAAATATGTGGCTATATAGATTTTACTAAGAATGCAGGAAACCTTGAAAGTGGTCCCAGGTCAGAATCCAGGCAAGTGCTCAGACACGTCTATGAATGCATGTGCATAAACTGTCTCACTTGGTGTTAGCAGCATTTTTGCCCTTTTCCAATTTATGTTCCTTGCTGGACGGGGTCCTGTGAGGTAACCTGCTGCTGATATAAAGGGATGAGTGTTAAAAAAATGCTGCCACATCCACTTGCCACCGAGGTCATGCTTGCGCTCCAGCCACCGTCTAGCTCCCTTTTGCTAACACCCATGAGCCTGCTATCGGCATCATTCCATCTTGAGACTTGTACTGTTCACACTTTGCCTGAATTTGGCCTCATATTGCCCAGAGTTTCTCCCTGGGACTCAGCTCTGAATGGTGGTGTTTTTCTGCCACTAAAACAAAGGGCTCTGGAAATAAAAGCATCTTCCAGAGATCTCTTAAAGAACATCTTCTATGATCCTAAAATGGAAGGCTGCTATGAAAAAACACTGGAAAAGTAGAAACATCTGCTTACCCTCAGGTCCAAGACTCTGTAAATCCTGGGAATATCCATGCAATAGAGGGAGGAGGATGAGAATGAATTACGAGTGATAAATTGTGACTGACCAAATCCACTCGAACAATCTCCTGCTGAACCTGGTAAGAATGCTGAGCTAATATTTTTGTGGTGGCAGATGGGATGTAAGAGAAGCTGTTCTCTATGGAAGTGCTTATTGGGTGGTGTAGGACATTGCTTGTGCTGTGCAAAACAGTGAACTTTAGTATCAAAGGTGAGTGGAATACAGCTTAGACAACCATGACTGCGGCTCTGTCAGCTGTTTTACTTTGGAGGAGACAACATTTTTTGTTTAACTACAGCAAAAACGCCTTCTTTCTCATCCGTAAATCTCTTCTACTTGGTTTTCTATCTCCATTGCCAGCACATAAGCACTTGTCTTTGTTTCCTATGCAACTTCTGCACTGCGTTCATATATCTCCTTTGGGAAATAGACCCTTTCCTTCAAATTTATTTGTATTAAACCAGTGAAAACACAAAGAAAGTCCACTGTCTGTGGCTTGTTGCTTGGTATGTGCCTTTAGTATGACAGGAGGCTGAAGGGGTGAAAGACTGATAGTGGAAAAATCTACATAAGAACCTGACTGCTTACATATGGCTCTGCTCTGAAACTTGTGTGAGCTGGGCTTGTAGGAATTCTGTACATACCTATCTTTGTTTTCCAGAAGCTTTGGCCCAGTGAATAAAGATTATCTTGTTTCTATCTACTTTTGATGCCAAGGTTCATCCAATAGATCTTGTTCACTCTGTCAATGCAGTTGCAAGCACGTGCTGTCGGTCCTTATAAAAATACCAAAAGGTTCCTTTTATGTAGAACTGATTGCAGTGGTGCTAAATTCCTTTTAAGGTGTACTGTCACAAGCAAGTGAGAGGAAGAGCTATAAAATGGAATTAGCATGCGTCCTACTCTAGAAGTTGTCTTTAAAAAAATGTTTTATAACAAGAGCTTTGCTTCTCCATTTGTTTTTTTAGTCCAGTACATCTTTTTTTGGTTTGTGTTTTTTTTTTAATTCATATCTCATACTTGTGAGTCTCTCATGGCAAGGTGCAAATGGGAGAAGTCGAGCCTTTTGGTGAAAGACAGGTTTGAAAATAGCCTCAGTATTTCACAGTAAGGGGAAATCAATAAGGCTGGAGGGAAAGAGAAGTATAGGTATATTAATAAACTAAGACTCTGAGTACAATGGGGTCATGAGCTAAATGTAGCTATACCTGCAGCCTGAAAGATCATTCCAGGTGGTGGGAAGCCTAGAAGCATGGCCTACTTGCAGATAGACACAGAAAAATGTGGGTTGCTGGGTTCTTTTGGGGGCTAGGGAGGGGGTTTTCCTCTTAACTTCAGAAAATAAGCATAAATAGCAGACAATCTTCTAGCTCAGATGACTATATTATATTTTACTAGGTAACTAAATTCAGTGAAAGCAGCAGAATGCATTTAAACTGATCAGAGCATTTCATATTGGATATATCTTGATCTGGAAGGATAAGGAACATTCAGGACTTATTTTTCCATATCTGAAATTACTGTGGATGATATCTCGTTAGTTCCATAAATAGTTGCAAAAGAAAGTGTCAGTTGCCTGTGCATGAATGCTATCAGAAGTTCTCCAGGATGCTTAGATTTAGTCTTAAATTATACTGTGCCTTTGCATTTTCTTCTCATATAAGGATATCCAAATTCTGTTTTCCACAGTTCTCATTGCCAAAGTGTCTAAGAATAAAATGTATTATAGATCCAGGAGTAAATTCACAGTAACGAGGTGGGAAATGTCAATATAAATATCAGCAGATCTAATGCACTTAAAAGGTGAAGCTTTTTAAAGCAGGTGGATAAAGGGTGGGTGTTCTCCCTTCATACAAATGTCTGTATCGTCATTTAAGCTCTGTTGAAAGTGAACCAAATTTGTGCTAGATTAATGATGCCTAAGTGAGTTATTGAAAATGTTGGAGTGGGTATTAAATAAACTAGGCTTGATGGCACAGATATAAAATATCAGATCAGTATACTAGCAAGTTGAGTTCTTTTATCTCTAATATCTCATTGGACTATGACTCCTTCTAATATCTTAATCTGGCTGTAAAAGATTGTCCTTTATTTGTTTATGCTGCCATGAATATTAATGCTGTGCTTGAAACGCTGTAAGGAAATGTCTTCAAGGAAAATTACCCAGTGTGTTGAAATTACCGGGGAAAGAAAAGGAATAGTCAGACCTGCATGGGGGAGAGACTAAGAATGAGGTTTATTGGAATGGAGGGAATGGGAAGAAGGGTTGCTATCTAGAACTGTTGTTGTCTACATCATCTGAGGCTCAGACAGGTGGCTTGCTTGACCACAGTACTTATGTGCTTCGATATATGTGTAGGTTTTTGTAATATCCTTGGTTCTTCTGTAATAGGAACACCTAATTAAAGATAGTTTTCAGATTGCATGGTTTAATAGGAAAGTGTTACCTTTTCAAGCAGACACTTGATAGAGGAAGGCTTTAATAATCCTATGGGGCCAAATGGGTGAGTGTCCAAGACCAGACTGGATAAAACCTTGATCGATGTTGTTTGACCTCAAAATGGACCCTGTTTTGTGTGGCTGGTTGGACCATATGACTTACTGAGGTGCCTTCCATTATCCTATAGTTTGATTTCTTTTGCTTGATACAGAAAGCCTAAACCCATTATATGCATAGAAGGAAGATGGGAGCATTTAATTTAAACACACGATTTATTTGATGATCTTCTGTTGGAGAAAAGCTTTAGAAGTGAAACAATCTCATGTGAAAAGATTTGATAAGGGAAATAGAAGCACAAAGGAAAAGATCAGAGACAAATGAGTCCCCATCACCTTTTACCTTGACGAGTTTTAGCATCAATGAAGAATGGGGGAAAATCAAGTACAATAAGAGAAAGAAAAGGCTGGTTCTACACAAGATCAGCTCTTGTCTCGACTTGAGACCACTTGTCCCACTTCACATTTGTAACTAGTCTAGTTAGACTAGTTTAGAATGAGTTTTGAAAGATTATATATAACCTCATAATGTGGGACTAAACTGAACTTGATGTGACTACTCCAAGATAATTCTACATATAAGAAAGCACTTGCAGGATTAGAGCCTACAGGTTTTGATCAGTAAAATTGTGCCATAATACTCTTTTCCAGAAATATTCTTAGCTACTGCCTAATTCCCTAGCCTGATAACGGTTCTTTTAAGTTCTTGTTGCTTATCACAGTTCTTTGACACATTTCTGCCACTTTCTGGTTGCTGTTCCTGTACTGTCTTGTTACCACAGGTGATGGTTTATTACCATATCAAATAAATGTAGTTTCTGGAATGCAATTAAGCTGCAGAGAGGTAGTTCCTACCCATGACCTGAATTTACTTCTTTACAGTGCTACTGACTTACCATGTGACCTTGGATGAATTTCCTCATTAGGAAAATGGGGCTGAATATTGACCCCCAGGGCATAGTACTACAGTGTTATGAATGACAGAAGCCAGGGAAGTACGAATTTCTTTGGAACTCTCCCAGAATCTGTCTATTGACCATATGCTAAAAGACATTATGGTGGAGAGTCTTACCTATGCACTCCACAGGGACAAGAGAGTATTTCATGTGCTAGTAGAGGAACGTTTAATGGGCCAGATTTGTTACTTGATGGTGGTGTGATATATTAGAGGAAATACACTCTGCAGCCGAGTAGGTTTGTAATTCAATGATGCCGATGCAGTTCATGCAGCAAAGTAAAGGATGGTGTTTCAGCTATAAATACACCCTCTGCTCTGTGCATTACTTAAGCTGGTTCATCATTCAAACCCAGCCTGATAATGAAACATCAGAAAATATATTAGTATGTTTGCTATTAGTTGCTGCAAATATGAGTAATTACGGCTGAGCTTTTTCAGTTAGCAAAAAGCAATAATAATCTACCTCTTCCTTCAGATTAGACAATGGAGTATTTGTGTTGTTTTGACTTGTTTCTCCTTTTTCTGCTAGGATTTGTGCACACCAGAGCTCACCTCTCTGTATTTGCTTGGTTTT
The DNA here is from genome assembly GCA_033459285.1 of Clamator glandarius. Taxonomy (NCBI): domain Eukaryota; kingdom Metazoa; phylum Chordata; class Aves; order Cuculiformes; family Cuculidae; genus Clamator; species Clamator glandarius. The sequence continues at coordinate 3,715,089 of JAUNZM010000055.1, read as the reverse complement.
AATTACATTAGCTGCTCCAATAAAAACTCTTCTTATATAAGTCAGGATAGAACCATGAAACCTTCAAACACTGGCTTTTTGGGATCCAAGTATTTCTCCCTCCTTCTGCTAAATATGAAAATACTATTGAAAACTATAACAACTATTTTGTATTCCCTCAGTTTCTGACTGGCTCAAGATCAAGAAAGTGTAAGAAAAAAAAAAAAAGAACAAAGAAAATTATGGAATTGTACTCCTTGGAAACTGATCTTTTGTGTGTCCAAACTAGGCAATTTTGGCATTTGGAATTTCACTTTTTGCAGGGATTGTGTTGGAAAGCATGTACTTCGGCAAATATTCCCTAGTTTCTTGTTTTCCCGCTTGTTTCCATTGCTTAATACTGGTTCCATCCCAGCATCAGTATTCTCTTTGCTGTTTTCTCCTCCAAGTTTTACTCAATTTAAATACAAATTCCTTTTGGCTAAGCTATCAGAGGACTTTCCTGAGCAAACACAAATCAAATATCTTATCTGGACTAAGTCTGTGTTCTTCACTTCCACACAAACTTGAGATGTGAGAGGATGTTTACTGTTATTGAAGGCATCTGACTACCCTCATCCTCCTTAACACACTCTCTTTAATTTTAATTAGTTTCTAATCTTTAATGTCACTTAATTAAATGTATTTGTGGTTCATGTCAGGATAGTATTGGGTTTTTTTTCCTTCCAAAACCAAACACTCATTCATTTCTGCTGAGCCATCGGAGTGCCTTTTTTAAACAAAAGCTCATCTGCCTTTATGATTTTGATTTGCAAGATGCCCATAAAACTCGAAGCAAATATTTGCTCTGCATTACCCAAAACAGGAATTTAATTACTTGTTTTATATCATCCTGATATCTTTCTTTAATATTTCCAAAACTAAATTATGATGGCAGCAATAAAACATACCTTCCCAATGTCTGCATTCACTACTGGTGCCAATAATCAAAACCCTGGTTCAGCAAAGTTCTTGAGCACAATTTTTTTTACACACACTAATTTTAAGCACAAATAGTCTTAAAAAGTCAACTCATCATTTTTCATATCTATGTTTCACAGTGTCTTATTATTGCCATTGCTACTGATCGCCAGCCCGCCCCTAACCACTAGCGGTGTGGCTTTCTTGGTGAGGACGTCTGAGTTTTGAGTCAGGAGTTAATACGTTATGCCATGTTTAACCAATTGTTCTTCATGAGGCAAATCCTGCTCCCGTGGAAGTCTGCAGCAACATTTCCTGCTTTTGGTTATAACAGAAATAGGCTCCAGGGGAACAGATTATGGGAATTTTATTCATTTTGATAGGAATATTGACTAGTTAGACACACAAGAGGGTAAAATACTTTTTCTTTCATCAATAAGCTAAGCACTTCTTTGGAAAAATACAGTTGCTATTCTTTAAATGTTACCATTGTGCATCATGTCCCACTGGGGTAAATCCATAACCCCTTCAAATCAGTCTGAAAATACAGACTATTGAACCAGAAGAGATACTGAATTACAGCAAGGGTGGTGGAAGCCAGGAAAGGATGTCTCTGGTTTAGCTGCTTTTAGAATGCAGTCAAGTGATAATATCAGAACAAGATGTACTTTTTTAGGAGCAATCATTCATTCACTACCATCAAGATTGCTATAACCTATAGCAAATGCATCTCTTCAGTGTTCCTGTATGACCCTCGTGCGGGGAAGGGAACTTCAAACCAAACTGCCAGGTTTGTGCTTTCTGAGTTCAACAGCAAACCCACTCACTAGTTTGTGAGTATAAATATATATCTGTATACTGGGAAACAGAGGTAGCACTGACAGACTTGCCAAACCCAGATTCTCATTTTGGAGCAGACCTTCTCCAAGATAAAGGGTGCGAGATACAGCCAACTGAATTAATTTGCACAATGATTGTTTTGAAATGCAAGGTTTAACTGTCAAGGAGCCCATGTGTCTGGATTGTTTGCTTGCTGTATTTGTTTTCCTTGGTATGAAGAAAGGAAATGACCCAGATCTAGGTGATTTATTTTTTTTTCCCCCCACACATGAACAATATATGCATATCTTTCCCCTCGAGGTTTCAAGCAGGGTTTTATCATAGCTGGTGCCAAGGGATGACAGTTTTCTTCTGAACAGCAGAGTGACAATAGAATCATTCTGTTGCTGTTCATCCAGCTGCAGAAACAGCAGTGAGTCTGCAGTTGCTGGCTGCATCAGCAGCTTTAGATGAAAGCAGGGAGGACACTATCCCTTCCCCATGAGATTCTTGAAATAGTGCCAGGGAGCTCCTAGAGAATACAGGCACCAGAAACTTTTTCTGCCTCAACAACTACCTCAGAAAGGGATGGTGGGTATCAAGCAAATTGGTAGGATCAAAGTGGACCACTATTTAATGTCTTTAAACATACAAATATCTGTCAGAGTGCATACAGTAATGTGTCTTTGTGAGACTGTACGTTCCTAAGAGGAAACAGTGTCAGTGAAAAGCACCAGATTTTTGTTTCTAGCTACTCTTTAAGGCAAATAATCCTTCAACATCCTATGCTCATACACAAGGAAAGGAGAGTAAACAACCATGAATAACAGTTCAGTGGCTGAATAAAAGAAAAAATGCCAGAGGAGAAATCAAGTTGAATCAAACCAGATAATAATCAGTGGCCTTTCAGGAAAAAAAAAAACCCAAACCTGAAGGATTCTCTCAAGGATACCAGGAAATAGTTCCTTCAGTCCAGACTATGGTGAGTGTGGGCTGATGGTACAGCTGCAGCTTCTGTAATGGTGACAAATATGTTCCCTTTTTGCAGTGTTTGCCAAAAAGCAGTTGAGAGCAGCAGACTAAAGCGAGACCTTCCTCAGGTGTGTGTTCCCCTGTTTACATACAGTCAACAAAACACTTAGCTGAGATGCAATCTGCTGCTGTGATTTGGGATGGGCGCAACTGACTCAGATTTCATTTCTTCGTCTTTTAAAGAACAAGAGAGACATCAGCAATTCCTAGAGCTGTGATATGTACAGTGTATGGGAAGCTTGAATTAATCGCTGCCCAACAGGCTTGTGTGTCCCACCAGGACATAGCTGGAGTTCTGCTGCTAGACATGATAGGATAGAGAGTGTAAATGCTCTACCTGGAGATCTCCTGCTGAAGGGTGTGTTGGGCACTAAGCATGGTCTGCTGTGTTTCCCTAACGCACCGCCTCACCGATAGCTGCACAACAACATCAGTGTAATGTGGTAAAGGGCCTGAATGACTTTAGAAGTCATGGAAGAGCTGGAAGAGCAGCGGCTCCTGACATTCCTCCATTCATCTTAAGAGCCAATGCAGTGGAGGAAGCATTTGTACATCCTTGCAGCATTCTGTACTTGGACATCATTGTCTTCTAGATTTAATTTTCAATGAATACAATTTGTATAATAATTTGTATAATAATAAAGGTATCAGATACCACTGTGCTGGAAGGAAACTGCAGCTAGAAGCGTGCTCATGTTCTATTTCAGGCTAATTGAGGAGGAAAACTGCAGCAAGATAAGAAGAGGGGAGGGAGAAACGTCCTTTGATCCACACAGGCAACCTAACAAAAAGGAAGGATGGTGGTTCACGGTGCTAACCTGCACAGTGTCTTCAGACAAACTCGTGTAGATGCGGACGCAGCCAAGCCTGGCTTTTCCAACAACAGAGCCTCTGCTGTTCCCCTCTTCCCCTCCCCGCGCCGGAGGGGTGCTGGCTAAGACAAAAGAGTAAATGCCATTGTCTAGAGCAATCCCCGATTTACTTCCAAGTCAGGCTGGAAGCATGTGGGACTTTTCTGAGCTCTCTGGCCATGGCCTGCCGCTGACCTGACCCCGCGCCGCACAGGTCACTGCCATTCAGCGCACAACAAAGCCATTTACGCGCCAGCTTCGCCAAAGGCCTCTCTGGTGCCCAGAACGCCAGTCACACCCGATTTTGCTGAATAATGCTGGATAGTTTTGTGAAATGGGCCTGTGTTTTCCTCCGCTGCCCGCTGAATGGACACGGGTTCGGTTTGCATAGCAACTGGGAGAAAAGCGAGGCGGGTAGCTCCGCCGTTTGGGGCACCCAGCCCCGTCCCTAAGGGGGTTAAATAATCCATGACTGAAAGAGAGCTGAAGGGTGGATAAATATGCAAATGGGGGGCTTTAAAACGCACTGAGAGCTGTGGGTGTGTGGCAAATACGGGCCTGAGCTCCTAAGTGAAGAAATAAAGTGTGATTGATACCATTTTAAATCCAGGGGCTGAAATAGCCGGCTTGAAAATGTCAATACCTCTTTAAATGTGGGTGGCATGTAAATTGCAACTACATATGCAAAGAGCGACAAAGATTTAAAGAGTGCTGGGGCGAAAGGAGTTTACAAGCTTGCGTAAGGGACTGAGCAACACTGAGGAAGGAATTATTTTAACCACCAGGATGGTAACAGTCCTTATATCCTGACTCCAGGGTGCACGGTTTTGTTGTTTTGTTTTTTTTTTTTTATTCTAAGCCCATCTATTTTAAAAAAAAATTATTTAAAAATAAGTTTAACATTCTGCGTGAGAGGCTGTTGAGAAAATCCTCATATAACATACACTCAGTGAAATATTAAAAGCTTAGCTGGTCTGCATTTGAGTGCAACTGTTTGTTCCCTTTACTGGCATCCTTCCTCTGCCCCCTCCCCCTGCGCCTTTTTCCATGTTGAAAAATAAATTATAGATATGGCAAACTTACAAATCTAAACCTACAGCCATAAATACAGTAGCAAATAATTTTTTACACCCTCTCTTACCTTCCTCCTCTCTTAAATGTATTTGAAACACAATTACTGTGCTTAATGATTCAATTTGTGAAGACTTTGTCACTAGGACAATGAAAGTGGCTCAAGTGCGATAAAGCAAACATACCAATAAACCTTGTTTTTATTGATTTGTAGGAAGCTCAATTGTCTGGGAGAAACAGAGAGAACTGACATCACCCCCTGGTCCCGCTGGAATCCAGTGATAAGTGTCAGCCTATTTTTCTTACAGGCAATTTCTCTGGCTATGTGATGTCTGGCTGCAAATTTAAAGCAAATGACATTCCACAATCTGGTAGGGATGGGAGTTGAAGTCTGCATTATTTGTTTTAGCATTTAAAATAATTTTGTGTCTGAAAATTTCTCCAGTGTCTAGACAAGATGTATTACTTGCCTGCTGAAAATGTTAAAATTCTGTACTGTACAGTCGACACAGCTAGTTTCATGGTAAACATACAGATTTAGACTGCTTTTTACATCATATTATATTATTGCCACCGCTGGGGGAGCCAGACTAAATCTAATTCGGGTAGTCAAACGCAGTACTGCTCTGAGCAGGCCAAGTTGTCACAGAATTATTTTTTTAAAAGCCTCTTAACCCTGTTCATTTAAATCTTCTGCATTTGTTTGTCTTTTAGCACAAATGCAGCTGCATGTTTGTTGGGGCAACTGTGCATAAGAAACGCAGTATGATCACATGAGCAATAGACTCAGTCTCTTCTATTTTCAGCTGCTTTATTCTATCTGTTCCTTTGCTTATCATAGTCTATTTGAATATGCTAGGCAGGGGGAATTTTAGGAATGCAAATACCTGCCGCTGCATAGAAAGGTCTTGGGTACAGGAATTTTGGGTTTAGTTTCTGATTCTTCTGGTAGTTGTGTTCTGGCACAAGCCTCTGTGGTAGCTTGTGTTGCATTTTCTGTTCTTGAGTTTGACTGTGTATGAGAAGCGTCTGTGCCTTAGGCTGACGTAGAAAAGCAAGAGAGGCCTTTTCTCTTCCTGGCTGAAAGTCAAGGTCTGCATCATCCATTTCTTAAGCTGTTTTTGTGATTGTGCATTGAAATCACATAGAGGTTGAGTGCTTCACTCTAGGACATCTGCAATGAAGTGCTTTTTGGTTTCTGATTTCACTAAGATGTCCTGTAAAAGAGCCAAACTAGAAATTTTATGATATGTTTTTGCTATTTAGGTTCATTAAAAAAGAAAAACTTCTGTAAGAAAAGCTTATCTTTAGGGTGCATTTAAAAATCAAATTAATTCTGTAATTGTTTCTTTATCGTAAAAATATAAACTCCCAAAAGTCAGGGGAAAATGCTTTCTGGTGGCAACCTACACCACAAGGATGCTGGATGGGAGCAACATAAACCATGCTATCAACACCAAATACAGAATCTTTATTTGTCCTCCATCTGTATTTGTTTGACCTGTTTGTTTTTGTTAACGAAAACCAATTTCTCCATAGCTCCAAAAGACCCTTCACTTTCTCAAGTAAACAAAATGACTTTGTCATGTTCAAACCATCAAACTGATAGTGCAGTTAAAGGTAATATAGTATAATAAAAAGTTGCACAGTTTAGCCACCAAGGACTGTGCAGCTGACTTGTTGAGTGAGAAGTAATAGAATCTTGCTAGCTTTTAACAAGTCATCCTCTTCAATTCTTTAATGCTCACATTTTGCTGAAGTGAACAAATCTTACGTGTGTCTTCATGCTTCTCACTAACTTCCCCTGTTCCTTATTAAGAATTTTATGTTTCCAGCATTTCCAAATGCCAGTTCTCAAAAATCATGAGCCAGGCCTCGGGGGAAAGGAAATCATGAGATTGGCTTAAGCCAATGTACTTTGAATTCATTTTATTTGCCTTCTCTCTTTGGAGCTATAAGGGTACTGGCATTTTATCTTTTCAGGCTTCTTTTCACAACTATGAGAACTAGAAATACAATTTTTAAAAATGAAAGATGAGATTGCTTTGCAATGCATAAATCTAGCAGCTGGGGCTTTAAAACAACAAGACCATGAAATATCGTGAGACTTGCAATTGAATGTGGAGTGCTGTTAAGCTGGAGAGTGCTTGAAGGCTGAAGAAACTCACGTTATTAAAATAAAGCAAGCTGCATTGACTTAAACGAGCTAAGAATCAAGAGCAACAACACTAGGAAAATATCCTTCTGTCTGTCCAAGTTTCAGCCTTCATTAGAGCTCACCTTGATTTTAATACATCAAAGTCTAGCTTTCTGGTGAGATGGTAATTAGAAAATATTCTGTATATCAGGATATCGTCTTTTCTCTCAGCTGTTCCAACAGAGTCCACGCTATTCCATCAGAGTCTGTCTGACCCTTCCCCATGACTTAAATGCTACAACCTCCTCACCTTACTAGTGGAAAGTTTTCCCTCATACCTAACCTGTTAAAGTAATAGCCCAGTCTTTTCTGTCCTTCCTGTCAGAGGAGAGATAATATTTTTCCCCCTTTGCAGCAGCTATTTACACACTTGGAGGAATATCGTATCATCCTTCAGTCTTCTAATCATTGAACTAAGCACTCAGATCAAATACATTTTATTGTACTGCAGTTTAAAGCCAGTTTACAAAAGGGCCAGTATTTCCTGCTGGAGTTTTTTGCATTCACTGCTTGCATGTCCACTGTGTTTGCTAGAATTAAGCCTGTGCTAACTTGGATCCCTCAAGGAATGAACATAGAAGGTGCCCTGCCAACATCCTTGTCTCTGGCAGTACTGCTCCTGCCTCACTGCATTCTTATTTTCAAACTGCACACGGGTTATGGTTTACATTTTATGTTCAGTGTATTTGAACAGACAAAATACCTTTTTAAAGGTAATACTGACAAAATTATAGGAGCTCATATAAGCTGGGTAAACACTGGAAGAAATAGATATATCAGCAAATAAATAACAGAAGGTAAGCTTTGAACTGAGGAGTTTCCTGTGTTGAGATGCATCAATGTGTAAACAAGAGGCTGGTGCGTTAAAAGGAGGTGAAGACAACTGGGCATGTGTGCAAAAACAATCCTGAATTCAGGCCCATTTCCCTACAAAGGTGGCATCTTTACCAAAAGTGTGTAGGGAGGTTAGTAGGACCCTGTGTCACTACAGGAAAGGAGGAGCAGAATCGATGTTAACCATTCCTTTTTGGAGAAATTAGGAGCTAGTCCTCATTTCTTCACGCAGTTGTGGGAAGAAAGTACCTGACAGTGCAACTGTTGACTAAATAGAAGACGTGACCATCACAGGACTTCAGCCATTCGAGCTGTGTCAGGTAGGAAAGGCTTAGCAGTACTGTGATAGCTCTTTGTGCCGGGTGCTGCAGACAGCGCCGGGATGGACCGAGGTTAATGAGGCGGTTGGTCTTGTCAGCTGTCGTTTCAGTGGAAGTTTTGTTGATATCACCTTTGGAAACATGCTCGCACTACCCTTTGGCATATAGCAAGGCCTTCAATTACAGAGTCCACCAAGGCTTATCCAACCCTTGCAGCCTGCGTCCTCTCTAAATTGCTTTTTATTGTAAATTCATGGCCCACATTTAATGAGGAAATTAATTACCAAAGAGATGACAGAGAACTCCACACAGTGATTAATTTTTTAAAATTTTGCTGCAAACTAATGTATGATATATCCAGAAAATAAATCCTGTCATTCTGCAATTCCTCTAACAGAGTTCTGCACATTAAAATAGTTTAAAGATTAGCCCTTGCTACAGGATGCTGTCAAGTCAATGACTGGAAAACAGCCTCTCAGGTTCCTTCTTTCCCAAGGTGTCCCTTGACCTTTCTAGAAAATCCGAAATAGAAACTGCCTGTGCAGACCTTACCTAGAAAACTGTGCATTTAGAAAGCTGCAATTTAGATGGATGTGTCTTGTTGAAACATCAGTCTTCCTATAGGACTAATTGGCCCGGTGCCAGTTCCTGAAGAATGAAGCTGTTCCAACATGTAATCAAGTAACTCCTGAGGGCCCCCAACTGTTGGCTTAATATAGCCATACCTGCCAGAGCGACACGATGGCTTTCATTCTCAGCCAAGCAGAACAATCCCCCTTTGGAGAACAGCAGCTTTGGAGTATAAATATATTCGAAGCCTTCTCCAGCCCTGGGGGAAGGGAATCCTCACACTATAAACAAATGGAGATTCTTATATCAATTGTTTGTGCCTTAATTATTGCAAAGAATAATTAGCTAATCCCACGGGGACTTGGAATGGGTTGTAAAGCATGCAAGACTTCATCTTTCACTCTCTGCTAGCAAGCTCAAGATTTGTGATGAGGAGGAAAAGCATTGTTCTCTGATCTCATAGGGGATTTAAGTTAGATTTCATTATGCTCATGATAACTGGGTGACACAGAGCCCACCAGCTACTTCTGGAGCCTGCGCACGTCTGTATTTCATTGCAGATGTCTGTCACATGCCTAGATCAAAATTAAAAGTCACTGGTGCATAATCAAGGTTAGTTGACCCCAACCTTGGCAACAATGCTGTGCAAATAACACACAGAGATCATCACTGGTACCTTGGTCCTTGGCCTTAGCTGCAACCTTCAATCATTATTAATTATTATTATTAACTCCTAAGGTTACAAAGACTACAGGAGGGTTTAGCTGGCACTGTTTTTCAGAGTTCCTGTGGCTGCCCTATTCAAAAAGCAATCTGTTAACTTCTAGCTTCTAACTGCCCACCTTTTGCTATTAGGACCAAAGATTTTACCACAGATTTTTACCCAATGAACAAACAGCAAAAGAACAGGGTCTCAAGGAGTTACTCAATCCACCTCTCTACCCTGTGATGAGATCACTTGTGATAGATCTTTGTCCAACCTTTCTTAAATATTTCTAAAACCAAAAACTCAACAACTACTCCAGATAATTTATCCAGTATTTCCCTGCCCTTAAAGTCAGAAAGTTTCTCCATGTTGTTCTTTAAGCCCAGGATTTCTTGCCCTTTTGACAATGTATTTTTTCTACTGTGTTTCCTGCAGTGTCTTATAAATTTTAATTCTTGTCTTCCTCTTACATGGAATTCCTCCAGTCCTGTCAAGCTCCCATTTGGAGATCTAGGGACTCTGACCTCAAAGGCAGTAATTGTGATTGCTTTCTTCTAGTATCTCCCTGACTGCATCAAGTTTCCAAGCTATTCTAAAGCATGGAAACAGGACTTAAATGGAAGGCTTCCTTGTTTTTTTTTCAAATGCCGTGGTGGCCTCCCTGTTTATCTATCTGCTCTGATAACTGTTGCATTTTCTGCCACTGCATGTTGTCAGGGCTGTAATCGCTGTGTCCCACCACTCCTGATTCTGGTTATTCCTATTAAAGTTGTAGCAATACTTTGCACTTTACTGAAAAGCATTCTGGATTTTTTTTCATTTGCCACATACAGGTCCCTAGTATCCTTGTCTTCTGCAAATTTCCTATTTCTCTCTCCAAGACATTAATAGAAATAGTGAATGCTTCTAGACCTAGAACAGGCCTCAGGCTACCCACGCAATATGTTCTTCCAATTTGACAACGATTTCTTGTTAATACTCTGTTGCGTAGATTTTCAGCCTCTTGCATCCACTGCTGAGTTGCTTCAAGACCAAATTTCTTAGTTTGCCTATCGGAATGTCTTGTGAGTCAGAGTCAAAAGACTTACTTAAAACAAGCCATGACAACTGTTGTTTCTCCTCTGTCCCTGAGCCTGTTATCCTGTCATGGAAAGAAATGAGTTTGGTTTGACATCATCTGTTCCCAGTAACTGCATGTTTATGCTTACTCATTTTCTTGTTATATTCTGTGGGTTTACAAATGGTTTCATTCTTTCGTTTCGGTGTCCTTCCAGAAGCTGAATTTTATTTGCCAGACAGTAATTTTGCAGTTCTTCACCTCCTGCTTTCCAGTGGGTGCTGTGCTGGTCTCCTGCCAGAACTCTGGCCCCTCACTATCCCTTAGGAATTCTCAAAAACAACTGCTAACAACTCCAAGATTGCTCTAGCTTGTTTCCAAAGAACCTGAGGGTAAATGGTATTAAAGCCAGCTGAGTGGGAAAGCCTGTATCTCTCAGCACTTCCTGGCCAAAACTTGTCCTCTGTTGTCACTTGCGATATCTGCGTTGGCTGCTGGGCTGGCTGCTGAACTGCAGGGAGCCAGGCACGCTGAGGTGGGTATCGCTGCCCTGGCTGCTTGCCTACGTCTGCCTGCGACACAGAGTTTTATTATTATTTTCCTTAAGATTATGCTTATGAACACCAGAATGCCCTTATTTTCAAGATTAATAAAACACAAAGAGACAGTAGCTGCTCTAAAAGGTGTATTTCTATAAAGAGAAGTAGTAGAGGAAAAATAATACAACATACCTGCAGGAGTGGGGCACTGTGTAGACAGGGAGAAGTGGACAAGTTGGATATATTTCTTGTTTTATCTGATTTTATGTTATGTTTTATAAAAGGGAAAATCTTACTCCCCACTGTTGAGTTGAATTCCTGACTGTTACTTTTGATAGAAAGAAATAAGTATAGTTTGTCAGCTGAGGCAAAGTTTCTATGTACAGGTCTGTGACAAATATGCCCAACGTGTCCCTTAAGATATATTCCAAAGTCGCACACGAGTATCATCCATGAAGCCATCCAACATGCTGATGCATGAGTTTGTGGTTTCAATAATACACACAAAATCTGATCAGAATGGAACAGTTTTGCTCTTTTCTTGGGGGGCATGAAATAATCCTGTTATAGCTTGGAAATACCCAAGAGCAGATTTATAGCATAAATTCTCCCAAGTCCTCCTGTATCCACTGGATAGTCTCTCATTAACTCCACTGGCTGCTAGGAGAAACCCCCAAAGGCTCAGCCTGCAATCTGAAGTGAGGTAAAAGCCTTGGTCTGTGGGTGGCACATATTTGCAGTGCGATGTACTCTGAGTGCAGCTGCTGTAGTGTATTTAATGTCAGAAGGTACTTCCCAACAACCTCGAAGTTTGGTAAAAATCCATTAAGCACTAAGTATCCTCCTTTCTTAAAAGTGAAATCAGTTTAGCCTAAACGCTCTCTCAGTGTGTGCGTGGGCACCCGTACTCTGTATGAGAAGTAGTCCCAACTTTCTGCTGCTCTGGCTTGTAAGACCATGCAGAATTTTGTAAAGGGGAATATGTACTCCGAATGAAAAGCTGACTTTAAAACTCTATGCTGCTCTGAAATAAAACAATAGATAATTATGACATTAGTCATAAATAGACGGAGCTGTCCATTTCAGTGTATCACAAGATGGACAGAGCCAAACTATCCATGACAAACATCTCCAGTTTCTGTCTCTGGTTTTTAGAGAATTAGGGAATTTGAAAAATAAAAGAATAGCAAACAGGGCTGACATTTGGGGAAAAAAAAAAATCTGTTTAGTGTAGGTAGACAGCAAGATATCTAACGGGTTCACAAGTTATTCCCTTGTTTCCAGTGCCTGTGTTTCCTACAGAAGTGCCATCCTCTAGAGCCTTCCTCAGGCAGATGGATTCATGAAAGAAATAGTACAGCCCTAAAAATCCTCGTGGTGGGGCTCTTTGGTGAATTTGCAGAGCTGTCTGGATAAGGGCAAAACCTCACCTAGGTTCCTGAGATGCAAAGGAAAGTCAGACAACAAAAATAATGTCCAAGTTAGAGATGGGCAGTTTTGAACATCTGTCCACCTTCCATCTAAGTTCCTTATGCAACCATGTGTTTCATATGCCCATGGGCGAGTCTGACTCTTGTGACTTCAGCATGTCTCTGAATTGTTAAGACAATTTTGGGCTGTGAGCCTCCAAACAGCTTGTCAAAGCCATGATACCATCAGCCCAATACTGAAGGCATCAAGTGGCTACTGACCTTTGCTGTTATGGCTGTTTGAGCATGTCATGAATGTGAAATCACACACGCAAAAAAGGGACTGAATCAAAATTGAATCAACATTTTTATTCTGTTCTCCAACTTGTGCTCATTGTTTCATATCTGTGAGCATGCTGAAGCCTGGAGTGATTGAGGGGGCTTGCTGTCATCGCAACTCAGTCTGCTCTTCTTGCTGAGCACTTTATGTTTCTCTGCCTGGAAAATTTCAAATAAAATGTCAGTCTGTGCATCTCATTAATCTGCTAACAACTAAGTTAAAGGTCTAAGTTCCTTAAAAATATAAGGCAGATTTTAAGTTTAAGGATAAAATTCAGGTTAGAATCCTTTCCTCCTGTCCATTCATCCGTCTATCCATCCTATCTGCCAGCCATCTCGCTATCGTGCTGCTAGAATCCAAATAAGCCTAATGGAGACAGGCAATGAGGTTTTCTTGGTTAGCTTCAGAGCAAAAAGGAAGGTAGTTGAAGCAAAATCAATACTTTTGAAAGACAAAAGAGTTATAAAGCCTTTTTCCTTGAAGACATCTGTCCATGCGTCACTAGAAACCAGCTTTGATGTTCATTTGGCACCACTGTTGACAACTGCGGCTGAATCTTCAGCCTATATAAGCCTAAGAGACTGAACTACATCATCTCCTCTAGGAGAGGGTCATTGGGTCAAATGAGTGAGAAGTTAGTGTGGCTTTGAAAAGACAAACACGGCCCGTATTGTGAATGGCCACTTGGTCTCTTGGGAAGATGTATTAGCTTAGACAGATGCCTGTTCTACACATTGTGTGTCATTTCAGTTCCTTAAGCACTCAAAAGACCCATGTATTTTCTTTTTTATAATCCCATGTTTATAGATTTGTGTGTGTGTGTTTGTGTATGCTCCATATTATTATTTACAGCTAACTCTGTATCCCTTGCTATTTCCTTCTCCCTCTTTTGTTACATTATATGCCATATTTTCATGCCATATGCCACTTAAGCTGCACCTTTATGTGTACAAAATGTGTATCTAATTTGCATGCACAGTTACTACCATTGTAGACACAGGCACAGAGTGAGTAGGCATATTTGCATGCAATTATCTGATTTGCTTGCCCAATTGTGGTGATTTGCATATGCAGATTGTGTGCACAGTTGTACATTTACATTTTTTAAAAACTGGCCTCAATGGTTTATTAAAATAGCTTTAAGCTTCCTCTTATAAAATATTGAAGATCCTAGAACCCCTCTGGCTTTTCAGTATTATATCCCCTCAATAAGTGATCTCCACATTTTTATATTCTCTCTCTCCCCCTCTCTCATCCCATACTCAAGAGAGATTTAGTCTGCAGATTTATACAGCCATTATTTCAAGGTATATTTGATCTTCTCCATATGCCTCTGTTAATCCACCTTAGCTGTAAGTAGAGGGGAAAAAATACCCTTGCTTAACTTTCAGAGGATGTTCCGCCTTTCTCAGCCTGTGTTTTCTGTTTAAACTTAAGATTTTTTTTCAATGAATTAATTCAGTTCCAAACTGAATTAAACTCGCAAAGAATTTATATGAATGAAGATTGAAACATCAAAAGCAAAGCAATATTTTATTCCTTCCAAAGCTAGCTGTCCTTCTCTCCTTGTTTCCCGAGGTGCACGACACACAGTGAATCATAGATATCTGTGTTAATACTGGGACCTGAAAACTCAGTAGAGCCAGAGGAGAGACAAGCAAGAGTTTAGAAATTATGACAACCTCACTGCAGCTAGAATGAGACAGAAAGCGTGGCCTGGGGAGTGTAATCTCATCTGCTCATGGTTGTACTAGGTGGAATGCTCTAAATTCTAGTTGTCCAGCCTCATGCATTCAGGCTTTTTCTGCTCTATTTTAAGCCATGTGAAATCCCTCCTCAGGCACGGTTTTGAGTCTTGTAGAGTTCATAAAACACTGTCAGAAAATTCAGAAATGTACAAGTGCATTTGTCTAAAATTCTCTCAGGACTTAATAAATGTACCTGCAGAGTTTTACATCTCTATTCTTACTTGCCTACAAGTCTAGGTTGGTATTAAAGCCTCGTACAAAAATGTAAATACTGCTTACAAAGGACTGAACCAGCCTTTGAGTAAGAGGCTGAACCATCTCTAATTTTGTACGCTGAAGTCATCCCGCAAATGTTCAGGAAATGGTTGAACGATGTTATTTCCATGCTCAAGCATCTAGGAAAAGGCTTCTTTGGCTTAAACTGGGTCTTCCAGAATATCTGGAAGAGAGAACTCTAGTGCCAGTAATGGTAACTCTGTGCTGAAACAGTGAAGTTTCGTTGCAGAAAAGTGCTGTGTTCCAAAGGTCTTAGGGATGAGCAGCTTCCACTCAACAGTTAAAGCTGTTAAGCTTCTATAGGAAAGAATCAGAACTTCTGACACTGGGGGCAAACTACCTTATCTTTTAACAAACTCTCTGGGCTGCATGTCTGGGAGCCCAGCTCAGTCCCAGAGCCCCAGATATGCAAACTCACAAATCATTTTCAGAGCATTGCGCTGCCTGGGAGCAAATATCCCCCAGTGCCCTGCTGTATAGATACTCAGCAGAAGCAATCTGGCATGATTAACCTGGTACAGGTATGTGCTTTTCTCTACTTAGGGGACAGGCCTTTGAGATGAGGTTTCACATTAGGAAAGTAGCTTTTTTGGAAGATGTTGCAGATCAGACTGGTCCTTATCTCACAATATAGGAACAACTTGTCAGGCCTCACTGTGCACATTGGAGCTATTCCTGCAGAGGGTTTGGAAACCGTTTTTTTTGGTTTCAGTTCCTTCCATCTTTTTGATTTGCTTTAAAAGCACATTCCTGCCCCAACCTAAAATGTGAACATAGACATAGCCAGTGTTATTCCTTGCCATCATTTCCCCTCTGCAGGCTTTTAACAGGTTCTTCCTTACCAGGGAATTTGCCGTCTGCTGTGCAGACAGCTGTTCAGCCAAAGAACGGAGAACAGCAGCTGGCTCTGCTAAGCAGTATCTTTACTCTTGTGGAGCACCACAACACTGATGCTCTGTAGGCGCTACTTATCAGAGGGCATGAGGAGAAGACTCCTTGCAGACCATGTCAGCAGGAGGTACATTTTTTTTCCTGAAGTGACAAATACACTTTCCCTGCTTTCACATTCAGGTCAGAAGCAGTAACATTGCTCTGCAGCCACGTGTTCTCCTCTGCCCCACTTGACAGACTGCACTGAGCATGACCTGTATTGCCTTTAATGTATTTCATAGTTTTAAAGCTCATTAAATATCTCTGGTATGATATGTTTGGGGTTTTTTTTAAGCAATACTGAGAAAATTGATCTTTTCTCTAAGTAAGGGGGGAGTGAGAATACACTGACCTAAATAATGGAATGTTTTGGAACCATGAAGGAATGGATAAAAAATTATTCATGTAAACTCCTCACATCTTGAAAGATTGAGAGTGCAAAACCTATAACTAGAAGACTGCATTTAAAACACCTGGAATAAGTGATTAAGAGGGGCTATTTGAACTCTCGAAGTACCACTTCCTGGCAGCAGGACGCCTTGAATTCATATTCTCCAAGAAAAGTAAGAATTATTATAGGACATGAGCTGGTACAAACAGGTACATATTTGTCATGAATGTTTAAATTAGAATGAAGTGACTAAAAGCGTCTGACCACAAGAATATGAGAAGTACTTTTCAGTAGGAACAGTGAGGGTTACAACTTTAATTAGAGTATCTTGCAAAGGGATTTTCTGGTATAGTTGTCTCTTGTGGGTCTGTGCTGTTTAATACCTCCATCAACAACCTCGATGCTAGGGATAGCCAGCACCCCAGCAAACATTCACCATCATGGTGCAGCACCAAAACAAGCTTCCCAGAGGGGCACTGAAATCTCCAACCTTTAGGATGGTCAAAACTCAGCTGAATAAGTCTCTGAGCTTGTAGCAAATCACCTCTCAACATCCCCTCCATCATGCCTTATTCTCTGATTGCATGACTCTGTTCAAAGATTAGAAAGAGAAGCACTAGGACAGCTAGTTTGAAAGTTTCTTTCTAAAGGGATCCTCCAAAATACAGTCTGAGTGTCCGAGAGGTGGCCATTCACAGAATCAAAGGTGGCATGTAGGGAATGCGGAAGGAAGGTGCAGGGATGGAGTATTTCGTAATTGTTAAGAAAAAATGAAACTGCTAACAGATGTACTGACTGAGGGGAATTTTGAGTGACCTACTGTTTCAGGAGAATTAAAGACTGGTGACAGTGGAAGAGCTCAGAAACGGAGAGCGATACTTGGCAAAAGAACAAAAATTAGGGTTTAGCGTCAAAGAGGCAACGTTTAACTTGTTTGTTGTTTCCAGAAAAATGGTTGAATCTGAAGCAGAAATCTCCCTGATGTAACAGCATCTTTAGTGTGTTATTGCATTTTTTTGCACTCTGTGCGTGTGTGTGCACGTACACACATATGCAGTTGGTGATCGTGACTTGCATGTGAACAGTACCATTATCGAGCTGATAGTTGACTGTTTGACCACACATGGACATTTCACGCATAATGGCACCTTTGAACTGTCTTAAAAATCTCACTTCAAAATCTTTTCTAACGTTGCGAGTTAGCTGGGTGGTGAGAGCTTTGATGAGGTTGGAACACATGTATGTAAATTTTGAGGACAAAGCTACATTGGAAATTCAATCAGCCACTAAGGATTAAGTAAGAAAGGTAAAAAAAAAAAAAAAAAAGCCAGATTTTGTGGTTCTGCATTTGGCTTGCTCTGCTGTTTGTCTGGGTCTTCATCCGCATGTCCGTGTCCTGCTATTGTCACCTTCCAGGAGATGGTGACTCAGTGGCTTCTGGCTATTCTAGGTGGTCATTGCTGGAGACCATGTGCTAAATCAGAAGCCCACTCTGTCTCTTTGAAATGGAGACTTCCGATTCTGGAGCAACATTTTTAAAAAGCTTTTCTTTTCCCTTGCCTTTTGAAAATCCTTTCTCTCTCTTCCACAGCTTGGGGCTCAAATCTGTCCTTGCTGTAACTCCACCAAGGCTAATTTGGCCTATGTTTTTCCCTATCTCTCAGTCAAAGACCCAATTAAAGAAATCCTGACAAAGTATGGAGCAAAGGGAGTTATTTCCTCACTAAATGCTCTCCCTGGGCTAAATCCTTTATGTGAACTGCAGGCTTTTGCCAGCCCATGGGAAGCTGGTGGCAAACACATCTGACGTGTCTGCTCAGTCAGAAGATCTTCTTATTTCAGCAGGAAGTATCTGGACCTACTTTGCCTTGCTACTGCTCCTAAATATCCCCTTGTGGGTATCTCAGCAGCCATTACACAGAGCCAGTCCTGAAAACAGACTTTTTTTCCTTTTTTTAAAATGGGAAAGTTCATTTATGCTGAGAATACAGTTTTTACCAGACTGCCTGCAGGACAATACAATAAAAGATTTATCCTTAATAGCATTTCACTGAAGTTTCACCACAGGAGACAGGGGGTTTTGTTGTACTTTTTTTTTTATTGTTTTCCCCTTCAGTTGCTATGAAAGTCTCTGCTCTTAGCTTTTTTTTACAGAGCATAATCCCTAAATGTCCTCTGCCACCTTCTCTCAACTGAATTTTTCTCTTTTCCTTGATCTTTTTTCATCTCTGACATACTTCTCTTCTTTTTGTTTTGCTTCTCTTCTCCTATCAAGGGAAATTAGAAAAGTAACTGGTTATGAGCATGGTAACCCTGAAGCTGGACAAGCTGTCTGTAGCGAAATTAGCATGAAATACGAATTTGCCTTTGCTCACCTGCAACGTCATGTTTGCTTTTCTCTCTAACTCTCTCTGACAGGGTCTGCTGATTTACAAGCTGTGACTTACATCTCCGTGACTGTTCTCCACTCTTCCTTCCAAGTTGCTTCTAAGCCCAAAGTGCACACCCTCTTCCTGCTTTTTTGAAGGAGATCTCTCTGCTCCAGGATCTGTCGCATCTTTTGTCCAGGTGAGGTGCAGACATTTAGCTGAACATCCAGAACTTGTCCAGAAAGAGACTGCACAGTGCAGGAGAAGTCCAGGTCTCTCCCTACTAAGCTTAGCAAGTTTATATAAGACACTAAGTGCCAAGCGCCTAAGTAAAAGTACACACTCCTATCACTGACAAAGGGCCTGAATAAGGATCTACTAGCAGACTCCAGCTCTGCATGGTCCCTCCTGAGTCCTCTGGAGGTATCGTCGTGTCTAGCATTTGCTTACTGCATTGGCTAGAGGGAGACTCGAGATAATACCCCATCTCACGCCACTCCTCCCTTGTCTGCCTTTTGTTTCTCTACCACTAAATAAGCAGAACGGTACCTACCGTCTTCCTAAATTGCTGCAGAACTCAGGATTGCAAAGAGCTGCTTGAGCACCATGTCTCGTAATTAATTGTTATCCTAAACTTTCTCAGGTGCCTGACTGCTTGAATATTTAAGAATTTATGGGCATTTGGTAACGTTTGAAAATGAAAACAGTCTCTTTAATATGCTTATGATAAGTATTTGCAGTATTTTAGAAAGCTATTTTCATTCCACTCAGATACTTATTAAACAACTTTTTAGAACTTGAACATTTACTGCTCATTTTATATGTGAAATAAATCAATCAGATTTAACAAAGGAAAGAACCTGATTTGCCCACAGCCCTGTCTGAGCACAGAGGTGCCATTTTGCAATCTAATGAAGCTTTCAGTTAAAGAAATAAAAGGGGGGGGAGACTTTGATGCCTAATAAAAATGATTCAGCATCCTCATAACTTTGACAAGTTGTGTGACTTATAAACCTTCCAGTGGAGCAGTACAATAGAGTAAGAACTTATAAGTCTAGAACCGCAGAAGATACGTAACAATAATCACATGTCCTTCCACAAATATGAAAGAGCTTTAGAAAAGGAAAGGTCCCAAAGCAAAGCGATGGATATAAACAGAATATAGTGCCATGAAGAAAACCCATGCCATGGGTTTATATTCGTGGCAACACAGGATATCTGCACGCACTCAGCTTTCAGTAATCGTGTTTGTCTAAGTTATTAAGAAGATTGCAGACTTTTTAGGGAAGGGTCTGCCTTTCTGTGTTTGTATGTTCCTTGCACAAAAATAGGATACTGCATCATGAAATGGAGCTTCTTTGCTATCAGTAACACATTCTGTAATGAATTACACATTTTGTAAGTGATGTACTTGCTTCAGAGTAAATACAGTTCCAAATAGGGCAAACAGAGCCCCAGTCTAGTGATGAGTAGCAGCTCTTCAACTCCATAAAATCAAACTGCAAGACCTGCACAGGTGGACTTTACCACGTTAAGGGGATTTCTAGACTTGCTAGTGTAGCCTCTTACTGCCTGTCTTGGCATTTGCGATTACTGCTGCATTTCCATTCAAGAGAATGCCTGACAGTTGAGGTTAGTTACCATTTGGGGCTGCTATGCTTTGGCCTCAAGTTTGCTTAATGGATGGTGGATCTGCAGGGATGCCCAGCACTCTGCCTGGCTCTAAGATAGCTACAATCTCTTCTTATATAATGCTCGATTCTCTACTGTTTCTAGAACAATTTTTCTGGTGCTTCGTTGTTAATCAGTACAGAGTTTTAACAGGGATTTTTGTATATATAAGAAGAAGAGTTCCTTAACATCTTTATAAATCATCCATACTTCACAGTCTGAGGTTATTACCAGCTGGATATCTGTCTTGGCCTGTCTGGGGAGACTATCTGTGACTTTGATGTATTTTTCCTATGCTGCTAACAAATGGGTCACAGCCCAGTTATGTGATTATACAACATGTTTACAACTTCTGCCATACTGAAGATGCACAGAATATTGCTTGGCAGGAACCAAGACATGCATCTTGCGTGATATAAGAAGTTCTGCCTCTCTCCCTTCCATCCCTCTATGTACGCAACAAATCTCACATGGACAAAAGTTCCTCACTGTCATACTTGAGAATGTCTCACAGACAGTCTCTCAATCTTTAATATGCTTTCAAGTCAGCAACAAAAAGGATTAAAATTGTACTGTGTGAAGGCTTCTGTGTTATGAAGTATCATCATCCAACCACTTTAAGTAGTATTCTATAACATAGTCTACCATAAGTTCAATTTTTACTCAATCACTTGAAATGCACTTAGGAAAATTGCTCTTTTACTGTTTTCACAACAGCTCTGGAAGTCAGCCTCTGGTTTAATGATAACTGCTTTAATCACAGTTTAGCTTGTTTCATTTTGACAGCATTGATGTAACAATTTATTTTCTATATGTTAAATATATTATCATTGCAGCTACCAGGATGTTGTCACTGGTACACTAAATGCAAACGACAAGGTTTGCATCTCATTAAGGCAATTTGTGTGCACATACTTTTCATGAAACACGGTGAATGAAATCAGATATCTTCTCTACCAAAAATGTCATCCAAAATGATCTGTGCCTGTTTTACTTACTGAAGTTATTTTGCAAGCCCCACTATATTTAGCAAAACGTGTTTTCTCAAACCACAGAGCCAGACTGGGAAGCAAACACAGCACCTTCATGCAGGAATGGCATTAAATAATATTGTTACACCATTAGGCTGAACAACCCTCTTCTCATTTGCTGTGAATTGCTGCATTCTGCTCCGAGTTCAGATTCGGCAGGGTACGCAAGGAGGAAAGGATGTTTGTTCCTACACCGTGAGCAAGGGGCTGGGGAATTCTGTCACTAATTTGTTCTGATCCTGCTCCCTCATTAGGGCAGTCTGTAAAAGATGGGAAATGTGTACCATGTCAGTGGATGTGAACTTTCTGCATGGAGCTGTTAACACAGTAAATAGCTCAGGAGGAGGGAGGGAGACAGCTGGACTACATTGTGTTTCATAAAGACTATACCGGGGCCTTGAATCTTCATTTAACCCATCACTGAGGTGACAAATATCCACGGCTTTGCTGCTGTGTGATGCCGCTGCTGCTTGCCTGTTAATTTATCTGTTTTCAGGCTGTCTAGACATTGTTTGGGTCAAAAAGTGCTGTCTCTCCCCTGCCGTGGGATTTGCCTGCTCAGCTCTTGCTGCAGGCTTCTGTGCCAAATGGGCTTTGCAGAAGAATGCTCCCTCTGTCTGGATGGCTTATTAAACGGGACTCCAAATATATGGAGAGGTTTTCAATCAGGCTAAGGCTTCCTACAGAAAAAGTTTATTTTAACCTCTTCTCTCTAAAAATACACCATCGGGGATAAATATTTCAAATACTTTGGGTTGTTTCCCCTTGTTATTAAAAATCTGCCTAAAAGGGTCCTTGAAATGTTCTCTTACAAGGTTCAAGTAGGTTTTGGAAGGTTCAACTCCAGACTAAACTCAATGCCAACTGGGGCTCATGCTGTGCCTTCACTGGGGCGGTTCTGTGCCCAGCGTGATGGAGACGCTCGCACTTATCAGAACCCCTTGCTGTCGCTGCCAAATAAATGGTAGAAAATGCTTTTACAATGGTACTTCAAGTTAAGTGAAACTACTGATGAATACCTTGGCCATATGTTTCTTGGGAACACTTGTAAAGATCTCACCATTTGGGGCACTCAACAGCAGGGATGTTTTTTATGTGAAAAAAAATCATCCGGCTGCCTAACGCAAATATTGTAGCCATGAAATTCTCAGTTTGGTTCAGTAGGAGATGACCAGAAGTCCCATAAAAGTGAAATTCCCCTTCACTGTAAAATAATGTTATATTGCATTATTTCTTCAATATCGGCATTGATTTTCTAATCTACCTGCTGTGAATTTAGAATGTAGGAATGAAGTCCTGTCTGGAAAATGAAAAATCTGTCATGAAAAATCTGTCTTTTTTTCTTGTTGTGGACAGAAAAAGTGGGGTTTGGATTAACTGAAAAATTTTTCAAGGACTGCAAGAACTATAGAAAACATTTGTTGAATTTTTGAAGAAGTAAATCTCCCAAACTGAGGCATGCACTGCGCAGTGGGAGCTGTAGTTCCTATGTTTCATGTTCTCATTGCTTTGTATTAATCAGACTGACTTTATTTTCCTAGATTTATTGCTTTTTCAAGTGTTATGTAACTCATCACTTATTCCTCCAGTGCAGAGGTTAGGAAAGGTAGCCCAGTAAAGGGAGTTATAGCAAAAGATGGTATGGGCATATGTATTAGGGCCTGATTTTTATTTGCACGTGTTGCTCTGTGTTCAGCAGAAATACTTGGAATTTTTCTTCTTTGCCATAAATTCACATTTATCCATAAATACGTCTGATGCATGAAAAATCTGAGGGAAAGAAATCCACCTTCTTTGCAAAAACATTCCTCCCAGTCCTCCCTCCAGGTTCACAGGTCAGCACGTGGGCCACGCCTGCTTTCCATAGAGAGTCTGGAGATCCCTTCTGAGCTGGAGAAATGTTGTGCTAGCTCCCACAAAGAGAAAGAGATGTTCTTGCTAAAGACCAACCTGACAGGATTTTCAGCTGATTTTTTGGAGGACAGCTCTTGGTTTTCTCCCATCTGTTAACTATACCCAGTTATTTGCTGAATAGCACTGCGAGCAATTCTTCGCTGGCTATTATCTTACTGGAAAAGAGCTCATGACTCTGAAATAGGCACCCAGATGAGGTGGAACTCGCACAGACTAGATTGACTTCAGCAAGGTTCTGCTTGAACCTTGGCTCTTGGCCACCTGGAGCTCACCCAAGAACCAGGCCCTCAGATGACCAGAGTTCAGGCAAGTGTGCCCAGACAACAGCAATTAACTCTTTGAACCCTGCTCTGACAAATTTTTGCTCTAGGCTTTTGTGCTTTACTGGGTCAGCAGTGATTACTGCCTTTTAAACAGTTCACTAGCCAGGCTACTGAAGAGAGCACGGAAGCAGCGTGTGTTCAGTTGAACAGAAATTCCTGACAGCCCTCACCCAGGCTGGCTTTAAGACATTCTCACTATGAGATTCTCAAGCTTCACATCTTTTCTCACAAAGCACGGACTACAAAGAATCTCTGTTAAAATTTACTCCCTCCTCCACACTGGAGTTTAAGAAAAAATGTCATGGAACTGTATGTTTTGTTAAATCTTACTATTACAAAGCCTAAATTCTAGTCCAAGTTAGACCCGAAAGAGTTTATTTATTAGTTTTTTTTCCATGATTAATGCTGTATTTTTGGTAGAATTTGCATAGGTTTTCTGAATAGCTATAATCCATCTAGTAATTTCACTTAGATCACTTCCCAAAATAAAAACCATATAGAGGTATATTCTCTGATTCACTTGTAGATCTACAGGTACAAGATTTTGAATGAGCAGATTCAAAAAAGAAAACTTATCAATATCTTCAAGAGGGTGGTATAAGGCTGGTATTCACAGGACTTCAAAGCTTCTTGTGCAACTCCCGAGTGGTATCGCACACTTAGGCAGGGCATGAAGTGAGGTCTAAGGAGAGGAAACCATGGGGTTTGGGAGGGATGCTCAGAAAAATTATGAGTCTGGTATGTTTTCAGCCCACCTAAGTTACTAACATCCTGCTGTACCACTTACAAGTCTGCGAGCGTCCTGTTCCTAACTGTACTGCAAATCTCATCCTTCTCTTTCCCTTTACTCTGCAGGCTGAAATGTGCCTCAGGCATTGTCTGAAATTGGAGGACTCCATGGCTTGATATGAACATGGGAACCACCTTGGTAAGCCACTGCTGGCTTACTTTCACGTTGGATATCTTTTGCTGTGCTCATAGCTGATCTATTACAGTCATGATTTTAATGACCTTCCTCGCTTTAAATCAGATGCTAAGGGCGAAGGAGTATATTTCACTTCTCCAATTTGTAATTAGCAAGCAGCAGACCTAAGTCAGGCGGTATTTTCTGGTTGCCTTGGCAGATACTGTGAGGTTCAACCCTGTTAATTTATAAGGGCATCCAACTGAACACTAGCTCCTGAGCTCACCCCCAGTTCTGCCAGGGATCTGCAGAGTGGGTTTGGGACAGTGTCCCTCTGCATGAGGAAGCAGGCCAGAAGCCAGACAGCAGAAGAGAAGATGGAAGAAGTGAGTTTAGTTCCTTGGCCTGCCAGGGACTTCCCGTGGGACTCTCAGCCAGATACTTTATCCTCTTGTGTTTCAGCTCTCTGCCTCTACAGCAGGGCAAAAAATGCTGGGTTACACACAATAATGCATAAGGTTTCTCTTAGAAAGGATTAGAGCAAGTGCCTCCTGCTACTCTGCTGTGACACACCGGGCAATTCAGTAGTGTGGGCAGGCAACATTCTCTAATCCAGTCTGCCCCACGTGGTAGCTCTCACTTGGATGCCAGTGTCAAAATTGGACAAAATTAGACTTGGATTCATCATCCCTTGCTTTAGGTGTCCTTAAACATACGCAGGATATTTCCAGTAAGTCTGTGGGGCAGTCTTCAGTTTGATAGCTCAGTTATGTTGCTTTTTAATAATGAAATATCTAATGATGACACCCAAGAACTTACTCTTCCCTTATCTCAGCAGTCATGGGCAGTGGGAATTAGAGCTGTAGAGAGAGCTGTTCCCAGCTCAGCAGATGATTTTATTTAATTCATTTTGTCCTGTTTTGTCTGCTCAAGTTCCCTGTAGCTTGCTGCCTAGCAAGTGCACAGTGAGCTTACTCACTGTATTTGGGGTAGGTAGACTTGATGCCCAAAAGCCATCATGAAGAGAGCATCTTTCATCTCTGTTGAAGCTGGCCCTCCAGCCCTCTTATTGCTTGGCATCTCAGAAGAGTAATAGTGCCATGGTGGCCTTTACACCTGAGAGAACATAGCAAGTTACCAATTCTGTCAGATCGTGGGACAAGTGGAAGTACACAGGAGGGAAGCTTTGATGCTCTATCCACCATTTGAAGTTGATAAACAAAAAAGGTACGTGCAGACATGCGAATATTCCATGTCATTGGTAAAAGCCCCACAGTCATTCAAAGTTTGCTGTGTTGCCTTTTGTTATTCTATTGGTCTTTCAATGTTTGTGGCACCCTTGTATAAGTTTGTAGTTCCTTTTTCACTTTTTGATATGAGGTTTCTTCATTATGTCCAGACAGAAACTTAAGTGAAATGCAAATGCAAGTAGTTTTTAAAATCAGGGTATTTTCCTAGATGAGCTTTTGGCCTCAGTCTCATGTAAATATGCTTTTGGCTTGTAACTCTGTGATGGCCAAACAACAAACTGGAGCTCAATGTTGCTGTTGCCTTTAGCTGCTGATAATTTTGTTCCATTGTTTATTCCATCTGAAATTGGTTTAAAGTTCAGCCCACTTCTGTTCCTGTTGGAATTTTTGCTCCATAGACTCTATGTCTCCCTGGTTGAAAAGTCAACAGTTACTGCACTTTCATTTCCTCCTGTGAGGGTGAATCATAACCAAGCAAGGGTTGTAAGACCGAAAAAAAAAAAAAAAGGAGAGAGAAATAAAGCGGTAGATCAGCTTCTCCAGGCTATGTGAGCTCCACAGGGTGCCCTTTACAAATGCAGTATATGAACTGAACCTGAAATAGTTTCCTTTGCAATGGCTGAAGTAAACTGACCCTTGAAGGTTTGCTTGGTGATTCCAGTCAGATGAACTCGAGCCTAAGGAGAACAGCCTCGCAGCACTGCCCTCCCTGCTTCTTGAATGTACCCTTTTGTACTCATCTACAGCAGCAGCAGATGGGCTTGGTGACCTAGGAGGACCTTCCAAGCCTACCTCCGCGGCCTCTGAACATTCCAAGAGATGTTCAACATGCAGCAAAACAGAAGCCGTAGGCTTAGACTGGGAATGCTTGTGTGCAGTGTGGGGTTTTTTTAATCTCTATTCTGAATCAGCTTCTACACCGTATGAATGTATGCGGCCTTATTAGCAGCTTTCCTAAAAAGTATCTTTGGGGGGCAAAACTGCCAAAGCAGTGAGGCTTGTGTGACTTTATAATTTCCTTTTAACATAATTTGTGGCTGTTTGCTGCTTATTTTAATAAACTACTTGCCCATGCTAGCAGGGTGGGTTTGTTGCAGAATATGACGCCAAGTAGAGAAGAGGAGAAGGCAGAATACATTTTCAAATCAATGGACATATATATGCGTGGATATGTTTAGAGACTGATGTTTGAATGGAAAATATGAATATAAGAAACGTTATTTTCATTAACATTTGCTTGAGAAAAAGGAGCATTTTCTGATGAGATTCGAGGTTTGAAATAACCCCTAATTTATTTCACTGAGAAATTTCCTTCGCATTCTTTTTCCCAGTGCAATTAATGAAAAGTTAGTGATCTGGCATGGTTTTCAGAACAAATGGGTGTTCATCTGGGACTATAAAATCTCAGACAAAGGTAGCCCATGAAAGCATTAAATCATCAAATTGCACAGTGGTGGTGGGGATTGCTCAGCTGGACAGATTGATGAAAATGCCAAACAAAATTGCCTATCCAAGGCCAGTAGGCATCGCTAGTAGGTTTTCACTTATTCCAGTGCAAAAAGGAAGTGATATGTAACTGTATTGCAGGTCAGTTTGAGGTGAGTGTCAGCCCAGAAATAGTTACACTGAGGGACATTCAGTCTCATATTTTGGACCTTCAGGAGATGCCACTTTACTTGAACTTGCAGTTTTTCTGAATTTTCTGCTGTAAGTTAGTCATGGCACACATACTCACTAAATGGAGGTATCCAGAATTTGGTAGATGTTCTGCAATTTGTTGAGTTTCGCTCGTATTTGAACCCTTTTCTGTTCTCTGTGGCTTGGTGCAGTGCCCATCAGTGTTCATGGAAAACTCCAGTTGAACCGGATGAGTTTTGCAGATACAGTTCTTTAATATGACAAGTTTCTACCATTCATGCTATAAAGAATGGAAAGTGCTAAACAAACTGCAGGAGGTGGGTGACCTTGTCTGTGCCAGGTCCCCGGGTTCTGCCTTAGGATATTGAAAGGCAAGATAGAAGAGAAAAGCCCAATTCCTTGCAATGGCTGAATTCTGACCTGAACCAGCTCTTAGGCTCACGTAGGCTTTTGAAAACCTGACATTTTTCTCTATGAATCACACACAGAATTTGCATCTTATGTCACACACACACCGAATAGTGGAAAGAATATGACTCAGTTGTATTCTTTTTATGAATTGAACTCTAAGAAAACATATTTTGCATTGTTTTGTTGAGAAGTCTCTGTTCTCCTTTTTATCTTCTTCAACACCCACCCTCTCAGAGGCGCACACACTTGCTACCCCTTGCCATACCACACACTCCCACCTCTCCTTTGCTCTGACCCTGCTACTGGAAGTTGTTTACTGCTACCTATTCCCTTCAGTGACAAGTCACTGCTGTTACTACTATATAGTTATTATTATTTTTGTGCCAGTCACTCATCTGGACAGGAAAGCTTTAAGAACCTTAATTACTTTGTGGCCAGACATGGAGCTATATTTCCAAAAGTAGCTTTTCTTTTTTGGATCAAGTTCATTTCCTACAGTGTCTGGTTTTATGAGTTTGCTGAAAGCTTTCAGGTTCTCAAGCCTCCCCCCTAGTTTCTTCTCAGACACGCACACACAAAAATAAATACATAGAAAGAGTTGAAAATCTAGAACAATTAACTTGTTTTCACCTCTTGTCAATCACCTACATAGAGTCATCTGCAGTTTCTCTAAAATGATCTTTGTGATTATTGTACGTTATGGTTCAGACCCTTCCAGCTGAAATATGTTCTATAGAAAATATCACTGTTATTCTTGAAATGTAATTTCTGACAGTCACACCAACTATGTTAATTCTTATATTTTTAAGAGAAGTGCAGCAGAACTGGCAGAGAGATAGTGAGTAATTCCCTTGAAGCTATGTCCCCACTGATTTGATTTTTTTCTTGACAGCTTATCCATCATGCTATATGCTTATTTAGACAAATAAAT
The DNA here is from genome assembly GCA_033459285.1 of Clamator glandarius. Classification (NCBI taxonomy): domain Eukaryota; kingdom Metazoa; phylum Chordata; class Aves; order Cuculiformes; family Cuculidae; genus Clamator; species Clamator glandarius. The sequence continues at coordinate 3,686,618 of JAUNZM010000055.1, read as the reverse complement.
AAGAGGACTGTTATCTGCCAGCCTGGCCTGAGGGCTTTTAGCAACACCAGAAAGTCTGACGGCTTTCCTTTCAACATTCAACAAGACGATTAGGGAATCGCATTATGGTAAACGCGGATTCTATGTGCTTGAGTGGGAAAAGAAGAGCTCATCTGAAACTTGTGAATCCATGAGAAATCCAGTGTTGATTGCACAGTAACTTACTTCTGACCTGGAACTAAAAGAAAGACCCTCTGAGCAGGGATCAGAGAGGTGGCTTAAGAAAAACGTGGCCCTAATTCTGTGTGGTGAACAGAACAGTTCTGGGATTTATTGCTAGCACAGAGAGATGTATTTTGATAAAACATTACACTCTGAAGAGAACAGATTTGGGTCAACTGAAACACTTTGTGAATTTGTGTTCAGTTTAACAAGTTGTTCCATTCTTAAAATTTAAGCAAGTAAAAATGTTCCCTTTCAACATTTGTACATGAAATAGTACACCTTGCAGAAAAGCACCTGGTTTTACTTTTTAAATGCTTACATGTGAAATGAAACCTTTTACTTCAAACTAAGTGACATATTTTACTCATCTGAAATGATTCGTTTCATGTAGTTAAAAGGAGGGGGGGGGAGGAGACATTTCCTTTTTAATCTGCCCTAAAATGTTTTTTTCCAGAATTTTTCAATACGGTTTTGCAAATAACCCCTTCCTGTTCACGAGAAACCCTTTAGAGCTTCTGTCATTCCTCCACCTGGTCTCCACCTGCTCTCCAAGGGAAATAATCTCTCTCTCTCTTTCAGTGAGAATAAACCAGCTCTTCACTACTCCTAGCTGCTGGTAACTTGGGGGCAGAATGAAGGCTGAAATGAACCTGCTTAGTCTTATGCTGTTCAGTTAATCAACTTACAGTCTGATCACGGACAGGCTTGGATCTTCTCAAGGTCAGGTAAGCTGAGAGTGAACTTACAAGCATAAATTGGCTCTGTCCTGAAGCTGGATTTTTAGAAGTCAGGCAGATAAATTCATGCAGCACTGTATGTCGGTTTGCAATGTGAAATTCTGGAGAAATTGACATGACATAATTAATATGAAAGTCTCATAAATGTTTGCGTCTAGCTCTTTTGGTCCCTATTGTGTGCAAGCAACTCCCTTGTATGTGCAAAGAAGGCCCTTGTATACTGTCCCAATTTTCTGCAAAATCTAGATGTTCCTGCACAATCTGCCCCGGAGGTTTTCATAATCTGGGATAGTGGGATAACTGTGAATTAGGCAGAAAATCAGCACTGAGACGCAGCTCTACTATCTGTGTGAAACTGAATCTTCACCCAGGCCACCATAAAAAATTCCTTATTGAAACAAAGCATGGAGCTGCGTCTATTTTCGTATGGGTGTCTGGAGAAGACCTGATGTCATCTGACCTGATGAAACATTGCCACCAACTTCATAAAGCTATGATAAACAGTAACTTTCCAAAGATGGCTTCAGTTTTTCACTGAATTGGGTTGGAAAGCTAGAAGATCCTGCTTATAGAAGAGAATAGTATCATCAAAATGAAGACTTCCCCAAGTTCAAAGACACTAAGGAGTAACAAATTGTATCTTCTCTTAGCTTTGTAAATAAATTCATTTCATTAGGGAAAGTTTAAAGTGACAGCTTTTAAAAATCACATTTCATTCTTTGCCTGTTCTCTTTTTCAACAAACAATCACACCCCAATTAACTAACTGTACTGCCTACAATAAAGAATAATGATCCTCCACTGGCCCCCACCTCCATTAGCAGCTTCAAAATCCCACCAGAATCCCAATTAACACATTGATTTGCTTAAAAGAAAAATAGTGATCTTTGGCTGTCCATTCCACCAGCTGTGTGTTCCATCACCCAGTCTCCAGCAAGTCCATTGATTTCCTTAAAATACAAACAGCCAATGTACATTAATTCCCCTCCCCTAACTGCAGGGTCCCACTCTGATTTTTCTTTTTGCCAGAGTTCACTGGGATATTTTATCCAAGGAGCTTAAAGACTAACGTGCTGTGTTTATCTCCTGCTGACCCATCGGTTCATCAAACTGATTTCAACTGACTGCTAGTGTGGGACTGAGGGAAAATGCTCAGTGAGGATGTTAGCTGCACGCTGCCAGTTCCAACTTGGTGAAGCATCCAGCTAAACCGGGTAAAGAAAAGGGTCATGAAAGCCTGTATGTTAAGGTTGTGTCCTCTACAATCACACTCTGATAATTAGACTTTGTAATGAGGGAACCCTCATTATCGGAAGCTACACAAGGAGTCTGCAAATGTTATTCTTGAGGCTGGCTGGAGGTCAGGAGGGAGCACATCCACAATGCTGTCTTGCCCTGAGGCCCAGCAGAAGAGTGGTAGTTCTCGTGTGCCCAAGGGGGACTTCGCTTAGGGATTCCTTGTGAGAGAAAACAGCACAAGTTTGATGTCCAAGAAGTTTCCCGTTTGAGAGTACTCATCATGCTGTGCAATACACTGGTGATAGAGGTCGTAAATAATTGGGAATGAGTGACCCACTTCCGATAACAGAACAACCTGCCTGTAAGCTTTTTCAAATATTTGCCTTCTTCCTGGGCTGCACCATGTTAGAAACCTCTTCAGGACATGCATGAAACAATAACGTGGACGGCTTCTTCTGCCGGCCACCTCCATACCTGTTTTTCACAGGCAGGCTACAGCGACTGAAGCTTGCGCTCCGGTTGCTAACGCCAATACCCACAAGACTCCTGTAGTAAAAAGTGCAATAAAAAACACTGGGAAATAATAACCAAGTGATAAAATTACAAGTAGGAACACATAAAAAAAAATCACATGCTCTGCAGGAACAATGATAAAAGCCTGCCTCTCAACCTGTCTAATCTCACAAGCAAACCACACCCCTGGGTATTGCCAACCAGCTGAAAGCAAGAGTAGGAGCAGAGTAAATGAAACCACATAAATGTGTGATGTGTAGCGACCATTCTGAATACATATCATAGTGTTTTATTGCATATACAAGATTTCTTAGTAAGGTTTCCTCCTTGGCCAGATTTGAGAACCAGAAGTTGATGGGACATATACAGGCATCTCAGGGTATCCCACAAAATAGGCTCGACATACTATAGAGTTATTACTGATAGGTGCATTGTGACAGGTTACTTGTGCAAGAGACTGTGTTGCTTCTCTTAGGGAGCATTAGGCTGTAGCTTTCTGACGTACCCTTCAGGAGACAGCTGCTGTGAAAGGGGCAGAACAGAAAGCGTAGCAAGGGCCTGCTTAATAGGTACAAGGAATAAATAAAATAGCAATGGATACAAAGTACATCCAATGGGTTTTATGGAAAAATACTTTTTCCTCTTGCTTTTCTTGCTGACTGCCCAGTCAGAAATTAAGATCTGTGTTAATTTTCAGTCAGAGTTGAGTCAGTCTTAACATCTTCCTTTACATGTCCTGTATTAGTACAGCAGGTTAAGGCATGAACCATCCAGTAGTGATACCTTACTCAATGAAGTCAACAAAATGTTGGCTAGTGTCTTAGACAAAGTTTCACTAACCTCGTGCTCCAGTCTTCCTGAATGCTCATTTCTTTCCCTACCAGGTGATTCGAATGTTCACCTTCGGTTTTCATGGAGGGAATACATTGGGGCAGGCCAGATCATGTTTATTGGTATCAAAATCAATAGCATCAACTTTACTGGCTCTGTGGTGGTTTTTTCCCCTTTCCTGGCATTTACTGGACTTTAAAGGAAAACAGAGAAAAAGTTCATATAAAACCTGGCTGTATTCATCTTTTCAATTAGCGAGACCATTCTACATACTGGATAAGATTAACATGCTGCAACTTGAAAATCTATGCAGCTTTTAGATTCACTACTGGGTGCCAGCATACTACTAGAGATTTGGAGATAACGACAGGGCATTAGGCGGTCTCTAAATCACAGCAATTATTTTCAATGAGAATAAAATGAAGATAAAGCTGAAAATAGCATAGCACTTTCAAAAGAGTGATTACAGGGCCTAACACCTGGGCAACGAGGTGTATGTATTTTAGCAATATGCAAACTGAATGCAAAGCAAAGCCTTGCATTTGTCATCAAGCCAAGCCCAAAACCAAGCACCCATGGCCTGCACATTCTAAGGGATTAGTGGGAAGAGTATGATCCTAACCACACCGAACCAAAAGCAGTGGGTTTCTGCTTGATGGATGAGAGTACAGCTTCTGCTTTCAGCATTCGTCTGTATATTGTCATCTAAAGCCTAGTTATTCATCAAAGTGCCAACTCCAGTTACGAAAGCCCAGCCTACCTCAGAGTTTGCCAGCCTTCCTTGATCCATCTCCATTTCCTTCTCTCTCCTTTTCCCCCTCTTTAACACTAGAAAATTATTGCCAAGCGATTAGCATTTGCAGTAAGAAAATGATTGGGTTAAACAATTCAAGTTTTAATTCTGTTCCAAAACATGCAATCGTTTGTAGAGCTTAAAGAGAATTGCAAACACTAATTGAGTCTGACAGTGTGCGTGTGATGGCAGATAGGGAATATTAAGGCCATTTCACTGGTAGGTAAACAAAAATAGGTAAAAGTAATATCATTTCCCTGAACTCACAGAGAAAATGCGTTATGGGGGTGAGATGAAAACTCAACATTTCTGGCTGTCCTATATCACGTCCATGAAACGCTCTCGATGAAATCCCAATCTCTAGTTATTAATTTCTATACTCTGAAGACTTGGGGTCTTGTTTTCAAAATAACATCTGCTAAAATACACAGGCTAATGGATACATCTGCATTCTCAAGGAATAATGTCGCTCCACATTCATATTTCCACATGCAAATCTTGAATTAGTCTTCTAACAAGTTCATTATGTGAACGGTGTCTAATTTGCACATGCTGTTTTGGCAACTGTTTGTGCAATTTTCAACACGGAGACCTGCGTGTCTGCCCTTTGGAAACTGAAGCTCTTTAGAAACCCTTTATGTAAAATTCCCCATTTTTCTTTCATTGAATTAAGCTGATCTGAGAACTGTGAGCTTTTTTTATTATTATTATTTAAAGGGAACCAATAGTCAATATTATAAACGACACATTTAAAAATGAGTTAAGAGTATGATTGACTTTGAAAGTCTTCTAGTTTTTAAAGAGGTTTATTCTGATTAACTGACCTGAATGTTAACAGAACTGGAGTTTTAATTTGTATTCAGACTGTAAGAATATCATCCACTCAGATGAAACAGTGTTGTTTAATTAGGTCTAGTAGTTAGCTCAGAAGAAAGTAAATGTGCTGCTAGAGGTTTGGAAGACTGCTAAAGGCTCCTGGGGTTTGCAGGAGTTTGGAGAAGCTTAAAAATAAGAAGTCAGTAGTTTTAGGAACTGGAAATGAGTGCTTAGAAGGTATCAGAAAGGTTCTGCAAAGTCTGTAGTCAGCGTCTTTTAATTTTATGCTTTCCATTAGCATAATAACCTTAGAAAGGTTTAAAATTTTGCAGTCCAATAAATAAAGTAAATCATATACATTTAAGGTCCAATTTTTGCGATTTCAAAGAAAGCCCTGAAATATGATGATAAATGTGATTTCTACGGTATCTTTCACAGGATTCTTTGTGTTTCATTTATGATGTGAATGAGCTGTGAAAATTAGAAATACTGTATACGCCACAGATAGCAGCCATTAATAGCAATAGAAGGATATTATCTTCACAATTATAGTTTAAGTCTTTGCAGTTTTCTCTGTAATTGATAAAATAAATTATACCTATTCTTTCAAATTAACATACCTACATAGTTTAATACATTGTCGAGATTCTGCTTCCAGTTTGGTTTTTTTTTAATTTATTGTTATTTTGGGGCTTTTTTTTTAATTGAAAAAAAGCACTGGAAATTACAGAGTGATTTTTTTACAAAATTACAAGGCAAGCACAAAGAAATACAGAGTTGGCAAAATGAGATAGAAAAAGGGAACTATTCTTTAAAGTTACAAATGTGAAAATTGATTCAAGAACACTAGCTGTTTTCAATTTCTTATTACGACGTATTTTAAGGACACCCATATTCTTACAAACTGGGGTTTATGTTCTGATATGAAAATATAATTAACGCTTAAATTGACATTTTACGTTGTGCGAGTGAATTTTTTTTCTGTTCTTAAAAGTGAGCATTTTGTAAAAACCATGGTGGCAGTCAAACATCTAAACATCTAAAATCGGGGTGTGCTCCTTCACGTGTCCCTGGCGTGAGTGACACATTTGGTTTGCCGGAGCAGCTCGGTTTGGACCTGCCTGAAGGGGTTTGTTGGCTGGAGCTGGCTGGGAGCTCCGGGGGCTGCCACAGAAAGGGTTTGCGTGTCACCCTGCGGCAAGTCATCTGCAGAGGCTTTTTAAGCACCGGCATAAGGTGCTTTGGGGACGAGGCTGGAGAGTGGTTGTGAGCAGACTGACATTTTTTGCATGTTTAGTTTGCGTGGCCTTCCAAATACACTGCAAGGAGAACAAGTACTTTGATAGTGCCTTTTGAGCATCTGGTTTTCCGTTGGACTTTCCCTGTCACATCAGAAGGCTATTTGGAAATAGTCAAATTCCCAGCCCTTTGTTCATGCATATTGCCTGTGGTTTCCTTTAATGACTGACTTATAGGAAAGCCTGTGCTGCAGGAGATATTTGTGAGACCCAAGGCTCTTTCTCAAACTGCCTGGAGTAAATGGAAAGACTCCCTGTAGCAAAGCAGCACAAAACCCCCTCCAAGCACCTGTCACTGCAGGAATATTGAGGAGCTCAGCTAGGTGAAGCCACAAGGAAGATGCTTCTCTGTAATCCACACAGCAAATGCCTTGCTCAGCCATACCTGAATTCTGTATATAGAGTGTGTGCAGGGAGGGCAGGGGCTTCAGCACGTCATTTGTAATTTTCCAAAGACAACGCTAAATGCCTCTTTAACAGCTAGAAAGATCTGGAAGAGAAAAGATTTTCTTGCTGTTGCTTGGAAAGATAACCATAGACTCACAGAATATGGATTGCATTGTCATTACATTCTAACATTGAAAGCTTCATTGTCAAAATTCATAAACACAGTGTTAAAACAAATTACACAGTGGGGCTTTTTGGATTCAATTGTGTGTGATAGTACAGTAGCTTTATCTTAATATCTCTGCTTAGGTAGTAGTGAAATGATGCACTGTTTCCATCAAAGTAGCAAACAAACCCACATTTTGCTCAATGGAGCAAAGAAAGAAATCAGAAGTCACTGTTCTGGTGCACCAAATTTCTACTAGCTCAATACAGATGACAAACCTTAGGTTTCAATTGAGAAGCATGGTCAAGGTGACCAAGGAATGAGCGCATCCCATACATTCAGAACAATGAAATTAACTGATAAATCTTCACACACTGTGCACTGCACTGGAATAGTGCTTGGCCATGGTCTTCATTTCCATATGTTTCCAAGGCTGCTGCTAAATCCCTCCCTTCTTTGCCATCTCATGACAATACTCTGGTCAATGTTTATAAGATATTCTGGCCTCACTGCACTGGAAAGTCACTACAATGAGTAGGTAGCTCGTACCATGAGAAAAGTGCAGCTAAGTGCTGAGCTGTGGAAACACTGGGCAAAGATACCAGAAATATTTCCCTCAGGATACACAGGGCATCGTTACTCCTCTGGGAAGCTGAGGAGTTCTAACATGGGACTGTTGTTTCTTTGCGTGCAACGTCTCAAACACAGACACTTTTTCAACAAAAGCAGGAGACCTACAAGGATGACATTCCACTCCTTAGCTTTGTATTGGTCCATGTTCAGAGAAAAAATCACCACTCTCCTTGCCTGTATTGACCAGCAGCATAAGAGGAGGCAGCGATACGTTGGCCAGGAGCCCAAAATAGTAGGTCCAGTTTGGGAAACTTTCAAAAAATAGAGACAAAATCCCAGGGAAGGGATCTGAAATTCAGATACTGTGACTAAGAAGAAAAGATTGAAAGAAATGGACTAGTTTTGTCTGGGGAGAAGAGATTAAGGAAGGGCATGATAACAGGCTAATACTATGTTGAAGGTTGATTTAAAGAGGGTGATGGTAAGTTATTTCCCTTCTCGACTGGAGGCAGGACATCAGCTTAAGAGGAAATCAGCTTAATTTGCAGGAAAAAAAAATTGAGATTGGATATTAGGAAAAGCTTCCTGCTTATTAGGAAAGTTAGGTACTGGAACAAACTCTATAGGTCAGTTTTAGATCTCATTCTCTGAAAGGTTTTTATGAGTGTTACAGAGACAAAGAAGACAGTAGGACACCAGGGGCAGAAGTAACTTAGACTGTACAGCACAAGGAGAGGATGTGCAAAGTTTTCTCAAGTCCATCTTTGGACTCCCCTTATCAGAAGTAGAGATAGTTTGGTGTAGGGAAGGTACATGTAGCTATTCAAACACACCACTAACCTCACCTAGTTTCATTGAAACTTATTTTATTCAAGACAAAAAAGGGAGGATAGAGAAAAAGTTCCGTTTCTGGAATGAACAATTTCAACTTAGTAAATCATATGTTTTCCTATGACTTTTCAAAAGTCTGCATCAAAACATACATATTGGTTTTATTTGAAATAAAATTTAAAAAAAAAAAACTGAGCTGAAATTATATTTACCTATAGTTTCCAGGGAATTGCAGGATTTTAGATTCTTATTCTTGTTTGGAAAAAAAGCAAACCTCAGAAGTGCTAAGTCGTTTGTATTTTGGAACGGCTCCGCTCTCCACAGCCCTTGTGTGATCTTTGGCCTCTGGCAACTGGCTGGGCTCCTCAGGGTACCCAAGGGAAGTACGAGAAACTGAACTGCTCAGAGCTTCCAGAGATTTGTGGGAGGAATTGGGCATCCTATGCTGCTGCCTTGGCCTCAGCATCTCCCACACCTGCATCTCCAGGGGGCCTGCGAGCATCTTCTGCAGCTCCCATATCGTCTCCTCTGGTTTGACAAAAGCTTTAACAGTCCCTGTAGGTTTTGCAAGACTATTTCATTTAGGGGGAAGTAAGAGAAAGGGATGAGAATTTCAGAGGATTCTGTGCCTGAATCATGGCTAAAGTTCAAACAAACCACTTGGTGCCCTGGAATGGCCAGGCAGCTTCAGGGTCTGCAGCTGCAGCCGCATTCCTTCAAGTCCTGCAGCGTGAGACCTTGGTGAGCAAAAGGTGATGTGTTCCTGAGCTGACTGACATTATGGTGGTTTAAGCAGATTCCTCCAGAGCAAGCCCAGACTGGAGAGGTTCATTTAAAACATCATCAGCCATCTCCTCATGAAGTAGTCAGCTAAAGAAATAAGACCGGGCAGATGAAAACCTGGAAAGGTAATAGAAGCTGGGGGAATGGAAGTTGGTGCCTGAAACAATTAAGAGTTCAGAGGTGAGTCAGAGAAAAAACAACTGCTTTTTATTAAAAATTCATTTCAATTTCATGGGCAGGCTGGAGAAGTAATTCCAGCACGGTCTGACTTCAGAGAAATGCCTCCCAGATAGCAGGATATGGAATAGCTAAACAGAACTGAAAAGACTCAAGACAGAAGTATTATCATCAGAGCAAACTTGTACCAGCTAGACGTGCCCAGGCTGACGAATATTAGAGAACTGAAGTGAAATGTCCTTGGTGCAGGGAAATTTACACTCCTCTGCAAAAACTCCTCTCACCAAACTCTCCAAAATCATATCAAGACTAATATCTCTGGAACCAATGATGCACCAGGTTTGAAGCATTACATCACCGGCACTTGCCTTCATTGGCTGGTCCTACCCTGAGGACAAGACATTCCTTCTTGCACCTTTTCAGAGCTGCTGCTTCTCAGGAATTAACTCTTTGAAGGATGTCACCTAGGGACAAGTCTAAATTTTTGACTGATACATATATACACATATTTAATACAAGAGGTTTTGTTAGCCACAGCTTGAAACTCCAAAGGAACAGCCACGTCTCATCAGTTTGGATTATTTCTCAGCCTTCACTGCAGCAAAATGAACTGTATATTTTCTGTCCTTTAGGAACAAAAATCAAGATGTCAGTGATATTATAAAAAGCGGAACAGTCTGAATTGAGAATCCTATGCAACCTCAGTAAATAAGGAATTTATAAGGAAAAGAGAAGGGCTGCTGCTGCTGCAGTATAACAAAAATTTCCTCTAACTGGTTAATTAGATTAATTGGCTGCACTGCAAAAAAAAAGATGCTGCAGATGCAGGTTAGCTCTGTCTTGCTTGAATTTATAGTGCTCTAATTCAGGTTGCATCCAAAAATAGCTGATAGATTTTGATAGTGTTGCAGGAGTGGAGTACATCTGTGTGTGCATGTATTTTATTCTTTTACTTTTCCAAATTTCCAGTTTGCCTAGTAAGTGTGAGAAGTCAGTTTCATAAGAATACTGCCTGAAATCAGCTGATGAAACCCATTGCATTCTAAGTGATTTCGTTATGTAACTTTTTGAAACCAAAAACAAAAAAAAAAGAAAAAGAAAAGAAAACCCACAGGGGAAAAAAAAAAAAACAAAACAAAAACCACGCAGAAAGATGCAAGGAAGTTGGAAGTTTCTGGAAGATCATTTCTCGCCTAACTTTTCTTTTTTTTTTTTTTTTTTTTTCCTGAAGAAATGTTGTTCCAGGGAGTGTCTGACTAGTTCTGCAGCTTGGCAAAAAAGCCAGACGTTACCTCATAGCTGCGGCCAGACAGCCCATTTCTATGCCAGGCAACCACTGCAGAAGCACACAGCACAGGGCCCTGCTTGATTAGCACTTCTGCTGTTTCAAGAGTCCTGGAGTGTTTTGTTCAAGGTGGGCTGCTGAGTGGGGACTCGGTGTGCTTTTGTGCAAATGAGCTTGCAGGCAGGGGGAGGCATGTGGGGTGCGGGGTGGGGGGAATTGGGGGAAGGGAGATAAAGGGACACAATAGGGGAGGTCTGCATTAATATTCCGCATTCATGTTATCTTTGGGAAACAGGATCTGTTTGATCTGACCTGGTCAAAAAAAAAAATAATAGAAACAGCCCACGAAGCACCACATCCTAAAGGTCAGAGTAAAAGAAAGAGATGGGGAAACAAAGAGCTGTAATGACAGAGCAGGTCAAACTGAATTAAATGTTTAATTGTCTCCCCTGTGCCTCATCAAATAGCTTTCTTTAAAGCGAGAAGGATCTTTTCTTCCAGCAAAAAAATTACCAATTCGTCAGTGAGTTGGAAGGTGACGAGTGTTTGTAAACATTACAGTCAATGTAATTTTCTCATCCTCTCCCTCATTGTTGATTTACCTTATTTAATTGTGTCATTTACCTAATAAAGCTGTGGCTATATGCCCTATACCATAAATGCTGGGGTCCCCGTACAGAATTACAGCTGCCCAGTGTAACCCTGATGTGCTTTTTAGCAAACTGTACCCCTTGCACAAGAGAAGGGCAAATAGCAGGGCACAGAGTGGGCAGAGATGCTCAGCCTTGCGCCACTGCACCTCCTCCTGGCAGTGTCCTGGGGTGACTCCTTCCAGTGGCTGAGAAGTGGTTCAGTGCTCTGGAATGGAGACAGGCTCTGCAGTGGGCTGGGAATGTAGCTGGTGTGACCGCCTAACAGCCCACGTTCACGTACTCGTGTCCCATGTAGCTGTGGGGATGCTGTAGGGCACTGGATCTTTGTGGCCCATCCTAGTGTACTGCCTCTGTTCTCGTAAACGATGGTAGAAATTTCTGTTTCGACAGGCAAACCCACATTTTAATAATTTTATTTTTTTATTGGGTGACAACTACTAATAAACTCACCCTACTGTCTGAGGGTACTTCATGTCAGCAAACACATGGGTTTGGATTATCTTTAGTGGCCAATTTTCCAGATGGGAAAAGTTATAGATAAATAGGTAAAATTAATTGTGTTTGATCACACATAAAATCAGTGGTAGGATCAAACTCTGAACACCTCTTGACACTTTTATATTTGACCTGTGATGCAAGATGTTTGCCCATGGGAGGCATGAATCAGTCCTTGTTCAGGACAACTTCTCAAACTCCTTCCAAGCCTTTATTTTGAGTTTTTTTGGCTTACAAAGAAAAGCAGATTCCTAGATTTTTAGGAAGTTGGAAGAGGAGTGAGAGGGACTAAAATGTTCTGCTAATTGACTTAGGGTAAAAGTGGGATCCATCTGACTCGGTTAGGACCGAGTCCAACTACTGTATTATAACAAAACGTGTCAACACCAGGGATGGAGAAACCACAATGGGAGCTTTTCCAAGATGTATAGGAAGAGATGTGCACAGGATCTTCCCAGTGGAACGCAAGTGGGCCAAGAGACTGGTAGTTCCAGTCCTCTCTCCAGCTACAGCTCTGGAGCACAGCTTGCTCCAGCCAAGTCCTTCTGCTCAGGATGTCACAGAGATCTGCTGGAGGCATGTGTCTAGAAGTATAATACAGGTTGTGTGCTTGCTAGAAACATCACAAGCTCATTGGGGCCAGAAGAGAAGGAGCTGGAGATCCTGCCCCTAGCAGAAGTTCTGTTGTCACACAGCTAGATGTGCGGCTTTTGGGCTTTGGGTCCGTGGTGCATGTGTGGCCAGCCTGACGGGCTCAGGTGTGGCCCAGTTTGCCAAACCAGTACTGATTATAGCCAGGACACTGGAAAAGCCCATGAGACAGAGGAGGACAGGGAACACTGGCTGCATTTGGTCTTCTCAGGGATTTCCCAGAGCTGTATGTTACGGTCTGTCTGATTGTAGCCTGGCTCAAAACCATTTGGCTTCTTGGCTGGATGCATGTAGCGTAGTTTGTGGGTATAGGTGTCTGTATTAGTAGTAATCATAGCATTAACAGAGCTTTCCTATGGTGCAGAATACAGCTGATTCCCTGGTTTCCAGGGAGCCCTGTGGGCCTACATGGAAGCTCCAGTTACAGAGCTGCAAAAGAGGAAAGGAAGGCAATTTCTTATCTCTTCCTTTTTGGAAATATAAAGTTGAATCACTGAGCAGGGTGGACTGCTGGGGGCTGTGAATTCTGCTGGCTGTGTCTCTCTGCATCCCTCCCAAACTCTTCTCTAGATCCATTAATACAAATACATTTAAATCCCATTTTACTATCACCATAGGACCAAATAATTTTGGGGCCAAATTTATGTTTTAGCATCGTTAAACTTAGCTTAGAGTAAATTTCCTCAAAGTTTGACACGGCGCTTAAAAATACACGAGTAACCCTTGGCAGAAGGGAGTGAAGCCTAAGCCACTCCTACCTCCTTTGACTTTGTTTCCCCCAGAATGAGGGGATTTACTCTATCTTACAGTTTCTCATATCAATATAGCATAAGAACGTGGGCATCCCAACTTCCAGGGATGTTCTGAGCATCATTTGGGAAGCTCGGGACCTTGATTTGTTCATTAACTTATTTGGCTACTTTAGAAAATCTTGCCTGGGACACTGTTTGTGGAGCTCTGAGCAGGCTAAATGCAGGAGGGCATTTTCCAGCTCATGCTGAGTCCGTGCAGCAGCATCTTTGCACAGATTTTGTACAGGAGATGAGAAGGCGGTCACATCTCTCCGTGGGGCACATGTGAGTGACCGCTGATGTGGTTGGGGTATGGGAACGGAAAGCCCACGGCTTTGCTCAAACCCATTTTTGCCCCCATGGGACTACAAGTACTTGAAACAGCTGCAGAGACGTGTCTGGGCAGAAGAACCACGTAAGCTACTGGTCACTATCCCTCTGCAGCAGAAACATGTGCTAAGAAAATGCAGCTGGAGGAATTTAAGGCATTGGAGGTCAAGATAATGCAGTGAAAACCTCAAGGACCCTTTCAAGCCCAAGCACTAGGTTCATCTTATCAGCCTACACCACAACACAGATGGAAGGATGGTTCATACAGTGGTAGTGGGTTCATACTAGTTCAATACGTCTGTGGAATACAGTCAAGAAATACATTAGAAAGTAGAAATTCTTGACTCTAACCAGATCCTCCCTGCCAGACAAATTGGAAGCAGTTGGTGAAGTGGAGACTTGCAGTGGACGGACAGAAATAAGAATCAGCCCTGCTCACCCTGATCGGGAACGGCAAAGCCACCAGTCCCAGACGCGGTCAGGAAGAGGTTATGTTTTTACAGGGAATGAAAGGAGGAGGATGCTTATTGTGTCTCAGTGTGGATACTAGGAGCTCAGCTGTATGTGTAGGCAGTGCCCACTGGGAAATAGGTATGGATGGAGCTGCAGTTGACTTAGAAGATAACAGAGGTATTAACATTAAAGAGTAGAGATTGTTTAGATTGTTTGGGGAGGAAAAGAAGAGAATGAGAGAAGAGAGAGCTATTTGAGAAGGAAAAGGATTTATTAGTCTTTGAAAGTGGGGATCTGAGAGAGGCTGGAATGGGGTTGCTATGTCATTATGGGCTGCAGTTGGAGATGTTTCAGAGAGCAAACTAGTAATAGAAATATTTTATAGGCCACCTGACCAGAAAGAACAACTGGAGTGTGAAATGACTGTGCAAATAAAACAGGCATGTAAAAAGGAGAGAGTGGTAGGAACTGAAGATTTTAACTACCCAGGCATAGACTGGAATACATTAAGGGAAGGAAAATAAGGCTGGAGGTATGTTTGCAGATCAGACGCAGGCCTGCTTTCTAATTCAGTCTGTGCATCAACTGCACAGCTTGGATATTACAAAGGGAGTGCATGAGGACATGCACAATAGGGGAGAGCCCTGGGGAGGCAGCTTTGACAAGCTCCAAGGGAAAAAAGATTTTAAAGGTGGATTATGAAGCAAAAGATAAAGAATGAAATAGTGATTTTGGTCTGAGTGGTCTTAGAGCTTGTATTTCAAATATTTGGGTTTTATTGGGCTCACAGTTCCACTGACGCGATTGGTGGTGTGTCTGCAAGTGTTAAATCATGACCCCCTAATGAATTAAATCCTGTAATAACCCAGCTTTACTCCAGGTGAAACTCTGTCTGCCATTCGTTAGGACTGGGAAAACAGGGCCTCTAATGAAATCCTGGCCCCGCTGACACTAATGCCAAAAGTCAGATTTGATTTAACAAGGCCAAGATTTCATGCCTGGTGCTCATAATCTCATTGGGCAAGAGGATGATTAGGGGAAGTGGGAGTACAAAGCTGGTTTGAGGAGCTAGGGAGACTTCCCACTGGGAAGAAGATCTGGGGTTTCATCACCTGCCATAGCACCTCTTAAAGAGTCATCAGAGAGTGAGAGACTCGCCATTAAAGGTAATGATTACACATAACTAAGAGCAAAGCTCGAGACCATTAATGTCTGCACATTTGAAAAGCAAACTGAGAGGATTTGGCAAAGGTTCATTCACCAAAAATGGCTTGGGTGGCACTTTTCCAGGTCCCGGGCTGGGTACTCCCGGAGATGCAACCATCTCTCCGTGGAAAGACGAACACTGAGTCTGGAGTCAGCTGGTGCCGTGGTTGGTGCTCACAGGCTGCGTGGCTGATGGGTTTCACTCCTTCCTAGGAAACTTCAGTTACTTTGTGGGGACAGAGGTGCCTCCAAATCTTCAATACTGCAGCCCATGCGACCTGCTTGTGTTTATAAATGTAGAATTAACTGTTGAACTGCTCTTAATGTGCCTGAAGTTTATTTGTTTTCCTATAATCTTGGAGATTCCTGCCTTGCTTATTCTTTTTGCTGGCTGATTCAAAGGTGCAATTGCCAGCTATGTATGAAACATGGCTGATTATTCTTTTTTAATCAGGGGAAAAATTGATCTCTTCTAGGCAGGGTCCTGTGTGTGTAAATGTAAAAATGGACAAAGGATAGCTATTTTTTGAGCACTGTAGCTGTCACAAATCATGCACTGTTTTCTTGTAGTCCATATGCTTGACTTCACCTCACATTTCCTATTTAATGAATAAAAAAAGATGCATAGCTTGGTAGGTAAGCTTAAGTGGTTTGAGGAATTTGCAGATGGCTCTGAAATAGCTCCAGGTATGACATACAATAAGATATGAATTTTACTACAATTGTAGAGCTACTGCCAAAGAATAGCCTTCTTGTTTTATTTCTTTGTATTTAAAAAAAAAAAACCAATCACATATAAGTGTGCTTAGGGAAAGTAGAAGGAAGAGGCTGTAAAGAACGTAAAGAAACTCTAGACCTTGGATACCAACAGGTGCCAATGAATCATACCATTACTGGCTGCATGAATCAATAGCAGACTGACTATTAAATAAAGATTCAGCCTTTGTATAAAATATTACCTACTGACTAGTCGGTCTATATTCAGTGAATGTTCCACAGAAGACTCAGACTGAGATCTCAGAAGAGACAGTGCTCTGTGCACAATTATTTAGTAGGAGAAGCGAAATATGAATTTTAAGAGGCTTTACCAAAGAAAAAAAAAGAAAATCTGCTATTATTATAAACATAATTTTTTTAATTGAATGAAAATGAGCACTCCACTAAAATTGTTCTGTGAGAAAGGTAACTGTGTTTGTGTTGCAAATGTTTGCTTAGCAAAATGAAGAGCATTGCAGCAGGGGCCCAAACTTCCAGGGAAGCTGCAGGTCAGGAGTGGTCCGGGGGGAAGGCAGATCCTGGGCTGTGCGCTGGGCAGCTCGGCATGGGGATGCAGCCAAACCCTATCCTGTGCAGACAGGCACTCCCTGTACCCCCAGGCCTCAGTGCAGCTCTGAACAACAGCAATAGTCAGTCCAAAAGCAGCAGTTTGCAAACAATGTGGGTTCCTATTCGCTTACGGCAATGGATGCTGCTACTGTCCAGAGCCAAGGACGCATCCATTGAGGCTACTTCTTGAGGAAATGCTCAATCAAGTACAAATGCCTCCTCCCTCCTTTCCTGCCTCTCCCAAACTTTTCAGTTTGGCAGGCAAAAGTGTCATTGTGCCCTCTGTATGACTGAAAGCAGTGACAATTTGAACAGTTGATAATATTTTTTAGAGGGGAGGAGATGTTCATTAAAACTGAGATTTTTCAAGAAGAGCAAACATGATCTGTGACAATTGTCTTAGTTGCTAATACATTTTTCCACCTCCTTTAATATTTGATGGAGAGTTTTCATCCATTCTCAATAAAAACTACTCATGATATGAATCTTCTAGCAGGCTGTAGTAAAGAGATTTTTAATCCCTGTCTACTCCAAACAACATGCAGGCATCAGATGCTTTCAGTTTGGTTCACTCAGAGTTGTTATGGCTGCTTCTAAGAATCTGGTTGCATTTCTGAAATCTACTCAGAGGATTTTAAGCAGCAGCTGATCTCTTACTTTCTAAAATGTAATTTGTGACAGTGCTTTTGAGATGTTTAAACTTCTTAAAAGGTTCCTGATTGCCAACTCATAGTTGGAGAGAAAGGCATAGTTGGAGGTCTGGCTGGCACAGGGGACGGTGCCGTTGCGTGTGACGTGACCCAGGGTGAGGACTGTGCTCACTGAGACCAAAATCCTCTTTAGCTGCTGCTCTCTGCAAAGCTGTGACAGCTTCTGCTGCAGCAGGAGCTGCTGGGATGCTGCAGTCTGGGAGAGGGCTGGGATTTGCTCCACAAGAGCCAAGCGTTGATCAGCAGCACGGCTCATGCTTAGGATAATTAAACAATAGTAGCAAAATGATTAATACGGTTCTTTTCTAAGGTGTGGAGGAGACTGAAGGCCTGGAGAGGGGCCGCTGAATTTGACTAAATAAACTCTGCCGGATAGGAAGATTTTCAGCAATTATTGGCTCATTTTTTCCTCACCTGCCGCTTTGACTTACTGGCTCAAGACTCTCCTTACACCCACATCACATTTCGCCTTGGGCCATTCTCTTGCCCTTGACAGCTGTCTAGGGCAAAAGGAAATCACCCAACCACAAATGTTTTCTCATAACTTTATAACAAGCGTATCTGAAGAAGTCAAAACCTTGGAGGTTCAGACTCTGCTTTAAAAAGTGAGATAAAATTAGGACCTGAAAACCTCTGTCACCCTGGTCGTATACCCAGTTGGGCTGCCGTGTAGGCAGATTAATAGCAATTAGCAGCTATTTGAAAATGGTTACCTGAATTGCTGAAGTGATAATTAGAAACCGAATCATAGCCACTCAGTGCTGCTGGTTTGTACCTGGTTGGCAGTGCAGATCAGTGGGGAAGCACTGGGATGTGACTGGTGTGGCAGGAGCTCCACAGGGACCGGGTGCCGGCAGTGTTTGGGGACGGGTCAAGAGTGGCAGGGCACGTGGGCACGAGGTTTGTCCTCTGTCAGTGCCAGGTGAGCAGGACAGTCTTGATAGGATGATTAGTATTCAGGCTAAAAACTAAATCATGTTCAGCGATGATATGACTGCTGACTATCTCAGGGCAGAGAAGGGAGAAAGAAAGATGCCTTCAAGTCTGCTGGCCCTTGGGAACTGTGCCACCAGGTGCAGAGCCATGGTCACATCTTGCCATGGAAGCTGATCTTCCTTGTGGAAGCTGCTTGGTTGTCTTTGTTGTGCACTTGAGCTGGCTTCACTGGTGGCTGTGAATGTGTTTGTTTTAGCCCAGCCCACAGCGCAGCTAGCCACACCAGTGGCACGGTTTTGATGCCTCGCAGAGATTTAAGTTGTGGAGAGTTCCAATGTGCTGTACATCTGAAATGCTGAGTAAAAGTGTCTGTGAGGGAGTTGCATCAAAGGGATTGGGAACAGACGTGTCCGAACACTGTGCTTATGGTCATTAT
Organism: Clamator glandarius; assembly: GCA_033459285.1. Classification (NCBI taxonomy): domain Eukaryota; kingdom Metazoa; phylum Chordata; class Aves; order Cuculiformes; family Cuculidae; genus Clamator; species Clamator glandarius. Next base: position 3,667,999 of record JAUNZM010000055.1, on the reverse strand, counting down.
AGTTCAGTGATGTTCACGCTGTGCTCCATCATCTGCCAGTGGTCCCTGTGACAGGGGGATCAAGCAATGATTAGAAAATAATAAAATCCTGCTCCTTCTTCCCACAGAGACAGCTAGCAAACAAACTGTGGGAAAAGGAAAGTGAATTAATGAGCAGTTGGTGTTTAGGGTGTTTTGTTTTCTCTGCGAGTTGGTGCAAAGGAGTCTTCAGGTGGATTCAGGAAGGTCGGGGTCCTTTAAATGTCAAAAGTTTGAGTGATTCAGCTGGATCTCACTGAAATGTCCGTATCTGAAGATAATGCCTTTTAATTTCTTCACGTTTTAGTTAGACCTCCTTTTCCTTTGAATTGGCTTAGAAAAATCTACACCTGAGCATTCTTCCACACCCCTGTCCCCTTCCGCAGAGATGGGAAATGAGGAGGTGGCTGCGGTTTTAGTGTCAGTGTGACTCTGCCTGTCTGAACCAGTGAGAGATTAAGCAATTTGCCCAAGGTCACAAATATTTCACTGACTTTCCCTGATGATTTTCAATACGTCTGCTCCAGTACACATCCTCTTTGGAGAGTTTGTAGTTCAGTTTTACTATGGCTACCAGTACATGATGACTTTCTCTGTTTCTTACAAATACCAGTTCTCAGCCTGAATGTGTGGTTTGAAGGAAATGTTGTTCCTGGGAATAAATTTGTCAGCAAATCTGATGATGTCTGAGGATCTGCATCTTTTTGTCTTTACTGTTCTTTCTCTGGACTTGTGTTGGGAAATCTTGAATGGATGTTCTTGTGGCTCTGAAATGTACTTCTGATTTCAGTCTGCAACTATGGCATGTGGCTGTAAGCTCAGATGAACACGTCCTCACCCCCTTGCTAGCTGTGTGGTCAAACTCTCAAATCTTGCTGGAAGAACAGTTGGAGGTTCATGGCACTGCTCCATGGTGCATCCAACAGGGACAGAAACAAAAAGGCAAAGCAGTAGCTACCGGCTATTAAAAAAGCATAACAAAGAATTTAATTACTTCTGAAAATAGTAGTGTCACTAGCTAGACATGCAAATCACACTGCAGGCCAAGTAAGAAATTCAGGTTTCCAGAAGGACCCTTGTTGGGTGCACTTAGATTGGAGTGAGAGGATGGGATCCCAGTGCAACAGGCAATGGGTGCCATCCCTGTCCTGGCTAGATCACCCTGCCTCAGGTGCCTTCCATCATTAGCAGTCTGTCCGTCTGTCTGTCTGCCTGCCTCCCGTTGCCGTACTTATCTGATGGTCAAAGTCGCTTACTCTTATTTATATTGCCCACAGGGCATGTTTGATTGGAGCACATTCCCTCTCTTGTTATAGCTGATGAATGCAGCCCTATTAAAATATCATCTCATCCTCACACTAGATTGCAGTCTAAGATAGTACGTGTTTTTTCTATATCGTTTATACAAGAAAGATTGTTAAATGCCAGACCCAGTAAATATTTCAAGATCCACTGCATTGCTAAGAACAGTTTCTCCAAGGGCATATGTTTCAGAGCCAAAGAAAACACTTTAAAAATTTCCTTCCTGTTTAATTTTTTTAAAGGCCATTTTCCCTATATTTCTTACTGAAATGACAACTTGTCATGTTCCATGATCTTATTACAGTTGCAGATGTAACTCAGCAGGGAATCTGCCTAAGTTTACATTTAAAATCATAAGACCCTGATTCTGATAATTTTTTTTCTATCAGTTTGAATCTTTCTGTGGTGTAGGACTTCCAGCTTTACCTCATTATAATCAAGATCAGAATTGCTCCTAATTATAACACTTAACTCCTGTGTAGTGCTTTACACTTTCCAGGCTCTCTATATTCATCAATTAATTAATCCCCAAAGCAGTATTACATTCCCACTAGGAAAACGGGAAACTGAAGGCAGAGGTGACGAAGCTGGAGCTGACAACATCAACACAGCAGCCTGGGTCCTCCCCTGCCTCTCTTGACTGCTCTGTGATGATGCCAAACGTCACCTGGAGGGTCCTGGAAAGATCCCACGGTGAGGTCTGTGTTCCACTGGATTTTGGAGACTAATTGCTGTTTTAGAAAAACAATGCTGTACAGAGTCAGCTGCGTCTCGAAGAGCTTGTAAGGTCTCTCATGGAAATCTGCTGGTCCACGTGCTGTGCGCTGCTGAGCTTTCATCGGGAGGCGGCTGGAGGAATGGCCAGGCAGTAGGAGCAAATTCTTGGTCCACTGAAACATTCCTTTAGAGAAACAGATATATGGGAAAGCACATTTAGGAGTAGCTTTCTATCTGACAAGCTTGCAGATCTATACACCTAATGCAAGTGAAGGTGATGCTCTTTAACCTCAGTAGAACCAGTTTTATCTTGTATTTCAGTGTCTGCTCCATGGTCAGAGGACCTCACTGTCATGGGCTGATGTTAAGCAAGGTTAATGACAAAGATGAACAAAGCAGCTCAAGAAGGAGAGAACAGCCCTGATTCTAACACCTTTTTGCAGGTTGTTCTCTGTCAAGTCTGTACTGGACAGCTTGTCCTCCCTAGAGCCCGTACAGGGAAATTTCCTCATGTAGTTGTGTCACAGTAAGTGCTCTGTGCAAGCTGCACCAGGGTAAATCCCTGCATGGGCTCTGGAATAAAAACCATGGCTGCACAGAGACAAGCTTGGAGAATAAGATAAATTTTATTCCAGAATAATATCCAGACAGGTTATTTTACTGGTCTATCTACAGTGGATTAATTAGTCTAGTACAGCTGTTCGGGGAAGGTATTTCCCTGTAGACAATCCCATAGAGGGTAAAGGGGAAATGTGAGCTTGTTGAGGGATTAGGCAGACGGGTGGGATGTTTAAAAGTTCATCTAAGCTTCAACTAAATGAATTGAAACCTTTGGAGGTTTCCCCATCTCTTCTTGTGGAGATCAGACCGCTTTTATCAAAGAGAGAATAAAAAGGACTGATATGCAAATTTTTTCTTACTAAGTTGGTTAAATGGAGAGGGGAAAAAATGAGAAGTGATTTCAAGACGAAAAGCAGGTTACGTGGACTTTAGATTGTGTGATTTTGGAAGGTGTGAGTCATTAGGAAAGAAGGGTGGGGAATAATTTTCTCTGGTCGCTATGCAGCAATGCAGAACAGTTGTTCCTGTGATTATTTCTGTGTTTTCCAGCATAGAAATTGTTGGCATGCACCATCGTGGGATGGGGATTGTGCAAACTCAAATAGAAAAGCAAATATTCATCAATACAATAGCAGCTGATACCAACTGTAACACCTGATGCAAATACATTAAATATCTCAGAGAAGGAGAGATCATTAAATAAAATGAGTGTTCTTTTAACTTTCATTTCCTGAAGGGTTTTTGATTTATTTGATTTTTTTTTTTAAGAATAACTGGAACAACTGCCTTGCACTGGAAATGCACACTGAGTTAGTGCAGAAAGAAGAGATCTTTGATTTCTCCTTTTGTATTACAGAGTCTGAAAATACAGAAAATTACTTCATTAAAAATAGGGGCAGCAGGAGATTCAATGGTTTGTTCTTCTTACAGTGTATTAATATTTTGATTCAATATTTCATTAATAGAATTCACTCTTACCATGCTTTTCTATTTTCTTAAGAAAAATTAAAAATGAAGTGTGAGCAAACCCAGCTGCTGTTTGTGTCCTCCCTCTTGTGAATGTGGGTGTTGGTCCCTTTCCCCCATTTTACTTCCTTCTTAAATGCTGAGGTTCATACAAGTCAGGATATTATCAAATTGTTTATATTGTTGCTTACACTAAAATCAGCCCATTTCAAGGAAATTAATTTAAAAGCAGCCAAGTCTGCTCACATGGCATCATCTCTTGAAAATGCCTCTGGTCATGGCTGCTTTCCTCGGATTGGTCACAGGTACATGAATCGTTGCAGCATTTTTCTCTTGCTTTCTCTGACCCTGCTTTTTTTTTTGTTGTCTCTTGGGGATTTTGAGCAGATTCATGGAGTGACACGGGAGATGCTGCAGCATGAACCTGGGCTGCCAAGTAGCTCTTTGTTACATGTCTTGTACACAGAGCAGTCAGTGCCGGGGCTGCTCTGGGCCCCGTTAGAGTTCATGTTACCCTGTTGTTATTGCTTGAAGAGCAGCTCTGTGGCCTCTTGTCTGCGTGCCGAGCGCTGCAAGTTCTCTGAAGCTGGAGTAACCTCTGTACCGGTCTCTGCTGTACCATAGCTAATGGTTTAGCCTGAGCATCCTGACTAACGCTCCCAGGGCAAATCCCTGCTCAGGTTATTGCCTCTTTGGGCTTTCTCCATTTACTTCTATGTATAAGGGCACACTCTGTGCAGAGGCAATCTAAAGCTCACCAGACTGAGAGATTATTTGCTCGAGGACCCAAATGCAGCAGTCGTCCTCCCACCTGGCCCCTGTGCCTGGTCTTCCCGTTGTTCCCTCCCTAGGGAAAGCAGCTGCTTTGCAGACTTGGGGCTTGTCCCGACCTGGGTAAGGAAGAGCTGAGAGCACAACTGAGAGCTCTCAAATGCTTCTGGGTTCATCAGTGCAGACACCGCAGGAGAACATCTGCCTACAGGGGGTACTGTGCAGGACCTGTAATATTTGAATCATGTTTGTCTGCTCCTCTGGTGCAAAATGAACAGATCCTCACCCAGAACATAACAAAGGTAGATAGTGAATTCTCTTCTGGATGAATAAGTTACCCTTTATTACAGCTCCTTCCCATCCTGGAGGAAGCCCTTGCCCAGCAGATGGATGGAAGCAGCACAGGGCTCTGGCGTACGGGGCAGTCTGTGAGGAGCGATGCCCCACAGCTGGAGGCTTTGGACCCGGTGTGTTTGTCTGCCTCTCGTCTCATGACAGGGACGGGAGAGGAGCTCAAATGCAGATGCTAGTCTCCCGTATAAAGAAATAAACTGCTGTTTGGGGAAATTCCTTCTCTTTCATATCCAGTCCCAGCCTTGAACTGTCCCTCGCCATCCCACAGAGTTCCCCTCTCCCCCAGCATGGGTGTATTTGTTTTTCACTTGTCTTTTGATATCTGCATATCTTCTCTCCTAAAATTTAACTTTTCTGTAACAGAGGCTTAAATATGTTTTCTGTACGTTCATGGTTAGGCCAGCAGAGCCATTCAGACAGGCTAAGAAAAGCCAGCCAAGCAGGTCAGAGAAAAGAAAGCCTTTGTATTCTTTGTGGATTGCTCTCATGGTTGGTGAAACTGGCAGGACAGGGAAAAAAAAAATGTGTATTTGTCTCTGTGTGTGTATGTGGAAATCTTTGTAGCTCTAGTCTAGACCTTCCCTGCTGTTCAGGGAATGAGGGAAACTGCAGCCAGAGCAGCAAGGCTGGGTGAAATCATAATAGTCCTATTGACATCAGCCTGTGCTCAGTGGACGTGCAGACCCAACACCCTGTCAGGGGAAATGTCTGACACTCGCGCTGACGCTCTGTTGTGACTGAGGGACCCTGGCTAACACCATTTGTGCTGTTTTCACATGCAACAGCCGAAGTACCAATCAGGACACTTCCTCTGAGCTTTAAGTAGATCCAGGAGAGCTGTAGATCAGATGTTGCCTATGTAAACAGCACTTTAGCACCCTATTTATACAGGAACACGTATGAGGTACAATGAGAGTAGCTTATCCTTCCACAGAGCCATCAGTGCTCTCCACTTCTGATGTGAGAAAATTGCATACGCTACCCTGGAGACTGAGACACGTTGAGGCTGGCCAAAGATGGTGCGTTGAGCCATATGTTGACCCAAATCATCAGGAGATTCTGTGGGTTTCGTGTCCCAGCTTTGTTGCGTTCAGACCCTCCCTTGTGTTTGTCAGGCTTCCAGGGACTAATGTCTGGCGTTCCCACCCTGTCTGCCACCCAGTCCCAGTGAGCTTTTTGCTGGAATTCAATTGCCTTTGATTTTTCGTTCTGAAATAACTTGGGGGATTGAAATTTCTTTCCTGGGTGTTTGGGTTTTTTTTTAAGATTTCAGATGAAAGGAATAAAAAGGCTGCATCCAAACTAAAAACCTTTTACGCTGGGGGCAAATGTAATATGTCATGTCTGTGTTTGTGCCCCTTCCTCCTTTTTCCTAATTTGATAATGGTTTAAAACACAGACTGGAGTCAACCAGAAATGACGTGACAGTGCTATTATCCTCTGTTTCCTTCCTTTCCTTGGCACTGATGCATTGCACTGCCTGCATCCTGACCTTCTCAGAAGAAGCTTCCTGGGAACCTCTTTTTCCTTAGAACTCCAACCCCGGCTCCCCAGGTTGTTCCTGTGTGTACCAGATTAATGACATCAACTCTGCCAGTCTGGATTTGCAGCTGCAAAAATAGCAAGGTGGTGACTCAAAATGAAAAGTGCTTTTTAAGTGATTATGTTGTATTTAGTATATTAACCACCACCTCTCAGAGGAGGCGGACGAATGTGGTGGAGGAGGAGGTTGTTTTGGAGATTTTGCGCGAAACTTCTTTTGACTGACAGCGTTCTGTGACAGTTCCCAAGAGCAGCGCTTTTTACTGGCTCCTGAATTCACTTATCTTTCGGCAAATCTCCTCCCCAGGCTGCTGCCTCCCTTCCTTGGGATACTGAGACATTGTAAAGAAACAACAAAAGCTGCCCCGTGGCACAGGGACATGGGATGGACGCAGCTCAGCAGTCGGTTCTCAGCAGAAGGACTTGTAGCCGAGCGACGGCTCCTGCAGCCCTCGCAGTCGTTTTGGCCCCAGTGACCAGAATTTTCATCATGTGTCCCTGATTATGTTCTGAGCTGCTGCTGACTTTTAGACCTACTGCACGGCTAACTGATGGAAAATAAAACCTTTAAAAGCGCTACCGGCAGCAAGGCCGGGGGAGGATCTTATTATGAAAGCCGTGCATGGTGCGCTGGCCTGTGCTATAGCTGTGTATTTCAATTGTGCTCTGCAAACTTTGCCCCTGCAAACTGATGGAAAATGGCTAGATGGAGCGTGGATTCATTTTCTAAAGGAAATGAGAATATAAATTCATTTAGGAAATGACATGCCAATTTTTCTTGCTCCATTTTCCTCTCATAATAAATGGTACAGCTGCCAGGAATTTTTGTTGAAAATAACACTTGCTTTCTGGGGTTTTTCCTCTTTTTTTTTCCCCCCTCCTTTTTTTTTTTCTAAATCCTGCTCAAATGTTATAAAAGACTCAGAGCCAGATATATCATGGTTTAAAATCTCAGCAGAGGTAAACCTCGCTGAACAAATGAAGATCTGTTCCTATCTCCATTGCCTGCTGACAATGATAGTGACATAGGCTGCAACACCACTTCCTCAAACTTGGAGAAAATATAGAACCCATTTACTTAATGGACTGAGCTGTAATGTCATCAGTTAAGCGAATCCCGTGAATAAAGAACGAGATGAAGTAATTGCTTCCAAAACATTTCTAAAATGAAGTAAAACTTCACAGTGATTGGTCTCCTGGGGTCCCATTGATAACGTCTTTTGAGTGAAGTTTGTTCTTCTGTGATGCAGAGCTCCCTTTCCAGGTGTTATTAAGGACTTGATTCACTAGCCAGCGTTAAAGGGGGGTGATCAGTCTAACCTGCTGTGACTGGGTTTGTGAATTGCCATCTTGGTTTGGTTTAAAACATAGCAGGTGGAGTAAGAGCCCTCTCTAACCACACCGATTAAAATTGTTACAGAGGCATGGTGCCAAGTGCTGTTAAGCTTATGAAGGGGTATAATAAACTCTTAGTGCCTCCAAAGTATGCTGGTCTAATGATCTGAGTACAACTTAAGAAGTCAGGCCACTTAACCTGTGTCCCATGAGCACTGTGCAGAGTTGGGAGGTTGTTACTGGTATGCGTACCCTGTGCTGGGTGGTGCAGGATGACGTAGAATCATGGAATCATTAGGTTGGAAAAGACCTTAGAGATCATGAACTCCAACCGTACCTGTCTACTACTAAATCGTGTCCCCAGGCACCTCATCTCCCTGCTTTTTTAACACCTCCAGGGATGGTGACTCGACCATCTCCCTGGGCAGCCTGTTGCACATACCTGCACGAGGTTGGTTGGCACTTGCAGCAGTGTAGATCAGCATTGGAAGAGCCCGAGACCACTACTGCAAAGAAAGTGGCTGTTTTGCTGCTAGGATTTGAGCCCATACCTCTGTGTGGACATGGGGGGCTGCTGGCTTCAGCCTGTAATCCAGAACTGTGCTGTGCACTAAGGCCCCGGCTTTAAACACCAACCCTGTGCCTCCTACTCTTCACTCTGCCTCCACCTCTCTCTATGACCAAATTCTGGGGGAAAACAATCTAAAATGTGCAAAGTGGGATACCTATACTGTAATTCAGCTATATTTCAGGAGGTGCTGAGCACCTGTAGGCCCTATGTACACCAGTCTTAACCACACCCAAGAAATGATGGACATGTACTCCAGCTGAGTCTGTTTCAAAACAAATGAAAAAAAAATCCTGCTGGTCTAATGTTGCAATCATCGCTCCCTGATTGCTGTGGGAGACCAGCAGAAGCAAGGTCTGTAGCATTTGAAGCTTATCTTTCACTTGGCTTTGGTGTTTTTCTTAAGAGGCAAATAAACTGGAAAGAAAAGGCTAATGTGTCGTTCGGCAGCAAAAGCAGAGAATGAAAGGCTTACTTGTCACTGAGTAGCTTGGCTACTGCTTGTAGAGGCCCTCTCTGCTCCAGGATTTCAGTGGTGTTGAGCCCCCCGAGATCTAGCTCTAGGGCTTTTTCTGATAATGAAAAGAAACAACTGTTGGAAATGCCATTTTTGTAGCCCACAGGACAGGGAGTTGTTTTAATGAATCTTTGCAGCTTTTGCTAGTAACTTGTGACAAAATCAGAAGACCAGGTTGGAAGGCACGTCTAGGCAGCTAGTCTGACGACCTGTTCAGGGTAGGACTGTTTTCACAGAATCAGATCAGGTCAAATAAAATAATCAGTTTAGCCCTTGGTTATAATTTTTAGCGGTTTCTGCCTCTATAGCTAATCTGGCATTTGGCACAATGAATTAGGCAGAAGTTTCCAGCTCCAGAGCAAAAGCAAGATAGAGAAGCAAGAACCTTTTGAGGTAGATCAGCTGTGGGCAGAATAGCTCATCTCTCTCTGCTGTGACAGATCCCCTTAGCAAGGTTCCCACACCTGATTCCCATCTCCCCTCCTGTCCCCACTGCCTGCCTTCCAAAGGTTGTGGGACCTTTGTGGCTGTGAAGAGTGTGAAATAAAACGTTCATGTGGCTGTGCTCCAGGGGCTGAGAAACTTGGGGAGTGGGGGAAGGAACGGGAATGATAATTATTCACCAAGTGTGCTTGTGAAGCAAAACTAGCAACTCTCCCTTCTTCCCGACTCTCCTTCCTTATGCTTTGTACGATGCCCCCATCTGCCCCTTGTCATGTAACTTTTGTATTTCTCTAAGCAATGTCATTTGCACAATGGGTTGTTTTTTCCCCACATACTTATTTTTCTGGTTACTTCACATGGGCTGAAATGTTTCATTCTTTCCATCTGAGTTTTCTGGTCTTAAAATTGCTCTGTTAAAATTTAAGTGCTTAATTAACATGCAACAACTGGAACGGAAGTAAAAAAGCAGAAATGCAATTGCATTCTTTTTGTTTGACAGAGAGGAGAGCCTTGTCATTCAACATGTAGAAAAATATGTTTTCTCTTGAGGATTCTCTTCCCATCCCAGTGCCTTGTGTGATTTCTAGCCAGTGCCTGATTTCTCTGGGCCTTCTTGTTCCTACCTCCTGCTACCGTGTCTTGATTTTCTTTCCCCTTCACTTGTTTTCTTATCTTTTGAGGTGATGAGCAGCTTAGGGCAGGCACCATCCAACCTAAAAAGTACCTGTCTCAGTTAGCAAAGCACCTGCCCTGTGATCCCTTTGCGCTCAGTGGGGAAGAGAAACACCTCAGAATGAATCGGATCTGAAGTGGGATAAATCACAGCTCTTTAAAAGATTTTATTTTTCCTCTCCATCAGTTGCAGTGGGAACCTAAAGCTACTACACTGCTAACCTGGACAAAGCAAAGCTGGTGGCAGCCTAAGCAGGCTGGATCATATGCAGTGTTTGCCACAAGCAGCTCAGCTGAAAACTTTAACACCTAAGTATAACAAATTATAAAGCTAGGAAAAGCTACTTTTCCTGAGTTTCTTTCACAGAAAGTGTCTCATTGCTGAATATCACTATCAAAGCAAGCAGAGCAGAAACAACTTGAGCTCTTTGTTGTAATAGCAGGGAAGGACTGTAAGCAAAATCAAGCACTGTTCTGGGAATAAATAAAAGAACAGGGATCTGTCTTAGAGCAACCCTTATGGAAACTTAAAGCCTGAAACTTTCTTTTGCAAGGCAAAGAAGAATAGTGAAGATGCAATGATTGGAGTTTGCCCTGTTGGGTCATTCGGTAGTGGAAGCGAATATTTTGCGTAGCTCTGCGTGATGAGCAGACTGCCTCATTATAGCCAATCTAGGTGGAAGAATTACTTTGAAGGGGAAAGGAACTGCATGGTATTAGCCACCTGGCTTCTAAATGAAAAATCTTGTGGGATTAAGATAGCAAAATGTTGAACATAACAAGGAGTCTCACTTAAAAAAAAAAAAAAAGAATCCCTATGTCCAAACTTCTCGATAGGCCAAATGGTCTTTTGAAACGTGGTATTTAATCTGAGGGCTGCAATGAAATTCAGTTGGGAATTTCTGAAGGCAGTTGCAGCTGGTGAGTGTGAGGAAGGAAGAACAGGTCTCTATTAGCTGATCTGCTGAAATCACTGCTCTTTGTCCACCCTTATCACTTTCCATACACCCCTGCTGCCCTCTCCTCCCTGCCCTATTCCCCCTTTATCTTTGTTCCCATTACTACTCTTTCCAGTTGAATTATTTTTGATAGATACACTTTTTTTCAAAAAGGCATATATTCATGAAGATAATCTGTCATTTGCCACTATGACTTCGTGTGTTTTGTTTCCCTTCCTACTGTGTGTTGGGATCATCTTCAGCTTTAGGTCTGGGAGATAAGAGGGTTTTTTTCCTTTCCTGCTACCCCGTGCTCGTGCAGTGCCTGGCAGCACAGAGATCTGTTCTGCTGCCATAAACCTCGCAATGAACCATGTGCTGAGTTGTAGGACTCATCAACCAGCAAGTGGGTGACAGTCTCTACAGTAGCTAACAACGCCACTGGTTGGGTAAAATAGCAATAACGTTCCAACAATTTGATAAAGCTTTTTCTCATGGACAGATCTCCTGTTACAAAATTATGACTCGGGCATCACCATTTTCAATGGTCCATTCTTCAAAGGATGTATTTTTTTCACCCAACTGGGTATTGAATCCGTTTGCTCGGATGTGTTAGGTATTTCTGCGAGCACCATGTTGAGGTGTTGTTGTTATGGTAACTCTTCTGTATTAGTCTTGATTCCGCATATAGTACAATTATGAATGCTGTTGTTTTAAAATAATCCGAGCTGTCTCCAGTCCAGGGAGCCAGCATTGCTCAGTAAGACCTGCACATCCACGCTGAGGCAGAGCTGCTTTACCATATGTTGTTAAAATAAAAAGTTGATGAGAGAAAATAGCACATCAGAAATGGTTCTGTGGAAAATCAGTGGAGAAGTCCACATTTCTCTTGAACATTTCACTACAACTATGACAGACACCTATTTTTTTTTCCTTTTTAATTAATTCAGCCTTGGTTCTCAGGTAATCACGTGAGTGCAAATAAGCAAAACTGCACTGTGCTAATTGAAGTGATTACATAAGCTGTGATACTTACACAGAGGTGCTTTACAAAAGCCGACTTTCAGCCAACTCTGTCAAGGTCTAGAAATTGTACACCCATGCCAGACCTTCCTCGGTACTTCCCAAAAAAAGCTAGGGAAGGGAGCTGGGAAGTGGAGGGGCATGTGCAAAGGGATGATGTCCCTGTGCAGTTACTCCCAGGGTTGTCAGGCATGGAAGCTGGAGGCCCGGGGCAAGGTAAGACCTTAGATACAGCTCCCTCAAACCTAGTCAGGAAGCTGTTAGTTTTTATCTCTGTACTAGAGATGGTCCAAGCGAGCATCCTGACCTGCAGAGCCAAGCGTGCTCAAGCTGTGAGCAGTTTCTTTAGATCAAGATTCTGGAGCACCTTCCATACGAGGACAGGCTGAGAGAGTTGGGCTTGTTCAGCTGGAGAAGAGAAGACTCCAAGGAGACCTTATAGCAACCTTCTAGTACCTGAGAGGGCTACAAGAAAGCTGGAGAGGGACTATTTGTAAAGACTTGTAGTGATAGGATGAGGGGGAATGGGTATAAACTGGAGAGGGGCAGATTTAGTCTTGATATAAGGAAGAATTTCCTCACTGTGAGGGGTGAGACACTGGAACAGGTTTCCAAGGGAAATTGTGGCTGCCCCATCCCTAGAGGTGCTCAAGGCCAGGTTAGATGGGTAACCTGATCTAGTGGCATGTCCCTGCCCATGACAGGGGGGTTGGAACTAGATGATCTTTAAGGTCCATTCCAACCCTAACTGTTCTATGATTCTGTGATCAAAGTCTGAATTTCACAGCTCTGAACTTCCTCTTAACTTGTAGCCTCCAGTCCAAAGCCTCTTCATCCTGGCTAGCAGCTACCTTGGACAATTATACACCCTTCTTGTGAGGTTCATGCCAATACTACCACAGCAGCCTACAGTGCAAGGACCTCCCTTTTCAAGTTTAATCTAGTTTTCAGTCTTCTGGGTGTGAAGCAGCTTAGATTTCAGCACAATTATTAAGGACATGCAGAAAACGCTGAGGACTGTGCCTCCAGCATCCACATTTGCCTCAAGGCTTCAAAACATTCCCTGAATGTTGCCCAGGGGACTATAAATCCACTTCTGTCTCTCCAGACTTTGAAGGACAGACATTTTCTCTTAAATAGACCTTCTTTGGTTTCATTCCCTTATTTATCTGGAGCTGACACTTTAACACAGTAGAAGCAGCCAGGCACTAAAAACAAAGAGAAACTCGAGTCCTTGACTTTTTCTGAGACTTGCAGCCTGTGTTTAAGAAGAAGAAAAAAGTCTAACAAATGGAGAAAACACTTTTACAGATTTGTTTCTTTGACTTTTCTAAAATATCGAATAGGCAGAGCAAAGATTAGCAGTTTCTACTACTTCATGAGATACTAGAAAAAGAATAAAAATATTCACAGAATAAAAAAAAAGAAAGAAACAAAGAAGAGATTCAGTACACAAGGTGTTCCTTTGGTTTCTTGGGAAAATGTGCAGTGAGGCTTAAGATTGTTTGCATTGCAAACCTTCATATTGAGCTTTTGAGAAATGTCTAGTTTAACTAGATACTTGACCCTCTGTGTGGATTATGTGTCTCCAAAATGAAGGGAGGAAAAGAGGAGGCAAGGGAGGAGAAAAGAACTGTCTTTGCTCCTATTATCTTCAAAGGCTGCAACATTTCTGCAGGGTTGGTAGATAAACTGTGGAGAGTTCTCCCATCCTTCCCCCGGCTCTGGGAGACATCATCTTCCCCCCCAGCTGGTGGAAGGCTCATTTCACTTTCTAACCATTTGCTGCAGCGTGCTTTACCAGGCCTCAGCTGCAAATAAACCAGATTACCCAGCTGGGCTGGCCTTGGCAGAAGATATTACTACTTCCAAAGACTGAAATCAAGGTTTTTCACTTCACATTCAAGTACTGAATTAAGGCTCAATCCAGTACAAAGGGAGAAGAGTAAAGTGGCCAGGCATCCAAAAGCTCTCTGAGCTGCAAGGGATACACGATATGTCTTAACTATGGTGATTTCCTCTTCTTGGGCAACTTCAGGTGGAAATGCCTTGTTTGCTTTTGCTGCTAATGAACTGGTAAGTCTTGAGAGAATGCAGAGAACAATCAACAATCGTGCTGCTCTTGGGTTGGGCAGTTGGGACTAGAAGTGAGGAAAGCTGTGACCAGAGAGTGAGGCACCTACAAGGGTATAATCAGCCCAAAGGAGATCTGAGGGTTGGTTTAGTGAACAGGGCACTAGTCATCCTAGCAGGGCTCGCCATCCACTTCTTACATCAGTGAGTGCTTCACAGTCTCTGTAAACCCCAGCCATTTACTGAATCACTCAGATAGGGACTTGGGGGGAATTAATATTTCAAGCAGTCAGGTTTGAAGCTCTTGGCCCTGCCCTTCAAGAGGAAAATGAAGCCGGTCCTGAGCACAGAGGGTAGTTCTCACGTGGGTTTTTCTGTCGCCACCATGTGAGACTAGCGCGTGCATGCAACAGGCACCGAGCCACAGCCACCAAACACATCCAGACTGCCAGCTGGACTTCAACCAGACATCCAAAGGTGAAATCTTATCTCCATGCCTGAGAGAAAACAGGAGGAGGTGCAGATGGTCCCAATAAACCATTGCAGGAAACAAAGTACACTTGATAAGGAGCAAGGGAAAAGGAGGACGAGAATTCCTGATGTCAGTGATTCTGTTAAAGACTTTGACCATGCCGTATGGGAAACTGCAAAGTTAAAATATAAATAAACTGACTTTAAAACCTCAATATTGCAACAGTAGCGGCTGAGTTGAATTTAAATTACCTTCTGTAATTCTTGGAATGTCTAATGCTCTGAGAAAGTGTGATGTTTTTCTTACCTCTTGCATAATTTTTTTGGTCCAATTTCTGAAGCAGTGAATTGATTTTATTTTTTTAAGGCCGAAATTATCAAGCACGTTATCAGCTGCTTACAAATAATATGCAAGATCTAGGCAGAAGGAAGGGAACAAACAATTCAAAGAGCAGGGGATTCTTCTCAAAGTCTTGTCCAAGGATCCTAACCCTTTTCTCAAAAGTCCCTGAGTTTCAAAGACAGATGTGGCTGGAAGCATCATACTAGTGACTCATTTTATTTTATTTATCTGCTGAGTGCAGTGCAGAGAAGGAAACATTTCCCAGCTTTAAATTACTGTCAGACTTGTCTACAAAAAGGACTTAAGTGTTGCAGACTACATTGAACCTTTGCTATTTGCATTCTGAAAGACCCATTGGCTTGAAGAAAAGGCAGTTGCCTATCTGCTCATAAACAGTGAAAAACAGACAGCCACACGCATAAGATCTAATTTGAAGGTTTAGTTTTGTCTTCACCATCAGAATAGGAATGAGTATGACACCAGCAAGAGCATGGTCTAGCATTTTGGGATAATTCTGTGAGACCTGCAATATTCTGTCTTATTGGTTAGAATTAATTTCACAATAATATTACACCTTTACCGAAGACAAAATTATTCTATAAACCCTGGTGGTTTTCTTTACGCCTCCTAAAATCATATACGAGACAAGTAAATCTACGGGACTCTTAGAATGACTGCTGATTCATTTCTGATTCATAAAAATAAACAGATAGCAAGACATATGTCTGAGCCAAACAGCATTTACTCTGTGGGAACATGTAAATGTAATAACACTCTTTAACAGGGTTAAACAATATTAGCCCTCTGATTTGTCATTATTAGTGTCACTAATTCTAGTTTCGTGAACATCACTGAAAATATATGGCACACAAAAAACAACTACCATAATGTGAGCACATCCATCTGTCTTTCCAGAAGAAAAACAGGCTTGGCAGGGACTGCAGTTCTGCAAGGATTTGAAACAACAACTTTTTATTCATTAAAATGTGGTTATGGTCTGAAAATGGACTTGGGGGAGGGAACAAATTATCTCTCATTACAGACAGCACTTAGCCATTCCAGTTTGTCTTCCATTGGCAAACTGCGCTGACAGATACAATGGCTTATTGCTGCCCCCATTGAAGCCAATGGAAAAATTCCCTGTTGAATTCAGTGGGAGAAAGACCAGATCCTGAATTTGGACTGCTGTCAAGAGTGGGGAGCCAATGTCCGACTAAACAGAGAAAATTTGGTTTCTTTTCTGCCCCATGTGTCTTCAGCAAATTGCCAGCTAAGTGTTGAATCCAGACTCTTTATAGCTCTTGAGGAGAGCAACCAGTCAAGCTTTGCAAAGTTTGTGGAGTTCGAAGCTTTTTAAACCTGATGAAATATTTGCTAGCTTTACAGAACGTGATTGACTTTTACAAGCCAGTTCTGCTCTGACTTCAGGTCAGGGCTCACCTCTTTCCCAGGACGCTACTGTTTTGTCTGGGTGTCCATGTACATGGGAAGACAGGGGTCGAAATGCAGCTCCTGCACAGGGATGTGAGTCCCCAAAGCCAGAACCTCGACCAAGTCTCTTCTCCAGCACATCCCTGCCTTGCTCTCCCTCCCCTCCTCGCCTGCTGCACGGATTGTCTGTGCCCACAAGCCTCACTTGGTACAAAGCCTGACACAGTGGGAGTTTCCCTGGGAGCCGCGAGGGGCTAATGCCAATAAATAACAGTACCCCGAGCGGAAGAAACGCCTCCACTGCAAATGAAGGGCCAAGCTGTGATGAAGCACTGAGCTGGAAAGACAGACTGAGCTGTCTTCTGCCCCTGCACGTGCCAAATAGGCCAGTGGTAACTGCAGCCTCACAGGAGCCTGGAGGTAACGCGGGTATCTTCTGGGGCTAGAGTTACCTCCGAATGAGAGCTGGACACCAGTGATCAGTGTTTCCCACCTGGGAGCTCCAGCTTTTTGCCTAACCCTACCAGCAAGGGGACAGGGGCTGCTCGGGGCAGGGGGGGCACGACGGACACACGCGCTGGATGTTTCCAGCAGCATCTGGCTGCAGGAGCTCAGCGCAAAGCAATAGGACACAGGGCTGGAAGAGGGTTTCAGAGGTATGTGGTCTCTGCCGCATTGACCTGTTCTGAAAGCCACCAGTGCAGAGAAGGCACAAGAACTGCCTTACAAAGTCTGCTCTTGGATTTCCCTACTCCGTATGCAGTTGGAAATACGTTTTCCTAATGCCTAACCTCAGTAATCTTTGCTGTAAATAAGGTGATTCCTTAAGGTACAAGAAGAGCAGTTGATCATTGTCGTCTTTATTATAAACTTCTGCATTTTGGAGGACTTTTATCATCTATTTCCTCATTCTTTTCTTTTCTAGACTAAACAAACCTTGTTCCTACAACCTTTCCTTTCAGGTCATGTTTTCCAAATCTCTTATCATTCCTGTTCAGTCTTCTCTGGCCCCTCACCAATTGAACTATGTCTGTCTTAAAGTACCGTGCCCAAAGCTGGATATCCTGTGCCTATTTTGCTGCTTTGGATATAAGAGGACAGTGAGGCAAGTGGAATTAGCATGAGATGAGGAGCTGATTTTTAATCCCTTCCATTATCCCTGAGCTGGATAGCACTGCTGCAGGGTTTTAGGAGGAAAAAAAGAGCCAAAGTGGAAGCTCGCTGAAGCACTGAACATCAACTTACATCAATTCCTAGTTAGACCAACTCTTAAATTATGCCGAGTCCTAATTAACCCTGAGTTTATTACTTTGTTCAGCTAAATATTCAAATATACATTCACCTCCAGTGGGGTTTTGGGGGCAGCATGGAAAGTTTGCGTTGCTTCAGCTCGACTCCTGCCAGCATCTCTGCCTCTCCTGCAGTCCCACCGCTGAGTGGCTCGGGACAGATCCTGCTGTGCCGACTGTGGGAACAGGGGGAGGACACTGTTGTCATGTCCATGTTCTATCTGTCATCTACTGGTAGCTATTTATACTGCGCTTATCGCTGTGGTGGGGATGAGCGCGGGGTAATGGTAACACATTAGAGAGCCTTTGAAGCAGAGAGCTGAAAAAAGAAAAATACTGTTAGTTTTTTAATGTGCTAGACTGAGCCTGGGAGGGAATTGTTACCTGTCACAGCACAGGGATCACTCTGCAGGCACAGCATCTCTGCAGACCCACGGCCTTCCAGTGGCACTCAGAATCCCTGAAAAATCACAGTCTGCGTCAGAAAAATGCAAATCCCTTCAGGACTGAGCTCCAGGGCTTTAATAGCAGCATGTTTTATTCAGTCTATTTCCCCTGTGCTCCATGCTGTCCTTTTACTGTTTTCAATATTTAAAGCCTGGGTTTTGTGACAGATTTTTTTTCTGGCATTTCCAACCAAAATTTCTCCTTTCCATGCTTCTTCATTCCAGAAAAGGTGTGGGCTTGTGCACTGTCCTCTTACAGTTGTGAAATCTCTGGGTGTCCATTAAGATGAAGAGAGTGACAGAAAATTAAATGAGTTTTATTATCTATTGTAGCAGTGCTAGAGAAAAGATGGGAGCCGTTTCCACTGGGGCTGTGTAGCACAGGTAGAGCCAGAGAGCAGGACGTGGCAGCACCTGGATTATTCATTTCAATTTTTTCTTAATTCTATTTTTCCCCTCAATTGATTTGTAAGGAACCATCATTGCCTTTTATTGTTATAAACTAAGCTGTGCAGGAGGTTTCAAATGAAACCATTTAATTTTTTAATCCTTCACTTCCTTCGTGAAAAAAAACGTTCCCGAAACGCTACGCATTCAGTGCCACTGGTGATGGGACATCAAGGACCATTTTAAAACAGATTAATTTCTCAGACAGTCCTGCTGTTGACAAATCTAGTTAATAATAGTACACAATTTTAGAGAACACAGAGGAATGTTATATCTACTCATTCACCTACAGAATAACTTAACACTGCATGTCAGCATTTAAAGTGGATTGTCTGTAATTAGGCTGCTATAAAACATAAGTATAGTGGTCACAGACAATAAAACCCAAGGAAGTATCTTTGCAGGATGCCTGAGCACAGGCAGTTATACATGACTGTAAGTCTTTCACCGGAGACTCGTGCAGAAAAATAACCACATGTATGTGCATATATGAAAGTATATACAGACAGGCGTACACACACGACAGAGAACAAGTCTATCAGTCCTGTTTGTTCTCTGTTACCTCCAAGGAAAGCGGAACTTGGGTTTGGGGAAATGTAAAGAAATTATTTTTAACTGAAGATGATTACATCTACGTCTGTGATCCCACAAGACCCTGAGGTTTCTCTGTCTTCCTTTGTCTTTTCCCTGGAGACTGTGTAGGAAAATGAACAAAGCAGAAATGCAGAGATCTGGTGGCTGCTCTGGAGACAGAGACGGCCTCTTGTTACGGCACGGGAGAGGGGAGCCAACATCCTTCTTCCCTTCAGCAGTCCGGAGCAT
Source organism: Clamator glandarius (assembly GCA_033459285.1). NCBI lineage: Eukaryota > Metazoa > Chordata > Aves > Cuculiformes > Cuculidae > Clamator > Clamator glandarius. Next base: position 3,648,949 of record JAUNZM010000055.1, on the reverse strand, counting down.
CTTCATAAAGACAGATGTGCTGCCAACACAGAGGACACATTCTGAGGGCTCTGGAGGCTTTGCAGTCACTTTGAACAATGCTGATGGCAGGTTGCAGCCCCTAAAAGCTATTATCCTAAAATAGGATATCAAGGAGTGGGGGTCTGGGTGTCAGGACTCTTGGGTTCAATGGCCAACTGCACAGCCTCACCTGAGTGCTGCAGTCTCTTAGTCCTCTCCTTTGCCAGGCAGAGGTGTGATCAGGCACTGTGGGTGCTACGGAAGCAAAATGCTGTATTCGTTGCTTCGGGGCTGCGTGGCATCGCCCTGTGTGGAAGAGCTGCCAGCCGTGCCCACTGGGCAAGTGCCACTCCAGTGCTTAACCTTGCTTCGGGCGAGTCTGGCTGCAGCTTATCTCCAGCACTTGCGTCTGTCAGCTGCGTGTTTAATGGCACCGCTCTCTGCAAAGATCAACTGTATGGTTGGGCAATAAAAGAAAAGCTGGAAAGAAAGATTTATAATTTTCCCCTTAAGCCTGTCATTCACGTCATTAATATAGATGTGATTTAGGAGGGCGACAACTTTTTCTTCTTTTTTTTCTTCTTTCTTTTTTTTTTTGCTAAAAGCTTTGTGCATGTACCCACAGTCTGACAACCAAATGCGTCTGCCTTTCTTTTTTCACCTCCAATATGTGGATTGCTTCTAATTCTGTCAGTCGAATGGAGCAGCAGTTTTGGGAGGGGAGTGATTAAGGCTCCCTCAGAATAAAGGGCTGCATGCTGCGCTCTCCTATTCATCAGAGCTGGGGATGCAAGAGCCATTCTGGGCTTCTCAATAGCAGGATTTTTTTTCAAACATACAAAACTCACCTTAGAAATACTGCACAAACAAAGCTGAAAATCTCCAAGTGCTGTGCTTATTTTCTGTTTATTTCTTTGTGCTTTATTTTCAGTTTTCATCCTGTGCGCTAGGACCCCACTCAGCCCAGGCGCTTGCTCGGTGCTTGACTGCAGACTTGCTCAGCAGAGCCCTTGGCAGTTTCTTAATATAAGTCTGTGCTTAACACACTAAAACCAAACAAATTTAAGCTTGTGCTTAAAGCAAAGCCTTTCGTGATATGATTTATTAAGAGAATCTTGCTGATTAGAGATGAATGTATGGGTTTGTTTATTTGGGGGGGAAGGGGAAAGAAAATGCAGAGGAGGTGGTACTACAGCGTTTCCCAAAGCAGTGTCAGTTTCCCAAAATATTTGTGTAAAGAAAAAACAATATTAAAAAGTTGAAATGTTTTTGAAGGTATTTCTAACCTAATGCAAAACATTTCCATGTTTTGTAAACTGTCATTTTGCAATTTTTTCCAGCATCATTTAGAAATGTTTAAAAAACACTTATAATGTAAAAAAAAAAAGCCTTTTATTTATGGTTCCTTTGACTTCAGATTTCTCTTTCCTTTTTGACTCGTTGAAGATCTTTGATATTCATTTCAAGTTTCTCTGAAACACAAATACTGAGTTGGTTTTAGACTAATATTTATCAGCATTTATTCTTTACTACCAGACTGTTTCTTTATTTAAGCATTTCTCTTAAAAAGGAATAGAAATGCACTAGAGGACATCCTGAAGCAGGAACAGTGTCTGGGCATCTTTCCCCCTGCCCCTCCAGGCTGGCCAGCCCAGGTGTGCTGTTTTCCAGCTGCTGGCAGCTGTTGGAGGAGCTGCAATGTGAGCTCGTCTTGGGTGAACCCCGAGCTGCATCGCTCCCCAAAGGGAAGCAGACGTTTCAGTCTTCATTTCAGGCTGGGAACCCTGCAGCTTCCCAGCTCCTCCTCCAGCAAGCCTCCGACAGCATGTTCCAAAGAGAAGGGAGCGAGTGCTGGAACACACAAAAAGAAACAAATAAAAAAAAAATAAGAGTTGCCTTTATACATGAGAATGAAAATGGGAACATGGACCCATTCTTTTGTTTTATTTTGCAATTCAGTTAAAAAATGAGCCCCATCTCCATGTCACCAGATAGGCTGTTGTTGTTGAGGGAAACAAGGAGGTACCTGTCCTGGCAGCAGGGCTGCGAACGGGCTCGGGGCAGAGGAGCAGAGGCACTAGTGGCATGTTCCGCAGATGGGAAACCAAAGGGCTGTGACTTATCAGGGGAGTCAGGGAGTCTGTTGCAGGGCTGGCATCCAATCCACAGTCCCCCACCTATCAATCCAGCCCCACCGCACTAATGCTCTCTTCTCCATGCAGTTAAGCTAGAAAATATAGATGACTGGAAATTGTACTCCTACATACCAAGTGTATCAGATGGATGGTGGAGGTCCTCAGAGACCGAGCATTTGTTGAAATGTAAGATATTACTTCCTGATTCCCCACTATGCTTTATGGTGTGGCAAATTTATTAGGGAGGTAATATTCAATGCCCACACTTAACTGAGTTTAAATCCAGAAGAACTTATCCAGGTCAGGTTTTTTTCTCATCACTTTTAATGGCTGCAAACATCCTGCACATGTGAGTGGCTGTAGGAGCGTGTCTGCTGTGTTTGCTAACGTACAATGGAGTGAACACTTCAGTACAACATGGTAAATGTTTCATGAAAAGAGTATCAAATGGACTGTCTAAAACCCTCAGAGACTGTCTGCTCTGCAGTCAAACGCAGGACATTATTTCATGATTCCCTGTGATCCCTTTGGCATTGTAATTCTAAACTGTGCAAAGAGAAGTGGATGAAGGCGGATTACAAATTCTAGTCCATATAAAGAACCAGTAATTATTTGTTAAACTGTTGTGTTTAGTCTCATGTTCTGTTCTCTCCAGACTGAGCCGTGCAGCAGTTTCCAGTCTAGCTCCCTGACTGTATTACCAGTTTGTAAGGACTATGTGTACCTCCTCCGTTTTTCTCAAAGGTCTGGAGATAAGATTTCTCCTTCAGATCCCAGGCGACAGCCCAAGCACATCTGCAGGCAGAGGATAAGTGTTTGTGGGATACAAGCCCCAGTCACACGCTGTGCTGGTGGGATATTTTCTGACCTAAGAGCAGACCTTTCTGTATGAGCATTTTACATGTCTTCAGACATCTCATCCCTTTTTTTAGTTTCACTCTTGTTTCCCCTTAGACATGTTAGGATTTGTTTTGCTTCAAGACAATTTCCTCTCAGTTGCAAGAAAGTATCTGCTTCTCTGTCCATTCTTCCTTTCTCATAAAAAGTATCCCCTGTGTCATCTGGAGATGTGTTTGTGTCTATACCTACAGAGATATATATATATATAAAAGCGTATTCTTTCTTCCCCTGTTCCACTGTGATTTAAAATAGCAACACTTTGCCAGTCTCCTCTCTCCCACCAGAGACAGGTAGGGCTATTTTGGAAGGTGTGAGGGTTGTTTGTTTTAAATTTTCTTTAAGACACCAAAATTGTGTTAAATATAATTTTCACGAAATGCTCCAAACCCACTGCATTTGCCTGGGTGTATTGTTTTTCAGGCTCTCTCCCACCTCTAATCAGCTATGATTCGGCACAGTTGGCAGTCTCTGCTCACTAAGCAGACTGTCTGAATCACAGCTCAGCCCTAGAAAGGATGGTCTTTCTAGGTCAGGTCTAAATATACTGAGTATGGGGGTGAGGATGGAAAAGTTCCCATTCCAGCTGCTATCCTGCACTGAGTCTGCAGGGATAAAACTCCCCACCTTGCTGGCACATTGGAAAGCTTCATTCACTGGGATCTGCAAGGGGAAGAGGGAAAGTCCTACAGTGATCCCACCCTGGCAGTGGAGAGGTCCCTTGGGGACATGGTATTCGGAAGAGGTTCAGACCAGCCTTGCCATGGGTCTTAGCTGGATGGAGAAAAGAGGCATCAAAGTAGCCACCGGTCTCCTCAGCATGAACCAGGGTTATATCTAAATTTAACATCACTCTCTCCTAGGACTCCCAGCTGTGGTGGTAGGATCAGGAATCCTGGGTTGGGCTCCTCTCTGTGCCCTGCGGATGCGCTGGCCTGCAGGATGCTGCTTGCTCTCCAGGAGCTGCCCAGCCTCAGGCAGTGAGAGGGAGCTACCAGATCTTCCCTTGATCTTACGGGGTAACTGGCTGACTGGGAAAGCAACCTTGCCGAGTTATGGCTGTGTGGTGAAGGGTAGGGTACGGACGACATTCAGTTGTGTTTAAATGAAGGTGCCCCAGTGAGTTCAGGAAGCACCAAGGCTGGCAGTGTAGGGAGAGCCAAGGGCTTTCTCCAGAGCTGACATCTGCGTGACACCTTCTGAAGCACGTCAGCTATGGAAAGAGAGCACTCACAGGATCTCCTTCCAGCCTGGCCCAGCAATTCCTCCAGCTCTTGGCTGTGACTTGGCAATCTAGCTGGAAAAATTAGAGCATGAATCCGTGTGCTGTTTGAAGTCAGTAACAAAACAAACTCCCTTTTCCAGGAGTGGGACTGCATTTCCATTGGCCACTTCCTATTAATTCTGTAGCACCATCTTTCGTTTTTTATATAACACACAAGCCTCCTGTAAGAGTTTTCCTTTTAGAAGATGAAGCTTCAAGATTGTTACAGTTGCTAGAGGCAACTATTCTGCAAAATCCTTTTATAAAATGTGTTTATCTAATTAAAAATCTTTTAACAGCACCATGCCTGTAGGATCAAATATCTCACTTACTGTGCAGGGCTGGGGCAAGCGTTAGCTGCTTCTGTAGAACCACAGATAAACAGGGACTGGAGGCGCATAAAGTGGCTGCTCCAACCCAGCTGATCCCAATGCACCTTTTCCAATAAACAAGTGGGATCTAAGATCTCTCTCGTTTATTATTGGAAGAAAAGTAATGGAGAGGGGGGAGGAGTAAGCTTATAATGGAGTCAATTCAATATAGTTGGCAACAAGAGTAGAACAGCCTTACATCAGTGACATTTTCCAGTGAAACAAACCTGTTGTACAGAGAACAATTTTTAATTAACTCTGTATCTCATGTGTTGAGGAACGTGAGCAAACTTCTTTATGACTTTACTTTTGGCTGCAAAGTATATCCCAGTTTTTATTCTCCAAGAATAGATTCATGAGGTGAGTGGCAGGGAAGAGAGGGTTTCTAAATATGTATGTGAAACTCCGTACAAAGCAACTTTGCAAGCAATTTATTGATTTTTTTTTTATCTGCTTCCTTTGCATGATGTAGAGCATGGCACGTTAAACATTAAATGGTAGTCAAAGCATCCTTTAGAAGACAAGGATTGGTTGAAGTTAGCATGGACTTCAGAGAAACCAAATGATGCTCAGCCTTGAGAGGAGCCCAGGCTTCTGAAGAAGCCATCAGCGTGGCCGTGATGCTGACCTGCTTTGGTGTCTCTCCTGGCTCAAGGTAGTGGCCGGTGGCCAAGGCTGGATCACCTTCTGCTCTCCCAGGCCCCACTGTGAGGGCAGGGCAGCAGGCAGCTCCTAACTCTGATACACCAAAGGGTGAAAAGCCTTTTCTTTCTGGTGCTTTTATCCTGCCCTGTGTGTTTGCCTCTTCTCCAATGGAGCAAAAATGCTGCCTGGCAAAATGTGAGGGACAAAGCTCAGAGGAAACACTAGGTTTCAGGTATTAGGCTGGTGTGAGCGACTTCTTATGTTCAGAAGCTCAGGCTTGAAATCAGGACGATGTGGCTGCATTTCTCCACAGCGCTGAAGATGAGCACAGAGCTTTGTGACCAAGAACAAGGCAGAACCTTGTACTGGCTACAATCTGAACGAGTGTGCAAAGAACCTGAAGAATGGGTTTAAAAAAACACGTGAGTATCTCTCTCTGGGTTTGCACATCTTTTGACATTCCAGGAACATTGTTCAAAACATAGATCGCGCTTAGGGCCACAAAAGGAGGTTTATGATTTCCAGTCAAGCTGAAAAAAATGAGCATTTCATGGGGAGTTGAAAAGAAATTTAAAAGAACTATCTATAAACCAATTGGTTTCACTTATGGTCCTGAGTCTCACCAGAGCTCAGGTATTTGTCTCAGTGGGGTTCCCTGCTTGGAACCCCCCAACTATTCCCACTAATGTCTATAGGTCAGAGCTGTGTTGCATACATAGTAATGGCACATTGAACGGCATAGAGCATAGGGGAGCTGAATTTGGATGCTTTAGTACAAATTAGATTGCATTTCTAAAATCTTAATAAGCATAAAGATGTATCCAGAGGGGTTGTTGCAAACCAAACCAGAATAATAGCCTCATCCAGAATTTACCTAATGGACAAAAGGAGAGATGGATCTCAACTAATGGGCCCATTGAATGAACCAAAGAGCATCTCAGTAAGAAGAAATACGATCCTGTTTTGGGATGCTGGGGCCTGCAGTGGGACATGGAGGAACTCTGCAAATTGTAGCTGTGTTGGAGAGAGATGCCAATGAGTCAGTAGCAGACTCTCCTGAATATAAGAGTCAAGAAGTGCTTTATGTATGGATAAGTAATTGCTTTTATGAGGCCAAGTCCTTCATTGCAGCTAATGGAAAACTTGCCATTGACTTTAATGGGATCAGCACTAGACCCATAACAAGAAAGTAATAATGGTTGTGTTTGTGATATAAAGCCAAAAAACAAACCCCAAAAAAGAGCCCACATTCACAGCAGCCAAGAGCTTTCTGCATGGATCTAGGAACACTGTACTTGGTGAATCATTTCTCTGTCAGATAGAGCATTTCTTCTGTTCCTGATTTATCTCCAAGTAAATTTAGACTACTTGAAATCGATTTACTCATTATAATTTTTTCAATGCCTATGGGCAAACTCTTGGCTTCTGCTGTTTCCTATTGTTATTCCTGCTGAGCAGTTGGTTGCCTGTCTCACACGGATCTGCTCTTGCTCCCTGCATGCGCAACACAACCTTATGAACAGAGGGCTGGTCAAAGTCACAGCTCCCTGTATTTCACGGGGGTCAGCTGGCATGGCTCATAAGTGCTCTGTTATGCTACCTATTGCACATTTGGCCCCAATGTTCGGAGATTCTTTTTTTTTGAGTAATTTCAGAGTGCTTGTTCTTAGAATGACCTGGATGTACATGTTAACAGGTGAGAAAGAAAAGCAAAGCACATAAGGCTGTAGTTGAGAAGACCTTGAAAGGATTTCCCTGTGAGAGCCATTGTATCAGGAACCTCCAAATCTCCACTAATGGGAATTTTTTTGCTGATACAGGTTTTTCACAATAATTTGTTTGGGTTGCACTGGTATTTAGGAGGAAAAGACCTGAAGAACATTGTTGGAAATCATCCTGGGGACCCTGGTGAGTCTTCAGGCAATACCAGTGCAGTGTCAGTACAATTCATGGCCACTGCTACAGCTCCTCAAGCTGTTTTCTGGGTGGGATTCAAGCAGCAGCCTGGGTGGGAGTTTTACAGACCTCTGGCTTTTTCTGTCCATGCTGACGGTTACACGAGATCCTGTCCAAATTTTATTTAGATATTCCTATTTGGCCTCCCCTCTTTACTGTTTTAATCACATTTGGCTGTTCTGCACCCTGGCCAGCCCAGTTTTGTGCTTCACTGTGTGCTCTTCAACACACACGATTCATTACCTACAAGGACATGTTCCTTTAGCCGTTAGCACCTTCAGTTCCTCTGAAATTCTGGGGTTTCCATCCCAGAAGACCTTTCGCAGGAGATGTCCCATTGCAGGAGCAGATCCACTGTTACTAACCCACGTTAGAAACTCCGTCAGAGCAGCCCAGGCTTAGCTTAGCTCTATTGTGTTCGAGCAAGATGCTGTTTCTAACTCACACACGCAACGTACAGATTCGGCTTATGTCAGACTAAACAACTCATCTAGCACTAGGTTTTGCAGTGAGCCATCGTGCCTTTACCGGGGAATCCTTTGTTCTTGCAGTACCTTATACCAAAGGCATTTTTTGGAAATGCTAAGAATTTGCATGCTATTAACATTTATGTTCCATTGGGCTTTCCAGTTAATTCTTTCTTTCTTTTTTTTTTTTCCCAATAAATAGGGCTCAGTTTTATCATTGTTCATTTTTTTCTTTTATTTAAGCAAAATTTTCAGCCATTCAGCGCCCCTGTTGAGATTTTTTCTTTCATTACTTTATGGCAGATGAAAGTTAAGAGGTCCAATTACTAACATTTTATGATAGCACAGAATATTATTAAAGCACTTAAGAGGTTATTAACACCTTTTATGTACCTCATTATTTAAAAGCCTGCCATATTTAATCATTTTAGCACCATTAAATTGGCATTAACAACAACCCTATGACTTACACTCAGAAATGTCACCATTTGACAACACTAATGCAATAAAATATCTCATAGAAACCTGGGGGCACCAGGTGAACTATAATGCTTCACAAAAATTGGTGGGGAGGGGGTGGCTTTTAACCACAAGGAGCTGCAGGGAGTGCCACAGGGGTCCCCACCTCGCCCTGCAGGTGGTGCCTGCTGCCAGAGAGCCACAGGGTGCGAGGGGTTTGGCAGGAGAGCTGGGTTTGGTGCAGGGCCACCTGCAGCGGCGAGGAGCACAAGGCATCGCCTGGGATCTCCAAGCGCAGAGAAGCAGGAGCTAATCCTAATTCAGTCCCCTCTGGTGTCCAGGTCTTGCTGCGGCTGTGCGAGTCCTGGGAAGGTTTTTGTGGGTGCCGTGGAAGCTTTGCTGTCTCCCAGTGTCCGTGCCAAGTCACAGGCTCAAGCTTTGAGGATCCTTAATTCAATAACTGTCACGCTCCCACCTGTGCCGGCTGATGGATGAGTAACTTCGACAAATATGTAAAGGAATAGAAGAAAAGCCCTTCATTCCCCGTCCTGCCTGGTCCCCTTGCTTACAAGAGCTCTTGCATATATACTACTCCCTCTTGCATATATACTACTCCCTCTTGCATATATACTACTCCCTCTTGTAAAGTTGTACAGTCATTTCTACTTTCTTCCTCCCTCTGTTTTGCGGAGGGCTGAGGCTGACACACAATCTGGTGGTTTGCAATTGCACACTCAATATCAGCCTCTACCCGTTGTTTATCATGGACCAAAAAACAACAGTCGCGGAGTGGCTAAGTGGAACATCATGTTAATCAAGTCAGAAATATTATTTTTACAGCCTCCTGATTATTTCTAACAACGTGCTAAAAGCCAGTGGGATTGGGAGGGTCAGAAACACTCTGGCGACATTGGGAACGTTCCAACCCCTGCTTTTCAGCTTGCAAGCTGAAACTCCAGGAGCAAGATTCAATTCATATGGGACTTCTTCCCAGCAAAACATGAGATGAAATGTGTTTTCTCTTTAAGGCTTACAAACAAAGCCCTCTCCTGTAGTCATTTTCATAGATGAGCATTTCTAATGTGTTTTGGCATCTTAAAGCACATCCTTGAATTTACTCTGGCAACAACCATACACCTCAACACGGAATCAAGCAAGTCCATGACTTATCTGCTGAGACTTTAGTAGCATTCCCTTTCTTTGTGGTCATCTAACAGAAAAAAGAAAAACTGATTTTTTTTTTCCCAAATGCCTCTAGTTTGGAGCCATAAAAAGCCTCCTGAGTTGTTTTTCAGATGCTGGCACTCAGACAAGTGACTGTGTCAAAAACCCCAACAGGTCTATGCACAAAACATCTCAGTCCCATCTGCTGGAAGGATGCCACCACCACTATCAGTTCAGCCGTTTGGGAAGAGTAAATCTCAGTATTTGTAACTCGGAAGGGTCAGGGCATTCAGCTTTTAACAAGGCTGCCTCTCCATGGCCAAATCCCCCCGTGTATGTGATCAGCCAGTGTTTCTCTGTTTCCACTGCCCTTGGAGGGGTGAATTAATATTCCAGCCCAGCCACACTAGGTTTGCTTTGCTGTTTGCATTACATCTATATCTGCAGCAGTTAAATGCTAGTAGTTCTTCAGGTCTGTAAAACAAATTATGGGAACCTTTAAACATCCTGTGTTGGGCTTTATCCCCCACAGCCAGCGTGCAGATCACTCAGGTGCTAGCGGAGAGAAGTGAATAAAGTTTCATGCTAATCTCCCTTTCCAGCAGAGACAACTCCCTCCTTACCTAGAAAGGCTGGGAGTTAATTAGTATGTATTAGCGTAGGGTTTAACAGCAGTGCCCTGCCTCTGAGGATAGAGCTGTGTCTTGTTTTCTTCTCCAGGTCTAGTTCCTATTTCACCAGGTGCCTCCAGTTTCTCTGGAGTTCCCTGCTCCTCCTTCTTGCAGCTCCCCCAACCTTTTATAAGGTTGTTCTTGTAACATTCTTCACTAGAAGGCTCTTGATAACAAATGTGCTGGAGCAATGGAGAAACACAAGATGCTATTTTTTTTTTTTTTTTTTCAGAAGAGCTTGGAAGTGAGTACAAATTTACTGAGAGTTAAGCTCTTAATTAATTTGGCTCTTTAGAGAACTGTCCCCTTGCTGCCCTTTGTACAGCCGAGGGGTTTATTGAGCTTCCCACAGGGCGAGTAAAGTGGGCGAGGACTGGGCATCAAGGGGAGGGAGACCAAAGGTGAAGAGCTGCTTTGTATTTATATATATTATGCTGTATAATACTGTTCTTAAAATGGCAAACCCCAGATCCTTCCTATGTGAGCAAGTTTCATCTGTTATATTAATTCAGCTGCAGCAACACGTAACTGTATTATATTCAGTGCTGTAAAATAGCTCCCATGTGGCTTTTCCAACTAAGTCTTCATTGCCAAATTGTGTGTGATATTTGGGGGGTTTTTGTTATGGGCAGATAGCTAATATATGCTAAATTTTTTTTTTTGCTGTGAAATTCAGTGGTGATGAGGCTCAAGACCAAAAGGCAGTGTTGCTAGGTGAGAATAACCATGGACCACTTGGCATTGCACAAGTGAAACACCAGTCCCTGTGGTTATTTCAGACTTGTTATTGCTCTTTATCTCCTGAGGTAACTTTAAAATGTGTCTCAGCACTTGTTCTGCTTGTGCAACTGCGCTTCACTGGGACATTCATCCCAGTTCGTGTAGCCAAACCAGTAGAAGTTTCTAGCTGAGCCTGCCCTTCATCGGTTGAGGGGACTGTCTCCTCAGCAAGCAGAGCGAGGCAATTTGGCTGTGTTTTGCAGAGAATCAGCCCAGGCTGGTGCAAACCCAGTGTCATTTATCATCTGGGTGTGTGATGGATGAGGTGATATGAATTGGTGGCTTTGGTCCATTACTGTTGGAACCAACTGATCTCCTTATTGGCAGCCTCAGCAGAAAGTCTGGGAAAGACTTTGTGCCCTGTGGCACCTTTCCCTCCTTGGAGGAAGCTGCAGCCCTTCACTGGGGACTATAAGCATTCAGCACAGGGAGCCTTGAGATTTTGCTGCCTCTACTTTTGGGAGCTTTTCCCTACTCTGCCAGAGCTCAGTGGATGCTCCAGACCCCCTGCTGCCAGGCTGAGAGCCCGGCTCCCCACTGACTTATTGCCCACCACCCCCAGGCTGATAATGCACATCCCACAGCTACTTTCCAGACTGACATCTGCATGTCTGCTTAGAGGCTACTTTGCCTTTGTGATTGTGTCTTTTTTTTTTTCTGCCCCAGATCCCCAACAAGCCCTGCTCAGAACTGCTCTCTCTCGCACGCAGTGCAAGCAAGGCTGGGTGGCTTGTGCAGCTCACCTGGTGTTTGCTGCAGATTTGGCATTTCAGATTGAAGCTAGCCCTGGCTTTTAAGGCCTATTTCAACCCATTTAACTCCTGAGCTTTTTTTTTTTTTAATGAAAAACAAGATGGGAAATTCAAAAGCTTACATCAGCTCTTGTAACTCGCAAAGTAAAGATGCCATAAATTTACAGTCAGAAAAAGGAGAGCTGCATTTTACATAAACTCTCACTTTGTTCAGAGACAGTTTATTATCAAAGGATAATTTGGGGTCAAAGTTGTTGCTGGGGTATTTTGTGCTTTTTTTTTTTTTTTCCATTATTACCACTTTTTTTGTTATACTGCATTGTTCTTGAGCAGATACTCAAGCAAGCAAGGTTGGCTCATCAGTCCTCTGTAATTCCACATCATGTCACTTTGGAAGGGAAATGGCTTGGTAAAAGCCAGAGAGTTCAGATATGATGCTGGCAGATCGTTATGAAATATTCACAAGACATTTAGTTTAACTTGGTGCTAATTGAACACTGACAGCACAAGTTACTCCTGCCTGCAGCAACAGTCTATCACGTTTAGGCAAGTGGCATTCCTTCCCCTTTGATGCTCTCCTAGATAGGAGGCTGCGAGGGAGCACACTTAACCAGTAAACACTTGGGTGAGTAGCGTTAAGGATGGATTCTGCACTCCTGGTGCAGGGAGAAGCCTCCAAAGCTGGTGAGAGTTTATTTGCACAGGGGTAGTAATGAGACCTCAACTCCCCATGAAGATATTCACTGCTATGTGAGGGGTGAAATGAAATATTTTTGGGATATCTTCCTTAGCAAAGATGCTTGAAATCAAGACTATTTTCAGATAAGCTAATGTCACTTTTCTGAATCTGTGCCTCAAAAGCCCTCCGTGCCCTGGGATGAGAGGGCAGTTATACTGGTGTAACAGTGTGTTTCTTTAAGGAGGAGACATGAACTTATTTACTTCTTTCACTTTTATTTCTATAGCTCAGCACGCTGTTTGCTGATATTTGTTTCTTGTCAGTTCAGCTTCCCTGTAGGAAAATTCCTGTTGTTCAATGGCCACCATTTTAATTGTCTTGTATTCCAGAGCCAAGCAGAGTTTGAAATAGAGTAGCGATGCCACCATTTCAGTCATCAGACATGATGTATGGTCTAAATAGCTTGGATCAAAGCTCAGTACCTAGCTCTGCATTAAACCTTCTGCCCATCTGTGGTTTTGATGCAGTCATCTGCTTTGGGTGCCTCAGTTTCCCAGCTATGGAGAAAGGCCAAGCTGTTAATCAAAGCCTTTTTCCATCTTCCCGTTCAGAGGCGTTTGCTCCGGGCTTGTCCTGTGTGGTTTGCACAGCAGGCGTGCAGGGGTGGCTGCCTCAGTAGGGACCTTGCTCCCCTCTTGGAACCGCGGTTCATGCCAGCCACGTTTTGTCACTCTCAGTGTAACTGAAGGTCTAAGTGTGTGGAGTAAAATGTTAGAGAAGTGACCCAGAACATTTTCGACCCACTGGGGGAAATGTGCTCAATTCACCTATCTCGGGAAGTTAAACTGGAGATGGATGCTTATAAAAGGTGTTAATGAAACTGTAACTGAACGTTGAGTTGATGGTGACTTGGATTACACAAGTTCATCTAGCAAATAGTGTGGTGACCGAGCCCTGACTCGAGCTGAGCAGATTGGAAGCAACAGCTGATAACTCGCCTTTGGGGTGATCACCTTTTCACTCGCCCCCAGAACTGGTGCTGAAGGTGAGTGAAAGGGGCAACACCCCAAAGGTGCTTCTGTCTGAGGTGGAGGATGCACAGCTAGGGTTGCAGAGATGGGTGACCAGGTAAACATGGGCACCCAAGAAAAAGATCTTTTCAGCCTGAGCAGAATCTGGTCATTGCTGAGCTGAGAGCTGTAGAAACTGAATTTTCCTCACTGGTTTTAGGTAAGTTGGCTGATGGCTGTAGGTAAGTTGGCTGATGGCTGTAGGTAGCGATGTGCTGTACAAACACCTTGCTTTCAACAAAGACATGGTCTTAAACATATTTTCAAAAGCCAAGGATGCAATACTGAGGATTAAAAGAGCTTCCAGTCTTAATTTCTGTGAACCCTCCCCTCTTGGATAGCTGAATATCACTCTCCCAGTAACAGAGTCCTTGGGAAAGCTAAATAAACTTGCAGTTCCCCTACATCTATATAAAACATCCTCACCAGAAAAAGCAGAGGGAGGAACATGAAAAGTCCCATCCTCCACAGAGTCCTGCTTCAACTGGCTTCCATAAGCATTGCTCTTCACGAGTGAAAATAAATGAGGCTTTCAAAATTGTTTTACTTGATTCATTTCATTCTGGACTGGAATAAGGCAAATAGACAGTGGGAGGACTTCACTGATAAAGTATTTTTTTTTCCAAAGCAGAGAATACCAGAAGATAACACAACAGCAAATTACCACATATTTTAAACCCTTGTAGCTAAACATTCCCTTTTGGGGCTGTGCCAGGTATCTCACAGTGCCAGTGAAAATGGGATACAGATGTTCACTTGTTTGGATGGAGACACTGCAATATTTCATGCCTGCTGCAAATTATAGGATGCGTCGTGCTCTTGAAAGAATACTCTGATCTTTTTGTCATAATAAGAAAATATATTATCTGTATCCATATAAAGGAAAATAAAGCCTGTAAAAGCTATGAACGACTTTTTTTTCGGTTTCTAAAACGTAACTTATGTTGTAGCAATGCAGCCTAGTGCTGCCCCTAGGATACTGACCCCAAGGGTGTAATCACTCAGAGGGGAGGGAATTGGTGTCTGGGACAGGTATGCAGAGTGTTAAATGCCTGCTGCTAAATGTGTATGAACAGAGGGCTGAGCTTGCCGAACAGTGGAGGTTTGGGACGTTCCCTCTGAGACTGTGGGGGGTTTTTGTTTGGTTTTTTACAACTTTAGCTTTGAATACTTGCTTATTTTTGTAAAAGGAATTTAGGTGGTTTTAAAATGTTACCTCTGAGCTTGAACTCACCTGTGGTGAAAATTAAAGTCGGTGGTAAGTGTTTAGGAATGTGATCTGTTTGTCTTAATGGTCGTTCTAGAAATGGGAGCTGTGCACCCCAAAAATACATAGGGATGGAATAGGCAGCAAGGCGAGCTGAGCCTATCATGCTGCAACGTAACAGCAGGGCTGACGCTCACCTCCTGCTTTTTCATGTGCAGCAGATAACTGCAAAACTGGCATCTGCCAAAAGAATTTGTTAGCATACCTGAATACTTGCACGGCTGGTTTCCTCCTGTTGTGCTCCTGTCAGGAGAGGTACAAACAGGTTCACACCTGCTGTAGAGCTTCAAGTTGAAGGAATGCATGTGCAGATTTGGCAGGTAGAAATTGCACTCTTTAAATTAGACTCCGCTTCTTGAAATCGGAGCTCTCTGCTTTTCCTGCCTGCTGTTCTATTTTTCACTTTCTTCTTGCAATGCCCATATTAAAATGAAAATTATTCTTTTTTAATCTTCTTAGTTCATTTTCATGGTGGAGCTGTAGCCGAATCCAAAACCACATTTCTGGGAATCCAGCACCAACGTTGTATGAAGGTGAAAGGTGTGTGCAGTTTTTTTTTTTCCTTTCGCTCCCCCAAATTTTACTCTCTGGGTAATTTTTATTAAGTAGGTTTGGGCTTGACACAGTTGGCATGGTTTGGGATGTCATGACTTATTCTTCTGGTTTATTTGAGAGGCATTTAACCATGTGCTCACCTTCCTCAAGGTATAGGTTGCCTTTTAACTGAAAAATCTCATTTTGGGAAAAAAAAAATAATCTCTTGGTTCAGTAGCACTTAAATGCAGTGCTTTCATGTCCCAATTTTTTTTCAACTGTTTTTCTTGGCTTAAACCACTCACCAGATTTTTTTTTCCAGTTTAATGAAAAGTTTTGGCATTCTGAAATGGCATCTTTTGCAGGACTGTTAACTGAATGTTTTCCCCCGATACTGTTTACTACATTGCGTCTTTCCCATCAGTGCAGATCACGGACAATCCTCACTCACCCTATGTATTAGGGTATTCCAGTATATTCCAGTCCTCATTAATATCGAGGCCCATTCAGAACTTCCCAGGGAAGTGTGGATCCGTGGATAGCAAATTCCTGGCTGCTAAGGGCTGGATACCTTTTCTTCCATCTTTGTGGATTCTCTTAAGTTCCCAGACCCCTAGAAGTTCATGGAGCACAGCTAAAACCTCCTTGAGGTTTGCTCCCACTTGCTCACATAATGTAGTAGTTTAGCAAACAAGCGCTGCCCCACGGGTATTTCTTCAGTGGAGCTCGTCTCAGCCAGAAATAAAGGCAGGGTCTATTTTTTTCTTCTGTAAGTATGTTCAAAACATGAATTTCCATGAGCTTCCAACATAAGACCTATATCTGCATGGTAAGTAGAGTCACTTTCACTTGCAAATGAGGTTGGATCTGCTAAAAAATCTGCTAATTTGCAATAAAAATAGCATCCATCTTTGCTCTGCAAATAGAGCCTATTTGAAAACTGTCCCATTTTCAAAACTGCAGCAGCTTGTAGGATGGGAGAAAGGCGAAGGAGGAAATACCTTGCGTTTGAAGTCACTTCGTGTTTCTCCAGGACTATTTCACACACCTTTAGTCATTGTGTTGCGTTTTGTGTTGTCACATTAATTTTCACAGCAACAGACTGATATAAACAGTGTGACTGCACTGCAGAAGCAAGGGAAGCTGGATTGATTGGAGGGAGAAGGATTTGTTCAGACATAAATATCTCCTGCCATATTGAGGGGAGTTTAAAAAAAATAAAAATGGCCAGCCAAGAAATTGCTTTTTTGTAGGAACGTTCTGTTTCTCTCTCTCTTTTTTTTTCCCCCTTTTAATGCTGCTTCAGTGTGAGAGCCCAGGAACAAGGAGGAACCAAGAGGCTATTTAATTTATCTGGGATCTTGAACGCAGCTGCTCTTTCAAGTAGGTGAAACTGCAAGGAATGGAAGCCAAGGAAGGTGAATGTGTATGTGGGAGAATTGTGTTAAATGAGGAGGCCCAGTCATTTAAGGTCTTGTTGGGCAAAGTGCTGACTTTTTTGCAGGTTAAATGCTTGAAGGAATTGCAGAATCAGGCTTCTAGAAAAGGAGGGCATACACCAACAAATTGGCACCTCAGCACAAAAACACGTGAAAATACCAGGTGCAGAGAGGAAAACCAGTGCACTGCCTTCTATCCCAATGTTTCTGCACCCAGTGAGGGATGCAGAGAGAAGAGCAGATATCGTTGTACCTGCAGAGCACTGCTTACCCAGCTATTGCTTTTATCACCTACACCTTGGGTGGCTGTATGCAGATCTCTGGGGCTGCAGACTTTGAGACCTGTAAGGGCAAGACGAGATGGATTTCTTGCTGTATAATACTCCATTTCACTTGTTTGATGTTTCATATGAGGAACTTGGTCCTCTGGGGACTAGGAAATGTGTGGCATCAATCTAGGACTTTAGAGTGGCCTAGAAAGTGTCAGCAGCATCTTCTAAGGTTAGGGCTAAAGATCAAGACCGTCCCTGTTCTAGTACCTACATCTGCCTGGCTTGGCAATGCTGTTCAGCCTGCTGTGGCCAGGGTGATGACACTCAATGTATGCTGTAAACGTTCGCTGTGTTCCTATGGCTTTTCTTTTAAGAGAGAGGCTGAGAAATGCCTCAACTTTGAAGTGGATAATTTCAGTTCTCTGGTGGCACTTGTCATTCCTTGAGTATTCTGGAGGAGAGCTTGTGGACTGGAGCAAGAAAATTAATCAACCAGTAAGGAGGTGTGAGGAAAGGTCCAAGTGTCTGAGCAGAGGCTTTGCTGATAAGGATGGGAGGAGGCTGCAGCTCTATGAATGCATTATTCCTCACAATTCTCCTGTGCTAAGGGCAGCTGTGATGGGTCACACCATGCTTCACACAGCTTCTGAGCCTTGATCTGAGGTTTCCACTTGGTTTGTCCAAGTTTCTGACACTAAAAGCTTTTGGTGGGATCTTGCTTACATCTGGATAGTTTGCAGTAGGCAAAGCTCTTAAAAGAAGAGTTAATTGCTTATTCATAATGGTACATGCAGTACCTAAAAGAAGCCCTTAACTTCTACTGTAGTGGATCTGGAAATTCACCTCTGGATGTGCTCAGCATCATCTATCCCCAGTCTCTGAAAAGCATGCATCCAGAGGAGCTTTTTTGGCCCTTTTCCTCTGAGAAAGAACCACTGATTTCTTCAGTTTGAGCACATTATTATTTTTTTAACAAAAGAGCGTGATGCAGCTCTATATAACAGTTAGAAGCAATGTGATTTGTCATGAATACTAAAATGTGTTTGACAGTATCCAATAAATTCAACATGTTTTGAAAAGCGTTAACAAGTGTTGCAGGAACCATACTTTAATTCTTCCCTTACACTTCTCAATTTAAAGAAAAGGAAGCTAGCGAGTCTGTATTTGTATCCAAAACAAATACAGCTTGGGTCACGGCAAGACTTCTGCATGCCGTGCTAGACCTGGGTCTATAGCATATTCATTGATTTTTGTCTCCATGAATCACTCTGAAGCTATAGGCAACAAAAGCTGAAGCTATGTAGATGTGATTTCTAGTTCATTTGTTGTTCATTAGGAAGATTTTCTCTCTCTTATTTGCGGCACCCCTGCTGCTGCATGTTCATTAGGAGAATGGAATGTATTCCAAATATTTCCTAGCTCTGGCAGGGCAGATGGTGGAAAGTAATTTTCCAAACTCTTTGGGAAAAGGGGGAGGGAACCACCCAAATAACCTGAAGTCACCCCCTGCACACTAGAAGAATTGGGTATTTCTCAGTGCAGACGTGCGTTACACTTTCTGTCTCTCTGGTTGTACAGTGCTGCGTGTTGGAGTGGTGGGAAGTGTGTATGAATGGGAATGTATCACATTACATGTGGGATGTTAGCAAGGCTGGGATTTTTTTCACAGGAAACTGCATTTGCAAAGAGCACACAGCAATATGCAGTCCCCTAAAAGATGCGTGTGAAGGAGTGAGCAAGATTTGATTCATTTCCCTAAATCTTCTGGGCAACCCAATGCCTAGGGGAATCCCAGGGAGGGAGGACCGAGTTGGGCCACGCTCTGGTGTCCCATCTATCCCTGTGCAGTGGCATGAAGCAAACTGGAAGCTCTTCAAATGCTCCCTCTCCTGCCCTTCACGAGTGCAGGCAGAAGGATGTCCAAGTGCTCAGACAATGGCTGAGGAAGCGGCTTGGCTGCATTTCCCTTCTGCTCCCTGGGGAGTCGGGAGAACACACAAGCCAGGGCCAGATTTAGCTCTTGGATCCACATGAAACATCTCTGTGCCGACTGCTCCCGTCCTTCGTGCTCAGCCTCTTGTCACGGGACTGGAAGTTGCACGCACACACACAGGGAACAGAAAAGCCGAATCAATGTAGAGCAGGCAGAGCAGGGAACACAATGCGGGTGAAACAAAGAGCAGGGTTGTATTTGCTGCTTTCCTGGTGGCATTCACTTCTTGTGCTTAGAGCCGGTTTCCTCTTTTCATGAGCCTCTTGACCTGCAGATCCCTCTCCTTGGCAGACAGACCCCAAAGCCCCATGGCTGGGTCCTTATGCCTCTTCAGATCAAACCAGCAAACCACTTTGGATACAGAGCCTGAACTGTGTGTTTGCATTGAGGCTTTAAGCTCCTTGGCACTGGCACCCAGGGTTCCTATTTGTTTTCCAGCCCCTGAGGACAGCAATGGTGCTCTCTAAGTCAATACAAATAAACCTAGAGAGGCTCGAGACAGCATGGCAGAGCTTACCCAAGTGCTGCCGTCTCTGGGACTGTGCTGTGCTCTGGCCTGTTGAAGGAGCTGCTGGCACGGATCTGGGCTGTCAGCTCAGACCAGCACCCCACAATTTCACACACAGTAACCTGGCAGAACAAGGAACTTCCTTAGAAGGGCATTAATCGCCCTGTCTGTGCCACTGAGGCACCCAGCTCTGGAGGGATGCACTTTGACAGCTACTGTAAAACCCCATCTGATTTTCAAAGCTGGCTATTAGTGATGGATTTTCAAGCCCCCTCTTCTTCAGGCACTCTCACTTTGCAGAGGTGCAGGTGGAGGTGTTGGGGCCTCTCGATTCATTTCCATAACTTGGACGGTGGGTGCAGGTGTACGAACAAGTGGTTCACAAACAGTCATTTGAAAAAGGACCGAGGAAGGGTGCCCCCACTGAGCAGGAGGCAGGAGCCCTCTCTGAGCCTGCGTTCTGCTTTCAGGCAACTCGATCCCGTGGCATCCGACCTTTCTGTAGGCTCAGTTAAGCTTTAGTACAGTAGTGCTGTGCACATTGTGTGACGGCTTTGCGGAAGCGAGGTTGTGAAACGGATGTCTTCTGTAGCCGCCGTGACCTTAAAACCCATTGCTCGGTCACCCGGCGGAAAAAATCAGGAGAATTCCTTCCGAATGGCCGAGTGCTGGTGCTGGAGCACTGGCTGTGTCGCTGCTCTCTGGGAGATGGCTTTTCCCCTTTGGCCAGACAGAGCTGCTGCCAGCCAGGACCATCTCACCGTGCTGCGTCAGCTGAGATTCAGGAATTTGTCTAAGCTACATTTAATACCTAAGCATACATTTTTCACAGCCTGATGGAGTTTTAAACTCCTCTCCATCAGCTATGGCCAGTAGACTTAGAGATGAGCAGTGGCTATAATTGATTCCTCAAGACTCCTGTTAGTTTGTTTTTGCTCAATTGTTGCAATATATTTGATTCCCAATTATTATGCTCTGGAGTCAGGCTTCCTTTGGGTAATTTACAGGGTAGCCTACATATGTGTAAAAAAATTTATCACAATTGTGGTTTTAATTAAAATGTATACAATAATACCAAAAGGAGACAGAGGAAGGAAGGGTGGGAACCCAGATTAAATTTTTAATTGTTTTAATAGTGAGATTTGGTTCAGAGAGAACAGGGCATATTGGTTTCCTTGGAAACATTGGCGATGTATTAGCTGTATAAAATCTAGCATAAAAGATTTGCAAAAGCAAAGCCTTTAGGTTTTAACTGATAAAACTCTCTTCATTTGGAAAATTGGATTCACACATGGGCCCTGAAATCCCCGAAAGGTGGGTTTTTTTGTGTTTTCTCTTAGGCTTTAGAATTAATAATTTCAGAAATTATCTAAACGATTAGAAATCTAAAACTGCAATAACAACAACAACAAAACCCTTCAACAGTACAATATCCCCGATTCGTACCATTTAATTAGGTGTGCCTCTAAATTCTCTATGTGCCAAGCAGTACTGGGCTCCAGATGATTTGAGAATGAAATATACACATTTGGCTTTTAAAACCTTCTAGTAAGACTAGAGATTATTGGTGAAGGAGCAGTAGGTGATGTATATACGTTCCATGTTCAGTTCTTTTATTGTACACAGCACTGACACCTAGATATAGTTTACAATGCACTCCAGCCAGCTTCAAGTTCAGAGAATAACTGTAGCTAATGCAAACGATTGGGCCTCACATGAAGACTTCAATGCCTCTGTTTTTCCTGGCATACATCTTCGTAAACAAGAGTAGCCCTGGAGAACCTCATCCCCAGAGACAGCATGTTGGGTGTGAGACACTGCAGGAGGTCAAACGTACATTTTCAGGTTTTCCTCATCTGAAGTAAAAACATTTTCTTTCCATTCTTTTTGAAAATCAGGCTCTTAAATGATCAGTTTTGTTTCTATTGTGTCAGAAAATAAAGCCTTGTGAGAGAGGGATTCAAACAACTGATTTTAATAACTGTGATTCACCTCTGAGCCCAGACTGTGATGATACAGCGCGTCTGGGGATCAAATACTGCAGGAACTTTCTCTTTTAAACAAAAGGAGGGGGAAAAAAAAAAAAAGACTGCAGATAAAGTACCAGATGTAGGATTTTGGACTATCAGAGGAGAGAATGGATGGTTTGGTTTTAGCATGTAAGACTAATCACTCGGTTGAAATCATTTCAGCAGCTGAGTAAATAGACTTACGGAAAAGGCATTTATGGGAGCATTTGTGTTCCAGGGTCCTCCCTCTTTCCTAGTCCTCCTGTTTGTTTTTCTGTCTCTTTGGTGTTGGAGCTTCCCAGTTAACAGGTTTATTAGGTAGTGATGACGATGTCAAATGTGCAGCTAGGCGATCCACATGGCCCCTGGGCTGAGCAAACGGAGTGCAAGTTCAACAGCCCGTCCCGGAACAATGGGCCTCTCTGCAGCAGCGGGGCTGTTCGGCTGCGCTTGGCTCGCCGCCACCCAGGGCCACGACCACTCGCACACGGGCTCAGCCCGTACCACACATACACCCCTCTCGACGACTTTTCCATCTGCGGCAGGGTAATTCCCATCAGGAGCACCCAGCTCGCTGCCCACGCGTCTCCCAGCAAGGAGCTTCGGCCTGTTCCACACAACCTTCCTTATCAGTGTTTTCCAGGGTGTCACAGCGAGGCACTTTGATTGTACAAAATAACTGAAGCCTTGAAGGAAAACGGGAGTTCAAGGGCATGGTCCTGGCAGCGCGACAGCCTCTACAGGCCCTGCTGCTGCTGCTGCCCATGCAGGCAGAGCTCTGGCAGCAGCCCCTGCCCAGGGGAAGGGGGGAGCCAGTGGGTGTACGCAGAGCCCTGGCAGAGCCGGTGGGTGCACGCAGAGCCCTGGCAGAGCCGGTGGGTGCACGCAGAGCCCTGGCCGAGCCGGTGGGCGCACGCAGAGCCCTGGCCGAGCCGGTGGGTGCACAGAGCCCTGGCCGAGCCGATGGGTGCACGCAGAGCCCTGGCCGAGCCGGTGGGCGCATGCAGAGCCCTGGCCGAGCCGGTGGGTGCACAGAGCCCTGGCCGAGCCGGTGGGTGCACACGGAGCCCTGGCCGAGTTGGTGGGTGCACACGGAGCCCTGGCCGAGCTGGTGGGTGCACACGGAGCCCTGGCCGAGTTGGTGGGTGCACAGAGCCCTGGCCGAGCTGGTGGGTGCACACGGAGCCCTGGCCGAGCTGGTGGGTGCACACGGAGCCCTGGCCGAGGGCCCTGCCTGCAGCAGAGCTCCGGGCAGGTGCAGCCGCCCCTCAGGAGCCCCCAGAGGCGCTGCTGTGCTCGGGGTCTCCCTGCGCCGCCCCCCCCACCCCGCCGCCCGCGGGCTCTTTTAAGGCTCGCGTGGTGCCTCTGCCGCGGCCCCGGGTCAGCGCGCGGTCACGGCCCCGCCCCCCCACGCCGATTGGCTGCTCCGCTCCCGGCGGCCGCGCTCCGCGCTTCTGATTGGCTGGAGCGCGAGTCATTCCAAGGCAGTGGGCGGGGTAACGCCCGGGGCCGCCCCCGCGCCGTCTGCGGCGTTTAAAGGGGCCGCGGCCCCGGGGCGAGCGTGGGGTTGTTCCGTGCGTCTGGGCAGGGAGCGGCTCGGCGGGGAGGGCGAGGGCTGGTCCTCGGGAGCCTCCTCTGCAGCTGCCCCGTGGCCATCGCCGGGGCCGGGCACGCGGGAGCTGCTGGGGGAGTCGAGCCGTGGTGCCTGCGGGGCAGTCATAGACTCACGGAAACACAGAACGGGTTTGGGGTTGGAAGGGACCTTAAAGCCCATCCAGTTCCAAACCCGCTGCCCTGGGCAGGGACACCTCCCACCTGGCCCTGAGCTGTTCCAGGGATGGCGCAGCCACAGCTTCCCTGGGCAACCTGGGCCAAGGCCTCCCCACCCTCACTGTGAAGAATTTCTTCCTACTGTCTAGTCTAAATTTTCCCCCTGCCCCCAGTTTAAAGCATTCCCCCCATCCTATCACTCCATGCCCTTGTAAAAAGTCCCTCCCCAGCTTTCTTGCAGCCCCCCTTCAGGTAGTTCTGGGGTGGCACAGGGCAGTGTTACCCATGTAACACCTCGCGTCCAGGGAGCTCCAGCCCATCCCTGTGCATCAACCCAGAAAAAAACGCAGAAGGGGACCTGGGTTACTCTGTTTATACCTTTCGTGCAAGAAGCAGAAGAACCTGAACACAGAGCTATAGTTTGGGGCAAATATATGAGTATGTTTGTGTGTATTTATGTATCTAACCACGTGTGTGGGCGTGTATGGTTGTATATGGGCATCATGTAAGGACAATTCAATCTATGAACTGTTTGCAGCTGCTCCACCTGTAAACGGCTCTACAGAAGGAGCCTGGCAGTGAGCGGCTCAGAGATGGCTTGCAGAATTACTCAAGTGCTTCCTCAGATGAGCTCGAAGTCCTCACTTCAGTACGTGAGCTCTCAGTCAGGGAGTTCACGGTCAGCCTGTTTGCTTTCCGAAGTGCCATTCCTCTCTCCAAAATGCCTTATTGTTCCATCAGGAAAACTCGGGGGTTATTTTATGTTTATTCATTTAAAATGCTTTCCTCAGCGTTGCTTTATTTTACATATGCCATCCTGGTTTCCCTAACAGAAGAAAATGAAATGTTTCCAGCTGGGGAGCTGTGAATTCAGAGGGTGATTATTTTTTGTTAGCAAAGTGATATGTTTCCTAGCAGTGCCTCCAATAAAATGTAAAGGTAAGGCGGAGTCTTTCCAGTGATGTCAGCCAGAGTTATATCAGGCCCCAAACGAGACAGAATGGGTTGGAATAACATTCTGGTGGCTACAGTAAAAATTTTCATTACAAACAAATACTTACTGACTTTTTAGCCCTTGATTGGGAACAAAACCTCCTAAATGGGACCCAACCCAGTGCTGTGCAGGGATGGAAAAAAGCACTTTGGAGGCAGCTCTGAGCTGCCCTGTTTTATGACAGCTTCTCCTGCCCCAGTGTCATTGTTTAAATTAATGCAGACCCCTTAATGGGTCTGCGGATGGGCTCCCAGCCTCCAGGAGGGAGGGCAGGGAAGGGGAGCTTGGAGCCTTTTATGTGGAATATTGCTTGAGATAGGTTATTGGCACTTAGCAAAATGGGATGAAATCTCAGAAGGAAAATGATGCCGTTCCAAAGAAAGATGAAGGCTTGTCTACTGAAGACTTAATTCACAGTACCTCATATGCTTTAAATCCTACTGGTGATGTAGCTATCCTGACTTTCAAAGGCAAACAAGCCCTTAGCCAAAACTGGCATGGATCTGCGTCCCTGCCCGGCATTGTTCTCTGCCATGGCAGAACTCTTGTTCTAACTGTCAGGGAGACAACTTGAGTTTCTGGTGCCAAATAGTTTAAAAAAAATACACTTAAATTAAGAAGTTAGTCACCAGAAAGTGGAAACCGTGTCTGGAATTGTTAGAAATAAGGCTTGCTTGAAAATAAATATAGAATTATTCACCATGGTAACTATTGCCCTATTGCGTTAGTGCATATTGATTTAACATTAATCCAAAGACTAACGCTGTGAAATATTTGGTCTCTTTAATGGACAAGTGTTTAGTTAACAAATCATTGGGGAGTTGTGGAGTTTTTTGTTTTGTTTTTCTTTAGATCGCCTCAACTGCTTTTGGAAGAAAATTATTTGACTCTTAGGGTTACTTATTTCTCCCATGGATCTCTCTTTCCAATTACATTTTATGAAGTTACCCTTCGTGCAGCAGTGTAATGATTATGTGGGGTCACTCAAATCTTCCACTGATGTTCAAGTGTTGCAGAGAGGAATTAAAAGAAGGATTTAAACATGACTGCACAGGCAAATGCCTGACTTTTGGTCTGGCAATTAGTAAAATTGTATTATAGTCCAGAGCTAGCCCTAGAGACTGATGCATCCTGGTAGTTCAGTTAGCCTCAGATATCACTGAAGCTCCTGTGTGTCCCTTTCCATGGATGAAGAGCCAGATAAATGGCAAGCGGCCCCTGAATTTTTGTAGCAAAACCAGGAAGCAAAGGGAGATCTTGCCATGCCAGACTCCTCCTGGAGCCATCAGGGGGAAACTGCAGAAAGCTCATCAGTGACAGACTACAGGAGCCAAACCCAACAAAAGTGTATGCTGGAAGCATCCCACAGCTGAGCAGTGCATGCTGCTAGTTCAGAAGACACTGACAAATGACACTGCACTGGGGGGTGGATAGAGTTATTGCAAAGAACAGGGTGAAGCATTTAAAGTTAGCTGATGTACTTTTAATTTTTACAAGCCCATCTAGGATGACTTTAATTATTTGTTCTTAAATCATGGTGGAAAAATGCTGATTGTTCTTAAAGCCACACGAGTCGTTCAGAGGCAGTCAGGATGGTGGTAAACAGTGCATTTTTAAACCAGCAGCAACTTGCAAACAGTTGCTATTCTTTTTTTCTTTTTTTTTTTTTTCTTAAGGAAGGTTAGGAAGATGTGTGAACTTGCAGCAGCCTGCATCTGAAACTGGAGCCTTTATCCACCAAAGCTTTGTAAACTTGTAAAAACTGCCCCAGAACAAGCTGGCTGATTCAGCAGGTGAAGGCAGACACCTTTCCCCCGGCTGGAGCCAGCTCTTCCACAGCTTAGTTGCAACCTGGGTGCCAGGTCCTCCCAGCCGGAGCTTGCTCAGCCATTGGCACACCCAGTGTTCTGGGTAGGGTCAGTCAAGCAAGGTACATTGGAAAAGGGTCTCTAATATTTAGCTGTCAAGTGTTTTAAAAAGAAAGAATATATTTCCAACTAAATAATAATAAAAGTGGGTTGGTTGATAAAGCTACCTGAACTGGCATTTGTCTACAGAGTTTTGACAGTGTGTACCTTGATTTAACTTTTTAGGTGGCCTTTCTGGGGCTTGTAGGCTCCTGCCAGCCTGAAGACCACGTCCCTGTCACAGGGGTAATGTCGCTTCCCATTGTCACAGAGTGTTTCTAGGAACTTGCCTAGCACCAAAGAAACTGAGACTCCAGATCCAACCTGAAGGAATCAGCCAAAAGACGGGTAAGAATTACCCCTTCTGCGTTGTCCATGAGGAAACAGGCTGGGAACACAATACAACAATAGGATTGGAAATGCTTCATTTCCAGTTGTAGTCTCATTATTTCCAGGTGATTTCCCCTCCTCCCCATGCCTGCACATGAACCCTCACCTCTGGTGCCACCCCAGCACCACTCCCTGTGCCTTTGAGGCCCGGCACCCATACAGAAACTCACGTCTGCTCAGTACCGGGAAGAACCAACGTCTCAAAGCTCATTTCTGTCTAAGCTGCAAGATCCTCTTCCGTGTTTCCTTTGGATTAGTAATTGTTGGGAGTTACCATCTGTCAAGTGGCAAAGAGTAAAAGATTAAACAACCTGGCGGCTCCTTGTTCCTTCTCTTCAGGCATTTTCACAGAACTGGATGGGGCCACAGGAATAAAGCACAAGCATGTATTTAACCTGGGATTGTAAATAATCATGTAAAAATAAATTCCTTTTTTTTGGAGAGGGGAATAAAAGTTAAACCAAACCAAAAAGTGCTGCCGTACCTGACTGGACTCTCAACACCACCCTCCTCCTGTGTTTTCTACAGCTTTGTACAAGAGTTGGGTTCTCCTGTGGCATCCTTTATCTGTCCCCTGTGTGGTGCGATCTTCCTGGCAGCATCTCTGGGGAACACAGTCCTAGCTGAGGGCTCTTCAGATGCTTCCATATCCTAAATCAGAGCTATCAAGAATTACAAGAAAATATGCTTTGTTAGAATATAACTGAAACTGTCTTTATCTCCCAATAACAGGATTCACCACGTATCATAGCAGCTATTTTGCACCACTATAGTTGAGCTTGTTTCAGCATTTTCATTATAAACCCCTGTTTTCACAGGTTTGTTTCCCAGGAAATATATCTGTCTTGACTAAAACTTGGCACACAGAACACTCAAGGAAGAGGTGACATTTTCCACTTTTACCTGCGTGAGAAATGAATGGGGTTGCTCTGTTTTAAAGCATTCTATGATTCTATGAATGGCAGATGATAGAAAGGGGCTTGGAATGCGCTGCAAGAGGAATCAAACTCCACAGAGGAGGATGGCTCCCACAGCCTAGAAACATTCCCTAGGTTAAGCCATCCTCAACTGACCATCAAAACAACCTCTCTGAAGAAGAGAAGAGTCGTTGTCTTGGGGGATTCCCTTCTGAAAGGAACAGAAGGTTTGATCTGCAGACCGGACTCACTACACCAGAGAGGTCTGCTGCCTGCCTGGGGCCTCTGTGAAAGACATCACAGGAAAGCTTCCAAACCTGGTAAAGCCTACAAATTATTATCACAGAATCATGGAATAGTTTGGGTTGGAAGGGACCTTAAAGATCATCCAGTTCCACCCACCCTGGCACGGGCAGGGACACCTCCCACTGGTTGAGGGTGATCAAAGCTTCATCCAACTTGGCCTTGAACCCCTCCAGGGATGGAGCATCCACAGCTTCCTTGGGCAACCCGTTCCAGCACCTCACCTCTCTCACAGGGAATAAATTCTTCTTTGTATCAAGCCCAAATCTGCCCCTCTCCAGTTTATACCTGTTCCCCCTCATCCTATCACCACAGGCCTTTATGAACAGTCCCTCTCCAACCTTCTTGTAGGCCCTTTTCAGGTTGCTATAGTATCTCTAAAACAAAAATAATCACAGAATCACACAGAATCACAGAATAACCAGGTTGGAAGAGACCCACCGGATCGTCGAGTCCAACCATTCCCACCAATCCCTAAATCATGCTCCTAAGTACCTCATCCACCCTCACCTTAAACACCTCAGGGACGGTGACTCAACCACCTCCCTGGGCAGACCGTTCCAATGCCTAACCACCCTCTCCGTGAAGAATTTTTTCCTTATCTCAAGCCTAAATCTCCCCTGGTGGAGCTTGTGGCCATTCCCTCTCGTCCTGTCCCCTGTCACTTGGGAGAAGAGGCCACACCTTCCTCTCCACAACCTCCCTTCAGGTAGTTGTAGAGAGTAATAATGCCAGCGGTGACAATATTTGAAGTTGTCACGGCGGGGTACTGGGAAAATTAGCAATAATTATGCCTCGGATTAACCTCATTGGCTACAACACTGACGCTCTCTTAATATTCCAAGCGAGCGATAAATGATATCCAGAGGAAGGCACTGAGGGCAGTTGAGGGGGACTTCGGAAGGGCTGTGGGTTACCATTCCCATCATGAGGGATGAAAATCGGATTTAGAACTATCGAACCACACGGTTGGGCAAGATCTCTTGGATCACCGAGTCCGAGCGCTTCGATCCGCCGTTAAACCGTGTCCCTGAGCACCGCAGGTGCTCAGGGACACGGTTTAACGGCGGATCGAACCTCCACGACTCCACCGACCCCCCTGAGGGACGCGCGTTCCCGCCGCGCGCGCGCGCGCGCGCGCGCGCGCGCACCCCCCCCCCCCGCAACACCCGCGGCTTCGGCGCGAGGGCAGCCCCGTCTGGCGCTGACGTCACGGGGCCCGCCCGCGGCTGGCGGCGGTGGCGGCGGCGCGCGGCCGCGTCCCCGTGGCCGTGAATGAGCGCGGGGCGGGCTTGGGGGGGGGGGTGGGTGGGTGGGAGGGTTAGAAAAAGAAGAAAGGGGGGGGGGGGGGGGGGGCGGCCGCGCTCCCACCCGCGCCCCACAAAAGTGCGGGGGCTGCCGGGGATTGAAAGAGAAGGAGGAGGAGGAGGAGGAGCGGTGGTGGTGGCTGCGGGGGGCGCTGCTGCGGGGTTTGCGCGTTTTTTTTTTTTGGTTTTTTTTTTTTTTTTGGTTTTTTTTTTTTTTCTTCCCTTTTTAATTTCCAATTTTTGATCGCAGCTGCGTTTCCCCCGCCCCCCCCCCCCTCCCCTCCCAGCGCCGAGGAGGAGCCCCGGCTTTATGTGGTGCTGCCCGGAGAGCTCTCGGCGGCCGTGAAGTTCTTTGTGTCGCCGTCGCCACCTTTTTTTCCCCCCCCCACCCCCCTTCCCCCCCCCCCCTTTTTTTTTTTTTAAATTTTTTTTTTTTTTTTTAAGATTTTTTTTGGTTTAAATGTATAACTTAATGGGTCTGAACAGCACGGCCGTAGCTCTTCAGCCCAATGTGTCCTGCACATGCAACTGCAAAAGGTCTTTGTTCCAGAGCATGGAGATCAGTAAGTACCCGGGTCCGAGGGGGCTCCGGCTCCCCCCGGGGGGGTGTGTGGGGGGGGGGTGCTGCGGGTCGGGGGTTACGCGGGGCTCCCGGCTCTCCGGGATGCGGGCTGCACAGCGGCTGCGGCTCCCGGGGCTGCGGGAGTGGAAAGCAGCCCCGGCTCCTCGGGATGCGCGGTGGCTCCGGCTCCCCCGGGGGTGGCAGTGCAAGGCGGTCCCGGCTCCCCGGGGTTGCACGGTGGCTCCGTCTCCCCCGGGTTGGCTCCGTCTCCCCCGGGTGGCTCCATCTCTCCCTCGTCTCCCCCGGGTGGCTCCGTCTCTCCGTCCTCTCCCCCGGGTGGCTCCGTCTCCCCCGGGTGGCTCCGTCTCCCCCGGGTGGCTCCGTCTCTCCGTCTCCCCCGGCTTGGCTCCGTCTCCCCCGGGTGGCTCCATCTCTCCGGCTCCCCCGGGTTGGCTCCGTCTCTCCCTCGTCTCCCCCGGGTGGCTCCGTCTCTCCGTCCTCTCCCCCGGGTGGCTCCGTCTCCCCCGGGTGGCTCCGTCTCTCCGTCGTCTCCCCCGGGTTGGCTCCGTCTCCCCCGGGTGGCTCCATCTCTCCGTCGTCTCCCCCGGGTGGCTCCGTCTCTCCCGGGTGGCTCCATCTCTCTGTCTGCCCCGGGTGGCTCCGTCTCCCCGGGACGCGGGGCTCACGGCGCTCTCGGGGCTCCGCCACAAGCGGAGAAGTTCCCACTGGGGCTGCCGGGACCCTTGGCTGCGATGCGGTTGTTCCCCCCAGCCCCGTCTCCGCTGTCGCTGCGGGTGTGACACGGGGTGACAGCGCTTTGCTCCCCGCTCTCCCCGCTCCCCGCTGGGGTCTCCCCTCTCCGGGGTGATGCTGGCGAGCCCCAGGCTCCTCCCGGGGGTCCCCGCTGTAAATCCCCTTCCTCTCCCTCCTGAGCGCTGCTTGGGAACCTGTTCCCCCCTATTCCCCCCCCCCCGTTTTTTTTTTTTGTTTGCGAGGGATGTTTGCCTCTTCGTGTTGATATTTTTCAATATTCAGAGAAGTTCGGCGCCTGACCTAAATATCCACTACTTTGCGCTGTCCCTCTCGGAAATAAAGTGCGTGGAGGTGAGAGGGGAAGGATGTTACTGCTGAGGGAAGAGAACCGAGTTGGTTTCTCTGGCAGTTCGAAGCAAAATGGTGTAATCTGGAAAAGGGATGTTTTCCAGGCATCCCGGGCTGGGTGGGTTGTCAGGGTTCTACCCCGCTTAACACCTCGTGAAATGTAAAACCCGCACCAGGCTGATGCAAAATGGCCCGAAATGAAAACTTGGGAAAGAGTCTGGATTTTGCATCTCTTGCTGGCACTGGGCTGGGCGGTGCGCGTACAGCAGAGTCGGCCGAGCTGTGCCTCTTTCTTCCAGCGCAGGATTCGCCCCGTTACCCCCAGCGGGGTCGCAGAGCGATATTGTAGAGCCAGCATCTGGCCCTTGGCTTTTTTTTTGCGTGGCTTTTGTCCAGTGTCATCTGCCTTCGTCCTCTCCGGTTCCATCGTTGTTTAATTCAGGTGTCTGAGTCCTGGAGAAGGTCTGTAGGCATTTGTATACCGGGTACTAAAATATATTCCCTCTGAATTTTAGTATAAACCATACCCTTTGTACTGTATGCACATTTAATCTTGATTTAATCTCATTCGTGTTCAGACAAAACTAAGCTGGATTTGCCTGATTTTATTAACACTACCGGTACTGAATAGACCATTATTCTTTCCTGACTTTAACAGGCCGGGCTAGATGTGCATACCAATAGCAGTGTATAAATAATGAAGATACAATTCTTTTTTGTGTCAGCCAGTTAGCCAACATAAACTGTGTCCCACAGAATTACAAGGATGAGAGACTTTACTTTTGTGTCTGATCAAGGCTCATGGTTACGATAAAAGTTGTGAATTAAAATGTGTAATGTCTTTTGAAGAAAAAGCTTCTCTTCCAGTCTAACTCTTGGCACGAGGTTTTGTTGGAACCACTCAGGCTTTTAATTTAATTCCTTGGCTTTTTAGAGATAGAATATATTACATTTTTTTCCCCATTTTTTCAGCATATGAGTGGCTTGGTAGGAGGCAGGTGCCGGTTATGGACGGGGCTGTGTGAGAGGCTGGGGACGGTGAAGTACTCTGGAGGACACCTTGCCTGAGTTCGGATGGGTATCGTGGGAGCCTCGTGCCTGATGCCATGTGGCTCCTAAGGTCCTTCCTGGCTTGTCCCCTGCCAGCACTGTGCCCGTCTCCCCACGTCAGCCACTCAGCTCTGGAGTCCTCACGCTCAGACGCTGAGTTCCCATTAGCTCCCAGGGAGCCTTGTGTCGAGCTCCCTTAATGCTGCCCTTTTATTTTAGTTTTGGATAGGTATCTTTATCGCCAACGCTCTTTCTTTCTTTCTTTCTTTCTTTCTTTCTTTCTTTCTTTCCTGCCGCTGCCAGGCAGCATTAGCTCACCTCTGGCTACAGGGGGGCTTTGGTTGCTCTGCAGAGGCTGTTACCTGATCGCTTCCTCCACCTGGGTTCAGTGGGAAGGACAGAGTTGCACCTCCCTGAGATAAATCCATTCCACAGCTTTTCCCCCCCTCCAGTCCCTTGATCGATCTTTCTGATACGACTTTGAGGGAAGCTGGGAGCAGCTACCACCGGATGCTATTTAATTTTCTAGCCAAAAGTCACCATGCAGGAATGCTTCGGGAAAACGGCGTAACTGTAAACTCTTTCAATTGAACCCTCTAATTAGGTTAAGTGTACAACTGATCCCCAAAAATATTTTTTTGCAGGCTTTATTCCGTATGGCAGGCTGTGGCGCTGCGGCAGAGGAGGCAGCTGGTTTCTGTGTGTGGCTCTCAGATTAGGATTAGAAAAGGGCTTTTTGGGGGCTGTAGTGCCAATATGCCGGGCAGCGCTAAGCAGCCAGACGTCTGTGGCAGTGGGCTCTAATCGCTTCGGCTAGGTGAAAGAGGTCAGGGGTGATTGTCGTGGCGGAAGAGTCTGTAAATAACTAATTATTTGGCACAGGGAGCTGCGTGCGTGCCTCCCCTCTGGCTTCCCTGCCAGCTCCTGCTGATCCCTCGTGCCTGCATCAGGACTGCTTCCCACCCTGCAGGGACTCCTCCTGGGCTGTGTGGGTGCCAAGGTTGCCTCCACGAGCCCCCGGGTGTCCCTGCGAGAGGATGACTTCAGCTGCGGGGCATGTGGGTGGCTCTGGGCAGAGGCTTTGCTCATGCAGTAATGGTAAGAGGTGCCGTTGGGTCTCCCTGCGGAGATGAGGCCATCCCCTCCGCTGGCAGCGGCGCTGTCGGAGCTGCGTGCCTGGACGCTGGTGGGATGGAGCGAGCAAACCGTGAGAGCGGCTTTCCATCCAAGCGAGGACTTCTAGGTTTTCACATTCTTTGGTTTAATAACAAACCGAACGCAGATGGCTCAACCAGGGATCACATCTCCTTTCCACTTCAGACTGCGTTTTTGGCAAACAGGTTTCTTTCCTGACACTGTGTCAACGGCAGTTACGGTTTCTTTCAGGGTAGGGTGGGTAATAACCGTATATTTCTTTAACTACCCATCCAAGTTTTCCTCCAGGAGGTAGGGACACCGAGGGAAGGCAGGGCTGCTGCCAGCGTTTCAGCAAGCTAGGGAGTATTTGCACAGAGTATGTTCAGTTTGTGGCATCTCAATTTGACTTCACCCAAGTTGGGGAGATCCCTGCGTCTGGCTCTGGCTGCGTCTCCGTGACAAGCATGGCTTTTTGCTGAGATCAGCGTCCCACGGTGCGACTCGGGAGGAGCAGAGCACCATGGCTTTTGCTCATGGTGGCTGAGGACCGTCCGTGTGCGCCCGTGGCCGTCCCCAGGGACCCTGGCAGCCTGCAGTCCAGTTCTGCAGCTCCTACCTCTCCTTCTGAGGGCAGCAGCCAGAGTCCTGATTCCCTGAGATTGGAGAGCACAGGAATCTTGAAATTACAGTTTATTTTGTGCCTCAGGTACTGTTTTTAATCTTAGCATTTTATAATCAGCATTGAATGGGAGAATGAAAAGACTCAGAGGAGGAAATAGGGGGAACATTGTCAAACTTCAGGTTTTTTTCCCCTGAATGAACACCTGGACTGCATTTTGCTGCACAGCGGGACTGGCCAGGCACACACGGCACCAGAGGTGACCCTGTATATTTGGAAGTGATCCTATATAATGCAGAGTGGAGACATTACATGGGTAATTCTTCCTTTTCAGTCAGCATCAGGGTATATTTAGTGGAGGGTGTTTGACACACTGTGAGTCCTGTTACCTTGTGCCATGGAAGTATCCCTACGCCCTGAATAAGCCTTTGGTTGCCTTTGTTTTATTTAATAGTATGCTTTCAGGTTCTGGTTGTGAGAGGACTGGCATTAAAGAGTTTATGGGAAACAGCAACCATATTCCTTTCTTTAAAGCCAGGAATTCTCAAGGTAGGGTCTGGGGTCACCTCTCAATTTTCAGGATATTGAATTATCTGACCTACCACTTTCTGCTTTGCAGTTTGAGAGAAGAGTACCTAAAAATGTATGATCTTCCTTAGTTTTGTTTGCTGTTGCTCACCAAATATACCAGTATTTTTAGATTTCCTGAACTGACAGTTGGTGTCTAGATAATCCAGTTTTAGAATGAACTTGTAAACCTAAATTCTGAATGGATAGGCATGAGGAGACCTTTGCAAGGGAAGTACCAAAATATATGTTGTCACTAATAGACAGTAATTACGATCTAGCTTCTCTCCTGAGTAACTCATTGCACGGTCATGTCTGCTGGTCTTGTTTCAGGTAATACCAACTGTCAGAATTTGGTAATCCTGATTAGCTAAAAAGATCATTTTCTGCAGTGGTGTTTGATGTAAAAACTGACTACCAGTTTTCTTCCTGTAAGGAGATCCTGTGTGTGGTGTGCGGTTTGTCTTATCAGATCCCTCAAGTCTTCTGATACGTGGTGCGTCTGTTGTTGGCATGTTTCATCAAAGCAGTAAAGCCTGGCTGGAAAGCTTGTGAGGAAGGAGGTACAAGGGCCACTTTGCTGCAATTAAGTGGAAACTTGGTTCACACCATGAGCGCACTCCCAGACGTCCATAAAGCAAAGGAATCATTAATGTTGACAGGGATATTTTATGCAGCGTTCTTCCTGTCTGTGTGGCTAAGCTGCCAGGTGATTAATTTACAATTATTTTGGGTGGCAGGAGGTAGGTCACTTGAGCAGATCCTAGGTGAGGAGACAGGTCAGAGACTTGTTCTGGTTGTGAGCAACGTGGCTGAGTCTGGCCCGAGAGAGGAATTTCAACAGAAAGTTCCCCTCCATAAGAGCAGGATCTGACCCATCGTCTCTGTCTTTCAGAGCTGAGTGTGTGGGCTGCTGCATTGC
This sequence comes from Clamator glandarius, assembly GCA_033459285.1. Classification (NCBI taxonomy): domain Eukaryota; kingdom Metazoa; phylum Chordata; class Aves; order Cuculiformes; family Cuculidae; genus Clamator; species Clamator glandarius. Next base: position 3,614,071 of record JAUNZM010000055.1, on the reverse strand, counting down.
TGCTTTCTTGCCGCACTAAACGTAATAGTGGTCTTGGAGCGCATTTAGGAGCAAGGTGCAAGCACAGGGTGTGATGGAGCAGTGTGGTAGCAATACCAGCAGTGCTGCCGTGGTAGGTAGAGCTACCTGAGCTGTTAGCACTTCAGTGCTTGCAGGATGAGGCCATGTTCCTGTACACCTCTGGGAGCTGACAAGTTTTCAGTACTCAAAAAAGTACTGGGGTAATGTCTGCGTGTGTATTTGTGTATGTGCACAAAGGCGTACATTCATTTCTGAATGTTAATTGATTTAGCGATACAAGAAGGTAGTTTAAAATGAACTGGTTAATGAAATAGTTGATAGAGGAAGCAGTTGTGGGATTTGGGGTTCTTATTTGTTTGGGGTTTTTTTTTGTTTGGTTTTGTTTTTTTCATTTTTTTAAGCTGATAAATTTCAGCCGTAGAAGTTTATCATCCAAACTGGAGGATTTGGGGAGCTGTTGAGAGTAAAGAGAGCTTTGATGATTTGGCAAGGAATACAGTTTCTAAGGCAGCACTTTGATCTGCATTTTAAATGCTTCATTGTAATGACAGTTTCACAATTTCTTTTCTTGTTTTAAGTCAGTTTTGCAGAGGTATGTTTTGAGAGAAAACAGTAACAGCACACATTATTCTTGTTGGCTTTGGAGCCAGCTAGAACTCTTAGTTCATCCAGATCCTTTGGCTACTATGATAAATTTATGATTACACCAAAGAGGAAATTACTAGAGAAGTTAAATATTATCAAAGCTTTGCAAATCTTTTGAAATATCTCCAGTGTGAAACCTAAACTTGCATTAGCATTTCTGCTGTGGTATGTTGTACAGTATTTATCTAAGCATCCACCTAACTTGTAAAATAAGGAATTGGGCATGTTTATTAAGATTTTCATTTAAATCTTGCATAGCATCTTTCCTTCTTATAGCCAGTTTGGGGTAAGGTTTGTCCCTCTCTTGGGAAATGGGCAGCCTTAAGGTTGAGAACAAGCAAGTGTTTTCCCAGATTGATTTGGAGCTGTGTGATAACTTTTCAGGTGTTGTTTTTGGCCTCTCCTGAGCCGTATCTCTAAGCTGCACCAGGCTGGCAGCTCTCTGCTTGTGGACCAAGTTCAGCAGATGTATAGGAGAGGGCACACATGTTATTTGCAAGCTACATTAGCCCATGAGGTTGGGTCTTCAGTTACATTTAAAAGTGTCACATCACTGGATGGCCTTAGACAAACAGTGCCATGTATACATTTAACTTACATCCTTTCCCAAACCATCAGTGGCTTCGTTGAGTTGGACGTTATCATTGTTATTCTGCATGTCTCTCTAGTACAGGATGTTGATTTGGAGCATGTGAGGCTGCGTGGTGCCGAGACTTGTAAATTCAGCTGTCATGGTCAGAGGTGCTGCAGCCAGTGCATTGAAGGCTGGGCTTGCACCAAGTCCACCATCACCTTTAGATTTTTTTAACTTAAGGCTACTTTTTCACTGTGTAGGGCAGGGTGGCATCGCTATGGCTGTAATCGATACAGTATTCCCTTTTTTCTCAAAGTAGTCAGACTTCCAGTTTCACTGATACAAGACTAGACTTGTGCTTCCTCTGGAAGAGGGTGTGTGGTGTATGTTAGCTTTGAATTTGTGTCACAGGCTGTGGCGTTACATAAAGATGTACCTTGCACATCTTTTGAAGCTTGCCTCACAAGTTGTCAGAGTTGGTGGATGTCCACAGTGCTTTCAAATGGTTCACACATTTGTGTTCGATGTATTCAGTCTCGCACATATCTTTAATAAAATGCCTCAGGCTGGCTAATTTTCTAGTTGCAAGTACACATTCGGAAATGTGCATTTAGAAAGGCAAGTAGTTCTGCACATGGCAGTTCTCTGATCCATTTATGAGACCCTGCTTGTGCCCGCAGTCCTGAGGAATTGTGTCTGCGATGGTTTGCTGGTGTGAGGTTTGTGCGCTTCTGCAGGTGCAACAGGATCCTCCTACATTTGCAAACTTGGCCCAAGGAACCCAGCAAAGCAGAATTTAGCCTTGGAGAATGAAAGCTGATTAGCCCCCAGGCTTGGAGCGTACCAAGAATGAAAAGAGGTACTTGCACAAAAATCAATACTACTTTTCAAGAAAATGTGCGCGACGTAGCTTGGGGATTTTTTTCCATCTCTTCATTCTGTCCAATAATTTAAGTGGCTGGTTTGTTACACTAACCCCCTACAAATGATTGTCAGTAATAATTCTGTAAAACTATGAATCAACTCTGCATGACTTTGTGCAAATAGACTGAGTAATTTCTTTGTTCTTTTCTTCATACTTTGTAATTGGAGTCTGTAAAAGCCCAAAGGTTTGGTCTTGTGGAAAGCATGATTCATTTATTGGTGTCTGTGCAGACTAGTTATCTTTCAGTAATTCCAGTGTGCTGCTACAAGCCAAGAGTGATTCATACATGGCTAAGTGCACAAACAAATGGGGTCATGGCCATCTGCAGAAACTTTTCTAATCTATTTATGGTATCGGAGAAAGAAGTGGGTGTATTAAGGATGATGGAATAGGTGTCAATTACATTAGTGAATATAACCGGTTAAGTAACACTAACCATTACTCAAAACCACATCTGCTCGTTGCTAAAGATCACGACAGTAGGTCCTTTTAAAATATTAACATAGGTCTGATATGAGAGATGGATTGAGTGTCTAGGTTACCTCCTAAGGAGCTCACAGTCATAACTGCTACAGTAGTCTCTTCTACCTTCCTTGAAATTTAGGTGTTAAATTGAACTATTAGTATTTGTAGTAGCAAAGGCTGGTGCTTTGTTGTTGCAGCCCTCAGTCATTATATGCTTTACATGCAGAATTTGGCTTGATGCTTAATTAACTTGCTCTTGACGATCAGTGGTAGAGTTTCTCATTTGCATACCAGGCAGAATGATTGTGCAACATCTAAGTGGAGACAGTAGTGATCAGGTGAGTTGATTTTCCTTCCGAATCAATCTTCAATGCTTTAAAATCTTAGAGGGAACATGACCTGCGTCTTATGAGGTCCATCCCATTTCTCTGATTATGAGAATTAATTTTCCTCTTCGTAACTCTGATAACAGAATGGCCCTGGCTGCAGCTGCATCAGAATTACTTTGTTCAGATTTCAGCCTTTTGCTTCGAGGCAGACAGCTTGCTCCTGTCTTGCTCACAAGTGGAAGAACCAGGCCCAAGGGCTGGCAACTGGCTACCTGGGTTGATTGTGAGAAGGAGGGAGTTTGAGCCTCGTGATAGAAAAGAGTGGGAGTGAGCATCACTCCTGAAGTGTACGGGTGAGGGCAGCTGGCGGGCTCGCTCCAGGCTGCTGTCAGTGCTTGCTTTTCAGTCTTGCACGCTGCAGCTGGCTTTGCACCTGAGATGCGTGTATACAGGATTTTGCACTTGCAAAGTCACATGGCGGTCTCTCAATGCTTAGAAACATCCCAGGTCTGCAGAAAGGACGAGTGTTACTCTGTGGATGAACTGGAGGCACCAGTGGGCCAGCACCGTGAGGTTTGGAAGTGGCTGTAGCCCCTTCTTCCCGAGCCCCTGGGGACTCGTGCTGCCACTGCTCAGCTGTGTTTGGTTTCTGAAGGACTCGACTGGAGCACAGAGCTCATGGACTCAAATTTCTGTAAATTGAATTTAAGCATCAGTGCCGGCCAAAAATATGGAAGAATTTGGCAACTCGTCATTGTTGGCCTTTTACTGATGTTTTGAATGCTGTGTCCGCTTCTGCTGCAGCCTCGCTGCATGTGCTCTCGCAGAAGGATGTGGGGCCCTGGCCGGTGTGCAGAGGATGCTGTGGAGGGGGAAATGACCCAGACTTTTGCCCAAAGGACTGATGAACCTCTCCTGATGTCTGAACAGCTTTCTTCTGCCCTTGATTTATTTAAGTCAACAGATTGTGTAAGCCACATGCCTGATTTACCTGCAGGGCAAGTGGGAAGGAAGCAGTGCCATTTGGATGAATTCCCAATAGATGTCTAACCACTGAGCGTTGAGACTAATATTTCCAAGCCCGAGTCCCTACAACCGTCCTCCTGAATCTGCTCGGTGCCTCCTCCAGCCGTGGGCAACACACCCGTGGCTTCAGCTGCTGTGGACAGGTCCTGGGGAAGCTGCCTACTGTGCCCCCTTGCAGGCAGGGTCTGCTGTGGGTTGATCTCTGTGCTGAGCAGGCTTGGAAATCCTCCCCTATAGTGGTTTCTGTTTAACGTTAATGATAAATATTGATATTTCTGATAAAAATAAAATTCCCCTCAAAGCTAAGCTGTGCACCTAGCTTCCTTCATTCTCCTGTCCTGTGTTTTCCACCGCGCTGAGGTTATCAGGTGGCTGTTGGAGCAGTGAGGATGCAATGGAATCCCTAGAAATGCACAGGTCAGTAGCTTAAGTGACCCAGGGCTGGACTTTTTCTTGGTGCGTGCTGCAGACTAAAAACCGTGCTCTTCACAAGTACCAAAGCAATGAGACCTGGTTCCTCGAGGACCAGAGAGCATTGGTGTCCTCAGTGCTGGCCCAGGCTCCAAGGGCTCGGCTTTGCTGAAGGCAGATGTCTAGGCCACTTTTTTTAGAGGAGCAGATCATGTTCTTGCCATGATTTTTTCATTCTTTCCACATTATACCACCTTACTGAGGGTGGTCTCTTGGCTTCTGTAGCTTAGACCAGCATATACAGATTAGGCTTTTCATCACTGAGCTCTGAAAGTACCTTGGTCTGTTTAGTGCTGCCTTTAGGACACGTAAGGAACAACAAGATTTATGGACATTTGCTTCACTCAATTCAGAGTAAAATTATCTCAAATTGCAATAATTACCCGTGTAATAAACCAAAATCTCCCTTTTATTGTTACACTTGTATTACTGTAATAGGACTTTGCTTGAATTAGAAGATGCATTTTCGTGTTCATTGTCTTCCTCTCCGGCTTGCTCAGACAGACGCGGGGGGTGCGTAACACTTACTGGTACCGATCCCTGGTGTGTAATGCAGTGAATGTTTTCCGTTTCTCTGCTTTGACTCGTTCATAGCAGTATATACAAATTACACCTTTTTCCCAGTGAACGCAGGCGATGACTGTCCTGTCGACTGCTGCGCCAGAGACGGGCTCAGGAACAGGGCGGGAGGTCACAGGTCTCTGGTGGGAGTCCTGTGTGCTCCACACGAGGCACGGAGCAAGCTATGGGGTTACAAACATTTTCTTCGTGCTGATAGCTTTTAATCCTCATCATTCTCATGGGTTTTCATGATAAATACTTCTTAACATCCATTGACTTGGCATCCAGGCCGGAAGCGTAAGGAACAATAAGCGTAATGGACAGCCTCAATTTAATAGATTCACTATGAGCTTTTTATTAGTGCAGCTTTTTATTTATTTTTTTTTCTAAAAGTAAAAAGATGACTGCATTTATTAAGTTCTGAAAGTAGCTCTTTCAAATCTGAGGAAAGCATGCCCCCGTGGGCTCAGTTCAGCTAATTTGGTTATGCAGCGATGGAAGGATCTGTCCTGCCGTGCAGCCTGCAGATTGCTGGCTGGTCTCAAGTGTGTTAACAGCCGCGTGCAGATGTTCAGGAATTTCTCTTTTGCCTTGACCATGGTGTTTTGCTGCTCTTCAGAGCACAAGTGCACTCCAGTCACAGCAGGTTCAGGAGTCTGGAGATGCTTTTCATCCCCTCGTGTTCTCTTTGCTTGGGAAGGGATCACAATGTATCTTGCAGCCATGTGTCTTCTTTTGTTATGCTTCTAGAGATTTGCAGACCCACGTTAAGCATCTATTAAATTAAGCAAAATGGCCTTTAGAAAGCTACATGTCAAGTGGAAGAAATGCTTTATGTAACGTAGGGGTATGTGAGGGGACCTAAATACGAGCTTAAATTGGCTGTTACGAAAATAGGTATAATTGGTTTTTTGCACAGTGATTTTACGGCTTCCCAGTTCAATGTCCTGATGAGATCCTGCATCCAGTCCTCTTGCAGCCGAGGAGGTGAAGGTTGAGGAGCTTGAGTAATGGGATCGGTTCTAGGAAGAGCCTTGCCCTCATTTGCAAAATCGGACATCCCTGTCATTTGCTGTGGCTCTGCTTTGTCTGAAGGTGTCTGGAGCAGTGGTTTCCTCTCGCCTGCGTTTGCCCTTCAGTCTCTCCTGCGGCACTTGGCTGCCTGGCGTCGGGGCTGGGCAGGGGAAGGATTGTCTCTTGCTGTGATTGTAACATCTCACAAGTGAAAATGCACAACTTGTGTAGCTTTTACCCTTCGAACCGCGCACTGCTTAGGAATGCAGCTTTGTTTTCCAGCCAGATCAATGCAGTTAAAATTGTTGGGTAATTTAGTAGCTAGACACATTTCTTTGGGCTGCTTTGCTTCCCTCCTCAGGGAAGGTTGAGGAGGGGAGGTCACTCTTAAGTAAGGCTTCCCTGGTCTAGCCCAGGGCCAAGGGATGCTGCGGGGCTGTCACCCAGCTGTCCTGGGATCGGGAGCCTGAGGAAGTGAAGGATATGGTGTTTTGATCTTGCATCCTCATATTAAATGCAGATAGTCTTTATTGTTTCTATATTTAAAGCCTTTCTGCTCTTCTGTCTGGAGAGACAGAGTGTTAGGTCTCTTGAGTAAAGACTGACCCGTCCTTTTTTGGAAAGCTGGTCCCCAAGGAGCTTTTCTTCAAAGAAGGCAAAGCTTCTCTGAGGCTTGCTGGCAAGACTTGGAAGAATGACTTTTATTTTTTTTAATCTGTTTTACCTTTATTCAGTTAGGACTTAGAGCAGGTTTTCCTTCTATCTTACCAAAGGTCTAGCAAGGATGAAAACTCTTGTTTGCCTACGAGTGCCTTAGCCAGCACATGGGAGGGGAGCCTGGCACTGAGAGACAGGGTGGAAAAAGCTGAGATAGGATTTGCTGCTTCTTTGAAACTGTCCCTTTTTAATTGTCCAGACAGCTTTTCAAAGAAAATCTCTGCTCTTCTCTATCTTCTTCCAGCGTTATAATTCTATATAATCACTTTTCTTTCTCAAAAAGAATAGGGCGTGATTTATTTATTTATTTATTTGCAGAAGGAAAGGATAAATTCCAGATGTTGCTGGAATACACTTTTTGCCTCTGTTTAATGTTTAGTGGCTTTCAGTAAATATGCTGGGAGAGGTGGGGCTGATGTTTTTATTTCAGGGCGAATCATCTACAATAAATCCCATCTGCTGACTGGGGAGCGTATCTTGGGTGTGATTCGTTGCCGTTAGGAGCTGATCCTGACTTTCCTGCCTTGCAGAAAGGCAGTGAAGGCTGAGGCTGGCCTGTGTGCCCCTTTGGGGTCTTTGGCCTTGATCACTCAGGGTATTTATCCTCCCCTCCCCAGCTCTGTGAATGAGAAGCGCCGTGTGGTGGGTCCGGTCCCCTGCCCACGCTGACCCCAGATGTGGCACCATGGGAACGAGCGGTTCTGCTCCAGACTGACTCGGTGCTTTTTCGGGGAGCAGCTCTGTTCTGCAGGCAGCCCTGGGCAGGTGCAGGCTGCCCCATCCTGCGTGTCGTCCTGCATGGGATGCCCAATTTGATGGGACTCCTCTGGCCGTGCTGCCGGCAAGCCAAGCTTTCTGGTGCTGTTGTTGCAGCCCAGCAAAGAGCATCCATGCACCCTGCACCGTAGCGTGAGGCTGGATCCAGGGGATGAGCTCTAGGGATGAGCGATCCTCTTCCTGCAGCAAAGCCTTATCTTTTCAGTACATGTAATGCTTTTAGCTGCTTTCTTGCAGACTAAATAAAAAATCATTTTCCAGCATGTGCTGCACACAGGTGTTGTGGGACAAATGCAGCAGCTCCCTTCCCTGTTTCATGTTTTCACCTGTTTAGACTAAATACATCTTTGTTTTGTTGGCAGCCTGTTTGGTTGCACAAACAGTGTAAGACAAAACCACTAGCAGGTGTCAGTCCAGCCAGTCTAATTACTGGTTCCTTGCTGCTGCTGCTGGTTGGCAGACAGCGTGAGCCACCCTTCCCATGGAGCCGTCTGGCAGGACTGTGACTGCAGAAGGGCTCCGGGCACTGATCCGCAGGGAGTATGTGCCGACTGCTCAGCCACTCCTGTACCTTCCCTGCTGCCAATTGCCTGGAAAAAAATGTTATGCGTATGTAGAGGAAGGGAGGAGAGCTAAGGGGAGCTCTGGTGAAGTTTAAAGCACTGACTTTACGTGCGAATTCTCATTTGCATTGAAAAAGTTGGCAAAAAATGTTTCTTTTTGGCCAAAAGGGAGCATGTGAGAGCCACGTGAGCTTGGAGGGAGGCGAGAAACAGAGTCCTAAAATCCCACCTGACTTCAGAGGCTTTGGGCTTGCTTCTCCCACACATTGCAGTCCATTGCCAGAACATCGCGGGTGAGACACCATGGGATGGAGGACATGCCTGTGTGTGCCCAGGGTGTCGCGCCTGGGCTGTGTGCGGCGCTCGATGTTGGTGAGGCCATTGCCTGTGCTGCAGAGCAGGGTGTCAGGGAAAGCTGCTGCTTCCTACTCTTTTGGACATTTAACTGGACAACAGCTAATCCCGGCATAGCTAGCTGCAGGCATAGAGGCTTCTCTTCTCAACCTCTAACTTTCTCTTGAACTCCCACAGTGTTAGAGCCCCCCACTCCTTTTTGGCCTCTACTTTATTGGCCTCAACTTTTTCCTTGCTCCCCCACCTCTTTTGGACCTCCACTTTTTCTCAACTTCTGCTTTTACTTTAGCTTCCCACCACTTTCCTGCCTACACTTTTCCTCAGCCCCTAGTTTTCCTTTGGTCTCCAACCTCATTTGGGCTTCCTTCCTTTTGTTCTGGAGTCTGCTTTTTATCAGCCTCTACTTTTCCCTTTTCAGCCTCCTCCCACTACATTTTGACTTCCCACCTGTTTTTAACCTCCACTTTTCCTCAGCCTCTACTTTCCCTCTGCCCCCCCCCCCCTGTTTTTTGTCATCCCACCCCTTTTGGGGCTCTGTGCAGCTCTGGGCTGTGGAGGAGCGAGGAGGAGGAGGTCACAGCTTGTTGCCACACGTTGGTGTCTGGCTTGGCAGAATTCCTTCCTTTCCCATCACGATCAATGACGGTGCCGGTTCCGAGTAGCGGTGGTGGCACACGCACGTGTGGAGGCTCTTGAGCGCCCGTGCACGCTGCCCGTGTGAATGCACGCGATGCCACATGTTTGCACGGTCACTTTTGAATGCCTCCTGCGTGCAAAGCATTGATTTGCGACGTATCTGCGCTCGTTCCTCTAAATCAGCCTGACTTAAAATCAGTGAGCTGACTCCGAGCCTGCAGATCCCAAGTTATTTAGCTGCTGCAGTAATTTACGGCAACTCCCTGACCCTTAATCTTTTCCTGGGGTGAAAAAGTTGCTTAAGCCTGTCTTCTCTGGTGCATGGAAAGTAACTTTTTAAAATTTCATTTGGGAGGAATGGCGTGTTCATATACCCCCTTGAACTTCCCAGCCGGCTCTCCTGCACTGTACCTGCATTTGTGTGGGTGGTAGCAGCAGCAGGAGCGTGAGGAGCAGGCAGTGTGGGAGCACCCGAGGTGCGGCAGCCTTGGCTCGGGTGTCTGCTGGCCGGGAGCCTCTCTTGCTCTCCTGTTAAAGGCCACTTTTATAGGCCAGTAGGACTCCTTTGGCATCAGACTGTGGCAGGTACTAATTAGTGCCAACTACCTATTAATCGGTGACAGACAGTTCTTATGGGCTTCATAAAAAAAGTCCCATATGCAGATTTGCTCTGGTGAAACATGCTGTGGGCTTGCAGAGTACTCACCCAGCCGGCGACGGCTTGCAGCTCGGGCTCTGAGGTTGTGCTGGTGGGTCAGGGGTTCCCTGTCCCATCATCCCAGCAGTTTTGTAGACAGCGATGCACTGCTCGTGGATGGGTGAGAGTCATTGTGAGTTATCTTTTATTCCAGACTTTTCACTGCTTCGTTCCTCACTTGAAAATACATCTGCTGAGCATTGCATCTGGGGTTTTGTGCAAGATTTTTTGTGTGTGATAGTGTTTGATAGGAATGGTTGGACTCGATGAGCCGGTGGGTCTCTTCCAGCCTGGTTATTCTATGATTTTGCTGTGGGTCTTCTTCTTCAGCACTCCCCAGCCTCTGCCCCCAGTTGGGGTTGGGGCATTGGGAAGTCCGGAGCTTTCACCAGGGCTCGGCAGCACGTGGGACTCTGCTTCATGGGTTTGCAGAGGAGACAGAACATGACACAGTGCTGTCTGGGGCCATGTTCAGGCAGTCTGGCACTTTTGGACGTGGTGGGAAGGTCTCAGGGGTGGGCTGAGTGACCCCAAAACTTTGTGAACCTTGGTAAAGCTACAGCGTGTTGTCTGGTGAGTTGGCTGTGAGTGCTGGAGGAGAGTGGTCCTAGGGAAGCCTGTGAAATGGCGTGGCTGGAGAGGAATAGAGCCTTCTGCTGCAGCTTCTGGTGGGGAAAACCCTGTTGGGTCATTACCAGGTGTAGTGAGACCCAGCCTGTGGTCCTTTTAGTACCCCTGGCTGCTGCGGAGGTGGTAGGCTTGGGTGCAGATGTTAACCGTGGCTGGCTACAGGGGAAGCTCGTCAGGAGTGAGTCCCCAGGAGGGGAGCTGGGGTGTGTGTTGCAGCCAGTCGGAGGTGACTCCCATCACTGACGGATGCTTTCTGTTTTTCTTTCAAATATCTCCAGGCACTGAATGTTTAGGTCGCACCTTTCCAGGTAAACTGGGTAAGTGAAGTATTTCAAGAGTTGCCAAGGTCTAATTATGAAGGCTGATTGCATGATTGCAGCTGCTGTACTATAAACACCCTGGTTGCTGGCTTGATGAAATGGGTGGTACGTTGCCTTGCCCTGAGAGCAGCAGTTACCTGCTGTTTGGGTGCAGAGGGGGACACAGCCGTCTCTTCAGAGGCTGATTGTGCAAACCTGGTATTTTCTGGCTGCACTTTGCAAATCCTGGATGGTATTTATTCTTCTGCTGTTCTATGTAGACCCATCTTCAAAAGCTGAATGTCTTTTTACGCATGAGTACTCTTTCCATTTGCTGTTACTCTGGCAAATTAATGAGCAGCATTGCACCGAGGAAATAAAACTTTCATTGGATTTTGTGAAAACGGTTTGACAACCTGAATCTTTTTAAGTCAGGGCATGTCAGGCTTCTGTTGGGTGTTGCAGGAGCTGCTCAGTTTCAGGACAGACAAAACCAGGCATTGGGAGCCCTGTTGAACCAGGGTGCTGGATTTGAGGTGAATCTGTGCAAAAGAGCCTTTGCTGGTTTAAAAAGGCATTGTTGTAACATATATGGATCTCTCTCTTAGATTAGAATTGAGTTTATGAGAGTACCTCAAAACTAAGGCATCTTTGCTGAGATGTGGTTTCCCAAGCCTACTGGGGAAGAACTCGCTAAATAAAGTGTTAACAAGTGGTGAATAAATGATTTTAATAAATGGCTAATCAATTGTTGTAGAGCCTGGGAAGTCAATAGAGCTTATGACCTTGGTTTATAACCATGCTCAGATCTTTAGCATGCTCATAATCCTTACAAATTATTCATTAGGATTTTATCAAGCATCTATTAGTAAAAGTCATAATCTAGAATTTAAAAAAAAAGAATTATTTCAGTTGCTTTATTTTGATCCTGATGGCAGAATTTCCTTGCATAACAAATTTTGCGTACACAGAAGATGCCACTGAGATGCCACTGGTCGCACTAACAGCGTTGTCGTGCTGCAAAGATCAGGCAGGGGAACGGCAGGAGCCCATGGCCAAAGTGCAGGGCAAATGCAGCCCTGGTGCTGGGACAGTCATTCCAGTCTGTAGGGAAACTGTCCTGCAGCAGTCGACAATTTATTTGTTTTTATTTTATATTAATGCCTTAAATGACAGATTTCAGCAGAAAGGCTGGGCAGGCAGAGGCAACTCCAGTGTCATGCTGCTCAGAGCAGCGTAGCTTGGGGTGTTTTTCAGTCTAGCAAACGGTGTTTGCTGTTGTTCAGCTGTGGTAAAAATTTGCACCCATTTTCTTGTCCTGATTTAGGAAAGTGTGTGAGCAGGGATTTGTTCTAGCTGTGCTGCTCTTCCTGCTTTCCCTGGTCTCCCCTGTCCCATTTTGTGTGTATGTTTGTGCCTTAGGGAGGGAGGCAAAAAATGCAACTGAAAACATGCCATTTTCTTAGAATATAAATAGCAGAAAATTAATCATTTTTGTTTTTGTAGAGTTCACCTGCTGTCTTTGGTTGCTTGCTCCTTTGCCGTGTTCATGTACCGTTTGTAGTCTTGCTAGCTGGATACTATTTGGAGGACGGCGTAAGGCACTTTGGTGATCTTGCTGCCACCTCAATTGTGTGCCCAGCGAGGAGCTGCGTTTGCAGACATCAGTGCATGCCCAGAAATACTCCCCGAGCTTCTGAAAGCCGCAGTCAGCCAGACACGGCTGCCTCTATCCGATGGCTTTTTGCCTCGCCTTTGTTGTCTGGGTCCTTGTCTGCAGCTTCAGCCTGGGCCAGGATTGCCAGACGTCGCTACCTCCACCACCCCCTTCTTCCCACTTTGCCCTGGGAAGAGGTGCCTGTGCCCATCCCCGTGCTGCCTGGCCTAAAGCTCTAAAAGCAGGAGGTCAAAACACAAACCCTGGGCAGGGAGCATCACCTGAGACTGATCCAAGAGAGGCTTAGCTTTCACTGTTTGTTTTTTTTCTTTTCCCCTTTGGGTTCTTAAACTGTTCCACTGTCTTCTCATCACTCCTGGATATCTCCAGTGTGGATGCCAGGTTCTTGAATTTCTGTAAATGGGCTGTGGGTCTCTCTTGCCTGCTGAGAGGGGGTCAGGCTGCTGAACTGCAGCCTCTATGCAGAGCTGTGCGCTGGGGTGTGGGCAGGTGCTGCTGTCCTCCCCATGAGGAGCAGAGAGATGTGCAGCAAATTCTGTCTTCTCACAAAGAGGGGCTGGGAATGGGTTCAGAGGGTGAAGAAGAGATGTCCTCACCGCATTTACTCATCCATTTAGGGGGAGACATAGTCCTTAGCACTCTCTAAAATCAAAGGGAAAGGTGGAGGGTTTGGACAAAACAAAATTCACAAGCCAAAACATGTAATTAGGTGAAAATGTGATGCCTACAAAATTCTTAGACATTTGGGTGATTTCTGTCCAAGTGGACACACAGACCCCCGCTGTTTCCCTTGTTTTTTCTTTCTTGTGAATATGCCCACATACATTATCCTTCTTTTCATTGTTGTAGGTTTGGGCATTTTCCTATATTAGTCTGAATGGGCTTGTTTCCATAGCTGCATACTGCTGATAAAATCCCAGTGTAGGATCTGTCAGTCTCCCAATGCATGTGCACCAAAAATAAATCACGTGCAGTTGTCAGAAGATGAGCAGGCACCAAGCTGCGAGGAAGTTCAGGCTGGACCTCACTGAATCTGCCGGTGTGAGGCATCTCGCTCTGGTGCCACCACACAGCATCCTGCAGCAGCTCCCAGCTCTGCAGGCAGCGTTGGTGCCTGAGTGGTCCTGGGCACCTGGAGCGCCTGGCAAAGGAGTTGCTGCAGGAGGGATGATGTTTTGGAAATAGAGTAGGATGTGATGCGGGCAGGAGGAGAAGAAACTCCCTGTCCTTCAGCTTTTTTTCAGGTACAAGGGGGTGGATATGGTAGGGTGTGTTGATGAAGGATTGGCATCAGATGGCTACCAGGGTAATAAAGTTCCTCTCTTGCTCTGAATTCAGTGTCTTCACCATCAGCGGTTAATATTTTACCTCTCATCAGAAGAGGCTGGCCTTTCAGTGGCTATATAAACTATTTCAGCTGCTGGGGCTGGCTTGGCTTGAGGCTGTAACTCCAAAGGTCCAGCTTGTGTGTGGGGGAAGCAAGGAGGGTCTCCTGCAGATGCTGGCTGTGCCCAGGTTGCATGTCCTGGGTGGAGTGGTGCTCTTGGACCAGTGGATGCTGCTGATGCCCAGGGTGGTGCTGCACCCGGGCCACCATCTCTGCTCACGTGGTTTTGCTGTCCATGCAGCTGAGTTGAAGCACGTCTTCTGGCAGAAAACCCAGTTACTAAGAGGTAGATACCTTTCCTTTGAGGAGAGTGAAACCAATGATTGTTTTAGTGGAAGTTGTGATCTGCGGGTTGGTGCATTTTGGTGTGGGACCAGCCCTACTGTCTGCAGGGAGAGCTCGGGGCAGTTGCTGCTCCCGCTGCCTGTGCTGAAGTGGCCAGAGCATGGGCAGGGCGTGGGAGCTTCCCATGGAAAACCTTGTCCTGAGGTTGCACAGGGGGTGACTGGCTGGGAATGCTTCCCTTTGCTCTTCTGCCAGGGGTGTTTTTAAAACCCTGGCTGTTCTCTCTCTTTTAATGCATCTTTTTAAGTCCTGAGTAGTAGTATTTTCTTTCTGGCAGAGGTGCAGGAGGGCTTTAAATAGGTCTTTTGTTTTCTTTTGGTGCAGTTCCCTGGCAGTAACCTGCCATTAGCCCTAGCATTTGTTTTGGGTATTTGTAATTTTGTGTGCAGGGACCTACAACACTGAGAAGCCAAGGGGCTTGTCACGGAAGAAATATGTGGTAGACCTGTGTCTCACCTTCAGCTTTTCTGAATATTGATCTTTAGGCTCGGTAGAGAGGGAACATCTTGGCTTGTCCCATTTTAACTGAGACAGACAGGGGAAGCAGAAAATAAAGGCTCTGTGGAAGAAAGCCTATTTTGTTGCCCTCTCCTGTTGATCTGCACAGAGGTGGAATTGCAGGAGAGCTGTATATGGGAATATGAGGATGGTATGTGTGAAATACATAGAGGCAAAGGGAAACCCAGGGCCAGTCAGGCTGGACATCCAATAAGCGCCTTCATCTCCACTAGGTCCAGCTGTATCGGGAATTGGGAGCTGCCCTGAAAGCCGCTGCTAAAACCCAGTGTATGTGAGGAGGGGTAGGCTGTGCGTGGCCTCCTTTCCTCCATCACCCAGCACGTTTCGGGTGTGCTGCCTGGCGATGGCTGCAGCTGGGGTTTGCATCCCTTGCTCCTGTCCCTCCTTGTCTGAGGCAGCCCCTCTGCCAGCAGCACAATGCTCGCCTTCACTCGCCGTCACATCAGAGGTCTAGACGCTCTCCCTGCCTTTTGTTACCAGGGTCACAGGTTAGACAGCACTCCCAGCTCCTTTTTCCTCCCCTGGTCAGGAATCTTTCCCAGAACTGGGTGATTCACTCGGGACTGCAGTGGGACCCCTCCGGAGGGAGTCACCCTGCTTCCCAAGCTCACTTAGATTTGAAGTTATTGTGGCAGCTCCCCAAAAAAAGAAACATGCTTTTGAAATGCAGTCGGGATCACCCCCACTCCAGTTCTTGTGGGCACAGATGCTCAGCTGACAGCAGCTAAATAGAAACCTTTTAGCCCTTGCCAGTAAGTCTAGAGCAAACTGCCAAAAAGCATCGAGGACCAAGACACAAAACGAAGCCAGGCCTGAGCAAAGTACGTACAAATGAAGGATGGGACTGATGTGCTCTGTCTCTTGATTTTTTAGCACATGAGATGCTTCAGTCTCGGGGTTTTGTTAAAATACAGTGGTGGAATTTTACAGGTTTCCAGTAGATACAAAGCAAGTAAGTCCCCTAGCAACAAAGGAAAGGTTTTTCCCTTAGTGCAGGCTTTTTTTACATGAAGCGTTTGTGAAATTTCCCCTGCCTGCCTTTAAATCAAAGCTGAAGTTTGCTGAAAGAGATGCTTTTAGAGGCTTTTAGACATACTCGGAGATGGGACTTGAACCCTTGATGTGCATCTCCTTGTTCCTCCACCTAGCCCATCCTTGCTGGCCAAAGGCTCCTGCGGGTTCAGCTTTCCCCTGGCCTGGAGGGTGTCCTTGTACTACTGCTCAGGAGAGCAACCCCTCGCCTGGAGGTAGGAGGGGAAAGGATCAGTAAATAAATTGGTAGCAAGTTTCTTACATGATTTCCTTTGTTTTTTTGTTTTTTTTTTCTTTCTGGCAAGAAGACATAACAAAAAAATTGGCATGTTCATGCTTTTTATTATTAAAATAAAATCTATTAAATAATAACAGTGAGCCAAAACCTGAAATCGCTGTTAAGCAGTGCTCTGGGTGCAGTGAAATGCTTCTGGATCTGGCTCGCTCCTGCGTTTTGTGTGTGTGTGCATGTGTATTATGTGTGAGGAATGGGTGTATGAAGCTCAAATAGAGATTTTAAATAGAAGTAACGCTGGCAGCTCTTTCTCTGTGAATCCAAGGCTATTGTGTGTCTGCCTCTTGCTAACATGAATTGCAGAGGAAGTTCATGTATCCTCTGTGGCTGATTTGACAGCTGCACGGCCGTGGCACGTTCGGAGCCTGGACACCGTTGAGCAGAAGTGATGGTATTTTTCTGTGCCTGGTGATTTACCTCTTTGCAGGGGCCCAGGAGGGGCAAAGGAGCCCATTTCCCACCCCAGTCCTGGCAGCTGGCGATGGGCACGAGCTGTTGGCCGGTGGTGGCATTGCCTTCTATCCTGCCATGGTTTATTGACGCCAGGTGTTACCAAGGCATTGCGATTCTGGAGTCATGGAAAGGCGTACAGGGTGGCTGCAGCCAAACATTCATCGGGGACCTAGTTTTATCTGTATGGTAAACCTCACAAGTTACAGTCAGGTCAAGGCAGTGCAATGGCTTGAACTTGTTCCCTAAAGGTTATCGGTGGTCTCAGATACCACTGCTCTCAGGTGAATGTCAGTGACTTGTGCTGCCCAGGGGACACGGGCTGTCCTGGTGATGATGGGGACGTATCGTCTGGGCAGGGTGTCAGCCCCAGCCCCTCTCCCGGGACAGCAGGGCAGCTGCAGAGCCGTGCGCTGTGTGTCCGCGGAGGGGCTGCGCTGCACGGCCCAGTGGTGCGAGGCCTCCCCAGCGACACATCTGCAGCCCTTGGTGGCAAAAGTGCAGTTTTTAACCCTGTGGAAATCCTAGTGCTGCATGGGGAGCAAACAGAACCTGTACGCACCGTGGCAGTGGCGATAAATTGGGGTGAATTCCTTTGCAACCCAACAATGCACTTGAATGATGCTGCTTGTATGGGGTGTGGAGAGAAACAGTGTTAAATTAAGCTATCCATAAGGGAAGAAAATCATCCAGCCCCGTTCGTTACTGCTCATTTTAGTAATTTCTTCCAGATAACCTACACATCTGTGTCAGTGCAATTAAAGCAGAAATTCTGTCTAATGAACAGTTGTAGCCCTTGGGCTATTGCGGAATGAGCAGTGAAGTTGGAAACAGTCTTATTAAAATAATAATTAAGAAACAAGGGTGGGGAGACAAAGGGGGGGGCAAATGAGGTGGTGGTGGGATGCTATAGGGTGAGGAACAGAGAGGAACCGCAGTCAGCCTGCTTCTTAACTTCCAGAGGGGACTTTCCTAGCTGTACCTCCCCACAGAAGTGACTGTATTGGGTTGCTGGACCTCAGCCCCTCCCTCACCAGGGGCTTCTGATCATGCCATCCCGCAACAAAATAAAGTTTTTAAAAATCAGTCTCGCACTTGGTTAAAACTGGCTAGCAGTAGGGCTGCTGTAGGGCGACGGAGCACTTGCTCCTTCCTGGGCACTGTTACCCGTCCTGCTAAGCCAGCGCAGCTATTTGCATAGATATTTGTTTGAGATTTTGGTTCTCTGACAGCTGATAAAGCTCAGGAAGGGAGGAGAATATTTTTCTGTGTAAGACAGGATTATATCTGCTTTTTCTTTTTCCAGAGAACTGCCCTTTCTCAGTAAAAAAACATGTTGTGTGCACCCACAAAGTTTGCTTTAGCTTATCTTTCTCTCCTGTGGACAGTGACTGCCCAGGCTGAACTGTCAGGGATGAAGACTGGCCAGTTTCTCATGTGAGGTAGTTTATTGTTTTGCTTTTGAGTAAATAAAAGAAGTAATTTTCAATGTTAACCTTTGCAAGTTGTCATTTTGTATCAATAAATCAATTAATATTTGAAGCTGGCTTTTTTCAAACTCAGTTCGCTCCTGTTTAGAAATGCATATGCTGTGGAAAGCTACTGACATCTTGGATAAACAAAATAAAATAAATAAGCAAATACCATTAAAAAAAAAGAAGACCAAACAAATCCCACTGGAATTTTATATTGGAATGATTTTAATGGGATTTATATCTATGAGCTGTGGGGGTTTTGTGTTTTTTTTTTTTTCTTTTGAAATGGTTGTGAACCAGGGTGATTACTTATCATTTTCATTTTAACTCCATCTGACAAATCGGTTTAGATGGAGAAAGCAATACGGCATCTTTAAATGGCTACTCTGTCAGCGCATCTTGCAGGGCTTTAAATGCCCTTTGTTATCGCAGTCTAGACAGGACGCAGGCGGAATATTTGATATGTTATAAGGCAAAGATTTGACAAGGTTGAATTAATTTACTGGTTATTTAAAACTGAATTTCAAAACATTTTTCCTTACAAACTTCTCTTTCTCCCTCTATCCTTTATTTTTTCTTCTAAGTTAGTTACAGTACGTTTCAACTGTTTAGACTGGGAGAGGAGACATTAGCTTAGTGCAGCCTGCAGTACTTTAATTGCCCTTTTTATGACTGTCTAGACATCATGCAGATGCATGTTTGTGGTGAGAAGACATTTCCCCCTCTGGTTATACGATAGTCTGAAACCTTTACATTGCCTATCTCCTTATCCCCTCTGTCCTGGAATGCGCTTTACTCCCTGCATCTCTCAAAATCACTTTTTCCCCTCATTTTATTTTATGAAGAACACCTCAGTCCTTATTTTTCTGTTGTGTTTTTTACTTGTTGGTTTTTTTGTTTGTTTTTTTCA
This sequence comes from Clamator glandarius, assembly GCA_033459285.1. Lineage (NCBI taxonomy): Eukaryota > Metazoa > Chordata > Aves > Cuculiformes > Cuculidae > Clamator > Clamator glandarius. Next base: position 3,595,276 of record JAUNZM010000055.1, on the reverse strand, counting down.
ACCCCCTCCACATGCTTATTTGCAACTACTAGTGCTTTCAGAGGGAATAAAGGTATGTGGAGCAAATCTCTCCGGGATGCTGAGGGCAGGTCAGAAGCAGAAGCCCCAGCTGAGGGCTGGTGTCGCACTGTTTGTTTCTGTGTGATGCCCTGTGAGTACCTGCAGCTCTCTGCCAATACAGCAGTTCATGTGTTTGCCTGTGTTTGTTTGGGTTCCCCTTGCCATAAGAGCACAGCCTTGCCGGCCAGGTTTAAGAATGAAAATATCAGCAAGATTTGAATGGGCTCAGAGTTTTAGTTATGCAAATGGGATGCATTAATTAACCCCGTTGCTATAGCTACTGCTTTATTGTTAAATGCAGTGAAAGGGGGACAAGCTGTGTCCATGGATAATCCTCCCCTCTGTGCTCTTCCCCCATTCCAGTCCTCGAGAAGTCGCTTTCGGCCTTGGTGCGAGGGCAGCTGCCGCTCTCCTCCTGGGGTCCCGGGTACCACCCGCCGCCGAGCATCCTCATCCCTGGGCAGGTGGCAGGTGGCCGCGGAGGTGGCATGAAAAGCCGGGCTAGAAATCAGCTCTGCGGAGGGACGAGCGAGCTGTGGGGCTTCTTGCCCCCATGGCCTCTTTCCTCCAACCGCCCTCAACACCCATTGTTGGGGCTGACCTTGCGGGTCGGCTCTCCACCGCCGCTCCCTGTCATCAATCTGCCGTCTCTGGGGATGGGACGGGGGCTGCTGGGGACAATGGGGCAGGAGGACAGACGCAGATGTGCCAGGGGATGGAGAGGCTGGGGATGTTTAGCCTGGAGAAGAGGAGGCTGAGAGGAGACCTCATTGCTCTCTCCAACTACCTGAAAGGAGGTTGTGGAGAGGAGGGAGCTGGGCTCTTCTCCCAAGTGACAGGGGACAGGATGAGAGGGAATGGCCTCAAGCTCCTCCAGGGGAAGTTCAGACTAGACGTTAGGAAAACATTTTTCACAGAAAGGGTCACTGGGCACTGGCAGAGGCTGCCCAGGGAGGGGGTTGAGTTGCCTTCCCTGGAGGGGTTTAAGGGATGGGTGGACAAGATGCTGAGGGACATGGTTTAGTGTTTGATAGGAATGGTTGGACTCAATGGGTCTTTTCCAACCTGGTGATTCTGTGATTTTCTACGATCCTGCTGTGGCTGGGCAAGGGGAGAGCATGGCAACCCAGCCCCTTCTTGACTCTGCAAACACTGCAGGCTTTTACATGGGAGAGCGGCTTCTCTTTTTTTGTGTGAGCATAAAAACTTGCAAATGCAAAAGGCTGTAACAAAACTTAGACTTCCCAGCATATTTGCTGTAGGAGTTAAAACCTTTCTCAGGCTGTTGCTGCAGCTGAGGTAGAAGTAAATTTATTACCTTTAATTTCGTGAGATTTGAGGCGTTTCTACTCACCTCCCCCATTCACTCTGGTGTGTGTTTATATATAAATAAGGGATTTTTTTTCACATCTCTGTGTGAGTACGCACATGCATTCACTCCCATCTGGTGATGTTCAGGCCAGTTCAAGAACTGAACTGGAATATTGCAGTGACCAAATGGTGTGCGTGTCTAGGCGTTTGCATGCATTTTGCATAGTTTTTTTTCTGCAGTGCATAATTATGGCTGTAACTGAAGATTGTCCTTGCTCTGTGGGAGTAACTTACCTTGTGAAAGGTCGTTCCTTTTGTAAGCACAAGCTGCAAAATGATACAGACAATAACAACCCTTAGAAGAAGCAGGGAAGGGAGAGGAGTCCTGGACAGGGCTGAGGAAATCCGGTTGCAGTTACAGCCCTGTCGTGACCTGTGTGGCTTTGGCCAACTTGCTCAATTTGTGTTTCAACACCCGTCTGCGAGCTGCGTGTCGGGGCAGCCCCTGCGGCACTGCTGCCGGGGGCACGTGTCCCGGAGCCCCCGGGGGAGCTGCAGCTCCGTGGCCTCGGGATCGGGGCACAGCGGAGTCCCTGGCACCGCTCACAAATGCCGATGGGCTGTGCTGGGGCTGTGCTGGGGGCGTGGGGTTGAGCCATGCTGATTCACGCAGGAAAAATGCTGGAGAAGCGGAGATTCCCCGGGCACAGTTTGTGGTGTTTCCTGTCTTCTCTGCGCCTTCAGCACATCCCTGAGCCAGGCACTGGGTGCGAACCCGTGGGTAATTGTGCTTGGAGCTGGAGGGCGCAGGTGTTGCTGCTTGTCCCTGCGTCCCTCTCAGGGTGCTCAAGCGCTGATCCCAACGGATTCACCAGGCACCGTGTTGGGACTGGGGTACCTGAGCTGCAGCTGGCACCGGTGGGGCCACAGCCAAGCCTGTTGGGAATTGGCTGGTGAGCAGTTTTCCCAGGAATAAGTGGAAATGGAAGCTCTCTTTAGGACAGCCAGGCTGGAGGGGAGCGGAAAGGGAGAATGCAAGGGTGGGAGGTCTGCTAAAACTCGATCTATACAGTGTTCAGCTGGGAGAGGCTGTGGTCCATCCCAACGACAGCCGTAAACCTCCGTCTCTGCACCCATGCACTGTCACCACTGGCTGTTTCGCAGTGGGGCGACCCATGCAGAGCAGGAGAGCCTGTGCGATCTCACTGGTTTGCAGGCAAGGAGAACGCTTTGCTGCTGCCTTCTGTCCTGTGCATGCAACAGATAGAGTGTGCTGGATCCTTGTGACCTGCAGAGTTACATTGCACTGTTTTGGTGGCCCCAGTGACTAATGTCTCATGTATTCCTTGGTGTCTCGGCAGCAGCGGGAGGAGGGAGCGGACTCCGGCACTGCTGGCAGCCGTTGGCGGCGTGCACCGAGTGACTGCGTGAGGCTGCAGGTGTCCTGGTGGTGTGAGGCAGCTTGATGAAAGTGGGGGACAGGGCTCAAAAGAAGTTGGAATCGAAAACCCAGTTTCTTTAATTGCTGTCATCTTTTTGGAGAGGTGGCAAAGCCCTCCCTGGATGGAGCACTTGCTCTCCTCAGTGTCCATGACTGGCAATTTGTCTGTTGAAACAGATGTGGGCAGCAACAAACATCTATTTCTATAACTAGAAACAAATTTGGTAATTGCCTCTTTCAACAGGACTTGCTCAAGCAGGAAATGAAATTCCTAAATGGCAGTTAGCAAAAGTATTTATAGCTAAGTTCATAAATGAGATGTGCTCTCCTTTGTCATGGGTTTCTGCTGGGTGGAAGGGAAAAAAGCATCTATGAGAGCAAGCCACATATTGATCAGGAGTGCTTCCAGGGTATACGAAAATACTTATTTATTAATGTGTTTATTTTTACAACCTGTAGAGATACCCCTGACAAAACAAACCTCTTTGGCTTTTCAGGGTCTGCTGGCAGGATTTGATGCGGATGTTCTGTACTATGGTTTTTTTCACTTGTTCCTTGGTAGATTTTTTTTGTTGGTCATGCTATTTGTGACTATGAATTGTAAACTCTTGCTCCTGTCTTCCCCTCGGGATGCTCGTGTCAGAGGGGGTGAGGTGATGCGCTGTCTTTGCTCCTGTCCCAGGCATCATCCAGGCCTGATGCCGTCGTGCCACTTCTCAGGAAGCAGGAATTGCTCTGGTTGGTCTCAGTTTGGTGGGGTCCACGAGCCTTGCTCAGTATTTTCTAGTGAGTAAGCAAATTTACCTATCTTTTAAGTGCAAAATCAAAATTACTGCATTCTTTTAATCCAGTGTAGCTATCCTTACCCTTGGGAGTAACTTCAAAAGCAATGTACTCCTTCCAGTCATTTCAGTAGGCTAGAATAAGGCTTACTGTGCATAAAATATGTTGTCTCAAATCTCTGGAAAAGGGGAGGACGAGAGAAATGGGCACAAAAAGGAAGAGAAGGAGTTGTCATATGCAAGATTTCGGAGAGTCAGTGTGTCCAAAAGCACCTTGTTAGTTCTCGTTGCTCTGAGGGAACTGGTTAATGTCTTTAGGAGTTCTCTAAACAAGTCTCCAGCTGATGGTCTGCTCAGAGCCAGGAGGTGTCCCAGCTGAACGAGTTGCTGAGCCCAGCTCTCAAGTTTGCCATTTCCATGTAAAAGCTGAGTGCTGCTGCGCTGATCCTGCCTTGCTGGCCCTTGAACACAGCTGCCACCGTGGCGATACTAGCTTGAGAAGATCATGTTTTAAAACCGGGCACAGCAGTGTGATCGACAGCTTCTGTATTCTAAAGACTAAAAAATTTTCTGAGGCCCAGCTAGCCTGATACTTTGTGGCTATAAGCATGAAATGGGGCCCTTTCCGTTAAAACAAACAAAAAAGGTGGTGGGGGTGCAGGATGAGGCCATCACTTGCCAGTAACTCAGAGGATGTGATACTTGATTACCCAGGGGTGATAAATGAAGAAAGCAAATTGTATTAAACACCCAGTTATTGGCCCAAGGATTGACACTATGAGTGTGACTTCTTGGAGCCCCATCATCTGTTTTCCAGCAATGATTTTTCTCAAGCCAACTCCTTTTCTGTATCCCACTTGCTTTCTGCTCTTCTGCCCCATTCTCAACCTGCAGCCACTGGCTCATACAGTGTTATTTCTGCTGTGTATATCAGAACTGGCCATGTTGAATCTGGAAATGCAATTACAGCTGTTAACTGTACTGATGTATGTATGAAGCAGGATCAAGTGCAACTGCCCCTTTCCAACTGTCCTGCCTGTTGTTGTGGGCCTGATCCTGCTCTCTGATGCCTTGGTCTTGCTGCTGCAGCTACAGTTTGAAGATACTGCTGATTAGTGGCGATATCAAGATCATACTCTGTATCTCCAGTGTTTCCATGCTGCCTTGTAAACAAATACAATTGTTGATTGTCCCTTTGTATGTGGTTTTATGGAGGTATTATTTAGAAGATAAATGTAGCAGATAAATGCTAATACACAAAATATAGCAGTAATGACTTTGCTTGGTCTGATTTTTTTCTAAGATGACCTAACAGACAAGCAGCAGAGGCTGAGTAATCTGCCATCTGAAGTTCTTTGTTCCTAGTCTCTTTTTCCCTGTGCAAGGTCTCTGAGGGGGAGAACATTGGTTTCTTCAACGAGTGGAGCTCGGCATCTGGTGGAGGAAATTGCCTCTGTAAACCAGGAGCAGCGCTCAGTGCTGCACCCTCTCCGTCTTCCTTTGGATTCCAGCTGTTGCCTGGAGCTGTTTTGGTTCTTGCTTAAATTAGAACAGTTCAAATGCAATGTTTGGCATAATGGGCTCGTCCCCTTTCCAGTTGGGACTGGGAAGGATGGGCCAGAGCAGAGTTGTTTGCACCAGGCTGTGTTGCTGCTGTGCCAGGGTATTCTCCTCTGTGCTGTTACGTATGAAGAGGAGAGGGAGGGCGAGGGGCCGTGGTCAGACACGGTCCCAGCGCTGACCCTACTGCCTCTCCTGTAGGATGTTACAGAGTCCAAGTCCCCCACAGCTGCTTCTTGTGGAGTTGTGAGTTTATTCACTGGAGGGTGACTAGACTCAGGTGGCAGTTCTCAAATTCAAATTCTTTAGCATTGAGTAGAAAAAAGAGGTCCATTCTTTAGCTGTGTTGCTCAACCCACATCCTTTCACAGAGAGGCTTTGATGAGCATTTAGCATAACAACTGCAATTTGGCTGGACTTGATTCTGCCAAGTGTAACCCTCTGGTCCTTCCAGGGAGACACACTGGTCAAAAGTGAGCCCCCCCTGCTCTCCGAAAGTGCCCATGCAAGCTCCTGGGGCAGGCGCAGAACCTGCTCCAAACCAAGCCCAGGTAGGTGTGCACAGGGACCAGGCGAACCTCAGGCCAGCTCTGTGGATCCTTTCAGCAACGTCAGCTCACAGCCTGTCTGGTTCTCCACTTACAAAAGGCAGCATGTCTGTATGTGTAAGGCAAGACAGTACAGAGTGTTCTCAGCTTTCATTTTCCAAAAGTGATTAGGACTTTTTTCGTGCCCTAATTATTGGGGCATGCAAGGTAGTGGTAGGCTCCCAGCTGTTCGTGGCAAGGGCTGTCCTTGTGCATCTCCTTGTTCTTGCCGTTGCCTCCAGGCAGCACTGAAGCTGTGGTGCTCTGAAATGTCAGCAAAGACTGAGGAGGGGAGTGGGTTGGACTGTCGAGTAGCTGACAGAATGGATAAGGGTGTCTCTCCTCTGCAGCCTGCTGGTGCCCAAGCCCCTGCCCTTGCCGCTGCCTTTGGCTGGAGATGTGGGTGCTGAGAACGGCTGAAAGTCAGATCCATCACGTCTAGTTTAGGGCAACATCTCTGCCTACCCATTGGCAATAAGTTTCGTGCGAAGGCGGCAGTCCAGGTCTGTTGGAGAAAATGCTGGGTCTTTTCTTTCTTCTGCTTGTCAAAGCTCATGGGTGGGTAGAGGAGCAGGCAAAGACCTCTGGACCAGCAGCTGAGAAGGCTGCTCACTATAGGATGGCAGTAAAGCAGCTCAGGCTGTGGGTGCTGACAGACACTTAACTGATGCTGGAAGAAGGACACCTTTGTCTGCTCCTATTCCAGGGCTTGTTTTCTATTTGGTCTTTGAGGACCTGCACAGGCTTATTCAGAGCCTTTAAGGTTACTGGCTGAAATCATTAAGCATCCCTGCTTGGTGTCCCACAAAGCTTGTAAGTGCAGAATGTGGGGAGTCGTGGACAGGGAGGAAGGATTCATGAATGCTTTTTAGCCCCAAGCTTCAAATTAGCCCTAGGACCAGTCTGATTTGGTCTTCCGTTTCTCCACACCATTTTCCTGATTACTCTTTAATAGCCTCATCTGCGCGTGCTTAGTCGAAAAGTAGATACGTACCCTTATTTATGTCTCTTACGTGCTTTTTTTATGTAACTAGAGTGCTGCCATCAAGGGCTACAAGGAACCTGTTCAAACAGAAGATGCCCAAGGGTGGGGGTGGATGAAAAGAAGAGAAAACTGGGAGGAGAGGGAACCGCAGTCAGGGCTGTGCACATCTCTGCTGCATCTTGCTCTGAGTCATGCAGCCAGGGCAGCTCTGTGGATGTTGGAGGTGTTAATGGAAAATCAGGGATGAAAGTGTTCGCTGCAGATTTGCGAACTCTTTTCATTAATTCATCTTGTTAATTTTGCCATGTCTGAAATACTCTGTGTGCCTATGTGGAGACCTTCCTTTCTGGGATATGGAGGACGGAGCATTGCAGTCAGTTGAATTTACCATAAATCCCCAAGGATTTTGGAAGAAGCCGGGACATGCAGTGTGATATTACAGTGCCGCCCTATTTAGCTGGCAGTAGGCAGCAATTCATTTACACATTTCATAAGCTTCAGGACCAGACATGACTTGACTGTCCCCGATCCCCAGGGGATTTGCTAAAGGCTGGCACTGCTGTGGGACCGTCCCCCGCTAAGGTGCCCTGTTCCATGTTTTTGCGGGCTCTTGGCCGGGATCTGTTAAATCGTGGTGCTGAGTCACCCACGTGAACAAGGCTCCCTAAATAACTACAGGCACCCCACAAAGCAGCTGTGCATGGCAAGGGATGGAAAGCTGGAGCAAGGGCTGTGGAGGCAGAAAAAAGCAAGATTGCTCTTCTCTGCTCTCTCACCACCTCTCTGTAAGCATCACCTAACTCTTTGTACAGTGCCATCAGGTATCCCACTGCTGCCAATAGTTTGTGTCCAGTATTGCATCCTGCTACTGGTGCGCTCCTTGGCTCCGTGCCTACACTGGGGCCACGCTCCTCCTGCAGTTCCAGGAGGGATCAGGGTTCTCAATGAGAATGAATCAGAGCTGGATTTTGATCCTGGGGTGCATGACCTGGGGAAAACTTTGTCTCTCTGTGGAGGATGGGCTGGGCACCTCGACTTGCCGCCTGGAAGCTGATGGAGGTGCCCAGGCGCAAGGTGAGCACTCTGACCCTGCACCATGGTGCATCTCCTGTGCCAAGCTTTGCTGCCGCTGCTCATCTTCTTTGGTTTCCCAGGGACATAAATTATATCATTCCCTGCTGCCACCCTGCTATGTCTCTGCATTGTCTTCATTCAGGCTCGGCCACTTGAGCAGGGAGGGAGGATGGAGACTGCAGCGTGCCCCCTGCTGTGGGCAAAACCTTGCTCTAAATCCCAGTGTGGGCACCCACAGGCCCTTCTGGAGTGGTTGGAGTGCTGCAGGGGTGGGACAGGGCCTGGGAGCTCAAGCGGTCTGCTCTTAGAAGTCACCTTTAGCCTGGGTCTTCTGGAGGCTAGAGAGATGCTGTCCAGGTTTGTACAAGACCCGATTACATCTCTCTATACTTCAACAAGCAAGTTAGAAAAGTCTCAATCTCTTTCTGCCTATTTTATTGAGTCTTGTTAGGCAGCAGGAGGAATCTGTGTGCAAAACTGCCATTCAGCCTCTGTGCAGAAGTTGTTTTCAGTGTGACAAGAGAGAGTGAAGACCAGAGGTGAAGGCACAGTACGCAGCGGGATTCCTTGGCTCTTGTGTTAGGCACTCACAGGATGTTTCTCTGACAAAATAAGTGGCGTGTCCTTAAAAATAGTCCCTAGGTGTGGTGGAAAATGGCCAGTCTTGAGATTTCCATCCAGCTGGGTTTCAGAGGAATGTCCCCGGCGTAGATGGGGAATCTTCTCTCGGATTGCAGGTGTTTGTGGAGGCTCTTCAGGACAGCCCTTGCTGTGGGGGGCTCAAACCCAAAGCTGGGTCAGACAGCCCTCCTGCCCACCGAGGAGTGGGTATGCGTGTGGGCAGTGATGGCACAGCAGTGATTCAGGGGGAAATGCCGTTTCCGCTGTTCTGAAACTTGAAACAGCAAAGTCTGCATTGTTCCCAGCCACTCTTTAGTCTCGCTGACTCTTACTCACTTCCTTTTGGATTTTTCTACTACCCAAGTTCACATCAGTTTCTAGATTAGGGGAAACTGCTGGAGTTAAGTTTCATTTTAAACTCACTTTTTTGCTTTTCTGTCACCTGTGCTATTTTGAATGTTGGGGCAACACTGGAAGTTTCCCCATAGCAATGGGACTGTGCCCAACTGTCTCAAAGCCCAATGAAGGCTTTGGCTGCCTCTTTACCAGCTCTTCTCTCTGTCGCACAGTTTTAGATGTATTTTTCATAAGAATGCTGATGACTTAAGTAATGATGGGATTCTGATGCTGAGGGGCCATCACAGGAGCATCCAGCAGCTGAGGTGCAGATCCTGTTCATCCTGGGTGAAAATTAACTGATGGTTCATGAACTTTGAGCAGTGAAGCTTGCTCCGGAGACGTATCCTCCTGTCTGGCTCAAAGCAGGGCATTGGATTGCCTCACACCGGGCTGATGTCCACCAGAAGATGAAATCAGCAGCAGTTTTTTCTCCACACCCTGAAAAGCATATTCGTGATTGTCTGTATGAGCTTGTGATCGGACTCATTGTGCTTGAACTGTCCCAGCAATCTGTTTCAAGTTGGAACTAAGTGGGTTTTAATGATAAAAATACCCAGAGGAAGTGAAAGAGAACATAGGAGAAGCACAGTATTCTGCAGGGGATTCTCTGCTTGCTTTATCTCAGTCAAACAGTCTTGGGTTTTAGGACGGTGCAGCACAGCGTTTATGATGACTGGCATTTTTTTTTTAAAAAAAATCTCTTTTCTTAGAAATTATGGCTACATTTATTCAGTTTAGCCACTTTGCATCACATCTCATGCGATATGCAATTCCTATACATATAGAAAACATAATTGAAGCTTACAGATGACTGTTCTGACCTGTAGATGTGTATTATGCCTGGCTGAAAGCAAAGGCAATCTTGGCTGAAACCCTGTCTGAAAGCTGTTCTGTCCACATTTAAATGGTACCCATCATTATTGCAGCAAAATGCAGGTGTGTTTTTTATACTTTGCAGTGTTTGTCTTCAGCAGTGATACTCTGTGGAAGGAAGAGCATTAATAAAGTTCATAGCAAGCATTTTATGAACTGTAGTATAGCTGTAAAAAGTAAGGAAACACATTTAAAGTCTGTCGTAGTCTCATGTCCCCTGCGGGCACAGTGAACCCTGTGCGTGCAGAGGCTCAATGCTCCCAGCATCACTCAAATAGCTCTCCTGCCTTGCAAAAATATTAATACATCTTAAACCTGTGAGTGCTGAGCATTTTGTTCATAGGCACTTGAGGAAGATCTGAGATGTACCTTTCTGCAGCTGCCTTTATTGAACGGTAAATGATGTTCTTTGGTAGGAGGAGTGCTGCTTTCCTCCAAAAAGCCCTCTGAGTGGGAGAACAGCCACAGCCAGCATGTTGCGGAGTCTGCAGGCTTTGGAAAGAGTGGACTCTCCTATCATTTATTAATGTAACACTATAATCTACTGTGAAAGCCTTATTCAAGGCCACATGGGGTTTAGAGTGCCAAACGAGTAACAAACTTGAAGAATGGGATGTGACAAGTGATTTTACTTGATCACGAATATCCAGTTTCAGGATGGTGAGAATCTGGGGGGAAAATGCTTAGTTGTAAAACAGTTGCATGCGTGCTTACGGACTCCCAAAGCTGCAGCGTCTAGACAGAAAATACAGAAAAGCAGGTTGTGTCACTTAAATGTGATGTCTGAACCTGTTAGTTTGAAACGTATTCTAAAGTAAAAATTATGCAAAATTAAATTAGTGTGACCTTACTTTGCATTTGGAGGCTGACTATGCCCAGCTTGTGAAGCCTAGTGCATTTATAACACTTCCCTTGGGGAAAATTACAGAGAATAATGGAATGAGGTCTCTTCTAATTGAAAAGTGACAATGATTAGGAAGCCAAATACAAAATGTGTTGAGTGTTTTTCTTTTTTTCTTGTTTTGTTCTGTGTGTGTTTTTAAGAATACCAGTAGAATTATAAATTATGTGCTTTGCAGTTTGGCTTGTTTTTCATTCCCCAAAGGCTTTTTATTAGCATAGCAGCTGAATTGCACTTGTATAATAACATATTAACTCAAAGTTTGGGGTTTTAATGATCTTTCTTCATTAGCTTGACTGAGCTGCTTGGATAAAATCTTGCCGAGTATATCCAGCTTTCCAGTGTGTTGGGTTCCCCCCAGCCCTTCTGCAAATAAAGCCCGCGAGGACAAGTTAAAACAGGGAGAGTTGGCAGAAACTTTGGCACCTTGAGTGGGTATGAGCCTCTTGAAACTTTAAAAGCACAAATTGAGTGTGTGGGACTTTTTTTGGTTTGGTTTGATTTTTATTTTATTTTTTCCGAAGGCCAGGTTGGGCAACACGAGCGGTTTTGAGATTAAAGCTCATCACGTACATGATGTTTGCTCCTCGGCGCTGCGAGGCTGTGCTGCTCCTTGTAGGCTGGGCTTGGGGTAGAGCAGAGCTCAGGGCACTGTGTGCCCTCTGCTCTTCCCTGAATTCCTGCTGGTGCAGAGATGGGTTTGGCCTCTTCATGTTATGCATACAGCATTTTAATTTCAGCAGCACCACCAAAGATGATGTGGGGGCAGATACATTTCTCATATATGATACTTAAACGTGTTCAGCCGTTGTCTGTGTTGCAGGACGAGGGTAGGTGTGCTCCCTGCAGTTTGTCTCCCTGTGTTAGTGAAGGAAACTGGAGAAGAGCAAGACCATTGACTCAGAAAGACCAAAGTCTCAATGAGGGGAGCTGATCAGGCTTTAGCATTCTGATGCATTTCACCAAACCTGTTTACAGAATGTTAATTTGAAGCTTAATTGTTCTCCCTCCTCCCAAGATAATAAGTTTGCTCTTCCACGATTGGTCTTATGGTTGGACCTGATGATCCGATGGGTCTTTTCCAACCTGGTGGTTCTATCATTCTGTTGGTAATGCCAGTGTGGTTGCCATAAAGTCAGACTCGACTCCACATTCGAACAGCCTGGTTTTTACTTTGAAGAGCAAAGCATGATGCGTGGCCGAACACCCCCTGTGCCTCCTGGGTGCTCCCCATGGTCCCTCTGGGTGTCCAGCTTATCTGGCTCCAGGAGACCATGCGAGGGAGGGATGAGGCAGGAGGAATGTCCCCTTTGGAAAGCAGGATCTCCTTCCTTGTGGGAATTGTGCTGTGGCTTATTATTGCACCTCTTGGCAACTGTTTATAATACTCCTGTCACAGGAGTCCCAGAGCCAGAATAAACAGCATTTGGGGATGGATGAGGTGCTGGTGTGTTGTCTTGTCCCAGATCCTGATGGAATTCCCACCCTCGCTTCTGTCGGACTCTGCTTGTTACGTGTCTCTATGTGTGTACAGGAAGCTTGACTTGGGTCGTTTGTAAATGACACATCTTTTGTGTGTCCCTTCTGAGAAAGGAGTTCGGGTAACCTTTCCTGACGGGCAAAACTTCACCTGTGTCACCAAAGTTCTGTGACCAGTTTTACAAGGTTTGGTTCATTTAAGGGACCTCTCGTCCTAGGAAAGGAGCTTTCATTTACAGCTACCTTGGTCTTGTTTTTCTTCAGAAATATGAACTCTTTTAACAGAAAAGGAAGCCTTCTGTCACTGGCCCCATTTATATTTTTCTTGTGTTTTCTTACTGTGGCCAAGGCACATGCTCATTTTGAGGCCAAATTGACTCATTTTCCTAAAAACCTTGGTTGCATTTTATGTTTAAACTGTTCCATAATGAATTCTGCAAAAAGCAGGCTCTGTACCCAAGCTGAGTAGCTGCTCTCCAGCCTGTGGGCTCTGCTACTCGTGTGTAGGTGAGGTAGAGGAGCTCTGGGTCAGCGTTCCCATGGGAGCTGCCTTTTTGTGGGTGACCTGGAGAGCACCCAGGGAAGCTGTGAGGCCTCTCATGCCTGGCTGGGGTGCTAGAGGCCAGCAGGGATGCTCTCAGTGCCTCCAGCTGCAGCCAATGCTGGGACGTGCCTTTGGGCTATGTAGGGGCGCTCTCAGCAGGGCTGACATTGGAAGAGATACTGTGCCTTTTTTTTAACCATGTTGAATTCTCCTCTTTTCCCAGCCCTTGATGTTTTGGTGTGTTTGTACATCTGTTTGATCTGATTTGCGTTTAGAAGAAATGAGCTCCTGTTTGAGCTCGTTCCTCCAGCACAAACGCACTTGTGGCTGCTCTTGGGTCCAGTCTCCTGTTGTTCCCATGGGTGAGCTGGGTCATAAATTGTTGGGAATATATTTTTTTCCAGGCTATTCCCATTACACTGGCATTCAAACACACTGTTGGGGTTGGTTTGAAAGACCCAGAGCTCCTCTTTTAAGGAGGTGCCTTTAGCTAAAAGGCATTTTTAAGGAAAAACTCCTTTGTAATGTATGGTTCTTTATCCCCTCTTCCCATCCCATGTGCAGTTTTCCAGTGTAGAGGCAGCTGCATTGTAGGGGTGCTGTAAGTGTATGGGCTGCAAGTCACTCATACATCTCACTTGAAGTGGCAGATAAACCTCCTGTTTTCAAGGCATAATTCTGCTGTCTGAGGGTGGTGGGCAGAGCTGGTTAAGCATTTTGGGCAATGGCAGAAATAGCTGCTGTTTAGCAGAATGAGCTCTGAGGTAACTGGCAGGCCTCACCACCTGGACTGTTTTCTTGACATTTATTTGCTTTTACTGGCACTTAAATGCCACCTGCCAGGAGAAAACTTTCCGTAAAAAAAATAAAACTAAATTTGCCTGACTCAGCAGAAGCCATCTCAGCCGGTATGGAGCGCAATGAGACTTTCTTTGTATCTACAGATGTGTACGTGTGTGTCTGTATAGATAAAATACAAATGCAGCATCCGTCATAGGTTAGGGCACAGCTTTCCAAAAATGGATTTTATAGCTGTCCCTAATGAGACGCAAACAAAGTTTAAATCCCTAGAAGTGCTGAATTTTGCTGGTCCGGCCCCTCCTTTACGATGGGCACTGGAGTTGCTGCTGCCTGGTCCTGGGTGCAATGAGCCCTGGGTGCTGCTGGCACGAGGGGCCTTGGTGGGAGCAACCCAGCAGTTTGGCCTTGGTGTTTGCTCTCTGGATGCCAAATGCGTGGAAATAATGACCCCGACGTTATGTTTGCCTCCAGTAGTCAATTTTCCTTAGCCTCAGAGAGGTGTGTGGAGTTATTTCCTTAGGAAATTTTAGGAGCGGCTTCTTAGTGTCTCCTGCCAAGTGTCTCCAGAGTTAACGGATAGTCTGTTATTTGCTTGCTCTTGTTTGTTTGGTGGATTTTTTTGGCAGTTTTCCTTTATGGCAGTTCAAGCCATTCAAGCTGCTTCTGTCAGCTGGCTGAGATCGGAGCTGAGGAATGTCTGGGGCTCTGGGACGTGGTCCCCATGTGCAGCCACATCGTGCCTGCCTGGCATCTCACCGGGAAGCAGGAGGTCTCCCTGCCTGTGCCCTGTGGCTGGGGACAGGGAGAGGGGGGCTGCCAGCGCCGGTGCTGCCGTGCTGTGCCGCGGGCTCCCCGTGCCCCTGTCCGGGACCTGTGACAGAGGGATGTGTGACTGGTGCGAGGATGTGCTGAGGGGATCTGCAGTCCAGTCCTCCCTGGAGAAAGAAGCGGTGGTGTTGGGAACAGAATTGCAGAAATTTAGTTAAACTGCCTAATTAGGATGAATTATGATGATTCATGGCTCTGTGGCCCTGAGCAAAGCACATGAGGCACTGGGATGCTGTTGGTTTTATACCTTGTGGTGGTAGACTGTAGTTGGGAGGGCTTTGGGAGGTCCTGTCTGCATTGTAGCTTGGAAACACTCTGCTTTGTAGATACTCTTTAAAGATCCCTCCTAGACACTCTTCTGTGGTTCTGAAGAAGTGAATTAATGAGTTTTTTAAGTAGCTGGGCTCAGAGCAGGCATGTGTGAAAGCTTTAGGGGGGAAGGATGCAGTGGTGTCATTGACATCCTGACCACATAGTTGTTCTTGTGCTGAATTACATGCTGCTTTTTCTGGTGGCTTAAAGTTTGTCTGTCTCTCTTGCAGCGGAGTTGGAGTTTGTACAGATAATCATAATCGTGGTGGTGATGATGGTGATGGTGGTGGTGATCACGTGTCTGCTGAACCACTACAAACTCTCTGCGCGATCCTTCATCAGCCGGCACAGCCAGGGGAGGCGGAGAGACGAGAACCTCTCATCAGTAAGTTACACCTGGCTCTTCCAACCTGCGTCATCCTGGGCAGTTTGCCAAATGATGTGACATTGGGGAAACACTAGAGCCAAAGGTATTCGTTTAGATCATGTTTGCCCATGTGCCACTCGACACTACGTGCGGAGACACCCTGCCAATTGGGTCTTGGCATCGTCTTCTGTCTCTCAGTTACTAGGGCACGGGATCCCTTTTAGGGATGCCTCTGGCTCTTCAGGGTGCTAAACGCTGTAATATATGGACTGTCACAGATTCTGCCTTTGCCCAGAGCTTTGCAATTCAGAATTTACATCAGTAAAGCAACAGCACAAGGCTGCTCTGGTGTTTCCTGTTCCTGAAACCCCCATGTACCCTCAGCTGGTTGGTGTGTATGCATGCCTCTAACAGCTGCAAACTGTCAAGTCCTGTAGTGGCTCTGGTAGGAGAGTCTCAAATGACTGCATAAAAACTTACTGCCTGCCTTGAAGAGCACAGCAAATCCTGAAAGACTTTCTCCAGTTTTCACCAGGGGTGCTGCCGTTACTGTGGTGGAGGGGTCAGGAAAAGCTTGTCAGCAAGACAAGCAGGCGTCTCTCCAAAGGGAGTTGTCCCTGTGTACCAGGTTCCCTGCTTCATAAAGACCCAGGGAGAGAAGTGTTGATTGTACCTCTGATGGGGACTCAAAGGGAGCCTCTCCAGCCTCGACGCAGATATTGGTTTATGCATTTTCCTCACATGCAGCAGCTCAGAACAAGAACGCATGGAGAAAAGACATCACATTTTCTTGGAGGGTGTGCATGTACCATTCACCACTGCCTGTACGGCTCTGCCTTTATTGCAGGGATATCTTGTGCTGATACTCTTTTCTTTTAGCATTCACCATGAAGGATCTTAAACTTCTGTAAATGATAGGGCCTCCTCAAGGTCAGTGCTGCGCACCCTCTCGTCTGCAGGCTTCCAGGGCTGGCTGAGTGCTGCATTGCCATGGTCTGTGTGGGGCTATGATCTCTTTTATTAAATCCATGCTTGCTGTGGGGAAAAGATCAAATACTGGAATTGAGAGAGGGATAGCTAAAATCTTTTATCGAAGAAGGCTTCCGTACAGCGCTGTTGAAGGCTGTCCAGCCCGCAGATGCCCAGGGCACAAGCTGTCCCTCTGCTCTTGTTGTCACACGCTGCAGAGCAGAGGAAGGTCCCTTCTCAGACTCTTTGTTCCGAAGTAAGTAAAGCGCCCCTTGGGAGAGCTGTGCAAACCCCAGGCTCAGTCAAACCACCCTTCGATCTGTGGGCTGTGGAACGTGTCTCCAGAGGACGCGGCAGTGAGCTCAGCTTGTGGTCGTGTATCGATGCTGTGCAACACAACCAAGGCGCTGGGAGCGCGTGGTCCTGCATCAAACCAGCCAGCACGAGGGTGGTGAGCGCTCAAGCACCTCCCTGCTTTGGGGGTCAGAGCGAAACTCCCCGTGTGTATCCTGGCCCCTCCGGGATTTACACAAATCTGATGTCTCTATTGTCCCATGCACCTGCTTCCAGCAGTAGCAAAATGTGGGCACCTAAGCATTTGAGTTTATAAATACAGCAGAAATTTTCATTTTATCATGTTCAGAATGTTTAACTTAAACAGTACCAAAATGTTTAGTTTTAGATTTTTCAAAGCAAATATCAGATCAAGCCTTTTTTTCTTTTAATGTACTAATTTCTGTTTTCTGAAGTGGTCTGTCTTATTTTCTTTAAAAAGAAAGGCCACTAACATGGAAAGAAGAGAAAGCCACATCAAGAGTGAACAAAAATTTCATATTGAATCAAAAATTGTTGACTGTTTAAAAAATAAAAAATAATGCCTTTCCTCCCTTTTTTTTTTTTTTTTTTTTTTTTAATAATTTCACCAGCAAAGATTTCCAGCCCTTTTTTTTGGCTCAGTCCCCACAACAAAACAGCTCTGTTTGTTATTTATTCAGCCTTCAGACACATCAGGGACTAAATGACTTTTCAGCCAAGCGCGTCTGCTAGACCTCAGATGTGGAGTCTTCAAAACCTTTCTCAGAGCTAAGGAGAGAAATGCAAATTTGGGGGCTTTTCCCTTCTTTATAACTCTTCTCCCTGCCCCTTTCTCTGCTGCAGCCCAGAGTGATGGAGTGGGAGCCAAGCTTCCCTGTGGCCCGAGTGCCCTCCTGAGGGGACAGAGGCCCCTTGTGTGCTGAGCAGGAAGCTCATTACAGTGGGATCAATCATAATAAAGATTTTAAAGGTAGCTCCTTTTGGATTCAGCACAGCTTGTCTTTTGTAGAAAACAGCTCCAGTCCAAACAAGTGCTGAAGGCTGCAGGCAGAGGCTGTGCTGAACTGGGTACCAGTTTATTTAAGTCATTAAACTTGCACTGAACTGGTGTTGGGCTTTTTAAATCCCAAACTTCATTTTGTTGTCGTGACCACAGACGGGCACTGGAGCTGGATACACGCTTTTCATCTTCTGAAATATTAACGTAGTTCATCCCATGGTCAGGATGCTGCTAGGTCTGCCGGAGTTGTCCTTTTTTTGTTGTTGTAGCTTAAAAATTACAACTGAAGGAGAAATTAATTTCCCTAAAGGTTTTTTTAAATGTGGTTCTTGCTAGCAAGGAATTCTTGTATTATGTCTTGCATTTCTCCGTCACTGGTCTCGCTGTACATAATGTCTGTCTCCTTATAACAAGTACTTCTATTTTTCCAGAACTAAGGATATTTAAGAAATGCCAAGTTTATTTTCTTGCAATAACAATGCCACTGTCCCTGTACCTTTGGAACAGAATCCTCATCCCCCAAGAAAAATTGGTTACAATGCCATTTCCAAGCATACCCTTGTCCCCCAGAATGGAAAATAGAAGTCCTCCCGAAGGCTCAGAGTCTTAATTTGCACCATTCAGTTTTACAGAGAAAATTCTCTGACATTGCTAAAACAAGCAGTTCTATAAAAGTTGAAGATTGATCTCTAAAAAGAAATTAAAAGTAATTTTAGGTTCTGCTATGAGTCCTGGAATACTTGCGGAGGCTTTTACAGCCGTATTGCTCATCAGACGTCAGAATCTCAGCTTTCGTTTCAAAAAACCGTAGCTTTCTAGACTCAGACATTGTTGAAATGAACTCAAGTCCTCAGTATTCTGAAAATGAGAGGTGCACAAGGAGTGCCTTGCAGATTTTCAGAGGTGCTGCACCCCGCAGGGCAGCAGTTTTGCTTGGCTCAGTGGAGCTGTGGAGCTGTCCCACAGCCAAAGTGTGAAGAGGAAAAGTGCGTATGTTTTTATCTCTGAGGATTTGCCCTCCTCTGACTACCAATTTCCAGCAATTTTAATCCCACTGTTGAGCTTTTAGTAGAGATGAGCCCTTGGCCAGATGGGCTCAGCAGGCGCGTGTGAGGTGGAGGTTGGTGTCAGGGAGCGGCGAGTGTGCTGTGGCCGCTCAGTCGTGGGCTTGTACGTGTGCCCAGGCTGAGCCCTTGAGTCCCAGGAGAAGTGGTTAATACTGACTGCGGAGACCCAGCTCCTATAGAAAAATGGATTTCTCGTGTGCTCTTATCTCTCTGCATATCCCATCTTAGTGGTGTTTCCACCGGTTTGCAATTCTTGCGTCCCCGTGCCGCCTGGAGCATCTGGACAAACAGATGAGTATAATCTCTGAGCCAGAGCTTTTCTTCTAAACACCTGGGTGGGATATTTGGTGCAGGCTTTGGGGGAGTAGGTGCCACGGGGTAGGGAGGATTTGGGGATGGAACAGCTCATGTCAGAGTGTGTACGTGCCCTCCCCATTGCCCACCAGCGGGAAGCCCCAAGCCGAGCACAGCAATGCTCCGCAAGCCGGGGAGCGCCAGGCTGCAGCCGCCCTCGCGGGAGCCGGCTGACATCACTCCAGGGAAAAGGGGAAGCAGATGGGATATTGCCATGGCACTGCCCACCGCCAAGTTAAATATAAAACATCTAGCAGAAGGCAGCGGGGTACTCGCTGCTCAGGAAGTCTGCCACAGGGATGTGGCAAAGTAAACACAATTTTCAGAGTGCTTCCCACTCCTGCCCGCTGCCTCAGTGTCCTTCGGGTTGAAGTGAAGGGCTGGCAGCGTGTGTGGCGGTGCTGGAACCACTCCCCGTGCCCTTTGGTGTCAGTGCTGGGGCTGAGCAGGGGGGTTAGAGGCGAGGATTTGATCTGTGGCAGATGCGGTTCTTCTTGGGTCTTTTGTCTGCTGGGGGAATTTGAGTGTAGACTATCCCTGCAGGCAAGGCATACGTGTAAAATGGACCAGACTAAACAGTTGATGCCTGTGTAAACAGTCGCGTGTTGGAATCTCAAGGTCCGTATAAAACACGGGCAGCGTTGCTCAGGAAGGACTGTGAGAGACACAGCTCAGCCAGCGCGTTCATTAGCTAAAGCCAGAGAGGAAGCTGGTATTGTGGCACTTAACCTCTGCTCCAAGGAGATGCCCCCTAAAAACCAGCGAGAAGTGGGAAGCATCTAGGCCATTGCAGTTCCGTATAAATCACTGTGTTCTTTGCACTGGTAACAGGACTGCCTTGAGGTTTATGTGCAGAGCTTCAAAACCAGGAACCTGATGGAATTCCCTCCATATCTGATACCACATGCAATGCCACGAGAGAAAATAGATTCCAAAGTTGGGGAAAATGAAGAAGAGAAAGGCAGGAGGCGGGGGAGTAGGAGAAGTGGGGATATCATTGACAGCTTCTTTGAAAATTTTAACATGGTGCTGGTGCTGTGTTTTGGGCAGCCAGGTGCGTATTGCGGCATGTCTGGGTGTTAAGGCTCCTGCTGCGGGCGCTGGGGTTGGCTCTGCCCATGGGGGCATCCCAGAACTGTCTGCTGCCTGAGATGCTGCTGAGGGGAGCAGAAATGCCCCTCGGTTGCTAACCGGGGTAGCTGCAAAGGTTTGCAGCGATGTTTCTGCCTTGTGTGCTGCGGCCTGGTGTTAGGCCAGGTGTGCCTTTCGGCTGGGTGAGTGCCAGGGCGCATCAGACAGGCAAAAATCACAGAATCCCTCCTGACTTTACCAGCGAAGGTGTTTGCAGTGCTGCAATAGCCTCGCAGCTCTTTGCAGGCTTTCAGTGGGCACTGGTGCTGCCTGGACAACCATTGCAGTTATTACAGAAACAGATGTTTTCATAGTAGAAAAGCTTATGGTTTGCTCATCTGGAGAACCCTACTGGGTCTGAGACTGACCTTCGGATGGGACACCTGAAAGGGCAAAAAGAAGCACACTTAGCATTTTCTTTCCACTGGTGGTAAACGCTTCTGCATGGGCCTGACTGGAGATTCACCTGCAAGGAGCGGAGAAGTGCCAGCTCTTGCAGGTTCTCACTATGAGCCTTCTGGCTTGTGTTCCTCCAGCCCTGCCTGCCAGAGGGAGCTTGCTGTATGTGAATATTAGCAATATTTAAATACTTTAGTTCTTAAGGCTAAAGTGTCTAAGATGAACTGTGTGTGCTCTGAGTATCACTAGCAAAGGGGAAGAGGCTTTGTTTGTTAGTTTTGATTGTGATTTGCAAACTAATCTCATGGTTTGGGGGAAATCGTCTTGTGGCTTTATCACGCCTGGGGTTGCTGGCGCCTGAGCTGGGATTGCGAGATTAGGGTGATGCTCGCAGCGGAAGGAAGCCTCTAGACCACAGTTCGTCGGTCTGTTTAAGCCAAGGACCACTTATCCTTTTGGAGGAAAAATACTTTAGAACCATTGCTGTAGACATCTATTTTTTTTTAGCCAAATCAAAATTAGGCTTAACATTTAGTTATTCGCTTATTATCTTTATTTTCCCTTGGTTTTGTGCATCAGAACGTGGGTGTGAGGTTTTTTGGGGTTGGTTTTTTTTATTTTATTTTTTTAAATCTTGTCATTATTTCACGGAGCGTTTTCTGATGTCTTGTGAATCACCCACGCCTCATGGATCACAAATTGCAAAATACTCCTCTGGCATGTTTGAACCAGGGAGAGAAACATGCTGGGTGGGTGTGGGCGGGAGGGGGAAGTCTGCAAATGGGAGAGCATTGTTTGCTGGTGTCGGTCTCATCATTCATTCTGTAAGTGATCTATTAGATAAAAAATGGAAGTGAAAATGGAGGGAAATTTTAATCAGAAGTGGTGTTTTCAGTGGTTTTACGCTAATGCCCTTACCGTATACCCATATGATACACAGCATGTAGGGTCATAGCTAATATCCCTACTGGAGTTGGCTGCTTAGAGCGGGGTCTGCGCTGTGCGTTGCCGCAGCCAGGGCAGCAGCAGCGTCTCACCTGGGCTGCGATGCGGGATGCAACCTGGCACGAGCTGTTTGCTGAAGGAGCTTAACCACTGCTAGCAGTCAGACTCACTCTGCACTCTTTTCTCCTTTCTAATGCAGGAGGGAAGCCTGTGGCCTTCGGAAAGCACAGTGTCGGGAAACGGAATAACAGAGGTGAGGGCGATGCAGGTGCGGGTGCTGCCTTTCCTGTTCTCCTGGGCTGCGACGTCTCATACTTCTTGCCCTCTTTTCTCTCTTTTTCCTCCCTCTCAGCAGCAAATCTACACCCCGAGACCCAGCGACCGCCTGGCAGTGCCATCCTTTCTGCAGAGGGACCGCTTTAACAGATTCCAGCCAACTTACCCCTACATGCAGCACGAGATCGACCTGCCACCCACCATCTCGCTGTCGGATGGCGAGGAGCCCCCCCCGTACCAGGGACCCTGCACGCTGCAGCTGCGAGACCCCGAGCAGCAAATGGAGCTCAACAGAGAGTCAGTCCGGGCTCCCCCTAATAGAACCATCTTCGACAGTGACTTGATAGATAACTCCGTGTACGGGGGGCCGTGCCCCCCCAGCAGTAACTCTGGCATCAGCGCGACCTGCTACGGGAGCAATGGTAGGATGGAGGGACCGCCACCAACCTACAGCGAGGTGATAGGGCACTACCCGGGGTCGACGTTTTACCAGCACCAGCAGAACAACAACGGGATGCCTTCCATCCTGGAGGGCAGCAGACTCCACCATTCACAAATCAATGGCCTTGAGAGCACAACCGCGTGGAACAAAGAGAAGGAGAAACAGAAAGGGCACCCCTTTTAAAAAAAAAAAAGGATGGAAAGGAAAGAAAAGAAAAAAGCAAGAAAGCAAATGAAACACTCTGCACTTCTCATTAAAAGAAAAAAGAGAGAGAGAGAGAATTGAGGAAGACAAGCAAAGAAAAAAAAAGCCCTTCCCCATCTCTCCATGTATAAATATTTACTTGTTATGTCTGGTCTGAATGCACAAGCCTACCAAGCTTGCAAAAGCATTTCTTTATTGAGCTGTGTCTAGACGTTTAAAAAGGAAAAAATCAACTGTAGTCCTTTGTTTTGTTTCTAGTTGAGCTGTGTGTGAATGCTTTTTTTTTTGTTTGATTATTTCACTTATCTTTAAAGACAAAATATTTGCACAAAAACATTTTGTTTAAAGATCTGCAATATAAATATATAAATATATATTAAAAATAAGAGAAAGTGTATGTGTAAGGAGCAGGAGTATTTTTGTATTAGAAGAGGCCTATTCAAAAAAAAAAGTTGTTTTCTGAACTAGAAGAAAAATGGCAATTTTTTTGAGTGCCAACTCAAAAAGCGTGTATTACATTGTAAAAAAACAAAAAAACAAAAAAAATCAAAAGCAGGGGTTTAGAGTTATTTATATAAATGTTGAAATTTTGCACTATTTTTTAATATAAATATGTCAGTGCTTGTGTTGGTCAAAGCCTCTATCATGTCTACCATGAACCTGTTAAGGGATATATGTCGAAGTGAAGAACAAAGTAGCTGGAAGGGGTGGAAAATCACTGAAGTGGAGATGCCAGCCCTGGGAGGAGCGGTGAGCGAGACTGCATCTCATGCAAATCCTTAATTTCCAGAGTCCCTGCACGTGGCTGCTGACAGTCACGGCTTTATACATTCCCTGCAAAGCAAGAGGAGTTGATGCGTGTCTGTGTGTCATCCGGTAAGATATTGGAGTAAGAAGGTAAAATATAAACTCCCTGCTTCTGAAAGTCAGTAATGATAGAAGCAGTCAAAAGTTACTTGATTTTTTTTTTTTTTTTTTTTTTTTTTTTTGGACAACCTCTAACTTTTGGAGGGGGGGGTGGTAGGGATGAGAATAAACTGTGTCTGAAGGAACAAAGTGGTTTTTGGTTTATTTCTTTCAATGTTCAACTGAAGGGAACCCTTTTTGGAGCTAAAGTGGTGATTATGAAAGTTAACGTAAGCAAGTGGTAACGTACCCATGGGCTGCCTTGCAGCTTGGGTTTAAATAGCCATTGAAAGTATGAGCTGAGAAGTGTGATGGTGGTGAAAGTCTTTTTCATTTTGTGTTAAACTCCCAAACCTCTATTTGGAATAAATGGGTGCAGCCTTGTCTTGCAGCTCCACCATCCCTTGGGCTGCCTCTGGTCATCGGTATTTTTTTACTTTATTATCCTAGCTAAAGAGGCATCAGATACAGTAGATGGAAACGAATCTGCTCCTGTGATGTGTTAATTAAAAGCTAAAGAAATACGCTTAATGCTTTAGAAGCAACCCCCTTTACCTCTTCTGAAGACGTCCTCATCCACAGCAGCACGGTCCCACCTGCCCAGCGTTGGGCATCCTTAATTTATCTTGGTTTCGGAAGCATTTTGTCTTACTATGCTTTTGTTTACATTTTTGTATTGTGTAGGTGTCTGGTAGGTGTTTTACCCTCGTGGTGGATTTGTATGTGGTGGAGTGAGCGAGTGAGTAAACCCGAGAGTGTGTGAGAGAGAACAAAAGGGATGAAGCTGTTCTCAGTCCTGTCTCTGGTCCCGTCTCCCCAGCTGGGAGAGCATCTCTCCGAGCGCGAGGAAGGGTCGGTTGGCAGGGGAACTACAGAGAGCGAAGCTTTTACAAGGAGGTGTGATTTCATTTTCCGCAGGATGCTATCTAGTAGAGTGACATAAATGAAAGATATAAAGGCAATAACTATTGTTTTTAAGTGACTTTTCTATTACTTGAAAAAAAAAAACAGCAAACCATGAGAATGGTTTTGAAGTTCTGACCATTTGAACAATATTTATATATATTTTAAAGAAGATGATGAATAGCCGAACTTGAGGTTTGATCATTATTTTTTGCTTTTTTTTTTATTTTTGCCTAGAAATAGTCCTGTACCTTCTCAATATTTCAAACTGCTTTTCCACAGCTCTTGAAATCTTCATAGCTTTACAGTCATGTAACCTAAATTTTGATGACCTAAAACACAAAAAAAAAGCCACAAAAAATAGTCATGCAAAGGAGTAAATCTAGTTTGTCATGAAAGGTACAAAACTGATGAATTTATACGAGTTTTTAAAATGTATCTTTCCTTTATGTAACATGTCTATTTAGTGCCTTAATAAAGAAAGAGAAACCCTCTCTTTTTGAGAGGGGGAAAAACAAAATCATCGTTAGCAACACAAGCAACCAGCGTCTGGTCTCTTGCTCCTTTGGACCTTGCATTCAATTTTCCAGTCCCTTCTTTCCCGGCAGCGCTGCCAGCTCCCTGGAGCAGCTCCGTGTCCCTGGCCACGCAGGCTGCTCCCTCTTCTCCGACTGTTTGTAAGGGAACTTGAACACATTTATGCACATTTGTCTACCCAGAGAGGTAGAAAACTGTGGTGGATATTGTAAATGAGATACCAACCAAAAGAGAAACCGAAATAATAGAATATCTACTGCCCTCTTGAGCCAAAATGCATGAATAGTGTTGTTGGGGTTGGGGTTTGTGTTTGGGGGGGTAGGGGGGAGGTGTTCTGTGAGCTGAACTAGTTCGTTTGCTACAAAAAACCTGGTTACCTCAGCAGGTTTGGGGTGGAATATGCCTCACGTACCTGAAACTGAGCAGTGAATAAGGAGGTGTCGTGGGGACTGGAGGTTGTTAAGTAATGGGATTGTCTTGTCATGTTGTGTCCCCTGGCCTCCAAACCCTATGGAGAGGCCAGGGGGGTGGGTAGGATCTGGAAAGGCATGGAGGATAGTGGGAGAGGGTCTAAAAATGCAGTGCAATTAAACCCAGCTCCATGCTTTTAAGTCCACAAAATTTCAACCCATTCTCTTTTTTTTTCTCCCTTATTTTTTGTCTCTCTCCCCAGTCCCTTCCCAGTGTAAGCTTTCATTTCTCAAGCATCACTCCAAGCATCTGCAGTTGAGTGATCAGTTCGTTTTGCTTCTAGGTCTGGTTTCACTTACCTCATTCTCCAGTTTGGGGAATTTAATGAGAGTGGGGTGGCTCATCAACACCAAATTTCTTTTGTAAACGATGCCTTTCTGTCCGTGCGCAAACACGAACCAAGCTGCCACCTTTCCTACTGCTGCTGCAGGTCCCTGGGGAGCAGCCACAGCCCCAGGGCTCGGCCAGTGGGTACAACTTGAGTCCAGCGCGATGGAGCCAAGTTGTCACCTTTTGTTTTTCTTCTGTCCAACCCTCTTCTTTGCGGTCTCGAGAACCGTGTATTTTCAGTGCAGATACGAGATCTGGGGCCCAGATCAACTCCAAGTTCTGAATGGGTGTTTTCGTATAATGGTCTGTTCTTTTTTATTATTGTTGTTATTACTATTTAATGTTACTTTTTGCCTCGGGGTCCATACTTTCCCAATTCCCATGTCCTGTATTGCCACCAAGGCAAAGAATTTGCTTTGCACACCCTTGCTGATGTCTCTGTTGTGTCCTTCTGGCCTTCGTGCAGCTCAGGAGAGAACTGGACTGAGGTCCTGCTCCCTAGGAGAGTCTAGCATCTTGCAGCTCTCAGCAGAAAAGTTCAGGCCCCTTAAGAATGATTTACTTTCGGTCGAATACAGAAGAAACAAGGCATGCTAATGCTTAGCAACCTCTTGTCCTAGCCTGTCTTTTTGCTCGAAGTTTTGAAGTCATGTTAGCTTTAAAAGGGGTTGTTAATCTTGCAGAGTTTCTTAACTTATAGTATGGCAAACAGCATCCTTCAAGTGCCCCTAAATCTCTAACGGCCTGGAACTGGAATGTGGCTTTGTCAACCAGGATGGTGAGGAAGGTTGGGTTTGATTTGGGGCTGACACTGGTAAACCTTGTGTTCCCTTCGCAGCCCTCGATTTCACCAGTTTAAAGATTCAGCTTTACTGATCTAGTGCGTCGTTTCCATAACTGTTCTACAATTAATTCTCTGTTAAGTGGGGGCATAAGGAAATCCAACTGCTTTCTGGAGAATCACCCTTTTGTATGTGTATCGAACTACAAAATTGCACTAACTGCTAAATTAAAAAATAAATAAAAACCCAACGTTTTTACTAAGGATTGGGAAAAGACTGAATCCAGATGTGTAACATTAGGAGTGCTAGGCGAGAACAGAACGAATTTTTAATCTCTGTCTCTGCATCACTCAGAGATTTTCTATGTACAACACAAAGCTACAAAAACCAGAAAGAAGTTTCCCAGAAACCGCGCTTCAAATTTTTGCTGTACTATAGAAGCTCATGAAGGACAACATTAAAGTCCTAATTTGCCTGCCTTATAGACATATTTCGTTGTATTAATATTTTCTTAAACTTCCAGTTGCATTGCTTTGGCTTTGGAGTTTGTTATAGGCAGTCCTGTATCCTGAGTTCTGTTCAAGTTTAAACTTATGTAAACTATTGACAGCACATGCAATGCAGTACTTATCTATATTTTGCTGTTTTAGTATGAATATGTACTCTGATGCCAATTTACAAAAATCTGTTGTAAATGCTTATTGTGTAACAGTAACCGATAGTGGCAATTATATGTCATTCTAAAAGCTGCAATACTTATACAATAAATTTTACAATACTTTGGAAAATTTGCCTTCACCTTTTGCTTTGTTACCCAAAAATCGGAGTTTGCCGACACAATGTAATTTCAAAAGCTCTTTCTGTTTTTGAATTCTGGAAAATGAATATTCTCAGTTTTCGATATTTGTGGGGGTTTCCCCCCCCCTCCTTGTTAAGTAGCCTTCTGAATAACAGGTCAGCCTCTGTATTGCCACGATGCGTGTTTTCCCGTGAAGCTGCAGCTGGTTCCCGGCGTATTTGCATGCTCGGTCTGCGTGTGCCTGTGTGTGTGTGTACAATTCTGTTTTCTTTTGAGTAGATCAGGCGTCGCAGCTTTAACCCCAGAAGAAGCATTCCTGGTTTGCACCAGTATGTCCAACACTTGCGATCCTGCCTTTCAGCCAAGAACATCACTGATGGTCAGAAGGTCTTAACTTGAATAACCGTCAATCGACAAGAACTGTGTAGATTGACTCAAATTCTAAGCACAGATAATTTGTGTGACTTTTTCCTTTCTGAGACTGTGGTCAAATTGCAGTGATCACATTAAAATGATTGAAAACTTAACTGTTTGCAGGGGGTTTTCTTTTTTTGTGTGTGTTTCTGAAGGATGTCCTGTAGATTCAGCTCTCCTGGCCAGACCTTGGGTTCCCTCTTGGCGCTGAGTTGCGTATTATAATTAGTCCCTGCGCTTCACTGGGGGGCTCTCAGCTCTGCCTAAGCCTTCGGTCTCCCTGGCTCTGCTCTCTAACTAACTGCAAATCTCTGTTTAAGGCGGCAGCATTTTTGCAAGTGGCCCCTGGCTTTTACAAGCAGCCCCTCCAGCTGATTTGGATGAGCAAGTGGTGGAAACTTGGCTTTAATCTGGGGGAACTGCGAGCATAAGGAGCTCCCGTGGACCTCAGCTGGATGCCTGAATGCTCTGCATGGCCAGTTGCTTGCAACACAGCCCTGAGCTGATGTCCGTTTGGGAAAATATCGCTGGTAATGACTGAAAGCAGCTTAATTGCAGCCCAGGAAGAAGAACCCCAAATGCAGCCCTCCCCAGCTCTGATCCTGGAACTGTGCCACTCGCCTCCCAGCTGCAGTTTATTTTGTGGGATTCCTGGTGTCCTCTGTGCTTTGCTGCTGGACAGGCGACCCAGGGTGATACTGGAAATGAGCTGCCCTAGGTCGGAACGCTAATTTTCCCCCATGGTAAGCAACTGGCTGCTTTTAACACGCCGCCGTTGCCTGGCAGGGTGCTCCTGGTGTTTGGGAACACTCACAGTAACTGCCCACAGGCTCTGGTGGGCCAAATACCCAACCAAGTTCAGTTTAAAGCTCTACCTCAAGACCCAAATTACTCAGCGTACCCTGCTCTAAGCAGCTGTGGCACAGCTGAGGAGGGAGGGAACAGCCTCTGCCTGCTCTCAGGGCACCAGCACAAGAGGTACCGAAGAGCTGAGGTCCCACTGGGAGGGTGAATGGGTTGCCAAGCAGGTTCAGGAGCGGAGCTGTGGGTTAAATTGCTCTCCTTGCACCTTGCTCCAGGTGCGGTGAAGGCAGGGGAAAGGGCAGGGTTTGCTTTGAATCACTGTTCCAAAATGTCATTTTTTCATTTTTTGGATTCACAGCTGAAAACAACATGTTCCCACAGAAAATGGGAACTCAGCTGAAACCACATTTTCCTAAGGGGAGGTTTTTTAAATTAAAAAAAAAAAAAAAGCCAAGTTCAACCAGCACAGTGCGTGGGAATGGGCAGAGAATATTGTTACTGAGCTACCTTTCTGTGGCTAATGAGGTAAACTGGGGACACTGCAGAACAGCTGATTGGCAAAAGATTATCTTTAACCCCTTTTCTTCTTTGGTTTTTTTTTGGTTGGAATTTTTCTGCAACTCAGTGAAAGAAACAATTTTGGAACTACTGGAAAGAAACTGCAAATGGTGAAGTCCTTGCTTCAAAACAGACTTCTGTGCTGAAAGTTGACTAGGATTTAAGAAATTTGATTCAGCTTTAGCCTGTGCTTCCAGCACTGAAACCCTTTCTGCAGCTTTCCTGGCTCTCCCTGGCTGCACTCGCTGGAAGGTGTAAATTCCAGCTTCAAAGATTCTGAACTTCACAGCAGCTTTATATATATATATATTTTGCATCCATATTTTATCTGCCTGCCCTCACCTAAACTCTTCTCTGTCTGTCAGTGCCTCCCTCCACCGTTGCCCTCCCTGGAAGCAGCGTTAATCCCCATTCTTGCTCTCCCGGGCAGATGATTCATTTCTCTGTGGTCTCAGCTGCTCATGACACGTTGCTGCCTGCGCCTTAATTTCATCTGGTTTGAGCCCCGAGGGCACGAAACAAACCCCCAGGGCTCGTTGAGCTCCAGTCCCAGTGCTCTGGGATGTCCCTGCTAGCAATTGCCTCCTGGCAAAGAGGGATGAGATGGCTTCAGGTGCTTTGAGTTGGGGAAGGTGTGAAACCTGGAGTCAGCCTTCTGCTCCTTAACCTGCTCAGGCTGCTTTTCACTCAAGGAGCTTTACTGGAGGCTCTTTATCACGTTGCTGGCCCTAAAGCCCCTGTGCAGGCTGAGACCCATGTTGTCATTGAGGGAGGGGAAACCTTAGCCAGGGACAGAAACCCCCAGGTAAGGTGGCTGGAAACACAAATTCTCCCTCCTGGAGAGTGTTTGGTGATGGGTTACACTGAGATTTATTAAGAAAGCAACATGCTCCCACAGTTGCTCTCGCAGTTGGCTATGCTGACTGCAGTGGGAGTTTACTTCAAATACTTCCTGCTATCCTTTATTATTTTCTGTTATTGGGCTGGAAAAGCGCTGCTGGAGATCCGTTTCATTTAAAGTCTGATGGGGTCAAAACTGCTTCCCCCTCCCTCCTTCTCATCTCAGGAGCCCTGCAGGTAGCTTGCCCCTCTCCTTTGCCCCCAGTGCAGGAAGACCCATGGGTTTTGCTCGGCGAGAGCTCAGAGTCCAGCAGGCTGGGCAGCCGAGGGCTTTAACTCAGGTGGACACAATCCTGCTATAGCCCAGGAGACAAATTTAAGCAGCTCCAGGGAGGGTAGTGGCTGGCTGGGGATTTTCCTTTGTGCTTTTCTTGAGCAGGAGCTAAAGAAGGTTTTGAAGAGGGTGTTTTTTGACTTGCCCTTTGCAGTTGCATAAGTTAGGGCTGGCATTTGTATCACTACTTAGTATCTAAGCTTGGTGTTTATTCCTTTTGAGGGGAGATTGAGATTTGTGGTGTTTTTTTTTAGGGGACCTAAAACTGGGCTTCAATGTCCTGGAGCAGTGAGCTGCTAGAGCCACAGGGGCGCTTCCCTCCCTATGTGACTCAAACTAGAGTGGCTCTGGGGCCTCTTCTCTCTGCCCTGGGGGACCAGGACCTGCTGCTCCCTGCCTGGGTGGGTTTGCTGCTTGTGAAGAGCGCAGCTTGTTTGCTGGGTGATGCTGGTTGGGTTGGAGGATGCACTGCTCTCTGGCTTCGCTCCCAGCCCTGCATGTAGAGAGCCTGTTGTCAGGTAAGATTAAAAGTTGCAAAAATGAGATTTAGGGCTCTGGCAGAACAAACTGATGGCTCTGGACTAGGCGAGGTGGGGAGGTGACGTGAAGCGCTCCACACAGTGTGCTTGGCGTGCATTTTGCGATACAGGAATGTGGGAGAGCATTGACTGCTGGTCAGGATTCATTACTCGTCAGCTCTTGGTGGGAGTTTGTTTCCCCCGCCTCACGCAGTCCCGACTCCTGGTTCAAATGCACACAGTTGCCTTGAGACTGATTGTTAGCAGCAGCAATAAATCACAATCACAGCAGCCAGTGGTGAGTTTTGGATGCCAGTCAAAAAGCAGCTCCTTGGAGTATTTATCTCTTGCAAAGCCAGGGAACATGGATGTTGAACAATTAGATCAGCGCAGCCTTGTGAAGTTGCATTTGATTAAGAGAGTAACTCTGAAGTACAAAGCTCTTGCTTTGGTGTTGGTGTGCATTGCTAATAAGCAGGCAGATTTAAAAAAAGAGGCTGAAAGCTTAAGTATAAAGCACCCCCGCCGCATTGCTCACTGAGCAACGAGCTGCACCAAGGCAGGTGGCTTTGCACAGGCTCCCACCTTCTCCTTTCTGCTGGAGCCTTGCTACTGTCAAGGAACAAACAGGGAGAAGAAGGTGGGTTTTGCTGATTGGAAGATCAAAACAGATGTCAAATCTTGACCGTAAATACTGCAGAAGCTACTGGGCTACTTCAAAAGAACTTTAAGGTGGATATACCTGTCCTAGGGAGGGGAATGGTTGTGCCGCTCTGGGCATCACTCCGAGTTGCTCACCAAGCAGGACGTGGCAGTGGTTGCAAGTCCCACACCGTCACTGTAGCGTCTCAGAGGGGTGCTCTCAGTTTCCCAAGTGATGTCCCCTTTGTGTAACTGGCAGAAGATGGGTTGTGGCCATGGTTCCTGCTCTGGTATTGTAGTGTTGAGCATCGTTAGTTCCAAATGCAGAGAGCCACCTGTTTGCAAGTGGTGTTTACAGTGCTTTAGTACTCAGGCTCATTAAGAAGGGTAAGAATTAGGCACCCAGAACACTGCAGGATCTCTAAAACCGCCATGTGAGCGTGTAGCCAAGCAAGACCATCCTCTTTGCAGTGCTTTTTGAAATTTTCAGGAGAGTCTGTGTAGGTTTGGGGTAGACAGCCGAGCTGGTGCAAGGGTGAGGATGGAGCTTGGTTGGGTTTTACCTTGGGGTGAGGCTTTTTTGAGGAAGCTGTAAGCATGTATTCATTCCAGACAACTATTAATGTATGTGTCCATCACGATGCACACAGATTTCTCCTTGAATCTCAAACTTAGGCTCAGCCCTAGTGGGCTCCCCTGCTTTCTTTTTCTCATCTTTATTTTTTTTCCTTGAGAGAGCTGCTGAACAGGCCTGTCCTTTTGTGGTTTTGAGGAGGAAAGCTTGAGGGTCCACAAGAGCCTGGCCCTGTTGTCCTTCCTCACTGCTCCCAGGGCAGCTCTCCCATGGGCATGGAGGAGTCGGAGCTAAATATAAGCTGAGGAATTAAAAAGAGGAGTGAGACAAGGTGAGCAAGAGGATCTGTTTATTTTCCTTCTGATCTCTGTTATGTTTTATTGCTTTGCAAACAGGAGGTCTGGAAAGCTTCCTTCCTCCTGCGCCAGTGCAAGGTCAGCTGGGTGCATAATTCCTGTACTTGCAGGAAAAAAATACTAAGTATTACTGCAGTTACAGTAATGTTGTTAGGGTGGCATGAAACTGGAACTCTTTTTACCCCCTCCAGGCTAGATCTTGCTGTAAATGCCCAAATAATCTCTATATAAGCAATTTCAGCAAATTTGCACAGTGCCTGAATGCACGCGCACCCTGCTTTGGAGAATTCGGACCTGATGAGAAACTTCTAGTGGAAGAGCAACTTTCATTGCAGAGAATTGCTACAGAAGGTGCTGCAGGCAGGTGTTTTATGTGTAACAGATCTCAGGGAAGGAGAGGAAGATTCAGCACACTTGCTCTTTATGCACGTGTAAGGATGTGGGTGCTGTTGCCTATAGCCTGGTGATGCTTCAAAGGAAACTCTTCCATGGTGTTTGAGTAGCTGTGTTGGAGAACAAAGGGACAGTATCAAGGAATTTAGTCGAGATTCCCTCTGGTCTGGCAAAGCACAGGATGAAGCAAAGCTTTAAGGAAGAAGACTAACGCTAAAAAATTTGCTCAGGTTTACTCAGCTCTCCCACTTTATCAGAAGATGCCCAACCCCTTGGTGAGTTTTCTGCCCTGAACTGAGGTCTTCTCAGACTGAGTCATGAGCAAATGCCACTAGTTGTGAGTAACTGCTGGAACTAAATGGGAGCTTCAAGAACAGACTTTGTCTTTTCTCTTAAAGCTTTGCTTTATGGGGAAAAAAAGATTGGTTTTGCTTTCCTCATCTGGCTTGCACTGCTGTGAGTGGGTACGAATACAGCCAAGAGTTGCTGCTTTGGGGAGGGGGAGGTTCTGACACCCCCAGGACATGCTTTCCATTGCTCACTTTTCCTTTGATATTCAGCTTTTGGACTGACTTTAGAACTTGGGCGAAGGTCACAAATGTCATCCAGCACATGTAAATGTTGCTTCCAAAGAAATTCTGCACTATCAGTCCTATACAGAAAAAAAACCCCAAAAGCCACAAACAAACCAAAAAAACACCAAGCCCCATACACTTAGGAACTATATCAGGTTGTTCTCTGTCCCCATGTGCTACCTGCATCTGCCGCATTCCCATTAACCCAGGACTTGCCATAGGAAGTTTTATCAAAAGAGGCACTCTTCGGACTTCACCCTGGGCTTGGTTTGCTCTGGTCAATGGAGGATTAGTTTAAGCTCAATTTACTTTTTGAATCTGAGAACAATAAAAACATTTCATCCCATTTTCTATCACAAGCCTCAGATCTGTGTGAGCTGGTGATGTGCAGGGATCTAAGATCAAGTGTTCCTGTGGTTTTTTTTGGAGGAAGATTGTCATTGCTTTATCTTCCCAGCCTAAGTACTTCAGAGTTCCATGTGCTTCTCCATTCGTTCTTGTTCTCAAGAAACAAGGTTCAGCTGCAGAAACAGCTCAGTCCCACAACCCTATCCTTCAACACAACTCAACATCCTCAAGGCAAACCAGCAGGCGGCACTTCCCACATTGTGACCCCTGATTTCCTGGAGATTCTCATTTCTCTCTTCTCCAGATCTGGCTGAGATGCAGAGTGGCAGTACAGGGCCTGAGTGGAATCAAAATTACATTTTAATTATAAACATTTGTCCAGAAATTAATGTTTCTGAACTAATGTTTCTCTCCAACCAATGTGTTTGAAAACAAATGGCTCTTGCTAATTGATTTTCCCTGTATAACGGGTGATGTTCATGTAGAAAACCAGCCAAGCATAATTGAAAATCCCCCTCTTTCAGCAGGTATCCACATAATCACTCAACCAATGCATTTGCTTGTCCTCTGGCAGTTATCACCTAGGAGTTGAATGGCTGTCTGGAGTGGGGTAATTCTTCAAATTTTTGTTTCTTGAGCTGAATTAGGTGCCAAAAATCACTATTAGCAAACTTCCATGTATAATAATTTTGTTTATCGTGAGTAAGCGTATCCACAGGGGGAATGTTATTGATGGCTTCCCCCCTTGCTTGGAAAGGTATATTTGATATCTTCACACATCTGAGGGCAGTAAATCCACTGTTTGTCCCAACACTTATAACAGTTCTGAGCAACATCCAACGGCCTTTTAGCAGCTGATCGATGGCTCCTCCTGCAGTGAACGTGCTCTGCTCCAAAGCCCTTGTCTCTGCTGTGCCAAGCCAGCTACCTCGAAACCCCAGAAACCTGACATGGAGAACCGACAGTCTGAATGAGTGGCAGGAGGGTATAAAATAAGTTGTAAAACTGAAAAGCTGTGAGTCGTTGCCTCTCGCGTAAGGCAGGTGAGATCTTGCCCTGCTGCAAATTGGGTCTCAAAGGTGACAATTGATTTCAGTTGCTTTAGGAAGGTAAAAACAACTCCTGCGTACCGCTGGTGCGTGAATCTGTGTGTTAAAGGAGAGCTGCAGGGTCAGTGTCCCACCCAGGAGCATCCCTCACCTCACTTTGCTGTTTCGGATGCCTCAGTCCAGCCGTGCATGAAGCTTTCCTGGCAGCAGAGAGGGATTTCCTCTAGGAAGTGTAGGAAATGGTCAAATGCAATAGTTATGATGCATTTTGCACTCTGTAGATGCCGTGGGGCAGGCAGGAAAGCCTGACTGGGCAGGGAGCCAAATCAAAAAAAAGAGTAAATGGGCTTGGATGTGTCCCTGTGAGAGGGGAGCAGCAGCTCCCAGGGAGCCAAGCGGCCAGCTCAGCCCTTCCCGTGGGGCTTGTTAGTAGAAGAAACCCCACCAGAATGGCACCTGGCCAGTGTGACTGGGAAAGCAAGGTTTGCATGCAGTGAAGTCAGCTGCTGAAGGGAGAAGAGTTTAACTTCTTGTGTGATGGAAAAGGTTACGTGTTTGGGGCTATTTGTGAAAGGCACTGTGAAATCCAGAAAGTAAGAGTCTGCTGAGAACATACTTAGATGGGGCGGAGCAGTGGATGACGTGGTTGTATTTAGTGGCTGCTTAAGGGCCTATTTCTACCTTCAGGTAGCCAGCTGAGGTTTATTGGTAGCCATGAGACTGCAAGACTTGGCTGGCACTGGGACTGACTACATCTTTCGAAGCCTGGGGATTCCATGGAGCAGCTTCCCAGCTGCTGACTGGGGTCTGAGCCTTCGAAATGATGCAACCCAGCAGCGTGAAGGAAAGCGAGACCCCAGCCTGGGGCAGCTCGGGGCGAGTGTCCCAGCTATCTGATGGCCACAGACAGGGAAGGCTTGCGATCCAGGCTGTACATGCTAACAGCTGTCCAGTACCCTGGGTCGTACATGGGATGGAGGTTCCTCTTGTGAGTGCATGGTAACAGCTTACAAGGGCTGTGATGATACCAGGCAACTTTGCTTCGTCGAGCTTTCTCACCACACGCGTTCTCTAACAGCTCGTGGTGGGTCCTAGCAATCATCTATACAAATGTAATTCTGCGTTAGAGCTTCTCTTGAGGAGCAGCAGTTAAATTGTTTTTATTTTTTTTAATTTATTTTTGTTAATAAAGCTGTATAACAAAGGATTTCATCATTCCAGTGATACTGAACGTAATGTGCTTGCAATAATTAATGCCACTACTAATGGCAGATTGGAATTTTGCCGTAATTATATCATTAAGATATATTTAATGCATTTAATTGTTTTTGTAAAATGACAGCTAGGCTCTCCTGCCTCACGTTTCCCATTTCCTGATTCAATTACTTCACAGGCAAGGGCAACCTGCTAGTAATGGCCTTTCACAGCTTTTGCTTTCCAGGGGAAATCAAGTGGGTTTTGGTTAGATATGCCAATACATTTCAGGTTAGCAAAGCTTTTCTGTGCTGTTTGTCAATGCTAGTGGTGAACAGATGCACTGAACTCTCTCCTTTTCCTTGATGGCCTGGATTTCATGAAAGCAGGAAGAGGGGAAAGTGTCAAGACAGGCTTGTGAAGCAGAAGGTTAAAAATCAATCTGCAGGCTTTATTGCGTGACCCGCGGCACCAGTGGGAGGTCTGGCAAAACACACCACGTTTGGCCCAAAGGCAGGAATCTCGGAATTGCGGATCTGATGTGTTGGCCCAGGGATTCATTAGCAGAAGTTCCTGGGTGTTGATCATGTGAAATCCAGCTGCTGGAGAATAACTGGCAACTCCAAACAGGTCCGTCCTCTGCCGTGCCGAACAGACAGAACCCAGCTATGAGGATGGGATCATCTTCTGTGTGTCCTCAGCTCTGAAGTGTGACTACGTAGGATATCATGTTTTGGAAGAGATATTTTTGTAGCGTGACATGGGAGATCTGCCCCTTTCCTGGCTTGTTTCTTGAGTGCAGTGCTCGTTTTTTAGCCGTGATGGTGCTGACCTATGGGAGCCACCTTCTGGGGGGGTACCAGAGAGGAGGCTCAGGGCCTCCCTCGTGGGCATGTGCATCGTTTCCTGCTTACTCTTTGAAACTACGTTGGCTTGTGTCTTTGCAAGGCCAGAGCCACTCACCTACAGCAAGTCCAGTTTTCTGGCAAGGTGTCTAGGAGGCACACAAATCGGTGTGGTCCACTGTGGTCCAAAATAGGGCTTGGAGCCCTTGGCGATAGTGACGTACGTGGATTTGTTTTGGATGAGTAAATACAGTTTTCACTGGACAAGAATTTGTAGTTATGTTTGCAATTCCCAGCTGCTCAGAGGGATGGGAGTGGTGCACTTTCTGCTTACTTTGTGCCTTTTCTGACCGCAGCTCCCTCCCAAATCTGTAATCATTGTCGTATGACTACACAAAGGCAAAATTCAGGATGGAGAATAGTTAGGAAATGGGAATATCTGTCTACAATAATCACTACAGAAAATATTGTTAAGTTTCCTTGAGGAGTAGATAGCTTTTTGCTTGTCTTTAGTATCATCGGTGGATTTTGAATGATCTAAGAATAGCCAAACTACCCTGAAGTCCATCCAGATTGCTACTGCTGTTTGCATTGCAAAGCCAGAAGCCCACAGTGTTATAAATGCTCTATAATGAAAAAGCAGGTAAAGCAAATGGAGAAATTCATGTGGATCTGTGCAGGCAACAGTGGGAACTTCCATGCAGGCAACATACACAGTGACTGGTAAATACTTTGAAAACCTTTCCAAGTTGTTACTGCAAAAGTGACCGTGGGAAGCATCTGGGAGCAGGCTTTTGTTCTTAAGACTGTAACCATGCTGCTGACTCCACAAGTCTTTGACCTCAATTAGTTGTGTTTATTATTTGGAGTCCAGTGGGGATGAAGTCAATTGCCTCTTTCTTTCTCTTCTTCCTTCCCATGTTTCTTGCTGTATGGCAGAGCTGAAACTTGCCTAAGGCACAAATTCCATTCAACCCTTGATGTGTTTTGCCCAAAGAGCATCCTGGGGGATCTGCAGAAAAGGCAGAGGAACCCTTTGGGCTCTGTAGAGCCTCGGCCAACAGAGGGGAGTCCTGCATTAGAAACGTCCTGCTAGATAGGCTGCACATTGGCTTTACCACTGGCCTGCAAGAAGCTTCCAGTAAGAAGTAAGTCTCCTTCTCAATTTGTTTTGAAAGTGATGGAAGACATTTGTGCACGATGTTGTAGTCACAAAAGCTCAGTAGGGATAATAACTCAGTCACCACCTATAAAAGGTGTTTTCAACCCCAAGTGGTTTCGAGACATTAGAACACTAGTACACCATGACCTGTGTCTGCTGGAACTGGGTCTGTGCTGTATTGTCAAGCTCTGGAAGTCAGTAACCTTTGTGTTATTTCTCAGGTAAAGTAATTGCCTGTGTTTCTGTATCAAAACAGACCTCAGTGCTTTAGGGACTGCTTGTTGGAAGGACAATGCAGAAGGATGTCAATCCATGTTACATAAACTGCAGAGAAAGATTCTTGGAATCTGATCAGACACAAAGAAGTTGGTTAATGATCATGCAGTAGGGATTGTTCTGAGATCTATTTTTTTTGTTACATCAGGTGTTAGGTAACAGTAATTTTCAATGAGCCAACAAAAAGTTCCCTCCCAGTTCTAGGGGGCTTAAATTTTCTGAATCTTTCCTTTGATTACTGATACAAATGCTTATCACTGGATTTATCTTTAATCTTTATGGTTAGGAGCGAGGAGACTTGGTATGAGCTGTCTGTGCTGCAACAGGGAAGAAGCCAGCAGGTGAAAGGAGATGGAAAAAACACTGAGCTACTTCTCCTTTCCACCCATTGTAAATCAGGGCTATGTCTGGCCCTGTATGGGGATGAGAGATTATGAAAATGCTGATTTATGTCAGAAAAAAAGAACCTAAAATCAACTAGAACTTCCTTCTGTCACGAATAAGTTGCATTCTTTCATTTCCTTCCCGCTGGAGGCCTGGGCGAATGGCTGTCTGAGACATTGGAGGCACACTAGTTACCAAAAAGCAATTAATAAGAGCAGTGAGGAGCACTAATTTCTGTCGTATAAAGTACTCCAATGCCACCTCACATCTTTCTACCAGGAAGCTAAACTTCCTGTTCAGTTTTGCTTATAGATTCTGTGCCTAGGGGGTTTTGTCAATAAATACTTTCCCACTGCCCCCCTCCTTGCCGTCCTCGTTAGCAGCAAATTAATGTTGCGTTCTGTTTCAGGTTGTCCAACAATTTTTGAAGCAAAACTGAACACCACTAATTGTTGCTCTCGGAATAAACCACCAACAATTTATCGATGTGGGAATAATAATAATGTTTGTGGTTCCCAGTCTTTAAATACTTGGATTGGAAATGACAACGTTTTAATTGAAAATAATGGCAATTATCTCTCTGCAAAGGTGTTTTGTTGCTGCACTCGGTATCTTCTTTAAAACTAGCTATGAACAGAAGTCAACATAAGCAACAATAAACTAAAGATTCATTTTCCTAGAGATTGTTGCACTGCATCTGTTGTGTGGGAAATGACAACTCTGATTTATTTTCTTTTTGTTCAGGATTTCAAAATGTTTTGTGGATGGACAACTTCAAACCAATACCATCAGGAAAAGTCAACTGCTTATATTTAGCTAAATTTGAAATGTTATATGATAATTTGATTGGCTTTAAATGCAATGTGTGTGTATACGTACGTATGTACACCTTGAGATCAATATTAATATGCAAACAAGACACTTACTCTATCAAAATGAGAAGGGAACATCAACATAAATCTTCACACTTTCCTACTGAAAAATGTCAAATGTTGCATGTTGTCAAACTGTGGGCAACTTACTAAGTTGGGGATGGTTGAGTCGAGCATCACCTGAGCCCAAGGGAACAGAGTTTCCTCTTGGAACCAGGCCCCTCAGCGCCGCTCACGCCTGCTTTATGCAAAGACCATGGGCAGGTGCTTGGCGAGCTCTCTTGTGAGTTTTGGTTGGTTAGCCCAGAGCCGGTTTAGACTTCAACTCTTAAAATGTATTCACAGTTCTTCCCTGGGAAGTAATGTACCATTAAAGGGCTGGGAAAGGGTATTTTTAGATTGTATTTTGTACGTACTCCTCCTTTTTTTTATTTCTCATTACAAGTAACGCCACCTTCTTGCTTTGCTGCAGAGTTGAGGGGAGGCGCCTGCCCCAGCTCTTCCTTCCCAGGAGGGACAGGCAGCACCTCCTGGGGAGGAGACCCTGAGCAGGAGCTCTGCAGAGAATCAAATGAGCATTTTATATGTTTCTGGCCTGGATTTGTGGCCAGAGGAAGCAGGCAGGAGCTTGGAAAGCGAGGCTGGGGAGGGACACCTGCTCTCAGGGTGGGGTCCAGCTTCATGCAGACACGTAATGCCTTCTCAAATCTTTGTCACCTTAATCTATTGAAATTATTCCCTTATGAGCTAGTTCCTGATGTCCTTATTAACCAAGGATTAATTAATTAATAATTAAGCAGCCCAGGCTACTTATTCATACAACTTGTTAATTAAGTACAGGAAGCTAATGAGGCAGCTTGTTAATTGAGTTGTTGGGGGACGGTGAGGATGGGGATGAGGATCTCTGCCTAGTTGCTGCAGCGGAGCTGGGAATGTGGCTCCTCATGGGGCCATTGGTCACAGGAGCTTTCTGAGCTGGGTTGTGCAGTTGCAGCTAGTGAGAAGAATTATTCTTGTTTATTCTGTTGTCCTCCCAAAGCAAACTGTCAGGAGGAGCCTCCAGGACTTTCAGGTCAATATTTCAGTGCTTGACACAGGGCCAAGCTGTGTAAGCACTGAGGTAGGACCAGTGTGACTGTGCAATGAAGATGAGGAGGATGACTTAGAGGTGTGTCAAGGGACAGGCAGCAGGGGCCTCCTGCTTTTTCCAGCATTAATGAAATTCTCAGATGGGAATTTTCCTCCTTGAAGTGACTTTTCCCTGAGATGAGAAAGATTTACAGCTTACAGACAACCAGAACAAGAGACAAACAGGAGTCTTCTGCTTTGCTGAAGCCTTTGCAACAAGCAAGACCACGTATCTCTTTCTGGTAAGTTAGAGCTACCCTTGCTCTTCCCCATCTCTGCTCCATCTTCTGTTTTCAGGATCAGGATAGATCTCATTAGAGGCAGGAGCCCCTGAGCTGTGCTCCTCTGTCTCCTGGGAGCTGCGAGGACAAGTTCTTTCATTGTTAAAGCTTTCTGAGATAACCTCGTGCAAGCATCTTGCTGCGCATCAGCATCAGGTAGTCAGGAGTGAAGCAGTAATTTCGAGATGCTTTCTCTGAGAAGTTTGCTGATGGGACATTTTCTATTGCCTGCAAGACTCTAACGTCATTGGGTTTGTTCCACTGCTAACGCCATTCCCCAGGTGAGCTGAAAATAAAACCATTTCTAATCACTTCTGAAAGTTTCTGAAAAGAACCAGGGGAGGGAGAGAACTAATGAGGAAAACACACAGCTTTAGAAAGAAAAGTGCATTCCCTGAAGTCAACAGCCTAAAAAAATTTTTTTTGAATATTCATTTCTACTGAGATTTTTCTATCGTTATAATTAATTTGTCACAAATACACTGACAAAGCATTTCTTGTGGAGAAATGAGGGCTACAGGCAGAGGCTTACTTTAGTGTTTTTGAAGGAAAATAACTAGCTGTCCAATAACTTTAAACTCTTAAAGCTTTACTGGCCTGATCCTATTTTCATTAAAGAATGCTACTTGGCTTTGAAGATGGCAAAAGCTATTGAAAAAACATCATATGGATTTATTTTAGGTTAATTCAATCCCTTTCTGGTATATTGGAATACTATCTGTGGACACTTTGACAGGAACTGGGTTTTTGTTTTCTCTCAACGGAGAGGGAAGAGAACAAAAACTTCAAAGCATCCACAGAGTCACTCTGGGCTCAGTTCTGCTGGTTTTTGCTCTTCCTTTCGTAGTAACATCAGGGTCCTTGGGACGCTTACCTGAGGTAGAAGATTCCTGACAGCAGCCTAATAGGAAATTGATGCTCAGTGTCTCAAATGACTGACACGCAATGACATCTGCCTCGTTGGATCAGATCTCTGCTCCCTGCCAGGCAGGTTTGCACCACCAGCCATGGTCAGTTTGGGGAATTAGTCTTCAAGGTTTCCTCCTTTGTCTTTCCACCTCTAGAGTAATTGCTGCATGAGTCATGGACAGGACATGCTTGCAGGTCCCAGTGACTGACTCCAATCAGCAGGAATATTTTTTTCATGGGAGAAGGATCAGACCTGATTCTGTAACCATTATTCACCTCAAGCAGCTCTCTCAGTAAATGTTCCCTGATGTGAATAATGGTGGCAGGTTCTGGCCCTGAGTTATTACATGAAACCATCTCGGGCTCAGGAGAAAGCTACGTGACTCAGATCTAGTTTTAAAAATAAAAGTTTTAAATCCCAAGTTCTAATGTGTCATTTGGCTCATGCTGAGGTTGGTCTAAAAATGCTGCGCTGAATAATAAAAAAGATCAAGCTTTTGATGTTAAGTTGCATGTTCAAGCATAAAATCCAGCCTTGATGGTGAAGCTTAGCCTGGCTTATTTCACTCAGGCAAAGACTCTAAACAAGAACCTTACACTGTTTCTCACTTAGAGGAAATGTCTGTGCATTTAAAAAAAAAAGTTTTGACAGATAAGTAATTAGGAAACATCTGGCCAAACCAACAGCAGTGATTCCAATCAAAGGTGGTTCAGTGGAAGCTTTTCATCTTGACTCCAACAGAAATGGCAAACTTAGTACTGAAAAAAGATGAAATTCCAGCTTTCTGATGAAGTGTTAAAAAGTCAGACAGCAAAAAGCGCGTATGCATCCACCCAGCGCAAGAGGCTAACTGGAGGAGGAGAGAAAATGCTGGGCTGTGCGCACAGAGGTGTGTGCCAAGGGCCCCGAGGCAGGGCCAGCATTTCGACACTGTCAGTGCTGTTGATGGAATTCCCAGCAGCTGCAGGGCTCCAAGAATGCTACGTTACTGCAAAGGCAGTGTTGGATGGTGCTGTGAGGGCTTGCAGGTCCTCGGTGCCTGCTGCTCCGCGTGCCCCTGCCTGTGGGCACCGCAGAGCAGGGGGAGCTGGGTGGTGGTTCGTGGCTGGTTTCCATGAGCCAGCTGGGAGGTTACAGCCTGGACAGCCCTTGCCTCACTCCTCCTTTGGAAGGACTTCCATGTGCTCCATAAGAAGTGATGTTTTCTCATGGAATTTTGGTTGTTACGGCAGCAGCTCAAAATGATCCTCCAGGCTTTTTGAAATTTCAAGCAAGTTTTGTTTTAGTTTTTGGGCAAAGTTTTGAATGTTTTTTTTTTTTTAAAGTTCACCCTGGCCCTTCCTTCCTGGCATTCACGCATGGTATCTCGGCAGCGGTGGACAGAACAGCCACCTCTGCGCTTAACAAGATCTGGGAATTGAAGCCTGGTGTTGGTGAGCGCTGCTGCTCCTTTAAACTGCCCATTTTCATATTTTTACCACACCTGATTAAAAGACCAGAGCGAGATTTACTGCATCTCGGTGTCCAGCACCCAGGTGCAGCCCTGAGCTCTGCCAAGCAGGTCAGGAGGGGCTGTGGGGCCCCAGAGGTGGGGTGGGAGCGGGTGAGCGCTGGCTGCGTGTCCCTCTGCCTCCCTGCCCAGGAAAGGAGGAGTGGGAAGGAGAGGGTTGGTGCTCCAGCACTGCAGTCATTTTAAGCTGCTTCTTGCACAGCTGGAAATCATTGCGATAGCATCAGCTGCCAGGGAGAGTTATGAGATTTGGCAGGATTCAGAGGGAAAGAGGTAGCAGCTAAAGCATTTTTTGAATAGTAAGTTCTTCAAAGACATAGAGAGGGGCCCTGGCTCACCGGTGGGTGCCAGTGTGAGTCCCTCATCTCGTGCTTTGCACAGCTGGAGCCACCCAGCCCTGCGGTGGGATGGAGCAGGACCCAGCAGTGGCCCCGTGACGGCGCTCGGGAGGGCACCCACAGGTCTTGGATTGCTCCTGTAGCTTGTTGTCCCACCAGGGTGTCCCCAGGCACAGACACGCCTTGCAACTGGGAGGGATTAATTATTGAGTAAGGAAATACGTGCTCTGCGACCCTGCTGCAAAAAAACCCTTCATAGAGTAAGAACAGGAAGTGTACAATATATTCCTTTCAAATTAATTGCTATTATTTTGATTAAAACACATTATCATATAAATATTTGATTAAGAATGCAATTAAATCTTTCTTGCTCATGAACTGTGACAACTTTAAAGTCTAACCTTTTATAGCTTGGCACCACATCATTATTTTGCTCATTAGTGATGTTTAATAATTCGATCTCATAATATGCTTTGCCATTTGGAACCTGCCTTTGTATGCCAAGTTCAAATCGATGCTGTTAGTTATTTGTGCCACTGCAGATAATTAAACAAAAATTAGAAGCAATTTAACCTTGCAGTCTGGCTTTAGGAAGATGAGCATTCGAGAAAGGGAGTGGATCACAGAGCACAAGCGAACAGGGGTTCTTCTGCTCTTGGCTGTGTTGGTGCAAAGCTGGTTGAGAACGATGTAGGGAAGCGGAGATGTCTCCTGGGGAGGAGGAGGGACCCTCCAGTAATTCAGAAAGTCCCTTTCCACCATGTAAAGCTGCTGGGCATTGCAAGTAGAGTGGGGAAACTTGCCATGGACTATCATAAAGTGCACAACAGAGTAAAATGTTGCGCAGTTGGATTCTTTGGTGTGCAGGGAGGAGGAGCAGAGCAGCTCCAGCTGAGGCTACCAAGGGGTAACCTCCAAAGGGGAGCCAGTCTCCCACTCTCCTGGGACGTAGATCCTGGGGAGCAAGGATGGCGCCTTCTTGCCCTGGATCTTTCTGCGTTTGGATAGCATTGTGCCCTGTGGGCTCCTCCTGCCTCTCAACGGGATCAGGCCCTTGCACGCTGTCTAGAGGCAGAAGGATGCTGCCGTCTCACTGAGCTCACTCCAAACAGCCAGAGCCGACTTTCCTAATTTAAACCGCACACAAAAGCTTGCCTTACATGGTCACTGATGCTATTTTTAGGTTTGCCAATTAATCCAGCTCCATTTGAGCTGGATTAGAAATCACATACCCCCTTAATTATAGGTGTATAAACTCCAGACTGGCAGCTGTTTTGACATTCTCAGCTGGGAAATTTGCCCTAAAGAGCCACCCCCCTCGCTGGGCTGCGGCAGGATCGCAGGCTTGGGGCTGCCTGCCTTCATGCCCATCTGCTGCGATGGCACCGCGCCTGCTCTCGGCACGCTTGGACGCCTGCCCCGGGACACAGGTGCCAGGCAGCGATGAGCTGAGATGGGCAGCCTTGCTCTTTCTTCTTTCTCCTTTTTTTTTTTTTTTCTTTTATTTATTTTTTTTTCTGCAAGGAAAAAAAAAATCTCTCCTGTCTCCCTCAGGCCTTTTCTTTCCACTGAAGACATCTGCCAGGAAGAAGGGGCCTGTGTCAAGGCTCCCATGGTCTCTGTCGGGGCTGTGGGAAGCGCTGGTCCCGCAGGGTTGGCGATGGAGCCAGCTCCTGGCTCTGCAGGGCACCGAGCTCCCGGGCAGGGCTGCCTGCCTGGCACAGCCCAAGCTCCAGCCTGCAGTGCCAGCTCACGCAGGGCTGCCTGC
Source organism: Clamator glandarius (assembly GCA_033459285.1). Classification (NCBI taxonomy): domain Eukaryota; kingdom Metazoa; phylum Chordata; class Aves; order Cuculiformes; family Cuculidae; genus Clamator; species Clamator glandarius. The sequence goes on along the minus strand of JAUNZM010000055.1, from coordinate 3,550,448 downwards.
AGCTCCTCTCTGTGTGCCCGCAGCCAACACGGGAGGCTGTGCCGTGGGGCTACCACACGCTCCCCAGCCACGCAGAGGCATGCGGGAAGCGCTGGGGCCACAGGTAGCCCCCACAGCCACTGCTCTGGGGACCTGGAGGGCGAGAAGATGCCTCTTTCCCCAGGGTCCCTCTCTGGAGAAAAGGAAACCCATGTGAGGAGCTGCTTTTTTATTTTCATGGGATTGGGGGAGATTTTATAGCTGAAGATCCATGCTGTTGCCCATTTCTCACACTGTCAGTGCCACTGAATGTTGGGTTTCTGTTGAGAGTCTGCTGTGACCTAAAGCAAAGAGAAAGAAAGCCAATTTCAGTGGGAACTCTCACTGGGACGGGGCCATATCCAGCCCAGACAGAAGCAGGAGCTGTGCTCAGTCACTGTGGAACACCCAGAGGCACCTCCAAAGGCAAGACAGGGTGGTCAGACCCTGTCTTACAACGTCCCAAGTCCCACCCTGAGGAGACGCACCCCGTGCAGCTGCTGGAGCATCGCTGCTAAATGTGGCTCCCAGCCCCTGGAAGCCAGGGAAGGTTTGCGGCTGAGCCATACCTGAGCAGTGAGCTAATTCCCCAGCAGCGCTGGGTCAGCATCAGTCATTGCCCATCTCTGGCATCCCCCACAGGAGGGTCCCTGCCTGCCCTGCTCCGACTCCCCATGGGTTTAATGCCTGGTGGTCATCTCATTTCTTCTTTCCTGGTAGCTGGATTTTGATAATAACTGGTATGAATGCAGTTTGATCTCAACAAATGCTTCTAGTTTTTGTTTCAGTGTAATATTAAATGCTTTTTAGTCTAGTGAACTGCTAGGTTGAGCTCCATGATGTTTCCTTCCTCTCACTTCATGGCAGTGTCTGTAACGTGTGGCAGTCCTGTGTCCTTTTCCTGATGACTTCACTGCACCTCCTGGAACCCTTTCGATTTTGTGCCCCTTGATTCAGCTCGCCAGGCTGCCTCTGAGTGGAACCCCTCCCCGATGAACAGTGCACCCCAGTGCCACTCTTGGAGAGGGAGAGGTTTCACGCTGCATCAGTGCATCCAGCCGTTGCCTTCAAGCAAAGACCTTCCTGGGTGCAGGGGAGATGGAGAGCACTGCATGAAGATCCTCCTGCCCCAGGGCTGCCCCAAGGGATGGTTTATGAAGCCCTCGGCTGTGGTGAGTGATGAGGGAGGGAACGAGCTCATTTCTCTTCAGCTGCTCAAGACAGAGAAGCCAGCTCTCCCAGTCAATGGTGACATCCCAGAGGAGCCCCAAGCCACCCTGGGGCCCTGGCATGAGGCAAAGTGCGAAGGGCATGCCACTGCCACAGCTCACATTTCTCAGTCGAGAGCTGAGAGGGGAAGGGAAATGCAAGAATTTCCCACGCTTGACTGCTGCTGGTCAGACCAGCAATGCCCTGGCAGAGCATCAATCCCACCTGTGATTTTACAGAGCTGTTTGGAAAGAAACATGTGTGTCTGGCAGGGGTTGGGAAGGGAAAGGTGGAGGTACCTGCTTTTATGGGCTTTGGAAGCTTGTAAAAGCTCTAGTGGAGTTCTGGGGGAACAATTTGAGTCCATCCTGGTTTGACCCACTTGGCTCCAGGGTGTAGGGGCTGCCTCCTCCCTCTGCCTTTGTGCAGCTCTTCTTTTTGGTGGTCATGATGCTTTATTGCCCTCAAAGTCCATCAGAGCAAATGGGAGATGGTTACCAGAGCCCATGGTAGCGGTGCAATAAGCCCCAAGCCCCTGCTCCTGGCTGTGAGTCGCACTGCCAGCACAAGCCCCTGTTCCACTGGGTGGTGGAGCAAGAGAAGGCAGGGGCAGAGTGACTCACAGGGTAGCAATTCTGCCCATCCTCACCTGGCTGCTTTATATCCACAGTGCATTCCAGAGGCTTTGCGTGCCACCCTCCCCGTGTACCCCTCCTCCAGCATCACACTGAAACCATCACCCAGAGACAGTTGTCAGATATCACTTGTGAATCAGCCCAAGGCATGAGCTGCATGTTCCTGCAGCAAAGTAGTTGTGCCAGCATCCAGAGAAACAAGCCAGAGTCTCAAATCTTCCTGCCCCTGTGGTCCCTGAGCCTCCGGGCAGCTGCCCTTCAATGTGCCACCAGTGCCACCTGCGGTGTGCTGACAGCACTGAAATCCTGCCTGGCTTGAGCAACCACTGCGGTGACTCTAGACCAAGCTCAGGACAAGGTAGGTCTCCTGGCTCTTGACGAGCACTGACAGATGAGATGAGTCTTGGGAAAGGGATTTCTGCAGGTAAAAAGGCAATTGCTCATTCCTGGTGCCCTCTGAAGCCCTTGCTATACCATGAGCAATTCTGGGCATTTTTTTCCAACAACCTATAGCCACGTCTGCAAAGATGTAGATTTGCATGTAACTGGAGTTCCCTGACCTGCAGAAGGCACAAAGCTGAACCTTCCTACTTAGACCCTGGAAGGACCATAATTTGAATGTTTCTGGATTCAGAACTAATTAGCAAAATGAAGATGTTTTGTCCTGCCAGTAAACCCTGGATACCTGTGAATCTTGCGGTCACGTTTTTGAGCAAGAGACCCACCTCCCCACCATGAGCAAACATGATGATGCCAGAGGGAGACAATTGCAGCATCGGGAGCAGGGGGGGTCTGCACCCCGGGGAGTCTCTTCCAGCAGCCTCGCCAGCCCTGGTGCAACCACAGCTCTGGCTCAGGGCCTTGACATCCCTAAATGCACCACAGGGGGACAGAGAATAGACTTCTAAAAGTGGTTTTTGCCTTCTCTCCAGTCTCTGAAATGATTAGCTGCTGTGGGGCCGTATTCAGACTCAAACTGTGAGCTGTGAGCCTCAGACTTGCTCCTCCGTGGTGCTTCCCCACTGTGTGTAGCCAGCCAGGATGAGAAGAGACAAGGGAGGGTACATGGGGACCTCCTTGCACGCTGTCCCTGGCCGCTCTCTGCTGAGACTAATGAGAAAACCAAGCAGGGAATGTGAACTTGTGGGTCTCTGCAGTGGGAACTGAACAGAGACGTGCTGACTTCATGTCTGCATGCTGACCAGCACCAAGCAGTCCCAATCAGGGCTGCCCACCGAGAGAGAGGGGCTGGGACGCTGCTCACAGCATCCAGCCCCCTCTCATCTGCTGCCAGCATAGTGAAGAACCCCCCACCACCCCGTGAGATGAGAGAGGCCCTGTCAGCCCACCCTGATGCCTTGAGTTCTCGCAGTAGCCAGCGGGAACTGCAATTTGCGTCTGCTGCAATTTCTTCATTATCATAATGACAGTGCTCAGCAGAATATACGGGAGACGTTGACGGTGACGCCCAGATGCTGGAACCATACGATGCCACATGGAAAATCATGGCATGGCATAAAAACTGGGCTTTTATATGGTACAGCTGCCTCTGCATAATGCCCTTGTAATTTATCAGTGTACAGCATCTGGTTCTTTGCTGTCATTCTTCGACTTTCAGACAACCATAATCTCAAGTGTCTTAATAATAACACAGACCTGCCAGACAGGGGAGGAGGAAGGATGGAAAGGGGGTGGGGAGCAAAATTACTCCTTTCATGCTGTTCAGCACAAATTAGAGGGGAAAACCAGAAAAAGGCTAAGTCTGGTGGTGAGTGAGGAGTGCTTGAGTGGTGGGAAGGGTAAGAGACATAGGAGGAGGGGCTGGGGCTGCACAGCAGGTCCTGGAGGACCCTGCCCAAGGAGGCACAGTGCAGAAGCTGTGACTTAGGTACCCAGGCTTGGAAGAACTTCCAGGCATCTGCTTTTTCTGGGGTGAATTTCTCTTTGTAAGTTTAATGAAAACCATTCTGACCAAGCCTGCGATTTGAGTGTGTGCAGGGCAGCGGTGCAGAGCCTGGTCCCAGACTCCAGCATGGCATGAGGTGGCACCATGGCCGAGCTCTGTGGGGCTCAGCTCCAGGTCTTTCATTGTCTGTTCTGGAAAAAAAATATGCTAAAGGGCTTTGGAAGCAGGAGCTTTGCCTTTGGAGTTCTGCAACCACTGGATGGCTGCAAAGCTGTGCCAGCACAGAGCTGCCCACCCTCTGCTCCAGCAGGTTCTCCAGCTCAGAGGGGCTCTTGTGGCACATCCCTTCCCATCGTAGGCACTTGTGGGTGACACCTACATCAATTTTGGGCTCCCCAAGGGCAGGTTACCTCAGACCCGATGTGCTGGGGACATGAAGTGCCAAACACTTGAAATCTATACCAAGACTGGGAGCATGAAATCTTTGCCTGGCTGGCACATCATCGCCCTATCGTCCTAATATCCCAGTGCATCTCCTGTCAAAGCTGTGGGAAATTCCTGAGGTGCGACTGAGCCCTGAGCGTGAACGACTCTGCAGAGAGGACCTGCAGGCGTGGGTCCAAATCGATGCCCTGGTTACACGGGTGCAAACCCACGACACCACTGGGGCTGGGTCACACTTGCCCTGGGATGAGCAAGGGGGACCTGACTGGTGTCCAGTGCAGATGGGGGCTGGAGGTCCCCAACAACCCCTGGCACAGTGATGCCCCAGAGCCATCCCTGTGATGGATGTGGGGACCTGGGGCGCTGGATTTGGATACCCAGGACGTGGCAGGCTGCCCGCTGCCACCACGAGATGGCGAGCGAAGGAGCCTCTTTGCAGGCTGCCCGGGAAGGTGCTTGGCTCTCAGCTGCATGGGATATCTCAGCGTGATTTTCTGTTGCAAGGGATGAGAGGACTATGAGGAGCAGTGTGGGGACATCCCTGGCCAGGCTGGGTAAGAATAAGGATGTTTGAAATGATCTGAGCAGAATTTGGGAGGACATGGCAGATGTCAGGAAAAGATTTTTCACAGAAAGGGTGATGGAGCCCTGGCACAGGCTGCCCAGGGAGGTGGTGGAGTCCCCATCCCTGGAGGTGTTTAAAAGACAGGTAGATGAGGTGCTCAGGGTCACGGTTTAGTGGCAGATAGGAATGGTTGGACCAAGAGGTCTTTTCCAACCTAGAGATTCCAAGATTCTATGATCTCATGGCCGTTCGTACGCACTGCCTGCCCCTCTTTTCTGCAACAGCCAGGTCTCCAAGGGGAAGGCTGCCTCCCTGGTGCCCCTCTCCATCCCCATCACTGCAGGGATAACCTGCTGCTTCTGCACTTGCCCAGCAGCCAGGAGGAGCAGAGCCAGGGCAGCAGAGGGTTAACAGCAGCTCTCTCTTAATGCTGATCAGGGGCATCTGGAGGGTGGGAAAACCCTACAAGAAGGAGCAGAGGGGCAGGAGCCCTACTTGGACGGGCTGGCTGGGGAGCAGTAGAAAAGCTTTTTCTTGGGTGTGATGGAAGAAGTCAACGTGTGGCTGCATGAAGGTGAGTGTTGGGTGTTGGAGGCTGGGGGTTGGCTCTGGGTGAGCCCTGCTGCGTGGCAATGAGCAGCTGTAGGGCTGAAGCTTTGCTCAGATGACGTTTTCCTCTGAAGTTACTAGATCTTCCTGGCTATCTCCTGTCCCATACCCTGGGTGCTCTGCTCCAGTGTGCGCATGTGAGTATCACTCTTTGCTAGGCTGTACGTCTTCTCCTGGTGCTTGCCTGGGAGCTTGGATGTGGCAGGAGGGCTTAGCCCTTCCCCAAGCCAGTCTGTCCCCTGGAATGTGGGGTGGGAATGGTTCTTCTCTGCCCTAGTTTGCAGAAGGGGCAGTCAAGCCACTTCACCTGGATATTTCTGCAGGAAAATCTTCCCATGGTAACTAGCTCTCGCCTTCACTGGAAAAGATGTCAGCAGGAACAGAAAGGGCTTTTTGGTGAATATGTGCATGAACAGAATTTGCATGTGAGCTGTCTAAGCCCTTCCCCAGTGCTGCTGATTGGGGTGGGTGTTTACACAAGTGCCATTTAGAAGTGAGACTCAGTCTGGCTGCTGTGAAGGGGCAGGGAGCGCGTTCAGCACCATGACCTCCAGAACCGACTCCTGGCAATGCAGCACTCGGCGGGCATCATAGTCCTCTTATCTTTCAATATCACAGCAATTACTTTCCTACCCTATTGAGACAAATGAGGGTGGTTATGACAGCTCTTTCGTCGTGGGAATTGGTAATCTAATACACACACAGTTAGCAGTCCTCCAGTAGTGCTTTGACCTGCAGACCTGTTTGAGCAGTTACAATTTGTGGCAGACCAGAGTATCCTGATTGCTTGGGTTTTCTTTAATTTTTAGTGCACAGAAACTTCTGGCTACTTTGCTCTTTTAAGATGGGAGGTGAGAAGACAGATGGGTTATTTTGCCCAGCTCTCTCTGTTTGGATATTAAGAGATAGGTACCACACTACATTAACGATCAGACAATATGTGATAAACTGGATCTATTGGTCCTACATAGCACAGAAGCTTGGGAGAGTGCCTGGTTGTGGGGAGATCTCTGGCTGGAATGAGTGCAGATGCTGCCAGCTTCACCTTGCCATCAGAGGTGAAGTTTGTCCAGCCTTGCTCTAAACTCTTTGGCAGGTATCCACACCTGAGGTGCCTTTCTACTGGGTCATTTTAGGTTACTAGGGTTAAACATTGATTGTAGTGAAGGCTCCAATGCATGGGCAGGGCACTGCTTATGGTAAGGGTAGCTGAGACACAGAAACTGGTTGCTGGTTCTCTGTATGGGTGCTGGGGTAGTTTAGCCTCCTGTGAAAGAGGTTTAGGCTAATGCAGTCCATGCTAAGAGTGCATTTGTGGGCTGGGGCTGCAGCTCAGCTGAGGAAGGGCAACCCAAGTCCTGAAAGCGTGCTCCCTCCTAAACCAGTGCACGCTTATGTAGTCAGCTGGGGACTTCTTGCACCGTTAATGTTGAACTTCCTCCAGCGGTTACCTGAAGCACTCTCTGAAACAAGATGTACTTTTAAAGCAAACAAAACATCCTGTTACAGAACCCCAAAATCCTGCTTTCTTTCATGCACCACTGAGATGAAGTGACCCGAGGCAGCCTGCCCTGCTGGGTGGACAATCAGCCTTGTGTGAAGGGACTTTGTGCTGCTTCATGCATGATGAGGTCTGTGTCAAACCCGCCTAGTGGCTGGTGTTAGTGGGGATCTTGTACAGGAGGGAGAAGCCCGGCTCTCAAGGACTGATGCTCTTAGGACAAGGGAGCTGCTCTGGGCAGAGGGAGGCATCAAACTGGCAATGTAGCATGGGGTAACTGGGAGAGGTGAACCAGCCAGCGAGGCAGCTGATGTGCTTAATCTCACTGTCCTGATCCGAGCCCTGAGCCACTGGCCAGCAGCATGGGGTGCTTTTGGTCTCTGCTATAGGCTTGCATCTCCCTGTAGCCTTCCTGAAATCCTGCAAGCTCTTGTGCACCACCAAGCATACCTGTGTGCAGGTATTTGTGTCAGGTCCCCTCTGGGGCTGTCCTCCCCACAGTCTGTACTATCCCTGTGCCCCTTGATAACAGCCTTGGGAAGGATGCAGCGGGGTAGGAATTATTTCCCACTGTGTCTGAAGCGTAGAGGCCAATACAGACTTGCAGGCTCTGCTTAGATTTCATTTCTTCCCAAGAACCAAACTGTGCTTACAGCCCAGGCTCCCTGCCCTCTGCTAACCACAGCCCAAGCCACTCGGCAGGCCTGCCTCTTCCCTTCTCCTCTGCCCCCTCCAAACCCTGACCAGCACAAAATTCAACTGGGTTTGCTTCCTGCGATGCTTTGGGGCTCCAGCTTCCCTGTACCTGATCTGCCAGCACCCTCCTTGAAAAGTGAAGTCCCCCAGGCCAGCATGATCCCTGTGATTTCTGCTAAATTGGCACAGTCTGCCCTGATAGCTTGCTGAAAAAGCTGAATACAAATAAACTCGATATGTCCATTTGTTTACTTAAAGTGGCATGTGTATTGCCCTCTGAAAATACAATGTTTACCCTGGTGGCTGTAGCGCTAGGTTCGTACGTTCAGGTGAATGTTCCTGGACCAAAGTACAGACAATCCAGCCGGCTGCAAGCAGAAATCCAACACATCAGAGAACAAACATGTTACGCCAGCAGGTGAGCTGGAGCTGCATTCCTGAGTGTTTTTTTCCCTGGTGTGGGTGTCCCTGGGATAGATAAGTTGATGGGGGAGATGCCAAGTGGCCTCTTCTCTTAATTAAAACAAATGTGTGGTTAAGCTTTATGAGTTTCAGTGTTAATCAATAAACAGGTATAAATCCAGTTATTTTAGAGCTACCTTTTTCCTGTACCTGCTGGTTGTTTTTTTCTGTGGTAAATCAATCTTGCATTCTTCTCCTTTTACAGTGATTCACTTAATCTTTATGGAAGTGTTGGGTGAGAGGGAACCTGGGAGGGCTCTAGCTTGGTTTCTGAGCTGTTACCAGGGCTGGTTTGGATCAGCTGTGTCTTGGCCTGAAAACCTTGAAGGACAGAGAATATTTGGCCTCTCAGACAGCCTCACTGCATTGCACCAATCTCCCAGGAGCAACTTTCATGATGTTCAACCTGAACTTCCCCGGCTGCAGTGGCCCCTTGGCGTGTTCCCAGTATTGCTGGATGTGGGGCTCTGCTCTTCCATCCTTGCCAGCCCCTTCTGCCTGGTTTTTACCCTTGGAGTTGTTGGAGTGAGGCAGCTTGATAGATCTGAGGGTTGCCAGTGAAGATCATCCACCACTGAGTGCCCTCGTTCTCTCTGCTGGCCTGGGTCAGGCTTGAGGTCTGCTCAGTCCCTTCTTCATGGGTAGGAGATTGGAGATGTCCTACGGCTCGGAAATGAAACCTGCCCAGAGAGAAAACGCGTTCCTGGTGCCCAGCTGGGAAACCTGAATTTTTCTGTCCCTTTTTAAAATATTTATCTTTTAAATGGCCAGAATGATAAACTCAGCTGGGTAATGGGGTTTGGATCTGAACTCTGTGAACTCTGGAGGGGTGGTGGAGTCTTATCTCTCTTCAGTCTCCCTTGGCAACATCTATTTATGTGGCTGCACAAGCTTCTGCAACAGTTACTTCACCCTAGCTTTTTGTTTTGTTTCATTGGAAACAAATATTTTGGCCCTGTCAAAGCTTGAATTCTTTTGTGACATCTTTAATCCAGGTTCAATGTCTTGCTCGGGTCCCAGAGGTAGAAACCCAAGTAGAAATATATACAGGGAAGGAATTGTTGGGTTGTAAAAGAAACTGGGGGGTGGGGGGGGAACCTGAAGTCTCAGCAATTTGTCAGAAAGCCTCTCGAATTTTTTTTGTAACATGGCTCATGAGATGTTGTGAATCTGTTTAAAAAGGAAGGAGATGGTTCCAAAGCCTCTTGTGGCATGGCAGATCATTAAGATTTTGGGTTTCTGTGTGCAGCTGACGTGAGGGTTAGCCCATCCTGTGGGTTGGGAATGTTCCTTTTTTCTTGTGCCTGGGTGTGGGATTATTTCAACCATCCCCAGCAATATTTCTCCTTCAGCTGAGCGCCCTTTGCCCAAGTCTGTATTTGCATGGGAGCCCTGAGGAGAATTTCACTTACTGCCTTATCAGCCTTATCTGCTTCCCCTGAAACCAGAGCAGTGACAAGTGTTTTCTCATTTATCTGTGTACTGCCTTAGCACTTGGCCAGAAGAAATGGAGAATACTGTGGATATCTAAACAAATCACTTTCTTCCATCGTGCATTAGTTGGTCCAGGAATAAATTTTCCCACATTGCTTATTAGCCTGGATGAGGCACTGCTGCTCCCTGTGCAAATCTTGGACCTGAATGTAAGCAGAATCTCTCAGAAAGCTTTTATCTAGGTTTTAATTTCTAGCAAAGGTAGGCATGATCTGCACAAAGTAAACTTTTTTGCCCTGTAACGTCTAGTGATGTTACAGATGGGAGACTGTGATAAGAGTGTCCATTGTCTTTTCCTTCCTTCCCCCAAGCACATATGGATGGAGCCCCAGGAGACATCGTGTCCTACCATAGCACAAGACAGTTTCTCTTCCTTTTTTTCCTCATATTTCTTTTTCTCCTCCTTTCCCACTGCTGCTAAGGGGCGAGGGGAATCTAACCCTCACCCAAAGGGGACCCAGATCACACCTTCAACTGCTGTTTTGTGTTTAGCTGTAGTGACACCGGAAAACTTGGCCTAAATAATACATTACAAGAGCTGACCTCACCCTGCGGATCATTTTGCGGGCTGTGTAAAGTTAATCAGTTTACATGTTGCCATTAGGTCAGGAAAGTTCCATTTACCTTAAATAATTAATCAAGATCAATTAAACACTGGGCAATTGTGAAGAACAGCGACAGGCAGAATGACCCTCTTTTCTTCTACTTCTTCATCCTGCTTAGACAGTCCATAGCAATAGCACAGCTCACAGACCGTGGGCAGCGGGAGAGTAACTTACATTTATGTTCTGCGATGACAGCTCTATCCCGAAGGTTTGACCTAATTACTATGTCTTGTCTTGACTTCTGTCTGGGAGTTATTGTTGCTGTCATAGTGGCAAACGCAGCTAATGAAAGCATCCCGTGGTTCCATTAAAATATTAGCATGGTGAGCGGGCTCTGTTGTGCAAGTGCAAATAAACATTTCTGTATTTCCAATTTTTTTTTTTCTGGTGACCATATCAGATGCATCATCAAAGCAAATGCTTGTCAGAACTCCTAGAGGATGTTTCCCAAGGATGAAATTTCTTGGAAATACTTTGTATAATGTATTTGATTAATTTCTATCAGCATTTTAATTATCGAGGAGTGAGTTTCTGGCAAAGCTGGATGAGGCAGCAACACAGCAAACTAGAAAGCAGGGTATAAAGCATCTGCTGTAATAGGGAGTTGAAGTGTCTCTTATGTAGGAGGACTTTACAGTGGCTGAGAAATATTTGGCCACTTTAGCTGATCTTGGAGCTTGCTTGGTAGTATCTTGCAGTAGTTCACACAGACAGGTTCTTGGGATCTTTATTGTGTAAATAAGATGGTTCAACATAGGATCAGCCAGCAGAGAAACTAGCAGAAAGGAGCACAGTATCTCCCAGCAGCACAGCATTAGACAAACCTTTCGGAGGTGGGGGCAGCAGAGATGATGCAGGATATTCCTGGAAGGAGCTTGCTTTCTTTCCCCCTCGAGTTACAAAACTTGTTTTCCCGTTCTGAGACTCATCAGCACAAAAGGACCATAAAGAGTTTTAAGAGGACTTTCTTTGGCTCACTTGTTAGGAAGGACTTTGCAGTGAACTGGCAAATGCCTCCTGCCTCCTGGCTGGAAGCTCCCAGAGCCGGGGAAGGATTAGGTGAGGTGGCTGTGTTTGCAGTCCTCTTAGCCGGTGCAAGAATTACTTTAGTAGGATAATCTCTCTCTGGCTCTAACTTCCAGAAGGAAGAACAGCAAGTCCTTGAGCCACGCAGACTTTGAGAGTAACACAGACTTCCAGGATACTTCAGTATGGGCTCTTTGCTTCTTTGGGATAAGAGTCTGCCTTTATGAAAAGATTCTTGCTCAAAAGGGTATGCTCAGAGATGAGCACACTGAAAATGAATTATTGCTCTCAAATGATCCCTTCTCCAACTATTCACTCTCATGGAGCCCGTCTGCTTATGGTCTGTTGTGATAGCTTTGCTTATTCTTTGTTCTCAGGCATGGTATTTTTATATGGAAATGTCTCTAGACAATACCTTAGAAAAAAAATTCTGCACAATGGTAACTCACTGGTTCTTTTTTTTGCTTCTGAGAGAAATTGAAGAGATTTTTTTTTTTTGGGCTGCTGTTCCTAGAGATCAGCATGCTAATGAAGTAGTCAATGAACTTTGGGTTGGATGTTGCAATGTCCTGTGAGCTATTATACTTGTCTGGATTACCTTTCAGAGGACCCATGTCCTGTCTGCTCCACAGGGAGGTTTGTAGAGTAGTCCGTAAGTCCTCAGTAATGCACACAATGGATTTTATTTTAATTTATAATCTGCTCCACGACATGGTACTCTGCTAACTAGCTGTGGATCTGGCTGGGGTCCCTGCTGTACTGACATAACCTGTGTGCAATGTACCCTGAATGTCTCTCCAGATAAATGTGGTTCCCCTTTGGTTTAAATCTCCCCTCCTGGTAGCAAAGCACAATGGTCTAATATGCTCGAGGCCTGGACAGGTTTGTACTACAAAGACTTCTGGGCTAATGTGTGCCTGATATTTTGAGTTCCTGTGTTGTGTGCACTGTGCAACAGTGACTGTCAGGAACCTGATTTTGATAGTGTTAATATTGAGGTGTCCAGTTCTGCACACAGGCAGGCTGCAAACCTTCTGTTAGTAATGCAATCTCCATCCACTAAAATCATGGTTGCATCAGAGTGGTTACATCCCTTCTTTTAGATGATTTTGAGTTTTAGCAATAAAGGGAGTACTTAGAGCTGTAATCAGATTTTGGGGGGAGAAAACTGGCAGCTGCAAGAGCCTTGGATGCTTGCAAAGAGTTAATTTGTACCACTGGTTGCATGACAGCCTCCAGCTGTCCGTGCCTTCCTCTCCAGCCCTTCTCTCCATTATTTCATCAAAGCAACATGCATGGTTTTAATTTTCCATGACTTGCTTATGAAATACGATCTTTGCTGTAATAAAGAAATGATTTGGTTTGTAATGGATACATAAGAAATCAATTTCCTATTTTTAAATTAGGTGGGATTAACAATGAAGCAAACAATAAGCAGAGCAACGGTGAGAGAAGAAGGATGGTAGAAAGACCCAGCAGTCCTCAGACAAGGCTGACTACTTGGATGTGTTACACTGCATTTGTTAATGCTTCACCGAGGCAGTCACAGCTGTAGTGTTTCTTCAAATGTATATTCATTTTCTGCTTGAAAATCATGATGTTGGGAAGATTGCTGAAGATTCACGACTCTCCTTCTGCCTAGCAGTGACATTTAAGGTTCAGCATGGTTTCTGTTCAAATTCATGGTTTGAAAAACCCCAATACCATTGTAAATACCTAGGGAGCAGGTGCCCTCGTTGGCCTTCCTGCTGCCTGCAGCAGGGACAGCATCCTGCAAACACGTTCACCTGGACCAGCAAGCTGGGAGCTGCACTCCAGCAACTGGGACAGAAGCTTCTCGCTTCTGCTTTCTAAGAGTAGAGCTCTATGGGAAAGAGCTCCTTGTTTGGAGATTTCACAGCAGTGTGACACAGCCTGCAGGGAGTTTTCTAGCTGTCAGTGCTAGAAACCATCTGGTCCCCCTCCTTTACCTTCCTCCTGCAGCACTGAGAAGTGCTGCCGGGGGACCCCAGCCCAGACAGTTGTCAGCAGCCCCACAGTCCTGCGCTAGATGAATCGGTACCGTTGCCTTCCTGGCAGCTCTGTGCTGTATACCTGCAAAAAAAAAAAAGGGGGTGTGTGCATTTTTCCAGTCCCTCCTGTAGTAAATATTCGCAGCACTTGGTAATCTTGTGCTGGTGCCATGTGCTCTGCCTACACTGGCAGAACGATCCCTGCAGTGAGGTCTGCTGGAAGGGCGCATGAAACAGAGGGATTAGCCTCTACTCATTCGAGATGCCCTATGGGCTCTTGTCCCCTAGCTCTCCTGAAGAATTCACCTCCTCTGTCTCCCAAAGCGGGTGCAGAGCTCGCTTGGCATGTGCTGGGGGCCTTGTGCGGGCTGTGTGCCGCGGGGGGCACTGGATTCGCTCTAGGACACCGTTCCTTGAAGTTTACAGGCGTCTCTGAAGGCAGATTGCCCTTTAGACCTTGGACTGCAGACAGTTGATGCAGGTTCCCCTGCCAAGCCGCAGCGAGCATTGCCAGCGTGTTTTTCTGTCGCTAACAGATGTGCTGTTGCTGTGTTTTCCTACACACGCACATGGCACACGCGCTGCTGTACAGGGATCTCGGGGATCGCAGTGTCCCTGGAGCTATCTGACTTGGAGGGCTTTAGAGATGGGGAGCTGCATGTTCATGGCACTGGGGGTAACAAGCCTGTCTGAGTCTGCCCCCCTCAGCAAATCCCTGAACTGCAGTCTGGACTTGCTAGAGCTGCTCTTTTGGTGCCAGCATCTCCTCCTGGCCCAGCTCCACTCTTGTGCTAAGTGGCTTTGGAGCTGCCCCAGGGGTCTGTCACGGGTTGGAATTAGAGTTGCATTTGGCTGGCTGGTCTGTCTTTCCTTCCTGGATGCTCTTGGCTTTTTTTAGCTTATCTCAGTTCTGCATGGCTTTGTGAGTTCCTGCTGAAGTCTCTAACAAGATTTGTATGGTGGCTTCTTTTTCCTCCAAGCAATCATAATTTGGCCAGAAATAAATGTCTGCAAAAATCTTTTTAAAGTTTCTCCTTCATGTAGGTTTCAGCAGCCTTTTTGAGAGACAAGCCATAAAAACTGATGGGACTTCTGGAAATGGTTGGTGGGACTTCTAGGACTGGGCAGAAGTCCAGACAATTTCTTGTAATCTTCTCCAGATAGATCTGTTATTGCTGGAGCAGGTACCAGATGCGTTATCACTACTAATCTCCTTCAAGGGTGGAGGGGTGTCTGAGTACAGATAACTATGATGAAATACAGCCAGATTTCTGTCTTTACAGAACAAAGACCAGGAAAACTCCCCAGACTCTGAGGCCTGCTTCTACTTACTCTTGTGAGGAGGATATTGTTTTTCTATTCTAAGACCACCAGTCAAACCATGGTTCTTAAACAGCTTCCCCTTCCCTTGCTCAGCTGCTGTCCTGATTAAATTCATAGCATCTTCTTTTTTTTCTACTGGCTGCCTCTGGAGCTTCAATAAACTGTTGGTGGTATCTCAAACTGAAAGGCAAAACCAGACCAAGCGTACAAAAACAAACCTTAGCAAAACCCAGAGATTGTTCTTGTCACTGCTGAAGCCAGCAGGACCTCTGCCAAGCAGCTCCACTGTCGCTGCCATGTGGCTCTCTATGACCTTGCTATTGAGCATTAATGCATCCCCGTGACTGAGGTGGGACAAAAATTCAGGTGTACTTACCTTAGCCTGATCCTACTTGAACAATCTGTAGGAAAAGGAATACAGGAATCAGATTTGTCAATGAGAGTAAATGCATGCGCTGTCATCTCCAGAAGGTCCAGTGGGGTCTTGCTTCTGCCCACAGGAATAACTCCTGGTAGAGTTGTACTGCCTAGGCTTGGCAGTACACAAGTTGTGCAGTCATAATGCTTTTGCAACATTACTGGATACTGATAGCAATGTTGTTTACCCTGTGGGATGTAATTTATCTCCGTGCCCCTTGCAAGTAAGGTTCTGTTGGCTCCTGAGCCAGCTGAAGTGTCATCGTCTTGTAGCATTTAGGTTTCACTCTTTCCAACCTTGGTTAAATGTACAGCTGCTATTCATAGCTGCTTTCAGGATCTGGAGCTCCAGAACACCATGGGAAGTTTCTCATCTGTTCAGGAAGACAGATAAATATAGTGATGGTTTCCGGTGGGTAAAATGAGGTTTTGTTGTGCTCTTCACATTCATAGCTGAGATGGCATCCGCACGTATGTGCTGTTGCCGTGCCAGCCTCCACCACGGTGACAGGACCTCCCTAGGATTTCACTGATGAGGTGGGGAGGCAGAAAAGAGACAGAAGGGTTCAGACTAGTCATTTAAGCAGTTTAAAGCATCCAAGACTATACAAAACAGGGGTAAGATCTGTTAACTCCGTGCCTGGAAGCTATTATCTCTGGAGGATGAGCTTAGTTTGTTCTGGAGAACAGCTGTTCATCAGGAGCAAGTTTCTGGGAAGGGCCATTCCTTGGCTATTTCAACCTGGGAAAGTGTTGTGATGTCTTACAAGAAAGAGAACAAAAACTAGTAACTTGCTTTACAAATGAAAAAAATCACCACCAACAGCCAGCAGTTTTACAAAGGGCTTTTTTTTTTTTTTTTCAGCTGAATAAAGTGTCTCAAAGCTGCATAAAAACAGCACAAAGACTTAGAGATGTTCCTGTGGGAGGATTAAAACAGATGTTTTCTTTTATCCAGTGGCCAGTATCTGACATTTCCAAAGAAGATACAAAGACTATTTCTGGGATGTGTTAGAAAAATTTCTGCTAGCAGCTTATCTTGAACTAAAGCTGAAGTCAAATAATCTCAGAATATACATCTGGTCACACTTATGCTGGAGAAGAGCACAATGGATGCTGAGGAGCACAATGAATGCTGAGGTTACTAATTTCCCTGATGATAATGAAGCATCAAGTCCTTCATGTTGGGTAGAAACAGCTCAGGAGTCCTCTGCATGGCCTCTTACAACAAAGGCAGCATAGCAATGTTTGTTTGCAACAATTAGATATAGACTGAGTTTAGCATATTAATATGTGTGGATTTCTGTGATTTGCTCGCAAAATCTTTCTCCATTAAAGTTCTGCATCCAAAAGTTTATGTGATGGCTGCAGAATTCCATAAAGGCATGCAACAGCAATTTGATTTTTCCTTCCTTTTCTCCATTTTCCACCTTGCTGTTTTACACAAAGATTCACAGATGTTGTGGGATGTGTTTTGGGATCTCGGTGACTGGTGTTTGCCAGCACCCATTTGACAAATGTGCCCTTTCGTATCGCTGAGGTTAAACCGCTGCTGGAAGTGTCCTCCACCATCAACAATAATGATTACTAATTTGGAATTTAGAGCACTCTGCCATTCGTAAGCTGTATTTCAGTAATCTTCCAGCCAGGTACGTTTCTAGTTATGGTAATTGTCTTTCAGTTAGGAAGCTAATTGACCATACTGCAGCAAGTATGGAATAAATCATGTTACTATGGTAGCCAAGGTTTTTGGAAAACAGTATTTCCCAGAGCACAAATGCCATTTCCTTGAATTCTACTTCTTTCCCTGAAAATAGCCCTATCATCACAGAATTGAGAGATCTGAAGCTGGGTTTCACTTTTTTCCAATAAGATTTCTGCAGCAAGCTGGGTGTTGCTTTTCAGTTTCGTTTATTTGGTTTAACCTTCATCATGTTGACAGAATACAGGTGTGGGGATATCTTATGTACTCAAGCTAATTACTACTGAGACTGACATCTGAGAAAGGGATTTGAAGGAACAAGACAAAACACAGTCAAAAGTTGACCTTGAAATGTTAGAAATGAATCCAAAGGATGGCATCAGGCTTGGGGACATCTTAACCTGAGCAAAGACTGGACCAAGGTCTGGATCTGAGCTCTGTGGATTTATCTGCGCTAATAGGAGTACTTGGCCATGAAGCCAGGCTTTTTGCCACAGTAGATAAAAGTAATTTGGAAGCATTGCACTAACTTTAAGGGAGTCGAGCACAGCCTCCTTGGATGTGATGCATCCATCACTGTGTTGTCTTATTCAGTGAATCATAGTATAAACGAGATACCAGAGACCACATCCTCAATAGCACTAATGGTTAAACTGTGATTTGGTTCTGTCTCTTTTCAGCTGCCGGTACATCCATGAGTGTTTTAACAAAGTATTTTTTTTTTTCTTGCTTCCCAGAATACCAAATGCATTTCATAACACAGCTGTTGCAAATGTTATGGCTCCATACACTTCATGTGTTAGTCTTCCCTGCGCTTCCCTTCTCTGAATCATGTTTAATAAGCCAAGTTTTATATTTCTCTACTAATTTGCTGAAATTTATTGCATTTGTTGCTTTCCCCCTTCTTTCTTTTGAAAATCAGGGGAACTTCCAAATTTCAATTTAAAAGCACTTTGTTCTAATTCATCTTGCTTTTATGGAGCATAGTATTTGTTGGAGGGAGAGAAGTTGAGATCATAATCTGGCACAGTTGACTAAGTTTCTAAATTTTAAACCGCCGCCTTCTCTCTTTTTAAACATTTTCTCTGCCAATACTAAACATTTTGATCATTCAAAATGTAAATTGTACTCCCCATAGATGCTGATGGGTTGCAGATATATTTACATACAAAGGAGCTGTTGAATGACTCATGCAAAAAGTTATTTTCTTGTTCTCAGCCTTAAGAGCACAGCAGGTTTCTTCCCCCTTATTTTCTGTAGTTTCCAAAATGATTTGCATGCCCGTCAGTCTCTGGGCGGTGTTTGAAAAGGTGCATGTGGTTAAAATATGTGGAGTGCGAGATCTCCAAATGGTTTAAATATTTTTACCAGAAGTGCTCGTGATAGTCACTTCCCATGAGTTGTGTCTTGTCATATGGATAAAAAGTACCTAGAGGAGAACCCTGAGGGCAGCAGCGGTCAAGAGAAGGAAGGTTTGTCAGCCTCTTGAGTTGAGGAGGAGAATGCAAGGATTCAATCGGAATATGAAACCCGGTTGTCTGGACAGGGGTATGAAGTTCTCAAGGCAGTTAGCATCTTACTATACCAGCCTGGCTAGCTGGGTGTATGCTACAAGATCACAGTTATTTAGGCTCCTCATTAAGCAGCGTTTTATGGGGCTGGTGTCAGTTGGTTCTCCCACGTCCACATGTTTGCAGGGCTTGGGCCTTTGTCTCCAATTCCTTTAGCATGAAGTACAAGTTTTTTCTTTGTAATATACAGAATATTGAGCCTGATTGTGTTTGAGAAGGCAGAACAGCACGCTGGAGTTGCTCAGAACATTTCAGAAAGGCTCGAGCTTCTATACATCTCCTCAGCAGCATTTCAAAATATACTTGGGACATATTTGCACTACTCGGGTCTTGGATCCTCTCGTGAGACCCATAAGGAATGCAGACTGTAGCTGGCAATAACTCTGATATTAGTATGACAGATTTTCTTAGATATCTTAGTTCTTCCTTAGACTTATCCAAGTACAAGCTCCAGTACTGTCATATCAGTTTGGGAATGGCCCAAGCCTTTCACTGACTATTTATAGAATTACTTCATAAATAACTTTTTATACGCATGATGTTAGTCCTTTAATCTGAGGAGTGCATGTGCTAGTCTTTGCTCACTTCCTCTGATTTATTTACCATCTTCTATCTTGATTTTTCTTTTAATTTGGGGCCTGCTCAAGAGTACACAGGCTAAAGATAACCGCATGGGAAACCTGCATCTGTGCAGATGTGGGCTTTGACCAGCCAGCAGGTCAGCTGATGATCATCTCTATGGAGGCTGCACTGCTCTCCTGCTTTCGTCACAGCTTTTTATTGTCTGGGTTTTGTCCAATCTATATATTGACTTATGCTGTATTATTCACTGCAGAATTGATGATGTTTGTGTTATGTCCTAAACGCAGAGTCAGAAGGTGGCTGGAAGCTTTTCAGAATGTGAGCTCTCCTAGCAAACTTCAAAGGGCATCTGTTGACCAGCCCTGGTACTGTTTGTTTTGCAAGGAAGAGGGATCTATAAAAAAGCTTATTACACAATGTAAGTGATTTTCTCTTTGCTAAGCAAATATTTGCAATATATTTTGGGAGATCAAGCATTCAAAGTGAAAAAGCCAGGGAAGTGGGAAGCATGTAAAGGACACCCTTAATAGGGAGATCATGGGATGGTTTTATTATCTTGGATCTGGGAGGAAGCCCACACAGCCTCCTACTCCTATTTTCGTTGAGCTCTAAGGCTTTAGGCATCTCAACAAGTCCAGAAAACTCTTCTCAAGCTGTCTTCTCTTTAACAGAGTTCCCCT
The DNA here is from genome assembly GCA_033459285.1 of Clamator glandarius. Classification (NCBI taxonomy): domain Eukaryota; kingdom Metazoa; phylum Chordata; class Aves; order Cuculiformes; family Cuculidae; genus Clamator; species Clamator glandarius. The sequence goes on along the minus strand of JAUNZM010000055.1, from coordinate 3,530,991 downwards.
TGTTATTCTTGCAAAAGCAAAGATGCTGTGGAATAGAGACAAATTCTATGACTTTAGCAAACGAGTGAAGTCCTAATATGGAGCTTTCCTTGAGGGCAGTTTATTTTATAAAGGGCTGAAGTAATTAACAGTGCCCAGTTATGGAGAAAACATCACTAGCTGAATGACTGGTCACAGCTGATAACTTGAATAAAAGTTGCAAAGATGGTAAGTGGCTTAAACTAGTTGACTTGGGAGTAGCAGATCAGTGCTATTAAACATTTAACTTCCACATGTGAGTATCTCTGAGTTATAGTATTGACAGGGAGCCCAATTTATATGCATGTAGGCTATGAACAGTGAGAAAACTGGAGATGAGGTTATATTTTATATAAACATTTATTTCAATAGTTTAAAGAACAAGCCATCTGAAACATCTGAAAATCACAGGAATGCGAAGAACATAATAGGAATATCATAAATATGCACTAGTAATACAAAGTTGTTGTTCACTCTGATAAAAGTTAAAACTTCATTTTTCTAAAAAATATTTAAGCCATTAAATATGTTTAGGTAATACATATATACAGCACCTAATATAATTTTATCTTTTCTCTAGAGTGTGTCACTCTAGAGGCTTGTGTGATAGAAACAATGTTCTACATGTTGAAGGCTGGATTGATTTGGATTGTCAATGCAGAACTAAGCAAGTAACTTAGATCATAGCTACATGTGCACCTAAGTGACAGATGAAGGTATTGAAGACCATGTGCACATATATTCCCACAGCTGTTTGCCTATTCACAACAACTGATGTAGTTATAAATCACTAGGTCTATCTATATTCTAACTAGACTTAAGACCTACTTTCATTATAACCCCCTGCCCATCAGAGTGCTGTTATGCTTCCAGTGATTACTTGGTAAAATGTGTTTGTCCTCTCTTAGCATGTGTGGACCGATAAATAAATGTGGGTTTGATCAGCTACAACTGTTTTATCCTCATCTCTAAGGCAAGTGTTTCCCTTTCTATTTCATAGGGAAGGTCAGCATTAACTTGCATTTCAAAGTATTGTTTGATGTCTTCTACCTCTTTTTCCCAGAACTCTTTGGAGATATCAAACAGTTCAGTCAAGTTGACGTCTTCTAAACCCTTCAAGTTCAAAGCGGTGTCGGTGGGGATGTAACCTATGGCAGCTGGTTTGGCAGAAGCTTTCCCTTCGATTCTGTTAAACATCCACTCCAGCACACGGGCGTTCTCTCCGTAGCCAGGCCACAGGAATTTCCCTTGGCTGTCCTTCCGGAACCAGTTAACGTGAAAGATCTTTGGTAGCTTTGCAGCTGGACGATGTGCCATGCTGAGCCAGTGCGCCAAGTATTTGCCGAAGTTGTAACCAAAGAAAGGTCTCATGGCAAATGGATCGTGCATAATGATTTTGCCTGTTCAGAATACAAATGGAGAATGTAAGGTACCAGCACGTTTATTCTAAAGCACAAAGATTCAGATCCTCCCAGGATTTAGTACTTATGGTCCCTTAGGTGCTCTTCTGCATCTCAAAAAAATGTGCATGTCAACTTTTTTTAATCGGTGGAGATTAAATTTCTTAAATCTCAGGTCAGGCAGCCTAAAGAAAGATCCTCAAGAGCTGCTTTTCATCATTTGTGTATGTTGAGCTCTGGCTGGAGAGAAAACTTAATTTTTTTTTATCTCAGAGTGTAACAAAGGCTCCACTTTGAGGCTTCTGGCAACTCTGTGCCTGTGCCACCTACAGGATTATTTTGCTTAATTTGAATTTTACAGAGAATTTGGCTTTTACTTCCAACACAAATATTTTCCGTTGTGCAAATGCACAGGTTGCAAAATGAGCTGCCAAGACTGAAATGTGAAAGAGCAGGGGAAGAGGACAGAGCAGGCATTCCAGAGAGGATTGCTTTCAATACAGGTAGGCAGATTAAATTTTGATTTACCTTTGTGCTCAGCAGCTGCTGTTGCTTCAGATCTCATAGCTGCTCCTATAAATACTCCATGCTGCCAGTTAAAGGCCTCATATACAAGGGGCACACCTGTAAAGAACAAAATTGCTTCAGAGGTCCAGAAAGATTCTTATAGCAGGCTTTTCTACCTGAACTACTGTTGTGTGGATGTAGCTTGTTCAGTGTATTCTATTTTTCCTGGGTTTTTTCTCAATCAGTTCATTTCCTGCCTTCTCACATTATATGAACATTATATGAATGTTTTCAAAACTGGCTACTGATTACTGAACGCATCTGTGTTTAATTGCTTGGTGAGAAATATCTGGAACCTCAGAACCCCCAGCAGGTTTCCCTGGAAATAGAATCTGGTCTTGTGGTCATATTGGACTCAGACCTAGCACTCTTCTATTTTTGCTCCAGCTTTAGTTGACCTTTCATTGATCAATAAATTTTACTCCCTTTGCTGTAAACTGGCTATAGCTGGTTCATTTCTCTAACCTTTTCCTACCTGAACTAGTTAGGCAACAAGCAAATTGAGATAAGTACAGCAATTTGCCTACGTATTACCCAGGCTGATGGGTCCTTGTCTCTCTCCAGCCCTTTATTCTGACTACCTGCTTTGTGTTCACCTCTAATAATTCAGGTACTTCGATATCAGTGGCTGGAAATGTGTGCGTGTCAAAGGCTAACACAGAGGAGCGAGGCTAACCTGCTTTTTACCTGCTTTTGCAGGTGTGAGAGCAAAACCTGTGGTTGTGTTTTAACCCTTCTGTGGTCAGCACTTACCAGCAGGTCTGCGGCCCCCAAATATTATCCCTTCGATCGGCACGCCTCTGGGAGACTCCCATGCAGGGTCTATGATGGGGCACTGGCTGGCTGGGGTGCAGAATCGTGAGTTGGGATGAGCACAGGTTTCCCCTGTTCAGAATACAATACCAAGGTTATAGAAGCGGAATTAATTTGAATTCAGCAGAGAAGGCCAAGATAGGCTGTGGAGTGAGTTAGGTTACCGTCATCTGGGGTCCAATCCTTGTTCTTCCATGAAGTCACTGTTACTCCTGGTGCTAATGGTTCATCAATGCCTTCCCAATAGACACCACCATCACTGGTTTCTGCTACGTTGGTAAAGATGGTGTTCTTGAAAATGGTTTTAATGGCATTGGGGTTTGTTTTGACTGAGGTTCCAGGGGCGACACCAAAAAAGCCATTTTCTGGATTGATTGCCCTTAAGTTGCCTGGAAGTTAAATGACAAAATATAAGTAAATCAAGCTATTTTTATTCTATCCAGAATTTTGTAGCATGTCCTGCTCCAAAAGGCATCCTGTACCGGATTGTAAAAGGACACAATCTCAGTTCTGTACCTTGTTCATCAAATTTCATCCAGGCAATATCATCACCCACACACTCAATTTTCCATCCTGGCAGGCTTGGGTTCATCATGGCCAAGTTAGTTTTTCCACATGCACTAGGGAAGGCTGCAGCAAAATACTTCTTTTTGCCTTCTGGATTGGTAATGCCCAGGATCTATTGAAAAATTAATGCAACTGTTAAACAGTCTTTTTTTCTTTCACCTTTCATTTTGAAGATTGTCTCTCAGCAACTGGTAATGATAAAATATTTAATTATGCAAATTTGTTCCCACAGAAGAAGCGCCACATAATATAGTCTACAAATAATTCCATCAAGAAGTGTACTCTTGCCCTTAAAATATCTGTAAGGAGTTATCTTTTTAAATTATGTCAGGTATGTGTACAATTCAAACACCTATTTTTATTTTGCTGATTAATTATACACAGACTTGTATAAAGATGTGTTTCTCATCTGAGACAGAAGAAAACCAGGGAATGTCTTTGGCTGTATGACTGGAACAGAGTGAAAGCACTTAACGTATGCACTTAATGCAGTTCTCAGAGTAGATATTTTCTCTGTTCTCTTATGCACTTTGAATTTTTTTTCAGTGGTATTTAATGGCAGTAAAATGTTTTCAATGGCAGTGGAAAGTAAAAGCAGGAAGGGTACAGAGCAGAACTCATTTATGAAATGTAATATTTACACATTTGAATGCATGGATGTCTTTATAAATAAGAAAGACTATTTCCTAAACTTGTATTAATCCTCCACTTTTAGACTTGTAGGGGCAGTGTGGATGCCCAGTGATGACTCTCAGGCTCTGCTCAAGTACTTCGCTGTCTAAAATAGCCACTGTCAAAAGTTCCAAATCATTCTTGGGTTTTGACTTTACAGGTACTGTTTTAAAAAGCTTGGTACTATTTTTAAATATTTGGTAGTTAACCTTGCAGCCAGTCTCCTATTACTCTTAAGACCTCTGTGTGATAAATTCATACCTAATGTTACAGGACTCTCCACATGAGACTAATTTAGTTGGTACCAAGTTGTGATGTATTTATGTTGAGCTAGTTTAGGGTTTGATGGTTGTTCAAACACACATGATTTAATAGCTCTTACCAGCATGTGCTCAGCTAACCAGCCTTCCTCTTTGGCGATTCTGCTGGCAATCCTGAGAGCAAAGCATTTTTTCCCCAGTAAGGAGTTTCCTCCATAGCCACTGCCAAACGAAATTATCTCTCTGCGATCCGGGAGATGGGCAATCAGTGTTAACTCTGGGTTGCACGGCCAGTTGTTGATTAATGGTTCTGCGGAACAGAATGTCGTACTCATGAATGCAGCAATTTCCATGCTGGATCACACTGTTTCATCAGCATCAAGCCTCTGATGGCAAGCCATACCAGATGCTTCAAAGAAACCCCCCTGACAAGTACTAGGGATAATAATCTCCTTTCTATGCAACTCTTATTGAAATTAATTCCTTTAATTGTGTTCTGAACCTAGTGTTGTTACACAAACCACCCTGGTTGTCTATGGTGAAATGCCTCCCATGTGCTGGAACATAGGATCAGCTCTAAAACGTGCCATGTGGAATTTTCAGGGGTGATAGATTTTTCATGACTTACCTTTCAGTGGTAGAGGACATCCAACTGAGTGAAGGCATTTTACAAACTCCCCGTTGTTCAGGGCATTCAACACAGCTGCTCCCATTCGTGTCATGATCCTCATGCTGGCCACTACGTACGGTGAATCCGTCAGCTCAATCCCAATCTTGGACAAAGGAGACCCAATAGGCCCCATGCTGAAGGGGATGACATACATTGTGCGTCCTGTAGAAACAGCAAAACGAGGAACTTTTGGAACATACTTTACTAACATGGAGGTTTTTTTTCATGCTCCTTTAAAGGTGGTTTGTCTTGCAAGTGTTTCTGATGGAGTTTAAAGACCTGTAGTTTTCTATTCGTCTCATTGTGTAGCAAAAATGTTTATCTTAAATGCTGAAAGCAGCTGTTCAAGCTGTCTAACCAGGGCTAAAGGTGGGTGGAGGCCAAGTTCTCTACTGGTGTAAATTGCTGAAATTGTCGCTGGAAATGGGATTTCTCCATTCTCACCTCACTTCCTACCTGCTGCTTAGTTGTTGTGTGACTTCCTGAAAAAAATCACCCACATTTTCCTACCTTACTTTACCTCTTTTTACGAAGAGAAGAATGATGGAAAGAAACTGAGGACTAGCCTTGCACAGGCATTTCAATTTCTGGTAAACATCCAGATGAAACCACCAAAGTGAGGTTATAACCAGCAGTATAAACCTAAACCTTCAGCTAAAATCTTTCTTCAAAGTTTACAGTAATTAGTAGTAGTGTCTCTGTAATCTTAGAAGTTCAGTGTCAACCGTCGTTTGCTTGCCCACCTTGCATGCAGCCTGGGAACCTGGTGTTGAAGGCTTTCTCAAAATCTTCTTCAGACATCCAGCGACCCAGGTGGCTCGTTCCAGTTTTAGGGATTGGAGTGGTATCTCTCTGTTCTTGAGTGATGATGACAGTTTTGCTCTCAATTCTTGCCACATCTCTTGGATCAGTAAGAGCCAGCCAGCTGCATTTCACAAAAAAAAAAAAAATAAATCAGGAAATTAGACTTTAATTATCAATGTAGTACTTTTCAGTCTTCTGTGGGACTGGTTTAGCACAAAATCCTACAATGCTTCATGAAGCCAAAACTAGAGTGACAGAGTATTATGAGACAATCTCAAAAATCAGTCAGATACATTCTCTCATACAAATTGTTTCAAGACTTCCAGTACAAATAGTAAATTTTAAGGGTTAGGAAATTCTGGTTACTTGTTAATACTCCTTTGCCTCTTTTCTCCCTTGCTAACTTTCAGGGACAAGTTAATCTTTTAATTCTCATTCTCATCAGTGTGATGCTGTTTTGCATGGGGACCACATAATGATGCCACAAGTGAAGTGAATACCAAGCAAGCACTTTAAGTGTTGGTGTAAGTGCCTGTGGGATCAGAATCCAGCTTAGCACATTGATGTAGCCCTTTCAGTGAGAGACATCACAAAAGAAATACTGAGTATAAGCATGATCATAAAAAGTGGAGTTTATTAAAGGGGATTCTTTTCCCCCCCTCTGAAGAATGTTTACCATCTATTTACAATAGAGAGGATTGTTTTACATTTTCACCTCCATGCACAGAAATTTTCCATGAGTAGAAAAATGTTCTAGTTGGGCTGTCATAACCATCATCACTACACTAAGCATATAATTAACAATGAATAATTTATCTGGTGAATCTTGCCCTTTTCTCTCCCAAATAGTCTGCAAACAGATTGCCAAATTCCTGCACTCAGTTATTCAAAAGTCTCTGCAGATTTATTTCATGAAGATCTCTTGGTTGACGTGTAATTCCTGAGTACGTACTTGTTGTTAATATTCTCCTTTCATGTTGGGTTAGTTGGGAAAGATGATGAAATATTTGAAAAAAACTATTTGCTGAATACATTACAGTCAAAGCTCATCAGCATGATATGAATAATGCCTGTACTGAATAATATTTGAACACCCACAGAGCTATTTGAATGCCACAAAAAAAAGTATTTGATGAATAAACTGTCTAAAATAGAAAAATACTTCAAAAGATATATTTGCTAAATAATATTTAGCCGTTGCTAATCATTAGTTACATGAGTCTCATAACATCTTTTTCAGTTCCCTGGTGTAACTGATAGAGACAATGTACAGTTGATAGTCCAGTTGAATAATCTGCTTTATGTTAATTTTTACAGGAAAAAAGTTTGCTTTCCTGAGTGTTTCACCTATATAAGCTAGAGTACCAAAGTGTTCATGAAAAGCAAATATTGAAAGCTTATAAGCAGTTTTAAAAGTAAACAGGTTAGAAAATTCATATTGCAACTCTGAGGTGATAATTTACTTCCTTTGGGCTACTCACCAGTTCTCATACTTGCTCAGCTTCTTGATCATGCCTTGTTCTACCATGATGTCCAGAATTTTTTTGTTTTCCTCTTCTGAGCCATCGCAGATATGAATGCTCTCAGGCTGGCACAGCTTGGCATTACTTTCAATGAAATCCCTCACTTCTGGAGGCAGGCTCTGCAAATCCCCCTGGACAACCTTGGGCATGACATTTACCTCTGCTTTCAACTGTGGAGGCATTATTGAACCTGTAGTGGATCTTGCTGGTGGCTTTGAAATACTGATCACAATCTAAAATCAAATATAGTGGATGTGACATTTTAACCACTGTTGATAAGACTTCTTAACAACGTAAAATGCAAAGGTAGGATTTGTAATAATTTGATCATGTACTTCTGCTCTAAAATCATTGTAGAGAACCTGGATCACTGATAATTTCAAGCTAGAAAAAATAAGAGGCCATTCTACTTACTGTCCTTATAAGACTGAGTTGAATGTCAGAGAGGATTTTGCTGTCCCTTTCAGTTGATCCAGCTTCACTTGCTTTGGAGGACTCTTGCCATCACTGATTTCCAAGGAGGCATCCTCCTTCCTTAAATATTCTTCATAGTAGTGTCCATCCCACTAGGTGAGGTGAGGGAGTCTTGTCCTTTACGTCACCACGGGATGTGTCTAGGGACAGTGCCACTGACACTGTCATCACGCAGACTTGTCAACAAAGCAGCCCTGACCAGGTAATCATTTAACAGGTTTCATTAATGAATGCTGAAAGTGGTGATTCTTAGCTCCTGGGTTTGCTGTTTTGAAGTGGTTACAAAGTTTAGCAGTTTAACCAAACTTTGATCCAATTTGGCTTTGAAACCAAAAGCATCATTACCTCTTGGTGTGTGGGACAGGTTGAGTCCAAAGAGTATCTGGACCTGGGAACACAAGGGCCCTCCAGGCAAAGCACAATTGGCACATTTGGTAGGCAGGTGCTCGCTAGTTGGCTGTGAAGGGAAGGCTCATCCAAGGTATATTTACCCACCTTGGGAACATTGCCTGATCTGGGATAAAGTTCAACAGTGAGCACTGACAGGCCGGAATAACCACGATACGCGCCTGCCTGGAGGCCTTATTTTTGTCCATGCAATTCTAAAAAAACCTAGATGTTGGGATTTCTTCAGAGCTGGAGAGAAAGTTTTGCTTATGGCTTGCTTTAGGCTCTTGCAAAGTGAACGATTATTTTCTATCACAACAAGCTTGGAAGAGGCAGATCAGTAACTGCCTCAGTAATTAATCCCTTCTTCAAACGTTATGTTTTGAGAGCCCTATGGGAGATATGAAATATTAACCCATTTTTTAAATGAGTACTCAAAGCAAAGGCACCAAACTGCTCAGGAATGTGTCTGTGTGCTTTGTTATATGTCCAAAGTACACTGCGGGCACGGGTGCATAGACAGATGTGCTCATATCTATTTGTGCTGGCAGTTAACGATATCAACAGCCACTACTATTCTTATAATTCTGAGGGTGGGAGCGTGACCTCATACTTCCTGGGGTCTTGCCTCTCACTGTTCTTGCCTTTCTGTCTTTCAGCCCTTTATCTTCCCTTGCTCCGTTTTACACCACCAGGCCCTTAAAGAAGGGCTGATCTTCATGTCCGTTTGTCCATTCAGTCTGGGTGCGTGAAGACTGAAGCGTTTCAGACAAAACTGTAGAAAAAACCCTACCATCATTTCATCTCACTCTACTTACACCCAGTCCCAGCAAAGCTCCCGGAGCCTGGATGAGGAGATGCTTGCATGTCAAACTGTCATTTCTTAGACTCATGAGGCTTTTGCTATGCATGCAAAATATCGCCAACAGTGTTTGCAAAATAGGAAATCTGGAAATCCCAACTAAGTTTCAGGGAGTTCTTTAAAGTAACAAAATTGACGCAAGTGTCCTAAATAAAGGATGCTCACAGCTTGCCACGTGCTCAAGTTCATGGAGGTTTTTGCAAGGTTTTTGCCAAGGCAGAGAGCAAAGACTCGCAAGCCCTGAACAGCGAGAACTGGCAGAGCAGCATGGATCAGGATTGCAGCTTTGCCTTCCTGCCCTGCAAGTCTGAAATACCACAAAGCTGAATCTCTGGCTGCAGGACCGTTTCCCCTGAGATCGTGTCCTCTATCTCTCCTGCAAAGCTTTTTATTATGTTTTGTAAACGCAAGGGGAATAGTGAAGTAAGAAGGGCTGTCCTTGATACACTGCAAGGCCAAACATTCTTGAAAAGGAAAACAAAAATCTGGTAGGATAAGAGGTGCTAAAGATTGCTCCAGATGGGGCTCTGCTGTAAGCAAAGGTAAAATCAAAGACAATTTTATAATGGTAGTGATGATGTTTGTCTTTGGAGTCCATGTACTGTGTTTCTGATGGAGCCCATCATCAATATTTTGACCAACTGTTTTCCTCTCGAAACACACAGTTATGTATGTAATTAAAAATAAAGTGGCATCGTCCTCAGTAATACTAAGCAGACCCCCTTGCCAGTGAAGTAGGAAAATATTGATTGCTTCCTGCTGGCCAGGTAAGTCATTGTACACAGAAATAACTGAGTAAACCAGCAACGCTTCAGTTGTCAGGAAAACAAGAGAGTGGACCAGAAAATTATTGTATTGTACCACAAGTAAAATCACAATAAAAGCTTAAAATTGACAGCGTAAGACAGCAGAATTAATACTAGTGTCGCTTCCGTTTTGAGTGGAGGGGAAAAAAATCCCCAAACTCGGAGAATGAGTTTCTGCCAATTAAATTATAGTCAGGCAGGTGTTGTGCAAATTTTCTCACACTGCAATTATAACCTCCCACAATCTTGCTATACAAACTGTGGGCTTCTCTTGAGAAGACACTAAATATGCCAAATTGGTGGCACCGTGTTATGAACATATGTCCATTAAAAACCACATTAAGGATTCCAAATGTTTTTCATTTGTGATGGCAGCAGGGCTTGAGTGCAGATGTCCACTGGGAATTCTAGACACTTAAGCATCAAATTACTTGTATTTAGGTAACACCTCCCATCAGAGGATCTCAAAGCATATCACAAACACACAGTAAGCCTCAAGCCCCTCTGTAAAACATGCATAGCATTTGGTGCAATGAAATAACTGGAGCATGTGCAAGTTGGGGCCAAGATGCTTTTTAAAAGCATCTTCTCATTTAGAGATTCAGCTTCTACATACCTGACAATGCATTAAAAGTTAGTTTAATCCAAAGGTACTGAATTCTTGTAATTCCCGGTGGCTTCCACAAGAGCCCCATCCACCTCCTGCTGCCTGAAGTAGCATCTCCAATGCTCAGTTCAATGCTGCTGAGGTGTTTGCTGTGTGTGCATCTGCCCCTGGATTAAGTGTGCTGGAAGATGTCACTAGTGTGAAACCTGGGAGGTGGTATGGGGGCAACGGAGAGTCACCTTTTTTAAAAGAAGTCTTGATTCTAAAGTTTATTTTTCATTTAAATGAGGTTGGGTTTTTTTTTTTTTTTTTAGTAGTAAGTATTATAATGCTTATCTAATAGCTGATATGGTTTCTTTGGATTGAACTTTTATTGGCATTTTTCTCTATGCTTCTTGACACTTGAATGTGATGCTCATCAGGTGTCTTCTTGGAAGCTGTCAAATTATTTAAATTAGTGTGCGTTTGACATTTTGAGATGATAGTGTTCAACAAGTGCTTTGAAAGGAGTGTTTTCAGGATGTTTGCTTTGATGGACACTATTCAGGCTGTACAAATTAGAGGTTTTGAGCACTTTGACTTTTACTGACTTATTGGAGCTATATGCAGTAAATGTAAAGGTGCTTAGATGGTCAGAAAATAGCGTCATAAGAAAGCTTAACTCATTACTACAACGTGAGGTGCAACAAAGCACTGTCAATGAGATCTGAAAGCTGTTAATACCATATAATACTACTCAGAAATCCTACTCCCCTCCTATTCCTAATTATCCCACATATTGTCATCTCCAAAGCATTTGTCACTTGGGAGTTTTTGTTACAAAATTGTAGCTTTTTAAAAAGTTTCTCTGATCTCTTCTACTAACAGAAGAAGATTGCTTCTTGATTGTTATTTTTGCTGTGAAGTTCTGCTCGGCTAGTAGGGAACGTTCTGCAGTTGCTGCTGGTCTGGATGCAGCACAAGCCCAGCCCTTGCAAGCATAAAGCTCGCAGACACCAGGGCAGGGGCTGCTCCTTCAGTTTCTAGAAGAAAACGTGAACCGTGCAAATTGCAAAAGAGTCTGTGACTGAGCCAAGTGTTTATTCCAAACCCTGCACAGCCCTGTGGGATATTTCCGCCTCAGAGCCCTTTTTCTTACTGGCAGTTCTTTGGCTCTGACCCAGCTGCAGGAGGTCTGGGGGGCTCTGACTGCACGTGCTGCACACTCCTCTCCTCGTGCGCCACGTGAACCGTGAGATTGAGCCTCTGGGGCCTGGCAGAGCAGGTAGCAGCAAACTGGGAGCATGGTGCTTCCCTTCTTACCTCCCACTCTCCAGCCCTAAACGATGCAGCATTTGTCTTGGGCAGATTGCAAGACAGAACATCCTAGTGTGACTTTTTTTGCCTGTCTGCAAAGCTATGCGGTTTGTTCTAATGGCAAAGGAGTGAGAAAGGGGAAAAATACTCAGACTTATCACAATTAGGCTGCTCTTCCATTAGACTGTCCAGCACGTTCATCTTGACAACAGACACGCTAAAATTTCTCAAAACAAATGGAAGTAAACCTTAGCAGTCAGGAACAGACACTAGCGTGTGTTTAGGGTCCCTGATGAGAGTCACCAACCTTTGTGCTTAGCTTAGAAACAGCCTGAGTGATGAATCCTAGGCTGTATTTTAAGGGAAAGTCCTGACTATGCCACAGTCCATCCCAAGGCTGACATTATACCACAGGCAGACAGGTTTCTTGCTTGTTATTCTGCTTTGGCAGAGAAACTATTTGCTGCCTTTTCCTTTTTTTTCTTACGCTCACTTTTACAGGCTCTGAGATACTGTTATAGTCACCAGGGTAGGTGAGAGTCTCCCTTTTGTTTTCTCTTGTAAGGAATAAAATCTGGAGTCTTGTCTGGGGTGGTACGGTGGCACATCCACGCGTTGCCTGTGTAGGATACTGAGGCTTTAATTCCCTCCTGTCACAGTGCCAACCCTTCTCAGCAACACAAGGCACTGAATCTGGGCTCTGATTTCACACCTGAATCTCAGGTGGGAGACAGAACCCCACATGCGGAGCAGCAAGCGGCTCCCATTAATGGTGGGCGCTCACTTAGCGGTTCTGAGCACCACGTTGTTTGCTCTTCATCCTTCTCTCTCACCAGCTCGTTAGTTCTGGAGATGCGATTGATTCACGTACGCTTAACCTTGATAAGCAGCGGCTCTTTCAGAGCCATTTCTTGAGCTGTGTCCCTAACCTGGGGACTCTTCCCAACAGGTAAACTGTCCTCTCCTCCGTAAAACCCCTGTTGGGGATCAGTGTGAATGCGAGCAAAGGTCTCTGCAGCCACTGGTCAGGTATGAGTAGTCCTGTCAAGTGTAAGCTCAGGACCTCTTTTCATCTACTGCAATGACATTTAATAGGCACACAGAGAATTTGGGGCCCATCAAGACTTTGACTTTATCTTAGCCAACACAAGGCTGATAAGAACATGACTATGATCCTTACATTGTTACTGCGTATTTCTTTTTGGCTGGATGCACAGCAGAGCCGCAGCCAGGAGAGAAGGGAACAAGCTGTACAAAACAGTGGAAAACAGTCAGCATAAGGTTGTGTGTTTCCCTTCACCTATGCAGCATCTGCTCTGCTCAGTCATACAAAGCCCAGATGGCACTGAGATTCAGCTTTGCAAATAAAACTGGTAACCCTTGCTGGAGCGAGATCTGTTTACAGCTGTCAATGGCTCCCTGCTTCCTGCTTTGGAGGATAGTAAGTGATAAGTCCTTGAACATGGGTTCAAGCAGCAGGCAGTGTTTCAAACTCTTGTTTAAGAGCAGTCTTCTGGCATCCTGCTAATACCTGGGTCCTGCTAGCTCTGCCCTTTTACAGAGACTTAGCTCCTCAGGCCTTAGGAAGTGGCAGGGTACCACCTAGAAAAAAACAAACAAGTTTAAATTTAAAAAGGATGAGATAACCCTGGCTCCTCTTGCTTTTTCCTTTTGCATGCCCTTTATTATTTATCTGTGTTCCCTTGCTTACCTGCAGCAGTCTCTTGTCAGTTTAGGGTTGCACAGCTCTATCTGATTTGTAATGTGTTCTTTTTTTCTCATTTATTTAAATACTTCCATTTAACTTTTGTCTCTCTTATTTTCATTCCCTCATTACATGCACTCCGACCCACTGGACACAGTTTTATGTCCTTCATGAACTGACTTCTTTAAAGAAGAACGGTTCTAAACAGTAAGTATGAGTGCAGATTCAGAAGGTTTAGGTGCTGTTCTTCCTCTGTTATGAATTTCCCATTTTACATAGGACAGGACTTTACATCCCTGTGTCCTCGAAGTCTCCAAGGGAAGGGGGTTGGGAGATGGCAAGGCCAATTTTCTCTCTGTTGATCTGCGTTCTTCGTAGTTTGGTTGAAATTTCCTGGCTGGATGAGTTTAAAACCTAATTAGATGAGATCATTAACTCTTTTCATCTTTATATCTGTGCCACAGATTGTCCCTGCTGGGTCCTTTCTAGGTTATTGTAATGCAAACAGTATCATATTTGAAATGAATAACATTTACTATAACCTGTTTTCCCCTTTGATAGCAACACAAAAGCACCAACTTGGGCTGAACTGTGTTTTCTGTTTCAAGTGAAATTTGTTCTATATTTTCCCCCAGGAAACCAGCTTTGATGAATACTTCAAGTGCTTTGTAACACTGGAAGCAACAAAAACAGGATAGAGGAGCTGATTGTGCAGAAATAAAAGCCAGGTTACCTCTGAAGGTCAGAAGGCAAATGTATCTGTGTCAACCACTACATACCTATAGGTTCTTGAACCTGATCCCTGTAGGAAAATCAACATTACAAAAAACAAATTACCTCTGTAACAGATACTGTGTTTACTGGAAAACCCTGATGTAAGTGTTAATGGGTCAAGTGAAATCCTACATATTGTACATTTATGCCTAGCACATTTCTCATAGGAAGAGGGTGACATGGGTGGACCACAATGGGACTTTTTTTCAATATAAAAGCATTTTTGTTTTCCTAGTGTAAATGCTTCTTAACAGACAAGTGCCACAAGTATGACTATTGCTACAAACAGCACTTGGTAAAGAGGTAAGGGGTCCAGCTGGTCCCTGGAGATCATACTCTCTTCTTATGCTCTTAGGGTAACAGAATTCTGACTTTTGTGTACATGACCACCTATTCCTGTCTCCAGACGTTCTGATTCAGGATGACGCATATGAATACTGTTTATTTAAAGAGGCACCTCTTATATGTGAACTTAAACTGCTATGTACAAATGAATAGCAACCAACTTCAATTCTGCAAATAAAATGAAACAAGTAACCCACTTATTAACCTTGTATAGTTTGGATATTTATATTGCAATAGCACTGAGGCAGTGCCTCATTATTTTACGTGAAGCATAAATGCACTCTGCCCAGGAGATCTTAATTGTTTTAAGACAGAATGAAAGAAGGAGATGAATAACAGGTCAAGAAACTGTAAGTATGTAGAGGCATCTCTGAAGAGAGTAATAACCATTATTCACGAAGTAAGTCACTTAGCTGTTCTCATTTGCTTTCTAAGCAATTTCTCATCTTGCTGTTTAAAAAAATTATGAAGACCATGAGGCTGACTTTGTTTATTCTTACAGGAGCACAAAAGATGTACAACTATGCCTGCTGTGCTGTATATCTGTTACCAGTTCCTGATGGAGAGGCACAATGCTATCTGGTTTCAGTCTTTTAAAGTGATGATTTATTGTGGTAGCAGGTAAGAATACTGAGATTTAAGGTATCTGTGCTGAAAAACATCAAGGACTAAATCAGCTGCTCCCAGTGAAACTACACTAATGTATATGTCTTTAGATATCCCCTAAATCTTATAGCCTATTCTTTATTTCTTTGGATTTCTGAATTGAGAAGCCTGATTCAGTCTCTTCAGAAACTTTAGTGTCTGTGCCAGTTTATGATCTGATCTGGAAAAACATTGCTGGGGAAGCCACTGCTCTTCTGAACCCACCAACCAACTCCTTACTGCTGATTTTGCAAGGTTTAATGTGCACTTGTTGCATATCCACGTGGAAGCAGAATTTGAACTCCTTTGGGTTGTACTCCTCATTTATTGATTTATTAGGACAATGATTTAATAGTATCATTCCCTGGTGATCCTATTAACTGTGAAGCAACGGTGCCAGTTTAGCTGTGCACAAAGAGCCGTTCTTAGAACTGTTTTCCTGATTAAAGATTAACAGTGTGATAAAAGCAAGGAAACATGGGCATCCTTGGAGTTTGTTTCTTACCTCAGTTGAGTTAAATCTTTACTATCTTTTCTTACTGTGTATCTTCACATTGTGTTTGGCAATGAAATTCTGCACAGCTCTAGCACATCTCCTCCAGTTTAGTCATAACAAGAGGAAAACTTTCTGCCTTTTAAACTTTTAACTCTTCGACCCTTGCACAAACTGCATCAGAAACCTTTACTAACTAACTAAGGGCAGTTATCTTTAAAACTTTCTTTGTTATCTCTTGGATTAAAGGGTATTCTGTAAAAACAGTGGAAGCCACTGAGGTGTAGTTAACTCCATAACCATGCTAAAGTCTTTTGAAATGGAATAAGTAATGTGCTTCTCAAGTAAATATCCTTCCAAACAGACCGAGGCACGCAGAACTGCTGTTTGCCACAAGCAGCGAACGATGCATTACTGGATGGCAGAATTGTTTCTAAATATACCATGATGTTAGATGAAACAGTTAATAGATAAATTGCAATTATGGTTAATATTTTTAGACCACTTCCCTGACTTGTGTCTGAGCAATCAGCCCTCCTTGGTACTTTCAGGCCCAATAAGCTTATGTTAAATACTTCATCTTTTATATAATGTTCCACATCTGTACGCTATTATGCCCTGTTTTTTTATCATATAATCATAATAATTAACAGTGCGGAGCAGGATTTTAAAACCATAAGCAATACTTAAAAGCACTGGGTATTTTAACTTAATAGAAGTTGCTTTTGTTCTTCTACAAGAACCACTCATATTGAAAGAAATGATTTGTCTTCTCGTAGTTGAGTGCTAGAGAGAGAGCAAAGCCAAGCTTGCTGTGTGCCTTAAGCACAGCCCACATGTGGATGTTGTATGAATGGCCCAGTCCTGGAAAGCATCGTGCCTCTGAGACAGCTTTGCAGCGATCCTCGCCTTCGTCTTTGTCCTGAGCAGAAGAGGCAATTTATAGCTGGGTGAGACACCAGTCAATCAATAACCTCCAGGATGACTCCCATCTTTCCTTTGCTCTGGGCAATAAGTAAGGAAACAGGTAGGACTGCGCATTAAAATATTAAAATAATAATCTTCTCTCCAAGTGGTTAGTATCTTTTCTGAAATTCGGAATGTGTAATTTCTCCTGAGAATGTTCCAGGCCAGCACTGATACACTAAGCTAATTCCAAAACACTAATTTGACAAAAGCATCAAAAAGTACAGCAAAATATTTCAACCATTTAGTCACTACAACTTCATAAACCTAGCATTTAAAAGAGCTGCGTGAATTATAAAAGTATACTTGCTTTTTTTTCTGAAACAGGTGATGGTGTGAAGAAGGTTATCTACTGCTGTCTTTATTAAGAGGGGTAATATCTCACTGCAAAATAGGTGATGAAGGTAGGAATTGTCCCTGGTGTAAGAGCAAAAGTAAAGACATGTATGTTTTCAGCCGGGTATTAAGGCACAGATACCGCTATGACAGGTGCAGTGTGAATGTGACATATACTTGGAAACAAAAGTGAGACATTGGAGGAAAGTGAAAATAGAAAACTTTCCAGATGCCAGGTGGAAGATGATATTAAAGCTGTCAAAATAAGTCACAACAAATACTGGGTTTTCTCATAGACTAACAGGAGTCATGTTCTGGAGAAGAATGGAGTTTTCAACTACAGGGTGGATTATCATAAACGAAAAAACTACGAGATTTGGAGGTTAAATTTGAGCTTATTTGTTTGTCTTTTTCTTCTTTGCTCTCTCTTTTTTTTTTTTTATCATTTTTCCACCTCTTCTCCCCTTTCCCCTTACTTCAGAATATACTGCAACAGGTGCTGGTTGACTCTGAGTTTTGTGGACTGGTCAACAACGTGTAAATAAATCACACTGCTATTGCTTCACTTAGTTATGTGCTCTGGGCCTAATTCCAAACCCATTCAAATTGATGGCAATCCTTCTGTTGTCATCACTATATTGTAGTTTAGGACCTATGATAGGAAGATGGAGGTGCAGAGCATACACAGGAGAGGTTGGTTATACAGCCTCTGCAGTCATCCAAAAGTATTTTCTAAAGAACACGAAGGGAATGAAACTGAAGAGTTTGAACTATCTTCAAGGTCAAATACACTTTATGTACACAGTAATGGGGCTTTAAAAATATCAGCTCCATCTAACAAGCACTAAGCATCTTAAACATTATATAAGACCTTATTCAGAAATAAGACTGACAATACAAACAGATAATTCAGTCTTTTACTCATCAAAAAGGTCAGCTCTGCTGTTTTTACTTGGGTGCAAAAACACAGATCAGAACAAAGTTTGTTGTGTTTCCTTAGTGCAGTCAAGGGTAGAATTTACTCTGCTGATTTAGGATTTTAAGTGTCCACGTATTCACTTCCATGCGCTGACAGATTCTTATCAGCAATTTATCTGCAATTTTGTGGCTGAATTTTGTTTCTTTATGTAACATTACTTTAGTGCAAAAGCATGTGCCTCTGTTAAGTTCATTATATTCCTTAAAATACTCCTGATAAGCAGTACCTCACAGTGAGTACGTTTACTCCCAAAATATAATTATGACTTAAAAAATAAAAAGGTCCTCTATTCTTTTCATGGTAGATTTTCCATGCAGGCTGTTGATCTGTTAGAAGGTTATAAGCCTTTTTAGAGGAGTGGGTAGAAGCTTGCAGTTAGTGATAGATGATGCAGTAGGCAGTGGTGGTAACGGGCGATTGTATACACGATTGACCATAACCATTATGGAGCTGTTAACCTCTATTGTGTCAAAAATGTAATTAGAAAGTGGTTGAATTTGTAGATTGTTCATTCAACAAAAATGAACTGAAGGGCTATTCTGCATTTGAGTTATAAATCCTTGAAAATATGGGTTTATAATGGAAATAGTGACAGACTTTTAACTGTAGCTGTGTGGATGGTGCTGGTATTAATAATGCAGGAGTACAAGGCAGGACTGCTCTTGGATGCTGATGACTGTTCAAGTGCAGAAAACCTCATTTAAAATGACCTAAAGGAGGGTGTATGATTATAACAACTTTTTCCTCAGTGCCCTTCAACTATCATAATTGCACAGTATAGGTAGAAACTTGAAAAGATTCAGAAATGTACGAGTCTAATCTCTGGCTACAGTCCCCAACAGTGCAATTATATGAATATATTGTGCATTCTGCATCTTGCTCTTTAGTTTTGAGTCCACAGATTCTGTAGATGATTAATAATGTGATATCTAACTAAAATATCAACCCTAAATTAGTGGAATGCATATTCAGCTTGAAACAATTGCTTTGGATTTGTGTTGATTCCAAGTAATATAAATTATGACTGAACTGCAATTATGAAATATGAAGAAACTATATTCATTTTACATTTAATATTCCACAGATTTGTGGATAGGAGTAGCCATTGTCAAAGGTATTTATGGGAGTTACAGGAACTCACTCTCTCTCAGGATAAGATCCAGTAAGGTCAATGACCTGCAATCAGGCTTGCCACGAGAATTCGTTTTCCAAGATGTGAAGGTTTCAATTTTTCATTCTTCTAACTTGTTACGGTGGTCCAGCCAATGTACTTTTCACAGCTACATCCTTTGCAGTAATCAGAATCACTGGCTCTTCCAGTGGTGCTATGTAGCCCAGCTATCTCAGGCACCCACGGTACAGAAATGGTAATAAATTCTCTGCCAAATTCAGCAGAAAAGGGGACGCGTGGTTCCTGGGTTCCCAACAGTGTTAACTGCACTCGGAGGTGCACATGGTCTCCGGCCAAGCAGGAGCAGAAGGTGAAGGGTCTGCAGTTAAGAGTGGGACATCTTAAATGGATAAGAGATTGGTTGGTTGGTTGTACCCAGAGGGTAGTTGTCGGTGGCTCCGTGGCCAGATGGAGACCAGCAAGGAGCAGTGTCCCCCAGGGGTCTCTTCTGGGACCAGTCTCGTTTAATATCTTCATCAATGACATGGATGATGAGATCAAGCGCGCTCTCAGTAAGTGTGCGGATGCCATCACCACGTGCAGACGAGGCAGGTGTCCCCCTAGAGAGGTCTCTGTCACCTGAAGAGGATGGGCAACACTTGGTGACACTACAGGCAGCATGTCCAAGGGCTGAGGAGAAAGAGGGAGCCTGTCCCATAACTGCCCCCCTGCCAAAGGGGGTGGTGGCAGCGCTGGCTGGGGCAGCGGGGGCTGCACGACGTGCTGGCAGGCATGCCAGAAGCTTCAAGGAAGGTATCTGTGTTTTTTATGACTTAGGGCTGACGCAGACTAACGTTTTGCAAGAAGAAGAGCAAGCAAAGGGTTCAGAAAGCAAGCTAACAGAGAAACCACCAGACGTGCTACTGATGGAGGTGCAAGTTCTGGATGTGGTGAAGATGGCAATGCATTAGCTGTTAGCTTGTACTACCACACTGATTCGGTTCCGACTTCAAGATTATTTTTAATAAGTGTTCAGATATATTGGACTTAAGTATCTCACCTTTGTATGGCTTTTTTTTTTTTTTCATATCATCTTGTGTTTAAAAAGGCAAAGTAAAAATTTAGCCTTTCTAGATGACTAACCTTTTGAAATCCAATCAGGTTTTTAATTCAGTTTGCCAGGTTGGTGCTATTTGGTTTGACAGCCTAGATCCCTTAAACAGCATTAAAGTATTTCCCTTCTTCTCTTGCGCTAGTAAAACACTGCAGTCATTGTTAAAGCTGGATGCGTAATATGGTCTTTTTTGAAATGCGTTTTATTATAAGGAAGTCCAAACATTGGTATTTACCTTGTGCTAGCTGTTTGGTTTATAATGAAATACATTTTTTTGTCTTAAACTCAAGTGCCGCTCCAGACAATTTCTGAGGTGCGGTCATATGTAAGTTTATCTACTTGTGCAGTGCTGTGTGACAAAGAAAGCATTGCAATCAGCCTGCAAAAGGCCTATATTAGTCTGGTAAAAAACTGAGGGCGTATTTTCTTGTCAGGTTTTTTTAAAGGGAGATATACTAAAATTAAATTTAAAATATTTTTTTTAAAAAATGAGGATATGAGTTTCTGTGTTCTCAGTGCTGCAATCTTAAAATGATGTTCTGAGATTTCATATAAAATTTTGAAGAGCTAGGGCTCAATTTTATTAATTGCTAGTTTCCCAGTTAGGCTGCTCTGTGTCAAATGCAAATTTTTGTTGCAGTTTGTCCAGGACATTTAAGGCTGAAAATCAAAATGAATTAGTAGCTTCCATTTTATTGATAGCTCTGCTGTTTTGCCATTAGCCGCTACCTTTGATTAGTGAAGTTGTTGAACATTTTCTTTTTTAAATAGATTGACAGATAATGATGTCATTGTGTTTGAAAATAAGGTCCGGCAACTGACAGCAGCTGAAGAGGGGGAGGAAAGGAACTTTTTTTCACTCAGGGAAACAAAGAGCCAGAGCTGGAAAGCCAGTGATGATTTGTCAGGCTCACACGATGAAGGTAAAGAGCAGGAATATGCAACTCCATCAGAACAAACAGTTGCAAGAAATCCGAAGAATCTGAAACTTCAGATTTGTGCTCCGAGTCAGATTAAAGGTAAAAAAGTTTAAAAATCTTTGTAGTTCCTTTTTAGATTTTTATGATAGATTTTGAAGAGAGATTGAAATTTTATATTAAGTATTCACACTGTTAATTGTTCAGTTTGGATCACGTTAAATCTAACATTCTGTGGAAATTTGGAACAGGTAATAATACCTTCAGCCTTTAGTGATAAAAGATATTTATTCAGACTGGTGTCATCTGTATTGTATTCAGGAGAGACATTCTGGATGGCATTTAGAAATTAGTGGTCTTCTGAACAGTATGTGGTATTTGAAACCTCTGGGGAGATTTGAAAGTTAATATTGCATAAATACCTCTGAATAAACCTAGTGATTTACTGAGTCTTTCTTAGTTCCATCATTCAGCTTCAAAATTTGCTTGTTTGGGGGTTCATGGATGAACTTAGAGTGGTTCAAAGTTACTGGCTGAGGGTGACGGGCAAGTATCAATGCCTGTCAGCAAGATATCTACCAAAACCTAGGTAGAAGTAAGAGAAAATGACTAAACTGGGATTTTAGAAATGTAAAAGTACGTTGCAGAAGTTAAGAACTGACTTGGAAGGAAACGGGTAAGCAGCTGTTTCCCTAGAAACTGTATGTGCGCACTGTAAAAGTTGGGTGATACCAGTAAAGTTGAGAATCTGTGAATGTGTGTCACGGTATCTGGATATCAAGGTGTCTTGTCTGAGCTTGTTTATAGCATGGATGTTGTACAAATTGTTAATGTCCCTTGTTTTAGTGACTGCATTTATAGGAAGCACATTTGAGCAGCTTTAACAAAGCTAACAATGTTCTTTTGTGTGGGCATGAATCCACAGTGAATAAGTGAAAATAAAGTGTTTTGTTTGCTGTTATTGAAGTGTTAGCTGCACATCTCTGTGTGGTATAAAGCATTGTATAAAATACATTTTGGTCTCAGCATGAAAATCATCACAGAGAGTGCACTTTTGGGAGCTGAGACAACTGTTCTGGAAAGGCTCTTCAAATATGACGTATTTGCCATTTTGCAGTTTCAAATCTTCAAAACTGAGAGTGTTGCACATTTACTCTGAACTTCTTAAGCTTAAAAGAAATTTACTACTGCTGTGCCATGGACAATGTTACCTAATCCAGAAAGTATAACTTCATGCCAGGCCCTTTTTCAAATACAACTGCTAATTTTAAAGAGGCTTTTACATCATGATGTTTTTCACAGACACTTTAAGGATTCAGAACCACCAGAAAGCTGAGAATAGCTTAACTTGCGATTTCAAAATCTTTGAACAGGCTTAATAGTGATTACACAGTTGTCATCAAGAAGTGTGTTGTATGGGTTGTAAATGCCATGATGAACCATGTCCTAATGATGCAATCAAGAGAGGAAGTTTCATCTTATCTTGGAGGTGTGAGCTAGGCTAGGAGTTAAGTTTCCTGGGATTAGTATCACGAATGAACGGCACTATTCTGGGGGGTTCACATCACGCGAGTCTTAAATAAGATATTTTTGAAGTCCTTTATGTAGAATTATACAGTAATTTTACCCAAAGTAGAACAACTACATAGAAATCGGTACTGGTTTTTGATTAAGTCAAGTCATTATTTTGTTACTTGTATGATCTAAATATGTCTTTGTTCCAACAGCATTAAAAAAAACAGTTTTCAGCTGTGGTTTATGCACATTCACCTCACTTAGAATATCAATTCTTAATTGTCATGTGAGACCCCATTCTGTTACCTCTGCCTTAAGGCTTTTCATACAGCTATTCCCCTGCATAACCATGTGAATGTACATACAGGTATTGAAGGTGTGAAAATACTTCATTTTACATATTGTCTGCGAAATTTAATTAGCAGGAAAATGACTGTCTTGGAGCTGTATTAAGTGACCACTTTGTGCTCTGAAGTTTCTCTGATTTTTGTTTGGAGTTCCACACTGAAAAGACATCACCTGCAGTTAGTAACTCTCATGTTTTCATTCTTTTTGTTAAGTACCATTCTAAAACTTTTTGTCAACAGAAAATTGATGTCACTTGTGTCTGATTCCTACATGCATAATAGAATGTTTTGTGATGTTTTAATTTTGCTATATAACCATATGAAGCAAATTGAAAAATGGTGTTTATAGTAAACTTACAGTCTACATTTATTGTATATAAAAATACAGAATTTCAGGAAAGGTCTATTAAAAAACTGTGCCTGCTGATTTAGGGCAATTGTACCATTGGGTTGTTAAATAACATTCTAAGAAACAGGGTATTCTTACAGGCACCAGACCCTATAAATGCAGCGACTGTGAAATGGCATTTGTGACCAGTGGTGAACTTTAACAACGCAAGCATTACAAGCATATTTTAGAAAAACCTTTCAGGTGTTTAGTGTGTGGATGTTCTAGTGTAGAGGTAAGTGCAACCTTACTGAACCTTTTGGAAGGGTTTGTAGGCTTTTGCATTCTAAGATTTTAATGTCCTGTCAAATTACACCTTTTTTTTTTTTTTTTGCACAAACCTTTAACCTTGAGAAGTTTCTGCTAAAATGAGACTTATCCTTGCATTTATCAAGCTGTCTATATCACCCTTGGTTATTGTCAGGTTTCTGTATGGGATCAACTCAATGCATTGCAGAGGTAGCTGTAGATGTTGAGCTACAGTACTGGTACTTGGCTTGTAATACAGAGGTATTTTATATATAAATGTGTTTTGAATTGGGAGGAATGGCCAAACTACTACTGTGCTGTGAAAGAGGACTGTAGAGACCGTAAAGGCAGGGAGGTCTGCTGGATCCCAGCAATCAGTGGCCCATGTGTACAATAGCTTTGAAGCAAAGACCACCAGGCTCTGTTTTGACCTTGGAGCTCCCCTACCAGGTCTTGGACCACTTGAGTTTGTCTGCTATGTTACTGCAGAATTATTGCAAGGTAGCTGATCACTAAAACTTCGTGGTGACATGCATTTCATTTGTATGCACATCTCTTCATCCCCATTGCCCATCAAAAAAGTAACAAGTAATCTGAATTCCTTGAATCCTAACTTCTTCCATGTGGTAATATTTATAAATCAATTGCTTCAAAATAAAGTGTACAATTACTCAGCGTTTTAAAACTAGTTATATTTTAAGGGTATTTGTTTTTTAACTATACTAAAATTACTGCTAGACAGCATGTTTGTGTGAATTTGATCCTACAAAAGTGTCACAGCTGCTCAAACCACAACAAAAAGTTCTCGGTAATGCTTCATTCCTTAAGCTGTAAGACAAGGCTGGCTAATGTCTAAAATGAAACTCGAGTCTTGTGTTTATGTGCTTAGTGATGTTTAGGATTTCTTAAAGGATTGAGATTTTCTTAATCTAGAAATAAACAAGAGACTGCCTGAGGGTTTGCTTGGGAAAAATAGGCTTTCAATCCTGCACCTATGATTGAATCACGGTCACAGTCACCTATGATTGAGTCACTGTCAGAGTTTATTGGATATTCAGTATCTAAATTTTGTATGTGCTGTGTCCAAATCTAAAGCTTAAGCAAGCCTAAAATTTATTCCATGCACATTATCTTATTAATTAGATTTGTGGGTAGCTTGCATCTTCAAAAACCTTGAAAGTTTCTATTAAAGTACCTTATTCTTTGCCTTGTTTCGTTAAGGAAGAATTCAGTACTCATTGTTGCTGCAGAAATCACTAATGTTGCTGCAAGCTTAACCTGAATGAGTAGAGCTGGAGGAGCCTTTTACTAATACCTTGCATATGATCTGTCTTTTGTGTAGCAAAGATTGGCAATCATGTTTAATTCTGTTTAGGTGAATAGTGTAGATTTGAATGGGTCTAGCAGTGAATTCATTAAGTATATTTATAAACGGAGGAACTGAACATCAGGTAACGCCTAAGTTTAGCTTGCAAACACCTACAATTTTTATGTAGAACGTACCACAAGAGCAATGTAAAAAAGTAGAATTAATTAAATTTTTGCAGTGAAAGTGCTTCATTGTGACTTGAAGGTGAATAAAGACTTCGATCAAAGAGTTTGGATTTTCATTTTTTTTCCTGAATATTTTCAAAGAATTTTGTTTTGCCATTATCAATAACTGGTGTGAAATCACTTTTATCATGATGTTGTTGCAACTGTTAACTTTCTTTCCTTGCACATTTGAGGATAATTCTGCATTTTTATACATTAAATATTCAAGCCAGAACCGCCAAGTTCCTCCTGCAAGGAGTTGTGGTGACATCTTGTGGTTGATGTTTTAATTTGTGTAAAATGCAAAGTTGAAAAACATTGAAATCTATTAAATATGTGAAGCTAAAAGTGGAATTACTATTTTTATATATATATACAATTTCTTTGTTGACATGTTTTTTTAATTCTCATTTTAATAAGCTACTTTGGGTAGAATTTTCAAATTAATTTTTGCGAACAGACAAAAGTAGGCAGTTATGAGAATCTTTTGAAGGACTGGATTTGTTAAATTATTTCCAGTGAAATCAGTAACATTTAGGCTTATAATTGCTTCATTTCTCTGGAAAGTTACACCACCTTGCTGCAACTTGAAGTATCTTAAAGTAATTTGAAAAATTGCCCATTTGGCCATAGCTTAGTACTGCAGATCATATTGTCACAGAGCACTGAGAGTAAAAAGCTGGAATGCCAAACTCCTCAATGCACAACTTGTTTTCTTTCCCAAACTTTACACTGGGAAATTAATAAAGAAGTTTACGGTGTTCCGATTTAGATAGAAAAATACCTGACACATGGTGTTTTCAGGGTTGGGAGTGGTTTGTACAGTCCAGTATTAATGTTGCTAATGTCTAATACAATCAAATTAAATAAAAAGGTAGTGTGGAGGTATGACTTTTAAGGAAAATTAAAGCACTTAGATAATTGAACTGAAAGAGTGCTAGGACCAGTTCAGCAAGGCAAGTAAGAAATAATTATTCATATCTTCAAAATCACGTGCAGTGAGAACATGTCTCAGTTGCACGTTTCTAAAGTAAATGTAACCTTTTTTCCATGTATAAATTTTACATATAAAAAAATATTGGTTATCCAGGAACCAGAGAATTTAATTTACACCCACTAAATGGCAATGTTCTTTTAAAGCATTATTATAATGTGTCCTGGAAAATCTTCAGGAGTTTTACGGATGCTGTTAACTAAGTCAGCCTCTCACGTAGTGTTCCAAAATTTGTCTGTCGGAACCATATTTGGTTTTTACATGTATGTTAAATTGCTTACATATATTAATATTTGATTCATATATTTTATGCTTCATTACACTAACAGAATAATATGCATAAGCATGCTGAAAGTTGTGGATTGGTGAGGGCAAAAACTGCTACACCCAGGAAAAGAGACAAAGGCAAACGTCAAACCCATGAGAACCCAAAGCATGTTAACCGAGAAGGTAATCAGCGAATAAGTTAGAATTTAATCATGTAAATTAGAATAAAGAATAAAAGGCTAAGGCAATGAGTGTCCCCTGCTGTTTAATTACTGTTTCACAATGAAGCTAATTTAAGTGCTAACAATGGAAGAATACTTCAAAATAGTCTTTATTTTGTGTCAGAAATTCTTGTCATCTCAGTTGGGTCATTGCTCAGGTACCTGTTCTGGGATTTCTGTTCCCCAGCTTCTGCAAACATCTTGCTAGACTCTCTGCTTAGTAATGCTTTCAAACGTGTCTTGCTTTTCCCTTTTATACACTCCCTTTGTCTTCATAAAGGAGGATGAAACACGTCATTACCAAGTTGAGCCATAGTGAGTTTTCTTAAAAGCTCATTATTTATAATATGCTGCTTTAATACACCCCAGACTGGAAACTTTTCGATTTCATAACTCAGATTGCATGTTAATTACAGAAGTTCTAGCACTTCCTAATAAAGAAATTGTTCATTTTCTTCCTCTCATGGTTAGACCAGATATTGATCAAATAGTAATAAAACCACTGCTGATTCAAATAGCTGGAGCCGTTCTCCTGTCTCACTGCAGAGGTGACCAGGCCAGTTTGTAGAGCATGTTTAGCATGTCTGTGCATCTAGAAACTCACTTGTAATTACTTAGTGTTTCTCATTATGGATAGCTCTTGAGCACTGTATGTTTGGTCTGTAAAGTTCATTATAAATCGAGAGATGTTAAAAAAAAAAATATAGATAGTTAAAAAGATAGTTAATCGCTTTCCTTCTCTTTCTTTCTTCTGCTTCCTCGCCTTTTCTCATTAGGTTGAGATTCCCAGAAAGGAAGCTCAGGTTTTGGCAGACCAAAATGATAGACTAGTAGACTAGTCTTATCAGTAAGAACTCCAAGTACCTTTTCTGCCTGGGTTATCCTAGTACGTTCCTGATAAACTCATTATTATTTTATGTTATTTGCAGCTCTAGAAACACATGAAGTAATATTTTTATTCTCTCGAGTAAATCTTAGCCTGTCACCACAGATGTAGTCGTATTCCAGAAATTCCACCGTACTGACTGAGTTTGACCCAGAGGAGGTGTCTGCTCATAATTTCACGCGTGTGCATTTCTGTTGGAAAGCACAACGCACAATATTCAGTTAGGTTGGGCCACGGGCAGGATCCCTGTATCCTCACCCAACCTGCCTTCCTCTTGTCTGTTCAACCTCATGCTGAATCTCCGCATTATTGTAGGGCGAGAGCTGCCCATATGTTTCTGAGGTCACTGTCAGGGCAACCAGGGCCACAAGAAGAGCTTTGCCTGACCAAAATATCTTGGGTTTCGCACCAGTGCTTCCCAGGTGCTGTTTGAAAGCCACTGCAGTCTCTTTGATAGGGGTCTTCATGGGATTTTTATGGCTCAAGAGACAAGAATGGAGATACGTTTGAGTCCCAGATGTCCTGAAACCTTACATTTATTACATCAGATTGGCCACAAATCAGTGTAGAAACAACACTATTTGACGTAGCAAGAAGAAGAAATGTTGGAGCTTTTCTGAATCTAATGAATATATATCAGCAGCTGAGTTTACACTAGCATTGACACTTCTGTTTTCACTGGTAAGGCTGTAATGCTATGGTTAGACAGAAATGTTACAGCTGCAGTGTTTGTGTTTTTGCAATAATTAGATTTTGCTGTTCATTAATGTTTTGCTACATGTGAACAATTCCTTTTTGATATCTTGCAGATCCCTTCATCTGGAAACTTGATTTTCTAAAGCTAAGACAACACGTCTTTAGAAATTTTTCATGCGAATACTCAGTCCGTTAATTGACTCACACAAACATTAGAAATTTCTGTGCTGGTTCCAGAAGGCTTTTTCCCAGAATTAACATTTGCAAGTATGTATCTCTGTTTGCTTTTAGCACAGCTTGCAGTGGCCCATGGGATCCTGTATGTGGCTTTACAAAGGTTTTCTTGTGTCACTGGTGCTCTCAATGATTCACTGTCACTGATAATTAAAATAGAAAATGCTTGTATATGAGATTTAAATTTCCAGTTGAATAATACTTAGTTTCCTTTGATAAGAATATCATGGGTACTACTCACTGACATTGCTTGTAACATAATATTCAACATAAAATATATTCATTGTCTAAATAAATTAGAAGATGAAGGATAATGCTGTTCTTGGATACTGGCAGTATTTTCTCCACTAAATTAAATTGCCGGTTTGTTAAATTTATTGAAATATTTACTTGTCTTTTTAGTTAATTGCTACAATATTTAATTTTTTTTTGAAAAGTTGTCCTGGAATCATTCCAAGATGTCTCCGTTGTGAAAAATGAACATTACACCAGTAAGATTGTTCCTGTTTTAGATGGAATAGATTCAAAAACTCTGACTGAACAGAAAAAGGAAATTACTAGTGAAAAGATTCTCAACATGGTAAGCAAATAACTCACAAAAAGCCTTTGGTCTTCCTTGTTCTGACTGGTTTGAAGCGCTTAAATATGTCCACTTAGAATGCTAGAAAAGGCACTAGTTGAAAGATGCTGAAGCCCTTCATGCTTGTTTTTGTTCTTGTTTCAATTTCTACTCTGTTACCTAAATAACTTTCACACTTTGGCAATGTTATAGGGAACCTTCACATACTTTATTACATAAACGTAATTATGGGATTGGAGAAAACCAGCTAATTTCTTAGTAATTTATGAAAAAGTAGATAGGTTTGTTTCACCTTGCATTTCACTTTACTCACAGCATGGCAAATTTATCTGAAGCAAATTTATTCCTCAATAGCTCTACAGAATTGAGAGCTGCATGAACTTCAGTCTATTTATACTTTCATGAGATGAGCACATGAAAGGCAATGATTTTTTTAATGCAAGGAACATTTACTAAATCTCCTTTCTGCAAATACTTCTGCTTCTAATAGAATTCATGATTCTAAAATGCTGGTTTTGCTAAGAGAGTGTTGGGTTTTATGCCCCATACTTCTAGTAACTGTTAAATGTTAATAGCTCCATTCTTTCCCAGTAGTTTTCAATGTAATTATTTTCAGATGAGTCCTTTTACTCTTACCGCACGGAAAACAGCGGCAGAAGCAGATCCCTTACTTTTTGGCTTGATGGGCTGGAATACGAAGTTCCTGCAGGCTTTGGGATATAGTTTCACAGCTGGATCACGCTGCCTGTCCTGTCTTTTTTCCCCGTGTCCTGGGCATAATTTCCTCTCTTCTCTTATTTCAGCTCTAGTAACCACATGGCTGTAGGGTGAGTTGGGTCATCGCGCAGGTCTAATGAGAGACTAAACTTTTCTCTTGCCTGAGTTTTGGTTCCATGGGTTAGCTGGACAGACGTAGAACTGCATGGCAAAAACGAAGCAGCAGCACTGAGTGTTGGTGTCAAAAATGCGCACAGGAACACCCCTTTGAGGGAACACGTAGCTTTCTGTCAACTCCAACTGACTATTTTTCATGGGCAGCTGGTAGCTGTTTTCTTGTCAGTGTTTCCATGTAAGATTGTGATCATACATTTAACACTGGATCCAAAACACACCCTAGACTTTGATTTTAAATATTTCTTCAATCCAGCACATTTCTATTATTTAGGAAAGATTACGTACGTTTGAGAATAAGAGAAATTTTAACTGTCAAATACAATTTTCTATTTTTTTTAGTTTATAAGAACTACTGGTTTTACTGCTTCATTAATTATCATGATAGAGTAATTACAGTAAGTACTATTGTTTTTATGATTAGTTACAATGATCACAATTGCCGTTTATGCACTGTTTGCTCATTTTTTTGCCATTTATAATTAATACTTGGAAGTCTTTTCATGAAATCTTAAATACTTCTAAAATATTCATCTTTTATGCATCCATTCTTATGTCACGTTTCATTATAAATAAGCACTAGCATTACTAACCAATTTTAATACCATCAGGTCACGTAGCAAGTAAATAATTTTGACTAAAATGCAAAACTGTATCCTAATTTCAAGATTAAAATTTGTGTTTAACTTAATTAAAAATATGATACAGCATTAAACCGATATGAATTTGTTTGAGTTTGCATGTTGATCAAGCTGTTTCCCAGGTATGCTGATGTACTGAGGGTGCAGTAAATTCAGATGTTTATGTTATTAAGGGAGGTTAATCCATATATTTTTCAACCAGTATGCGTGTATTAATATCTTGTAGAACAGTATATGTTCTGAACAGACGCCAAATTAAAAATATTTTTATTTACTCATGAGGGAGGAGGTTTTAAATATACAGGAACGAGTCATGTAATGAAAGAGATATAATACTGAAGTAGTCTTTAACTGTGTTCTCAGTTCTTTGGAAAAGATTTCTACATTAGAGTAAGCACACATTCTATATTTCCTCTGCAAGCAGAAATTGTCTATGCTTTCAGTAATTAATGTGTGAGGAAAAGTGCAGTTTCTGCAGAGGCGCGGGTCAGAGAATCATAGAATATTTTGGGTTGGAAGGGACCTCAAAGGTCATCCAGTTCCAACCCCCCTGCGATGGGCAGGGACACCTCCCACTGGGTCAGGAAAAGCGTCACACCCAACAGACAAAAGCAAAGAGTAAAACCAGAAGTTTGGATGTATTTTTACTAATTAGGCTCTTAATATAACGGAGACCTTGAAGCACGGTGACTCCATCAACGCCGGCATGCGGCTTGGGGTGCTGCAAAAGCGAGCGCATCCCGATGTATCGACCGGAACGAATTGTCTTAGGAAACTCTGGAGAGTTGTTCCCCAGGAGATCCTAGAGCCAGCCGAGCAGACGAAGAGAAGTAGCTTTGTGAGCCTTGTGCTTGCACAGCACCGTTAATTAATGGTTGTGCTGGGTGATGACTGTAGCGGTAATTAGCGGAGCCGCCTGCAGGTGGCGCTGTGCGCTCAGCTCCATGGGAGCAGGCGGAGGGTGAGTGGTACCTGCTAAGGATGCTTTGATTTTTGTCTTAGTTTTGACCTGGTAAAGTATCTTGCTGATGATTTTATGCATGTGAGGGCTATATAAAGAGTTCTTTGGACTCTTAGTAGGCTGATAAACTCTTGTAGCCGAAGAGAGCCGGGAGAGAGGACAAGGTGTGCCCACCTGTGTGCCCAGGTGAGCTGGTTATGTATTCTCCGTTGCTGATGAACCATTTTAACAGATCATGTAAAATCCTTGTTTGATGATAACTTAAGCCGTTTATCTAAGAAATCTTTAGTTAAAGAGATTTTAAGGCTTTTTAAAAGCAACAGATCGGTTAGACTAATTTACAAAGTCCTTTAAACAGCACACAATGAGAAGTGATAAGACCCTTCATAATAAGATGAGCTGCTCAACTCCTATATATTTTTTTTTCTCCAAGTTAAGCTTTGACACAACAGCATGGACATGGTGCACAGTCAGTGTCACCACAAAGACTTGGTCTTTCCTACACATGCTGTGATGCAAGATTTTACCTTGAGGTGGAAAATAGTGGATTACCAGCTGATTTGCCTTTTTGTGAATAGTCCAAGAAATTTTCTTGAACTGTCAAATTCCTGCCATCCTCTCCTTCATATCCAAACTAATCTTTTTCCTGTCTTTCAAATCTTCTTGTTAATTATTTAATTAGGTAAGCACATCTGCTGCCTGTCGGTGCATCTACTGAAGAACTTTGCCATGACTACTTTTTGCTGGTTAAAATGAATTTGGTTATTCAACACTCTCACAACCACACTTCAAATATAACTGACAAAAATTTAACAGCTGGGAATTTAATATTTGTTGTTGTTTTGAGAAAGCCTAAGGTGTCTCTCTCTCAGCGATAGCCATGTTGACTCCATTGTACAAATGAGGAAGATGATACACAGCTCAAAATTAATCTCGAATTTAATCTTTTTGCCTTCAGGAACAATGAAGCCCACTGATAGTAGTTTAGTTTTCAGTGAAATAGAAATAGAAACCCAGGGTGTTGCAGCATGTTATGATTACGTTACACTAGCAGAAAGTGGTGATCAAATGGGCAAGGACCAATGACATTAAGCCAGTGCTCTTAATCTGAAATAACATTTAGAATGTGTTAAAGGTCAGGGCTTAAGATGATATAAAGATGCTATGGCAGAGTGACTAACAGCCGTAGGCATGAGGAGTGGTGTGGCATCTCACGAGAAGGAAATATTGAGAGAGTTTCATCTGGTGATAAATCCGAAGCTTCATAAAGGGGATGCAGGCTCAGTAGTCTTCAGATCTCTCTGAGGTAGGAAGAGTAAAATGTGTAAGATTTTCCTTCAACACAGGTAGAGGCCCTTTCTGCTGTTCTTCCCACTGAATGTAAATTAGCTCCGTGCAGTCACTCATGGATTGACTGAATTATGGCTGACGATATTGTATATGGCTCTAACAGCAACCTCAGCTCACACAGTTTAATACCTATATTTTGTTGTGTTTAAAAAGTGAACGAGCCATTTGCATTAATACAGTATGGCTGCGGGCAAACATCATTCCCTGTTGTTGTGCTTTTAAACAGCTCGGCTATTGTTTGAAGTTAGTCACTGAAACAGTTGGGCTCAATCTGGCGTTATGGGTGTGTGATCTTTACAAAACAGTAAAGAATTTTCTGACAGTTTTAGTTCTGTCTGTTTTCGCTTTGAATTGGCACTTGACAATGAAGAAATTCGTTTCTTTCTTTCTTAGCTCACTGTTTGAGTTACCCCTGTAAACGATGT
The DNA here is from genome assembly GCA_033459285.1 of Clamator glandarius. Classification (NCBI taxonomy): domain Eukaryota; kingdom Metazoa; phylum Chordata; class Aves; order Cuculiformes; family Cuculidae; genus Clamator; species Clamator glandarius. The sequence continues at coordinate 3,497,702 of JAUNZM010000055.1, read as the reverse complement.
TGTTTATTTTTAGCTTTGGGGGTTTTTTTCCAGATTCACTTTGTTACTGGTTTTGTCCCTGCTCCATCCACATAACAACATTTCCAGCTAATGGGAGGAATGCAGCGGAGGAGTGACATTGCTTTGATAAGAAAAAGAGCTTTGCTTTTTATTACCAGCCAATCAAATGACAGGTAGCAGCTAATGGTGATTATAATTCAGCTTTAGGACTGCCATCCTATTCCTGGAAACTGAATGCTGAGAGAGCTAAGACATCCCCCCTGTAGGGCAAAAGTTATTTTTCATTGTTCAGTTTCAGTAACTCATCAGCTGCTTCACTGTGAAGTTAAACTTATAAAACTGTTCATAGTAGTTCTTTTCCTATCCTGTTTTAAATGTTGTGCTCTTTGATCCAAGTAATTTATGCTTTCACCGTTTAGCATTACTGACTATGAATTGATATCACTTAATTTTAAATGGGCCGTATCCTCCAGGCCATTCCTTACAACAAACCTTCTGCACGAGCTTTACTTCAATAACAATTGTGTGTGATAATAGTGTTAATGCAAGACTGTGCTCCATGTTTGCAGAAGTGTGTAGTAAATCCCTTTAGTTCAGTGAATTAGTGCTGGTTAGGGGGGACCTGAGACAGTAGTCTCATCACTGTGGGGCTAATTTCCAAAAATTGGTGCATAACCCACAAATCCCACTGAAGACAGAAGTCCTTGGCACTTTCGGAGAGTAGGCAATGCATCTATATTTTGCACACAGGAAGATTTTTATTTTTTTTCTGCTTTTCTTGAAATTCCTAAGAGAAATGCAGAAGTGTGCAAAGGTGCCTGTCGGCTTCATCTCGACAGAAGAACAGTGTAGGAGTGAACTGCTGTTCGTCCTGGGGCTTGTCGCTCCGTCTGGCAGATGCAGGCGAGCTCCAGGAGGTCGTATGTATGGGCAGGCAGGCTGCCCTAATAGCGGGGTTTTCTCTTTCTCCGAAACAGATGATTGAATATAAACAATACATTGCTTTCCACGTTTCATGATGAAGACTGACAGTTTGCAGGAGATGAGTCAAAGGTTACTGATGAGAAGATCCATCCAGATAATTGCTGTAATTGCACCCTGAGGATGCAGCTCCTACCACCAAGCAGTAGGCAGTGGTTCTGTTTGTAAATATATACTTGACAGTGAACTTCATCAAGAAAGTTCCTTCATGAGATACGTGGAGAAAGTTCTCTTTTGAATTTTTTTCTTAATCCAACTGTGTTTTCTTCTGCCAGTAGGTCAATATAAAATAATCCCATTGTGAAACAAAATAGTTGTTATTTAAACATAAACCCACCACTTAGTGTTAAATCCTTTGATGAACATGTTAGCTGCTGTCCAGGGGATTTGAAGCGAAATGTCTGTTTTTGAAAGAAGCCACACTGTCTGTTTTCTGACAAAACTCCGTAAAGAATCCTGATTAGTCAACCATTAGTGGGGAAGGTAAGTAAGCATCCAGCATTACCTATGATCTCGCTCTTTGATAGACACTTACATTTGCTGTTCAGGCTGTGTGTTCCGTGTATCAGTTTTCTACGGTTACCAGAAGCTGACAGAATAAAGAAATGCAGAGGTAACCTGCACTGCTTTAAACAAAGGCTTGTTCCTCTTTGATGCACTCTGGGGCCGGTTTGCGTGCCGAGGCATGTTCCTTCCCTACTGACACTTGTACAAAGGCAGGAGGAGAAGGTCATTTTCTGGAAATCCCTTTAGTTTTTTAAATCTATTGTGATTGCCTCCTTCGTAGATTTTTCCGCTCAAACTCCATGAAAGTGTGATTAGACAGACAAGTACCTGCCTATAAAGTACGTGCCATTGTAGATATTACAATAATGAAGCATTGTTCTCAGATGCAATTTATTCAGTTGCGTTTCTTTTTTCTTCAGTTAAATTGCTATGGGACTTTTCCCACTGATAAAGGCTGCAATGTCAGAGAATAGTGGTTTACATCAAATAACTCATGCAATTATTAATTTAAACTTGTCTTTACTGTTACTAAATAAGTAGGAAGTAACATAGTCATAAGAAAAACTGTGCCAGCATAGATTAGGACATTTAGAATTGGATTAGTATAAATTGTTTATAGGTTTCAGACTCCGCTTAATACAGTAGAGTATTCATGCAATCTATGAAATTCAATTATCCATGCTTCCTTTGGTAAAAGTTCCCTTGAAATAACAAATGTATCGTTCAGACTATAATTTAACATTTCTTATCAGACTATTCTTCTGTTATTGAACTCGTATGTTATGGTTGTTTAATTTATCCCTTTTGCCTCTTGTTCAGGAAAATGGGTAACAGTACTTTGTGCCCACTATAGATCTTGATATTTTATTCTAATTCATTTGGTGTCTATAATTCAAATACACTATTGAATGTCTCCCTTAAACTCTTATCGTGGAAACTAACAGACTTACACCAAACATATCTGCCACTAATAAAAGCTGTTTGATGAGAGACTTTGAAAAAAAAAAAAATCTGGAGACTGGCTTTTTGAGACAACTGCTGCACAGGAGCTCTGGCAGCTATTTTTGCTGGGAGTGCTTTGGGGAGGAGACAAACGTGGTCAAATTAGCTAGAATGCTGGAGGTTCAGTCAGGGATACGGCCTTAAATAGTTCACCCAGAAAAGGACAGAGCTTTCTTAGAGCAGCGCCTCCAATATTCCAATTGCAGTAACAATTTTATATAAGTAAATATCAAAGAGAGTAAGTTTTCTGTAGTTTTCTTTTACAACAGATTATTGGAATACTCTGAGGTCAAAGTCAGCCCTCCTAACTGTAAAAACTCACTAATGCAAAAATATATAGCTAAGAGTAGACCTTGATTAATATTTTGTTTTCGTGTTCTAGGTTATGCTTTTTTCTATTCATGGCAATAGGTGATGTAGCTGGAAAAAAAGGATGAAAAGATGGTAAAATTTAAAGGAAAATGTCTTCATTATTGTGCTTATTTTACTGTGTAATGGATTTTACTTCTTGCCATCGCTGCTATATGACCTCCTCTCAGCTATGTCAATATTGACCTAAAGAGCATAAGAGATTATCTTCTAATGTAGGAATAAAATTCAATATTTACTCATAAATATTTTTGTATTCATTCTTGTTCAGTTATGAGAAAAACGGGGAGGAGTAAGGTTGCAGTGCAAGTTGCAGAACAAGAAAGTGTGGAAGCTGCTGTAGATGTAGGTCCTTGTTTATTAAGTCGATTCAAGCTTGTTCAGGAGGCCACAGAGGCTGGCTTGTACGTTCACCTGTGCTAGGGCTGAAGGAGTATTTATAAAGGGTAGTAGCAACTCAGAAGTTTTCAAGATGCAATTAGATAGGGTGCTAGCTCACCTAAACTCCCTTTCCCCAGAAAGGTTGAACCAGATGATGTTTCGAGGTCCCTTCCAGCCCAGATTGCTCTGTGAGTCTGTGGTTCATTTTTGCTTTACAAGGACAATCTACTGCTTTTTGATGTCCTGCTTGGTGCTTTAAGGACAAAACCTTCTCAAGGCTCAATTTTAGAAGCTTCTTTCAGCTGGCTAGAGGTGGCTGATGTAAGCAAGGTTGCTGAAACCCTTCTGTTGCCAGGGAACTCAGGTAGGTTGGAGTGGAGATAGGCACGTGCGGGCAGGCTGCATAGGGCTGACCCCTCTTTTTCACCCCTCAAATGTAGCACTTCATTTTGGCCCACTGATTGTCATTAGACTTTGGGTCAAATTTGGATTTGAAAACCAGTATGTCTGATTCTGGGCATCTTTATTCTTCTCTTCTGGTGCTCTCAGACCAAATGATCGCCTACCACCTCATCTTCTGGCTCAAATACTCCATCCTACCTTGCCCCTGGTTCTCACATACAATTTTTTTCTGCTGTGCCACTATTTCAGCTGACATAAACACACCTGACACTGCAAATATTCAGCCTCTCTTTTGATCATTCCTGTTCACTCTTCTCAAAATCCTTCAGCTGCCACAAAAATCTTTACGGAGGCTCCAGTATCTCCCAAACTGCTTTATGTATGGGTGCAACCCCCAATCTGATAATTAACATTTGCTGGCACAGACCAGTTTCTAGTCATGTGGGTAGATAGTGGCTATGTTCAACCTAATTGTGTAGAAGAGTAATTTTCAAATGCAAAAAGTAGAAACAATTCTGTGGATCGTTAGTCGCAACCCCTTGGCAAATGCAGCCCTCGCTGTGGTTTTACATTGATCTCTGCAAAGGGTTAACAGAGGCTGTGCACAGCCAGTCCCCTCACTGCCTCTGCAAAAGAAACATTAATTATAGAGAGCCCTAAGGATTCAGAGCAGCTAAAAAGGCTGAGTAGTATTTAAAACCAAGACAGTCAAATAACCGGTTGGATCTAATCTCTAATATAAATTACTATGTTCTGATGATAAAATTCAGCAAGAGTGTGACAGTCAGATGGGGAGGTTGGCAGCAAAAGTTTTAAAAATAAATAGTCTTAAATTGCAGGAAATTACAGCAAGCAGCTCCTTGCAGTTCTTTTTCTCCGTGCATTGTGTGCCTGAGAAGGCAGGCAGCCTGCTGGCAAGCTTCTGACCTTTTGTGTGCAAAATAAAATATGCAGGTGCAATAGTGTGAACACACAACGGGTGACGGTGACTTTCAGCTGCGGTTTTGTGCACTGAGGGTCCCCAGGGCTGCCAGGGATGCTCCAGATTAGCCCCAGTAAACTAGAGAGGAGCACAGCAAGAGGCTATGGCTATAATGGATTGCAGAATAGGTGTGTTTCCTACATATATTCTTGCATTAAAAACCTGTAAACCAGCTGATGAAAGAGTTGTTTTAGATTATCTTGCTGATAACTGACCCAATTCTCATATTTGTCTGGAGCAACTTCTCAGTTTGATTTAACTCAATGACATTGCTGCAGCAATGATCCAACTCCCAATTCCCTGTGTGGAAGGAAATATGCTCCTGCACAAAATGGGCATCTTCTCAGTGTACTTATATTTGAAGAAAACAGGCAAAATATATATTGAGACATTTAAAGCTCCTTTTACTGCAGTATCTGAGCTGCTCGTAAGCTTTTACGTACTTCTAATCACAAAAAAACTCTGTGAAATTGTCTATAAGTCATAGAGGAACACATAAGGAACTTACACAGAGAGTTATGAATCTAAAGTTTTATTGACAGATAGACCACATTTAGAACTAATTTCTAGCTTCCATAGTCTTACAAAAAAAATCTAAAAAAAATCAAAGTATACGACGGTTGGACTCGATGATCCAATGGGTCTTTTCCAACCTGGTGATTCTATGTTTCTATATGTTTTTGGAAGCTTAAGTACCCTACATAGAGAAATTTGTATTCTTGTCTAGGTTTTTCAGCTAAAACTAGTTCTAACTATTATCTGCTGGTGGCACCATTACACTGGAAGAACTTAATAGCCAGGTCCTAACAGGAGAAATACCACAGATTACACCTTTCAATCTGATTTAATGGAAAAAAAATGTACTTTTAAAAAAAAAATTCTTCATAGGTGGATGGGAGTTAGGATTATTACCTTGTTGTCTGTCTTTCTCAACAACAGATGTTATTAAAGCAGGTGATTGCAGCAGCTTTTGGACTGAGCATGGCAACACAGCTCAAACAGTTAATAAGGAAAGGAAGAATGAAAACTTGTGGGGCTGAATTATAGACACTGAGATATTTACATGAAATGCATGTGATATTGCTGAGATCTGGTAAAAGCCAATGCCCTGAGACTGGCGCTCTGGGCAGGGCAGGACTGGTTCATTTAGAGCCAGCAAGATTCAAGGGTTGACCATAGTCTAGGCTAGTGAGCTTCAGATGGGACCAGGTCAGGCAAAGAACAACAGCACTCTATCAAAAAAGGTCCACAGCCAATGCACCTGAAAAGATGGACAGTAGCAGCTGGCAAGGCTTTTACTGTCTCCATCTGTATGTTAAAATTGCTTGGCTTAGAGTTTCAATAGCTGTTAATTCTGAAAGCATCACTCAGTCCCATCCCTGATGCTCCGAGCTGCTCAGTGCACCCTTTAGACAGCAGCAGAGCCCAGCCCCTGTCCTCACTAACAATGCCTCCTGTGAATACAGCATTCTGATGCCATGCAGCCTTTGTGGCTGACTTTTAAAGAAATGAGCTTAATAAGGAACCTCATGGTGCTGTAACAGGGAAGGAAATTGGCTGGCAGTGTCACTGAAAGCAGGTCACCCTTTATGCAATCATACCCTGTTTTTTTCCCTGTATCAGAAATATTTCACCATTGAGTTTTATTTCATGGTGGCTTTCCCCCCCTCCTCTTTCTTTCAGGAATCTTGGCTAAATAAATTGAAAAAAAAAACAATTTTGAACTTGGTTTGCCTTTTGGATGCTGATTATTCTCCCCTGACACTTGGCTTTTCTAATTGTAAGTGTGTAGGAACAGGGCCCTTAATCTTACAGTTCCTTTCTTAATTTTGACAAGGATTTGGTTTATAGTATGATCTGTTGATAAAAATCTTCCTGGTAGCTTTCATTTGCTACAGAATGACTGAAAGCAGGTATATTGACTATAAAGCAGGTATATCTGTGGGATAACTACAACCATTTGTTTTTGTTGGCAACTAAAACACAGCTGATTCCGTTTTCTTCATAGGCTTATACCTGTTTGGAAAATCCATGGATTAACAACAAGACCTCATTTTTTAAATGTATCAGTTGTGTTTAGATACACAGAGATATATAGGGGGATTGTTTTGTTTTTTATACAATGAACACTACATTCACAATCTCTGAATACAGCTTATATCAATGCTATACACAGTAGTTGTGTATATTTAACGTGTGTAACAAAACTTTCTGTTGTTTAATTTTTAGTGACTATATTGGTTGCTGCAGTTGTCCTAATAATGTTAGTGCAGATTTAAATCATCCTCTGGCTCAGGAAGTGTTGGCTGTGCTGGTTGTAGCACAGAGGGGATATTCCACATAGACTCGAATCGTGTTTACCTTGCCTGGAATCCTCCTCTCTTCAGATGTGCTGTTGGCCACTGCTGGAAGCAGGTAGTGTGTTTGGTGGCTCCTCCTCCAGCTGACGAATTGTAGCAGTTGGGAGTTAAATAGTTATTTTCTGTGCACATTTTTACGGAAATAGGTTATAGAAAGTGTTTTGGAGGTACATTTTGCATGTTTTTGCATTTGCATTTACTAGTTGTGAAGTTTCCCGATTACGCATTTCCTTTATATCTACATTCCCTTTCCAACCTTGACAGAAATTTTGAGGTGTGAAAATGCCTAACTTTACACTTTCTGTTTTACTTATTTCACTGAGCTTTTCCCAATCCTTTATGTAATATCCTAGACTTTTTTTATTATTGATATGTAACAGTATGAGCGGATCGTATACTGCAGTATGCAATGCAGTTTGTCTTGTCCCGTGCCTAGGAGAGGCAACAACTTCCAGCACACCGAGCAGCAAGTATTGCTCCACTCAAGTTTCTTCTAACTTTAGTTTTTAGCTTAATGCCACGAAGACTGAAAACTTTCAGTAGTTGCCCAAGTTAATCTCTCTCCTCCCTAGAAGACATAAACAATTCTATTTAAATTCATAATGAGTTCTGTTTCTCACAATGGACTAATTACTGTGATCTTCTTTTACTCAAAAATGCGAGAGTCACATATCACTTCAATCCATCATGATTATCCTCACCCATGGCACATGATCCTCTATGTGTTAAGATTAAATGAGAGAGAAAATTATGCAGTTTATAAATTCCTTTATAAATCTGAGTAATTTTCTTTTGCCCACGATTAGAAGATACAAATTCATCCCGTGTTGCTCCCTCCTCCTCATGGTTGATGTTGCTTCTGGGCAGAAGTAATTTGTGCAAGATATATTGCTTGTAGGACAGTGCCTAAAAATATTGCAAAAGGTCATTGCACATCATTCAGGAGGCAGCACTTGTTCCAGCCACTTGCTCTGAGAATGACAGGTCTTAGTTAATATTAATTGTGTATATTTCAAACAGCGTGTGTTTTGAAAATACACTGCGCAAACAAGCAGCAGTAAATACTTGTAAGCCCTAGGACTGGATAACAGAGGATAGTCCTTCGCTGATTTTAGGCATAAATATTTGCTGTTCTTATTAACTCTGAGGTTTGTGAATTAGAGCTGTAATGCACACGTGCTTCTGAGAGAGTGGGGTATAATTCCACACTCACCATATCCAAAAATACAAGGGAAATAAATGTAGTAACAAAGATGTACAAAGTACCATGCAGTCTGAGAGCTAGTAATTTGCACAAACATTCACCACGATTGTGCTTATAATAGGAACTCTGTACAGAGAACATGGGAAAAAATCTACGGGGAGATCAAAGCCACATTCCCTCCGTGCTGTGAGGAGGTAGGGGAGCGTGGGCAGCCTCCTGCTCTGCTCTGCCTGCCCTGGTAGCTACTGGCACAAGGATGGATCTGCCAGGGGACCCAGCGCTTGCAGTGCATGTAGCTGTAGCTGCTTTTCCATCCTTCCCTGCTCCCTCGGATGCTGCAAGTGTTTGGCAAAAGGCTGTGGTGGCAGGCGGCTCTGTGGGCTGGTGTCGGGATCCAGCGGGGTTGTCCCCAGGGGTGAGCTGCTTTCTTACAGGGGTGGTACGACTGGAAACGGGTGAAGTGATGTTGAAAACAGCTCCCAAAATGTAACGCACGCATACAGTCGTAATTCTGACATCCCTTCTTGCGAGCCCAGACAAAATCAAAAGTCACAATTCTCTTTTCAGGTGGACATGGTCTAAGATTTATGTTTCAACTAAAAAAACTCACTGATTCTGAACATTTAATAGAATCACCAGGTTGGAAAGGACGCACTGGATCAAGTCCAACCTTTCCTATCAATCACTAAACCATGTCCCTCAGCATCTCATCCACCTGTCCCTTAAACACCTCCAGGGAAGGTGACTCAACCCCCTCCCTGGGCAGCTTGTTCCAGTGTCCAACCTTTCATATGTATCCAGAGAAAAGGCTGCAATATTTGAAACACTATGTCAATATTAAACAGAGAAAGCCTAACACATGGACACCATTCCTGTCAGGCCACCTCACTCTAGCATGCTTGGTCTGGTTTGTAATTTATCCTTAATGAGAAAATGTTGAAAATGTCTGATCCTGGCTTTGTATTAAAGGCAATGAAGCTGCTCGTGTACGTTGTTATTTATAATGTAACAGAGTGCTGCATGGCATTTTATAAACCAAAGTTATGTTGCTATAGAGTATGGCTTTTTTTTGAAAACCGGTGCATAAATGTGTTTACAAAGGTAATTATTCATATACATTTTGGAGAAAAGAAGAAGACAATGAAGTGCAGCAAAAGCAGCAGTGTAAGAAATCTGGAGGTTTATGCTGTGTAGGTAAAGTAATTTCATAAATTCTTTAAGTGTTAAGCTTATTGTGATAAACACTAATTATTTTTGGACGAAAGATTGCAGTAAGACAGATGGGGTGGTTGCAAAGAAAATGGTTTGAAAGGAAGTAATGTGCCCATGTTGACATTTCCTGCTTTTACATCAATTCTTGTTAAAATATCTTATGAAATAGCCTTGAGTAGAACGATTGTGCTTATTAATATGGTATAAAGACAAGCATTTCCAGCATCTCAGAAGGGCTGTATGCAATATACCTCTCTTCTGTTGTATTTGACTGTCCCATTACATCTCTGCCTAAAACATGCCTTTTTTTTGTTTTCAAGAAAGCAAGGTGCCATGACTTGAACAAAAATTGAACAGCGTCTTTTACTTGCTGTGCGCGCAACCTTTCCCACCAAGAGAGGTTAGATGTGAGTAGGACTTTAACCACCTTCCCATGGCTGCCCACTTGAGGTGGGAACTCATTGACCCTGCCTGCCTAGGGCAAAGGTTTCATCTCACTCTGAGCACAATTACAATTCATCAACCCATCCCTTACCTGAGAATCCGATCCATGAAGCAGGTTTGGGAGGAGAGGATGTTGGTAGGTTGAAGGCCAAGGGATATCTTCCTCCCTGGTCCCTCCCGGTATCCATCCATACAATCCGTGCCCTGTGTGCTGGATGTCTTCCACCTCTCTGCTCCCAAGAGATCCCCTGGATTTTCCCTATGAGAATCCCAGTTTCCTCCCTGAGCATCACCCCACAAGTATCCTGTAATAACGTTCTGCTGTCTTTTTTTCAGGTCACATTTGAACATATGTTTTATGTGGAGATGCAGAAGGACAGCAACATCTGCTGCTCCCAGCCAGCTCATACACTCTTGTTTGGATTGTAATTATTTCGTCGGCTGCAATCCATGTCCTGTGTTTGCCCACTATCTGTTTCTGTCAGGTCTTCATCTTCTACAAACTACCCATTATGTAGCGATAATAATTAAATCTCCCCTCCACCAGGCAGGTCTGAACAGTGCAAGAAGGACCCTTCTTGTCGGTGCAGCTGCCAAAGAAGATGTAGATTGTAATGATGCCTTAATCACCTGCCTGCTACACAATGACCGGGACCACCTATTTATTTCAAACAAGCTATTTTAGCAGCTGTCAGATGCTAATGGCTTTCAGCTGCTGACAACCTGTGCCCTGTGCAAACCAGGGGACGTATCATGGAAATGTGCATAAATATTCATGTGGGACTAACAAGACCAAAAATGCAAGTACGGTTATCAGACCTCTTGCATGAATATATTGTAGCTGGCACCGTTGTGGTTTTTGTAGTGTGATGAATGCGGGGCAAATGGTTTGAAGTGATGTTGTCCTTTTTATCTTTGTGAGAGGAAAAATCCACTGAAGGTAGCGAGGTTGCAGGGGGGCGTGTGTAAGAGCAGGATTTGTTATGCTGCAAAACGTGGGCAGTTCAAAATCAACATTGCTGCCTATCATGGGTGATGCACTGAAACTGGTTTTTGAGAGAAAGCAGTTGCTGTGTTTAATCATTCTGTTTCTCTTCTGAAGAACTGAAAGTCTCTCAGCAGGTCTGTGCTAGATGCTTAAGGAACACCGTGATTAAAGAACTCGGTGATTCACTTCAGTATTTTAGTTTGTAAATGAATTAACTAATTTCAAGGAAAAGGAAGTCTGATTTGGACAAGACTTGGTAATATCCCACTGTTCTAGCACCCTGAAGCCTCAAATCTTTGACATCAAACTAGAAACATTGTGAGTTGGTCCCTTCAGACAGACTGTTTTACAAATTAACTCTGTCAACGCGTCTGCATGCGATTATTTAAAAAATAGTTTGTTTGTAACGTGCTTTTACTTTCCTCGGCAGATTCAAGATAGCTGTGCTGAGAGGGGATGTTCAGATTAAAGTGCACAAGGGGCATGACGAAGATTCTGTAACAGCCGAGTCAATGGAACAGGATGATGAAACAAGGTATGTTAGAGTCCAGAAGCCAGTGACAGGCGTTTGCTCTGTTTCTCTACAATATCAATAGATTGCAGTAACATTCAAAATCCGACAAGTGTTTTTAATCAGTCCTCTGTACAAGTGAACAATTTTAGTGGGACTGGGGAAGCTGTCTTTATATATCCCTCACACCTTCTACCTCTACTGCCTGCAGTGAAGTTTACTGTTACAATTCACTAAAAAGTTGTTGTTTTTAGGATTGTATAAAAAGGTGTGGAGCTTGACAGGGATTAAAGGATCAGTCCTGCAAACTTCTGGAATGCAACTGATTTTACTTGTGAAAGCTTTGGTGGGAAGAATTCACACTGCGGTCTGATTCTCATTCGTAGTGACCCTACACTGCTAGAAATGGGTGGAATTCAGTCTTGGCAGGGACTGATCACATGAGAAATGTTTCCTGGATATTTGCAAACAGGACAGACTCTAGGAGGCTACCCGTTTGATTGGCTTCATTTAAATCTGAAAATAACTAGAAATTATTGCTGGTACCTTAATTTACTTGCATAATTATCCATATAGTCTCTGTATGTATATTTTCACAGTGAGAGGTCTTGTGAAAAGGAAGATAATTCAGTGTTTCAGATAAAGAAGGATATTTTAGTTAGAAATTGTTGTCATAATAGTGAAACAGGAGGAGTCAAATATTCTGTAACTTGGTGTGCATAAAATATTAAAAGATCGAGGTGTTGTTCGTGAACCATCAAAGAGTCCTCCAAAGTGTTTTATTAAAACTAAAGGAAAAGAAAAAAAAAAAGAACAAAGCGATGTGCTAATCCTTCCCTTTGTTTCTTAAAGGAAATTTCAGTATGAAGTAGCAATTTCCATATCATTTGAATAGCAGTTGCAGCCCACTGATGTTTAAAGTAAAATGTGCAACTACTGTAATCAGCAAAACAAATGCAAATATCTGTCTTTAAACGTAGCTCCCTACTTACTCTGTCTATTAGATTCAGAGTGGAAAACCTGATCAGATAACTAAAACCATAGAAGCTATTCTTTCATTTCTTTTGGGGTAATAGTTTGCTCAAAAGCAGACTAGTTATTTTTGCTCAAAAACAAACTATTTGCTGCTTTGGAGGTGGGAATGGGACGCCTGCCGCCGGGGACAAAAATGGCCTTTTTGTCCTGTGGCATCCCAGCGCAAATCTCTGCACGGTTTTGTAAATGAGCAATAACAAAAATAAATGACATTTAGCATTTAGATCCCAGACCAGTGGATTTGTTTGTGCAGGGTACGGTGTTGCAGGTTAGATAACATCCCGATGAACTCCAAGCTCTGCCATCCCAGGCTTTGGGTGGCTGGAACTGTTCCTCAGAGGACATTTTACCTCTGAAAAAAAATAAACCTGTAATGAATGAAGAAAGAGTTTACTTTACTTTCACATTTAAAGGTTTAACAATGAACACATATCAATGGTGCTTTTTCAGCCTGGTGTATCTGAGCTTCTTGCGTAACAGCTAGAGCCAGCCGGGGATTTCCATCCAAATGATTTGTGAAGGAAAATGCCCTTATTGGAAGAGGGAAAACTCAGGAAAAGACGTGGGGTTTGACCAAATTAAAACTAAAACTTTTGTTTGATAAATGAAATTGATGACAGCTTGGCTACACCTTACAGAAATAGATAAATCCTTCTACCCAGGTGCGTAGCCAATCTTCTTGAACAATTTCCTGGGAAAAGGCAGTGTTTATTTTTATTAGTGTTTTTCCTAATCAGGAGACGTCTTACAGAAAGGGATTTCCATCTTGTGGTCAGCTGCGCTAATAAAGCACTCCTGACAGATTTTTTTTTTAATAGCAAACCAAAATGCTTTTATTAAGAAATAATGCACGTCTGTTGTAGTTCTTTGTGAAGGTTAATGTTGAAGGCCTCACAAAGTCTGCTTGAGCGTATTGGGGCACGTCTAACTTTTAGGAGGCAAAAATGTTCTGGGATTAGCCCCCTTCAGAAAGTCACCTTTGGAACCGAACAGAACTGGAGAGGGTATGATATAAACAGATTATACTGTGCGGCAGCCCCGGGAGCCACGCACAGAAGCCCAAACTCAGGATTATTTGTAGCCTTAGCAGAAGAGAGGCAATTACTGCTGAACTTCTGGGAATGTTTCTATCCAGAGCCAAATATTGTTGCTTGGGTTGTTTTCTATTCCAGGATGACTCTTAGGCTGGGTACAACGTCATCATAACTTCATGCAGATATTTGTACTCCGGGACAAATTTTGAAACTCGAATCTCGAAATAGCAAAATGCTGCAGGGTTAAGTGCTGGAGTTCACTGGAAAATCTACTCGCTTCAGTGGGAAAGATTTTTTTTAACTTATTAAAACCAAAACAGATTTGGAAAGGTCATTTTAAATATTAAAAGCTGCAACTGAAGGGCAGAGCTGTGTACACTGGGGAAATTTAGAGCATTCAGGATCTAGTTTAGACTGTATCTCCAGCGCCCGTTAAACTACCTCTATTGTACAAGCCTACAAATACAGATGAGGGGGTTAAATAGGAATAATTTCATTCTTATGTGTAATTAAGATCTTATTTGTCCAGTTGTACACTTTGATACCACCACTGTTTGCACTGAAGATATTCTGACTTCAGTGAGATCAGGATTAGCCCTAAGTATTTATAAGGAGGGTTAAATAAGATCTCAGATCAAATTCCTATAGATATATGTAAGAACTTTAGAGGTTCTTTATATTTTGAGAGCTTGTAACTAAAGAAGGTGTTCAACGTGTTCCTTAGTGGGTGCCAAAAAGCTTATTTTCAGAGTGTCTGATTCTCAGGGAAAGGCAGTGGCTGCTATATTGAATCTGAAATCTATGCAACTGATGCCAAAATCCAGCTGTGTTGTTTTTGTAGGAGTAATAAGGATCGGGAATCATACATATGACTTACAGGACACAGTAACACGGACTGTCCAACAAACCCATCTGAGCTTATGCTTTAAATGTTCCTGTAAGAAAACAGAAACTAAGAAAAAAAATTTGGACTCTGCAGTGTTTGGTACATAGTTGCCAGAAAAACTTACTTCCCAAGTTTGCACATGGGTCTTGTTCTATTGGTAACTGCAGTCAGTGGGAGTTTTTGTTATTGTCTCCACTGAAACAGCATCCAATTTATTTTTTTTTTCTTCTTATGTGGAAATGTAACTCTTGGACCTTAATCACAAGAATGCTTCAGAAGGAAAATACTTTGTCTTTTTATTAAAAAAAAGTCATGGGAACTACAGGTTAGTTAAAAGCAATAAAAAATACTCAAGGAAAAGCTTCCTTAAATTAAAAAAAAAAATCTCATTTTGCTTTTAGATCTTCCTGGAGAGTGTGATGTTTATACCGTTTATTTTAAGTGTGAGAACTTTCTGTCAGATCAAACCATTAGCAACACTCTGGGGAGCAAACGGTGCAGTGCCCGGCGTGACCTAGGGCTGCTGTGACCAAACAATTTCTACACTTTTGCCACAAGAAGTGAGCGATGAGGAGAAATCAGCCAGAGAGAGAAGCAGATAATTTGGCAGTGAAGGGAGCAGCTGAGCCCTCCTGGGATGGTTGTTGAAGAGTCGCTGGGGAGAGGAACGCTGGGCTCTCTGGGAGACGATAGATGGTGTGAATCATGCACCCAGCAAGCCAGGCTGGCTGCAGTCCCTGGGGCCCCTCTCTAGTTTTGGACTATTCTGTGAATTGTAATATGTTTTAAAGTTTAAGGATTTCAGCACGGTCCCATGCCCCTGGTGAAGCCAATTTGATGGGCTTTGTTGGGCCTGCTTGTGAAGACACTGAGGCATGAACAACATTTTTCTTCAATTTTCTGTATGGTTTGCCTTCTCTGTTTTGAACTACGGAGTAATTATGTCCTTCGAAAAATCTTACTTCATTTACCTGTTACTTTGGACCAATCATGTTTCCCAGGGAGCTGTGTTCCTGTTGGTGCAGAAGGGTTGTCCCCAGTTGCATTGGCAAATGACCCCTTGCTTCTGCAGAGGGGAGGTTTGTGCATGTGCTTGTGTTTTATCTTCAAAAGTTTGCCTCGCACAAGTATCTATAATGCTTGTATAAGGTGTCATGTATCCTGCAGTCCTGACAGCAGGGGGTGAGAACCATCCTTCCAGTTTCTGCCGTTTTCAGCCTTGGAGAGGACTGTTTTGTGTAAGTTTTGGTTCCTAGATCCTCAGCTCTTCAAACTCTGATGAGGGAAATAAATATGGGTGCTTTAGAGAGAGCTGGCTGACCAAATGATATGTTGGTTTTTGGGGTTTTCTTTCCCCTTTTATTACCAATTGCTAGGAAATGTCTGAAGGAAGCTGTCAAGGACACTTTTGTGGTGTTAAGTTTCTATATAAATGACTGCTAGGCTCATGAAAGCCAGAAAGACGTAGCTGCTCCCCAAGTCAAGAATAGCAGGGACGTGTCCCAAGTGGGTACCAGCAGTGACGTTCTTGTGACATGGGCTCTCCCAGGCATGGTCTGTGTCAGGGCACGTCATGAAGAGTTTCTTTTGCCTTGGAAAGGGCTCTCCTGGCTACTCTATTTGGATTTGGGAAGTACCATGTTTTGCAATCCCAGCACATAGAGTGGAAATCAGGTGTCTTGATAAGTGATGGAGTACATGGTGCCTCGGAGCAGGGATTTTATCCACTTGAAACTTTAGTTGTTTCTATGGCCCAAATACATTGAGGTTTTGTCATTGATTTTATTTTTCCTGCAGTTCCTAAGCTGTGGGCGAGCGCTGTGACACCAGGCTGCCAGCTTTCAACAGAAATACTGGTTAATCACTAGTTTATTAGCTCACAGCCTTAGGCAAACCTGAAATCATTAACAGCCCATTTGTTGGGCTAATGACTCTTTTTTGCTAGATGTATAATCTAATATATGGTAACTTTCATGCTTAATTATGCTCTTCAAAGCTTCTTTTGAAGGAATTTATTTTTCTGCCTACACATATATAAAAGAGTTGGGAGCTGGCTGGCTTTGCTTGCACGCTACTCTGTTAAACTCTAGATAGTTTATTTAAGTAGGTTTTAATTTAGATATGGTTATTTTCCCCCTTGCTTGTTCTTTCAATATTTTTATATTTGAGTGCTTGAAAAATAAATAATGATAAATTATCAACATGTTTAAAATGGCATCATTTTATGCCCCATTGTAGCTTGCTACATTGTTTTGGATAAGACATAAACCCAAAATCCTGATCAACAGGGCTATTGTGCCAGCAATTTCCAAATGAATGTGAGTCTTGATCTCAGTGTCCTGGCTGTGTTCCAGCCTGGTTCACATTTTACTCAATGGTGGCAAGTCCCACTTCTGTTCTTGCTAACCTCAGTGAGAAGAGAGGCACACCACTGCAGAGCGCTGTAATCCCACGTGCCATTTGCATGCAGCACTTGTAAAGCATTCTGGGATCAGTTTGGATGAAAGAGGCTATGCATTTAAGATCTTTTTCACTGGCATCTCAATTCTGGTACTACATCAATGAAAGAAGGTTATGACTTTGTCAGTTGGGGTAATTTCTTTTTAGCGAGGCAGCTGATTGAGAAGGATGATAAAAATTATTTTGATTTTCTTTCTGTGAGCTCTAGTGTCCCCTTCATGGAGATTAAAAATTTCCTGGTACTGTTTTCAGCTCCACAGAGCAAGCAAAAGATAATCGCCTGCTTGGATATACTCACACTATTGCAATCCACTAATAGGATCACCATACAGTTTTGACTTAACAAGCACTGGGAGAGGATAATCCTGTTTATTCGGTCACCCAAAACACTGATGATCTGAGATAATCAGTGGGCTGAGAGTAGGAGGGATGAGTGAGGTCCTCTTTGCCCCGGTGGTTCATCTGGTTAGATGCTTAGCACTGGGGAATGGCTTGAGCTCATTACCACAGCCCCAACAGAGCATGCAAGAGAACAGACAACCTGCTCACAACAGAAGCCATGCAGAAGCCAACCTGAAAAAATAATGACATTTCTCATGTCTCCAGATGTTGTGCTCAACAATTTTAATATTTTTTTTGTCACTAATTTAACATAGAAATACACAGATAAGTGAGTGGTCTCAGATAAGACCACATCAGGTACTTTGAACAAAATGCTTTGGCTACCAGTGCATGCTAAATGCATCTCCCCATACTCACTCACGTTTGGAAAGCTAAATAAAGCTAGTGTCTTCTACTTGGATGCAAATCTCCTAAAATTACAACTAATACTATTTTCGCTAGACATGAGACACTATTTTTTCATGGGACATTAAGTGTTTGTATGTGTCACTAGATCTCTGTGAATGTAGGAGCACATTCTGTAAATTTCTTTCAAAAAAAAATATAACCTGTAAGGCAATGTCCCTGAAGTGCCTTGCCCTGGAGACATGACTTGAAACTGGGGTCTACAGAATCTCTTCAGAGAGCGTGTTAGTAAACTTTCAAATTATTTTATTTTTCTGTTTTTATGATCATTAGAACTTTCACACTTCATATTTTATCCTGATCACTTGCCTATTAATTTACTGGCTTGAGTTTGTGGAAGGCCCTATTTTCACTTCTATTATCTCTCAGCCATTGTGTGTATTTAGCAGTTAATACTTTCCTATTGTAGATATTTTTGTATTTGCAACATTAACTTTTACAGCTGACGTGAGCCAACTTCACATAGCAGTATTGACTTGTAAGCTTTATTTTATGCTCTCTGAGCTGTCATAGACCAGAAGACAAGTTTATAGTTTGGGAAGCCAACAGCACTGGCTGAGCGATTGCTCATGAGTCTTTATAACTAATGCAGTGTATCTAGGTGCAACTCCTCACCATGGTGACACTTGCAAACACTGAACACACATAGTGATTCATGGGAGCCAATATAATGCTTACTTTAATTAATATTTTAAAAGATACTAGCTTTATTTAACTTTCCAAATGGGAGTGGATATGGGATTCAAAGGACAGAATGTTGCTGTGTAAAATTTGTAGGCAATCATGTTTGTGTGCTTGTTTTTAAAAGAAAATTTTCAAACAAAATTGGTTTTCTTCTTGCCTCTCTGCTGGTAGGTGCTCAGTGCCCGGCAAGGGGCTCTTTTGGGGTTCGTATGTGTATGTGTTGAACGATGAGCTCTGAAGAGTGGCTTTCTGGCTCTCCTGCCTTCTTCCCTTCCTTTGCATTTGAACACAATCGATATTGCAGGGCAGTGTTCTTCCTGAAATGGCTTTAGGAAATACCTTGTGCAGAGAGCACCAGTGCTGTGACACAGCATCACTCTATCTGCCAGAGGCAAGCACTGGCACATGCCAACTATCAGCCCTTCAGACTCAAGGTTTAGCCGTTATCCCCTGAAGAAATTACACTTTTTAGGCAAGTAACACCAGATTCTTTACTAGAGTTGGCAGGAAATAAGTGCATATGAAAGTTGCAGGCCTATGGGTCTCTATGCATCTCTTTTAAAGAAATAGCAAGCATCAATCAAGATTAACAAGCCTTCTGGCACTGGCTATAAGTGGTTTTGTAAAAACATGAAAAATCTGGTGGGGTTTGCAAACTGGAAGTGACTGATGTTATTCAATGGGTTGAAGTGGTTTTGCTAGGTGCTAGGATTTCTTAAATCAGCCCCCAGGGAGCAGTAAAGGAGCACATGCTTGGTTTGGTTTCATGAGGCACTGCAGGGACAAAGCAAGTTTCCCCTCTTCTCAGCCCCTGCAAGTTGTGTGCCCTGCCTGGCTGCAGTTCAGCCCCATCCTTGGGAGACTCTGAGCAGCCCACCTTGCTGCAGAGGACACTGTGGATGTAGCTGTCCCTGACCTTTCTTCTACCCAGCAGGGCCACGTGGCCAGCATGCAGTGATGCCCACGTGCCCAGTGATGCCCGCTCATGAGCTGAGCAGTGCCAAGTTTCTCTCCATCGTGCCTACCCAAAGCTGCTGTTGACACAGAAAGCTGCTTTTGTGGCACCAGAATCAGCCTCTGGCTGGAGGGTAAGCAAGCTGGAGCTGATGCTGAGTAGATAATGCTGGAGAGGTTGATCTGTGAATGCTATACTTCTAGGATGTCCTCCTTCCTAATGCTCCAGTGCTTGCTTCTTCATAAACACTGTGGGAAATCCAAACAGCCATAGCAGCAAAATGTTCCCCTAGGGATTAGCCACAAGACTGTACTTTAGAAATAGACTGCTCTGATGAGTTTATTCCAGGCTTCCATGGACTTCAGCTAGAATTCATTGCGCTTAAGAATCAGTCTACAGACAAGGAAAAAAAGTTTCACCTGACAAAGGAAGCAACAGCCAATCTACCTGGATTGTGGTCACACCATCCTTGGAAGTGATCATATCCAGGTGTTTTCCCCTTTGGTTATGTCCTAACAATCTGAGTTATCATTTCACATTCATAGCCATGACCTCCACAACAATGACACGATGACCAACAAGGAGGAGGCTTATGAGTGCGTAACTTCACAATGTGGAAATCCCTGATGAAAAGCTCTTTCTCAATGCTTAGGTTCATGTATAAAATTCCTTTCTAGAACTAAGATTTCCTTTTGTAATTTTTCCACCCATAACTGTGAACAAGCAGACTTTATCAGATCTTTTAAGCCCATAAGCATTTTTCTGCAAACAAGGAAAAAAAATGGCCCATTGTTACTCCTGTTCAGCACATGACTTAAAGAAATACCCGTTAGTTCCCAACAGTTTTATATGGAGTTGAGAGCAACATGCTGACAGCAATTTTATTTGTCTATATTGAATCCTGCAGAGGTGGCAGAGAAAAATAATAAATTCCTCTTCACATTAACATTAAATACCTTTCCAGTGATGAAAAATGTTGGGTTCTATCCAGTGCGGTTTTCCCTGCACAGTTGGTTTTTGCATTTCTTGCAGTCCGTTCTTTGTAATCCATTTCCAGTTGGGGTTTTTCTTTCAGAGTTTGACGTATAGCACAAAGTAACAAATTCTGGCCTGTGACAGCTTGATGACTACGTTTATTTGTTCAGACAAAATTGCCTTCCTCCCACGTCTGTTTTAGATGCCACGGAAATGTTCTCTTAGTCCTGAGGTTTTGTTTGTCTTTATTAGTTATTAAAAAGCCATAAGACAAGGTCAGCGGCAACCCAACCATCCTTTGCAGGAGGCATCTTCCACATTCCAGAGGTGGCCTTGGGAAGTTCTGAGGAGATGATGGAAAGGAGAGGAAGATCAAGGGATAAGAACTTTTTCAAGATTGTATGAAATATGTACAACCAGCAGGAATGAGGAAGCAGGAGCTGAGACTGTGTAACACTCAAGGGAGGCCCAGCCCAATGGCAGGGAAAAATCTCTGGTGATTTTTTTTAATTCCCTTGTCCTCACAATTGGGAATATATCATGATTTAAAACCACTGTAGCATTAACTGCCCCATTACACAAAACAGAAAGCTGAGTGACTGACCTCATCTTGCTAGAACAAGTGTTTTAATGCTGGCCAAAGTTCAAATCAATCTAAAGGTCGAACTTGTTTAAGGCCGGGGGTGATAAGAGAGGGGATGGCTTGGGAAGCTTATTTCCAGCTGTTGGAATAGAGCCAGCCTGGCGGCAGGAAAAACTCCAGATAGAACAAACCCTGGAAAAGTGACAGCCTAGAAAATGAGGGCTGGGCCTCCCCTTGCTGGAGTCAGTGGCTGGAGGGAATTCCCACCAAACAGAGGGAAACTGGACCCTGGACTTCCCGTAATTCTCCTTCTCACCTTCAACCTCCCCACTGGCAAAACCAGTACCAGCAGCAATGCTGCATCAGACGACATCATAGGGTTTCTTTTTCTGAGCTGTTATTCATGTAGCCAGATGTGCCTGTGCTTTTTTTAAGCTCATTTGAATGTATGCAATGGACTTCTAGCTTTGGAAAATCATCAGTTACCAGATGTCTTTTAAATTGTAAACCTCTGTAGTCAGAGGTCAAAGCTGTGTTGTCAAAACAGTCACTGATAAGAATTTGTGTTACACTTAAAATACACTATGATTTCTTCCAGATTGTTCCCCTGGGAAGTTTTCTTATGGAAATGTTATGGCTTACAGAAGATTTGCCACCCATTACTGATATATGCTTTTAATAATTAACAGTTTCAGAGTCTCTGTACCTCTGTCTGATAGGTATCTCACCTCTCTGGCAGTAGAAAAAGCCCTGTTGTAAACGGAAGAGCCATGAGGGCTGTATGGTTGTGGAAGATACCCACAGGGCTGCAGTCTGGGTCCAGACGCAGATCTTCCCTGGGGGCTGAGGCTGTTCATAAGCAGAATTTTGTCCTGGGCCCAGTCTTTAGCTGCAGGAGCTGAAATATTGCAGAGTTCATAAAATAAAGGTGGGTTTGGGTCTGGGAGGAGTGGGGCTGGGAAGGAGCTCTGCAGGTCAAAAGGATGAGTAGGTTGGGCTGTGACTTTCCTTCTTAACCTGGCTCTCCAAGGTCTCATCCAGCCTCTACGCTGGCAGCCAAAAGCTCATTCCGAGAGGCTATTTTGGGATAAAACAACACCAAGCATTACTTCAGAGATCCTTGGAGAGACTTAATAAAACCATCTAATAAGTTTTGACATGCTGAAGATTAGAAAGAGCAATTGCAAAGATCTGCCCTGACCTCAGAGGTGGGAGGCTTAACGGAGGCATGAGTGTCCCAGGGCTGGGATGCCCTCTCCTGGGATAGGAGGTGGGACACTGCGTGCTGCACAGGTAGCTCACCTGTTTGCAAAGCCACCTCTGAACAGGGAGGGCAAACCAGCAGGATAACCTGGCACTGGCTGTTGTCCTTAAAATTTAAAAAAAAAAAATGCAGAAGAAAAAAGCCATCTCTCTGAGCTGTTTGTTCAGGGGCTGGGAGCAGCCAAGCTCTCAGTGCAGCAGGCAGCTGGGGGTGGCAGCTTCAAGCAGTTGTCCCTGTGTAAATCATCCTGTCCCTGGACCAGAAGGCCAGCGTGCTTCGCACCAGGGGATCGGGGTCCCTGCTGACAGGCAGACGAGCTCTGCTGAAACAGCAGAGCTATGGTGCTGCCCTCGTTATAGGCACCACTGTGAACTGCTTTGGGCTTTCAGCTTCTTGTTTTGTTTTCATGGTTTGTTGGTTTGGTTTTTTTTTTTTCCTCCTTTTCTGTCATAGGACCAGCCCAGAACAGAATCACGAGATCGGTGTTTCTTACTTTCCAAATAATCTATACGCTGTTTTTAGTGCTGACGCCGTGTATGAAAGGTTATGTCACTGCTGTGCTCATGTTTCCATGTGACATCGAAGCTTACTGTTTTTTCTCATTTCACAACTAATAAGTGAAATGAGTTTGACAGCCTGGGTTTCAGCTTTATCCTGTTGGTTCCCATGTCACAGATAGGCTTGTTTAACAGCAAATTCTTGTCAGGAGAAGAGAATTACAGTTCAAGCTTGAAATGTGCTAGCGACCAGTGCAAAGTTTTAAATTCTTGACCAAAGTTAGATAAAGCTGGCTGAAAGTGTGACGTTTGAAGCACACTATCTATTTATCTTTTCCTTCTGACCAAAAAATACCTAGAGTGAAAGTATGTGCCTTATTTGCATTCGAGCAGAGAACAGTTGATCTCCTCTAAAATGAAAAGTAAAGCCAGCATTTTAAATATTCTGTTTTTTTAAATCTGTACAGCTCTGCCTCTCCCTATACATGCATATATAATCGATATATAAAAAAAGAGGGGGAACAAAGGTATGTATGCACATATCTCTGGAGAAAAAAGAATGATTGGTTTCAAGGTGTAGGA
The DNA here is from genome assembly GCA_033459285.1 of Clamator glandarius. NCBI lineage: Eukaryota > Metazoa > Chordata > Aves > Cuculiformes > Cuculidae > Clamator > Clamator glandarius. The sequence continues at coordinate 3,474,597 of JAUNZM010000055.1, read as the reverse complement.
AAGATACTTATCTAGTAATAAGAAAAAAATGCTAGCTCTCCCACATTTATAGCTCTGAGTACCAGCCTGAGTACAGATGGAGCTTTGATATTATCGCAGTTTTGCAGTGAGTGTTTGCTGTACATTCTGCTGCTAATCCTGTGGTGGAAATGGGCTCCTCTCTGCGCTTGGTGCCAAGACACAACCATTTGTATGAACCCGACACAAGTGATTTTACCTACAGCATGTGCAGCCTTGTGGGCTGGATTTGAGCATATCCTGGCTTGGTAAGCGAACACCTGATGTTTTCTCTGACTCGTGCTGTGTGCTGAGGTCCCTCCTGTTTCCCCATGTAAAACAGCTGCTCCGAAGCCGCTGGTTCTGCCCTCCTGGGTTGTTTTCAACAACCCAGCTATTTATTCAAGCTCCATTTTTCTGGGCTTGTTGGGGACTGCTCCTCCCCTCCAGGCACACTGAAAGAGGATTTGTTTTTAGACAACGTTTTTAGTTATAGTTTCCAGCAGGATGAGCTATTTCACATCACAGCTTGGGCGAGGGAGGAACAGCATGTGAAATACAGCAGCTTCTGGAGTCAAACGAGGAGCAAGTGCCTGTGGAGCTGGGAGCCCCAGGCTCTCTGGCTGCTGCCCTGGGCTTTGTCAGGGTGATGGTGTTTATTGAGCCTCCCCGACTGCTGGGCAGGGAGCACAAGTAAGAACTGAAGGTAGATGTAGAGACCTGATGTTCTTTGCATCTTCAGTAACTCTTGGCAATCAAACCTTGTTCTTTAAGAGTTTTCTAAAAGCTGGATGGAAGATTTTTAGGGGGATCCTGGGAAAGCTTTTTTTTTTTTTAATAACAATTTGCTGGGTTTATGTTTTAGATCTGAAGGGACTCTTAGCATGACCTCTGGTATACATAGAGTGTTGAATTTCATTTATTTAACTCCCAGTCTGTCCAAGAGCTGGCTGACCACAGTGCTTTCCTAAGGAAAAAACACTCTTAAATGCAGTCATTTCAGCATGGTAAAAACGTTTCTTATTTCTAAAAACATGCTGATAGCTAGAAGACATGTGTTTTTTCAAGAAGGCGCTCAGACAAAGATGACCTGACCAAGGCTCTCCCTGTCTCCCCCTTGATCTCTTCATCCCTAAACTGCACTCTGCCTGCTGCTCTCTCCTCTCCTGGTCATGCTGGAGGTTAAAAAGACTTTAAATAAGATAAAGGGGCAGAGGTATACATTCTGGGAATAAGGAAAGGGCAGGCTGAAAGCAGCGATCATTTAACCCAGCTCAGTAACAATGGGGTTAATCTGACCTTGCCCTACATTTGGGTAGGAAATCATCAACTCAAAGCATGTATCTAACGTTCCACACAGACTTTGCAATGATGTATGAGCCGTCACTGCTGTTCCTTTGCCTTGCAATAGCATTGCAGGAGCTAGGGATTGAAGTGATAGGATGAGGAGTAAAGATTTTAAGCCGAACGACTGAAGATTTAGATTAGATATTACAAAGAAATTTTTTACTGTGAGGGTGGTGAGGCACTGGAACAGGTTGCCCAAAGAATTCGTGGAAGCCCTGTCCCTGGAAGTGTTCAAAATCAAGTTGGATGGGGCTTTGAGGAGCCTGATCCCGTGGAAGGTGTCCAGGCTCATGGCAGTGGGGTTGGAACTTAGTGGGCTTTAAGGTCCCTTCCAAGCTGAACTATTCCATGATTCCATGCTGGGCTGGGGACTACAACAGTGCAGAGCCAAAAGATGTTCCTACCCCAAAGAGATCTCAGACTCACAAGGCAATAACTTATCTTCATCCATTTATTTCCTTCATTTCTTTTTCATTTCTCTCTCAGACTCAAAATACAATGACAACCATATGATTTCATGTAACCTCCTGGGATAGGGAGAGCTGAGATAGATGTGTCGCCAGCGGGTACCCAGAGTAATGGGAGATTGAGGACTTGGGGCCAGGAGGAGGAATGCAAATAGCTGGAAAGTTGCAGCATGGCTTTTCTGAAATGACACATCTGAAGATATTCTAGAGATTATCCTCCAAAAACTTAGTGGTCGAGGCCTTAATGACTCTGAAGTAGCACTCAAATGTCTGTTTATTATCAATTGCCTATTGCCAGTGGAACTGCATTAATGAAAGTTTCTTGATAAAAGCTGGCTTATCATCCGGAACTGAGATACTCAGCCTAATGTGCTCCTGCGAGGCTGGAGCAAATGTTCCTTTCAGCAGCAAAAGAGGCAATGCCTTGCTTTCCCGAATTAGGCTGAGTCAAATGATCAGTCAGACTCTCCAGAAAGAAGCAATTTCTTTCGCCTTTTGGTGTTAAAGGACTGCATTATCCGCGTGCCAGAAGAGATTCTGGCTGTCTTTAAAGTCCAGAGTCTGAGCAAACACACCTTGCTGGCCATTTGCAGTGGTTTGGGCTGAAAACCACCACAGCAGCACGGGGCAGCATCACCTGCACCCTGAGGGGACAGCAGAGGTGTTCACCATACATCCATCTGCCATAACCCATACCTCCTTGGAGAAAATGAGTTGAAAATGTTATTTGACAGTGTTGATTATAATCAACTGCCTGCTCCCCCTCCATCTGCCAGCCCTGTAATCCACCTCCTCTTATCTCTGCGCAGTTCGCTCCACCTCTTGCTCTTTTTCATTTTATTGCGTAGCTAATCTCATCCTCCTGCTTTTCCTGACACTGCTCCCCTCTCCCCATCTGTGGAGATTAAATCACTGCTCCTTTTGTTTGACACCACTCAAAATTCCCTCGTTTCACTCAGGCTTTGGGATGCTTCCAGGCACTTTTGCTGTTGTTGCACACATCCGTTTTCCTGGCACAAAAAGGCCTGTCAGCATCTGATGGAAGCATTAGTGAGTCCTTGTTTCATCCAGTTCTCAGAGCCGTCCTGAATCTGAAATGGAGATGGTGCCTGAGAATTGCACCATGCAACAGGGGCAGCTGTATGTGCCTGGTCACTCCAGGAACGTCAGCGGATTTGCAGCAGCAGCGTCACAGCTTGGCACCTGAATATTAGTTGAGAAAAATCCAGATCTAAGGCACGGGCTAGAAAACCTCCAAACTATCGAAGTGCGAAGTTTTGGAAGCAGTTTCTCATACTGTTAGGTGTCATATGAATGTAGTCAGCACATTTACAGAATCAAGCATCATGCTGGTGTTCGTGGCTTCTGAAGTCCCCCATTCTAAGTACTGTTGAGAGATTCTGAGGGTTTTAGGCTCAGAGCTGAAACCAGCCTCTCTGTTTAAGGCTACTAGGTGCATCCTAGTTTGGGGTCACAATTGCAGGTATGGGTGGGACCACTGGATTTTCAAACCACGTGTTTCTGGCACAATCCCACCTTCCCGCAGCTGAGAGCAGTGTTGGAGCCTCTCCTACCCGTATTGCCTCTACCTGTGTGTGTGTGCAAGTCCACTGACTGCAGTGCTGCTAATGCCAGCTCAGAACCAAAACCATCAGAGCCTTTAACCACCTGGCAAACCCCAGACAATTTCAAAATGTCTTACAGTGAGGGATCAAGCTCCTCGCGGCTGCCAGGCTGGTGTTCTTCCCTGCTCTGAGCACCTAAGTGTGTTTGCTGCCAGCACCTGGAGGAGAAAATGCCCCTAAGTCTTGATTCAAATAAACTCCTCTTTGAGTACATGAGATGCTCCTCTGAGCTATTTGGCCCTAATTGTTGAGGTTAGGTATTCATTTTTTATCTGTTTGGTTTTTATCTCTTGCCTTACTTCTCAACTGGCAATGCCAATTGTGATGCATTTGCTATATCTCCCCTCGCTATTTTTATCTGCCAACATGTTTTAAATAAGTTTAAAGAGTACAAGAGCTAACAAAAAAAATATCAGACAGCTTAAGATAAAAGCCAGTGGCATGCTTTTAAAAATAGACTAGGCAGTCCTGCAAGAGGTGCCGAGTAAGTGTGTCTACGGGAGGAGAGCAGAGCAGACTGAAGAGACACTGTTTAAAACAGAAGGTAAATAAGTGGCAGAGGGAGCTGCAGTTCATTTTGTTCCCTTACGTGTTGCTCTGATAATGCAACATATCTTCAGGCAGGCTGGTTCTAAAAATGGATGCAGCTCTTGGGTTTCACTGGGTGACACTCAGGCTGTGGTGCTTGTATAGAGTCTCCTGTGAAGCATCCGTGGGAGTGGCATGAGTGCATGCCAGTGAAATGGCATTTAGTGCTTTGAAACAGCAGCAATACTCAAGTCTCAGCACTGCTGCTTTATAAAGAAGACTTTTGCAGTGAAAAATGTGCGCATTTGTATTACACCAAGGTGCCTGATCCAGAGGGGGCTGCCTGTAAACCCCTGAGGTCAGGCAGTGTTTTGTTAATATTCTCTTTCCTGCTGTGGGTGACCTCTGAGAACAGCAATCATCTGACAGTGACAGTGGCACTTAATTAGTAAGTCAGGTTTGAAATGTCCTGTCCAGTAAGTAATTTCACAGAGGCAGAGTTTAGGATTGCAGCTGGTTTAATATAACAAAACAATTGCCTTGAAAGCCTCCTTGGCATTTTAATAGTGTTTTCCTTTGGTCTAAATATACATGAGAAGTTGAGAGCATGTGGAAACCTGAGCTGAGGATAAAAGGGACCAAGAGAAAGACTCAAAGATCTTGTCCAACTCCATGCTATTGCAAAACGGTGTGAGCCACTGGCTTGCTTGGATACAGCATCATCCCAGGAAGATCCACTAGTTAGCATTCCTCTCACTGCTCCCGGAGGAGCATTTCTTCTCACCCTTTTCTCATGCGCAGCTCAGCTCAACTGTGAGAAGGATGAGTATTTTTTAACCTTCAGCGGCTGAGGCGATGATCATCCAGCTCTTCCCTGCTCCTGAGGAGGCTGTGTTTGAACTGAGCATGTTGCTCACTGGCATGGAGAATTCTCCATTTCTTGGCTAAATGAGTCTTCTCAGGCTGTCCCTGTTCTGTAAAAAGCAAAGCCAGAGAGAAAGGGCAGCAGTGTTCCTTGACCAAACCATGGTAAACAGTCATGTTCTCATAGTGAAGAAGGCAGAGAATGCTGCCTTCCTTTTGGGAGTACAGTGTGGCCCTGTTGGATGGATTGTTGCTTACAAGGTTAACTAGCTGTAAAAAATGAGATAGAATACTTGGGAGTAAAGAATCATAATGAATTGTAATATTTGAGGAGTGACAAGCTAAGTTCATGTTTGTCTTGGTCTTGTTTTAGTCAGAATGGAAAATAGTGCTCTGTATTTCTCTGTTGTTCTTCTTTCATTTCTAGATGTTACGAAGTAAATCAGCATGACCCGACTTTGTAAGGTCTTGTGATGTTTCATCGCACAATGTTTAATCTCTTTGCTGAATTCTCGAGCTGACCTAGGAGAAGCGGCTCCTCTGGAATCCGTGCATTTGCCCCCACCTTCAACAAACGTGACTTTGACCTCTTACTGTGAAATCACAAACCCCTTCCTAAGCTAAAAGAGAAGAAAAATGTTGTGTTATCCTAAATCTGAGAGTGGTAGTGTTACATGAGGTGTAGCACCCGCATTTAGAAAAGTAGATCAAATGGTAGATTCTCTTCCCATGCCACAGTGAGTCAAGGGGCCTGCTGGTAGTAAGACTCATCAGATCCTTCAAACTCCAGCTGTTCCCAGAAGAATCTCTGGAGTTTTTTCTGTGAAACTAGACCCACCAAACTAGTGAGCTAAGGGGCAGGCAGACACTGTAACTCTTGAAATATCAGGGAAGTCAGGATAAGCAAGCTACTCCTACCTGGAATACAGCCTCTGGAATCTCAAGGTAGCATGAAGAACGCTGGGAAAGAGAGGATCTTGATGACAGTTTCTTCTTAGTTCCCTTCAAGAATCATAATGTGTCCCTGTGTGAGCTGAAGCCTGATACAAGCAGTTGTGCTTGATTTGGGGGTTTTTGGTGTGGTACTAAGGTTCAGCCGGTTCAGGGTATGGAGGAGCTGTGACCTCCCAAAGGAGGAGGATTTGAATTCACAGTTTTTCTTTTAAATAGATCAGCGGTTCCAGGAGAGTGAGTGGGACTGCTGAAATCCTTAAGTTCATTGCTGGATCGATGCCTCTGGAAGTGATCTGAGGGATTTGACAAATCATCCTGTCTCTTGAAGGTGCACATTGGTGTCAGCCCGGCCGTGACTGCATGAGGCAGACTATTGTTTCTGGCACTGCTGGAAGAAGCCATCCTTCTCAATCACAGACGAAATGCACGCTGAGGATCAAACACAAAAAGGTACCAACTGACATTTAATATTGCTACTCATTACGTGTCAAAAACTAATATAAGTTAGGACTAAATTAGTGTCTTTCTCCGGATGTTTTCACAGTTGCCCTGACTGCAGCACAATAGGCTTTGCTCTGAGCTGTGAGGTACTCACTCTGGTCTTTCTCATTTCCACTGATGTGGTGGCTCCTACCATGGTCAGGTGCAGACTCCCACTTACTAAGAGCTGGAAAGGCATCACTCTGACTGAAAGTGGAAAATTCTCCTCGGGGTGCACAGCTCTTACAGGGGCAGCCAGTGGGGGTGACTGCTTATAGACCTGGCCCCATGCTTTGAGATGTGGATTCATATACAACATCTTCTGTGAAAGCAGCTATTCTTGCTCTTGCCAAACTGCTCCGAAGACCCATACAATGATGTTAATTGTAAGCCACAAGCTGGCTCTTATCTTTGAATTGTTTTTCTCTAACAATTTCAAGAAGAGCTCAGCATGTTCTCAGTAGAAGCTGATAGATGCTGAGCGCTTCTGAAATCCTGCCAACTTCATTTAGGTTCCTAAATGGGAACTGAGTGCTTTTGAACATATGATCCTAAGAGTGCATTTTATAACACTGCAGCTCTGTCCATATAATTTCTTTCTTCTCCTCCTGTCCCCAGAATGCTTCCAGCAGTGGCAGTATCACCAGGAGCATGAGGCTAGTCAAGGCTTTCGTGATGTCTCAGTTATTATGTCAGCTCAAGCAACGCTGAACAGAATTAAATGACAGCAGTTAGAAGACAGGTGCCTGTCTGCCTCCTATCTGCAACAGGGTCCCCATCGTCACTACTAGCAGTATGGATACTATTGAGATGCCTGCAGTGGATTTTATACCTATGTGTGTGTGTATATGAAAACAAAAATCTCATACAAGCTCTGCCTTCTTTTTCAAAGTATCCCTTCTAGTGTTTCAGGCTATGTACAGTGTACTTGACAATGCTGTCTCTCTCAATTTCAGGATTCAAATTTTCTCCTAAGTAGGTTCTTGGGGCAGATATAGTGAATATTTCTTAGTGTTTGTGAGGCAGAGGAGGAGGAAAGACAGGCCTTTATCTGAAGCTTTGCCAAGTGAGTTAGTGCATGGAAGGCATCTGTTTTGGAGCTGTGAGGCTGACATCCTCTCCCAGCAGACTTGGCAGTGAGTGGAAGAACCACGTCAGAAAATCAGGGGGAGGAGGGGCGCGCTCTGTGGACAAAAGTATGGCAAAGAATTTAAACGTTAGCAATGGGAATGATGTTGGAGGGCTGACTAAAAGCAATTAGCATAGCGCTCTGGAATGTGGGTTTTCAATAGCTGCTCCAGAACGATCTGCAGCGTCAGGGAAGAGCCCTTGCGCTCCAGCTTTTGGGTGAACGTGCAGGGGAATGTGTGCAGGAGTCACGGAGCTCCCTGCTCGGGCTGCTCACGGGGCACCGTGCTCCACATGGCTGCTGACTGGGGTGTTCTCCTTTGCTCCAGGGAAATCTGATGCCCCAACGGCTCCGGTGGCCGTAAGGTCCTCACGCGTTGCCAGAACCCCCCTTGACAATCAGCATCAATGTTAGGCCATAGCCTAGCCGTTTGTTTACCCTGAGCCAAAGCACTAAAAGCCACTTTTGGCTGCTATCTGGTTGTTGTTAGTTTGTGTTTGGGCAGCGTGGCAGTGTGGAGTTTTGTTTCCACTGCTGCCTGGGTTTGGGCTTCTTTGGGAACGCACCCAGCAGGGCTGAGCATGTCCCTGTGGTCACAGTCGTTTGTTTCATTTCCTTTTCCCTTCTGATTTCTAGGTAGATAAATCAAAGTGTGGAATCAATTAAAAATAGAGCTGGGTGGAAGGCCTGGCTGGTGCAATCGCATACAATTTCAGTTGAGGTGGGAAAAGAACAGGCTCACTCAAGCCCTCGCGTAGGGCAGGGAATTCCCTAGCTTTTGTCTAAATATGGCATGCAAGAGCAGAGCACAGGCAACGCAATACTTCACCCAGTATTGTTTAAAAGGCAGCTTGGCACTGACCAGCAAGTAGGGTTCTTGTAAAAACATGGCACGAGGAGTTGTTTGACAGATTCTGACATAAAAAAGTCATTGCAAGCGATGGGGGGTGCGGGGTGGTAAGAGGAGGAAAATAGAGTACATGAAGCAGAGTACATGACACTCTTCCCCAGGCGGGTTGATTGGATGGTGTCTTGCAATGTAAACTAGAATAAGAGAGGTGGCAAGCAGTCTGTAATTAGCACATAACCTAAGGCAGTTTTGCTGTTCCTGAAATGCAAGGGCTAAGTTCTGTTCTGCTACAATAGCACTGGCTTAAGATGAGTCCACTAGCTGCTTCTGCATTTGTACAAATGTTACTGAAAGCTAAGAGTCTAAAAGCTGCAAAGTTGTCTACTATGGAATAGGAATCAGGAGGACCCAGATCCACTGCTGTGGTCATCTTCCAGTGAGACCAAAGGAAGCCCGTTATCCATTTTAATGTGTTGCACATGAGATGCACACAATGTCAAAGCAACAAAGTCCAAGAGTTTCTGGGTCATCTTAGCAATGCTCAGGAGATAGCAAAGGCACAAGAGCACTCTCCCACCATTTTTTAACATTTCAGTTGATGTTGTTGATTATATTGGAGCGGCTGCAAATATTTCTGAAAGCAAATATTTGATGTCCCCATCCACTAGAAAACAAGTGGAAGAACCAACCACCTGCCTATTCACCTGGTCATCTCAACAAAACGGAGCCAGGGCTGAGAATAAATAGCAACGACTGCTGAGCTTTTGTAGTCAGCTTGTCTATGAACAAGGGCTGTGATGGGAGAGCAAACACCACCTGCTTGGGAGGAACTGGGCATGGGCTGAAAAGGGAGTGGAGGCTGGTGGGCAGAGGCTGTTTGTGCAGCCGTTATTCTGCAGGGTGAGGCTGCCACCTTAGACAAGAGGAAGGTGATATCTCCATCAGCCCGTGCTAATTCAGGAGGGAGAATGGGCAAGTGTCCTGCTTCCCTGTGCCTCGATTAGTGAGCAAGGGGTAGCAGCTCCAGGAGTAAAGCCTCTGGAGTGGATCTGCTCCCTGAGCGAGTCCTGCTCTTGGCTGGTGGGTGGTTTGCACCAGAGGACAAATCACAGGGGAGAAACAAGGTGGAGAGTCTCTTGTCTGACAGAAGAGGCCGATTATTCACCACTCAGCCATAGTCTCCAGTATGACTTCTGCTAAGGAAACCAGTATCATTTTGCCCTAACTGGGTGGCAGGGAAGATGGTACGTTCTTCATGTGCTCTGTCTGGCCATGTGCACATCCCAAATAGCCAATGTCTGGATGATCTGCATTTGGGTGCTGGTTTGTTTTTCCTTTCTTTTTCGGTTTTAGCCTTTTAAAAACAAGCTTCGGATTCATCAGATGGAAATGATCTCATCACATTGTGAACTGGTTTTCCTGGGAAACTAAAAGTCTGGTGTAATCATGGGAAAGTCTCACCTTCCCTTTTACCAAGTTTCTATTGAAACTAGCTTGGCAGGCTAACAACTCAGAAGCTAAGAGACAAAAGACACCCCTTTGCTACTATTCATCCTTTTAATCTCATTTTCTTACCAATCTCATGATTTCAGGGATTTTTGAATATTTAATGACATATACCCAAAGCCACACAGAAGGCCGGTTCCCTCATAATACATTTCACCAACACTCTGGTCTGTTTGTCCCACTGCCAACACCATAAAAAAAAGTAAAGTCCAATAATTAATTACTGCTCTATCTTTTGTTGTTTTCTTTGAGCCGCAACACTTTCTGTTCTCTTCCACTCTTTTTGTACCTCTCACAAAGTCTTTGCACAACTAGAAACCCAGCTTAGCAAATCCAATCCAATATCCCTGTAGTCAAGTGAGGAAGGACTTGGCTCCTCTTCAAAGGGAGCTTATATCAAGTTTTCAGTGGGATGTGACAAAGCAGGGAAGTGTGCCATGGATGTGATCCTCCCAAATCCTCCCTTCTACCTTGATTAAAACTTTGAAGTGACTACCCTCACCAGGGTGATGAATCCTGCCAATGTGCATCTTGTTTACAGCTGTGCTGAGTTTTTAATGCGTTTTCCTGTGTCTGGCTGGGAGAAGATGCTTCCATTTTATGCCCTGTATAAAATCCCATTTATATCATCAAGTTTTTAATATTTTGCTGGAGCAGCATCTCTCATGTGTGCTAAGTTATGCCTGGGCCTTACCAGACCCACAAAGTCTTGTTGTCAGTGCAGGAAAGCTTTGAGTGAGGGCAGTAGAAGCTAAAAAGATTGAGCCTGGGACTATTTTATTGTGGTGGGGACAAGACTGTGATGTCTGGCATGAGTGGGCTCTAGACACTGATATAAATTCCAGATGAAAATTTCACAGCATTTGCCATTTCGTTTTGCTGTATTTTATTTTGTCTGTTTCCCTCTCATTCCTAGATTCTGCTTTATTCCTAGTTTTGATAAAGTTACATCGTTTGATCAAAGCCTTATTTTTACCATATAAAATATAACGCCACATTTTGGAAAAAAATACTTGAGAAAGCATTTTTCTTTTACTAATTTCCCACTTGTCTACAGCAGTCACTTTATAAATGGCTGCATCTAACTAGTTTTACTTAAAAAATATCCTCTTTCTTTTTTCTCTCTTCTTTTTCTGTTCTTCACAAGAACCAGGCCAGTTTTCAGAGAAACTTTAGCAGGAAAAATGCACATCGGCACCCTGTGAAATTTCCATGTTTGGTTTTGAATCTCTCAGGTTATGTGGAGAAAAAAATATGTTGTGATTTTTCCGGTTCAGGGACTTTGTAGTCTGGTTTTCTTGCCTTGCAGTTTGGGGAGAATACACTGGGGGACTGGAGCTTTTCTCCCTGGTCGTTCCTGCCTCTGCTTTGTGTTTCATCTAGCTGGTCCCAGCCCAGTGCTCTGTGCCCACACCGTCAACTGGTTTCCTTCCCTTTTGTCTGAATAATCTTCTTCCCACTTTTTGTTGACTATAGTGACTCGAAATGCTATTTCACTTGCAGGAAAATCAAGATTATGCTATGGCACTGAATCTTTCTTTGCCAGGGACTCTGCTGGTTACCTCTGAAGCCATTTGTGGAAGGTGGTGGGACACTCGACCTGACCTATGGTAGATGTTCCCTCTGAGAAGGGCTTTCTGGTGGCCCAGGAGGAGTCAGAACCTGTTCAACTCTTTGCTGCTTTGCCCGCCTTGCGCACAGAGTAAAAACCTTTGGCTCAACCTGGGTGAGATCTCCTTTTGAGCGCTCGGAAGAGGCAAGTGCCTAATTGCGGGTTGGTACACGCTGCTGGGAAATAGCGTTGGCTCTCGGCCAGCCCGAGGCAGGGAGATGGCAAAGCTGTCTTTGATGCCTTGGCTCCTATTGAGTGGTTTCTCGTGGAGGAGTGGCCCCGTAGGCAGAGCTATGACAAGGCTCTCTGACAAGCTGTTCCCATTCCTGCTCGCCACGGATGTGACAGCCCACCTGCTCTCCGCTGTGCTGGAATATCAGCCAGCACTGGCGCCGGAGCTCTGGTTTTTCAGACTGCAATGGGTAATTTTTAATCCCTCTATTCAGAGTGTTTCAAAGAACAGGAGGGGAAGCATACGGCATATGCTCACCTCAGCTCCCAAGGGGCACGGGGCAGTGTGTCCCAGCAGCTGCTGGGGTAATCCTTGTCCTTCTGCCCATGTTCACATCTGAAAGGAGTGCTCAGTGTGTCTGGGCATCACCCCATAAGCAAGTGGGCTCCACCAGCTAGGCAGGGCTATGGGGGTAAAGTCCCTTCCTCCACTCTGTGGTTCAACAGGGTCACGGACAGTGAAGACTGGAAGAGCGACTCCATCCTCTCCTGCATCTCCTCCAGGCAGACTACAGTGTCACTGGGGGCACCTGGAAAAAAATTATCCCACAAC